>MNCL01000024.1:0-1460478 GCA_001932985.1 Proctacanthus coquilletti
TTCTTATATATCCAGAACGTCTTCTAGTGTATTAAGCTTTGTAGACCAGTAAAGCCTAAAGCTGCGCAACACCCTTCCCCACTAGGAAACATAAGACACTGACGCTAAGCGTTGACGATGTCTCAGACCATCCGATATGTCTCTCAACATATAGTTGAAATTTTCTTTCAATCGTCGAAAAAGTTCTATAAACCTGTCTAGGAAAAACGTACACATGTTGTACAAATTTACTTGCCTTTTTTCTTTGGATTAAAAGAATAAAACTGGAATAAAAACTATACTCACTTGTTATACTTGTTTTTACAAGAAGTTCCGATTGAACTGTTAATAATACTCACTTGCTGATAGATCGATCTCTATTGTCTTTGAAATTATATTTCTTACGTATTATTTTACTGCACAAATTTTCATTTAGACCTTACATTTTAAAATGCGTGATTGAATTTGTGTTATATTCATTTAAAATAAAAACTTTTAAGATGAAACGATTTAGTTATTAAATGACTTAAGCAACATTATTGACTGATAAATGATTTTTTTAAACAAAAGTTTCAAAAATTCCTAAATTCATTTTAATTATTCTCGAAATTGGATTACATTATATTTTACTATAATAATGCACTCTTAGCTGACTTAACAATTACCCTAATTTATATAAAATACAATAGAATTTATAATATATTGTAAATGTAAGAAAATAATGAGAAGAACACAGTTGTTTAAAACAATGTTGAATTAAGATAGTAACAGTCTCATTGTGCTCACATTCATGTCTTGAATTCAAATTAAACTATTGTAATAGCTTTTATTTCATTTGTTGTGAATATAGTTGAATTTTCTGAAAAAAATAAAAAACTGATGTAAAAAGTTATAAAAAATGAGCTATTAAGAAATTTGATACTTTTAACATCACCACCAACAAAAATTTATTTAAGATTAGTTAAAGAATAAAGAAACTAAACATTTATTCTAAACCTTTTATTTTGATTCCCATTTCCTTTCCCACATTCACTCGTACGTTGAAATATTTGAAATTTTCGATTTTTTTCCATTAGTTACGATTTCTTGTAAAATTTGTTGATTTTTTATTGAATTATATTTGTAAGTTTTCTAAATCACAAAATTTCTAATTCTATAGTAAAATGTCGTGAAATTTGAAAGAGTTTTTCTGTATTTACATTGTGTTTTGAAGAATTTTCATCCCAATTCATAACAAAATTTTTTTCTCAGAAAAATTTTTTTTAGCGACTAAACGAGACTGCAAAGGTATGAAAAATGCAATCGCATGTCGGCTAGAAATACTCAGTCGCACTAGAGTGGCTCGATATGTTCGATTTTACCATGCAATGCAACTAGAATAATTATAGCCGAAAACTTTTGATAGCACGATCGAGATTGCTATTCCCAAAGTTCATAAATTATGATTGTTTCCTAGAATATTTCCAAGAAATTGCTCATGCAATTTCTATTAAAATTCGATGAATATCTATTGTAAAAATTCGCTGGACAAGTACTTATTTCGCCAGAGACACAATTTGCGATAAGATTTCGTTATCGTATCAGATATACTTTGATAACAGTGCGACCATTGATAAACTACTATCGAAATTCTTTCTTGGCTTACAATGATGAATTTTACTCTGTGTTAAAAATGTTTTTGTAATTATTTGTAAATATTCTTTTTAAAATTTTCAGCCATTTTATAGAATTTTTGTAAAAATTCTGTTGTTTGTTTTGCCTTACACTTTTGCCTACTGTTTAAGTTAAGATTATAAGAATGGGGCACATCCCCATGGAAATTCTCTTATATTTTTTTTGTATCTCATAATGAAAAATAATCAATACTATTGTAGCACTTTTTCGAAATAAACGCGTAAATGAAGTATGTAAGAATGAATTCTAGTGGTTCTAGAATATAGACATTGGGAATATACCATATTATAGTTATCATAATTTGATAATATTTTTATATTTATTATAATGAATGAAGAGAAAAAAATATATAGACTTTTTATAAAGGAAGAAATGAGCTACTGTGTACCAATGGGGTCGAAACAGTGGCTCAGCCCTTTTTGCACAGTGTTTCGGGGTGGTACACAATGGAAATCATAACAAATAAAACTAGTAATTCCATAATTAATCAATTTTATTGTATATTTTAATTAAGTATTTGCTTGAATACTTAACAATGGTTAATAGTAGTTAATATTTGTTGAAAATTATTGTCTTAATAATAGAACTTAATGAGATCAAGTAATTATTTACCATCCTATGACATAACACAGTTAAAGTAAACATAATTAAAGTTTTGAATGGAACACCTAATGTTTTGGAGACTTTTCTTACGCTCTTGTAACAATTGCAGAGCTCGCTTCATACCTTCTGTATGTTTCTCGATAGATTTGGGCAGGGCATACTGAAAAAATTGAACACATAAGTATCTATGAATGAGAACTCTAAATCATAATTATAATCCTTACTGGTGAGTAAGGACAGTACAGTACACAGTGAATCATGATTCATCCTCTACTTTTGTCAACTGAGCTACAATTTTCTCGAGATGAAGTATTACGAAGACTTGCCAACTGTTGTAAAAGTCAATCTCAATCGCATTCAGCCAATCCAGTTGACCGTTGCCGGGCACGAAAAAGAATTCTTAATTTTACAATACGTAACAAATTTCCGCCACAAGGTCTATGGATGATTACTTGAGATAGATAGATACCTCTTTCCTTTTCTCGTGTACTGTTTCTGAGCCACTGTTGCTGCTATCGCCAGTGTGCACCACATGACGTTATCTAAAATCTGCCTATACAACATAAAAGAAATTTATAAGTTAATAATAATACCTCTTTAATGCAAAACATTTTTACAATATCTAATGATTCCAATGGTAAATTTAAAGCTGAAAAAAAAATTCTTGAAAATTTAATCGCACTGAAAACAGACACTGAGCTAAAATTCAAAATTGCATCTTAAATTAGTTCTAATACCAAAACTATACAATTTGACCTTGGATATTGTGGTGCTCGTTAACACAGACTTTCTATAAAGTAGTACGGAACATTACATCGTATCTATTTCGAGCATTTATTGATAAATTTAATCTTATCGAACGTTACTCAGTCATATATGAAATTACCAATATTGCAATTACAGAATATTTAAACAAAAACTTAGTGTACTTTATCGGGGTCTTTGCTTCTTATCAGACCTACGGAAATTTCACAATAACCATTCTAAAAACTTCGTAATGAATATTAATCACTACGAAAATCAACCGCATCCATAATATCATCTGTTTCTTCCACATTGTTACTATTTATGTACGTAAAATATTTGGTTTAATAAACATTCCCATTTGTACCAAAGTGTACACTATCATGGAATAATTGTTATTTGTAAATAGACCAAGAAATCTTGCGTTTTATACACATGATCAATTTGTTTACTGAATAACTATAAGACCTCATATTTAAAATCTTTTTATTAACCTCTTTTTCCAAAAATAACCATAAAATTAATTGAAACAAACAATTTATGTTTTATCAATTTTCTTTTTTTTTTTTAATCTTATATGATGGCATGAAGGATAATTAACGCATAATAAGGAAATCAATTGAAGTAGAGATAATTATGAAAAGTCTAAGTCTAAGCAATCAAATGTAGAGTTTTTAAGTTAGAAAATGAAAAATATGGTTTCGGACATATAAGAAGTTGTTTTTCTTTTCTGCAGCTTTTTTAATTCGTGAGTTCATTCGTAAAAGAGAGGTGCTGAAATCATTTAATCAGTAATGATTGGAATTTCTTTACTCTAAAACTTAAACTGAAATTGTTGAAGCAAATTTATTTTTAGGTAGTTAAGCGAATTAGATTCCATTAACAGGTATGAGAATGTTAATTACTTCAAAAGAAAAATAGAATGATAAAAACAAATTTTATTTTATTTAAGTACTAAATAGTATAAAATGCTTCTTCTGTATAACAAAAACAATATAACAATTTAATTTTGATGGTTTTGGAAATTTCATTGGAAAGTTTTGGTAGTTTTCCAATTTTAATCAAATATTATCTGAGGTAGTGATAAGAAAATAACAAATTAACTGTCGCTTCTGTTGCATTTGACTTAAGGCTTATGACTCATAAGACTCTAAATCTTTATTTTTAGAAGCACAGGTAAGTAACAGTCATCACATTCATCCTACAGGCAAATCTACTTCTCTGCCAGGAATATCAACATGATAAGGCGCTGTTATCATTATTAGTTTAATAATGAGGCGAAATTATTTTGTTTACTTATTTTTTTTCTAAAGAACGCATTACGGAGTTGACTAACCTTTGAATAGAGAACAAGGAACTTTTAATTTCGTACACTATTTTAATTAATTAGCTACGCAATGTTACACGATCGCACGTTAATACAGGTGTATGAATCACAAGTTGTCTTGTATAAAAATCATATTTTAACTTATCGCTGCACTTTAAACACAAGTTAAGGACTTAAGAACTCATGGCGCCTAAAGGAAATTCTTAAAGATCTTAAGATTTGTACGTTCCTATGAAGGCATGACAATTAGGACAGTAGTGGTTTCCGTTTTGACAAGAATCCATGCAATATGGCAGGCAGACACAGGGCCAACATCTGCAAATACAAATTCAAATTAAGTGTGATTGTACGTTACATGAAATATAACATCTTACATGAAACAGCAAAGCAGCAGGGCGATCAAGTGTGTCTTGGAGGTGGCTTCATAGCGTAATTGCGTCAAGATCTCTGCGTGGCACGATGGACATATCATGCGCATCGGTTCTGGTCCGACGCTGACCGGCTGCTGGATAATCGTTGTTTGCATTGGTACTCCTTGTGGGTATCCTTTAGGGTCCATTTAATCTTGCAGGTACAAGTGTTTCTGATTTCTTAGCTGCCTCGACTTCTTCACGCAACAGTTTTGAAGAAACTGAACCAAACTTGGTAGGTCGTAAGAGCTTACTGGATCGTGTTTCGAGTGCTTTTAGCCCAACAAAGCTTAGTGGTGATAACGGCTATACTATTTATCGGCATTCTACTATTTCTAGTCTTTAGATGAAAAATATTTGACGTCACAACAGCAAGCGAAATTTTCAGCCACAATCGTTTTTACGCCCTGCATGTATAGCTACTGACGTAGATAAGAAATTAGTCATATGCAGACTAAGTATATAATGAGTGATTGTGGGTTTCAATAAATCAATAGATAGAAATCGAACTACTTATAAAAACTACATAGGTGTTAAGGGTTTCACCAATAGCCGTCTTTAAAATTTACTATGACGTCTTTAAAATTTACTATAAAAAAAAAAGAAGTAGAACAAATGTTTTAAATCGCTAGCAATTTATTAAGTATTTTCCCGAAAATAAAACAATTCGGCAATTAAAGTCTAAAGTTGCGCAATAAAATAGATATCGATATCGATTTTAACACTCCTACTGCAAAGTGTAATAAAAAAAGAAAAATAGTATTATACTGCGAGTGCATTTACTGTTGTTCTGTACTTATCAGAAAGTAATTACTGACAGAAATGTGTGATTTACAGAATGGTTTATTTATGATTTTTTTAAACTCCAATAAATGATTCGATATTAATGTAGTGATATTTACAATTTTTTATTTGCTATGTTAATTGAGATGTTATTAAAGTAGTAACTTTCATACAATGCCTTTATAAACATTCGGCTTAGAACTTTTCAGTCGCTTCTCTTTGTCCCTAAAAAAATATTGCAAACTTTTAATTGGCATAATGATCGCATCATTGTCGAAAAAAGAAAACTTGAAAGCAGGAATCCATTTGCGATCCACTCATCGTCTGAATAGATAAGATATAGAATCCATCCATTGAAAGCAAGGAATATTATTCACGTATAAGTCAAAAAATCAAACTAGTATTAATCATTATCAGAGTATTTGCTCAAATGTTATTGTTTGTAAGACTCTGAGCTGTACCACAAAACGCAGCTCTCATTTATCTTTTATTAATAGTATTACAACAGTTCTGTACTTTAGATTTTTAATATTCAACTCTCTACCTGATACAGGATAGTATTTTTATCAAAAACATACAAAATATATACTTTCCAAATTGTTAACCCTATTTTTTTGTGGTCCTATTTTTCTCTTTCATTTTGTTTACATATAATCCCACATTTCCTTATCAAAAAGTTTTTATAAATTAATTCATATACTTTTTATCAAAAGGTACACAGGCAATATTCTTCCCCATGTGAAAAACCTCTTTTACAAAAATGTATGGTATATTTATGTAATTATTTATTGTTTTTCTATTATTTAATATTTTTAATTTTCTTAGAAATAAATGGCAAACAACTGCTTCCATTATATGTTTTTTACCAATCCAAAATCAAAAAAGTATTTAAAAACTGCGAATATTATCATACCTGATTTCTCATAATACTTTTTGGGTTGTCGTCTATTGTTATTAAAAAATAATAAACAAAATATGGTTTCATAGGAAGAATTAACCTTGGTATTCACTTTAAATGTGTTATGTAATTATAAATTTAATTATAGGATCTAAATGAAATGAAAGGCAGTATCATAATTTAGAAAGTGTGGAATATGTTAAAAAAAAGAAAAAAATATATGTGACCAATTTATATTATGTTTTATATACAAAATTATTTCTCTTGGTATTAACAAATGAAGAGTTTTATATAAATCAATATCATCTAATTTCCAGAATAATCATTATTACTAAATTGTTTTTAAAAATCTAGGTTATCAATTTTGTGTTACTAAAATTAACTATTTGCTAAAGTAACCGTTGAATCAAATTAAAAATACTATACATTAATACCAAATAAAAGCGAATAATCAAGTATCAAGATAAGATTGTTATTTGTTTCCTAGTAATAAGCTCGTACTGATAACACAGTCTCCAAGTTTAAACAATGTTTGATGATAATGGACAATATCGCATTATTTCTACACCATAAAAGCTGGATATATGGTACATATAGTATTTTTTTATATTCCATTATCTGATTAACAATACTTAAGTATTACTTGAAAATTATCCAGTGAAAGCAAAATATATTATGAAATAAATGATATAACGCATATTTTTTAGTTTTAAAAATTCCCTTAGTGTCTCTTTCAAAAACTTCATCATTACAAAATACCATTGTATAGGCATATGAAGAATACAAGTTAAATTATTCTGGACTGATCTTTTGTGGGATTTTCAGACCAGTTTGAACCAAAGTTGAAACATTTTTGGGAGTAGAATTCGTAATTTTTTTTAATTATACAACAATTTTATTATAATTACTAAATAAACCATTTAACACTTGTTTTTTAACATTCTCCTGCTCATAAAAAGTGTCGTGTCTGGATGATCACAAATTGTCGAATGTAAAACAAACTGAGGGGCTGAGAAGGGTTAAATAGTAGGCTGTATTAGTGACAATTTTTATACTGACAGTCATTTCAAATATAAATATTTCATTTAAATGCTTTGTACTGTAGTGTTAATTTTGAGAGGGTTTCTTGGATACAAGAAGTGGATAACTTGTACCTGAGAGCGTATTACTTAGTCCTTACTAAAGGAAACTATCTACGTACTTATTACTTACGTACGTTAATTGTGTTAAGAACTTATAAGTAAAACTGTAGTCCTCTTCATACTTTTGGAATTTATAACTTTGCTACAATAGTTCTGATAGTTCAGTGTTTATATTATTTGTTTAATTTTGCATTTCCACCTGCTAAGCAAAAATATGTCCAAATTTTATAAATCCAGAAGGAAGTTGATTGAAAATGCCGGAAAAGCCGCATTGAACCAATAGTGAATCAATTTTATTACAGAAATAACAAACTAAATGTCAATAGCAGTGGGACCTGAGCCTGCTCGAATGATTTGCCCATCCTGCAGAGCTGATATTACTACTAAGGTCAAATACACACCCACTACATCCGCACATGTAATATTTGTCTTACTTGTAGTCTTTCTGTAAGTTACATTTGAATTTGATTGCGCTGTTTGTACTTAACTAATATTCTTCAATTTCTTAATTTAGATGCTGGCCATTTGCATGTGTACCTTACTGCATGAAAAGTTGCAAAAACACTATTCACAACTGTCCAAATTGTGGCGCATATATTGGCACTTATTATGTCTGAATTGTCCATTCTCTGTTCAAAATAAAATTGATTTTGCTATTACAATTCATACTAAATAGCGCCGATTAAGGAAATAAGATAAGTCAGTTATGTAATTGTTCTTAAACATGAAATACAATAAAAAGCAAACTACAAATAAACATGAGTACCATATTCATCAATTTACAAAACAACAAATTAAATAATTATTGTTGTTTGATTGAGTTTATTTTTATTTAGAAAATTTCCAGACACCTTCTGAAATGGCGCTGCAAAAAGTCTCTATATTTTAATTTCGCGCCCGTCGATATGCTTTACATGCAAATAAAAATCACGAATAATCTGCAACAGTGCACTGCAAATGAAAAATAATTACATGAAATTATGGACGTGTTGCAAATCTGAAACACTTGAGGCCCTTTAAGCGATTTTTATTATTTATTTTTATTTCGTATACTTTTAAGAATGTGAAGAAAAAGTAATTTTTGAAAACTTCCATTGGATGACGGAGATATAACGATTCATGAGAGCGTGCTTCAGCGGAATCACCAGGAGTCGGGGAAACTTTGAATGCGTTTTCCTCAAAGCTATTGCTTTCCTGTCTTGTCTGCACGGTAGCTTAAATTTTTAACATTTTTAGATGATTTTTTTTTAACGTTTACAATCGCTGTCCCTGTAGTCTGTTGAGCCATTTGTTTTTTATATACTGTCCATTGAATTTGCTTACAAACAACTGAAGAGATAAATTCATTTAAGTTCGCTATCTTTCCCTCCAAGGAATTCTTCTTCTTCTGTTTCAGAACAGAGGTGGGTTACTGTGGACCACACAGGCAGCTATGAGAAATAGTTTTCGTTAGAGACATAAAGTTATCAATTTGTCAAAATATTGCATCGCACGCTACTCTGTTTCAAATTTTCGTATTGCAGTACGCTGCTCTGCGCTGCATGCAATTCCGGTTTGGGCTTTATTCTTTATAAAATTTAAGCATTCTCTATCCCTCAATATGCGTAAGTGGGGGTAACTTATTTTCTATAAAAGGTGAGCTTCAAAAGCCTTTAGTTATTCAGAATTCAATTGGCAAAAATAAAGTTGTCATGAAAAGCACAAAAATCCGTGATAGAATAATTTCCAAATTTTTGGAAAGACCCGTAATAAAATATTCCTTATTGGCAAGAAAGGTGGGAACGTCCGTAATTACAGTAAAGGGGACAATTGTTAAATATAAGAAAAGGTTACCGAAGGAAAGAAAGGTGGGGTCAGGTAGAAAGCCTGGTCCTTCAAACCATGATTTGGTGAAAAAAATTCAACGTGTGTATAAACAGGCGTCTAATACTTCTGTAAGGGATTGGGCCGCTAAAGCAGGGACGTAGAAGTCTATAGTTGAAAGGATTACGAAAAAAGAAAATTGAAGTCATACAGAGTCCAGCAAGTACCCGATCGTTCTGGAGAAAAGGGAAAGGAGGCATGCAAGAGAGCTTGAAAGTTATATGAGACGTATTTGACCAAATTTGATTGCTATGTAATGGATAATGAAACTTATGTTAGAGCGAATTTTAACCATCTACCTGGACAAACTTTTACACTACTAGAAAGAAGGGGCAGTACCTGAGAAATTTAAAACTAAAAAAATTTCAAGATTCCCCAAGTATATGGTGTGGTAGGGCATATGCACCTGCGGACAAAGAAGTTTTGTAGCAGATGATACCATAAATTCGAGGATCTACGCACAAAAACGGCTAGTACCATTTATTTCGAGTCATTCGGGATCTGTGGTTTTTTGGTCCGATTTAGCAATAGTTCACTACGCTAGAATCCCAGTGGACTGGTATGGAAATAATAACATCACTGTTGTACCGAAATCAGCAAATCCGCCAAACTCGTCCTATTGAGTGGTATAGGTAGGTATTGGGCTCTAAAAAGACGCTTCGAAAATCGACGAAACTTGCAAATAATTCTATCGACTTCAAGAACAGACGGCGCAGAGCCTACGCGGTCGTCTGTAAAACTATTGTACAAAACTGAATGTAAGGTTTAAATAAAAAGGTTAGCAATTTGTATACAAAGTAACATAATAATTGCAAATGATTCGCCTAATTTTAAGTCCATATATTATGTAAACAAAAAAGTAAAATGTTTCATAAAAACGACTTCACATAAAATGGGTGTGCTTAAGAGTCTAAGTGTCAATTTGTTCTGGTACAGTCCTTAGTAGGCTGTATGAAAATTAGTGACACTTTTTATACTGATAGTCATTTCACATATAAGTATTTTAGATAATGGCTTTGCAGTGTTGTGCTAATTTTTAGAGGGTTTCTTGGATACAAGAAGTGGATAACTTGTACCTGAGAGCGTATTACTTAGTCCTTACTAAAGGAAACTATCTACGTACTTATTACTTACGTACGTTAATTGTGTTAAGAACTTATAAGTAAAACTGTAGTCCTCTTCATAATTTTGGAATTTATAACTTTTCTACAAATTGTTCTGATAGTTCAGTGTTTATATTATTTGTTTAGAATTACAGGTAACACTCTATAACACGGTAGATAGGTTTCTAGAAAATGCCGTATTGTTTGAAACCATTTTATATGAGACCGAAAGCAAGTGGAAAAAGGATGGTTAGGTTCCGGCAATTTGTTAAAAGCAAATATTTTTTTCAAACCAATTCGAGCAAATTAGTTTTTATTGAAGATATTAACATTAGTATATCACAAAACTTTTGTACTGTAATTTTGGTTTGTTTGCTGGTCTTCGCAAGGTCGTTGTAGATTTTCTTATAATGGAGTTTTGCATCTTATGTCTCTAGTGCGTAATTTAAATTTCTTAATATAAACACATATACGTCAAATAGAGGATGTACAATGTTATACCAGGGCAAGCAATTTTCTTATCGTGTAAAAGTGAAACCGTGTTGTAGGTGGGTTACCTGCATTTACTTAAATTTTCATTTCTAGTCTACTAAGCAAAAATATGTCTAAATTTGTAAATTTCAGAAATATCAAATTAAATGTCAGTACAAGTGGGACCTGACCCCATTCGAATGGTTTGCCCATCCTGCAAAGCTACTATTCTTACTACGCGTAAATACAGAGCCACTATATCCGCACATATAATATTTGCCATACTTTGTGTCTCTTTGTAAGTTATATTTGAATTTGATCGCGCTGTTTGTACTTAATTAATATTCTTAATTTCTTAATTTAGATGCTGGCCATTTGCATGTGTACCTTACTGCATGAAAAGTTGCAAAAACACTATTCACTACTGCCCAATGTGTGGTGCATATATTGGCACTTATTATATCTGAAATGTCCATTCCCTGTTCAAAATAAAATTGATTTTGCTATTACAATTCATACTAAATAGTGCCAATTAAGGAAATAAGATAAGTCAGTTATGTAATTGTTCTTAAACATGAAACACAGTAAAAAGCAAACTACAATATAAAATAAACATGAGTACCATATTCATCAATTTACAGAACAACAAATTAAATAATTATTGTTGTATTGGAAATTTCTAGAGACCTTCTGAAATGGCATGGTAAAAAGTATCTATCATCATCTCGAAAGCATAAATCTTATATGGATTGTATTTTCCTAGACAGTCTTTAACTTTCATAATAGAAACTAAACTATTTGACACAGGAAATTAAAACTTGTTCCGATTATATGTTTTTTATCCAAAAGACTTTATAATATATATTAATTCGAATAATAATAGTTTCCTTTTAATTTCGCGAACAGCTCAAACAGTTTTTCGTTTAAAAACGGAGAAACCTAACTAAAAATCTGGACTTTGAATACCGCATAATGAATTAAAAATGAATGTTTAGACAAATAGTGTTACTTGTTTCTTTAAATTATTATGAATTCAATATACTTATATATTTGCTTACAAATATAGGGTAATACTTTGGAAGTTTAATTATTTTATATTTATTTGTTAGCTTAAATTGTTTTTTGTGTTTTGTTTTTATGTATTTAGTACTCTTACAAAGAAAAGCTAATAATTTATTTATTAATTGATCAGTATTATTTGCTTGGGATATACTAATTTAAAACCGGACTCGAGTCAATCGATCGATATCGATCTTTTAGTTTTTATGAAATCATACAGATCTTGCAATTAGTAATTTATCCGAAGCTCTATAAAGACTAATGTGATTGATGTGACATCGAGATATTTTTACACTATGCCATTTCCTGCGAAGTTTTAAGCGTTAATTAAAAGAAATCGTCGTGGTGTTCATTTGGTTGCATATTTTTGATAATGACTAGGACATTGATCGGAATATCTCGTTTCGCAAACACTGCTACAACGATTATGCCTGGCAAGCGATGATATATTTGATTAAGAAAATCTCAGCTGTGAGAACATTGTAAAACAATATCTACTGTTAAAGTAGGGGTATTCTAAAAAACGCTTAGCGTTAACATTGTTTATTCAAGATATCTTTCGTACGAGCTCGCAAGCCAACTTAAAATGATCCATTTGTGCCTCATAAGCAAAATCATGCCGCTGAAATTTGCCTTCTGTAATCTCAAAGAGGAAGTTGTTCGACATAAAAAACGTAAAATAAATATTTCTTTATTACGATCGTCGTAGGGTTTTCGAGCGATCTTTGTTATTCTGCTGTAGGGTGTTGATTAGAATAGTTCGTGGTTATAAACTCAAAAATGGATACGAAAGGAATACCACTTTCTCCTAATCCTCAAATAGTACAGATGCCATTGAATGTTGGACCTCAGCCTGTTGTGACGGTTTGTCCATCTTGCCGAGCTGAAATTCGTACAAAGATTACCCACAATGCTACTACGAAAACGCATTTAATGTGCTGTCTTCTTTGCTTCTGTCTGTAAGTTGCATTTAAAATTGATCTAGCTATTTGTATTCAATATTTTTCAATTTTTTAATTTAGATGCTGGCCATGTGCATGTTTGCCATATTGTATGAATAGTTGCAGGAATACCAATCACTATTGCCCGAACTGTAACGCATTTATTGGCACTTATGAGTCTTAAAAAGTTTTACTCCTTATTCCAATAAACCATTTTAATTTAGTGAGTGTAGTTCAAATCAAATCAGACAAGTTATATCATTTTTTTCTATCTATCAATAACTTGTGAATTGGATAATTAGTGTTTGAAATACAAAAAATAAAATTTTAGAAACCGTGAACAGAGAAAATTAGTTAGCTACAACATTTCATATAAATAGAAACCACACCCATTGATCAAATATGTTTTAGGATATTTTGAGCTTACTAACATTGTTTATTTAACTTTTAACCGTTCTTAAACTTGATATTTTATTAAAAATGATACTTATTTTCATGAGTTTATCAAAATTTCCTTATCATTCATATGCTCAATGGCAAAATAAAGTGTAAATTTCACCAGTGACGCCTCTTGATTAGTCATGACAATAATATAAAATAATGTAATATAAAAAATCTCACACAATAGTACAAATCGCATGTAGTTGCTTACAACTAAATAAATACTAATATTATATATAAACATGTGATATAAATTGCAAATTCATATTTTGTTTCATATAATTAAGTAAAATGAAAAAAAGAAGACAAGAGCATTACACATTTTAAAGTTTTTGATTTCTTTTTAAATTTTCCGTATTTTAATATCGTCATATAAAACATACATATTTGAACAAAATTGTAATTTTTGATAATTAAAGATTTTAACTTAACATAATGACTCTTATTTTGTAAATTTAATACATTGCCCTCCAGCCATCTATTCCAAAATTTCATATTGAAAATTTGAATAATTTTTCCAGATGTAGGAGAAAAAATGGTTATGCACCTTATGAGATAGGGAAATTTATTCAATGATTACGAAACTGAAAAAAAAACACTGTAATTCGAAGGTAATAAATTTAAAATATTTCTATTTGACTGTATTTAACGATTTAAAAATAAAAACCCTTGGCAATTTAAAAGAGTTTGCATGTATTGCCAATTTAATTTAGAAATTATTCGTCTCGTATTAACTTCACTAAAAATACACAATGTTCCTAAAGTCTGTTATAGTTTTTTTTTTTAAATCTTTATCTTTATTCAAAATATTTCTAAAGAATAATTAAAGTAGTTTACTTTTAAACTCTTAAGAAAAAGATTTTTTAAACTCTGTCAATGTTTCTTGCCCTCCTGAATTAAGCAAATATTAGAGTTTTTTAAAAAACTTTAATTCTGTAATAATAAAAAATAATTTATTAAAAAAAAAATATCGAAACGTTAAAGAATCATACTGTATTTTTTATTATTTTACGTAAATGTATTTTTTTTTCGTCCCAAAACTACAAGCTACCTGTTAATTATAAATTATAATTTTTTCGTGTAGTACTAAGTATAAAGTATCTTTATTAATAAATTTGTAGAGCTACGAGTCTGAGGCTGTTTTGAGTCAATGTTGACTACTGAATGAAAAATCCAAGACTCGTTTACTTTGTAATTTGGTCTGAAAGTGTCGGAAGATGAGCTTTCCAAAGCTACTAGACATCGTCTGACTTCGCTTCTAGGTGTCTTCTTAGTTTCTTGTCCGGCAGACTGCTTATATTTCGTTCTCTCGACGGATCTCAGTTTGAAGTGCAGTAGAACATTGTACTAGGCGGCAAAAACTTTTCTAATAATAAATCGGTTGGCCGATTAGCCAAAGCCAATTTTGTTTTGTTTTTGATCATTTAAAAAAAAAATGATCTGTTAAGAGTGAATTTTATACGTTGATTTTTTGCCTGACGTTCTAAATTCAAAAATAAAATATGTCCGGAAAAGTGGAAAAAGTATTGACTGTTAAAGTAAATGAAAATCTAAAAAATAGTGGGGAAAACAAGCCCGTATTTCACTCTGTCAATGTAGAAAAACTCCCATATGCAGATGATGTAGAAGTTGTTGATATTGATCTTGTTAGTAACGATGATGGTAAAAAAGAAGAGAGTTCTGAGGAAGAAGTAAAGCAAGTTAGGACAGTGGCCTATTTTGCCGTTGGGCCCAAAAATAGAGATATAATTTGTCCTTTCTGCGAAAAATCGGTTAAAACAAAATCTCGTCCTGGATATATGGTGGTTCTCTCTAAATTGATTGCCATTTGCTTTTGTATTTGTTGCTGGTATTTTCTTCGAATTTTTACAAATATTTTTTATATAAAAGTGAATTTCTTTGCAGCGGAATTTGTTGCTGGTGTTTGACATTGTGTTGTAACAACGTATGTCCACAACTTTTCACAAAGTATAGATTTTGTCCTAATTGCGATGCCTACCTTGGATATTATAGACGACCAGAACTGTAACTGATGGTTTATAACATAATAAATATGTTTTCGATAATATTTGACTGGTTTTTATGAGATATTAGTATTGATTTCAAAATTTATTAATAATGTTTATATCATGAAATATCCGTTTTGGGAAAAAATTGAATATTCATAAATCCGAAAATTTAAAATGGTACTCAGATTTTATATGCATGATAAAATTCATATTGAAACATTACTTGATTTATATACCTATGTGTACAATTAAAGTTTGGTTCACGACAGAATATAAAGAAAACAAGAGTGAGTATTTGTATTTTATCTTCGCAATGAACGGTGGGTGAAGCAATAAAATGATTCATTATTTTTTTAGATTAAATGTCCATGATATTTGATGGCTTTGTAAATAATTCTCATTTGAGATATATTCTTGTTACATTATAGAGATATAAGTTTTGAAAATTTAAAAAGTATGTGATTTTTTGTTAGTGTTATATTTTATTTTGAAATCGATCTACATGGGAAAGGTATATATCTTTAGATACATTTAATAAAACAGCAAAAGTATTTAAAAACTTTTTAAATGTGAAATATGGCATGATTTTTTTTTATATTGTTAAATTTTGAAACAAAAATAGTTTTATGTTATAGATTAAAGGCCGATTTATTAATCCAAATATTTTTTTCTTTTTCAAAGTAAACTAAAGAGAATTTCCTTAAAATTCCAAGGTTTTTTTTTAAATATTGTAGTTATTAAAATAAAATAATAATTCGTTATTCCTAAAGAGTGTTTTCAGTATCAAATAAAACATTTTATTCGTTCTGTCTTTTTATTACTTAATTCTTATGAAGATGAGAATTTTATTATTTTATTTATAATATTAAAAATCTTATCTATATAAGAGTATAGATCGAACAAATGTAGCATAAACTAATGCATTTACGATAAAAAATAATGCTAAAACTACAGACTTACAAGAGAAATAATTATTTAATTCTATTAATTTATACATAACAAATAATTTCACTTTGAAATAATTAAAAAAATAAATAATGGTATACCATTGTTTAAATGGTGTCAGGATTACTTGAAGCCAACAATATTTATAAAAGCAGACTGACGATTGTTTTCTTTTCCAAATTTGACCCATTTTATTAAACTTTCCACAATTTATCAAGGCTAAAAACTTCCTACACAGAGAATAATATTCTTTTTTATTTTTGGATTTCTTCAAATCGCAACCATACAGCGCGGAGCTTTTGCCATAGTTTCTCAAGGTCTTCATATTAATGAGCACCATGGATGATTAAATACAATAATGCAAATTTTGACCTTTAAATAATTTTTGGAAATTCATATAGAAAACTTTATTCTTTAGAGTTTAGAGGAAAAATGGCAATTTTAAAAGACACTTTAAATAGTGGCCGGAAAGCTGAAAGCTTTCTTCGCTAGCCTGGGTTCTGAAGAACAAGATTTTTATTGTACGGAGTGAGAAGAACGTGCGCACTAAAGACGGAATATTTTGAGGTAGCCGGAGTGGCTCTATCAAAAATATTATTTATTTGTTTTGATTCCCAGTGTCAACATCTGTGCTTTTTGATTCGAGGCCGATTAGTGCTTGTCGGAAGATTGAGTATCGTGCATTTAGCGCAATGAGTGTCACTATTCCTATTAATGTGGAGCCAAACGAGAAAATCGTTTACTTTGCAGTAGGTCCCCGCGTTCGCAAGATAATTTGTCCTGCTTGCCATGAGGAAACCGAAACCACGGTAGTTCCAAGCTACCTGTCGTATCTTTACGAAAGGAGAAAAAAATGTCTCTGTTGCCCTCTCTTCACCTGGTAAGATGCATTCATCTGGGTGGTTAAAAATACCTCCTGTTAAAATTTATTTTTTTGGTTCTAGTTGCTTATGTTTTGCTTGCTTGATCAATGTGGCCTCCTGGTTTCTACCCGATTTATTTGTAAACTATCAGTACTGCCTGAAATGCGATGCATGTTTGGGATATTATAAACGTCCATAGTTTTGATTCTATATTTATTGTACAATTATTGCCATGTTTCCAAAATAAATGGTTCAGATTATTGTTTGTTTAACTTATTGTATATTTAATCCCAATATAAATTTCAAATAATTCAATTGGTGTATTTCAAATTTCCCTCTCTAATCTTTTACTTTTTACTCGTAAAAAGTTTCCTCAAGTTCGTAAATTTAATACTACTTTTATTTTACAGAAAGTTTATTTTGATATACATACGTATTTTTTTATAGAAAAAAAAAATTATAAAGTAGTACGTAATTTAAATTTTTGTTAAGATTGAAAAATGTTTTTGTTTATTATAATTATTATTACTATGCTCCTACTCCTGTACATGTTTTAGTTCATGAAAACTTAGTTTATTAGGAGTTAAAACTTTCTATTTTTATTGAATAAAAAGGCACGGAATACTCATCATACGAGCCTAACACTTGATCATTGTTCTCAATTGGAACATGGAACATAATTTACAAAAAAAAATAAATTCAAACAAAAATAGATGTCGTGTTCAAAAAAGCAAATTTCATAGAAGTCGATAACATGACTTAAACCATTTTTTGTACCGCCTAGTTCTAGATTTCAAGGATTTTTTTATTTAAAAAGCCTGCAAAGCATTTTGTGTTTGCAAATTTGCTTTGTATATAGATCTATTTACTCTTTACTTTTAAATTTATTTAATTATGTATTATTTATCATTTACTTATTACAAAACATTCCTCTCATTTTTCCATATTTCGGGTATAAAACTGTATAAATATATTCAAACAGAAAAAATAAAGAACTATTGCAGAACATTTAATTTTTTTATTAAAATTATTTAAAAATTGTTTGTTTCATAATCTAAATTTGGAAAATAAAATCTGCAGCAAAATAAATATTCCAACTAAAATTGAATCTGCGTTACACATCACTTAAGAGATTAGATCATATTTAGTTACGCGCCTATGTCGTATTGGCGCCAATTGCCTTAAATTAATACCAACGCCAACCTCCGAAACACTGACATAATTTTCACGAAATCAATTGGGAAAAGTAATTTATCAGTCGGGTACATCAGTGCACTTTGTTAATAATTGTTCACGCAAATAACTGCACCATCCATGAACCATTTCAGTGTCTCTTCCTACTGCACAAGAGTTTTTTCAGTTGTTTCATGTTTATTCAAATGATTGCTCTCATTTGTTTGAACAATGAATTCAATTTGCATGTGTAACTGCACTGGGTGATGACACCACCTAAACACTATACACTACAAAAAGTTTTTTTCATTAAAAATAAAAGGTAAAAAAAATCGAACTATGTAAATCGGAAGTCATTGTTAGAAATATTTTATCTGTATCATGTCCTTTTTTAGTTATAGCCGAAATTTGACTTATTTCTTCATTTAAGTGACATGTTTTCAAATTTGATACTACTCTTAAATTCTATTAAAAAATACATCTAAGGTAACACTCACTTCGGTTCAGTATTTATCATTTAAATCAGGAATATTCAATATTTTTCTGTCCAAGGGACAATTTTCTATTGCGTATCAGTTTCACATTCAGTTCATTTGATTATTGACTTATTCCTGATCTACCTGAATTGCCTTATTATACAAAAATTTCAAATTTTTAAGGCATCTGAAATCAAAAATTTTATTTACATCAAAGAGTATGAGATCATAATGCGATATTTGAAGATGTTTATTACACCTATAGTATAGTATGGTGTTTGACTAGTTGTGTTCTTTAATTCTCTTCACTAACTTGTTTACTATAGATTCATCGTTTCATCGCCATCAACGTTTGTTTTTATTTTCTATGAAAAGCATTTTAATTTTAAGACTAACCTTGGATCATTATTTATTGTGTTGTATTTCATCATTTTTTAAATAAATGTTCAATTCTGTAGTATTTTGAAAAAGATTTTTACTTGTATTTTTCTTTAATTTAATTGAATAGCAATTATATCGTATTGGACATAATATAAATCTTTTCAAGAGTATACAAATTCCAAGATTAGAAAACAACTCAAATTTTCATTTCTATATTTAACTTCATTTCTTTCAAATAATTCAATTTTTCAGACACAAAAACTGAAAAACATATGCCGTACACATGTTTTTTTTTTTGAGATCAATATTTGATTAAATGTATTCTCATTCTTTTTGGCGCCCAATCCGTATCGAAATGTAACTCACCTTCACATAAAATTATGCAGGATACACTCAAAGGAACCCAGTACATGGCAACCTGAAATTCATTAAGATCTTCTTTCTGTTTCTGTAGAAACCAGCTCTCTGCTGATGTGCCGGAGAAACGTGACGCGAGCTAATTTTATTGGCGGCTTCATTAGATAGCAATAAATTTTTACACATGCCTTTAAGAATACCTTCAACAAGCTTTTACAGTGTCTAGCAAAATAATCTGTAAATATACTTTAAAATATTAATAATTCATTGTGCCAATAGATCTCAACACGGTCATTCTCGTATAATAAATAAGAGCCTTGTAGATTTTCTAATATTAATACTATTTTAGAATTCACTAATTTTTCATGATTAGTAGATACAGAAGTGAATATAATTCTTCTTTTATTGTTGTGCGCTTAAGATAATTATCATATGATTTGGAAGATGTGTCCAAAAACGTTAATGTTAAAAATTCTAAACTTTTTATATTATTTCATTATAAATACCTAAAAATTCTTCATATTGGTCAACTCAGTTCTTATTGAATATTCTTTGATCCACTATTTACTAAATCTTTATCAAAAAGAATCTAGACCTAAAAAGAAATAAAGTGCTTTAATAAGTAGATTATTATTTCAATGATAAAAAAGTGTAGATGTTTATTTGAATGTAATATATATCTTATTAAAATTTTAAGTTTAACTATGTAGAAGAATAAAAAATTGTTTTCAATTTATTCAACTCAATTTCAACTTTATTCTGTTTCTGCGAAAAAACGCATATTACGCATATTATTTTTTCATATAAAAAATTAAAGTCTGGAGCTTTGAAAACCAAAACGAGTTATTGGAAAACGAATAAGAATTGTAAACAAATTGAATATAATTGGGAAATGCCACAAAAGCTAAAATTCATATAGCGTTTTCCTAATTCATAAAGATCTCCATACTAGCTTCAAACTATTAACATTGATCTTCTGAAAAAAATAAGATGCAGCTGGTTTTTAGATTATTTTTTAAACATGAATGACGACAAAAGTCACAGTGAGTTAAGCAAGACAAGAGAATTTTTAGTAGTAGGTGGGTAAAGCTCTTGGCTCATCTCAATTTCTTCTCGCAAATGCCAATCTAGAGATTCTCGTTATTGTCTGACCCAAAGCCCGAGCAGTGCGTCGTGGTTCTTCAGAAGTCAACAGTTCGCGATCGTTCAAGCTTTATTCACCACCTGCTGGTATCGGTTTTCATTCAGCATGTCGGATATAAAACATGCTAATCCATTAATTGGCCATTTTTTTGGACTGGAAGAGGAACCATGTGTGGCAAATTGTCCCGCCTGCGGAAGAACTACTTTGACAAAAATTGAAAAAGAACGAACCACTTGTTGGCATTGCATAGCCCCTCGTTTGTTCTGGTTAGTAAGGTAAAAAGTGAAGTATATTTGCATTTCTTCTATTATTGTATATAATCCTAAATTTAAGTTGCTGTCGTGGTGAAAAATGTTGCAAAAGTTGGGAAGATTCTAGCGATATCAATCACTACTGTGGTCACTGTGGATGCTTTTTGGGTAGATATTATGGAAAAAGTGAAAGATATTTCAAAAGAAGTGAAGATCCTAGTCATGATCAGGAGAGGTGAAAGGAAAACCTTTTTAACATATTGTTATTTTTGTAATGTTTTTGTTTTTAATATACGCTTTAAGTTTTTATTATAAATATTTCTTTATAAATTGCTTCCTAACTTTTAAGTGTTCATTGAATATACATATAATTTGACAAATTTCCATTTTTTGTGTATTGTGCCCTTTTTATTTCATATAATATATTATTTATTCATGAAGTTATTTTGTTTTTGTTTTTAAATCCTTTTAAATATAATTGTGTAAACATTTTGAAAGTGACTTTAAAATATATCTGGCTTATGGGATCCAAAATATGGCATATTATAAAATAAAAAAATGCTAAACAACTTATTTATTACCAAAAATACAAAATCTCTATCTCTTGGGCTCAAGTGGATACACGTGCAGGACCAATGGGACACAGAATTTACTCAAAGCTTAAAAAACTATATACCTATAACTAAAAGAACTATAGCCTCTAACAAAGATCCAAAATGATAATTGGATGAAAATGCGAACTTAAAATTACAGACTTTTTATATCTGTTTATTTTTTTTATGCTTCCAAAAACTAGTGAATCTATTTGAATGGGTTTTTTACTGGAACATATTAAAAATATTTCAAATGCTGTGGAGGAAGTATCCATAGATTTCCATGACTTTTATTTTATCATTAAATTACATACGTACATCATCCTTAAGAAACTTCTTACAGTCTGAGGATAGTTCATTAATTTTAACACACTTTTGTATATTCATTTCGTTTAGAAGTTTAAGCGATTTGGCTGAAAATTGTATAAGACCGGTTTTTTATTTATATCATATAAAAAGAACAACTTTATAAATTCGCTACCATCCTTAAGTTTTCGCATTTTAAATTTTAATTCCACACATATACAGCTCCTATCTTATGTAATTTGTGGACCAGTGTTTCCTTCTTAAAGCTTGCTAGCATCTTAAATAATTTACGGATTTAGATACTTTTCTTTAAGTGGTTGAAAGCTTTTTCTTCATGATTTTAGCCTCTGTGGACTTCGAAAATGTTTAGTTTTGCTTCACGAAGAGACGGAGCACAATGGCCAACAACGGAAGGCAGATCATGCCGCTAGCGGGAGAGGTTCTCGGATTGGGCGCGGAACCGTGTAAAGTTACCTGTCCATCGTGTGGCACAACAGGTAACTCAATTATGGAAAAAGAGATCACAACGTTCTCCCATAAAGCGTCGATGTGGTGCGCGTGTATTTTTGGGTAAATGTTTTAAATCAATCGGCCAAATCTGATCGAAATGATTTTTTTCTTGTATTTCAAGTGGTTGTTGTCGGAAAAGTAAAAAGTGCCGAAAAATGGGGCAGGTCGGAGATTTAAATCATTACTGCGCTAAATGCGGATGTTTTTTGGGACGCTACCATCCGAAGGATAACGCTGAAAATCAATGCTGCCATGTTTATACGTGATTTATTTGTTTAGATGTTTTGATCTTTGTTTATATTGAAAATATAAATAATATCAATTTTTAAATATGTAACTACCATTTACATTCTTGGTTTAGAATTCAGTATGTGCTTTTATACCTATCCTAATAAAATTGTTAACAAACTGTGAATTTTTATTATATACTCCATTTAACACTAAAGAATCATAATCTAGCTATGAACGAAAACTGCAGATTTTGTTTTAAAATTATCAATTTCCAGATTTAAATGCCTACATTTTTTTTTTTGCAAAGTAAACAAGAAAATATAAATCAGATGTCATCGATATTTTGAATTGTAAGCTTCGAATTACTAGAATAAATTTAAATTTCTAAATTTCTTGTACAGTTTTCATTTTATCCCAAATATGAGAACAGTAATAGTATAAAAATATAACTATTTTTGGAATTAACAACTTAGAACAAGTTATGTTGCATATGAAAGCTATCACAAAACATAATTACATACCGTGTTACTGGATATCATTCCCCGAAATCTAAAAATCGAGTTTGAAAAAGATCCAAAGCAACAGTACAAGTTTTAATAATCACAAAGTGAATATGACCTCTGACGTTATTAAAGCTAAAGCTGTGGCAATGAATTCGAAACAGAGAAACAAAAAACATGCGCACTTAGCAAGTGATTCTCGAAGTACAAGTTCCGAAGAGAATAATTTTAAAACAAAACCAAGGCAAAAAATGCCTCCCAAATTGGCTCCTGAAAAGAAATCCAATTTTTTTTGGAATTTACCTTGTCTAAAAGCCAAGTCGGAGTCAAAACACGTTAAAGATCCGCAAGCCCCGGAAACAAAATGCGAAGATGTGGAGATTCCAAAGGGAAAGCAAATACAGAAGATACGGGATCTCGCCCAAATTAGAAAATTTGCACGCTTCAAGTCTAGTGTTCAAAGATGGAGGCCTGGTCCTGCGCTGATATATTGTCCAAATTGTGGTAGTAATAACAGACCACTGATCCGGTCGGAGGCTGCCGCAGTAAGTTTCGTGAAGTAGGTTGATTCATCTTAGCATATAGTATTAGAGTAGACAGTAGACGATCCGAATGAACACTTTTTAGATCTACCCTTTATGACTTTATAATATTTGCGCTTTGAGCTGGAGAAGTTGGGAACACGCAAACTCAAAAGCGGAAAATTCAAAATATCATATAAATAAAACGAAAAAAGTACTGAGTTTAATTGATATTCGACCAGGATTAACATCTAAGGTCGTTTTAGTGTCGAATTGTTATGGCCCGTAGTAGTGCGAATTCTAGAAGATTTAAAAATTGTATTGGACAACATTTAGCATTCGTTGTTGTATATTACTTCTGATATGAAAACGAAACCTCATACAGGCGTATATTAGAATATACTCTTCGATTAATGTTTAACAGTTCGGAAGCATAAAGCATAACATTTTCTATTAATTTTTTGTTTCAATTTGCGGACAGTTTTGACAGTTTTACATTTTTTTTGCACAGTAAACAAGAAATCGTATATCAAACGTGACAGATATTTTGAATATGTTTGCAAAATTCAAATTTCCAATCTTGTGTTTATTAAAAAAATATGTCTAAAATTCAAAATTTATACACAATTATTTCACTAGTATTTAGTAATTTTGGAATTGAAATTTGAGAAAAAAGAGTCTAAACTGGAATAACTTTTATTAAAAATTAATTTCGGCATATGAAAGAAGTAAAAAAAGCCTTTTATCAAATATAACATGGAGCAAAAGCGGGTATCCAACTCAAGTAACGACGATGTATTTTTTGATGCTTTAAATACAGAAACAAACCGTAATGATGATGATGATGATCAAAGATGTAACCAGGAATCTGAATCTGAAAATCAAAATAATAATACGAAAACTGAGGATACTAGCGTTAAACCTCAAACAGATTGCATCACGTCGCCAGATGTAAAAGAGGCACCCATTGAAGAACCCGATGTGAATTTCAGATCTAAGATTACAAAATGGAGGCCTGGGAGAGGAAGGGTTTATTGCCCCAACTGTGGAGCCATACAGGCACCCTTGATTCACTCAGAAACAGAAAAAGTGAGTTTTATAAAATGTTTAGTATTTGAGCTTTGGACTCTGTTTTTGTACGTGCTTATATAGTGACTGTAATCGATTTAAATAGTATATCTTTATAAGAATGTGACACTATTTGACATGAATGGTATAAATACGTTCAATAAATTATTAACATCAATACCTAACTTATGTTTACACAAAATGTAGCCCTAGTACTTCGAGAATAAAACTTTGTAGGAAGAAATTAAGAAGTTTATATAACATTTGGATAAACGAACTTATAATGTTTGTTAAATTTGTATAGTCGTATATGATATTTAGAAACTTGAATGCTACTATACACACACTTTTCTTTAGTCAACATCCTTTTATATATTTCTTCAATATTTAACGCTTTTGAACTTATGTTCTTTATAAAATTATCTTTACATTAAAAAATCAAAACTAAATCATTAAAATGTAGGTGTTACCTATATTAGGAAATGTACTAAACTAGCGACTTAGGGTCTGTTGAATATACGATTACCAGAATTTCCCTTTTTATCTTTCAAATTCTATTAAAATATGAACTGGATTTTAGACTTACAATTTTTATAGAATCAAAGACGGCTCAAAATTTACGTCATACCAAAAAGTCAGAATTTACAACACCTCTTTATGTGTAGTGAAAATTTTAGTAAATATTAATTTACTATTTATTCTTTTATGACGGAGTTTGTCAGTGAATTGTATTATAATGTCCAGCAATGTATCTACGTGTTAAATGTATTTTGTGCGGTAAAAAATTTAATGTCTCTAGAGATGATACGGCACCCTTGTTAGCTCATATAAGAGTTTCGCATCCGGAGATTGAGATTTCAAAATCAGATCTTGATGAACTTAATTCAGATCGTAAAGATGAGCGACAATTACAGAAGCCAAAGCAATTAGATTCGAACGGTCAAGTAGGAGATAAGCATGAAAATGGTTGGGAAATAACAGATTTAAAAGATGAGCATTTGGAAAAAGAAAATCAAAATTTGAAAGCGGAAGAAGATGCGAATGTATTAAAACCTACATTCCAAGGCTTAACTACTGAACCGATTGTAGAGAAAACTCCTAATAATAGAAATGTAAATCAAAATGAAGAAATTGTTAAGGAGGATATAAAGGGATTGCCAAAGGATTCGGCAGACAGATTTTTTGATTTGCAATACAAACAACCCAAGAGCTGCCCTCCAGATAGTCCTTCAAGAATTTCTTTTGTAAATAATGGGAAAGAAACACAGGTCGTGTATAAACGTAGATATAAGATAAAGAAAGTTCCTACTACATGTAGTCGTTTTCGTGGTGGTAGTAAGGAGGAATTATACAAGACCAGCCTAGAAAAGTGGAAACCAGGCAAAGGACAAATTCATTGTCCTAAATGTGGAGCCAATAAGCAGCCAACAATTAAAGCACATGCCGATGCTGTAGGTTATTTTTCACGAAATCGATCGACGTAGATATATTAAATTTTAACATCTATAATTCATGAAATATTACGCTATATCGTGAATTATATAAAAAATATAAACAACATGTTAATCGATTTTTGTAATATCGTATATTTTCATAAGACATTTGTTTTAGAATAATTATAAAAATTAGTTAGGCCAAATTAGTAGTGTTTTATTCATGTTTTGTCTTGAACCGAGTCAAGTGTAAAGAAGACAAATACCATCAAGTTCTTTTACGATATTATTAAATTTCCATACGTATAGTGGAATTGTTGAAAAATTGTTCCTATTTCAAAATGTATGAACATACGAGTTTTATATATAAGATAAAATTGATTTTCTAATTTTTAATCTACTTAATAGTAGTTTTCTTTAGCTGTATACATAATTATATTTTGAATATTTACAAAAAATTTAAAAAAAACAATACATTTCAGGTATCTAGCTCTCCATTTGGGACAGCATGTATATTAACTTGTTGGCCATTTTGCTTCTTACCGTGCCTTTTTCCTCCACCAACAAAGGAATACATACATTGTTCAGTATGTAATCATTTATTGGGTGTTTACGATAAAAAAGCTGATACAGTTTATCCGAATGAGGCATTCAAATCAATGATTTATAAAAAATCAAATACTGCATCCCAAGGAAAACCGTGTGATGTCTCACATGTTGAAAAAAGATCAAATGTGGAAGCACAGCATACAAAGTAAACATAGATAAATAAATAAATATGTCTAATGTATTGTATTTATAACAATATAAAACGAATAAAATCTATTAAAGTGAAAATGTTGGTCTGATCAGAATAAAGTGACTGGTTTGTAAGTGCCAGAAAAGGAACTGTTAAATCAAAAACACTAAATATTTTCAATTAAACTTCACTATATTTGACAAATCAATACAATATGTTAAAACGTTCAAACCGAATCCCCTTTTTCTTCTGGAGATGTAGTTTCTTGATTATCTCGATCAACAGTTTCCACGTACTTATTTTGATGCGTTGAAATATCATCAGGTTGTTCGGAATCAAAGTTCTCTATTTCCGATACATGTAACAGAGCCTTCAGTTTTGTAGCAGAGAATTTGTACTGGAAATAAAACAAAAACGAATTTAAAACCAGTTCTAAAAAATACAATTATATTCTCAAGAATTAGAACAATCACGCACATAGACTGACATATAGATAGTTTTATAAAAGATATAGTTTGACAAACTTTATGTGTATAATGAAAAATTATTGCACTAGCATTGATCAAAAATTTCGGTTACAACCAAAAGCGTTTTGAAACCCTAGAACTACCAAATAGCAACTAGCTTCTTTGTACAAACCTCTGTCGGCAACACCGAGTTTTGCGTCATTTTCAAAAATTCATTAAAATTCTTAGTTGCTTTTTCAATTTGTCCAATTTCATAACAAAATAGAGCAAAGTTTAGATGAATTAGAGGATTTCTCATTGCCTCTGGTGATGTGGCGGCTCTTTCGAATGCAATAAATGCATTTTCGTTGTCTTCAAGTTTTCTCAAAACGACTAAGAAAAGGAATATTACACTTTTAAAATTTCTGTTTTCAAAATCAAAAAGTGATCTCACTTCCCAAAAGCATGTAACATTCTGCGCTATCCTTTCGAAGATTTATAGCTGCCGCCAAAGTATGAAAAGCACTTGCATATTGCTGTGCTGAAAAATGCAAAAAGATTAATATTATACATTAAAAAGGTTTCATTAAATTTTTTAATTTGATTTACCTGTAATAAAAATTAAACTGAGATTATAGAGAGAGTTATAATTCAAAGGCGATAGCCAAATTGATTTCTTTAAGCAAGCAATAGCCTAGAATTATAAAATACCTTGTGAACCAAAGTCGACTGGATTGAAAGAATTGTGAATTGTGGCGCTTACCACAATTATTTTATTCTTTTTGAAAAAACACATTCCAATATTATTCCAAAGTTCAGCATTATCCACTTTCGATCCCGTGATTTGTTTATATTTCTCAAGCGCTCCATCGATATCAGTACGTGACTATAAAAAATAAATTCATACTGATGTATTTTAAGATCAAAACCGCATCTGCATGAATATTTAAAAATATAAAGCGAAATTGGAAAAATAACTACGAGCCTTTTTGTTTGTTTTTGATTATAGAGGTCATAAAATTGTTCAAGTTCTTCTTCGAATTAACCGTCTTTGCACGTTTTAGTATGCTCGTCTTCATATGTTCTAATAACGTACCAAATCGTGCATTTTCAAAGCAATATTAAGTGGTTAAAGAGTAAATATAAAATCAAATTATTAATCCTTAATTCTGGTGAAGAGTGCTATACCTTCTAGTGTAAAAATTAGACTATATTAACCTGCAAAATAGCTCCAAAAGCAAAAAGACCTCGACCAAATTTGTCGTTTACACTCGTCACTTCCATTAGTTTATCAAAAGCGCGTTGTGTCTCGCTGATTTTTAAGTAAAGTACTCCAACTTCTGTTAGCACGTCAGTATTTTCAGGTGCGATTCTACAAGCAGTAATAGTGGGATATACTAAGAAATTTAGTAAAATTTAACAGTCTTACTGTAAAGAACTCTCAAGAATTTCAATAGCCTTTCCATAATCCTTCTCCCGTCGATATATTTCTGCCAATTTTTGAAAACTTTCCAGTTTTTTTCCATATGTGATCGCTTTTTGAAAAAACTCCTTTGCATCCTCCATAGAGGTTCGATTATTTAAAGCGTTCTTATACAACAATTCACCAATGTAGTGATAAACCTCATGGTCCGGGGCAATGCACATGCTGTCTGCCTCCCGGAATACTCCGAGGGCTTGCTTATAACGACCCATTTCGTATCTTTAAAACAAAAATAAAATACTGCAATTTTTCCTAATTAATAAGCTATACTTTTTTTAATATTAAGTAATTACAAATATTTCTTGAAAATTGTATTTTCATTAAATAATTAAAATATTATTACAAATAAATTATTTAGATTATTTTTAAGTGCTCTTAGACTTTGTTGTAAATTTGTTAATACCGTTATTATTATTTCTATACCAGGAATAAATATTCAAAATTAGAAAAAAAAATCCTTTGAAAATTAGTTACAATTTACAAGTAATGATACTTACAGGGTTTTCCCAATTTCTTTGTAAATCTCAATATTGTTAGGATTAACATCAAGTGCTTTCTGAAAATCTCTCAAAGCAGCAAAGTAGTTTCCCTCGTGGCGACCAATAAGGCCCTGGAAACAGCTCATGGAACGAAAATGTTTCATTTGAAGTAGGAAAAATTACCTTGGTGAAGTACACGTAATCAAGATTAATGTAATCTTGCAATTGCTGTTCAATGAGAACCTTACAGGTGGCAAAATCCTGTCGGGCATAGTGAGAGTGGAGGAGCCAGTTCATACATGGCATGTAAATAAAACTCTTTTGGACTAGGAAAAAAGGGCAAAGGACTAATTATCTTTTTTTTTCAACGATACCATCTTCGCATCAAAATACCTTTCTTTGCTACCTCCAGTGATGGTAGATTTGGCGCTCTGCCATTGCACAAAACTTCGCTAGCCATGGTCACATCGTTTTCGTTTCAATTTTTACCTAGAATCGATTCTTTCGAAAGGGTTTTCGTTGTTTACGATTATGTTGCCAAGGAGCTAAACGTGTTATACAAATAATTTTTAATTTCAGAATTTCTTAATATCGTGAATGAAGAAATAAAAAAAATTTAAATATGTGTATGACTTCAACCGTCAATTAAAGGATTTACAAAATAAATGTATTTCATAGTACACATAGATGCTACAACTAAATAAAAAAATTTATTGTGTATTAATAGTTTAGCATTTAATACATTTAAATTTATAAAATCCCACAATACTTATTAAAGTTTTTTCCAATTTTTTAATAATTGACAAGGTCAATATAATAAAAATACCTTGTTATTTTAGTATTATAATAACATTACCCATTCATTGTTTATTTCTAAAAAACACAATTTTTATAATAACAAATAAAAGCAGGGCAATAAATTTTGGAAAACGTGTTTTATTTCTGCATGTGAAAAGATTTTCTTACATCGCGATTTTTGCATGTAAAAAGATTTCTTTTCAACTTTTCCACAATATTTTCTTTACAAGTGATTTATGAAATAGAATGAAAAGGGAATGTACTATTATTTTTCTAATTTGTACAGAAAATCTGAAAACACTTCATTTAAGAATTAACAGAAGCGATTTGAATTTTATTACAAGCATCAGTTTACACTGAGCTTGGCAACACTGGGCCATACTAAGGCACTTTCCACCCATCCATAAAAGCTACCCACTTTTCGCCGCGTTTCTTGTGTATGCACACGAAAAACACACCCGTTCTCGCAATACGCCGCTCTTTCTGGCTTCCTTCCCCGCGGACACTTGTCAGTGTCATTTCAGTGCCAGAAATGTCAGTTCTGTCCGAAGATAAATAGAGCGAAGTGCGGAGGTGATGCGTGATATTCTGCTCAAATTTTAATAGTTTCCACAATTTTCTCAATCTTATTTTCCGTTAAAAAACATCCATTGTGGGTTTTTTATGTCGGTGACGAGGAAGGAGCGCCACAGGATTTCAGCTGTTTAGCGCAAAAATCATGCAGAGGAACTGTGGGGCCGAACTGTCGTCAAAGGCACAGGTGAGAAGTGAGGAGGTGCCCTGCGAATTAAATAAGGACGATGCCATGACTTGGCCAAGCAGAATATTCCCCAAGATAAACGGGATCCGTACGGGGATTTCTGCGATCGTAAATATTTCATCGTCGATAATCCCGACAATTTACAGGAAGTTCCAAAATCGATACGAACTGCTTGGAAGTAGATAAGGGTGGCTCCGTTCAAGTGCTTTATAAAAATAGCTCAATTATTGTTTCGAGTAGTTGCTAATTGTGACGCTAATATAATTTTAACTCGTCGCAAATTTGATGGCGAGATAATCGCCTGACTCGGGCGTATGGCTCCGGGGTTCCTTGATATTCACAGTTCGTTCCGCGAAATCATCCGTTCGGAGACCCCGTTCTTGTAAGCCGCGATTTGCGTTTTCTGATACAATAAGCAAATACTGGGGCTCAAGTTTGTGCGGGGTGCAGTGTCAACAGTCGGCAGACAAAATTGGTAAAATAAACAAACAGAAAGCAAAATATCGAATCGAGCAAGTTACAAGTCCCGACTCGGAACTCGGGCTAAAAGTTACAAGACCTTGATGAAGTAAATTAACTGGGGCAGTTCGTGGCACTTTGTACCTCACACCATCTCAAGGATTTTGCATTGCACACAATGCAACGGTCGGTGCAAATTTCAATCGCAACAAAATTGCGACTTCTCTCGTATTGTGAGTTTCTTTTGTGGCTAAAGATTTTCATTAAGATCGAAAGAAAGCGCTGGCTAACATAAAGTGCGACTCCCGTGCTATGAAGCACCGGTGACCGTGGTCATTGAGGCGAACATAAAAGCGCTAACCTCTACGAAGTGTTTATGCAGCTGGCTGTTTTTATTTTTATGCATTTCCTTTATGGAACGCAATCTGCGAGCAAATTATATTTTAGACCTTAGAACAGTATTAAGTCAGATGAGTTTCTTAGAGGAGTTGGGATTTCTTTCATTTATGAAATTTTTCTTTACATGAAAATTAGTCTGCGCAAATTAGAACTATCATTATATCATTTCAACAACCTCAGTTGTACCTTCTAAAAATAAAGTATATTATAATCTATTCTATTTGTTGTTTCCCTTGTTTAGGAGGCTTATTACGTGAATTAAAGTACATCTTTATATATATATCTAGGCCAAATTCGAAATTTTATATCGGATTCAAATCCAAGCGTGAGTGGGTTCTATGAAGTGTCTCGATCACAGCTTTATTCGTGCACTTTCTCTGCAAAAACTTGTCTTTTCGGAGTAACATAATAAATGAAATTTTCCATTTAAAAATCACATAACACCATACGAAACGCACTGTTTCCTTTTTTCGTTATTTTATAGCAAAGCGAAACAAAAAATTTGTGTAAGTATTAACTCGGACTCAAGAAAAGTTAATAAGAAAAGAAAGCCGAAAATTTGCAATAGGGAAAAAACACTTTGAAGCACACCTTGAGAGCAAAAATTTATTAAATAAGCATATAAATTCGTTACATTTCGTTATCTTTAAACTATTCTGAAGATAAGTTTAAAAGATATGTCCAATCCTAAGTATTATAAAACTGTTTTGTTGGCCTTTCCCCGGAAAGGCTCTACACAGCAACAAAGCAAAATTAAAATTAATGAAATATGCTTTGCTGAGTGAAAAAAAACGAGTTTTTCAGGAATTTTTAAAGCATGAAAATCAGGTCATGTTTTTTTTTGTTTTTGATTTCCAATTTCATGCATACGTACTGAATCTACAGATAAGAAATCATCAGAAATACTAATTTTATCATATGCTAATTAAATATTTTAATATTTTTATATATAATTCTAAAGGCGCTTTGCTTAAAAACTATTTATTTACACTCTAGCCATTCTAAGTTTTAATCCAGGACAAAAAATAATTATAACTTAAATATAATTTATGAATTACTAATTTTCCTCTTTATTTTTGTAAAACAAATTTCGAAATTCAAAATTAACCGTACGCTATTATTTTTATATGACATATTTTCTTTTTTTTTCAAATGAAATAACTCGAATTTCACTCTGAAATTTTACAACTACATTTTCGAATAAAAACTATTAATCAAAATTATTACTTTCGATTGCATTAAAATAAGTGTCTTTTGTTCTATTTTGGAGTCCAAATAAATCATGACATTAAGATATCAAGCCATAAAAGATCAATTTTTTGCAATTGAAATCAATTTAGTGTTCATTGTTATGAATTGCAGTGTTAGCGTGTTTCAGAGGAACAAACATATCAATGTAGCTCTAAAGTGTTTCACTTCCACACATTTTTGAAATATCGTTCAATCAAGGTATGATAACATTTTAAAATAATCGAGAAAGTATGGAAATTATCTTCATAAACGGAAACGCTAAGTACGTATTGTTTAAAATTCAGTTTTTCATCGTCTATGGTTAATTTAATACCAAATACATTACTGTTTTATTAATTTATTAATTAATTATTTAAATTGTGGAGAGGTTTTCCTAATCCTTTCAAATAACACAACACTTCTTTCCAACAGGAGCAACAATGATGTAGTAGTGAAAACACGAACGTAAAAGACATGAAAACCGATCGCACAAAATGATGAATAAAACCCAGAAGCTGTTACTTGGCATATTTCTCCTAATAATTGTTGATGTTATTTGGGTGTCCTCAAGCGAGCTAACAAAATATTTCTACCAAGATGAGCGATATGATAAACCCTTCTTCTGTACCTATTTCAAAACATCAATGTTTACTCTTTATTTGCTTGTGATTGGACTGATAGCACCATGGAAAGAAGCCTGCGAACGAAACGGAAATTATTCGGTAAGATTCGTTATTTTCGTAAATTTTATCATTTAACATCTTTCTGATATCTTTATTTTGCAGATAATGGATCAGTCAATAGATGACGATAATTACTTTAATAATCACAGTTCATTGGTAAATTGAATGATTTATAGATTTATTGTTATCCTTATGATTTTATTTCTTATTTCAAGAGTGACTCGACATTTGTTCCGATTCGTGCAGGTGAAACCGTATCAGGTACAGAAAGCGATGATTCAAGTATTCGAAGTGTCCGCTTCAGCAAAATGGCTGAGGTTAGGGAGATGTCCGCACATGATGCCACCGATGCCCTAATGTCTCGTCTATCCTATAGTGCTAGTATGAGACTACGTCGCCAAAAAACACATCATAAAACTGCTCGGACTGCACTAATGTTTTGTATACTCGTAAGTTGTAATGCTAGAAGTATTATTATTGTTACTTTTTTTTTAATTCTATGGAGAAGTGAAACGTTGACTAATTTTTGTATCCGCTCTGATTTATGAATATTTTCTTTTTTCCAGTGGTTCTTAGCGAACTATCTGTTTCAACTATCACTAGAATTAAGCGAAACGGCAATGGTTACTCTCCTTAGTTCATCCTCTAGTTTCTTCGTCTTAGTATTAGCATCACTCTTCCCATCGGCATCCGGTGATAAGTTTACACTTGCAAAATTTATCGCTGTAGCAGCGAATGTTGCAGGCGTGGTAAGATTATTTTTCTAAATATAAATTTAACCAATTAATACTCCTTTTACTTTTCCTCAAAGGTGACAATAACAATACCTGATATCACCGACGCCAAGTTCTCCCGTGGAGTCATTTTAGCTTTACTGAGTGCATTTCTCTATGCCTCGTACCTGGTTTTCGTTAAACGGAAAAGTGATCTAGAAGAGAAAATTGACATTCCATTATTTTTTGGTAATATAAAAATAATCAATTGTAGTATTTTAAAATTTTCTATATTCGTTTGTAGGCTTTGTTGGTCTCTGGAATTTGCTCTTAATGTGGCCAATATTTTTTATTTTGAACTTCTTGCAAATAGAAACTTTCGAATTGCCAAATCAGAAGCAATTTGCGATATTAATTCTAAATGGTTTCATTGGGACCGTGTTGTCTGAAGCACTTTGGCTATGGTAAGTGAATTTCTTAATTTTATCTAGTCTATTTAAAAGCAACTTATTAAATTTTCAGGGGCTGCTTTTTAACATCGTCCCTTGTAGGCACTTTGGCGATGTCACTGCAAATCCCTCTAGCAATACTATTTGATTTTCTTTTAAAAAGGAAATCGTATTCTGTGTACTTTTATTGTGGTTCAATTCCCATCTTTTTAGCGTTAATTTTAGTAGCGTTTTTAAGTAAAAATGATGACAGTGATCCACTTCTACGTTTCTTTAAGATGTTGTATAGGAAATTGTGCAAATGTCGGCGTAGCAGTATTCTTCGGTAAGTTTTGAACAAACCAAATTGGAAATTGCACAAATAATTAAAAGCTTACTATTGCAGAATAAACGACGAAGAGCAACAAGAGTCCCTTATAGATAACCATGAAAATTAAGGAAAAATACAGGATATGAAGAGTTGCTTTTTGAATCCTTTATAGTATTTCGCATCAGAACTTCATCATTCATAACTTTTTCTGAAAATCTATCGTCAGTTGCGCCTTCTTGTCAGTTTATCGGCAATTCACACTTCTTCTGAGCGATATGATGTGATATCCTTAGTAGTTAAAACCAATCTAGCGTAACATGATTCACCTTCATTTTATTTTTAGAATTTTAGTAATATTAACATCATGTTCACTCAAATATTTTCGTTATCTCTTTTCCCCCCTCTAGACTAGTGGGGTACTTTTGAGCCTTTTTTAAATGCAAGACTTGTGGTATACATAAATGTAATGTACATATACAGAGTTTATTCTATATGGTACAATAAAACAGTGGCAAAATCTAATTTGCGTTTTATTCGTTTCGAAGCCATTTTAAATTTAATCACAGCATTAACGTTTTAAAGAAGTAAAATTGAAAACCAATTTTAATTTTCTGTTACTTCTTGTAATAAACAAGAATTTAAACAAAGGGCAACGTATGAAGTCTGTGGGAATTATTTTCTTAATTTAATTAATCTATCCTTAAAGCTAATCAAAGCTTAAATGTAACTAAAACAATTTAAGAATCCAGTTTTGAAACTCAATTTATATAAAAGTGTTTTGAAACGTAAGGCAATGTCGCCTTTCTTGGTTTCGTAAACGCGAAATTCGATTCTTCACACTTGTCCAATTTCGACAACAAATTGTAATGGAGGGTGTATAAAGAGGTACTAAAACTTTTAGAGGCTAATATTCATTATCAAAACTAAAATAAGAATTTCCCGGAAAGGAACAGGTCGCAATGAGTAAAGAACGTTCGTATTCCTCAAGGTATGCGAGTACAGGTACAGGTTAGGGGTATATTCAATTAATCCCAATCAAAATTAGTTTATAATAGTCAGTACATAGAACTTTTAAAAAATGTTTCTCATACCAATAAAGTAATTATTTTTGTTTTTACTAGGAGTAAAAGAACTAGAAGCCTGCATATACTTTAATCGAAAGATACAAAAATTAATACATCTTCGGCGTTTTATTTCTATATAGAACATTTTGAAATTTTATTATTCTATAGTTTATATTAATTCTAAAGTTTTCGTAATTAAAGTGAAATGAAGAACTTGAACTAATGATTAAACAAAATAAAAAATAGAGTAAATAATACCAATTTATCACACAAAATGAATATGACGGCCTATTACATCTAACTTATTAGAAGACGTTAATTATCAATAAAAGCATATCAAGGCTAAAAATGAATTTTCTCAATTAAATTAAACTATAAACAAATAGGTGAACTTATGGTTAGATAAAATGAACTATTCCAAATTAAATTAAATTGCATTTTTAAACACAAATCTTTGCAACATAAAGAGTAAACTGAAGATTTGGGAAATCTCCAAAACGGGATTACACAACATCTTTTTAAAGTGAGCTCATTATCATTTCAAGAAATATGAAGTAAATATTTAAATGATGGCGTAATTATTGTATTACAAAACTACATTTTCCCTTGCGTCAGAATCGCCGCAAAATTCTAAAATCCTCCTAAATCCTAAGTGTTCGTTATCTGAACGCGCTCCAGGTGACGAACTGCTAGAGGTGACAGCCGCGTCGCGAAGAGGTATCGACGAGTGCAGGTGTTGGAGGATCGCATTCGGGGGACCGTGGTCGTTTTCTTCGCGGCTTTTCTTAATTGATATTAAATAAGCGCGGAAGCGATCGACCCGATGAGTTCACTTCAATTTAATTGCGAAATTATAGGAAGATCACTATAAAAGTACAAGTCGTGGACCCGAGAAGTCTTAATCCGAAAAGTTTCTGTGAAGGGTCAGCCCACCCCACCACTTCGGTGATTAGAAAGTGAAATTAAAAGTGCCAACTCTACTAATTACATAAAATGATCGCATTTTTTACAATCACATCAGCTGAGGGAGTGTAAAAATAGAAACAGTTGCGATTTGTTTATTCCGCGGCCTCCAAAGTCACGGTGACATTCACCCATGTCACAGAGGCCAGTTCTGTGGGCTGCCACACAAAATAATGCGAATATAAACAAAATTTAAGTGCTGATCGTGTAAATTATGCTATAAGTGAGCCCCAACGTTGCAACAATGGACAAGACAAATTTTCAAACGAATATGACGAATAGCCCTTTACCGGAGAACACCAAAACAATGGAGGATAACATCCACGGCCTTGCAGTGAACTACTCCAGTATCCGAGGGAAGACGGTCCTGGTGAGCCCCACGGAGGAGCAGTTCGAGTTACTAAAGAGAAGGCTGGAAGAGCGGATCAATGACAGTCGAGGGGAGACTATTTATGAAATTGGAATCGGGGAAGGTAGGGCTAATTAACACTTGTGGTTGGAAGACTAATTTAGGATTTCTAGATGGGAGCGATAGTGGCCTGGATCCAGACGAGTATGCGGCCTCCGTGGCCACCCTACAATCATTGGCTGCAACCATAGATGCTGACATTGTTCTACTGCGCGAAAGGAAAGGCGAGAAAGGCCTTACAGGGCAGTACTTGGTCAGGAAGCGAGTAGACCAGGCGGATTTTATGGAGATAAGGTAAAAGTTGCATTGTTAGGAAACCCAGATTTATCAAAATTTGGCTGGCGCAATTAATCACGGAAGTAGGGACTTAAAAAATATAAACGGAAGTTCAAATCGCAAATGGATACTTTTTATGAAACTTTCTACTTTAAAGCCCCGGTGCATGTTGAATGGTTTTCACTTTTCATACTTTTTTTTTTGATAGCCTGGGCTTAGTTTGCAGATTTTCGCAATCTAAAGAGCTTAAGATAAAAAAACAATTTCGCTATCTTAATTTACCTATAACTGTTGTAAATTGGAAATAATTTTACTGAAGATAAACGAAGACATGGTTTTTGTCTTTAGCGAAACCATCTGAATAGTGTCATTTAAGTACTATTAATGTTTTCTGTTATCAATTTTCAATTTTTCATGATTGATATCATGATGATAAACATTGAAGGAACATTAAATGTCCACTAATTCTTTAATATATGACGTAATGTTTTAACATAAATATGAAGCAATAAGAAATCTTTACGTATTATTTTTTCTTAGTACTAGGTTGCTATTTTTATTCTCGACTTTGAGTACTTTGAAAATTAAGTGTCTAAGTGTCTCTTCGTGTATTTTAATTATTATATGTGTACACTTGAAAAAAAACTGTCAAAATTGCTGATTCTTTTCGTTCTGCATTAAAACGCACAAAAATTCGGTTAGGAGAAAAATAACTTTCCAATGATTGCTAAATGGAAATGTCTATAGAAATACTTTAGTAGAAAAACTAATATTCTTAATTGTTACAGAGTTGCTGTAGTAGGAAATGTAGATGCTGGAAAATCCACCCTTTTGGGCGTCTTAACCCACGGAGACCTAGACAACGGTCGAGGCTATGCTAGACAAAGGCTATTCAGGCACAAACACGAGATGGAAAGTGGTCGAACGAGCTCTGTGGGCAACGATATTTTGGGTAAAATATTTTTTAAAAGCTAAAGTTTTCTCATAAACATTAATTTCTTACAAGGTTTTGATAGCATTGGCAATGTAGTGAATAAACCTGATCACGGCACACTGGACTGGGTGAAGATCTGTGAGAAATCCGCTAAGGTGATCACTTTTATTGATTTGGCGGGACACGAGCGATATTTAAAAACCACTGTTTTCGGGATGACTGGACATGCCCCAGACTTTGGAATGCTTATGGTAAAATTCAAATGTTTTTCTCGTGAAATATTTACTGTTTTACATAATAGATTGGAGCAAACGCTGGAATTGTTGGTATGACCAAAGAACATCTAGGACTAGCTTTAGCCCTTTCCGTACCAGTTTTTGTCGTCGTGACTAAAATTGATATGTGCCCGCCGAATGTCTTGCAAGAAAATCTAAAGCTTCTATTCAAAATTTTGAAGTCTCAAGGTTGCAGGAAGGTTCCTGTTATGGTCAAGAACGCAGATGAGGTTGTATTGAGCGCTACAAATTTCGTGTCTGAAAGGCTATGTCCCATCTTCCAAGTATCTAATGTTACAGGAGAAAATCTAGAATTACTGAAAATGTTTTTAAATTTGCTGACAACTCGAATGGTTGGGCAAGAAGATCAGCCTGCAGAATTTCAAATAGACGACACCTATTCAGTTCCTGGTGTGGGAACTGTTGTTTCTGGGACATGCCTGCAAGGTTTAATTAAATTAAATGATGTTCTACTTCTTGGACCTGATCCCCTCGGGAAATTCACTCCTATTGCTGTCAAAAGCATACACCGAAAGAGGATGAATGTGAAAGAAGTGCGAGGAGGTCAGACAGCAAGTTTTGCTCTAAAGAAAATAAAGCGCTCCCAGATAAGGAAGGGAATGGTGATGGTTAGTCCAGACTTGAAACCACAAGCTTGTTGGGAATTCGAAGGTGAGATTTTAGTTTTGCATCATCCAACAACGATATCATCACGATATCAAGCAATGGTTCACTGCGGAAGTATCCGACAAACGGCGTCAATTGTCTCGATGTCTAAGGACTGCCTGCGAACTGGTGATAAGGCCTTAGTTCGATTTCGCTTTATAAAACATCCTGAATACATCAGGCCAGGGCAGCGTATGGTCTTCCGCGAAGGAAGAACAAAAGCGGTAGGAAACGTACTAAAGCCGCTAACTAACTCCATTGCGATTCAAAGCAACCCCAAGCCTAATAAAATGCAAGCCCGGGGACAACAAAATCAAAATCCAAACATCCAACCAACTCACCATTCTCAAATGGACACTAAGGCAAATCTAGATGGAGTGCTTGAGGTTGGCGTTGATAAAAGAGACCACGCAGCGAATGCCAGAGGAGGCGCAAAGCGACCGAAAAGAGGTCCTACAATAGGATCTAACACAAATGCAAGCAACAGTCAACAGGCACCGCTCACAGCGAAAACTTAAATGAATCCGCTGTTTGTGCATTGCTGGCACTAGATAAAATTACTGTGCAGGTCACAACCGGCACTATCCAATTTCAGATTATCCTAATCTGAACTCGCTTTTTTTCTAAACGAAGTGAATTTCTGATTTTAAATAATTTAAACTAGAGGTATACCCTTGCATTTTACTGAACTTTTAAACTTTTTTTTTTGTGACATAGACAAATTGAGTAAAATACTTCTTTGGAGAAAAATATCTTGACTAATCTTTTGACGAATTTACTTCAAAGTATTTCATTTAGTTTTAGCTCACTAGGGGATCGTTTAGGAGCTCCTGATGTTCTTTTTTGGAACTTCCGATGTGATAAAACGATGGTAAACTTTTTGTGGAATGTTTGACCAATTCATAAACTATTTAATGATTTCACATATCTTTGAAACTCATTACCTGCACTTGTGGATAAGTATGCGTGTACTTTCCATTTATCACAACTGAGTTTTTTTGTTCGTTTTACTAAAGAGAAATCATTGTTTCGTCAATAAAGGAAACTTAAATAATTATTAAGCAAAGTTTGGTATTTCATTTTTAATGGAGTATTCTGGGACACATTTTTGAGCTGATTAAAAAAGATGCTTTTGTAAATTGGGTGTAATTAAAAACCTACTTATCCTTGGCAATCATCACTGCAGTGGTGTCAAGGTTTCCACATTTTAAATAAATACGTTCTTGAGAATAGTAAATTGTATTCTTTATTGCTCTGACTAGTTCCTGGTTTTTATTTTATAAATTACACAAAACCACTTCGAAAACTTAGAAACCATTCTGCTGACTTAGATCAATGTGCGATCCTTTTCTTTTTTATAATTTTTACCTGCCTTTAATTTTCTGTTTTAGTTCCCATACAGCCATTGCCCCAGGCTCATCATCAATAAATAGGAATAAGTGGTGATTAGAAAGTAAAATCAGAAAATACATATCGAACAACCTTTAATCAAGATCATTAAATTTGTAACATGACACATAACTAGTTGCAGTCCGCATTCACTTTAGCTAAAAGGATGACATCTTAAAGTACTCTAAAAGTTGCTAGAATTTCCGACGTCTCATTTCGTTTTTTGCCCCTTCTATTTCTTCTTTGATGTTTGTTTTAAAGGTTCGAAAAAATGATCTAAAGTACCCAAAGTTAATATTTTGAATTTAAAAACAGTTTAAATACATCTTAAGGTCTCACTTTGAAAGAACTAGTCATCTTCCATAGTAAGGCTTAATCAAACTTACTTAAATTTCTCGGGTGTTAATTCTTTCAAGCCCTTTTCTTCTGCGATCATTTTTGATCTATAAAAAACTGATATGAGTAGCTGAGCTGTCCTTCTGATAGGATAACTATCGGCCAATCTCTGGACAAGGTGCTCGTTATTGGCTAAGTAGCGCAGTAGGAACCGTAAAACCATTGTTGACTAAAATTGAATATTTTTGTACTTCTTGATCAACTGTTGCTTCAGCTTTAACTGGTTCTTTAGCTGTTCTAGCTTCTGCAGCTGTTCCTCTTTATTGTAGTCTATACCAGGAAGTTGTTTGATCTGGGCACGTGCACTGTCGAACCGCTTTTGTAGTTCCAGGATCTTTAAAGAATACTCGCTAATAGCCAAATAAAGGAATAAATAAAATACTTCGTTACCTTTTGACTGCACTCTTGGGATTCTCTCTGTTTGGCGGCGTTATCGACTGGATCTTTCTCGACACTATTGCAAATTACGTTAATAAAATATTAAAAATAAACAATGCAAAGGAATTTACCAACGTATTATGTCGTAGATTACTGGCAAGATCTCAATGTCGAGCTGCTCAACTGTCAAACTTTTCTTGGGAGAATTGCCAGTGATCGGGTTCTTGTCCACTTGCTCGGGAGGCGATTGCTCCATTATATAATTGAATTTAAAACGAAATAGCCCTATACATCACTACAAAATCAAATAGATGAGATGCGTGCAATTATAAACATAATCTGCTGTTTAGAAGCTGATACCTCTGAAGTTCTGACGTTCTTCGTATTGTTATTTGAACTGAAGATGGTTGTGATTTATACATGGAGCATTTAAGCAATCAACCGTTAACAAAATTCAAACATTTTCGAATTAACGAATTTTTCACGAATATTTGCATAAAATGTACTAATGTTATGTCATATGAGGTGTCTCTTATATAATTATTAGAAAAACCGTACCATTAAAACTATAACGTAACTTATTTCTTAGTGAAAATGGTAAATGAAGGTAATTTAAGTCCAAATAGCTGGCAAAACAATGGAAATTATGCCTGTACAAATAAATGAGAACCTAATTTTTCCTTTATATAGCATAAATTGAGAATTAAAATATTAAAAACTATCAAATTCAACGTTAATTACTTAATTAAAAAGCTTATAAGAACAGTCTTACCTCAAAGCATGTAAAGAATATTCTTTTAGATTTAATATTTATTTATTTTACGTGTATTACATTCACAAAATGTTTACTGTAGGTGCATATTTAAAAAAATCGTTTTGTCGTTTTTATCTTTTTTATAAAATCACTTGTATCGTATTGCAGTGCTTCTAAGACTAGAAAAAAATGACGACAAGCCTGATTAAATTTTGCTACCTTACAACAATTAAAGTTAAAATATATTAAACAAATGACTTTAAACATAGTAAAACATTTCTCAACAACATAAATTCAATAAATATCAAATAATGTTTGTGAATGCATTATTAACGGCCATTCAATTATTTATTGATGGTGGATCATAACGAGATCGACTAAATTAAATTTAAAATAAAAACTATGATCTATTCAAAGTGGCAAATATGAGCAGTCTCTCAAATAATTCAACGCAGAAATTGAACACGAATTCTTTCGATCAAAGCATTACAAATGTTATTTTTAGTTGCGGTTATGCCTATACCAGGGCTTTAAACCTTCTTCTGGTCCAAGCGCCGATTACCCTTCCTTAATTAACTCAAGAGCGTCAACAAATATTCAGTTATGATTTTTGTTATTTATTTGGAAAAAAATCCAAACGACAGTTTATAGCAGTAGTTTAAAATCGAAAAACTATAAAGTATTAACTTCATTTCGCTTTTTGAAGTTACTCTGCAGAAAGCCTCAGATGGGTATAACAAAGGTATGAAGCGTAAGTGGAGTATTCTTAATTTTGAGAAGACAGGATTTTTGAATAAACGCTAAATTTTCCCCATTTCTTCAGGTTCGTCACTTAAATCTTTCTGTATTAACAAATTAACAAAATGCTGAGCGGATGGGCTTGAAACTCGTTTTGCTTGAGTAGTTTGAATTTTCTAAGCACATTACAAAAAGACAGACATTACTTTGCCTATGCGTAAGTAAACTTAAAAGATGTACTGTAAGATTAGTACGATTTCGTTTGTTTAACTTTTTTACCTGTTTCCACACCAACCATTTAAATTTATTTGAAAAATTCTTAAGAGAAATTTCAAGTCTAAATATGACTATGAAATTCAAACATGAACAGCAGCACAGCATTGAAGATTCAGTAATGAATCTCTCTCTAAATGATCCGTTTTACTACCTTGTCTATTTTGAACCATATTTTTTCATAACTTTATTCTACTAAAGTTACCAAAGTTATTAAAAATTTACATTTGACTGTATTCTTTTGGTATTCTAACTGAAGGATGTTACCATGGCTCAAACTATTTTAAGAATTACCTTTTAAGCACATCCCTTGATGATTTTAAATTAATTTAATAAAAATTATTTTAGTAGTATCTTACTAGGAGTTTAGTAGTGCTTCATACTTAACACAAGATCTTTAAAGATTAGTAAAAAAAATAAATTAGCAGATAATGGCAAAAAATTATGTTTAATTATTTTCTTTAAATATTTTGAACAATTTAATTGGTTTATCAATCATTTTGTTTTCTCTTAACGATATTTGACCAATATTTATAGTGTTTTAAGTGTTATGGGCTAATTTTGCCCATAGAGTCACGTTTCTAATTTCGTTAATATACAACTTGTTTGATTTTGGTGTTTACGAATAATTTTTATAGAACTATCGAACCTTCGCGGTCTAACATTGGACTGTGACTCGACAGCGCCACAGCACACACTGAAACGTTCTAAGGCGAAATCTGAAGAGTATCTAGACGCAGTCGCGCAACTTACTATGGATGCCATTCAGTACCACGGCGGTTCAACATTTCTACAACTTGTTTCCGTATAGTAGCCAATCGAGGTGCCAGTCGAGTTCAGTTTCTTTGAGATCGTGGCGTCGAGAGGACTTGTGCTTACGGTGGTGCTTCGCGTCCGTCGAAGGTAGTAAAAGGTATCATCAGAAAGAATAGGTGTTGTTGTTGGTGGTAACTACAAGCACTGGAGTGCCCTCGGTGCCAAGCTACAAAGTACATTACCCGAAAGTATTTTCCGTGAAATTGAATTCGGCGAGTGTTTTCTCAGGTTAAGCTGTTTGCAAAGATGATTTTCTGCGAGGTGATTCAATTAAGGTGATTTGTTGTTTTACCTGGAGGCAGGTGGTCGTGTCGTTCAGCGATTGTGCTGTCCCCAAACGCGTGATAGGTGAATTCTATAGTGGTTACTTGCGTAGATCTATCGCGATCGCGATTGTTGCAACTTATAGACTTAATTAAGAAGTATTTTAATCGAAACGCATAGTGTAGAATTTAAATAATAATAATTCAAATTGTAATAGTGAAGCTAAGGTCTTTGCAGAGTCCTGTACTTGCCGAGTCAGGTTTCCATCTTCCCCCTCTAGTCGTACGGTGTGAGTGTGTGTTTGTGTACCTGTGTTTGTCCCGCAAATTCAGCGTTAATACGTTTAGTCTTACCTGTATCTTGTGCTCAGGTGATTCCGATTTGAAGTTGATGCCAGGTAAACAGAACGGCTAAGAGTAGTGAGCCCCGAAGAGGAGATTGAGATTCGAGTGAGATCGCGCCCGGCATACACTCACCGGAGAGGAGAATGCGACAGGTAAACATTGTTCTTACCTCTGAAGAAGGAGCTTGAAATTGAAGGTGAAACGCTGAAGTAAGTCGATGACGGCGGACAACATCGCAGGCCAAAGTCAATGGACTTTTAACTTTATGACGTCGGGACCGTAAGTTCTGTGTCTTGGGTCTTGGTCTCGCGACAGTTACATAGGCACTAGGAATGGGTACTAATGGGTGCTCCCCGAGACCATCGGGGACAGGGAGCGCGTTTCCCATAAATTCTGAATATAATCATAAAATATAAAATAGCATCTACCTAATTAAATTAAATAGCACTCAACTTTTAAAGCAAGTATTTCTCCTTAAAAATAATTTAATTTATGCATTTTTATGCTTATTTAAGGAGTCGTTATATTCTTTCAAGATGAAATACCTGCGAATTTGCTCAAAACTAAAATTTTCTTTCCTAGACTTATTTTAATGTTACAACCTTTTGTAAGTTATTATATCGCTTTTTAGAAAATAAAACAATGAAATAATATACCTCTTTTTTCAATAAATGTTCATGTTTTATCAGGTGGTAAAAATTTTACCTCTGTCGGAATTAGAAATGCCAAAAATTAACAAGTTCTCAAACCTCCTTTGGAATTTCACACTTTTACTGCAAAACCAAAACTTTTCGGCAAATTGAGTTGTAATCGAGTTTGTATTTTTGCAACATTTCAATCTACAGGCATATTTTACAAGAATTCTTTCCAATTTTTATGTGTTCTTAACCTCGTAGGAGAAATCATGACGATAGCAATACTCAAAATTAAAATGAATATAAGAAAGATGATAATTAAATTTAATTGTAAGGAAGAGTTAACCACGAATATGAATAATTTTGCATACATAGATTTTCTATAAACAATTTTATTAGTTTACTTAAAACAATGTTAAAAATGATTAAATTACATCGAAAATGTATGCAAAAATGTTCTAATTTTCTAATATTGAATAAAATTGTTGAAAATCTTGGTAAAAACTAAAACTAAAATAAACAAACTAATTAACAATTTATAAATTACCTATACCCATCAAAATTTAATTTTACATAATTTAACAATGAAGAAAAGGTTTCTATAAGAGGAAATCTTTTATGAGCTGTAATAAGTTATCGAAATTACGAAATTGAAGTGTTCACGGGATGTAAATCAAAAAACTAAAAATAATAAAATGCCAATAGAATTTCTCGAAAACTTTTCATATTTCGTTAGGTCACTTTTAGCTATTTTTTAATTACATTTTAAGCCTTAACGCGTAGATTAAACGTTGCAACGATATGCCGTACGTTATATCGTTTGGCGCACTATGATACAAAATTAAATACTTTTTGTAGAATTTTACAGAGCGGAGTTCACTACAGTTTTAAATAGTTCACGTAGTTCTTAGTTACATTTTGTGCCGGGGAATGTGACTGGAACCCAACTAAGATTTAAAAATGCTAAAATTCTGTATTTATGTATAGAATGCATTAATGGCGCTAATAAAGAGTTTTTTTGCGTTAAAGAAGGCTACACTTTGATTACATCGCAATGTCTATTCACCATTCATTTAAGAATGATCGTTAGTACAGAAAGTTTTATTATCTTAGAGATACTGTACGCAGTTAGATCCACTTTATCTTTGATGACCATAATGTGCTATAATCAAGTATGTTACGCATTTTATTGCGCGTGTCGGACATTAGCTATAATTGGAAATTCTTAGATTTAGTGTTTATCAATCTGGAGTAACTATTTGGCGGCTTTATAGTTTTTGGCATGCCCATTACATGCCTAGAGTTCTGGTTAAATGTTTCTAAAAAAGAGTCGGCTCAATCGGTGCATCTGGGACTTCAAAGCGGCCAGCGAATTAGAGTATTCGAAGCAGGTTCACTCTTTTGTTCCTTAGGGCCCACGTTTAGGGTTAGGGTTAGGGTCGGACAAACCTAGTGCTGCCGGCGGCAGGACCTGAACCCCTGTTCCCGGTCCCGCACTAGACCTCGTTGTCTTCCCCTAGTGTATGCGACTTTTCCTTCCCCCAGTTCGATTAAACGAACAACTGACAGGAACAGGAGGACAACCAGAACCTTCTCCTCCTGTTCGTCGGTCCTTATTTATCCTAGATGGAATCCTGGATGCGTACGTACGTTTGCTTGTGTCCGGATCATGGAATGGGGGAAGGATTACGACGAAGGCTGATGGACGAGACGGGCCAGGGACGGGAATGACGAAACGAACTCGTGCAAGATTTTATGAAGGGTGGATGGGTTTGAGTTTTTCGGCTGGAACAACCAACAATATCCACCGGCGAACCCCATTGCACTTTCTTGGCTAGATAGTGAGAGAAAATCGATAATTTTCCTTTGCGTTTTAGGACGGCGCTTAGGAGGACAGGAGGACGTCCGGGCCGACGGGGGTAGTGGACTTTTTCATTATGAATCATGCATTTTTACACTTCTCGGCTTAATGTAATCTTGTCGTCTCTTCTGCGACGCTTTTCTCCTTTTTCGTTGTTCTTGTTTTTAGTTCTTAATTTGAAGGCTTCCCGAGCACACCGCCAGCGGGAACTGTAGCGATAGTACACTGAACTTGATTAGTACGGCTTGTTTACATTGTTTCATTAACGTTGTCGGTATGCCCGCTCTCGGTGCACTTTTCTATGCAGGAAGAGGAAGCCGTAAATTAATGCACTACTATTGTTTTTGACATCCCAGCAATTCATCAAGGGCTCTTAATTATTTTCGTCTCATCCGACTAGTGAAATCCGCTTTAAACTTTACCTTTTTTTTGGGGTAAATTTTTCGTTTACCAGTCGATTTTGCGTGGCCGAGCTCATCAGCAGGCCTGTAATTCTCGTCAATATTTTATCCAGTGCAGATAGTGTTCCAAAGCGCTTCCCTCTGAAGCAGAGTGGTACGTTTCTGGATTAAACATGATAAAATTTTCTCATTTTTTAGGGTTTAAAGTGTCGGAATTCATTATTATTTCAATATTTGGAAGAGGCATTCATATTAAGCCCAATAAAAAATTTAGAGTGCAAACCAATTAAATCTTAACCACATTTAGAACGCAAATACACGTACCTATAAGTATAGATTGAATTTAATTTCGTCCACAAAAGAAATGAGTGTACTACCTTAAGAAATATTGGCTAAATCCCAATCCTAGAGTGATTATAAAAACCAGTTAAAAGTGATTCATGATTGCTTAAAATCTAAATAAAGTAATAAAATTCATCAAGCATTTTGTTCTCCTTTGCATTTATTATTAAAAAAGTAAGTCCGCTCTCATTCCCCAAATATGCTTAAATATGATTACGGGTCATGTTTGTACTAGAAAGATAAATAGCCCTCAAAATTTAATATTTTTACCTGAAATATTTCCAAGTACACAAAGGAAATTAATTATTGCTTTTTTGTTTTACTGTACTTATATCTCCCATATAATCCTTAAAGGAAGTTGAAGGATTTTTCCAAATTCTTGATTAAATTATGATTTCTCCAGGGTAATTTTCAAAGGGGCAGCCTATCTACCTTCTAATTAGGAAATTTTAATTAGTATTTGTTTATTTAGTATCTGAAACACTTTTCAGGAGTTGATTGAGTTGGAAGTATACCATCACGTTTGGTCAAACGAAGAGTTTTACACAAAGGCAACTTTGAAACCACTATTGTCGAATTCAAATCGAATTTAGTACTCATCACAGTCTCTATATTTTTACTATGACGAAAATTAGCTAATATTTCTTTTATTACTATTTCATCCATCCCAATCATTTTTTATTAATTTAAGAATTAGAAAAAGTTCTTAAAATAGGGTTATGGAAATGATCCCAAGTTGAAATAATTAGTTTGAACTATTTCTGATTATTTTTGAATTATTGATGAAAAAGGAGTTGTCATTTTATTAGTTCATTTATGCTATTTAATCGCATTGTAAATTACAAAACAAATTAAAAAATGTGATAAAATATACTGGACAACTAAAAAATAGAAGAAATATTTTGATGTTTAATAATTTAATAATTTAATTTAGTTTATTTAACAGAAGTCGAAATGAATAATACAATAGTAAATATACCTAAATATACCTAAATGAAGCCACTAGGAACAATTAAAAAGCATCAATTTGTCGTCCTTGGAAGTTGGAAAATAAATAAAGATATTTTTGGAACACTTCGTTGTAGTACTTAAGAAAACATGCACGTATTAATAACTGTAATTTATAAAGGCCATAACTTTAACAATAAATTTAAGCGAAAATCTGAATTTACCAATTTGTATGAAACATCTTAGACTTATGGGTTCCTCAGTTCTGAGCGCAGAGTGAATCAGTTGGCTCAAACTACACTTGCTAAAGTTGAGGTTGGCACTTAGCATTAGTAGCCAATTACCACAGATTATGCAGATGCTTCTGACTTGAACAAAACTTCTCCATCCCGAGAATTTAACCCAAACAAGCGATTTATGACTCTTTAACATTTTAATTTTGCGGGTTGCACCCTCTTCTGTTGGTTTCTTATGGTGCGACTGTTCTCCTAATCGTCAAAACAATTTGCAATTAGAATGCAAGAACAAATGCTTTCAAATTTCTCTCCTTTCTTCTACCAGGGAAAGAAAGAAAGGATTTTTATGGCATCTCCCCAATTTCCCTGCTTTTGGTTAAATTAACGCCAACGTACAGAAAAATCCTCTCAAATGTTTGTGCTTTCCCCCAGGCGTTCTGGAGTATTGTTGTGGTTAAAAATGATTCACTTCCTACATTTGCTGCCGTTCTTGCATATGCGATTGTTTTAAGTTTTTCAAAGAAATTCCCCATTCAGTGGGAGTGTGCGGTTGAGGGCTTTTTTTGTTTCCCCGTATGTGTCCTCTTTGAGACATTATTTTTTTTTCGTATATTCCGGGGTATCCCACCGGTTTGAGGACTTTTATCCCGTCTTCCGCTTTGGTGTCACACATTTCCTAGAATTTTTTTTTAGAGGAAGAGCTTAAAATTACACTTCAAGTGATTATTATTTATCCGGAGGGCTCCCGGCAAATGTGTAAAGATCATTTAGGAGTGAAAATGTTATTGTTAAGGTCAGACGTAACCTTTCCGCTATTGTTCTTACGCTACTGAACCAAGATAAGGCACATTTTGTCTCTTCCCAGTCTCAAGAACAGACGTGCAACGTGGCTTTTATATCTTCTTGTCCTTCTACTTCTCATCGCGTTGTATAAAAGAAATGAATAGGGAAGATTTTATCCAGAATATTTTGCTGAACTTTATTCCTTATTGCAGTTGTACTTTTTTTCAAATACCAAAATTAATGACTTTTCTATAAAAGGTATGAGGCATTTTTCAAAAAATGTTTGTGCCTCACAAAGTTAGCTTATTCCACATATTTTTATGTAATGTAAAGTAATATAAAGTAAAAGTAAATACTAATATTTTTGAAGTCTAGACCTAGGTCTCTCTAGATAACCGATAAAATTAAAAATAGTATGTGCAAAAGTTTCCACGTTTAATGCATTTTATGTGTAAGACTTGAAGTCATGAATTTGATTTTTGTAAGTTATTCTATGGAAGTGATATGAGAGTATGCAAAAAAGCATAAAATTTGATTTATCTCTTTCCTAGATTTGCAGGTTTCAATATTCGATTATGAAAAGAGCCTGTGTCACGCCTTAATTATTGCATAAAATAGTCGACCAATAAAATGTTAATTAAGAAGTTATATCAGTCTAGTTTTGCAATAAAATTCGAGGGGAATTAGGATACCAAAAAACAAAAAAAAAATTATTTGAATTTTAAAGCGAATGGTTCTATGAGTCTAAGTAATGAAGTTTGCATAAGTTCAATTTTTTTTCACCATTCTTATTTATGAGGCACCATTCTAGTCTTGATAATTTGATCTGATTTATTTTTTTAAATTACGATCAATAAAACCTGATTTTAAAAATTTTGTACACAGCATATCACATTTATTCGATAAAGCTTAAGGCTTATGTTGTTTAATTCAACTAATGGAAAATAATACAAAAGACAGTTTTTAATTATATCCATGGTAGTTATTTAAACTAATTTTTATCTAAAATTTTTAAATGATATATTTTTTAATTTTTATAGATTCATTTATTTCGTAAAGCGTTATTAAATTAAAATATAGATCCGGGTTGCTGATTTATGGGAATGACCATAACTTCATTTGCGTTTGTAGCCACAGTATCGTGTGTACAACACCTCGGAATTATATGTCATATGGCGAGAAAACATGTGTACTGGATAACTGGATTTCCACATATAATTATTACTTGCCCGTACATTTCTAGGGCGTACACGTACAATATCTACATTACTTTTTAGAAAGGAATACAATCTTATCATTTTTAATACCCAATAAGACATGCTGCTAATAAAATAAGCAAAAGAATGGTCTGAATACCGTCGAGGTATTTGCAAGAAATTAAATTCAATAGTGCGTATAACAATTTGTTTAGAAAATCTTGAGATGTCAATTAAAATTCCTCGAATTAAAATTAATATTAAGCATTAATAAAAAATTTAACATCTTTGCCTACCGGGCTGAATGGACACGGTGTAATCTACTGGAAATCAGTTAATGAGACACAAATCAATTTCTTTATCTCTGACTTCAAGACACGTCCCGTTGGAAGCGTGTAGATGTCCAATCCGACCATGATATCATATCATGTATCCGAGTTAGACGGTTATAAGTTACTTCGGGGTTCGGCGAAAATATCTTTCGAAAATTGCAATTGCACTTGCATAACCGGTTTCTCCCCTGCGGCCATTTTCCTTGAAGCAAAAAACTAAAAACTAACTTTGTTTAACGGTATACTAAGATATACCAAGGTGTACACTTCTAGGAGTCACTGACAGGGAATTAATAGTTTCACCTCTCAGAAGCCAGCGTCTTCATATGAGACAATTCCTCGCGCAGTAAGGAATCTCATCCATAGCTGGGAATGCATGCGTATGTGCAATGAGAACGCACGAACGACTTTAGACACTCCAGTGGTCGAAGCATGCCTCACTTAACGTCTTTAAGAACGCTTCGGACAGGTAGCCGAAGCAAAAGGAAAAATGGAAATCACACGGGACGCGCTAAAATCACGAATCAATTGATTCCTCGACGGATTAACCAAGAGCCAGCGCTAGCAGCCGGTTTCACAGGTATGCACTACAAGCCAGTTTCTTACCTGGCCGGCGCAAGAAGGCATTTCTTAGAACTAATAACTGAAACATGCCCAGAATAACGTGGCGGGCGCGAATTGAGTCGCCGTCGTTCATACATAATCCTCCATTGTCATGATTAGAATCTCAAAACAAAATAACGAGTGGCTTTCACTCTCTTGCATAGCAATAGCCAGGTGAGCCAACTCTCTGAAAGGTGGGCCACCGAGTCTTTTGCAGCAGCATACCTTGGTTAAAACCAATTCCAATTAAACGTAATCATTATTACTTTAATCAGGGATTATCTCTATCCATCAGCAAAATCAGCAAATTGGTCTTACTTTTCAAAAACAGTAGGAGATAATGACTTATAACCGATTCCACTGATGCGTTCGTCGGTACGACTTTTATCTCGGCGCTGGCTTCTGGTATTCAACACTATCGTACAGCGTCTGGGATTATCTTGCGCCTCTTTATGCCTATAGGCTTTTTGGGAACAACGTAATAAGATAACATTTAATTGTGACATAATTTAATCTTATCTCAAAGGATTCCGTATTTTCATCAACGAAATACAGAATATGAATTAGAGTCAGAATCTCCATACCGTCCTCTAATTAGCAAGCTCTCTGTATGAAAACAGCCAATTATGTGAGCTCCGGCCGAATATGATATTATATGGCCGTTTTCAGAACGTATCTGCTCTCAAAGGATTTAATTTAACATAGGTATGTCAATAGAAGAGAATATAAACATGGTCGTCAGTGGGATTTTAACTGAAAATGAACGATATCCGACGTCGTATCGTTATGCAAATTGTTTGAATTTTCATTGCTCCTTCGATAGTTTAATTCTTCTACCTATTCGTGCTTATATGCGTGTTTCAGGGATTAAAAATATTAGCCAATGAACAGGTTATTCCGTTCATAGAAAATATCAAATAGTAGTAGTATTTTCACAAATAGTAAATAATTTATTATTTTTCACATTTTTTATAAACAATTCATTTAGGGAGGTCTTTTAAAATTAGTCCTCAGATTAATATGTACATTTATCCGTTCATGTATTTTTTAGTGTCTAGTTTTATTCCACACAGGAGATAGAATATCTGTTTTAATAGTTCGACACACTGTTTGGTTAATTTATTATTCTATTTACTTGTTAGTTTCATTTATTATTTATAATCAAAGGATAGATGAATCAAAATCACTTTAAATACGCTCAATTAAATTTTGATCCACGAGGAGAAATACTCGACAACAATTTTTAATTTATCTTCTTTTAATATGCCAAAATTGAGTTTTTGGAGATTTTTAAAAATTGCACAATTGTAGTTTTTACTAATATTATAGAGAAATACTATGAATTTGTTGATAATGTGAGAGATACTAATTCCTCGTAGATGTTTTACATAGTTGCTTTTTTATATATTTCTTAAGTTCGACTTAAAAGAAGATCGAGCGCTTTGTCTAGTTCAGAAATAAAATAGAAATATAATTGGATTTTCATTGGTTTTGTCCGGTGCTTTTTTTAGATTAAAATGGAAAATAATTAATTTAGTTCTCAAAATCTTTAATGATATAACTACAGCTTTGTTACATTTAATAAAATTAAAGAAAGATACTGATAGAAGGTAGTTTTCTTGATGTTTTAATTTAAGAAAAAAAAGTCTTAAACCATTTTTATTTAAGATTTTATGAAAGGTACGCATAAATTAAAATTCTAAATATTTAAAAATATTTATTTCGCGGTATAGGACGCCTCTTGGGCGAGTAAAAGTCACATCTGATTGTCTTTTTAGACATATAAAATTTTGTAGATGTGGTTGTTTTTATATATTTTCAAATTATAAATATTTTTAATAAAATCAATTTTAACCAATAATTTTTCTAAGTTGTGTTTCATGTAGTTCAATAAAATTGTACAGAATATCGAAAAATGGATGTGTTTCAAAGAAAATCACTTTGGTGTATGCAATTTAAATATAATATTAAATATGTTAGTTTATAGAACAATACTACTTTTATGCTATTAAAGCCGCAAGAATGAACATTTCGCAATACTGCACGATCACCACTTATTTTTATATTATTTGTTATTTGTAGATAAATGGTTCAGATGCTCGGTTGCAGGATAAACCTTCCTTCCGGAAAGGTTTTCAAATTCCATTTCTATTTCATGTTAGCTATCTGAATGGATTTCATATTACCAAATGGACACGGAATGTTCAAACATTTATGGGGAGAAATGTTAGAGGTACAACAACGGAATCAAACCATCCACGAACCCTGTGAACCCTATCCCATCCATTAAATGCGATACATATTCGCTCGTCACAGAAATCGGTCCCATTGGGCTGTAAAACCCGCCAAGTCTGTTTCCTATACGATTCCGTTCCATTGAACCCGTGCAATTTGAATTGCACGTGAAATTATTATCAAACTAAGTGCTCTGGGATTTATGCCGTGTGATAAAAAGCATCTTGTTCAGCCGTGCTGGGTGTATTTGCTCATTTGAAATTATAAGTCGGTTTACGGCTGTGAATCCATGATATTAAGCAGATCGCGACGGGACGAGGCGGGATTTATCCTTAAAGCCTTTCTTCATATTAAGCCCTTGCCTCGGAAAGAATAAATATTCCCGAAAGAACGAAACCGTGTAAATCTCCGACGTGGAAAGCTCAAAACTAATCTCTTAAAACGTTTGGTGTATATTTTCCCGCCATTTATGGTTGCTCCGCAAAAGTAAATCAGTGACGGGATTTAAAATTGTCTGTAGATGGCAGAGCACGATGGTGTTACACCGACACCGCCATCACCTGAACCAGGTCTGGGATTTAGTCAAAAATGTTTTATTTGTCGTGTATATCAGCGCTTTTATGGCCTGCCCTTCGGCATGTAAAATGCGACTTTTTGCGATTGCAAAAATTATGATCTGAACTCTTGCCGAGGGCGCCAGTAAAAATGTGTATTTTAATATTGCAAGTAATACGAGACATTTTAGGAATATTTTCCAAATTACACTTTGCCAGCATTCGAAGTAAGTAGGGCACAAAATGCATATCGAGAAATATTCAGATGCTAAGCGGAAATAGGATGTTTTTCACGGCACACTGGGATTCAAGCGATTAAAAATTAATAAATAATGATGCTGTGTATATTTTTGTTCTAAAACTCCTATAAAATGTTAATGCGCCTGGTATTTTGAATATCTCAAAAGGTATTGCATTTATTGATAGAGTTCAAATTAAAATATGCAGTCAGTTTCAATTTACATACTTTTATATTAAAAATATTTTGCAATATTGAAACGTTGTTTATGTAGTCAAAAACACATTTTTATTATAATTAAAAATTATATATAGAAGTGTAAGGTGCATTAAATTATCATACGATTGCTTTGAAAGGCAAAAACAAGACTCAGGAGGAGTAAATTTAAAACTAATAATATTCAATTATGATTTTTATTTGTAAATATAATTCTGTACTAGAGTGTCTTAATTTTATTGCAATAGGCTAATAAAAAAAGCTTTGTTCCAAGTTGTTCAAGACATAAAAAAAGAAGAAAATATGTGGCCTATGTTTTTAATTGTCATATTACTATAGACGTTAATTCACTAGTTTTGGCATGTTGAAGTAATTCAAAGAAAAACTGAGTTTTTTTTGCAATAATGTGGACAAAACAGTTCGTTTTTGTATATTGAATATTTTTTTAGAATTTTGTCTAAGGGACGTGCCTTTAGTTAGCTCCTAGAAAGACTATAAAAATATGCTATAAATTTTTATTGTATGTTTAGTAGATTATTTCGACAACATTCTTAAACATTTTAAAGAAAACTGTAATACTCTTATTAAGAAGCTCTTAGGTCAATTTAAATCACCATATGATTTTTATATTAATGAATTAAAACGTTGGTATTCTACAGGCTCCAGATGGAATTGAAAATTGAGTTATAATTACAATTCTCCACTTAGTTTCTAACTTTTTCGGGAAATAGAAAGGTATTCGGGAACTACTTAGTATTCTTATTGGTCTCGACCTTGACATTGTCAAGCATGACTTATTAGATTGTTGGTTTGAAAGCATTCCAACCTTTCCCCTCTAATACAGGTAAACTTTCATGGTGGAGCCCATTGTTCTGCACTGTAAGAGTTGTACCTGTGTAATTACCATAAAATTTTTCTCACGCAGGCTACAAGCCCAGGTTAATTTTACGTTAGAACGACGCTGTTTTAATGAACCTCTGGAACCTGAGGGTATCTTAAGGGAATTCTTTCGTCTCAGTAATTGCATGTCGGACATTCACCGCCTTCTGATAGCGACTATACTGCAGCAGCTTCAATTAAAGTTTAGGGTTTAGGGAAAGTAGAAAGTGGACGATATCCCAGCTATCCTGGATTGCTCGATCAGGAGCATGAAGGCACTGGCAGGTCAAAGTTCGGAAAACTATAAGTCGCGGTCCGTGTCGCATTTTAATGGCTGGTTGTTATTAAATTTGCATATCTTTTATCGTGAGCTTATCTCTGCAGGGCGTTCAACTGGTTTCTTTCTCTACTGAAAGTTGAAGAACAAAGTGCACCCTGTCAGCCCTTCGGCTTGGGATTACAGCAAACATGCCCTGAACTTCAGCAGCGTCTGGGTCAGTGTAGTGAGCTCAAAGAATTCCAGCATTAGTACGATTAAAAAATATAATAAGTGAATTTACAACATGAGCATGAAATGAATTAAGCGTTGTTGGAGAATTTTTATTGTTTCTATTTTAGATATTTGTATGCAAAAAGTTACATGACTATAACTTTCAAGTATAGCATTCAGCAGTTGGAGTTACACGTGAGTTCATAACTAATATAGATATAGACCTACGTTGATTGAATTTTTACTTTATTATATACCTGCCACTACGAAATGCTATATCATCATATTTAGTGCTTTTATAAAGAAATGCTTTTTTTAAAACAGAAACATGACTACAAAATTTCCTTCAATTATCGCCAAATTTAATTATAAAAGGTGTGGTATCTTTGCTTAAGGAGTTTTTAGTCCGAATAGCTTACGATCCCAATTTGATATTTTTTGGTCTTTTAGAAAAGTGATATAATGTCAGTATTTAGCTCACATCTCTTTTAGTTTAGTTAATAGATACGTATAAAAATATGTTTGTAATAATTTGTAGGTATAATTAAGAAAATATTGTTAATTGATGTGATAAGATGTTTTGATAAACGTATTTTTTACAACTTTCTCCTAACTCGAAAACTTTGGTTTTGCATTGATAAATAGCGCGTTGATAAAAATTTGAAACAGTTTATTGAACTACAAAATTTCGTATTTTGAACAGAAATTAGTAGAAGTAGTTTAAAAAAGGAAATTTTTAGAAATATGTGTTTAATTTCTAAACGGTCATATTGAGCCTTAACAGAATTTGAATAAAAAGCCGGTTTAAAAATCTCTGCTATTTTCATATTATCACAAATTCTTCTAATCGCGAACTGAGCTAAAGGTAAATTTCCTACACTCTGCTATAGTTGACTTTTAAAAATTTTTAAATCTCAATATATAAATTTGAAGAAAAGTAGAAATATAAAAAACTATAAAATACTAAAGACAAGTTGTTGGGTTCCTTTACATCTCCTTATAAATGAGCTGAGATTACATCACTGTTGAGTAGAGTTGTCTTAAAGTTTTCTGGAGCTATCTCGTAATTAGATTTGCTGAGAGGACAGCCTTCGTTTGTAATTAATCAGCATAGTTAGGCCTGCCATGTGGAAATATTCATTTCTGGCAGCTTGTGTACCATTCTGCACATTCTGTGCCCATGCAATCTGCAGTGAGTGGATGTGCATAGCTCAGTGGGCCGTGACGCCAGTGACACCCGTGACATCCGTGACACCTCTTGTTTGTGACTCGAGCAGGACCCGGATGATGACACGGTGTTTTTATGCGGGCACATCAGGTCCAAGGGGCAGAGGACCTTTGAGCGTTACGACAATGTTTCTGCAAGCAGTCGGTGACATCGCTGACGTCTGAAAACTCCATTGACAATATCTGATATGACGAGATTCGCGCCATTCTTTCCTGCGTCCATTGTGACCAAGGATGGCGTCAAAATGAATTTTTGCGATAACTTCTATCAGGACTTGAGGCGGCGATGGCAAGGCCTGATGACGGCGTTGACGACGAAGAACGCGATCCGGGCCCGGCCTGAACGGGCGCCGGATGGCGGATATTCTCTTCGGGCGTTTTTGTGCTAAAATGACATGGCTAAAAGTCGACAAGTTCCATTGTCATCACAATTCTGGTGATATCTCTGGAGCGTCCTCAGCTGGAACACCAAAGTAGTTCTTAACTTTTCGCTTTTTTGCCTTTCGCCTTCGCTGCATAAAGTGTCACAGGCAACACTTGAGAATAATAAAAGACCCCCGGGAGTCCCTCGTGCTTTGTTACCGCTTCTGTGCACCATAGGACAGAGAACTGGGAACATGGAACATGCTGGAAAGCTTTTTTGTTATTAAATTTCAAAGCCGAAAACGGGTAAACATTTAGCGACAACGACAACGAGATATGAACTGTTGACCTCTGAGGAAGGAATCTTTTGTCGCAAGACGGCGACTAAGGAATCCTCTTGTGCCTTGGGAAAACTACAAAACTGTGGCAGAGGGGGCGCCAAGGCAAAGTGGACGCTTTTTCGCATGTTTCAAGATTTTCAAATTAATTTGATGTAGTTTTCCCGCGACTCATAAGGAAGGCTGCTCTTCTTCGTCAGACGAACGAGCTTGCTTAACAAATATGACGATAATTGTTTACGACGACTTGCTATGACGAGGCTTAGGTGACCTCCATGAAAAATTTAACTATCACCTCGGGCGATGTAACTATCTTTTGCATAATTTTGCTTCAAGACTGAGATAGAAAAATCAAGAATTTTATCACAAAACTTTTGGAATATATTAAAGTGAGTTTTAAAAAGGACTTTTTATTTTAAAAGTTTGTCTTTTAAACTGAAACGCATTTTTAAGTAAAATGACAAGCTCTTTGTCTGCAGCATTTTTTCTTTTGTTAAATATTCTCACTATTTTACACTTAAAGTTAAAAACTGTTGAATAATTTTCGAGATATTCATAACTATTATTGAATTCTTGAAACTTTAAAAATATATAACAACAAAATGAGATCTCATTGGATTTACCGCATAATTTAAGGTAGCATACACTCATTTTTATCTACCTTGCTTATTTATTCTTTTGTAAGGATAAAGGTACGAGAGCGATTTCAAAAGTTGGATATAATTAAATTTAATTTTTACTGTCCGTGTATTGAGTTGCAACAACTTTTATAACATTCAAAATGGTGGATATTGGTTTAAAAAGGTTCTAAAGGCAATTCGGCAAAACAGAAAAAAGTATCTCGCAGAATAAAATTTATATCTCTCTTTTTAATTTGTAATTTATTCGCATTGCTTTCCTAAAATTTGGTTTTACATTTCAAGTTGTTTATAAGTTCTCTTTATAAAAAGTCATTAAATTCGTCAATTTGTCTAAAGAAACGAGGCTGATAACCTCCTTGGATTATGTGAATAATAAAGACCAACGTTTCTTTTGCACTCGTCAATCTCTAATTCATCCGAAACAAATCAGATTTCATTTTTCCCAACAGAAAAGCGGAAAAAATATCTCAAATCAAAAAGAAATCATTCGCAATAATTTATGCTGGCAACGCCATCTAACACCCTTCAAAGATTATTGTTTATCCATTATACCACTCCCGGGGGTGCAGCTCTAACTTTGTTAACGCACACTCGGAAACGTGGCGGCATACTTGCGCCCGTGACCGTAGACACGGTTCTAGGGGGTGCTTTCTTGCTTGAATAATTCAAGGGGCGTCCAGAGGATGCGAGCAGCCGGGTTCCAGGACTGTTCCCGGCTGCTCCCAGCTGCTGTGACTTCCTCCCCGAGGAAGTCCCGAGGGGTGCTGCATTCGTTTGGCTCCACTTGTGAACATTTCCGCGAGTTCTTCATTAATTTGGCTCGTCATGTCCTCGAGCCAAAGCGATTATATCATTTCTTGAAATCACATGGTCCCTGTTTCGTCGCCCTGTTAAAAGTATCAAAATGCATGTACACCCTGTGCCGCGTCGCGGTATCCTTGTGACGGAATGTCGTGCGTCGCCCAGCAGACGACGGCGATTTATTTCATCTGGCGGGAGACAATTTCATTTGAATAATTACTGCCGGTGCATTACAATTTGCCCCGAGGAGGTGAAAATCATTTCCCTTCGGCCTCCCGCTGGATTTCTCCCCGAATGATTTACACCTTTCGAAAGTGAATTAACCCGTGTCGTGAACATTCTGCAAAACTGCGCCTCGTTTTTTTCCCTCAAAGTGCACTTTATGGTGTCGGAACGATTTCAGGATGCCTTTCGCATTTACAAAAACCGCGTAAAAAATTACAACCCGATGGGTTTTATGAGACCTGTAACAAACTGTAGACAAATTAATAGTTTCATATTTGAGTTATTACATTTTCATAAAAAATGTAGGAAGATATTTTCATATTTTTACCGAATGCAACAAAAAATCGATTAAAATAACTCAGAGGGGAAGAATAAGTTCTTCGATTTATAGAGGTTTCCACTTTAGTAAGGTTAAATTAAATAAAATGCAGTTTATTGAGGTTTTGCGTAAAATCTATTGGACAGGAAGTGTAGAAAGAAACAGGAGTATGTGGTTTTAGGAATAGTTTTGATTTATGCAGGACTAAATCGTCAAAATTTAATTTAAAGAAACTCTCTTTTGTTTAATTTTGATATATAAAGGTTTCACCATCAATGGCTCAAAGCCAGAAAAATGCTCTTTTCCTTTATTGGAAATTTTAATTTTAATTTGAGGTTTTAGTTTAATTAATAAAAGAACAACAACAACAAGAAGCTTTTAAAATATTTGCTTGAGTTGTTGACCGCCTCACCGGCTGATTATATGACCGGTTTGACTGGCTGAAGAGTTAACCGCCCGAATGGCTGGTCAATTGACCGCCTGATCAGATGACTCCTTGACCGATCGACCGCCTGGTGACTGACCTCTTGGTCGACTACTAGCGGCAATACATGTAAATCTTAAAAACGAGAATATATACAAGAGATGTAATATTTCCCTATAATATTTTAAGTTAAGTACTTATGTTCATCAGTGCTTCAATTACACTAGAAGCCTAAAATCCTACCGCAAACATTACACAAAGTAAAGAGGGATCGACTCGGGAAAAACAAAAGTTGCTCAATAAAAGTCACAAAAGTATCGAGTAGCGTATTGCGACCCCGATATTGAATTTTTAAAAAGCCGAGTCTCATCCACTTGGAAAATATTCCTCATAATGCGAAAAGGACGAATGCTGAATTGGTTTATACTTTTGTTTACTCCTATACTTCTTCTGGTCATGGTGGAAAATTTGTAAGTAGCCTTCCTAAGAACCTAAGAGGTGCTCTAAATCAAAGCAAGCACAATAAATCAATCGATTTCCAGGAAATTGAAATCATAATCAGTACCCAAATAAACATAATTTCATCAGATATTGAATAAACTCAGATGGACTTTTATCATTATCCTTGGAATTTGCTTACTTCTAAGTTATTATCGTTTAATTCCTCGTCACATCGAAAGGGTACGTGCAGGTCAACATTTTAATATTTAAACAGAAAGAGGAACTGAGTATCTGGCGATTGCTTCCCTGCTTCTTTCTAATGCACACCTGGCAACGTTGTCTAATAATAAATAAAATTGATGAATAAATTCAATAGTCGACGGCGACCACCAAGAGGGCAGCACGCGGTTCGAGCAGTCCCCCCTCACGTTTCGTGCACGTATCTAGTCCGTGTGCCCTGTGTGTTTGTACCACATCCTTCGGCCGAAGGGTGACTCATTCGCATTTAATATCTTGCAAATGTTCTTTCCATTCCCGTTTGCCCAGACGCAGCGCACAGGGTGTCTCAGCAGAGGGTGATTAACCTTTCCCCAGTCACGATATTCACTTTTCTACTATTTCCATTGATTTCCTCCAAAAATTTGTAACAGTCCCCATGATTTAGTGGCTAGCCCAGGGACATGAAAGTAATTAGAAAAGGTACCTACGTTAAAAGGGCTTCGTGAATTTTTCATTTGTCGTGAGTCACCTTAAGCCGGGAGGATTTCGTTGTCGCTCGAGGATAGACAATTAGAATTCTCAGGTGTGGTGCTCCTTGTTTTAATACTCGCCCGTTAATCTAGGGGATAAGGCAGGGTCAAATTTGAATATGCACAGGTACCAATAAATGCTGTTCTAATCCACTGCGAGCTTAACGGCGATGTTTGTTCTCTGCAACGATTCCCTTCTGTTTGACTCTCCTAATTTTCACAGAAAAGGACATCTCTAAATAACTTTTTTACTGCAACCCTCGTTTTCATCCTACTTGAGTCCCTGTTCAATGTGGATTGGACAAAGAGGGTCGCTACACACAATCTATGATGGAGACCTTATAATTTTATGATTCATATAAGATCGTACCATGTTTGTTCCATATTAGGGAGTATTTTCTAATGACCAAACCTAAAAACAACAAAGCAAACATGGTATTGGTATTTCGACACGTAACTCTTGAATGATAGTTTAGATTACTGATTTCTTCCTTATCTTTACGACTGCATTTACAGACAATTCAATTTTGAAGTTATAAGTACAATAAGTATCCATTCCAAATTAAATGATGCTTCTGAACTAGAAAGTAATATTAGAGTTGATGATTTTGAACAACAGGTTTTTAAAGCCAGCAATCACCTTTTTAGCCAATTTTTATCAAGATAAATTAAACCATATTTTCAAATTGTAATTACACGTTAATTAAGAAGGCATTTTTCAATGCCTTTCGATTTTTTTACAAAAAGAATTTTTAAACTTTTGTGTGACAATAATCTCGTGCTCTTGTGATCTAGAAGCAGAACATTTTTCAACAGCTTAAGTGTTGTTTAATATTGTTGAAATATTTTAGAAAACAAGAAAAACTAAGAACATGTAATTGTTATCAGCCCCATTTCGAACGATTAAGGGCAATGATAACGATAATTCTATGTGTTTTTTTCGGTAGAACACAAATGTATTACAAAAATTCATTAAATACACACACCTAAACCTCTTTTTACGCGATTAATACCTTCTCAAAATTACCTGCAAATAGAATTCCCATAAAAGGAACTCTGACTGACTCCATGCATTTTTATTTTTAAAATATTTTTAATTACATTGCTTTGTATATTTCGTTTTAAAATACGACAAAATATTTATCATAAACATAACTATTTACATTTTCGTAAGCATCAAAAGTCTAATAAGAAGTAAAGAAGGATATTAATTAATTTTTAATTAACTGTAACTCTAAATTGTTCAAGAACTTTAAGGTTTAAATGAATTTATTTTAGAAAAAACTAAATTTTATGAGAGTAGTCAAAGCGAACTTCATATTTTTCCTCATTTCAATTCAAAATTAAATAAAATACTGAGGCTTCAAATCATGCTACTTTTCTAAATATGACTGAATTGATTATAAGGCGACCTGTCATCGCTTCACACCTTCCTATGCAAAACTTTTACGAAATTTCGTATTCATGCGAAGTCAATCCGATTTAAGACAAGAGCGAAAGTTTTATATAAGATGATTAATACCCCTGGTATTGAAAATGAAAGGTCTATAATTGAATAGTTGAATTTCTTTTAAATGGAGAATAACATCCCGCTTCTGCTCTTATCCAATTTTAATAATCAGATTAGTCTATTATAAATTCGTTCAAAAGGAAATTTAACCAGAGTTTAAGTGCTATAAAAATTATCCTCTATGGGGTGAGTTATAATCTCTGATCAATTATTCTTATCACTTGTGTTGTTCTTATTCATCACTTTAAAAAAAGTCTGTAATTTTACGGACACGAATGGTGGATTAGTTTTATTTTTAAACTTAATTTTTGCAAAAACTTTTTCTACAATGATGAAAGTTGGGAGAACTCGAAAAAGTGCTGTACAACGATGTGAATAGACATTCCTCGTCGAAATTCACTCGTTTAAAACTTTCCACAGAAGTGGATACGAAACGCGTTTATGCATGCATAATGATTCCCTTCTGTTTGATTCCCCTAATCCGCAGAGGGATGGAGATCTTTAAACAAATTGTACTTTTGCTGGGAGAGCTCGTTTTTATTCCCAACGAGTCCATGTGAAGGAGGAATAGAATGAAGTTTTGATTTTCGTTTTGAGGTCAAACAATTCACCGATAAAATTCCGTCCTTCTGTCACAGTCTCCTCCAGTCCGGCTGGAGGGCTCTGCTGAAGGGACTTCAAATATTGATTGAACCAAGTTGAACATCACTCAAGACAAGTTGAGCGTGCACAATAAATGCGAATTGGATTCAGAAAGAAGAGCGGCGAATGGCCGCAGAGCAAATATTCATTCATGGGGCGCCCCACTCCGGTGGAACTAAAAATAATAGCCAACCACCATATTGTTATCATAATTCACGAGACATCACTTCACCCTCCACTTCACACGTCTTACCCTATTTTCGTGTTCCGCCGTATGACCCTTTTCGCCCCAACTATGGGACAAAGGAAGCTCATAAGGAGACATTGTTTAGCTCGAGAATTAATTATCAACTTCCAGGACATAATACCCACGGCCTTATGATGCACATATTCGATTCTGGCAGTACTCCTTTAACCCTTTCGAAGACGGTGCGGGTGCTGGCACTGTTCAACTTGAACCTCTCATTGTTATTCGAATTTGAAGAACAGCTTTCACGGAGGCGACTTCAATTAGCTTGCAAAAGGGAAACCTTTTTAATTGAAATTTGAGATTGCCGAGGACGACCTGCGGAGGCTCCCTGTTTCCTTTTTTCCCTGCTGATGTCAAGCAATTTGTCCGCTTTCTCAGCTGGAGTGCTTCAGTTAACGATGTAATTTCTGTGGGAATTTTTTTGCTAGAATTTCTTTGTGAATTCTTTTAATATTCACAATTTTCCCTTCCTTGCAAAAAGCGATTGTGTTGTGATTTTGTTATCTTAAGTAGAAAATACTGTTGAAAGTTTGGGGGAAGAGGGATTCTTTGCTTGCTGCAAACCTTTTATTTGCTCTTCTTGTGGACGAGGGTACTCCATCCTCAGTTTGAGCAGTATAAAAGTAGTACGAAATATGTACATTCATTTTCATAAAAAGCGCATTGTAATGTGGTTCTCTTAAATTCTAATAACACTAGCCAACAATTTTCAACAGGAATTATTTTAAAGATTACGAATTGTGAAGGAAAATTGAAACGCAAAAATTAAATTAAAAGAATAAATTATAAAAGAAGCCCGGATTCATGTGCAGTAGTTTCTAAAATATTAAGAATGTAAATATAGGAAAAAGTAAGTAAATTTTCATTTCCTTATGGCACTTTCGACATAATCTTTCAATATAAAAAAGGATAAATCATAACTATTTTCGCTGTAGTATATAAAATTGTAAAGTATCTTATGCAAATATGTTTTTTAATTTTTCTCCTTTCCTAAGCCTTTGTAGTGTTGTGAGAAGGAATAAAAACTTTTCAAAATAGAACTTCTTTCAAACTTAAAAGGTAAAGGGAGTGAAATAATTTCAACATTTTCAACACAGTTAAATATTTAAGAAATTAATTTGGCGCAAAACTTGTGAAGTCGTAGTATATCGCTTTGAAGGGGACTTTGAAGGTGACAAAATTCACAAGTCGAAATCCTTTCAGTACAATAGACAACATTAAACAACAGTAAATAAAAGTCGAATAAGATACTTTAAATTTCTTGGTGTTTTCCAAAGTAGAATAAAAACAATTACCTACAGATGCGTTCAGAATTTCTTGAGAAAACCATAAAAAATTCGGAAAAATTTAAGCGAAAATCTTGGCGAAAGCAGGACTAGTTTTAAAAATTGTTAAAGATCTATTAGGCTAACTTCCCAAAAATTTATATAGGATCATTAACCTAGTACTCTTTTTTAAATAAAAAATGCATCATGCAGTGTTCCAAATTATCGATGTACATACCTACGCATGGAACTTGAAACCTATTTCTTTTTTCGAAGTTAACAAAAACCGATTAAAGTAGTTTTGGAAAACAATCTGCTCTCCAGCGGTAAATTTAATACAAATTTCTTCAATCACAAAATTCATGTCAATTTATAACATTATTTATTTATATTTAATATAATTTATCTGTGTTTTGTTGAAATGGGGCTGGTACTGTATTAAATCCAAAATTGTTTTACAAGGAATAATCAAGCCATTATACTTTCAACGACATAAAACTGAGATCTCTCGGGGTTATATAGATTCAGATAAATCTCATGATATTACTCAACCGTAGTAAACAAATCATAAACGCTCCTCTGATTTTGTCCGAGGAATTTTATTAAGTACCGAAATTGGCCGCAAGAATAAGCAATTCTGTTCTACGTTTGCATTAAAATCCTTATCGAATGGCTCATATTCCTCCAATCGGAGTGTCCCTCCCTCCCCGCAGGATAGAACTTAATCCAAGCTCTTGGAGGACAAAGCCATTTACCGATGGGATCAGGGTACAACGTAAACCACTGAAATTTTTCGTTGGCTGTTCGTCGCTCCGCGAATAAAAATGATAAAAAGCAAATGAAAATTTATGTCTGCTGGTATGCTTTGAATTCCGCAACCATTCCGAATATTGTCAATGTCTGCACTGCAAGGAATGAGTTCTCACTCGAGCCGGGTCTAATTTACATGCAGAAGGCATCTCAACCGCTGCTAGACGCTTTCGTTTTTTCCTTTCCTGGATTAAACTTCTTTCTACGGTTGGAATTGAACAACGTCGCGTTCCATGGCCATAGAAGCAAACATCAGCGCGGGGGAGGTTTTATAATTAAATTGATTGCATTTGCAAAATAGAGAAACTTAAGAAAATTGCGAATGATGTCATTTTCGTTAATAAGAAAAAGCCATCTGGGAAACTCAATTCTTTTTTGTCGAATTTATAAGATAACTTTCTTCTGAAACATTTCCATAGTAATTAAAATCGACAGGAATATTCGGCCTATAACCCAACAGTTTAAAAATTTAGTTTAGCAATTTAGTTTAAAACAAATTCGTTTACGGAATAATTTTTCAGAAACGATTATAATTTTCTTAAGAAGCATACAAAACTTCTAAACTTTATAACAAAACAATGAGCGTTTTAGGATGCATGTTAGTAACAACAGGCTCTAATCTCACATCTCATATAGTTTTTCTATGTGTTTTTTTTTTCTCTGAGCTCGTACTACCTGTCAATTAAAACACTCGAAGAATATGGGATATAATTTTTATTCTTACTGCTGTAATTGAATATTCGCTTAAAACAATGTCTACGCGGTCGGAACTGCTTATTTCAAAGTCTCTACTAAAGGTTGTATTTTTTATTATTGCATGTAGAACAAATGTAATTTTATTTTTAAAATTTTTTTATATTTTAAATGTTAAATAAAACTTTTTTAAAAATAAAACACTTTTAATATTGTGTTTTTTTTTAAATTTAAATTGTTTACTTAAATAACTCTTGCACTCTTATTGATTAAAAATCTTTTGCATTGAGAAATCGGAAGCAATTATTTCACATAGTAAAAAAAAACTAAACTCTTTTTTTGTACAGATTGGAAGTACTACAATTGGGAAATTAATTCGTAATTACTTTTTTATTCCTTTGAAATAAAAGGTATTGTTTGACTTCTTATGTCTACAAACAAGAATGACCCCTTGATCTACTTCCATTCTCAAAAGTTTTGTTAGTAGTTTTTTTGCAATTCGGAGGAAAATCGAAACAAGCGAACAACGCCAAATGTTGGAGGCTATCACATTCATCTTTCTTGTATTGAGTGTGACATGAAATCTACTTAGAACGTCTATCTCACCACAACAATTCCTTCCGTCTAATCAATTATTGTTATCCGAAATTACCGTTATCAAATTTGATTCATTTCATCATATTTTATGGGCAACATCTTATGACTGGACCACAATAATTAAGGTACTCTAACTGTCCTCCCAGATGCGTCAAGTTGGCTCAAGGTGTGCTCAAGTGGTACAGGTACGGCCAGCAGATGGTAATTAACTTGGTTTTCGCAGTTCAATGACTCTCTCGCATGACTTCCGTTCGGCTCCCGTGGGCATTACTGACCTGCACGACGACACCGGTGGCCGAGAAACAGAAACACAGGCAATCGATCATGTCCGAAGACAGGCCGCAAAATCTTAAGATTGCTGACACGCCAAATGCCCCACCACAGTGATTAGCAGAATTATGATTACACGTCTATTACACCACTAGGCGCTATAGCGCATATTAGGATTAGTGACTGTAATCTGTCGCCCTAACGACTGCCAGCCCCATCAGGTGTAATTTACCTGTTTGTTCTTAACCCATTTGCTTAGCTATGTAAGCTTACCGCCAGCGCGTTCGTTCCTTGACCTCCGGTTCGATGATTCGCCGTATGCGTTCGGTACGAATTAGATTTTTTTGCTGCGTGTCAATAAACGTGCGTAACGTAAATCATACCTACTGACGACATTAATTGTTACGGCTGTCTCTTGGGCTTTTTACTGAGATTTTTACTCACACATAAGGTTCGAAATGACCAGACCTGCTTTTTTTTCTCTTTTTTTTCGTTATAACTCTCCAGGTGACCACAATAGCTCTTTTATGCTACCTGGTGAATAAATAACAGAATACCTTCCCATGACGATGAAATTTTGGGCGTGGCCTTTTTCGAAAGCTAAGATGTGAACAAAATTTAGTTTTTTTTGACCATTTACGAAACGAAGAGAACTATTTAATGATGATGTTAACATTTTAATGCGATGGGCTCGAATTGGAATATGTCCATTAATATTTTATGTGGTTTTGTTGTCGCTCAATAATTACCGAATGATTTATGTAGAGTCGATTTCCTCTTTGGGTATTAAACATTGAAAATTTGTGACTAAAATGAATTAGTGTTTTCAGATAAATAAAATTCCCATGTAATTTGTTGCGATATTTTCCTCATTGACCGACCTGGCAGTAGTTTCCTCCCGGTATGTAATAGTAGGGCTTTTACACGTAATTTAACATTTAAATTTAATTTTCGAGAAATCCCCGAAATATCCACCACATACAAAAATTTTAAATAAATATTGGTTATTTTTTATAGAAGTCAGAATAATTTTTCCAATGGGCTAGTTTCTTCCCAAAACCCGAAATTATACAAAAAATATTTTTATGTTGTATTAATTTATAAAATAACTCCACATTTATAACATAAAGTATAAAATATTATTTTTTGCTTGAAAAATTGTAAGAATAAATTACACAAATTCAAAGGAAATTCCTTTGAATTTTACTTTTAAAATTATTTATTTTTGATTAGCCTGTATTTGTCAAAGATGAGAAATAGAAAAAATTGTAATTTGTAAAAATTTTAATCGGACCCACATTTTTAATATTTTTGTTTTGTGCTTTTTCCAATATTTCATAGGCCTTCTTTAGAACTTAGCTCCGATTATCGATTACCGATTTTGATAAAATCTTCTTCTAAAATAAATTTGCTTTAAAGTAAAATAGAATATTTTTTTGGCGAATTAAGTGTATTGACTTTCAATATTTTCGTATACTTTTTTTGGACTTATTTACAGGCAATCTTAGTTTATACATAGCTAATTTTTAAGGTAAGCACCGATATTTCAAAATATTAAGATAAAATTAAATTTTTTTAGATTTGCAGTTCTTATCGCCTGAACAGGTTTTCCTTTTTTTTGGACAGGGCAAAGTGAAAGATGTACATGAAGATGTAATTAAGATGTATGTCAATTTTCCCTTGACACTTTTATCCGTTTCCCAGAAAATTGATTGAAATGGACGGAAAGCATTGTCATGCTTTGAAACCCATTTGAACACAGGAGTCTTTAATACGCTTTTTCTGCTACACTTATGATTGATTTCATATTAAGATTTTCCAAGTAGCAGGCACCATCTCATTTCTTTACCAACTGCCTATACGCATGTTTTATGAGTTCAGGAAAATGAAGGAAAAACAATTGGTAGACACCCTGTGGGTGGGTTAGATGGGAAATTGAGAGTTTCCTTATTTCCTTTTCTTTATAGAATTTCGCTTTCATAGCAAGAAGTCAATTTCCAAGTACGTTCCTGGCTGCGGGCTCTCGTTTTCCATTGTTCCCGCCATAAATTAAAAACTACGACAGCAGTGGCGTCAGTCTGGTCTGGGCGGATTTTTTAAAAACAATAAAAAAAAATCAGAAAAGCATAACACCAAGTTAGCAAAGTTGTTAATGGTCTCGAAATCCTTTGCGCGAAACATGAAACGAAGAAATCCTCCGAAGCTGGAAAAGAGCACTCTCCAGTCTTTTGGATAGTTGCCAAGAATCCTTCGGTGACGGCAAGGATAGGGATAATATTCGCGACTGGTATCCACAATCCACCCTATTATTTGGAATTTATTATGGCACATGATGAGCAGATAGCGCTCAACAGATAAGACTGATGAGCATTGTTTAACAATCAATCCAGCTGGGGGAAGATAGTCAGTCTATCATTTGTCATAGGAGCGCTTTGTAGACTGGTGAAGTTCTATGCCGTCCGACGGTGCATCCCTTCCGGAAGGGATAGACTTAGCCATTTTATAGTTTAGGACGATTGATGCGTGAATTTATACGGGAGATGGAGATCGATTGAATCCACTGAAGCAAACATATTTTCGCTTTAAACGGGCGATTTTGAAAATTTATCGTAGTTTTTTCCTGTTTCACTACAGCCACAGTGGCAAAGTTTCAATTCGTTTACCCATCCATTAAACACAGGATAAAGGAGGGTTTTTGAATTTAATTGCGTGCGATCGAAATTGTATGAAGAGACATTCTATTGTTGTTTTATTCGAATTGGTAAAACTGTTGGTTGCGCTACAACGGCCCGATTTGTTCAAGCTTTTGTAGGTACTTAGTAGAATTGATTAAATTGAAATAACTATACTAAAACCTGAGATGAAAATTTTCATTTAAGGGATATAATTGAAATGGATGTTTAAATAAGGCCCTTGGTTTTAAATAATTAATTTTTCTCTCCACTTTCCAATTTCAAGCAGAAAAAAAACTAACCGCAGGTGAAAAAGTAATTTTTAAGACCATTAGATTAAATATTATTTTATTTGCTAAGTGAGCCCACGGATTTATAAATGTAGAATATTATCATAAATTTCCATATATGTTTTGTTTAATTTATTGATTAATATCACACATAATTTTATAGTGATACAACGCTTTACAAATTCTATAATTTCTGGTAACAACGAGTCTGAATTTTTAAAAATTTGGCTACGGTTAAACGAAGATTCAACATCATAAAATAAAATAGGAAAAAAAACGAACAAACATAGGTTTATTTTTTATTATTAGGAAGAAATTACAGATCAATTTCGATGTGCTACAGGTATTTAGTTTGTTGGGCTTAAAAAAAATAAATACAAAATAATACGACGTTGAGTAATACACAGGCATCAATTTTTACCATAGCAGTTCCATTTTATTTTTAGAAGACATTTATTCAGATGAAAGTTAAAAGACTACATTGATTTTTCAATTGAACATAATTTACGTCAGTAATTTGAAACATGTGTACTTGTAGTTTTTATCCGTGTTTTTTTATAATATAAAAACTGAATAAATTGCTTTATGTAGCGCAATTATAACTTTCATTTACTGCCATAAATCAGATCTTCTCTTAGTGACATAAGTCAGAAAGGTAGTTTTTCTCGGGGAATAAATTATGGGTTATTAAGCGAGTTTTACTGCTCGAGTTTCAAGATAAATATTTGCTTTCTCCTCGATAGCCTTGTCGGTTTGTATCATCATCCTGTGCTGATATCCATCTTTTTGTCATCTTTTTTTGTTACTCTGTAATATTGCAATTCAGTTTCAGACGACCTTATTCTTTCCTGCACTCGTTCGCAATGTCTTTCCATCTGAGAGACAAATGCAGTCTGGTATGATTCTGCCATTAGCCTTGTTTATTGCAGTGTAAAGTTACCTGCAGCGAGTTGCCAAGGAGGCATCATGTTAAATGTCATGGTTTTTATTTTTACAATATTTCTCAGATATTGCACTTGCCTCCAACAGCCGGTGTTACAAAGAATAAAGCAAGGCAAAGCAAACTAAGAAATCGTAGCGAAAGCGCTCGACGTCGAGCGCTGCACCAGCACAGGTAGCACACAGGTAGCATAGGTAACCCCAAGAGTGATGGGAATAGGCATAATGCTGATTTTGCTATTTTAGTCAACAATTGTTACCTCGCAATATATAGAATGTAGTTATCAACTGAGCACACCCTCTTCAGACTTGGGCTCCTCCTTCGTCTTGATAATATTACGAAACTTGATCCCATTCCTAATGGAAACATTTTGTCCTCTTTCAGGCAGAGATGGATCGCAGAACATGAAAAGGTAAGCACAAATTGGCTCTCATTAAGTGCACAGACATCGAGGGTAGGTATTATATTAGGAGTTATCAAGGCGTCCAAATTGGAGCCCTACTGGGAAGTCACCATGGCACTGTTGAACTGGGTCGCAAAAACATCATTGGATTATTACAGTGTCAAGGAAAACTCAAAACGGAGTAATTCAGTATCACGCACTATAAAAAAAAGAAATGAATATTCGATAATTTTATACAAGCAATAATAAACAAGTTGTATATGTCGGTTTCTCTCTTTAATGAAATAATTTTTATTAGAACTAAAATTTAGACAAAACCATCGGAGTATTTTCACAAAGTACTAAAATTTTCACAAAAGTAGAGAATGTAATTTTCCAGTCTAAAAAGTATGCGTAAAAATAGTTTTAAAGATGCCTACTTCTACGCTAACTTATAAATCCTAAAATTAATTTACGAAAAACAGTTTAGTTTCTAATAGTTCATCAAATGCATTCCTTCTAAATGTTGAGTATTCTTCTAAAAATATGCTTCTAAAAATTTATCTTCTCAACAAAACTTACACGGGTTTATAGAAATCTAGTCCCTTGGTCACACAACTGTTATTTTAGTTTTAATAAACGATTTTAACAAATATACTTTCTTGATTCCATTTTTTTTAGTTTTAGATGGTTTTCACTTAGTCGATGATACTCAAAACTCATTGAATAAAACAACTTTTTTATAAAAGTACGGGCGGCTGGAAAGTTTCAAGCATAAGGTTCCTGTAGCCGTGTTAATTACTCAAATCCCAGGTTACTCTATTATTGAAGCCCAATTATTACATGAAGAAATTTGTATGTAATTTGTTTAATTATACGTAAAAGTAGAAGGAAAAAATAAAATACGAAGAAGTCTAAAATAAAATTGTAAAGTTTTAGAAGCTACTTTAGGAGTTAAAGTGAGCGTCATATTAAAGACTTTGTTCGATTATTTACTAAAATAAATACAAAAGAAATTAATTTAAGGTACACAAATAAAAATTTCTAGAATAAAATAAAAAACATTTAATATTGATATATAAAGAAAAAAACTTGTTAATTTTATTCACTATAGTATTTCTTCTAAAGCTAAGTATAAGAAGGTATAAAACATTTATTTTATTATTTATTCTTATTGCCGAGTAAAGCCGGGGACGTTCGAATATCTTTCGAAGGTTATAAAAGCGAAAACATGTGTACAGTTTTATTGGTGACTGTATCTACGTTTTTCATCTTCCTGTTCAATTTATCCGGTTGATTTATGGAGAAAGGGAAAAATCTTTTTAAATTTCCTCTCAAGAATATCAACAAATGTAACGAGCAGACCGCAAAGCATCCATCGTTCATTCTAGGGAGTGGAATTCATAACAGCGGGCAAGGACATCGAGGTCTCCATTAAATGAAATTGAACTTTCGTCCACCCGATTACATCCTTCAGAAATCCATGGAAAACATGTTAGGCGGGTGGACACGAAGACGGGATGGAAAAAGGGACATTTTTGCTGGCATGCCATCGGTAAGTCCCTCGAAACCCGATGCCTGCTTTTTAGGCTGACTTTATTGTTCAAAATTCGAAGTTTGTCAACGGGCTGGGCGACAGAAACACTCCACGGACATGGGTTCCCGACCGATATCAGGGCTCCAGCAAATGACGATGTGGGTTTAGCCGAAATGGTCATGATTATGGTGCTCTGGATAAGAAAGCGAGCAATAATTAGATTATTAGTTTTTACTGTAATAACAGTAATTCCCGGACTTAGTATAATCCGATTATTGCTCGACTTTGTCTTGGAACTAATTATCTCAAAAGGCCCCATGTCTGAGGACATGGTCTCCATCACATTGTGATGAGATTTCGGACATTCCAACGTTCTGCACCTTATGGACACCTCCTGGACGGAGGAGGATGAGTAATTGCGATTTCCGAGCGGTTCACAACAAAGACGCGCACATTTCCACACGGTCTCTATTTACTGTGGCTTTCGACAACCGAATTTTGTAAACTTGGTCTCTGGGAAGGATTAGAGCAGAACAATGGTGTTTCACACCGACCTGACCTGAATCCCAAATTTGGGTTCAGTCTATTTGCACTGGTTTGCTCTATTGATTTCTACTTTAAAGTTCAATCACTTGGATGGTACTTTGCGGAGTTTGAAATTCCACTCGGATGCCTTCCTGGGACTTTGAGGCAATTCACAAAGGGAGAGGAACGAGTCAATTCTCCTTTTTAGTTAACCATTGTTAGTCGACGTTCCATTTTTTGGAATACTTGAATTGCTCCTAAAAGCATTTGAGGTGACTAAATTAACAGCTGTCCCTCTGAATGACTTATGAATGCCAACTTTGATGTCGAAAAGTGAAATCTACGGAGTAAGTTTCAAGATGACTGAATTTCTTTATCTCATTTACAAAATCTGAGTTGTCTGAAATTTCCTGGGAAGTAAAAAAAAGTCAAAATTTGCTGGATGTGACTGCTCGCCACAGGAAAAGTCTACGAGTCCTTTCGAATAACCTGAACATGTTTCTTTCACTCCTTAATAATGAAGAGACATACGAGGTCCTTTGAAAAAAAGTCTTTTTATGGGAAGGCCTTTTACATTTTAAGAAGCTATTCTAATTTATTTTTGGAGGGAAAATTTGGTCGTACAATTTTACAATTGGCTTGGAACTACGAAGTCTGTTGCAAACACTCTTTTAATTTGTGATTATTGTGATCTATGTAGACAAAATTAGAAGCTAGTGAAGAAGTGTAAAAGACAACCACCTCCAAGTGTTAAATGTTAATATTAATAATAAAACTTTTAGTCTATATTTTAGATTGGGCTAAAGGTCTATTAAAAACCATGCAATAGTTTTGTGTGATATGAGTACAAACAGGCAAACTATTATAAATTTATTATTTCCTCATTTATAGAATTCAAACAAAAAGCGTTATTTTGGCTTTATCGATTCTGTTGTTGTTTTCAATAAAAGTTAAATTAAAAACGCTTCTCTTGCAAAAGACTAAAAACTGTTTTGTTATTTGTAGAAACGTTAAATATACTTTAAATTTATCAATAAAGATTTTTTTACGTAGAGAAATAAGTTTCCAATGCTGATAGCAGGCTTTTAAAACTATTGCTGTTTTGGTAATTTTAATTTAATTATATACAAGTCTACTTTAAGCTTATGAAGAAATTAAACAAAACTTAATTGAAATAAAACTTTAAAATCAATTAATTTATGATTGTAGTTTTGCCAGGAAGACTCGAAAAAAGTTTAAAAAAGCATTTCCAATTGTCAGAATTCTCCATTTAATTTTAATATTAGTATTTATTTAATATTTTTTATGTGTGAAGATTAAGAATAGTATAGCTATCAAATTACCTAGAAAAATTATGGTAGCAGGCAAAGATTTACGCGAAATTGGTTTTTTATCATCTTTGTTCTCAGAATATTTTCAAATATAAAAGTTTTGAAGATAATTGATATCAATTGATCAAAATCATTAGCCATTAATAAGTTAAAATGCTTCCTTTGAGGGACACTTAAGACTCTAAACAAATTTACCAGCACCTTTTCCCCTATTCGTTGGAGATCAATTTCAAATTAAATACTAATTAAGGAGTCCCTAAAGCAAAAATGGGATAAAATTTCCTTGAAGGGACACGTAAGCCGATACCCCGACGAAGGAAGGCGAAAAAGGAATAGTAAAACAAGAACGTTTTTAAGCCTGTCTAGACAAAAGCCATTTCAGTCGAGAAATATGCCGTTCTGTGCTCCCACTAAACTGAGAAAGGTGCAATTTGGTTTCAGGTGATTCACGATATGTTTCCGTTGCTCAAAAACGTTCTACCTTCTTTCCCGAACCTGTTCCCATTGCGTGTGAAACGTAATTAATCTTGACTTGTGTTCTCCATAACTACATCTATCAAAATTTCAGGAGTTAATGGTTCTTACTTCCAAGAATTACACGAATAGTTCTTCTGATGAATTCCTTTAATTTTATGTAATATTAATTGAGTTTGTTACTATTTATAAATGAGAAAATAATACCGTTTTATTTAGTGTTAATACGGTGAAATGAAAAATGGGGAAAAGTACATCAACGCCGCAAGAAGTATGCTTCGTTAGGGAAAATTACGTGCTCTTGTTACGCCATCACAACAAATGTAACAAATGTTTTCAACGCCCAGCACAAGGTTTAACATGAACAAGAAATTCCAATTATTTTGTCGTTTTATTTGGCGCATTTAAACCGTCCAAAACTGACAAAAACATAGAGATCCACATTACTCTAGCAAGTAGAAGACACACGAGACGCAACTGACACATGCTGCCAAGGAGGTAGCACCGGCATTCGCACTTCTTGAGAAGGCGTCTACAATCCACTCCTTCTGGAAATAGCGCCAGAAAACACCCTATGCCGTAAAGTGTTCTTAATTTATTCCCCAGCAAACTGTTTAGCGATAGAGTTTCGGGTTTACAACTACTTGACGGTATGTGGACACATTCATCAAATCTCAAGATAACATCGGCCTGGCCCTCTCCCCTCTGAGGGTTGGTTCCAGATTTGAAAGTTTTAGTCAGGGGATTTCTAGAAAAAATGTTGAGTCATGCTTTGAAAGGTAATGCAAATAGCTCCATTCTTACTTACCTTGATGGCTTGGTTTTAGAGAAGTTAATTCGCAGGTGAAATTTAGAAAGATGGAAATACAAGTTTTGGTAAAATTACCAAATGGCATAAAGGTATAATATAAAAAAAAAAAACAATTTGTCATATGAGGTTGCAAATACAACCCTTAGGGCCAGAATTATGATAATCATGTATTATATTTTACAAATTGAAGTTATAATCTCTTTTTCAAATTTTTGCATTCAAAAGGTGATTAAGTCTTAGAAGAAAGAAAAAAATAAATTTAGTCCTGTTTGTGAAAACATGAATATATTAAAAATTATATTATGCCCATATGGTGTACCATTGGTTACTTTGATTAGCATTTTTATATGACACAGTACTAAAATTGTCAAACTGATGAAACTTTAACAGATCCGGCTGCCTTAGTATCCTACAAGCTTTCGTTTATATTCAATAAAAAGCCAAGTGAAGAACGAGTTGGGCTCGAGTGAATCGTTTTCTGTACTGTAACTAAATCGCTGAATTTTTACTTTTCATTTGCCAAAACTCGCCCTTTAACCTTGGAACAAATTTTTATTTATGTTTAGTGGTTCTCTTAGGATGGTAGGTTTAATAGTTTTACATTTGATTCCCAGCACAATGACTTTAAAAACCAATGACCCATTTGACTTCCTCAATACTGTCCTCAAAAATCGAAATTCGACATTTCGAGCCTACTTCATAAAACAATAATACTCTTATATTTTGGACGTTTCACAAAAGTTTAAATATGTTAGCAAAATTGTACTAATTTCTTAAAACACAGCTTGTTAAAAAAAAGTTTCGAAATAATATGTAAACATGAAAAAAAAAACCAATTTTATTATTTAGATTCTTTAGCAGGTCAAATAAAGCATAATTCACTTTTAGCTTTATTAAAGCGGCAGTGATCTCTCATCTTAAGCTTTTTGATGTTACTAATTACAACAGTCGTAACGACGCAGTTGGACGTTTATATGGAAATCCAAATACGCGTGATAGACATCTTTTTCCCGCACGGATTTATATCTTTTTTATTATACCACGAGGTATGCAATGTTATATGGTCCAAGACAGAGTGGGTGACAGAAGTAGCATTGAATTCTTAATTTATGGAAGTTATAAATTTTTTTATTTTGTTCTTATTTCCGGAAGACTATCAGATGGTCAGAATTAGTGAATGGTAATAGTTGAAATTCTGATATACTTCCATAAATGGCGAAAATTCATAGGATGTATTTTGTTCTACAATGATTCGTATTTCTTTTTCTTTTTTAATATTTTTTGATATATTTAATTAAATTCATTGTACAAGCCGAAGGCTAAATATACATTGTATATTTTTTTCGACTTGACTTAGTGAAAAGATTTCTTAGAAATTTAATTCCATTCCACTTAATTAAGTAAATTAGAATTTACGCAATATAACAAAATTAAATCTTAGTTAGATTATGTTATTTCGTTTTAATATCGCCAAACCGCTCTGTTCTCTACCCGATTACTTTCTTGATTTTACTAAATTAACGTTCTTAGATATTTCCTTTTTCGAAGGCTTAGTCATATGCAAAGTAACGCGAGAAAACTAGCCAACTAGCCATTCTAGAATCTTGACTAATACATCCTGTGTACACAAAATAGACGTTCCTGCTTAAAGAATTCATTAATATTACAGCACATATCAAAATTATACTTGTCTGCATTTGTTATGTAGGAACTGGGTTTTTTGACATGCATTTTTCAATATTGTAAAGGAATCAAACATATTTCAATATATTACACTTTTGTTCTTGAAAATCAGTTTAAAAATGCATTTCGAAGCTCGGTAACGTGTTCCTCTCATGGAAGTTTACCAGTAGCTACTTTTATTACAAGATTTTCCAATTAAATGCATTTTTTCAATTAATCGTTATCCTTGCGATTTAGTAGGAGCCGAACGTTTTCAGAACGGTCTGTGCATAAATCCGACATGGATGTGTACAATCCGAAAGCAATAAAGTTTCAACGTCGATTTGTTCTTCCGCCTCACCGTTGCGCCTTTTGTAAAAACCAAAAATCCTACAGATGCATGGGAGAATAACTTCCCGGGAATAAAAGAAATTTTCTTTTCATTTCAATTTCAATAAACGGACCGCCGATGGAGGAGTCTAAATTGCGCTTTGTTGGATGCCTGCAATCGTTCCCGGCCGAGAACGGGGAGCTGAAGAAGAAACTATTACTTCCGACATTTAAATGAGGTCTGTCCACTGCGAGCGCCAAACGAGCGAGCGATTTTCCTTTCCTTTTTATTTTTAATTAAGTTCAGACTGGATACGAGCTGGTTACCTTCGTTGCAAAAGATGTGCTGCTCCGGAGGGGCAGGGGCGCGGGGTACAAAGGTCTTGAAGGGATTTTTTCCAACAATTGGGAAAGGATAGGAGTCCCCCCGCGGCCAGGTAGAGGAGTGATTGCATTCAGATGCGTGAATGGGGAGTGTAGTTTTAATGAGGGGAACTAGATTAACACCAATTGTGCATAAAGACGACCTTTAACTTTAGAAACCACATTTAAACGTTACGCTTGCGTTCGCCCTTTTGTTCGAAATCTACTTTGTGACGACCTGACGAGAGCGGCAAACAACGCAAGTGTTTGTTGCTAAGAGCTATTTGCAATATTAAGCCGCACTGTGCGCCTTTAAGGGATTAGGACCTTTTAGCTGCACACGAGGCCAGCTGAAGTTCTTCTCGAGAGTTTTAAATACCACTTTACTTAAATACACAGAGGATTCTGTCTAGATGTTTTAATTAAAATTTAATTGACTAGGATATTTTGATGAGCCATATTTAGAAAGTACTACCCCGAACCCGAAAGTGTGGGTCAGCCTTGACAGCTATAGCTATCGGGATTATACTTGTTTGTCTATTACTTCATTTTCCAGTCTCTAATTTCATCGCGAAAAACATAGAACGGATATCTAGTAATTACATTAGTAATATTAGGTCAATTTGAACTTAAACATTCTTTTTGTGTTCATTTGCCCATTTGTTCAAGTAACAATAACGTGCTAAAACAATTCAATGAATATTTGTGGAACCCTTATTTTTGCAACGTTAATAGTTTAACTTGAAATATTAGTTACAAATCCTTGCTTAAAGTTTCGTGGAAAAAATTTAGATCGGGCAATGGTAAAATAAAATGGAAGAAGGAAATATTTAATGAAATTAATTATGAAGAACACAATCTTAGAGAAACAACAACACATTTAAGAAAGCTTAAGAAAAACTCAAAGAATATAAGATAAAATTTTTTAATTAGTATTTTTGATTTATTTTTGTCATATCAATTCCAAACGTGAAGTTATAATTTGTTTTCTAAATAATGTGTAAAAATGAATTTGTGTGACTCACGAAAAAATGACCATATATTTTCGAAAAATATTTGAAAAATGTGTTTGCAGAGAGATTTTTTGATAGTTTCAGCGAAGTTCTAGTTTTTTAGAGAGGGTCTCGTAAGGCGCGCTATCTCAACAAATTTTTTATCCTATTTCCTACAAACTATGTTTTATAATTTTGTGTCTACAACGTCCCAAGTTTCAATTACCCAAACGAATTCAAATTTTATATTATATAGTTTCAACACGTATGCCGCTTTTGTATGAGTTAGACTAACAAATTTCTTTGTAAAATTCATGGCTTTTGAAAAAGTCAAAAAAGTTGTGGGAAAAAATACTGCCCTTTATGCATTTCTTCAATTTTATGAACAAGGGAACAAATATCTAAATCGGACTTCCTATTTAATTTGGTATTAATAGTTGTACAAATATTTAAAATAATATTTAACAAATTTTTTTTTAAATGCAGTAAATTAGTATTGTTATATCAATTCCCACTTTAGTATTTTGAGTTTTTTTACACTTTATAAAAATGAAATCATACCTAAAGAATCGTTCACGTAAATATCTATAATTTCTCTCGTAATTCCCGCGATTTATTTTGTTTTTTTAATTCTAAAGACCTACAATCAAATAATATTTAAAAAAATAAAAATAAATAGAAAATACGTCGTGGAAGTAGGTAATCGATTTTCATTTTTTTGGTTTCAAATTTATTGTCGGAATTTGCAAATTTAACAATTTCTTTCATGTTATTCATATTTCATATAAAAAAAGCTAACGTCACGAGTGAATCTCATTATGTGATTTAATGATTTGTTGCTCGAACCCAATGTCTGCAATTTTTGTAAATTTCTATAGCAAAATTCCTAGAATCATCATTTTAAGCCTAATAGGCAGGATTGACTGTTGGTTGATTTACGTTGAAAGAAAATCGGAACTTAATACTTTCTCATTTGGGCTTTTGGGATACTCCCAACCCGTAGCTCATTCAGCAGACTCAATGTGCTGACTGTGCCCCCCAAGGAGGTCTAAATGAAGAACGCTACATCACCAACAATAAAGTCGTAAGCATTTTCCATTCATTTTCGGTCTGTGATACAATTTTAAATAGGCCAAGAAAGCATGTGCGTCGTAATGTAGCGTTTACAACTTTTTTTTTTCTCTAGAAATGGACCATCTATCTTTACGACAGGCACCTCGAAATACACAGAAACTACTATTATTCAGGGGTCAGAAGAATTTGACTAGAACAATATGAGGAGCAATGTAGCTTAAAAGCAGGTACATATTTTTTCCAAGTAGTAAGTGGCGTCACACTTAAACTACATACGTGAGAAGTCTTAAAAGGTTCCATGGGGAAAGAAGCTATAACAAAAAAACTTTTCACACGAAATTTAATTAACCTTACAATGTGCTCCTTCTCGCTATGGTGGAGCCACAAAGCATAGCGCACAAGTTGTATAATTGGGCGAGCACTGCGAATGAATTAATTTCCACCAGCATGAAGAATTAGTACTTAAAGTAAGTAAATTTAATCTAAAGAGCGTTTATCGCACTTTGCTGCCTGCTGAAGAAGATGATTAATAAGGAAACATTTCAACAGTTTCATGGGTGGCAGAGCTGAAAATCTTTCCGTGCATCGTAGAAATAATTGAAGATTTTCTGGTTGGGTTCAATGAACGTACACGCACTTGGAGTGTGTGTAATCGGAAGGAATTAAGTTAAAACACAATCAAGAAGGCCAAAATTTCTAATGGACCAGCGAATAATTTGCATTCAATTCATTTCCAAGACACTCGGTTTAGCAAATGTGTTGAATGATTTAATAGTTGTTTCTGATTTCTTTATTAAAGAGGTACTATTTGCTACTAATTGGATTTTTTAAAAAAAATTTTAAAAGTATTTTTCTGCTGAATTTTAATCCTTTACACCTTTCTCTGTTATTCCCGACGAAAGGGGAATGATCTTGTAGGGATCAACATGACAATCCTATTTCTGTGCCCATTAGATGAAGAACGAAGTCCTTTCAGAGAATAATGTTGCTATTTATTTTGAATCTAAAGGAGCTGTTTTCAAAATTTATGTACGAAAGGTTCAGTATCCATCTTATTTTGCGCTTGATGTTTTATATAAGTAATAATAGAAGATATGAACTATTATAGCAAACCTACCATCAGCTCAAAATTAAAATAGTAAAATATTTAGATCAGGATAGAATGTGTGTCAGACTCAAAGAGCACAGTTTGATTGATCTTGGATCTAGATGGATTATGGATCTTAGATCTTAAAATATTTTAAGTTGATAATTTTAACTCGTATATATATTAATATTACTTTTTCTATATCTATGTACATTATAACTTGCTCCAAATTTTTCATTGTTCTGAGTCATTCGTCAGAGTGATATTAAAATTATTACTTTGCGTGCAAAATAAAAAAACCATGCTTTTGAGGGCCAAATCAACAACCTAGAAGATATTCAAAATTCTTAAAATTCGTAAGAAATTTAATCCGACAAGGATGCTGTACCTACAGCGAAGAGACAACCTAAAAAAAATTAACGTACGACCAGAAAAGGCAAAGTCTCAACGTAGTCGTACGTTTTACAGGAGTTTGAGTGTTTGTCTAGCATCCCGATACAGGATGCTGTCATTTGAGAGCTTCTTTATAGGTGCTCAGTGTCACATAACATAAGAGCAATTCCGTTCGGTTCAGTGAGCCATTAAGACAAAGAATTAAGAGACGCACATAAAATTCACTTGAACACAGAGTAGTAGGTTTAGGCCTTAGCCGAACCGTCGCACCGACGACACTTCTGTGTCATGCGAGGCATACGTGTCTTATTATACATGGCGCTCCCGGAGGGTAGACCTCAAAAGCCAAAGGTTCCGTGAAACCCATTCGATGTGATTAAATTTCACACACATCAGTTGTTTTAATTTAGTCACTTGCCACCGCCACCAGAGCAAAGCAACATTTGAATGAAAGGAGCAAACAATTCCTGAAAATTCTACCAAGGTGAGCGCAAGCCTTGTGTAGCTTCTACAAGTCTAATTAAATTGGCAAAGCTCAAGCATGTTTTGCTAACACTTTCTGGCTTCTGCACTTTATGGCAGTGGTTTTCTAACCAGTGTTCTTGTAAAAACTTACTGGCAAAGTTAATTTTAACACCCCAGGTCCTTAGCCTTTAATAAGTTCCAATTTCCCAGAATAGTTTAAAATTCTGTCTAAATATTAAAACCTCATGGGCAGCGTTCGCGCACGAAATTTCACATGGTGGTCACATTAAATTACCAGCCCCGGGAGCAATAGTTGCCGGTGACCAACTGCAACAAATAACACAAAATGTGCCCAGATTGTGATTAAATTCTGAGTCTGGGGGTCGTTGGGTTTTATGGCCTCCACCAAATTGGTCTAGTTTTTCCGGCTGCGGCTACATGCTAAAAACATTGTAATACCTCTCGTCTTCGCACATTTAAAGTCTCGTAATTCTAGCGAAATTACCTTGTACAACACTTTGGCTAGAGGATTTTATAATTCTATGAAAATTGGTTGTAGTGCTGACTTTTCGCATCCTCTCGTCCAGACCCAATTTTTATTTACAGCCCGATTTTAACATTTTTTATATTTCCAAATTACGACAGCTTCAGGTGAACCTTTCCTCATATCTTGTATGCTGCGTTAAGTAATCGTAAACTCTATGACTCATGTGTCATTGGTGGTTGCAAAAAAAAATTTAATTAAATGAGAAAAAAAAAATCAAATTAAATTCCAGGCACTTACTATAAATTCATAATAAAGAATTAGGGATTGAAGGCAGTATAAATATAAAAAGTATTTAAAATGTTACCTTTTCAAAAACTAATTTTTCTATATGATCCTACATGAGGTCAAATTTTATCCGCAGGCATATTGACGAACAATTTTATAACACGTAGAAGATTGTGTTTGCCACTTTTAAAATATCAAATTCATTTTAAATTGATTTGTAAGTAATATAAAAATATTTGTCTATATTTGACTAGACAAAAGGTTGGCTTATATTTGAAGTTGATTTAAATTGCATTAAAATATGTATAGATGTTTTTTCATGATGCTAGTCCAAATAGATAAACATTTGAAAATGTTTTTAAACAATTTAAACAATTTCTCGACATGTCGTTTTCAAACAAGAAAACAATTTCCAATTAATTTTATAATTTAGATTTACTTAGTTTGTTCCAAAATGAACGAATTTTTCTAATTTAGATCTATTTTTTTCCAGATGGACACGAATACAAATTTAATGATACCAGTAAAGCACAGAGCTTGAAGGTCCTCCAACTTGCCAAAATGTTGGTCAATATATATAGCGGAAGTGTGTTGCCGACGACGGTTTTTCTGCTAACAACATTTCTACTGCTAGTGCAATCATTTTCGTACCTAATTATAGTAAGAGAATCTACAGAGCCCGGAACGGTGATATTCAACGCTTCGGTGTACAAACTTGGCTCTGAACGGAGTTATAAAATAAATGTCCATAAATCGGCTAATTTTGTTCACCATTTAGTCGAAGTTGATGCCAAAGATGGTCAAATACGAATCAAAAAGCACCTTAAGTGTGATGGAATCTACTATCCAAATTTGTTTACGTTTTACGTGGATTCCACGACGAATAGATTGCGCAGCATAGATTACTACAGTCTACCCCTTAGATTGTTTATTGTTGGCCAAAAATGCAATGATGATCGAAGGGTGGAAATTTTTGCACGGCAGTTTGAAGATGAAGAAGATTACTATTTTGGTAGACGACGAAGGAGTGTGGAGTTGGATAGAAATGAAAGGATGCTTTCGGAACATGACAACTATTGGCACGATTCGAATTACTTTATGGTTTTCAACACGTTAAACGATTCAAAGGGAAGTTTTCGTGATGGAGATATTTTTCATGAAGATCGTGCATACAATGATCTGCGATGGCAGATCTTAAGCAGAAAACGACGTCACGCTGAGGATAAAATCGCTCAGAAACTCCATCGTAAAATTGCAGATGCTAAGCAATGGATATCAGAAACGTATGCTTCATACGCCATTCACACAACCGATAAATGGAGTAATATTTGTTTGAAGAAGTCGCAGTACATCAACAGCTTAAATGCCTTCCTTCCAAAGTCCATTTGCCAAAATTGCCGAGTAAATTTTTTAGATGTTAACGATGAAAGATTTAAAATCGAAACTAGAAATCGTGACCTGGTAGCCAGTAGGGATGTGTGTATACAAGAGCCTATTTGGAAGGTGATCGTTACATTCAGTATACGGTGCAATCGAAATGAAATTGTAGATTCTGATCACAGATTAAAGATCGTATACCATTATCAGGAGTTCAATGACACAGATATAGCACGTAGGGTCAGAAGAGAACTTAGGAATCAAAGTCCATACTTTGAACAAGCTCTCTATGTTGCTTCCGTTTTGGAAGAACAACCACCAGGTGCTGTAGTAACCACTGTAAGAGCAAGGGATCCAGAAGATTCACCAGTTGTTTATTCAATGGTTTCACTGTTAGACTCACGATCCCAATCCCTTTTTAAGGTGGATTCTAGAACAGGCGTTGTTACTACTTCATCCAGCTTGGACAGAGAGCTAATGGATGTTCATTATTTTCGTGTTGTAGCTACTGATGATAGCTTTCCTCCCCGTTCAGGAACAACAACGTTACAAGTGAATGTTCTAGACTGTAACGATCACAGCCCGACCTTTGAAGCTGAACAGTTTGAGGCAACCATTAGAGAAGGTGCTACTGTAGGGTCGACTGTTATAACTTTACGTGCTACAGATCAAGACGTTGGGAAAAATGCTGAAATTGAATACGGTATAGAAAGTGTAGCTGGAGGAGGTTTAACAACCCATGAAGAGGATGCACAGGCTTTTAGAATTGATGCGAGAACGGGTGTTATCTCGACAAGGAGTGCTTTAGATCGTGAGGCATCTGAGGTATATACCTTAATCGTAACAGCTACCGACATGGCTACGCCGCAAAGTGAAAGAAAATCAGCAACGGCCACTGTAGTTGTCAAAGTGTTGGATGATAACGACAACTATCCCCAGTTTAGCGAAAGAACGTATTCTGTACAAGTTAGTGAGGATAAATGGGATGATAATAACATAATCGCTCATATACGAGCAACAGATGCAGACCAAGGCAATAATGCTGCTATTCGATATGCTATCATTGGAGGAAATACCCAGTCCCAATTCTCGATTGACTCCATGAGTGGAGATGTGTCCCTGGTAAAACCTCTCGATTACGAAAGCGTTCGGAGCTATCGTTTAGTTATAAGAGCACAAGATGGTGGCAGTCCATCAAGGAGCAACACTACACAGCTACTAGTGAATGTTCTCGACGCAAATGATAATGCCCCACGATTCTACACATCTCAATTCCAAGAATCTGTTTTGGAAAGTGTCCCTGTTGGCTACAACATTATCCGAGTGCAGGCTTACGATTCTGATGAAGGTCAGAATGCTGAGATAACATATAGCATTTCTGAAAGGGATGATAATTTTCCTTTGACTGTGGATCCTAGAACTGGATGGATTCAGACTATAAAACAGCTCGATCGGGAAGAACAGTCGCGTTATGCTTTTCAAGTGGTTGCTGTAGACGGTGGAATACCACCAAAGTCTGCGAGCTCTTCGGTGGTGATTACAGTTCAAGATGTGAACGACAATGATCCTACTTTTCAGCCGAAGTACTACGAGGCTACCGTTGGTGAAGATCAGCCACCTGGAACGCCTGTGGTAACCGTGATGGCCACTGACCCAGACGAGGACTCCCGATTGCATTACGAGATCACAGCAGGAAATACTAGAGGCAGATTTGCCATCACATCTCAGAACGGACGTGGATTGATCACTGTGGCCCAGTCTTTGGATTATAAACAAGAGAGACGGTTTTTGCTTACAATAACAGCCACTGATTCTGGCGGTAGGACGGACACTGCCACTGTTAATATAAATATAACAGATGCCAATAATTTTGCACCAATCTTCGAGAATGCTCCATACAGTGCTTCTGTATTTGAAGATGCACCTATTGGAACCACGGTCTTAGTCGTTTCAGCGACTGATAGTGACGTGGGAATTAATGCTCAAATTACCTACTCGTTGAATGATGACTCTGTGAACGGACTGGGATCAAACGATCCATTTTCTATTAACCCTCAAACAGGTGCGTAATATTTAATATTTATCCTATAGTTTTAATAGTGGGCTTGTAGTATTGTGTAATCTTAATGCCTGCATCATATTTTTATCAATTTTGGATGCAGTGACTCTTAAAAAAATCAAATGACGTTAGATAATAATATTCCAATTTTCCTATATAAAAACTAATTTTCTTTATTTTATGGTTATTTCATAATCTGATGATATTTCTTAAAAATAGTTAATCCTTTGATCAGGTTTAAAAAAACCGGTAAAATTCCAAGAAATCCTGATACAGCTCATAAAATTGAATACTTTTTATTAATTAATTAGATTTAAGTGAGGTTTTGTACGAAACGGGATATTAGAGTAATAAAGATGTACTTATTCGATAATAAAATGACATATTTTGTTTAGATCTTTATTTTGTTTGAAATATCAATAAAATAAAATAAATAAGTAATTAAATATTTACTCTTTGATATATTTTTAGAAATATTTTTATAGATTTTAATTGAATACATTAGGGAAAATGTGATGATTCAATTTTTGATATGGCTTTCTACATTTTCATCCTCAGAAAACTCATAAAAAATTTGCATAAGCAAATTTAAAGTCTAATCTCCCTTTTGATATTTGTCATTAGTGGAAAAAAGTTCTTAAATTTCAGTTTGTATTATTTGTGCTTAGTATTAAATATAATTTTGACTCGGTACATTAAGAGAAACATATTTTTGATATTCGGGTCTGAGTTTTAGAACAAAGGTTTAGGAGAAAAATTTTTTAATAATGTTTTTTACATGAGTTAGTTTTAGGAAATTTTAGAGTTAAATTAAGAAAGGAAAAAAAAAACAAATAATTCTTAATTAGTTAAAAAATGTGGATGAAATAATCTTGAGTTTATTTTTTTTTGCATTACGTAATTATTATATGTTTTATTAAGATTTTTCTTAAGATCTTTTAATTGTGATTGACACGAAAAAAATTATTATTTTGTAGGTGCAATAACTACGAACGCTTTATTAGATCGAGAAACAACCAGTGGATATCTTCTGACGGTAACAGCAAGGGACGGTGGAAATCCTCCCTTGAGCGATACAACAGACGTAGAGATCAGTGTTACGGATGTGAATGACAATGCACCAACCTTTAAGGTGCCCCTTTACCAAGCCTCAATATCTGAAGATGCGTTGATAGGAACTTCAGTGGTGCAGGTATCGGCCGCAGACCTCGATATTGGTTTAAATGGTCGAATCAAATATTTACTTAGCGAAAAGGACATAGAAGACGGTTCGTTTGTCGTGGATCCGACTTCTGGGATAATAAGGACTAATAAAGGCTTGGACAGGGAGAGTATCGCTACGTATCACTTAACTGCTATTGCTGTTGATAAAGGCTCACCCCCGTTGAGTAGCTCTGTTGAAGTTCAAATTCGTTTAGAGGACGTCAATGATTCACCACCCACGTTTCCTTCTGATAAAATAACATTATACGTTCCTGAAAACTCACCTGTAGGATCAGTGGTGGGTGAAATTCATGCCCACGATCCCGATGAAGGAGTCAATGCGATCGTGCATTATTCGATTATAGGTGGCGATGATTCGAACTCATTTTCTCTCGTTACTAGACCAGGATCTGAAAGAGCTCAACTTCTTACAATGACTGAACTAGACTACGAATCATCGAGAAAACGTTTTGAGTTGGTGATAAGAGCAGCCAGTCCTCCTTTGAGAAATGATGTGCACGTCGAAATTCTGGTCACAGACGTTAACGACAATGCACCCATTCTGAAGGACTTCCAGGTTATTTTCAACAATTTCCAGGACCATTTCCCCAGCGGCGAAATAGGACGAATTCCTGCTTTTGATGCGGACATTACAGACAAGCTTACCTATAAAATTCTTTCTGGGAATAATGCCAACCTAATAAAATTGAATATGAGCAACGGAGGTTTGACTCTGAGTCCGCAGTTGAATACAAATGTCCCCAAATTTGCCATCATGGAGGTATCTGTGACAGATGGGATAAATGAAGCTAAGGCTATGATGCAGCTAATTGTAAGACTTATTACAGAGGATATGCTTTTCAACTCAGTTACAGTCCGACTGAATGAGATGACCGAGGAGGCATTTTTGTCACCACTTTTGAATTTTTTCCTTGACGGATTGGCTGCGATTATCCCTTGCCCCAAAGAGAATATTTTCCTGTTTTCCATCCAGGACGACACAGATGTTAGCTCGCGAATCTTGAACGTGAGCTTTTCAGCGAAACGACCCGATATTTCGCACGAGGAGTACTATACGCCGCAGTACCTGCAAGAAAGGGTTTATCTGAACCGGGCGATATTGGCTCGATTGGCTACAGTGGATGTTCTGCCGTTCGATGATAACCTTTGTGTCCGGGAACCCTGTCTAAATTTCGAACAATGCCTGACCGTACTGAAATTCGGGAATGCCTCGGATTTCATACATAGCGACACGGTGCTATTTCGACCGATATACCCGGTTAACACGTTCGCCTGCGAGTGCCCGGAAGGGTTTACGGGCAGTAAAGAACATTACCTGTGCGACACCGAGGTGGATTTATGCTATTCTAATCCATGCCAAAATGGGGGCAAGTGTGTCCGACGCGAGGGCGGATACACCTGTGTTTGCGAGCCAGACTTTACCGGAATGAATTGCGAGACGGATATAAAAACGTTAAAGCCGTGCATGGCGGACCTGTGCGATGGTGGGTATTCGTGTGTACATAACACCCACTCGAGTCTCCATCCGCCGCCGTACACCTCAACATGCGAACTAAAGTCAAGATCTTTTTCAAGGAATTCATTTCTTACCTTTGAAAGCCTTAGACAGCGACATAGGTTTAACGTAAAATTGAAATTCGCTACTGTTCACGAGGATGGCCTCCTCCTATACAATGGAAGGTATAATGAGCTGCATGATTTCATAGCCCTAGAAATACTCGATGGGTTCGTTTCGTTCTCTTTCTCCTTGGGTGATTCAATAAGGAATGTCAAAGTCAGATCGAAAAATAAGGTCTCCGATGGACAATGGCATTCTGTTGAGGTTATTTATCTAAACAGGAGTGCGACTGTCGTTCTTGACGATTGCGATACTGCTCTAGCGCTAATTGGAAATCTTGGCGATAAATGGAGCTGTGCAAATCAGACCACCCTCGTTCTGGATAAAAGATGCGCGTCCCTAACAGAAACATGCCATCGTTTCTTGGACCTGACAGGTCCTCTACAAATCGGAGGTCTTCCAAGGATCCCGGCCCACTTTCCGGTACAAACGCGCGACTACATTGGTTGTATATCCGATTTAAAAATCGACGATAGATTTATCGATCTGAATTCGTTCGTTGCCGACAACGGCACGATAGCAGGGTGTCCACAGAAGTCGCCAAGTTGTGCATCGGAACCCTGCTTCAATGGGGGCACCTGCAGTGACGGCTGGGGGACACACACTTGTGAATGCCCCGAGGGATTTACAGGAAGCGCTTGCCAGGAGGCCGTCCCAGCACCGTGGCGCTTCTCCGGCGATGGGGTCTTAAGTTTTAATCCATTACTACGGCCCATTCAATTGCCCTGGCTGACGGCGCTCTCGATTCGCACGAGACAAAAGGATGCCTTCCTGGTACAGGTACAGGTCGGCCAGAACAGCTCCGCGGTGGTTTCTTTACAGAACGGAATACTCTACTACGTTTTCAACGGAGAGCCCATGTACCTGGCCGGCACCAATTTGGCGGACGGCGAGTGGCACCGGGTCGAGATTAAATGGCTCGGAACCGAAATTCAACTATCTGTTGATTATGGACAGCGGACCGGAGTTGTTCCTATGTCTCAAAAGGTACTCAGGTTTTGCATTGTTTAACTACGCCTTTAGATTCGAGGTTTTACCTTTAAGTTTCAATTTCTGTTACGGGCAAGGTGGGCAGGCAATATGTCGTGGTGGGGATTAGGCATTCATGTTCATGAAAACGGCTTCTATTTACCTTTGGTTATATCTACTCCTTCGTAGTTTGCATGTAGATGGTAAGAAATGCTTAGTGCATGGAACTTATGCAGGGGAAGAAAAAGGTTTCTTTAGGTTTATGTAGTTGAAAGTTACTTAAAGTTTGCCTACAGCAACGTTTTAAAATTGTACATAGTTTTGGGAAAAATTTCATTATAGATTCAAATTAACGTAATTATTATCTTTTCAATACTCCTTGTGGCTTTGTGATGGAATTTGTTTTGAGTACACGTTTGCCAATTAAAATTACATAAACCGTTTTTCTCTTTTCAAACTTTAATTTTTTGAAACTAAATTTTGTATTTTTATCAAATAACAAAGTTTTAAATGTCTGTCTCTAAAAAGTGAAAAGAATAATACCAATTTTTTAGATTTGTCAGTTATTTTAAAGTTAAACCTTTGCCTAGGCCTATTTTTAACTGAAACAAATAAATTTTTTTACTATCCTGCTAAAAAGTTGCTTATATTTAACGTACCTTCATTACTAATTTGTTTTATAGCTAAATTTCAACATACAGTACTAATCTATAATAAAAAAAACAAATAATAATATTTTTCATTTTGTACAATTTCATAAAGATTAAGGAAGCGGTCTTATGGTTAGGTTTAAAACTTTTCTAAGTTGTATGTTCGTGTTCGGTATTAAATTTTATCAGATTTTGGATCAAATTGGTCAATGAGTTGTTTAAAAAAAAGAGAGAATTCAAAACATGAAAGTATTTTAACATTTTAACATTTATTTTGAATTGTAAATAAATTAATCAAGTCTGGCATTTTTAATAATTGCAATAAATTTACTACCCAGGTACAAGGCCTTTACGTTGGAAAGATAGTCATCGGAAGTCCAGATGGCTCCATTGGGAGTGTTGGAGATTTTGAACATTTCGAAGGATGCATTCAAGACGTTCGTGTTGGAGGATCCCAATCGGTCCTCAATAGGCCAACAATACGCGAGAATGTGGAAGATGGCTGTGTTTCTAGGGCTCAGTGTCCAGAGTCTTGTCCACTCCATTCGTCATGCGTTACCAGCTGGGATGAGGCGCATTGTGAATGTTTGTCTGGATATGTCGGTGAGGAATGTGCACCAATTTGCACTGTGAAGCCCTGCTCGGCAGGAATTTGCCGGGCAAACACAACCGAACTCAGAGGATACTACTGCGAATGCAATAGTACGATTCATTCGGGAGAATACTGCGAAGTCGAAATCCAACAGCCTTGTCCTGGTGGATGGTGGGGTGAAAGGGTTTGTGGTCCTTGCAATTGTGATCTTAAGCAGGGCTATCACCCAGACTGCAACAAGACCACAGGACAGTGCTATTGTAAAACGAACCACTACCAACCCCCTAATGAAACAGCCTGTCTTCCTTGTGATTGTTATTCGATTGGATCTTATAATGGAGGCTGTAATCAAATCACGGGGCAGTGCGAATGTCGCGAAGGGGTCATAGGAAGAAGGTGCGATTCCTGTTCTAATCCTTATGCTGAAGTCACGTTGACAGGGTGTGAAGTTGTCTACGACGCGTGTCCTAGATCTTTCTCGGCAGGCATTTGGTGGCCAAGAACCCCTCTAGGAAAGACTACTTTGGAAAATTGTCCTTTACCGGCACGAGGAAAAGGTTCACGGACATGTGATAATAAATCTGGAAATTGGGGTCATGCTGACATGTTCAATTGTACTTCAGAACCCTTCATAGAGCTCAGAAAGCAATTATCACAGTTAGAAAAATTAGAACTAGAGTTAAACTCTTTCGTGTCTGTAAAAATAGCCGAGAATTTACAGCAAGCTTGTAAAATAGTTGGTGGTAAGGGATCTTCCGGTAAGGATCGGAAGGATAATAAAGACACTAAGAAGTACAAGTTAGCATCTTCCATACCCAAAGCGCAAGAAGACGTCGAAGCTTGGCCAGATGATTTAGAAATGGAATACCTTTCTGACGATGTTAAATTTGTCCACGATCGACTTTATGGTGCCGATCTACTAGTAACAGAAGGAATATTGCACGAGTTAATTAATTATGAACTAATGCAAAGCGGTTTGAATTTATCACACAGTCAGGATAAATATTTTATACAAAATTTAGTCGGAAGTGCGGGGACTATTTTTGATAAAAAGTACAAATCTGAATGGAACAGAGTCTCCCAATTAATTCAACGAGGGCCCGATGATCTAGTAGACACTTTTAATAAATACATGATTGTTTTGGCTCGGTCCCAACACGACACGTATACAAATCCCTTTGAGATTGTTCATAAGAATATGGCATTTGGACTAGATATAGTCACGGCTGAGTCCCTTTTCGGATACGAACCTGAACAATTGAGTGAATACCACAGAACCAAATTTTTGAAACCTAATCAGTTTACTACCGAGAGCGTTGTACTACCTGACACAAGTTCTTTCCTGCAACACTCAGCCAAACAAAAGCCAGTGATATCATTTCCGAAGTATAATAATTATCTGCAGGACAAAACTAAATTTGATAAGAATAGTAAAATATTAGTACCCCTGGATATGCTGGGGATCACTCCACCAGAGAAGAATGAAATCACACACGGTACTAGCGACTACCGTGTTATAGTTAGCTATGCTCAATACAAAGATGTTGGAAGTCTTTTCCCGGCAAATTATGATGAAACTATAACCCGTCGTTGGGGTGTCGATATTCAAATAGTCAGTCCAGTACTGTCACTAGCTATTCTAATTCCTAGCAATGAAGAAGAACAGATCTTCCCAGAGATTACCATTAAACGCAACCAAAAGAACATGAACTCCAACATTGAAATGGTAGACATTCCAAAGAGGTTTAGTGAAGAGGACGATAGTCATGAAAGTATCAAAATAATGGCTCATGATCTTAATGAGCATGAGGAGTTAGACAAAGATCCCGAGATCCAAGTTCGGTTCAACGATGAAATTGTTTTTGAAGAAGGTAATGAAGGAGAAGAGGGAGAAGTTAGTGCAGAAAAGAAGGCTGAGCCTCTTAATACTGATGAAAATGAGTCGGCATACAGAGAAAGGCGGTTAGTAAAGCGAGAGTTGGAAGATTACATTGAGGCTGTTTCCGAAAGCCATGAGAAGCGCCTGATATACCGATCCCTTGGTTCTCCACACTTGCAGCAGCCTATCAAGCTACAGATATGGTTGGATATTGATCAAGCCAGATTTGGACCTCGTTCAAATCCACAATGTGTGCGGTGGAATAGTTTCACAAACACTTGGACACGTTTAGGTTGCCAAACAGAAATTCCCGACTACACAACGTTTTTAGAGGGGCAACCAATAATGATTAATTGTTCCTGCACCCACATATCCAATTATGCCGTCCTCGTTGATGTCGTAGATCCCGAGGACATTCCAGAACCCTCTTTATTGGTGCAAATTACATCCTATTCCGCGTTCGTACTTTCTCTCCCAATACTCTTAGGTGTGTTAATCGCTTTAGCTTTGCTCAGAGGGATGCAGACTAATTCAAATACGATCCACCAAAATATGGTTTTATGCGTTTTCTGTGCTGAACTATTATTCTTTGTCGGTATGCAGTCTAGAAGGACTTTGCTGGAAAACGAATTTCCTTGCAAGCTGGTGGCTATCTGCCTGCACTACATGTGGCTAGCCGCTTTCGCGTGGACTACTGTGGATTGTGTTCATCTATATCGAATGCTTACTGAAATGCGGGATATTAACCATGGACCAATGGGATTCTATTTCTCCATGGGGTATGGCGCTCCAGCGATTGTTGTAGGCTTATCTGTTGGCGTTAGAGCTCATGAATATGGAAATAGTCTTTTGTAAGTTTTATTTTAAAAAATCGGAGAATCTATTCCGGAAAAAAATACAATACACATGTTTTAACTATATTTATTTTTCTATTCCTACAGCTGTTGGCTTTCGGTTTATGAACCTGTGGTTTGGTGGCTTGTGGGCCCCATTGCCGGAATGTCTGTGATCAATCTTCTTATCCTTTTTGTATCCGTAAAAGCGGCATTTACTCTGAAGGATCACGTCTTAGGCTTTGGAAATCTTCGAACGTTACTGTGGCTATCCGTTGTATCACTGCCTCTTATGGGAGTTATGTGGGTTTTAGCCGTGCTGGCTGCCTCTGACAACTCCCAGCTGTTGAGTGTACTTCTTTCGGGAGTAATAGTCTTGCATGCTGTTTTCTGTTTAGTCGGCTATTGTATTATTAACAAGCGCGTTCGGGAAAACCTTCAGAGAACATTCCTGAGGTGTATGGGACGAAAGGTTCCACTATTAGATTCTTCTTTGGTAGCAAGTAACAGTTCCCATAATGTTAACTCGGGCAGAGGTAGTAACTTCTTAGCAGGTTACGATACTGGACGCAGGAATATTGGCATAAGTGCATCAAGTACGACTTCAAGGAGTACGGCAAAAACTAGTTCCAGTCCTTACAGGTAGGTTCAAATGTAATATATAAAGCAGTATGAACTATTTTTATTATTATGGACACTTTTCTTACGAGAACGGTTCACCAATTATTATAGTATTGCATTTCGTCAATAAAAAATTAATTCATTTCAATCTATTCATTTCAATTTATTTTATATATTTTTTTAAAAAAATGTTCTCTTCTCTTTATAAATTTTGAGATCGAATATTTTATTTCAGAAGCGATGGCCAGTTAAGGCATACATCGACTTCAACATCAAATTATAATTCTGCTAGCGAAGCACCAAGCTATGTCCGAGGTTATGAAAACAGACGAGAAGGTACTTAGTTTTTAATCTAAATAATATTTTTCCAATAGCAACGAATATTTCTACAGAGAAACATCGTCGACACAGAAAAGATTCAGATTCCGGTTCGGAGACTGATGGACGTAGTCTAGAACTAGCAAGTAGCCATTCAAGTGATGATGACGAATCTAGAGCTGGTCGCAATACAAGCTCTCATAGAAGCGCTGGAGTAAGTGCAGTGCCTTCGTATCTTCCAAACATTACAGAACACGTCCAAGCAACAACTCCACCTGAACTGAATGTTGTGCAAAGTCCACAACTCTTCCCGAGTGTTAATAAACCAGTATATGCTCCAAGATGGTCAAGTCAATTGCCTGAAGCTTACCTGCCATCACCAGCTAACGTCGGCCGTTGGTCACAAGACACTGGTTCTGACAATGAAATTCACTCTCATAAAACTAATTCACCAAATCCACTGCCAAATCCAGACCTGACGGATACTTCATATTTGCATCAGCATCAAAATAAAATAAATATGCCACCGTCAATACTGGAAAATATCCAAAATGTTCGAAACGACAACACGTACGATGCTGAAAGAGAAAGTCTGTACGGTAGACGGAAAGATTATCAAGAGAACTATGGCCAATTTGAACCTCCAGTTACTTACAAACCAACGCATTATGGGAGTGAAAAAGACTACGGAAGCACTCAAGTAATTAATCATTTAAGAACCTACCACGAGAGCCCGTATTTGAAGGAGCCACTCTACGATAAGCAACGTCCTATTGGTTACATGGGTGCAAAGACTGATTCCCCGTATATGTCCAAGGAGCGAATAGCTTCAGATATATACAACCCTCGCGAAAGTCACTATGCATTGAAGTCTCCACCACTGTACAATGAATCGGTGCATAGTGTTCATTCTCTGCTAAAAAATGACTACCAACAAAGTCAGCATAACCAACAAAGGCATTTGGATTATCATTCAGACCGTATGTCAGAAGGTTCCGATAAAAACGGATACCATTTTCCATACACTGCCGAAGAGGATCATCTTCCTAGTTCTCTATCGCGAAATTCGAACCATCATTTAGTTAACGACGTTAATAATCCGGGAGTCATTTCTAGTCGGATGTCGTCACGGCACGGATCGCGAGCCTCTTCGCCGCCTAGTATACCACCGATGCAGCCCCTTGCACCTCTCACTAGTATTACAGACACAAGCGAGTAAGTAATCTATTATAAAAGAAAACTCAGCAGAGATTAAATGCTACTCGATCTTAATTTATTTCTAACAATTTTTTCTCAAAATGCAGATGGTGTTGGGAACGACTAAAGAAAATCTAATTTGATTTTTTCTATTTATTTCTATCTGTCCCTTGGTTATCAAAAAAACTTCAATATACGAACAGATCAGAGGTAAAAGTCTTGTGAATGGCTTTGAAGTGTGTTTTTCTTAGCCCAGTTTGAATTATCTTTTAAAACCCATCAATTTCAAAACGAAATTGTTTTTGTTTTTTGTGGATTGCTTTTCAGTATCTTAGTAAATGGATTGCACGATTTTATGTTTATTTTATGTCGTTTTTTATTCTGCATTGTATAAAATGGGTTAATTTGTTTTGTCGTTAATAGAAAAAAAAATACTGGTGCACATGGTTTTAATAATAGCAGTAATCATTTTTCCGCTCCTAAATTAAAATAGAAAAAATGTAGTCTATATTTTAAGTCAATCCATGAGTGAATATTTTTCAGAAGTTTATCAAACATTTTGTGCTGTGATATAACAATTGATAAATCTACAAAACGATGTATTTCAAATGATTAATTATCTAGTAATTAAAGTTCCGTAAAAAATTTCCCAATTTTGATATGATCAAATAATGAAAATACAAAAAGAGAGATGTACGGATACAAAACTTTAAATTTTGATTTAAGAAGTTTCTGATTTTGAAAGCTTCTTTCGAAATTCGTGATGCATGTTTTCAAAAATAGACAAATAAAAAGAAAAGAAAGGACCCTTTTGTTATAAGCTATACAAATTTCGTTTTTATATTTTGATACTCAAATACTACGATCATCTTTTTAAAAATTCTATGAATACTTGGACGTGGTTGCCTTAGGATTTTCTATATGGACTTGTAGATTATGGCCATATTCATATGCTTGGTTTTATTTATTTTACTTAAATTTAATAGTCACATAATTTGAACTGCACCTAGAGCTTTGCTAGAAAATACAAAAGTAAATCCAAATTTGAAATTTCTTTAAAAAGTTAATTATTTATTTGCAGGAAGAATATTGACGACGACGAAACAACAGTATGACTTTAGCCTCTTTGAATAGCAAAGATTATCGAAAGAAAATTTTAAAACAGAATTTCGTCACAAAGGAAGATTATTTTGCAAATGCCCAAAGTACTTGGCTCTGATTTTTTAAAAATAATCTTTAATCTTCTACATCAGTGGGAATGCCATAGGAGCACGATTTTACTATTAAAACAATTTTTCGACTGATATTTAGCATTTTGTATTTTGTATCGTAATTTTAAGTAAATTATTGCAACCGACATCTATAACTTATTTAAATCATCTGCCATTTCTACGTTGATTGTATATAAAAAAAAAATGCTTCTATACAAAATAATTATTTTACGATGTATAACTTATAGTGATTTTTTATTTAGAGTGTTTTTATGCGGAAATTAAAGGAAGATCATTTCTACTTCTAATGTACATAAAGCAAAACATTTGCAAAAAAACAATTTTTTTTTTACAATGTAAAACATAGGGATTTTTTGTGTAGAGTGTTAAACAAGGGCATATTTAATTAACTGCCTTTTATACGTTGATTGTAAATAGCGCGACACATTTAAACAGCATCATAATTCTTTGGAGATTCATAACTTATAATGATTTTTTATTTAGGGCGCTTTTATGTGAAATGGAAGGCAAGTAGACAGTGTGATTTATTAAGCATTGCATTTTCAGCTGTCCAAGAGTAAAAATTTAGTGTTAAGTAATTTAAGTGTAGCTTTTATACGTTTTAGTAACTTTAATTAAATTCAATTTGATTTGCTGACTAAAGCAAAAACGTGTTTAAGTAAATAGCCAAAAGGTTTCAAGAATTCTTGGACATTTTAAATTTTAATTTTAATTGTTTTTATTTATAATTTGTGTCCATACGATTTTCAACACAATTTTAAAACTTAAAAAATTTTCTTTCAAATACGACTAAATACTACCAGTGGGGTAAAATGCAAATATAAAAACTTTTTATAATCTCTCAAATATTAGTTTTCTTGGCAAAACTTTTAAATTAATATGATTACACATTTTTACAGTCATGCTTAAAATATTACCCTTGATAGCGTTATTCTGTTAATTTAGTTTAATTAGGTGCAGAATAAGTTTGGCTTTGATAGTTCTAGTCTGGTAGAATTTTGAATTAAACCACATGAATTAATGTTGGCATTTGCTTAAAACGTATTATTGCAATTAAAAGCGAATTAATTTATTTTGTATAAATGAGTGCCTGATATAATTTGAGCTTCTTAGTGAAATATGTAAATAAATTTCATAATCACGTAAGACGTAAAGACAAAAAAAAAACAGAAACACATCTAATGAATTTTATATTCGACTTTACTCATGACGAAGAATTTATTAATATGTAATTTATGATAGACATTGCACAGCAACGTGAACCATCGAATCAAGGACACACAAAATAATCGAACGTACAAAACCCAATTGTTAAATAAAAGTATAATATAAATCATAGGGTGAATCATTTTAATGTGGTCATATTTAAAACCCAGTTCACAATGCGGAGTAGGTTTCGAGAGATTCTTTTAGAAGACTGGAATTTTTGAATCTTCAGTTGCTGATATATTTTTTTTTTTTGAGCAGATTGCAATCGAAATAAGTTTTGTTTTTTGAGATCTCTTTTTTGGGTAATTTTATTTAAATCTGTCTTTTGTTGTGATTTAACGGTAACTGTAGATTTAGGTTTATTCCTTTTGATTCATTATATTTGTATATTATATATACATGGAAAATAAATGTAATTTGTAAAATAAGACGCTGTTTTCTTGCGTTCTATACTCACTTCGGGAAGTTTTTTGGTCTGCCGAAATCTTTGAACAATAAATCCAAGAGAGAAATAAAACTACTATAATTACATTTAGTTATAGACTAAATTATGATGGAAGATTAAAAAAACAATTTAAGAGTTTAGGAGGAATTTCTAAACAAAACCAAATAAAATAAGGAATAAAAAAATAGAAGATTTGTATTTTTTCAAAACTATATCGAAGAATATTCCTGTAAGTCGTAATTAATAGTAAAAGCAAGTTTTAAGAACCATAAATCTTTTAATATAATATTTTTAAAAAATGGTAAGAGTTTTTTTGGACTAATTTGAAGTCGTCTTTGGAATGCAACATTGAAAATTAAAAAAGAAAATCTGTTTACAAGTTTGATTTATAATAAAATATACCCTTTAACTCCGATTAATTCCTGAATAGGGAAAAATCACATGAAGCAATGAAAACACCTTTGATCGTTTTTGCGAACATATTTCTGTATTTCCTTACAATTAATGTGTATATAATATGCTGAATTTATATTCAAAAGTCAATGCATTTTATGTATATTTAAAAGAATTCATATGTTTTGAAAAATATTTTTACTGCTCATGTTCCTGATTAAATTGTTTAAATATTTCTTTTACGATATTTTTCCTTTACAATCAGATTCATTTTCCGTACTCGTAATCCATTGAGGCTGAACACAAAAACTTTTGAAACACAATTCTTGCATATATAATTTATAGCATTCTTTATGACGTCATATTCCATTTATGGTGGGGATTCTTTTAAATTCACTTAAATACACCTCTTTGCATCCATCTATAAAATATTTTATAATTAAATTATTATAGGTACTATGCTTTTGCATTTAATAGTTTTGTTGTTACATTTTGTTCGCCAATTGTTGAATTGACAATATACCCTACATTGAATATATTTAATACTATTTTTAAATAACGATTTTAAGTAAGTTTAAAAGTAGCTGTAACAGTTTTAACGTAAGAAAAATAATCTCTAATTATGATTTTTTTCAAAATTAAATAAATAATAACGTTGAAACAAAATATAATTTATTATTATTTTTATTTTTTTGTTTAAGTTAACAAGCATAACACATACATTCGAACTTTGGCTAATTTCAATAAAGCACATTCAATAGTTCTTTTAAGAACGAATATACATTAAAAAAACATGGTAACTTCAAGGATGTTAAAATTAGATTATTACAAAAAGCAGGAACACGTTTTTCGTTGAAATAGTCATTTCAGCAGTCGTACATGTAAAAAGAAGTTAAGTTCTGCATTTTTAAACTACCACCACCGAAGAGAAGTATCTTGGGAAAAAATAAGTCTAGTAAGACTGCAAATTTGCATGTCCTTTATCATTTTTACTAAAATTTAGAAGTAGCTATAAACGAAAATATTTGTGCTGATGATTTATGTACATACAGGTAAATTAATTTAATAAAATGTATATAATACGAAATTATAATGTCATTTTGCCTTTTTTATGGATTTTCTGAAATATTTAACGTTGGAGGGTCTATAGAAGCATGTCCAATGGTTTTGGTGTGATAATAAACAGACAAACGAACAGACAAAAACGCCTGATTTTTTCTTTAATCTATTGGACACAAAATTGTTTTAATTTGGTATAATAATAAACATACAATTGGAGAGTGTGACAAAAACAGAAAAGTAAGAGTCGCATCGATAGCTTTTGTAGTTGCTAGAGCATACAGGTGAGTAGACAGATAAAAACTGCAAAACTAACTAATTTTGGCCTCTGTGTTTTCCAAAAAATACATACAATGAATTTTTCAAAAGTTCACAACAAATAGGTCTGATATTAATTAATGTAATTATGGCAACGAGTAGACAAATCCGTATATTTAGTTGACAACTGAACTGATCAAATTATCGATTCAGTTGTATACGGAAAAAGAACTAAAAATGTCCTTTCGTTGGATTTTCTTGTTTAATTGATGCCACGTATTTAGGAGTTGGTTAAGATTAATATAGCAAGGCTTTAGAGCTCTGTATGTATAATACAGTAACTGCTTTAATACAACTTCACAAAGTCTTTAATCTTAGTTACTTTCATCTGCATATGCAAATAAAAATTATTTTGGGTCGTGTAAAAGTACACTAACCTTATAATTTACAGATCACCATTTTCTAAATAGTTTAGTAAGTTGTAAATATTTTCCTTGTTTTTTCCATATGTATATTCATTACAATAATTTTAAATTTTGAATATATTTTCGTGAAGGCTTTTATACAAGATAAGATCTTACAGTATCATCACCAAAGTTCATATAGTCTTCACCAGCAATTGTTTTTTTTTTTCTTTTAATTAAATTAAAATATAATGGAATTGATAAAATATAAAAATTATCATTATAGAGATATATTCGATTGTGTGGAAAATAATTTTTTGTTTTGTTTTATGGAACAACAGCTAGAACTCGATGTGTGCGCCGGTTATACACGTAATTATCTAAAATTTATCATCCATATGCTAAGATTTTTGCTAAATAACATTTTGTAATGATGTAACACAATTAAATTAACAGAATCGAACACCATACATACATACGTCAGTACAATTTAAACGTTATCGCCTTTAATGGGTGCATTTCATACAGATATGCAAGTTAAAATATAGCTTCACCTTTGTTACCTTTTACATTATACTTTATATAATTTCTTACTTCCCTCTTTACAGAGTACATTACAATATTATATACAACTCCTTAAATTTGTTAATTCTGATTTTTATACCATTTTTTTTATACTTTATATAACAATCCATACTATCTATTGACAAAATACGTTTTTCATTACGAAAACAATAATGAGCTTGACAAAATACAAGTATTTAGGTGTTACAATAAAGTGTCAGTCTGTTTTTAATGTCTTAAAGATCTTTTTAATCTTATTTCAGTGATCTTGCATTACTGCCTGCAACTATCATTTCCTCTGAAAATCGAAAAGCCATGATATAGAAGAGAATGTTATATCTTTTTATTAAAGAAAAAAAAACCCATAACTGTGTTTGTACCTAAGATTTTTTGAATTTCTGTCTTATTTTGAGATAAGTGACAAAATACGTGGAAAAAGACTAAACTATAGATTTGATGGGAAATTTGTTTTTTTTTATTTTTATATAGAACTAATATTTTGTCTTTTGTTTGTGCATTAAATGACAATTTCTGGAATTCTAATGTTAACAACCTTTAGAGCGAATAAAGAGAGGAAAAGTAAAATTTTGGCAACGGAAAGCTCTTCTTCGTTTTTATACTCTTAATTCGCTATTGCGTTTTAATTTCAGTATAATTGATAAAAATTTAGAACACGTTAGAGCTCTCGTTTTAGATTTATCATATCGGTTTTTGTATTTTCAAAACATACTCTGTAAAAATATTTTGAATTTTTTTCAACTAATGGTTAAGTTTTAACTTCCGAGTTCATTAGTTTCTTGTTCGTTTTCATACTATTACTATTTATATACAGTTGGATGATTAGGTTTGTTTTTAGTATATAATTTTATGTGATAAAATTTAAAGATTGCATATTGATGTAAGGTAAAGATGGTGAATTGTTAAAAGGACAATGATGTTATTAAATTTTGGAAGAAATGGTTTGGAGGAGACAAGACGTGATGATATATTTACGTATTATTTATGAGCATTTCCAAAATTAATGGCAAATATAATTAAGGTATAAAAAAAAGGTAACAAAAATAATTTTTTAGTGAAAATATGGTAAGGTCAATCCAAGTTCAATGAATTCCTCAGCAGTATGTGATTGATCTCCTTTAATTTGCACGACATTTTATTTTGTATATAAGTGTTTAAAAAAATTCTGCATAATCTGCATAAAAGTTTTAAACAGATGCAATTCAACTTTATTTTAAAAAGTCATATCCTATGTCTCGCTTTATATCAAGATGCAGGTCCTGTGAAGAGTTCATGATTTTTTAAAAATCACTGCACTACCCAAAATTTGTTCTTATATAGTTTTCCTAACACATCATATGACAAAATTATTTTCAAAAATTTTCATTCGTTAGGCACTTGAATGTATGTCGATCGTACATGGAGTGACCTAATAAAAAGTGATGTTAGGTAATTACCCGTTTACATTATGTGATACAATATATTTTTTTATTTTAAAATATGGAGAAAAATTGACGTTCTATGGAATGATTTGTCGGTATCTTCAAACAAAGTATTTAAATCCAATAACCTCGGACTTTATACAGAAGATGTTTATTTGGAATTTTGGTTAAATTAAGCAAAATAATAAAATATATTACAGACTATAATATGTGTTTAGAAATTATGCAGGGAGAAGTATTTAACACGTCTTGTACTACCTCGATCATAAACAGTGTTTGTTACTACGCATAGGGGTTAGATGAAATAGAAACAAAACTGAATAATTGTCTATTAAAATATAACGCAAAAAATAGATGAATTAAAAGTACTGAAGTTTATAGGTGCTAAAGTAATAGGAACTTAGTATCATAAACAAGGTTGTTTTATTTCGCTCCATACATCATACACAAATACATATGATTTGTCATTACTATTATTACTATATTATTTATTTGAAAATATTAAGATTTGAATATAATTAGGGGTAATGATTGAGAAACTTAATTATTTGAATTTTAAAATAAAGTATTTAAATGAAGAGGATTTCTTTTCAATTCCACTTTAAGACCTTTTTTTTCAGAACAACCAACCTCTAATTATCTAAAACTGTATTCTTTTAATTTTTGCAATTAAGTACTTTTTGTTTTTAAAAATTAAAACTATTAATTCTGATATTATTTTTCGAAATAGAACAAAAATAGATTTTTTATAGATACTTCCAAATTCATTGCCTGACGGTTTTAAGATTTATCACTATCAGCCAAAACTGCAGATTCAATCTTGCAGTTAAATGATAAATCAAAAAATATTCCGCCAATTTGCCATTTGTCCTTAGTACAAATACTAAGAAAACGTGCAATACGTTTCACATTTAAGAGATATATTATTATAAAAATTGTAGAGTACCATTAAATATTTAAGCACACTCCAATTTAAAGTGAAAAAAATAAAACAAAAATTGTTAATCAACATTTCTCTTCTCCACCAGTGCCATTTATAGTTTACTTCGAATATTTATTGTCTACTATAATAGTATTCGCGATAATCGTCATATGCAATTTCCTTCTTGTTTATATGAGTCTGTGTTATACTCGTTCAGACATCCATTATTTTCCTTTCTTTGTGATAAGGTTACACACATACTAAGTTACTGAAACATCTAGCTTTAAGGTAGGCTTGAAACGTTAAAACGTTCAAATGAGGACAAAACCGAAGGTGTGATCATGTTTTTTTTTGGGATTATGAACCCTTTGAAGTAAACTGTAATTATGTAAATATAACAAAATAATTCTAATGAACTCGTAATTACAATAAAAACGAAAAGGATTAATTTTTAACAATTGCAATTGGCATTTGGTGTACCCTGAGGTTGGTCTGTAAGCCGTTGACCTTTTGGGCCTCCTGCCACCAGCGTTGGATCTGAGTCTAAACTTTCCGACATTTTGTCGCAAATTATATCGACTAGTCGTTCAAACACAGCCTTAAATAAAATAATATAATGTTATATTATTAAAGTTTTATATATTTAAATTACCTTAACATTGACATTCTCCTTCGCTGATGTTTCGAAGAATTCGACACCTAATTGGTCGGCTAATTGTTTTCCACGTTCAAAGGAAATTACACGTTCATCTTCCATGTCACACTTATTTCCAACTAGAATTACTTGTGCGTTGTCCCATGAATATGTCTTAATTTGGGTTACCCTGCAAGTAAATAAATATAGTTATTTAGTTTCATCCAAGAATTCAGTAGCCATCAATTTGGTTTTATTTTTTTTATATTATTTGAAAAATTTAGTAAAAATTCTTTGAACATAATCTCAATGCAAAATTGTTCGTGTTCAAAATTTATCGTTTTTCTATTTGAGATTTTTGATATTATTCTTGAATTTATTGATCTCATAACATGAAACGTATTGCACCCACCAGTCTTGAACTGAATTGAAGCTTTCCTCGTTGGTTATATCGTACATTAGAATGAAACCCATTGCGCCTCTGTAGTATGCCGTCGTAATTGTCCTATATCGCTCTTGTCCAGCTGTGTCCTGAAATGAAAGAAATGAAATCAATCTTTCGTATCTCCAGAATAAATCCATCTCTGCAGTGTTGTGTTCATGGAAGGTTCTTTTAATACTTTGTATGCATTCGCCATATTTCCATTTTTAAATAGTAATTGCCTTTTGAACAAATGCAAACGAGGCATATGGTACAATTTGATTTAAGATGCATTCATATAATCCGTAACTACAATAGAAAGGCAACATAATATTGCTTTTGAGTAAACGGCTGGAAATTGCTGACTATTTTTAATGAAAATTTCGTATTTATGAATTAGTCCCATAAAAAAACGAGAACATTTTTACTCTCTTTTTTTTTCTCATAAAATTTTCAAAGACGAAACTTTTGTTTATATTCTTCATTTATAATGAGGTTTATACGATTTAAAAGTTCTAAATATTTACTTATTTATTAACACGAAAAAGTAGAATTGAAGTGAATTTTGTTCAAAACGAGCCTTCTTATCTCATGAAATGCGGTTTTCACCAATTGTTTTACCATTTTAAAATGTTTCGTGTTAGCAGAAGAACTAAAATTACATAACATTAAAAATGTTGCTCTAAAATATTACTAAAAAATTTGTAGTAGACAATTCTCGCACTTTTCTAGTATTAATGTTTTTCATATTTTTAAAAGTATATTTACATTTATTCAAGCGAAGTAAATATATAAATAAAAAAGAAATTTTAATTTTCTAAACAATCATTAAAGTTTCTTTACATTCATAATTTAAGAAAAATCATAAAAATGGTCGTAATTTGTTCGTTAGGTCACCTGTTTTTGATGTACGAATATTTATGCAAGTTTTCTCGCTATAAAAATTGTTGATAATAACAAAACATGTTCAACTCTTTTGATTGAAAGAGCAGCTTAAGTTTTTTTTTCGGCTTTTTAAATATCTCGATATCAATTGTATTTAAATTAAATGTTAATTTAGTAAGGCCCTTCTTGCATCTTGTCTATTTAATTCGACCATTCTATGAACAGAGGGTAAGACTTAGTGTTTCATAGAGTTTGGGGTTTTAGAGTTTGTATATGAGAATTAAATATTTAAAAAAAAATATATATAATGAAAGATAATTATACTACTTCCTGTTCCAAATATTTGATCCATATAGTTTTAAAATTATATAAATTAAAATAAATTTACTTTGGGTACAGTGCGTAAAAATATAAAATAAAATTAAGAAACATCACTTTGATGATGTTAAATGGGAATTGGTTTCACTTTCACATAAAATAACTTAATTAAATTATTTTTTCTAATCTAGACATTTTTGTCGTCTTTTATTCCAAAAATTTATTCAGCAAATGTATGTACATTTTTAGGTACTTTACCATCACAATTCATTTTTAAGTATTTCAGAAATCGCTACAACTTGCAATATTCACGGGTAGAGGTGAAATAAGAACATAACATGGCATGGCATGCCGGAACGATACCAATCACTTGAAAAGTATCACAAAGGGCGCTTGCTTAGAAGGAAGCGAGGTGCCATTAAGACGAAATAACAGACTTACCCATATTTGAAGTTTTACCCTCTTATCGTGGCGGAAAACTGTTTTCACTTTAAAATCGATACCCACTGTTGAGACAAAGGCTGATGTAAAGGAGTCGTCTGCATATCGAAAAAGAAAACTTGTCTTTCCAACACTGGAATTTCCAATGATCAACAATTTAAACATATAATCAAAATTTTGATCTGCTGCATCTTTTTGCCATTTGGGATCACCACCGCCAGCCATCTGAAATTAAATAGAGTAAATTTATATTCTGCTTCTATCTCATGTCTTATCAACAGGGATTGTATCTACTCCACAGTTTTTCCTTTAATCAAAGCTACTGACGTAATACCACTACCAAAATGTTGTTAAGATGTTAATTTATTTTATGTTATACAGTTTTCGGCTTCGGCGTTTAAAGTTTACTTATAACAAAAGAGGGTAAATTGTCATACCAACGTCAGCATTTCTCAGGTGTTGAATTAATTTGGAATCGAATTAAGCACTGGCATATACCCGTAAACTTGTTGGCAAATTTCGTTCGACTGGTGCAACAAGTCGTGCGGTTTCCCTTTCAGCTAGACCTACACCCGTTGTTATCGTGGAATTGAATTTATGCAAATATCGGTACGGTAAGCTCAGGTAGACTCGACACTCGATATAGTTCTGTGCGTTAACACTTGGCCATTTTCTTATCGTGCAGGTTTCCGCTCGATATTACTTACTACTCCTATTCATAAGCGTCCACCGTGTTAGCCCATTTTCCACGACTTGCTGCTAGTCAAGTCCTAGCAATCTGCGTTTAAGGTCTTTACGAGTGGAATTTCTTATCCTTAGCGTTCGTACTAAATCTGTCGTACCCCAATGTTATGAAGGTAATTGTAATGTATTATGGTGTCAAGGACACAGGTATGTTGTAAAACTTGTGGGAGTTTATACAATCAACGGCGTATGACTTGACTGGGTAAATAAAATTATCGGGAACGCATTGAAAAAATATTTATTTCTCTTGTTTGTATTTAAGTACGGTGTAATTACAAAATATATTTATTGGAATGAATACTTGAACGAGTTTTAAGGCCGTCTGTGGTAAATTAGATAAATTAATAAACTTTTTTCTTGTATATGAAAAGTTACTTTTTTGTGAATTTTTAATTTGGTGTAATTGCGAACGTATACAAATCATTCAGATGATCATTTTGGTTAAATATATTCGGCAGTACTAATGTTAATAAGATATCTTTATGAAAGTGTTATGCTTTACATGTTTCTGGGTGACTACTTTTTTGTAGAGAATTTTTATTATTGAAATATAAAAACCATCATATTGTCCAAATTGAACAAGAATAAGTTACTTTAGTCTTTGTTATTTAAAACTGACGTCCAATTGGAGTACCATATTAAAATTAAATTTGAAATTAAACATTTTAAAGTTCTTACACAAGTTAAATAACAATTGGAATATTAAAAGACAATTTCTTGGAATCGGGTATTACTGTTTTCAATGTAAAGGTGCAGGTGATGTTAAAAGAAAAAAATGTTTTAAAAAATTAGTCTTTAAAAAAATTTGAAATGTTAATAAAACAATGAAAGGTAAAATTTTAGAAATGAAAAAGCCGAAAAAGCCACGGAAAATATGAAAATAAAAGTTAAATATATAAAACAAATACATAAATTAGAATCTACTAGAGAAAAAAATTGATTAAGAAACCGTTATGTCTCTTAGTGACTAGGTCTACAACACAAATAATTAAACTAAATCAATTCACTTAATAAAATGTGTCTGAAGGGGATAATTCGAAAGTGGATTTGGGTGACGTCATAGCCAGTTTACTATTCACACTACACATAACAAGAAAATTTTAGAGTATTGTCTCCAAAGAAGTTGGAAGTAGGTGTTTATTTTTTTGTAATTCCTATTTTTGATGAAAATAGAGAGTACAAATTATTCGTAGTAGTACCTGAATTATTTTAGGTAGCGTTATTAAGACGAAAATCTTTAGAATATTTGCACATTTAAAAGTTTCATTTGGAAATTTGTGAAAATACTCGCCGATCTACTTATAAAACCTGGAGTAAATCTAATCAGTAGTTTTCGTGTTAAGTTTAGTGTGTAAAATAAAATTTAAAGCATTTCTACTATGGGGCATATTTGAAAAATAGACATGCTTTTAAAACCAGATTGTGACCAGGTTGTTCAGTTGTTCAACTGCCTCCTTTTCTAAGGCCACTTTTGCTTGTTTTCAGATATTTACCTATCGAATAGGCAGTAGACTTAATCACATCACTTGCCTGATCTTGATTGGATAATTATAGCAGAAATATTGTGTTGTAGATAACGAAGAAAACCATCAACATTGGGCTCATGTCGCTATCGTCTAATAATCCCTCAGGAGATAACTCCAAATGCACACGTTAAACTAGAGCCATTTGGCAAAGCACACGGAACGCTTTCGTTTCTACTTATTATTATTCACCTCGACAGCCTTAGCGCGCACTGCTCGATTTCATTTGAGTTGAAAAGTTTCGCTGGTACTTACGTACTTACGTGGGATCAAGTCAAGTGGTAGGGTCTTCTGGGTGCTCTTCCCTGGTCTCAATAGTAGGTACATGATGAATGCGTACGACAAGGGTTGCAGGGGTAAAAGGGTTGTTCTGCTCATTTAAACTACTGTGGCACTATACATTCGTGAATTTGAGAAAACCAAAACATATGTCGTTACCTTCATATCATACGCCCCGAATGAATGTGGAAGTTTAGTACCAACCATTTCACGTATGGCACGTGCTGCTTTTTTATTTGAGGAGGTGTTGGACGACGTAAAGCCCCTCCAATTACATAGGACCAATGAAGCATGCGACATGGTTCTGTGACATAAATTTCGGACCAAAAGGGAACCTCGTCTGGCCGTAATGCGATATGGGCTCTTCGTCATATAATGACGGTGTTGTTCAAAGGCTCTATTTAAATCTCGGCTTACCTAAATTGACAGTTTGAGTGTCAAGGAATTATTAATTGTTTGTTTCAGTTCATGCTGAATATTAAAAAGAATTCAGCCCATTAAAATAAATCTAACTTAATCCATGGACAGCTAATTAATTGCTGTTGTTTTAATATAAAATTATATGTTATTCACTTTTAGTAATTGTCAACATTACTTTTATTGCAACATTTACTAACATTTTTAGTTTATACTCAAGACGTGTTATACTAGAACCATGTTAAATTTTGGCTATTACAATTAAGTTTTATAAGTAAATCGATTTTCTGCACATTTCATTTTAGGAAGTGTAAATAAAAAATTTAAGAAAATACATAAAATAAAAAAAACAAATCTTTATTTATTGTAAATAGCTAAAATTAAAGTATTGTTACTAGTTTTAATAAAAGTTCTTAAAAAAATTAAAGTAATTTAATAATTATATTACGTATCTAGCGAAGGCTTGTATTCTTCTATGAAGATGATGCACCAATAAAACAATTTAAAAAAGCAACAAGATTATACTGCCGTATTACAAAGGGTAAATCATTTTACATTTTTGTTAAAAAAACATTTGCTTCCTAAAAACGTTACAAAAGACTCCTTCTAAAAAGGTTAAAAAAATTAAAGAATTAATCCAAAAAAATAATAAACGCACCAAATAGTTTAAAGTGGCATGTTTTCTCAACAATTTAATTTATTTTGACTGACGTTGTAGAGCACTGATATCCTACTGTTCCAAAAGCTGCATCCCGCAGCACATAAAAGTTTCTTTAGAAATTACTGGACTTTTGTAAGGAAACTTAAGGACAGTTCGAATTTTTAAAGACATTACAAAGTTTACGATAAACATGTTTACTTTTGCTTGATACCTTGAGATAAAGGTTAACCTTTCACCTTGATTTCTGTATTTGTTTGTTATATTTTTCTTAAAAATAGCTTAATTCAGTTTTTGTTTTGTTTTTGGAAACAGTTTTTTTTCTTTATAAAGCAGGGCAGGGAAAGAAGTTTATTAAAAAAAAAAAGCAACATACGTAAAGGAGTGCCGCATTGAAAAAATATTGTGGATAAATATTGAGCTAACGTAATCTTGTTTATGAATTAGAAAAACCGAATTTATTTAAATATATTTATAATTTTGTTTCGCTGCAAGTTTTCAAAACTTATAAATAGAAATTAAACTTGAATTAAATTAATAAAATAATGCTTTACTTCGAATTTTATTGTTAGAACTTTGAAATTTTCGAATTTGGATGGAAAATGTAATTAATTTAAGAGATGTTAATTTTTAATCGAAATATTTTATTTCAGAGAGGCCCCTGCTTGGATATAAAACATAACTTTTTGGATAAGTTGAAGTATCTAAGATTAAATTAACTGAAGCTTAATATATTTAGGAAATGTTAGGTATGTATGACATGAATATGAAAATTGTTTACTCTCTTATACCACTAAATTTGAGGTAAATGTTTTCTGAAGGATACGCACTACATTTCCTTGTTATATACCCTTTTACCAACGAGTGATGCGCTGATTTAGAAGAAAGTCATATTCATCTTTTCTGCAGTATGTCCTTTAGAAAAAGGACTGTAACCTGTGTAATTGCGTGCACACTGTCCTCAAGTAGAAATACAAAAGGCGCTCAGAGGAAAAATATTACAGAAATGATGTCAGGCGCCGACCCGCAAGGAAGTGTCTTTGTCTTGAGAAAATTCCTAAGAATAAATTGGAGGATTAATTTTCGTAATTATTTACACTGTTGAATTTGTGATAAGATCAAGCTTTGTGTGCTTATTATGTAATTGAGCAGAAGGAATTGAATCGATATAACCTCCCTGACCCCGGCCACCGATCCACATCACAGGTCACTGGCGAAGGTTACTTGGTATTTACTTACTGGGCCTGACTGTGCCGTGGCATATTATTTATGTAATTCCTAAGCAACGACAGCATCGTCGAACGAGCAGAAGCATGTGCTATCGAAATCTGCCCGGGGCATCGAGGACCGTGCGAGACAACTTGGAGTGTTCTTTCGACATTAAGTTAAAATTTTCTGCCATTTTGTCCCTCGACGCCTTCGCTTATTTATGAATGAAGTGGACGGGATGGATCCCTTCTTGGCAAGTGCCTTCGAGGGCAATGATTTTTCCTGGCACGTCATTGATTTTAGGGTTGATGCGTCCGCCTATACTCGAAAATTACCACAAGGACTTTTAAGATGGATTTGCGTTTGAAGTATTTCCTTTTCTATACAAAGCTCTACAAAATGGTCTCCTGAATTAGCTTTGATCTGTCGAATGAATGCCGTCAATATACAAATACGTCTCTATCTCGAAAGTGTATAAACTGTTCTATGATGGTTTTGTGATACATGGAATATCGTAATGATTGAAACGGAGCGGCATTTTGAGGTCTTTTGTTATTATTTTCCAAAAAGAGTATTTTATGGAATTATTACTTCTTTGGGAATTCTTTAGATTTTCGGGATTGACTGTATTTTATTTAAATAAATGTGTTAAAAAGTGTATCACTTTAAATAAAAAATCAATTTGTGTATGCCTTCAATTTTGTAAAACCACCAATTTCGTCTTGCTTTTTCGCTTAAACATCTGAAGGAAATATTCGATTGAAAAAAATATACGATCAGAATAAGATAAAAGTTTGTAAAGAAAAAAAAAACTAGTAGTATAGGTTCGTAACGTATGAAATTTATTTAGATGGTTCATGATGCGTAGGTATAACTGTATATTCGCGAATAACGCTTAGCATTATGCAAATGTTTAATAATTTTTTGAGAATATAAATTAGAAAATTTGATATGAAATCTTAGATTTCTCGAAAAAGTGTTTTGAATATTAAAATGCATATAATCTTTAAGCTTTAATTATTTGCCACGTTTTGGTGTGATATTTTTTCCTCTTTTGAATTTTTATTTGTTAGTGTTTGTTATGTATTTTAATAAATTATGTAAGTAGCACTAATTCTCAAGGATAATATTAATTTAAGACACTTACTTGAAAGAGAAAAAATATGACAAACGTTTCAAATTAACTTTTAGATTTAATAATATAGAAAAAATTAAAAAGTGGTGGACAAATCCTGTAATTGATATAATTATTATATTTATTATATAAAGAAAGGAAAAAGAAACGATTTTCAGGGATATTTTATTTATTTTATTAGTTTAATTCTGATTCTTGCATTGCAAACGGGTTTAAAATTTAAATTCATGTAAAATATTGGAAATTTTGCATTTAAATTCCTCCAATATATTTTTAAAAGTATGTGTAACGCATAGATAAAGAAAAATCGATTCTTTTGGGAAGTGTTACAAGATATGTTATCCCTTTAATCTGAAAAATGATACCACCTCGGGCTATAAAATTTAATAATTGAGATTGATTGCAGTGATGTGTCACATTCAAAGTACTGCGTTAAATAAAAAGAAATCCTAAGCAGGAGTACGTGGCTTATGGAGATTCTGTCGATTTTAGTATACCATTTTTGCACATGTTATTTAAAAGTAAATAAAGAAAACAATATTGCCTTTTTTATTTTTTTATAGTCTGAAATATTTGACCTTAACTTCACGTTCCCGCGGTGAATTAAAACGATAATATAATAGGATCATGTTTTTTCTTAGTCCATCCATATTTTGAATATTTGTACTAAAAGTAATATGAAAAAATGTTGAATTATCTGACGACCATTCAAGGGTTTTGATTTAACATTTTGTTTTTTAACATTTGCATCACCTACAAAATATAAAAGATTTCGCAAACAAATCTCGAGTTCGAAGTATATTGGAGTAACTTTCGGTTGCTACAAAATATTACGCTATTTTTATTTGTTTTCGTATTGAAATGTTAGCCAATGGTCCAATTGGAAATTACGATCCTAATTCCAAAAATGTTTCAATTCCTGGTGAAATATTTTGCAATATCTTATATACTTTCTTTAAATATTTTTTAATTAAAAAAAATTAGTATCTCAAAAAGAAAGGAGGCTTATTACCGTCAAACAATTTTAGTGAAAGAGGATTTTTATTGCTCAAAAATAGTATAGCTCTAAAAAGTGGCATTAAAGTACCCTTTCATGTCGGAAATGAATAAATGTGCCAATTAGGTGAGCAAATATAAAAGAGATATTGTGGTTCTTATTCTGTGTTGATAAGGTACGAAATTCGTAATAAAATTAAGGCAATGAGGTGTTTATGTAAAATAAAATTACCATATGCGCACACGAATGAACAATATTGTTTTTTAAATGATGTTTTCGAATGACTATATTTTGACATTAGAAAGGTAGGACTCTCAGTGGTTTTGAATTACATCAGGAAGTATTTTTCAGAATTAAAATCCTCCTGACGACAACGATGACCACTTTGGAAACTGGGTTAAGCTCCAGGACGTTTGCGAATACAAAGTTTTCCCTTTGCTACAGGAGAAGACACTCCATTTGGGGAACGACTTCAGTGCTTTTATGTAACGCTTTACATCTGGCAGTTGCTTTTTCTTGGAATAAGAAGAATACAACACCTGACCTGGCTTGGTTCAACACATCCCAGGAAAATGAACTTGTTACTTATCTTGTGAATATTCTGAGTAGTATTGTTTGAATTTCAAGTGAATGCTATTTATTCGCATAATTTTGCGAATGCATTTTTCGACTGCATAATAAAAAGCATAGGTAAGCACGCGCTGGGCACTTTTGATATGCAAATTTAAGATGCAAATAATATGACAAGAATTCAACCTGTCTGGATATACGTATATTTTATGGAAATTTTATACAAATCATATTCGCATTATATCATTTTTCTCATAGTACCGAGAATTATTGTTATGTCCCGCGATCGACCGCATGCGACTGATTCATAGGCATAGAAAGATGTTGGTAGCATCCGTTCGCGCAATTCCTGTCCTGGACGTATTGATCGAATTCAGTTCAGAAGATAAACAAAATTTTAAAAATTCTTCAAAACAGAAACAAGTCGAAAATAGATTTACCAAGGAGACAATGTGGGTAACCATCACCATCGTTATCCACCCCAAAAATTATTAAGATTTGATACGAAATGTATCGATTTTTCTTTGCTGACATACATTGTGACGTAGGCGTAATCTACTGAGTCGCTCTAATAGGAAACTGTTTTGGTAGTTAAGTGCGCCGAAGAAATTACGTCCATCCCAGGGTAGCCGAACATCTATAAATGTGATATTGTTGGGCTAAACTTACATTTTCTATAAAATCCTAGATTCCTTCCTTGTTGGCTGGGCTACTGCACTACTGGCTGTAAACAGAAATTCACAAACAGCAGGAAAACAGATATCTATCACCGCTACGGCAATCGGTACTGATAATGCACACTTTCTGGAGATGCTTCTTATTCACACGATTACACACTATCTAATCGATAATTATCTAAAATTAGAAATTACCCAAGCTTTCTTTATAGCAGCTCTGCGACGATTACCCAGTAAAATGTACAAAATATGTTAACACTCGAAATTTGCGAAACGGCTGCTTTTCCACCCACGTATCTTTTTGGGCTCACAGTTTTCACAAAACATTCACAATACGATATTCCTTCAGTCCTGGTGGTTTCTTAAAAATACAGAGAAGGACTAAAAAGTAAAATCCCCTACCGAGATATTTCTATGACCTCAAAAAAATATTCTCACGTAATCTTTGGGGACGAAAATCGATGTGGCAATATTCAGTTTTCAATTCACTATAAATGAGAAAACACGGCTATGATGATTTCCTTTTTTATTAAATTTCATACCCTGAAAGATGAAGGTGCGCAGGCCTAGGTTTCTGTCGAAATTCCCCTCCAACCTTCCAACACTTTCTGTCCCATAGGTAGTCAGCACTGTAGCTAGTAACCAGCCTTTCTTCCGTGGGTTCGCTGTATTCAAGGTTCCATATTATGAATGAAACGCGCTGTCTGCGCTGAATTCGACATTCGCCACTTAAGCATCCACCTCTTCTACACTGTTAATCTTCGTTATACCGAGGTAAGGAGATAGACTTTAAGCCTACATATTTAAATATTGAAAGTATATTGTCATCAATTGGTATTTGAAATATAACTATATGGACTTCTAGATAAATACTAATTCTATCTAGCTACGATTTCTCACTTCTAACATTATACAACAGCATCATAACAAGATCACCTTACACAGTACTTGACTATTGTAGGAGAATAATACCACTTAAAGGGAATAATTATGAATATAAAAAAATAATCCAAAGTTATGGAATCTAACTAAAGTTATAAGTGAGCATACAGATGGACAGGTAGAGGTTTTTCCTTTCAGATCCCAAGTAAATTAAAGCAGTTTTAAAAGAAAACGTAAGATTCTTATTTTTTGTTACAATACTGAACAAAGTGTGGAATATTCACTTCTAATGGCAAATTTTTGTAAAATAAGTTCATCAAAGTCTTCGTATTCAAAACTTGTTTTATTTCCATAAATAGTTTAAAATTTTCTAAAACTACAATTTTATTGTTTTAACTGTACGCTGATGTTGCCTTACTTTCGAACTACTATTAGTAGTTTATAAAGTGAGTTCGGATCTGTATAGAAATGTACATAAATCGATTTTTTATTCTATATATACACATATATGAGACAGACAGACAAAATTTTCTTGATAATAATTTTAGAGGAAAATCGATTAAAAGGAAAGCTTTTGCTCCGTACAAGAAACGAACCTTTTTGGACACAAGCTTCCAATTTCTTTGGACTAATATTGCAGAAAAGCTCTGAATACGAACATAGCAATTAGGAACTTTTAAAATTATTACTGAAATATTAGTAATTGATTAATATCTGTCTATATAAGTTAATTTATGCATGAAAAGTAAAAAGAAGGGTTTCCAAATATGAAATGTATGAATCATGGTGTACCAGTTTTGATGAACTTAATATTTTTATAGTAATATTTCAATCGAAGGTAAAGAAAACATAGACGTGTTTTTTGGTAAGCGAGTAGATGGTCCATTGCATTTCCATTTTCATTAACAATTTTTATAACAACTCTGATTCAAATTGTCTCTGAAAACTGAAAAAAAAAGTGAAACTAAAATTTTGGTATAAATAAATAAATTTTCTAACATCAGGACTTTCTTTGTAAGGTTACTTTGAAATTGTCCATACTTCAAATACTTGCGTTATAATTTTACATAAAAGGAATTTATAATATTTAAAAACATTTTATAATTTCGATCATACTCTAAACCAGTTTTAATTTAAAAAATACGTAATTAAATATTCATTTAGCTTCGTGAAAGGCTACTACAGAGGGAAATTTCAAGGTTTTGATCTAACTGGAGGAAAATATATTTTGTGTCTTCAAAAATCCATAAGTTATAATTATAAAAGTTATTTAAAATTGGCATCGATATTTCCAGATAAGCTTATAGACTGATAGCTTAACTTTTTAGTTTTTTTAAACTGCATTAAACTGCTCATGCCTATTCTTAACATGTAAAAGCAAATTGGACAAAATGGAAATGTCTTTTAGCATTGTCTGTTAAAATGTTAGTTGATTTATACCACCTGAATTTTGATCAAAGTAAATCTTTCTTTATCTGGGATCTTCTAAAGCACCAACTAATTCGCTTGCAATTTGGAAAATTAATTTTGTAAAAATGTTCTATTCTTTAAACGTGTTGATTAATTTTGGTAATATTTTAAAGAATTTTGGTTTTTAAGAATTCGTATAGACACAGCCTGGCAGTACTAAGTTTTCTAAAATTTTCACGTAGAGCTTGGGAAAGCTCGTCATTTTCTACGGCTCTGTGCGGAAAACTGGGAAAGTTAGGAACTGTTCGAAAGGAAAACTTAGCCAACGTCGAGCGCGTGGGAACTTTGCAATCGGGGCTTCTTAAGTTATCCGCAACGGGGAGTTCCTTCGCCAGACACAGGTTGCATTTGTTTGGTCAACTTTGGAGTTTGGACGCCCGTTGGGTTAGCTTTCGCCTTTCAGGTCTCAGTCAGTTAAACGCCGCGACGCTTGAGAGACGTCATCGGTGCTGCGTTCTGGTGCCTAGAAGATCTTACATCGGTTTCCGTGACTTCTAAATGCAACTTGACCAGCCGACAATTCAGTATTCGTCCAAATTTGTCATATCCAATCGGAAGTGCGACCAATGCACAACAGCCTTCCTCGTATCGAATCTCCTGCTCGATTAAGTGCTATTTTTTGCGTCCGCGAAAATTTGTGAAGTGATTCGAGTAGTACTACGAAAACCGAAATATCTGCGAATTGCCCGCCCGCTTTCCCGAGGGACCATGTCCCAGTTTTGTTTCGTGTATTAATTAGATAATCGTGAAAGTGTGAAAGTTCTCAGAAAAATAAAATAATATCGAATAAAAAGTCCGCGAGATTGAAAAAAAAATTCCTGATGGTTACGTCGAGGATCTGAAAATAGCAGACGACTTCTACCTCATCATTTTTCTCAAGATCGTTGTCATCGCAGTGCCGGATAAGTTCTGTAGAGATTTTGGCCACCAGAAATAAATCGTTCGTACCAAAAAATTTTCTTCTTCTTCCTTGAGACACGAATGCTCTTAATAAGTTCACTTATTTATTTATTTTTTATGCTCATGTAAATATGACGGGGTCTTCGGGAACATATAAACAAAATACGGTGACTGGTCTATGGCGTGCCGAACGCGAATTTTCGGCAATTGATTCGAACAACCGACACGGCGCGCTAACTGCGGCAAAGTGCGGTTCAAGAATCATTATCAATAAAATATGCAACATAACTGTTGTTGCGCGGACTACCAACATACACGTATGTCTTGGGAACGGACTCGTCCTGTCTGCTAAGACGACGACCGCAACCGAAGGCGATTAGTAGACCTTTATTTTTCTCCTGTTTTGCGGCATTCGATCCTTAAAACGAAGTCGACACAGCTCGACACTCTGCCGCGCCATTCCACGTAAACAGAGACCGAATGGGGAACTCATGTTTTATTTAACAACTCCTTGAATATTACAATGCATGAAGGTAAAAATAATTTTATACGTTTACGCCGCGCTCTCTTCAGTTGCTCGAAACACTTTGCCGAAGTGTACGTGCATTCACCGGAATTAAGCTTAAGAACTCCGGACTACCGTTCTGGGAGCGCTGACTTCAGAACGACTGCACCGAATACCTGTCGCGGAGATGGTGCTCCACCAATATGATAACACAATTTGCTAAATATCTTCCGAAAAGCTCTCCCACCTTACAAATCGCCTTTCCACTGCATCAGGCTTGCGCTTGGCGAGGTGAACTCGTCCATTATTAATGCTACTCCATATGAGGTGGCCTAAAACATTCAAGACAACGTACTGCTGCGACTGGGCCCCTCAAGAGCGCCCTGGTTATGGACATTTCGACAACCCATTTCCTAATTTAATAAAGTTATAATTTCTGAGCAGTAGAGTCACAGACCTTCAGCTAACCCGACTGTCCCTTTCATGGGCATAAATTGCTTTTATGAATGTAAAAGGGATTTATAAAATTGCAAAGAGGACTCCATGTAAAAGAAATCGTTTTACCTTATGGAATTTTAATGAATGAATTATTTTCCTCGTGTAATAAACATGTATGTATCTCTTAATGACGACTTTACACGTGTACGCCCTACTTTATCTTACTATTTATAAAGTCCTTTAACTTTAACTTATATTTTTGCAATAAATCCAAAAAAAAAAAATAGCAATTTATAAGCTCCAAAAATACGATGGATTGTAATAACATTCTTAATTTTAACCTCATAGGTCTAGCAAATTTTTAATTTCCTGGGAGGGGTGTCCTTTTGGGCTGTCGAATCGAGTATTTTGAAATTTGCTGGTATATTAAGTTAAAGAAGCTCAAAGAAAATAATTTACATATATTCTCTTTAAACCATGTTTTTTCTCAAATGCTATAGCAGAAGACAAAAGTAATACACTCTATTGATTAAATATAATATTCTATAATTATTTTTCTTAGCTAATGTGCTAACGATGTTTTTGTTTTTGTTCAAACAATTTTATATTTTAAGTAATAAAGAACTCCCACAAAGAATGCATTTCTTCTGTATATTCCGATGGTCATAATTTTCGAATATTCAATTTCAAATATTTTTGACGGATAGCCGACAACGGCTGTTTAAAAATATGAATAAAAATATTATTCTTAATACCTTTTTTTAAATCAATTTTTATAGAAACTAGGCTTTTCTGTTATGTTCTGAAATAAAAAAAATGAACTAATAAAATGTTATAGGAGTTGATTCATGGCTCAAATTATAGCTGAAACCTCAGATTGTTATCCTACAGAAGTAGTTGTCTCTCACGAGTAAGGTGCAACATACGCTTCATTTGCGTAGTATGTTCCCATTTTCATACAAAGATCAGTAAAATTCTTCTAGGTAGAGAAAGGTGTACTAAATTAGGATCAAAATTTATAGACAGAAGACGATTTGTTTGACAAATAAAAGGAGTGAAGAGAATACCCCAGGAAACTTGATTAGTCTAATAACATGGTCAATATTTACAATATCGAAGTTTGTAAATTAGACGTAAGTTTATTGTTATACGAGTAAATAGACATTTTGGTCTATAAGATTTCACACGATATCGTATTTACTTACTGAACAAGGGAAATTGGTTTTAATTATGTCTCAATGGAAACTCCTTCCTCAAGATAAAAAAAACATCAGACACGTATCGGGAAGCAGGAAGAAGTTGCATAAGAAAAAGTGAAAGGATCTGAATAAGATTGTTGTAAAACTTTCTTATTTTACTCACGCACACATTTTTCCAGCAATTCCTTAATGTTTGTCTTAAAGACGATAATTTTCGTAAGACAAAGAAAGGTGGATGTGCGTGCGGAATGCAATGCATGTTGCTTTCATTTTCTTCTCTCTAGAAATTAGTAAGACTTTTATATAACGTAGAAGGTGGGTTAAATAAATTAATAAAGGCAACTGAGATGTTTCCTGCGGAACACCTAAAAGTGGCTTGAAAAATAATGATGTAATTTAAAGATATTTTTAGTACTATCTTAATATATTTGTCTTTTTTTAATAAATTATTAGTGATAATAAAGGTAATATGTTTTTGTCATGCAAAGGATATATCGGAGTAATCGGAATTTCCTATGAAACTAATTCTTGGGATATTAATTTCATAAATATCATCTTCCATTATCTCAATAACAAAAAAAGTAATAAAATAAATGCGACCATAGAGAAAAAAATAATAAAGAAATATAATAAAAGTAACTAGACCATTCGATTACCCCAAACCAATGGTACTCCCGTGTTAGTACTAATTGTACTAGGAGTGCCCTACGGTAATAAATGTAAAAAAAGTTGTAGGTTCTGCTCCGTTCTATCACGATGTATTATTATTTTTAACGTGACCCTAAAATAGAATCCAGAACACAGAGTCTGGTGGCGACAACATTTCAATACGAAATTGTTTCGCATTGAAATATTTCTGGTTATTGTGCCCAAAAACCCTTCTCGTAAATGGCCTCGTGTCGAAGTAATATCAATACCGGAAAGAAAATGTATTTTAGGCAAATCAAGCGACCTATTTGTATTCAGTAAGAGTAGACATATCAAAAGTCTAATCACTCGTATTCCCATTTTGCCACACAATCCACTAAAATTAATATGAAACTTGTTGCTCCCGATAGAGGTCATGTCGTTCCAACGCCGGACGCTATGGACACTTAATTTGGTGTTATCGACAAAATGAGGCTCATTTGCACACAGCACCTTGTTGGGTTCTTTAATGATATTTTTTTGGGCTTAGTTTTCTATTTTGCTATCGAAATCGGTCCTGAACACATTCCCCATTCATTTTAATGGTTTCGGGAATCTACTTCTTCCTCTAAATTGAGTATGGCTATAGTTCCATTTTCCTATCGGAAATTTGCTCTTATATATGAGCCGTTTATTTTGTAAGCAGCACAATTAAATTTAAAAAAAAAATCTAATTTCACATTATTTTGGCCTTTTTTGATATGTAGAAGCTAAAAATGTATGTAAAAATATGCCACTAATGAAATATATTAACATTATTGTGAAAATTGTTTTTTAGTAATGCTTCCAGGAATTTTTATGTTAAATTATAAATTAAGTAAAATCAAGATTGCCTATAAAGCACTTTCCCCATGAATCAGTTTGACTAGCGAAAAATTTAAGGAAACAAAACAAAATAAAAAAGCAAAAGAAACGTACGTACGTACCATACGTCGTTTACTTTGCACCATGTCATTTGTCATGTATCACGTTTCATGTGTCACGAAACGTGTCCTCTCGATAGGGGTGAGAACTGTCTACAAGTTAGGATAGAGGATAGAGGCTACATGCGTATTTCAAACTTCGTATACACATACAAAAATCTTTTGAAATTTTTATATTAGATCGAAAAATTTTAACGATATTAGAAAATATGGTCCAGCTTATACTTTTGAAAGATTTTGGGTCACTCTAATATCACAAAATCCAATAAATTAATTTCTTTAAAGCTTCTGCTATTTTCACGTACGCTGATTGTCCGCTGTCAGGGAATGGCGATTTTGTAAAATTTAATTAAATTCCAGTCTAAGTTTTCCAATTCGTGGTAGGAATTTTAATTTGTGGCTTTCATAGTTGGAAACTAAATAAACGTGAACAAAACCAACAGTTGGCTTCAGAAGCTTGTAGGGAAAAAGGGAGCTATAGATTTAATTGAATTTTACAAACAGAATAATTTAACAAAGATTTACTTAAAAGTTTCGTAAGTTTTATGATGAGTGCGTGTTCAACATTAATGAAATAGTCCAAGGGACTAAAATAATTAAGGGCATTATTGAAATCATTATAGAACTTTTGGTAACAAATACAAAATTTTTTTATTTCGATAAATCTCCATTATAAACGGAAGAAAGACGGTTTTTTAATCTGAATTTTCAAGAAAAAAATTGAAATATATATTTGGATATAAAAGAACGAATGAAACTAGGGAAAATATTCACAGTGATCTGTGGTTTATTCGTCAAAAATCGAGCAGTTTTTTTCGATAGGGTTATTTTAAACTCAACGTTTGATTTTTAAAACGAAATAATTGTTAATAATAACAGTTGTGATATTTTTACAAGATATTCACAAGACATTTAGGTCGCTTCTTGACAAAATCTGGAAAGTCCACTCTGGCGTTTGAGAACTTTTAAAATTTTAAGTGGCTTGAAATAGAAGATGGCGTTTATTAATTATCTCATCAAAGGTTTTTACTTTTTTCAATAGTTATTTAAACGTCTTTGAAAAGCTGCATCATTTTTTGTGTCCAGTTTAAAAAATTATACTGAATGCAGTACATTCGCATCTCCCTAACTAAAAACTTATAAACAAAGAATGATTTTTATCAAACTAATTTTTGATAACATAGGACTTTGTTGGTATTCTCCAATTATTCAAAAGACTTAAAGAAATAAATTTCGCTGGTAAATATTGATTTTTGGATAAAACGTAATTTAGTTCGAACCTAATGTTTAATAAAAGTTCTGCATGTGAAACCTTATTTATTAATTTCCCTGCAGCAGGAGCATACAAGGGACTGTGCGTCTTTTCTCTTCCATTTGTTTATATACAACAGAAATTCGAGTTGATTAATTCACGTGTGGAAATTGCTGGACTGTTTTCCAGCCAAATTTTTTTTTTTGGAGAGTGTTCCGCGAAATGGAATCGTCTGTTGGTTCCTTTGATATATGCTAGACTTGTCAGCTTTCCAAGAGTGTGTAGACCATTTCATGGCAACTGATTGCAGATTTTACAGAGCTTCCTTCTAGGATAATGTACATTATCACTTTTAAGCGTCGATATATGGCTTTTTGGACAATATAAAATCGCATTTATTTCCTCGCTTTAGACAGGATTGTTTATGTTCCTTATTATTTTATAAATTTAGTAAAGTACGTCATGAATTACAGCTTCACTTAAAAATTAAATAAATGACTAATTTACACTCACGCATTCATTTTAATGTGAATTTGAAGATATCGAATTAAATGAAATTAAAAAAACTGGAAAAGAGCAAAAATCAATAATACTACAGTAGCTGTTGTGTTACACACAGGTAAATTAGTTATTTGTTCCACAAAAGCACTATAGAAACACCATAGTATTATCTTAATTGTTCACATTTAAACCTCGTAAAACATAAACGAGTCCTGAGGGTTAACTGCGGAAAATCAGATAAAAAATACTGTTGACATTTGTAAGCCACCTGACGTGATGTGGTCTGATTGAAATTAGTAGTCTTTATTAAAATGGAATGATGGACACTGGTGACAGTTGCGCACATATTTTCTGCGTAAAAAAATTTAGTATTATTACACACGGCTGGGCACGCAATAAAATTATCTATAAAAATTTATCAAGATGTTGTTTACAGTAAATTATGAAAAACCAACAATTTGGGCTAATTGAAATTATTAGGCTTTAGAATAATTGGTTTATTTTCCATTTATGAATAAAAATAGACTGATGAAATTAAATTACCTATAAAAAGTTGAAGGAGAAGAAAAATAATGAAATAATCGAAAATTTTTAGAATTATGTCTGTAAATATAGAAAATGTTTAAGGTAATTGGTCTAATTATACTGACCGTAGTAGTCTACTTGAAAAATGGTTTTAAATTCTTTAAATTTTGAGCTACCTTGATTAATAGATATGAAAATGAAATAGAAAAAATACCCGATTGGAAGCACGTTTCATCTATGATGGTCAAAGAAGTGGTCAAGCGGCCAAAGGGTGAAACTTTTGTATGAAATATTTACAGACATTACAGTCATATACTCATTTAAAAAGAATAATATATTGAATTTTGTACCTCCCTAAAAATGGTATGTTTTTTGACAAGGTTTAAGAAAGCTAGCGTGGGATTTTGGGAAACCTACCAAAGGTTTGGGTTTTTATAATGAAAATGTTTAAGAAGTAAGTAAAGAGATAATTTAGAAATTATTTGTAAATACCCGTATTTTTTGAGTTTTTAATTTATAATTTTGAACATAAAACCTTTTTGCATTATCAGAACTACAGGAAAAATCTACATTTTGTCTATCATAAGTCCGAAATTCAAAGCAATTTTAAAATAAGAATAAATAAAATATTAATATTAAGAATACAAAATTAATCTACATAAAAGTGTTAAAATGAATTTAAATTATTAAACTGATTTATAGAAATTATAATAAATATAATTTAAAAATGCTTTTATAGAACTTGTATAGAGTAATTTTGTACACCATAGAGTATAAAACAGAGGAGAGTTAAGATTTTCGTTAATTTGACATGCAGAAGCTCCAAAATTGGCTTTTATAATATTTATAGCATTAAAATATCTTAGGTGATCTTAATTAAGACATAAATATTCCTGTATGCCTTTTTCTTAATTACAACCAGACATGTTTCATCTTTGGTCGTTCAAAATAAAGTTTCTAAATTTCTTGAATTCTCAAGTCTCAATACTCTTGCAGAATATTTACGATAGTTAAAGAAAGTTTAATACAGAAAATTTTAAATAACGTTGGAAGTATAGCATTCTTGTTTTAGGAAATAGTTAGCAATTTGTAGTTAGAAAAATTAAGTTATTAACATGCTCACAAAATAATAAAAACTGCCTGACCAGGAACCAGGCTTAAACCAAATTCTGGAATTCATTTTATTCCGTCTGGCACGTACCTACATTTAATTCCAAAGCAAGATTTCACGATGCAGTCCCAGAACATTCTTTTGACCAGTAGCGTCATTTTTACATAAAAAGCCGTAAAATTAAATACAAAATATTGTTAAATTTTTAGACACCGTATGCCCACAACTGCGGGATCCCATCAGTGTTAATTAATTAATAAAGTACATACCCAATTATTTTTTAACAAGGTATTCGTATTTTGTTCCACGAACCGTGCCCACATACTGATGGTTAATTATGGAGTGGTTTTTTAACTTACTCGTATTTGGGTGCGGGTATCGCAAAGTTCCAGGGTACTGAACGAAATGGAAGCGGGTAATAAATCCTAAAATTTAAATGAATTTGAATATGGTTAATATTGCCGGTAAAAACAATGAATTTTCAATTGCAGATTGCCTGTAGAGATAGAAAATGTACAAATAAGGGACCAGTACAGGGTGACCCTGTCATTTCCAATAAATCACTTGATAGGATTCCCTGGGTTCTCCCAAGCAAAATGTCAAACACATGCGGTTACATTTCACGTTCTCCCATTTAAACACAATCGGCGTGTAGATACGTGCAGTCTTTTTTTTTATTATATGTGCACATATATACAAATTTTTTTTCCCAACTTGTCAAATCCATTTCTTGCGTTGTGTTCCTTTCCCGCAAGGAAATCTTCAATATTTTAATTGGCCCTTGATGTCATCCGACCCAAGCATCTGGCGGATTTTCACGTTATTTTTACAATCCAAATGTCACGTTGAATTCTGAAAGGATAACTTCTCGGGAAGATGATGATAAATGTTTTCGCATATTCATGAGGGCGGTGCCATTGTACAAACGGCCACCAGAAATTGTTTCGCACTGGAAAGTGTCGTCTTTTTCCCACTAACTAAAAACCTGCCTCTGTCCTCTATAGAAAGCACAGACAGAAAGCCTGCGGGGAATAATCTTGAGATATTTCCAATTAAGCTAGCTAATCCATAGGTAAATACCCTCAAGAACACAAATTGCTAAACTTTATCATTGAAAGTACTCCTCCGGTGCGATGGCGTCTTTGTTTTCCAAGCACTTGAGCACACAGCCTTATACTGAATCCTAAGAAATAATTCTATGATTCATTATCAGCAAGAAGTGCAGTTGCAAACGTGAGCAAAGGCTAATGAAACTTCTTTCTAGAATAAGAAATGAAAATCCCTACTTCTTAGAACACACTCTTTACCCGTGCTGGCAACAGAAGGTTATGTCTTTTAATTAAAGATGCAATGTTGGCGGTGTTTATTCTTGTCTACATTCGTTTTTGAATTCGCTTTGTGTCTTAAAATATATCATGCTAAATATTTAAGTCAAGAAAACACGTACTTGAATTTTAATAGCAGTAAAACGTGTTTTTAAAGTAGATTTACTTCCTGTTAAATGAATGAAATGTGTAGGTATACATTTGTTGCAAAACTCTTAATTGTAGTCTTTATTTAGGCCGAAGCCTTTACTTGCAATTAGGCCTATGATGGTTTAATACAACATTTTAGAACTTCATATTTTAAGTTGCCTTAGGAATCATAAATTAAAACAGCGAAAGTATAGGCAAATTAATAAAACTTTGAAGTTTATATGAAAGAACAAACAAAACCTACAATTTATATTTTAAGTGGACTTATGAGTTTTCCAATTGTGGAATTTCTACAACGATCCATCTAGTAATTTAGAAGACACGAGAATTTAGATAGTTCAATAATTTCAAGTTTCAAATAGGCTTAGTTTTTTAATAGAGATGATAGGGAAACATTTTACAACATAAGAAGTATAATAAAAATGCAAATTACTAATCCACAAAAGAGTGCTTTAAAAATTCTTCTTCATTTAAAAGGAAAAATCAAGATCGTATAATTACTACTTATAAGATTCCATTTATAAACATGAATTTCGTTTTGAAGCAACATATTCTTGAAAAAATTATCATTTCAGAGAATTCGATGTCACGCTAAACAAAATGGGAAAAAAAAAACATGAAAAGGTAGTAAATTATTTTACATTCACTCTAAGACGCATTTTTGTGCTCGAATTTACTTTCTTGACGCCCTTGGCTTTAGAGAAATTCCCTTTGCTTTTTTGATGTCAACGTATACGCCATAAGTTCGAGCTTCCATCCCTGCCATCAAAGCAACATATGGGCATATTGAATTTGTTTCACACAGTTTCAAAGCGAGAGCACTCGAGTCTACGTTTCAGAAGTAATGATGTGGGCCTTTCTGCTTTTGTTCTAAGCCCTTGTACTTTCCTTCCGCTAAAAATAGAGAAAAATGTGAATTTATATTCGTATTTTCAATAATTATAAATTTAAAAATAAATCGGTTGTTTTACTGCATTTAAGTTTGATTACGAGACAAAGATTAATGTTAAAGACATTATTTTATTATTTTTCATGAAAGTTTCAAAGCTGAAAATTTTTCATTTAAAAATTATTAAAAGTAAATATTAATTATGAAGTTATTATTAACAATATACTTAAATTTCGGAAATTGGAAACACTATCGTCACTGCGCCTATAAAATCTTATCGATCTTTTCTTTTTTGCGAACACGGGTATTTGAACGATCTTCAATATAAATTTGAATTCAAATATAAAATAAGCTTAAAGTCCAATTTTCCAAGAAAATAAAAATTGTTTGTTGGGTTTTGCAGATGCAGCGACGATATGATTAAGTTAAAAAAATTCTTTAAGGAATAATTGTAGTGGATTGTTGTAAAATTTAGCTACATTTCGTTTCATCTATACAAAACTGACATATTTATTATTAAATTTAAATACAAAAAAAAATTATAGGTACTTGGGATTTGGTCAAGAGATTCTCATCAGAATAAATGACCGTGAAATTTCTAGTTTGAGATAATTCGTTACATCTTAATTATATTTAAAGGGGTTGCTTAGTCAAAAAGCTTACGTAAAATCGTGTTGTGATTTTCTGTATTATTTTGTATTATTACCTTTGCTTTTAATTAAAAAACTCACAAGTAATAATTCATGTTATAAAGTGAAATGCAGCGTTTTTCAATTCTCATCTTTGTAGGCTATGGAATGCTCTCATATGCATACATATGAGAAATATAATTGGAACCATCGCACAGAATTTCCAAAGTTTACACCTAACCTTTAGAATGTTATTTTAAATTATATAATAGAAACAATGCTTTCCCGTTTTGCTTTAATTTAATTTAAATTTTTGTATTTCTTTACGGAAAACCACCTTGAGGCTGAAAAAGCAAAATCTACTCCCTTAACAACACATTTTCGCTGATATTGGACATTGTAAGAAAACCTATGTGCTGACATATTTACGATAACAAAATCGATTTTTAAAAGTATCACTTACTTTTTTTACACTTTAAATTACCCTATAAACTAATTCAAATTTTGAAATGAGGGTATCTCGAAAATGATCACATGTCGGAATTTTAAATCAGAAAACTACTTTTGAAATATTCGAAAACTTTCCTGAAAGGGTAAAAATTGTGGCGAGTCATTGTCGCGTTTTGTTGTAACAAAAATAAACGAATTTACTTTGGAAAGTGTATATAATACATTTCCTCGGTACCCAACACTGAACCATTATGCGGAACCATTTCCTCAACAAGTGCCCTAATTCGCGATGTTATCAGGAGTGCCATTGGGTTGGGATATTTGCATTTTTACTGCTCTATTTTATACATTTGTTGTCCAGCCTAGCTTTTTGTGTTGGTGTGCTGCGCTCTACACCAGCCAGGTAATAAATTTGCCTAATTCTTGTACGTCATCGATGTAGATATGATAAGGTTGTGGAATGATAAGGGGGCTCTAATGGACGCCACGGTATCCATTTGAACACCTGTTGGTTTCGTAATTACAAAAAATAAAGCCTAGCGCTTTTGACGACGATCCCGGCATGGTATGGGAGCCGTAATCCATTTGCACGTGAATAGATGAATTTATGTCTCTCAGCGTACTAAAGTGTCCATTAGAGTTCTTTCGAATGACCCCGCTGGGAATCGAATGGCAAAGAAAATAGCAACAGAACTCATACACCGGTTGGTGCATGTAAGCCCGCAACCGTGTAATGGTCATTTGCTAAATTACAGATTAATACCATTATCTGGTTTTCCCGTTCGCGGGAAAACTCACTGTTTGCACTCAAAAATCAATAGGGTATTAACAGCGCCTAGAAACACTTGAACACCTTTCAATTATTGGAATGGGCTTAACATTTTGTTTATTTATGTTTACAGCGATTTTTTACTTTAATGCGGACATCTATTTATTTCAATCAGACAGATCGGATTACGGCAGCTTATTGTACGTACGTGTAGGTACGTTTAACGAAAACTTTTTACTATTCGTGGTATTTTTCACAATTTTACTTTCTGAGGGAAAGGTTGTCTCACAAATAAATTCCCTTGTGCGAACATAACTTTTCCGAACTCTATTTGAATGCTTTGGGGAATTTGCAGGAATTTCGCATCAATTTTAATTAAAGGTTATTCGAATTCTTAGGAAGTTTCAATACCAAAAGTTTATTCAAATGCAATTAACCTTTTTTCTTTGACTCAATTTAATAAACTCACTTTGAAAGGAGCATTTCTAAGACTTGAAAAGCCTCTGTGAAGATACTTTAAAAGTTTATTTGGTTTTTGTAGTTTTCATATACATCGTGGAAATTGGCGCGGAGCAGGTACTCTTGGTTGAAAAATCAAACTTTGGTCCCGTAGAATTAAAAAATTTTGCTTTTAAGGCTTTGGCTTATTTCAGTTGAGAAAGCTTAGGAATTCCACTATCGCTACAAACTGTTGAAAAACGCTTTTAGAATAGATTTTTTATTTTATTTCAATGTTATATTAAAATTAAAAATTTATTTAAATTTATCTTCTTTTGTCAGGGGTTCAGTTATGTATTTAATGTTGTAATCGAAATTTTCATGTTAACCCTTTTGCCCGATTGCTTTCACATTTTCAATAATTTGTTAATAATATGTGAATATATGCTTTTTTTATAAACATCTAAAAGTCAATAATCAATCAAAGTTTCTGTATTTGCTTACTGCAAGGAGTGTATACAATAAATAATTTCAGATTTTTTAAAGAGTAACTATAAAAATATTCCAGAGAGTTTCTAAAATTTAAAAACAGGTTTCTGAAATTTTCGAGTTATCGAATTTTGATGACAGTGAACTCTCAAAAACGTCATTGTTTTTATAGAAATTAGTTTTATTAGCATTTTTGGTATTTTTGACTGGTTGCGAATTTAAGAAATAATGATACATATGTCCAAATGGACAATAAAGACATTTTTTCTCATATTAAATAATTTAGACAATAAATACAAAAAATACAATAAATTTTCAGAATTTCTAAATTCTTTTTAAATTCATTCATCTTCTAGTATGCGAGGTACTTTGGGATAATCAACTTAAATATAATGCCGTATGCTTAAGTAAATTAATAAGTATTCATAGAAAATTATTTGCATATATTCTTAACAAAATCCCATTTTTGAAGAGAATAATTTTAATATACCTAAGAACCATAAAATTCTGTTCTTGTCAGTTCAAATAAGTACTACACAAAAATCCACTTTATGAAAAGTAAATTTCTCATTTTTTGCTATAAAATTTTTCAACTTTACTTCTAAACATCTGGCTCCAATTTAACTTTGGATTTAAGAAAATATTTAAATATTTGCTTGAACAACTGGAAATTTAAAAGAAAAAAAAGGGGGGAAAAAATTAAATTTTAACTTTCTCAAAATTTTGATATCTGACAAAATCGAGCTTTAGAACAGAACTGCTCTAGGAGTTTACCCCTTTTACCCATTGTATTTTACTTCTGTATGAAATATTCAAGAGAAAATGAACTTTGATTTTATTTATAAGGCAATATCCTCGGTAAGGATGTCAAAGTATTCGCAATTCCATTTTGCCCGATCGAATGTGTGACTGTGTAATGCAATACCAGCTGTCATATTTTCCTACGTTCAATGTCTAAGGCGTTTAAGCGGAAAAAGCATCAGCGTGTGCTTTCCCTATTGATTTATTTTCTTTTCCATATTTTCTTCGGCTCCATTCCTTAAGGTTCGAATAGTATACTTATACTTATGCTTATACGAAATTTCTCCGGAAAGTCGCCAGGAATTTCTCAGGTATTCATGTGAAAATGGTCATTTTGATTTGATGTTTATTAAGGAAATATCATCTTATAACTTTGAATGTTCCATTTTTTGTTGGACAGGATTATTTTGAAATTGAATAAGTTCTCATGTAACAGCTACCAAAAATAACTTTTTTAATGAAATCAATTTTGTGTTGTTAATAAGCCGAAGAAACATAAATTTCATTTTCATTTTAATGACTGCCCTTCTTCAAAATTCGAAATGGAAGAATCTTGCGTCTGTAATCAGATCTTGAGGAGGAGTTAATTCAATAACCAAAATACTTGGGAGTTAATTCAAATAAACAGAGAGTACAACGAAGGAAAATTAATTTTCATTCTTTACTCAGATTTATAAGACTAATATTTTGAACTTCTGGACTGTCTGGTAGCTCGCGATAAAATAGAATGTCAGAAACTTCGTCCCTTAACATCTAATTAGGATTTAGTAATGCTTTTAGGATAAACGGGGAATATCAGAGTTGCTTTGATACATGTGATGGAACAGCATAATTCTTTCATGCTGGTGGCTAAACAGCTCAAAATAATTTTCATTTCTGACAACTCAACGTGAATTACCTATGGCACCTGACGTTACAGCCGTGACAACTTCACTTAGCGTTTTAAAGATATTTCATTTACCATGAATATTTTGTGTCCCCATCTTTAATTTATTAGGATGATTAATAACCTGCAGAAAGGTCGTGTTTTGGTCGGTATTTTTCGAAACAATTAGTAACAATTGGGAAACAATTGAAAATCGGCATAGCACAGCTTAGATTAAATATATTGAAAAAAATAGTTAGTCTGATTATTGAATTTTACGGTCACCTTCCTTTTGAGGGTTTAACTGAATTGTATCTCCAGAAAGAAAACAAATCATCGTTGAAATTGAAGACTTCATGTTTATTATAATTTAAAAGAATTGATTTTCAAAAACGCCCCTTAATTTTTGCATTTTCATATTTTTAACCACATATTGCTAGGACTTTAAGTTTTGTATTTTTTAAGGATTATTATTACTTGTTTTTATTACATAATGTGATCACATAAAATAATTAATTTTATAAGAAATATACAATTGAAATGATTGCTTTAAAAATTGAATTAATCAATATTTATTGATGTGTATGATGTGATCACTAAAATCGTTAAAATTGTGTAGACTCATAACGTGTAATTGAAATTAATTCAGTCAGTCTTGAAATTAAAGAACCGTAGTGCAGAGAAACGTTTAAGATAATTTTCACTTACATATCTCTCTCACCAAATTAGATTTTAAAAAACAGAGGAGCTTAATCTTCTCGGGATAACCCTCCCGCAATGTACTGATGAACATGTATTTTTAAGTAATCCCATTGACACGGCTCATTGATAATATTACAATTTACAGCACGGGAAAGCCACATTGATCTGTTCGAGGCATTAATATCAAAGACGACTTTTCGTCGTACCTGTCTCATATTATTCGAATTTGAAAATCTTCTTATTGTGTGAACCGTAGGTATCATACTTCGGAGAATTTATCATCCATCCCCTTTGTGAGGAAAAAGTGAAAATCTTCTTATTGTTTGCCTTACTGTGTCAATTTTAATTTTTCGCCGGCGCAAGGAAACCCTGGCATTTGCCAGGGGTGAAATGAGATAATCCTCAAACGTCATATTACCCACACAAGTTCAATTTAAAACGAGAAAATTGAGATACAGTTCTAAACTCACCTGGCAATTATTGACAGGTAGACTGACCGACTCCCCTGGGGAGGCCTTATAATCTTCGTTGGCATTAAATTGAAAAATTCTGTGGAAAATAAAATGCTCGTCTAAAACTGTCAATTGATTAGCACCTGTGTTTACCCTCCCTCTCGTATCCGGTTAGAATGTTTTTCTTTTTCTTTTATCGGTTTTGTTGTTTCAACACTGATTGAGCGCTCAGCTCGTCTAGCCCAGGTGTTCCTTGGCAATTTTCAAGTTTTCCAAGTTCACCCTACCGTAGACTTTGAACGGTCGCAACTGCCGTGAAATTAAATCAAATTACGACAATAAGAAGCTTATTTCTATCCATTTAGGTCAGTATAGTATTAAACCGTGCTAGTCCTCGTCCATAACGTCGCCTGTGGTGTGCATGTGTAACACCTAGAAATTCTATGCATACTCCTCGAGGCTCTTAAGCAAGTTGCGTGTTTCTTATCTTTATATTGTTTTGCAACATATGGGCGTTTCTAGGCACCTTCTCATCGGTGAGTTTCCATGTGCCAATTTGCCACTGAGCAGTTAAGACATTTGAAGGGTGACACGAAATTTCACTTGAGGAAATGGTAGCTACCTTGTTCGTTTCACGTTTTCACCTTTAGAATAATTTAATGTTTACCCCGTGCTTCGCAAATTTAATCTCGTTACACTTTTCCAGTTTAGTTCCGTGTTAATGTTTTGTTTATATTTCAAATTTTATAGGGCATGGAAAAAAAGTGCTTGTGTCTTTCGAAAATGAAGTCTCAATTACGTAGGCATACACAAAAAAAAAAAATAAATAAAAAAGAGGGTAATGATGTCTGAAATATTTTCTCACATAGTCGTCAACCATTTGCCATTTGGTTTAGGTCTTCAAATTCGGGAATAATTTATCAACTCTAATGGCTTTCCACTGTTTATTGTTCTTCTTCGGTAGGTACTTATCAATTATACATATAAAAGGGGGTCTTTGATGATTCTGAATTATTAAAGTAAAGTACGTTGTTTCCTTTATTTCTAAAAGTGAAATCAGGATTTAAAAAAAACTCTCACATTCCAAAAGTCAAAAACTACTACAGAAAAAGATACCTTTGTTGTCCTTAAATAAATGGAAGATATTGTTGATAATTACGAAAATTATGTGACACACCTTTAAAAACTGGTCAATAAAATTTGAATATGTAATCTGTGTGCAAAAATTTGATAATGCTATTTCAGAATATATATCAATAATTTTATAATTTTTGTAGCTAGCTATTCAAGTAATAATATTTAAATATCTAATTGGCCACTGCTGACGTCATTTTCTTACTTTTTGAGAAACGTGAGACTAACTGACGATAACTCCAGTTTGACTATCTGGCAGTTTGAGATAATAAATTGGTAAATTATTCTATTTTGAAAACTTAATTGATGCTCCTATCTTTTCACTGCATATTTGAGGTAAGTGGAGTTGGCTTTGGTTGCCTATTCTCGAGAGATTTTATGATTGACGTTAACCTATAGATTTGAGCAAGCTTCAGAAGCAAATCAATATCTAGGCAGCTAGTATTGTATAAAGAAATTTAAAACTATAAATCTATATGTTTTCGGTGTTTCCAAGCTTTACGAAATGTCAAAATTATGGTGTATTAATCTATTTTAGTTTGTTTATAACTTGGCCCTTATGAATTATTTAAAGTTTATTGTATCTTGAATACTAAGATTTTCCCAAGAGAATATTCTTAAATTCTGTTACGAAATAATTTAGCTGCGAAGAAATAAGCCAAGAAAATTTCGTTTACAACAAGATTCTAAAAAAGCGAAAAAGAGTTAATAATTTGCAATTTTATGCTTTAAAGGCATTCCTTTAGTGTAATTTAATTCGTATTTTTCTATTAGAAGCTTATTGAACTTTTCTGGCGGAAAACAGCTTTAATTAAACGTGATGAGGTCTAGATTGACACCTTTTAATTAAAAACTCTCCAGGAAATCTAAGCTTTTACAGAGTCTCTCACTTTTCGTTTTAATTAGGAAATGTTTAATTAATTCACATTGGGCATACTTGCGTAGTAACCTCTTCTTTACATTTATACTTTAAAAATATTTTTACAAAAGATTTAAAGCGTAATAAAAAGTGAAGATGTTACAATACACTTGAAAGAAAATGTTTCTGTTTTAACAGTTTTTCACTTAAAAGAAAAGCACATTGATTTTAACTTTCTAAAGTTTTCCTGCCATCAATCTTGAGCGTTAATCAATATCCTTTTGGTTGAAGAGAATTTGTAGTAAGATAAAACCGTTCCTTCTGAATGGCTTTTTTTTAAAGATCTTGAGTGATTTATTAGTTGCTTTTTCAATCTTAATGTTATAGTTCCATTTCGTGATAAGTGAATAACTCAAGCGTTTCTAAATTCAAGTGTAAGGCAAAAAATCGGCCTAGTAATAAACTTTGCTTTTCAAAATCGGTATTTATCGAAAAATTAAAAGAGTAATATGTTCGAATTGTTAGTGTAATTTATATCATAGGAGCTTTTAATCCTTCACCTTCTTGAACTATTTTTTTGGACTTGATTATTGAATGCTTTACATACATAAATTCAAAAATTATGCACAAATATAAAATTGTTTATGTTTTTCAATGAATCTTTAAAAATCCTTTGTTTAAAGGATTGTAAGAACGTGCTTTTCATGAAATTGTGATGTCATTCATGGAAGATCATTTAATCGATCAGAATAGAATGAAGGGCATAAAATCTGATCATGATGCGCAATTTTATGAAGAATTCAAGGTTTTCTTCTTACTGAGAAAATAAACTGATGAAAAATGACAATAAACATCTGGTAGACTATCGCGATCGCCACATCCCGCCAAAAATAACGCGCCTTCAAAATATCTTGCAAGGTTATGACAAATTTATTTGGCCCTAAATGTCAGGGCGATGCGAACATCAAGAAACTCGTTGTTGCGTGCTTGGCCTAGACCCAGAGAGAACATCTGATCGCGACGATGACTAATCCAGTTGCCAACAATCACCGGTGAATTTATGATCAAATCAGTTTCTCACCAAGCTGAAGACAGCTTGAGCTTTTTGAGCTGAAATATTTTCTTATTTTTAGCCGATTGAGAGTGGCTTGCACTTGATCAATTTAAAATGCGGAATGGAAAATCACTCTTTACTTTTATGTGGATTAGCCTGGAAATACTTTTCAATCATTCATCGATGAAAAAGCGATCTTAAGTGGATCAGAATATCCAGGAAATTGAATTATTTCTGGCTGAACTACAATATGCATGTATTTCGAGATATCACAGAAATTTCATTTTGGCGCCAAGATGCTTTCGATTTAGTGGTGGCTGGTGTAAAAAATTGAATTGCTTAATTTAAATGTGTACATCAAAAGATTTTTTCCTCGGAAAAGTGTTAAATTTTTATACCCCACTTGATTTTGCGACCAAGGAATTAATGAGAAAATTCGAATTTAAAAATCTCTTTAAAGATACGCGTAATAAATCTTGAAAGACAGTAAAGCTAGTAGTTGAGTTGAAAAAAATAAGAAAACAATTTGCAAGAGCAAATGTGCACAAGATCAACGAAAGCTGTTCTTTACACCTCAAATTTTGTAGTTAAAAATTTTGTTATTATCTGAGAAATTCATTTTATTGCTTAAAGTATCATCCAATGTGATTTTTTCACTCTAAGTAAACAAAGAAAATTTTTAATAGATTATTTTTAGTGTTTGAGTATGAACGTTATCATGTAAACTTACATTATTCAAGCGAAAACTAGAAAATTGACATTTCTAGTATATAACTTCGCTAGTAATGGTTTTAATGCCCTTTTGCGAATTTTACGAAAAATTATTTATTTTGAAATAAATATTAAAAAACAGAATTTCAGAAAGAATCACTGTACATTAAAGTCCATTTATCGTGATCATTTCTTAGTTTTGGATCTCCAGGAAACTTGTAATATTTCTATTTAGTTTAGTGTTATATAACATTTGATAATTTACCACCTCAGTATTCGAAATTATTCTATGCACCAACGTATTTGAACGTACTTGGGGTATGTTAAAAAAAGCGCAAGAAAATAAAGTAATAATAGTATATAGAATTTAGGTATGCATTTAGTAATAAATTTATTACACTGAAGGTTAAAATAATTTATTATTACAGTACTTAACTTTTAAAAATTTACCGTTAAAACTTCAAGCATAATTATGTGTAATTAAAAATTAATTAAGACTTATGTGGAATTAAATAAAACTAAATGCTTTATTACAATTCTAATTGTACTGCCGAATTGTTAGAAGTTTTGTCTTTCTTATAAAAGAATAAATCAAAAGCACGTGTGTTTATCTATTTGTAGGAAAAAAATTTTTTCTGAAAATATATAAGACTACTAAAAAAATAAAAAATAAAAACGAAACGTTTCTCCCATTACTTCTCATATTATCCCGGAGCTGTGTAAGCTTAAAATATTATTTATGCCAGCGGATAGGCTGTGTAAAAATAATTTCGGGGAAAACGCGTCTCGTCACAAAGTGCTAACGTGTATCAAATAGATAAAATGAAAATATGCTGAAAATATGTGTTTATAACTTAAGCCTTCACACATCCGTGATATATTAAGATCTTTTTCATTTTCGTCGACTTTCTTCAGACTTAATGAGCTCTTGTTGTCACTCTAAAGCTTGTCACTTAAACTTCACCCTGCAAAAATTTCTTTACTTCAAATGAAAGGAATTCGACTTCCATTAGGTCCCAGGGACGCCCTGTAAGGCAATGCTACAATTGCTGTTTTTTTTTATTTATTTAGTCATTATTTGCTAGAATGTTTGCTAGCGAGCTAGAAAACATATTTTAGGAAAAGTAAATCAACCAGGTGGGTTAAGGTAATGAAGGGGGACCGAAGGTATAATTGCTTGGAGTTCTGCGGCAGAACTGTTTGGAAACAACCCCAGGAATTTAGTTCAATTTTTAATAAACCTGCTCCGCGAAACGAAAGAAGGTTGTCCTTTATTTTCCCGGTGCCCTATAGCAGACAGTCTTTCACTAGATAACGCTTATGAGTACCATCGGTGCTTTGCATGACTAGACCTCAATCGGTCGGGCCTTCTACGTTTTTTTACACAAATTGTAGAATAAAAGACAATTTCGCGGAAATGGACGGTGACACAAATTAATGTCCTTATAAATAGATGCTAACTTGAATAAATTCCTTCCCTGGTGAGTTGCCAGAGCGCTTGAATCACGGATAATTTCATAGAACATAAGTTGAAGTGTATTGAAATGGTTTGGGGCAAACAAGAGCGAAAGTTATGAAAATCTGTCTTCTTGTGTTGAACCGAATTATGAAAGAATGTGCGAAAAATGATTTCCCCCTGTTCAGATGTTTCGATTTTCAATTCCTTGAAAATTCCTTTGAAAAGTATACTAAACCTATAGTAAACCTTTTTCTTGAAATAAAATTGATCACTGAATCCTATTCTGGAAGATATCATCGCTTCTTTTGCGAAAATCTCTTAATTTTTCATTGGAATATTCTCCTCTTTTTCTACGGAAAGAACCTCTCAAATGTTTCAAGTTGGAGCCTGAAGTGGATCCCTCAGGAAAATTTTGAAAGTTCATGGATTGAAGGCGAAGGATTTTGTTACAACCTTTCATAAGATACGCATGCTTTTTTTTAGTATTTGGTGACGCATACACGTATTACGAAGGAAATCTAATGGATTTCAAATTAAAATTTTAAAATTCAAATAGCTGCAGGCTGCGATTAGATGTTATCACTTTTTATTTTAAATTTTATTTAGATATTTGTTTGCACGCTGATTTTGTCATCATACACTCCTATATCTCTTCGCGGCGAATAAAATATAAAATAGCTCTTATTTTCTGAAGACTGAGGTTGTTAACAAGTCCTTAGACGTACATCAGTTCGGAAGTTAATAATTATCTGAATATGAATGAAGTATACACCGGTGTACATATGAAAACCTAAATGCAAATGTTGCCCGAAAAGTTTCACGTTACAAGTTTCACTAACTTCTGAAGTTATCCATGTCGCAAGTGAAACATTTCGAGCAGGAAATTTACAAATTAGGATGTATTATAGGAAACTTAAGGTTAGATATGCGGACGAAGTTTGAAATGTCCTTGCAAGATGTTGAGATTGGCGATGACAATTTTTATTTTAGCAAATATCCGTGTTTGTTCTGAAAACCTAAAATCAACTAAATAAAAGTATTTTCACTTTTTGATTTCATTTCGATTCGAAGAAAAAGAATGATTTTATATAAAAGAAATCATAACTTTAAAATTATTATTTAAAACATTCTCATATAAATGTAAAATCAAAAGTGTGCTTTTATAAAATAAGTAACATGTTAAATTAAAATAAAAATATATTTTTTATAAATATTTCCTTTAGTTCGTTAGAAATTGGAATTAATTTTATGAAATCTGAAGATACACATTTACAACAAATTTTCTATGGGGTAATTCGAGATAGGTTTTAATTAATTTATGTTAAAGATTTTTTAATTTATTATAATTATTTGTTTTATTATCTTACCTAAGTAATAATTTTTTCTAACTTTATAAAGTGTTTGTTTGAAAAAAACCGATGTTCGAATCTTGCGAGGTACGTGATAAGTTTAATCAATTTTTTCTATGTCAGTTTTTCGAAGTAATAATATTTTCCAAAATATACTTAGTGAGTTTCCAAGAAGGCTACCTATAGAAAGTCCAATTAACTTTATGAAAGATTTTATTCGTAGATCAAACGGATTTGCTTTTAAATTATAGGCTTCCTCAAGAAAAATGTAATATTCAAAGTTAGTAATAAAAAAATTTGATGTCTATGTATAATCAACATTTCATTATTTAAAATTATAATAAAAAGTCCTGAATTTTGTCTTTGAAGATTTAAATAACTTCGAAGGATTTGGTGAAGCTTAAACTACAGGATTTTTATTGCAAATTGAATCATGTGGATGTTGAACGAAAATCGATTCGACAGTCGACAGAAGAAAGAAGAATCATAGAAATCAGATCGATACTACCATTCCGTCTTTAAGAGGTTATTCAAGGATTTATAAATCTTAAAGAAATATCGAACACCTTTGAGAAGAAATTTAGCAAGATCCTGTAATTCAATTTACGGGGAAACCATACAGTGTAATTTATAATTCATATAATCATAAGGAAAACTTTGAATTCTAGAAATACTGTGAGTAAAGTATTCAATTATTTGTACCTCAAAAAATAATAGAAAGTGTTAACTTTTTATTACTAGACTGAAGGACTATATCAGGTACTTAAATTAAAGAATTTAAAAAATAAAAAACAAAACCATTACAGCCGAAATAACTACTTTGTTCTATAAATTGAACACATTTACTCGTACCTTTGTCAGAAATAGGAAATGTATTTAAACTAATCGATAATACCAAAATCGGTAAATATTGAGGTACTCTTTCGAGTAAAAGGACCTTGGGGCACAATTTTGATCGCTTTAAATAATTAAGTAATCAATCCTAGATAATGGTATAGAATAGAACACTATCAAGGGGTTTATTATTCAATCAAGTATTAGGGCATTGTTAATACATTTACGCATTACGACAACAACAGATAACTTTTTCAAACCTTTTATAAATATACATTTATTTGAGTTGTAAAAAGGCGTTGTGACGCTCAACATTTGGATAATTAACATTTTAACTTACTTGCGTGTCTCGCGTGATGTAAGGTCGAGATGGTCAGGAATATTCCTGGAGTACAGGTAGCAACTCGGGACTGTATTTGGAAATGCGTGTTTCCCAGAAGGGTTAATTAAAGCTGGCCACACCAAGCAACGCATTAACTTAGCCTAATGAGATCTGGGAGAAAAGCTTTTGTTTTTATCATACATATATTTAATTACACATTAGTGTAAAGATGCATTAAAGACGTTTTGTTTGTTCCTTTCAGATTAATTGCACTGACATCGGCCACAGACGCAAAAGAATCGACACGACAGCCATTAAGGAGAGGTAGTGTAGTACAGCTTTGTCATTTGGGCGGATTAGAAGTGTACTACTTCTTGGGCCAATCTACAGTCGAATTAATGAAAGCTCCCCGTCGAGCTTCTACCAGGTGTTTGTAAAAATAGACCCGGTCCGGGAACGTCGATGTCCTTACCTGAACGATCGCCAGGAGTCGGCTAACTGCGAACAAGCGATCGTTATCGACATTACAAGTGTAGAGTTCGACTGTGGAGTTCGACAATGAAGTGAGTGGAGTGATCGCGAAGATTTCTGCCTGTGAATTTTAACCTGTGAGATTTATTTTGGATCCAATGGCTTCTACCAGCATCATTTTCTACACGGGATCAAACTGAGTACGTACCTATGTATGCACATATTTTTGACTATTTTTTCATTTAACTGAATTATGCCTTTGATACTTAATTTTACCCAGTCTTCAACACTTCTCAGTGCTGATTGTTGTTGCTTTAATTTTGGGTTTATGCCCAGTAGAATTGGATTCAAGTTCTTCGTCATATGTACCACGTGACAGATTTGGCACCTATTTCAAGTTTAAAGTTCTGTTTCTATTTACACGGCGGCGGCCACTTTCTGCACCAAGCGCAATTGTTCAAAAAGCCCAATTAATTAAATGTGCCTTCCTTCAGATTCGTTTGTCTTATTGAATATTATTTCCCGAGAAAATACATTATGTGGAAAATTACTTGAGTACTCTTGAGACAGCCTTGCAATGTATTTCTGGTCGTTTTCAAGAGCGAATGTGTTAGAGCTCAATAAAATCCCAGCTCTGCCCTTCGTGTCGCATGGGATCTAGTGATTCAGGGTGTGCAATTAGTTTCGTATGTTATATTAATATTACATTTCTTGCTTAAGAAAGCAAAGGGGCAATAAAGTCCCACAGCATTATTTTTATTGTCGATTTTATGGCAATGACAACATTAAGGTTTAATTGCCAAAATATAACCATAAATAAAATTTTGACTTGAATTCGTTTTCTTCACATGGATGTAAACCGAAGAATTGAAATCATCAAAATTGATAAAAATATTATAAATATGAAGATATTTCGCGTTCTATAGATTTTTAGATTTTTTTATAGATCATCTACTACCACGAGCTTATTTAAAGGCTTACAAATTTATACTTTGCTTTGGTTTGGAATTGTCCTTAAAGACTATACCTAAGTGATCTGTTCTAAATCTAGTTCTTTATTGTCAATATACTTTATTTCGAAAAAAATATTTAGATTGATAATTCATAATTTGCATAAAAAAACCTATTAGTATTTTGTATTACTTAGTCGGCATCAAAATCTCTATTAGTCAATGTTGTTTTACATTTTGAAATATCTGAATCTTTAACGTCATTTTCTACTAAGTAAATTAAAGGCGCAAATAAATATCTTTTTGTTTTTGTCTTTATAAATTTTTATTAGTACATCTAAGTTTCAGGCTGTAACTTTGCAAGTTATCCTAAGGAGCAGATTGTTGTTGCTCCCTTCTTTTTTAGCAAAATTAGAAATCAAGGATGCAATCGTCAAAGCAGCTAGGAGTAATAGCAGACAAATCGAATTTGGTTAAAGCTTCTGGACGTATATAGCACATTATTCAAAGGGGTTTTGAGTGGTTGGCAGACCCTTCCGTGCTTCGAGCTTTTCTAAATTGATTAAATGAATCAATGCTTTTAAAAATAAGCAAGCGTATGAATTACGTTTCTATAGATTGTTTTAAATCAACCAATGCATTTTCCGAAACGGATCTTTTTCGAGTTTGATCATGATTTCGTGGAAAATGTTAGTGGTCTACTTAATTAATGAGATTGATTCAAAAGTGAAGTCGGAATTTTTGTAATTTACATACAAAAAAAAAATTCCTTTAAATCAAATTCCATGGTTAAATCAAATGGATACAATACTTGGATTCTCCAGGTTAATCCTTTAATTTTTAGCTAAAAATATAATAATAAATATCACCCCCACCCTGTAGCTTTGTATATTTTAATTACCTATAATTATAAATAACTATGTACATAATTAAAAACCAAAATAATGAAATTGTTGGTATAGGTTACGAATTATGTGTCTATAATGGACCTTGGAAGCCTTTTATGCTAAAATTTGTTTTATATTTAATGGTAGGACCACGGTTTAAAAAAATATATATAATCAATTAGTGAAGTTCCCTTTTGAAGGGAGCTGACGGGTTGAATGAAAATAAAAGCCAGTTCGTTGGTGAACCCATCGCAGCGAAAAAATAAGAAGTTAGAGCAACGGATCCCTTTTAAGTGATTAAGCCTTGTTAGGGGGCCTACAAAAATCCCTCCTCTCAATTACTTAAAAAAAGACCCGCTTCTTAAGAAGGATAATAGCCATTCTCCCATAAGGCCGAGCAGAGTCCCTTTCATAAAACGCTTATCCTATCGGAAACTGGGAAAACGAAGGCAGACATAGTGGAGTTAGTGGACTTACGAAGGAAAGGATTCCCCTAATTAATTTGAGCAACTTGATGAAATTAATTTTGCGGTCGCTCCGAATTATTTTGCTGTCAAGACCATTATTATTTCGGTCCTGATAAGAGGAACAATAGTTCCTTACAAGAAAGAAAGAAGAAAACTTTTATTACAGTAATAATTTCCTGTGAAAGTGATTTAGAAAAGGAAACTATAAAAAAACTAGATTGGATATTGTCTCCGACGAAAGTTTATCTCACAAAAGTGTTTTTTAATAGTGCACAGTTGATCGTGTTACATTCCGGTAGTAGAAGTTGTCGATGGGTGGAGATAAATTTTATAGTGTACGCTTCAGGAATATCTACCCTGTAGCCTGGGGTTGTTACAAAAAAGGTTTGATATATGGAGACATATTTCAAAGTGTTTCATATCAAATTTGTGTTCAAATTGTCCTTTTCGTAATTTCAGAATACATTGAATAAAAAATCATCATTTGTTTTCATTTTTACTGTATTCAATTGTATTTCTAATTCTCGAATTTCTTAGGCCATAGTGTTGAGATGGTAGTCCAACTAATGTACACAATGAATTCTATAATATAAATTTTATTTAAAAATGGAAATTTCAATACCAAAATGTAGAAAACTGAATAAATAGACAAGCCAAGCATTATTGTTCGTATTTATGCTTGATTTATGGGCATTGCAATGATGAAATAGTTCTGATAGAGCAAACCTTTAGAGTCTATGGTTTAAGTTTAATACTGAATGTCCTATCCAAATTCATACAACAACTTTTGCATAGTGCGAGTACAAACAGTGGTTGCTTCAGATTTACTAAATTTATGATCGTATTTATAAAAATGCAGAACTCTGTTCATATTATTCCTATTTGTTTATTACCCTACACTAAATCTATAAATATTTCTCCGTCCCTATTGATAAACGTGATTTTTTTTAGAAGGTAAAAGTGATATTACAAAAATGAAAAGAAACGTATTCTTTTCAAAATTGCAATTACTTTGAGCATATACAAAAAGCAGTCACATCTCTTTTGGATACCTCTGCGTTCTTGGACAACGTTGTAATGCAATCCTTTTTTACCAGGGGCATGGATGTAGGGATCTAAGGGTATGTGCTCCCTTTATGTAGAACTTCTTTATGCCAGATAAAGTGACAATCTTTCTGTGAATTACCTGCTGCACTAGTGCGACTAATAATTAAATGTAAATATTCGCTTTTCTTGCTTGCCTGTCAAGCGAGAATTTTGAATTTGAAATGAGAAATGGAATAAGTTTGCTCTACAGTGTACGGTCATCCCCTCTAGTTCGCAGGTGTGCGAATAAATTATTTTCTAATTTTCAGTGAGCGCTGTAACTTAGTAGAGTAAACGGAATTTTAAATTTGTTCGTATTACATATAGAATTATTTATTTTCATAGTCTTTAAGAATTCTAGTAAATAACAGAGAATCTAGAGAATTTATGAGACCATTACCGCGTAATTTGATGGCCATAACACGCTACGCCTCGGGAGCTATCGAGTCTTGAGCTAGTAGTAGGTAAAAAATGCTGTTCCTGAGCATCAGTTTCGCGGAAGACGTAAATAATTTGCCCAACCGTATTTCATACGTGACTTAATTTCAAACAACGAGTAAATTACTGGTATAAACTTCGAAGTTGAAAATACCATGAAGGGGAGCCAAATGTAGATGGAGTGCAGATATATCCACGTGTATATTACCAGTGCTAGCAAGCAATCTTTGAACTTCCCGCCAGAAAGTAAGTTATTGGATCCCGGGCTTGGGGACGTGTACGTACATATATGCATATCTTCGCCAAGCGGTTCTGGAAATATATTTCTAAACATTTTATAACTTTTGGCAAAGTATGCATATTGTCAAAAAGACTACTATTACTTACCGGGGAAAACATGACTATTGTGTCTTCTACGTGTATATTTTTTATTATTAAAGCAATTTCAGGGTATTTAAATTGAAAAGGAGACAGGCATATTAGGGATCATTTGTATTCAATAAAATACTGAAATAGATTTCCATTAATTAATATAAAGACTTAAATAGGCATCCGTTCGTGCGTTTGGGCTAAACTCGGGGATTACTGAATGCGGTTTATGATGTTGAATATTCTATTCGACATTATGAAAACTGGATTTGAGTCATTTGGGACGATTTTTGAAATTGATAATGAATATAAATATTTATACAATCTTATGACTTTGATGTGATAAGGGCAAATGTTAAATTTTATATAGAAACACAAACATGGCCTCCTTAAAATATAAATATATATTGATTATATAAAGTTTTCAGTTAAAACGTTAAACATGTTAGATTTCAAAAGTTCTTTGAACAATATGAGGAAATATTTATCCCTTATATCATTAAGAAAGATGTAGTGGGTTTGCAAGAGTTGCTATTTTAAATAGGATATCTAATTTTGAAATTTAAAATAATGAATGAATTGGTACAGTGAAGTTTAATTTTACGCTGAAGAATAGAATTTTTTTTCCTTTACTTCTTACATTTATCGTTCCGAAAAGATTTTGTATTTAACAGAGTTTTAGTAATTTAGGATTAATTTTAAAAGACAGTAACAATTTTTCCGCCTTTGTAATTATTTTGTTTCTGCTGTTTATTCCGCATATTTTGTTGGGTTTACTTTTAGTTACAAACTTTGCCTTGATGAAGATACGTGTTAATTTGCGATATATTCAACTTATATGATTGATTCGTCCAAGTGGTTTAAATTTTCTTTATGACTCATGTGTTGGGTCATTTTGTTAAATATTTATCTTTAGAAGTTTTTGTGATGTAGGATAAAATGCCAATTTGGGATATAAAATCTTGTATTGCTTTTACAACGTTAATTTGACTTAAATCTACTAGAATTTTTTATTTTGTTAAATTTCACTGTTGCTTTTGATTTTAATATGAATGATTGATTCACTACTGATTGAGCTGAGGCTGCTCTAGTTAGACTTAAATACTTTTACTTATTCTATAAAATTTTATATAGGTATTTTTCAAATAATATTTGCTTGCTTTGTTTACTTTAATTAAAGTTGTTTTTATTGTCTCTTTTCAGGCGACTGCATGAGGCTATTAAACAGCAACAACATGAAGAGATTGAAAGCTATGTGATATTTTAAAAATGTACGTGATTAGTAAAATTGTTAAAAGAAATTAGAATAGAAGAAATAGCATCATATTCGACGCGTTCAGAATAAAAGAAAGAAAAAGAAAAACGTTTAGTTCTCAAGGTATTTGGAATAATTGAATGCTCCTGGAACCCGTCGTCGCCATGCCACGTGGGGGCCAGGAATGTACGTAATATTTCCAGCTGATGAACTATTATATATGACATACGGTGTCGCAGTACCTCGACTTCAACCTCGACCAACTCTGGACAACCTGCGCGGACCACAAATTCCAATTGGCTCTAGGCCTTCCCCATCCAGAATCGTAGAACCTATCCAATTGTCCTTACCCAATGCCTATGAGACACCAACACCTCAAAACGATAGTAATCCAATTAACTCAAATCATTTGCTTGAGTATTATAGTCCCCAGTCTAATATAATTAACGAGGACCTAGATCTAACCGGTACAGAAGAACCTGTTCTTCCAAGCAATTATGACCGCATGATTGATTATACTCAAGATCGATATATGAGAGATCGAAGCCCTAGTTTAGTCCTTGAATCTCCTATCCCTGAGAGCCTCCCAAGTAGGCCCGTCAGCCCATCTTCGTCTAAGACTCCAAATTCAAAACAGAAGAAGCCTAGATTAAAAATAGCGCTGGCGCGTCTCGGAAGACAGCAGCCCGAACAGACGGAGTCGAGTCGATTACGAGAAGATCTCGAAATTCGAATCGCGAATCCGACGTTTACGCGCGAAAATCTCCGTCAACGCAATTACGATGCGTTCTTTGAGTCGGGAGAACCGGTTTATTCGCTAGAACCCAAACTACCTACTTCACCTGAACCGGACCAAAGCCCTTTTACGTCCCTAGAATCGACCGAATCATTCGTTCCGGCGTCTCCTAAATCGCGTTCCAGAGCGTTCCTAGGGCGGCCGAAATCCCCCCTCCCAGCGCGTTCCAAAAGCGCCGAGTACGAGTTGACCAGGACAGCCGAAGTGCCCCAGAAAGGTGACAGGTGCCCCTAAAAACAAAGTTTTTCGGTTGGAGTGTTTTGAATTTTGCCGAAAACTAATTGTGTAACAGTTTTCTTGATTTGATCCCACTAATCCACTTTACACATTGTTCCGAAGTTTGCTCCAAGATCCATGCTTGTGCGTTCTAAAGTCTAGAATTTAATTTAGAATTCATGAGGTATAGGGCAAGTGCAGGTCAGATTCCCGGTATATCCTGCTTAAAAATTCACAGGTACTAGACTGTATAAGGGAAAACTGTGGAATAGGTTGTGCTCGAATTATTTATTGCAAAAATCCTCGAGGGCTGGCCAGTGAGGTATCCTTTGAGTCCTTAAGCTATCCCTATTTTTTGCAGCTTAATTATTTCAAGAGGAATGCTACAGAGTATATCTTCTTCAGGGCAACTAAGGATTCCTGTGAAAAACTTAAGGGAATTAAATATTTATTCACGCTCCTAAATGCGAAAGTTTCCAGCGCGATTCCTCTATCTGCTCTACAGGTTATCAAGTTCCGTCGTCATCTATTTTTGCTTATCAGCTCCTTGAACGCGGGGCTTGAACTTTTTATGGTTACCTAAATATAGACGAGTTTATTTTCTTAAGCCATGCAGGTGTAATAAATTATGTAAATGAATTTATTCTAAATTTACCCACACTAGAACGAGTTTAATTTTATTACAAAATCTAATAACTTATGCCTGATAGTAGAATCACAAGATATAAAATCACATATAGTCAAATAAACAGTTGAAAATAGTGTTCGAAATAAATTATAATAGGATATTAAATATTTTCTTTTAAATAGTTTATTTTATTATGATTTTTTATTGCTTTTAATGATAGATTTATTAAACAATTTTAGTTGGTAATTTAAAATAATATGAAATTTAAGGAGGACGACTCTTTAATGTGATAAAGATCAAATTAAATGCCATAGTGTGGCAAATTTTAGTATCATAGATTGAAAGGGTAAAGTAGGAAGTAACCTTTGCAATGCAAGGAGTATGATTGATTTTCGATTAGATTGCCAAAATAAGAGCTTTAGGTTACTCCGGACTGTAATTTGATTTGATTGATTGATGTATCATAATTGAAATTTGTCCTTCATGCAGATATCATGGAGCTATAAAATTAATCAAGAGTCCTGATATTTCATGTTCTGTAAGTAATCATATATGAGTTTTATTAACTTATTATAAAATAAAATGTGATCGGGTAATGTCCTTTTCATAATCGCTTTAAAGATTTTTGTACTATTATGTAAGGTCCCAGAAAAAAAAAATCGTAGTGAAATTTATAAAGCGAAAGGGATAAAATAAACTCAAAATGATAATAAATTAGGTATAGCTTTAACCTACAATTTAAACCAAAATCCTCATCTATATCCAGATTGAATAGCCAGACTTAAGCCTGGAACATCCATAAATATCCATGAGCATAAAAAATGCCGTCTTTTTATTTAAAGGACAATTTAGAAATATGATACTATAAATTCTAATTCTTTTTTCGTATATTTCAAAAATACACTTTTATCATTTCTTACTTTGTAAACGATTATTTAAATTCTGATGAATACTGTAAAAGATTTATGAAAATCTTTCTTCAAGAAAGCATCTGGACATTCCAAGACTAAAAATTTATTTAGAAAATTTAGGTTCATATTTATGTTATAGATATACCTTTAAAGGAACGCATAAGCAAAGTGTGTGATAGTGTGTATCAATTAAATGTATATATGTGTATTTTAACAAACGGCCTGTAAATGCCTGTAAGTCCTCAGATTTTCTACAAGAAGACCTAATTACGAAAATGAATTATCATAATTTCGAAAAACGTTTATAATTCATGGTCTATAAAATGTGACCTTTTGCAATATCAACGCGTTATCATAGTTTTGTAGTAATTTGGTGTTTGCTTTATGTGCTATCATTGACCTATCGTTCCACTTCATCATTTGGGTTATAATATAGGCGAACTAAAATCCTCAAGGTAAAATTTACGTTCTTAGGTATAACTTTACAAAATACCATATTTATAAGACATATTCCGACCTGTAATACTGTGTATAACGTTATTTCGCTTTATACCCTGTACTAGACACGAACAGTCATTTAATGCTTCCAGGTTCTTTGGGTTATCCCTTCTTGATAACAACTTCATTTCCATAATCTCTTCACCCAACACTGATTACAACTTCAAACTACGGGGTGGAGATCAACGCCCAAAGAAATATAAGCAGGGTCTTTTCTTGAAGTAAAATTGCTTTATAAATTAATTAAAAATAATATTTTTTTGTTTTGGATTCAGTTTCCTGGAACACTGACAGTCTGCCTACACTTAAATTTATTCGTTCTGGTCCAAATAAATTTGCTAAATGTCCACTTATCACTCGAGGGTTTCATTAAGGTGTCGACCACATCGCCTGAAGTGATAAATTACAATTAATTTCATGCGCAGTTCACACTTTGTCATTGAAGTTCGTTCAGACTCGTAGTACGGGTCCAAAAGTGGGCTAGTAGTTAAGCACTACATTTAATTTTGTCTGTTAAATAGTTCAATTTCTGTCGGGACGTAATCAAGTTTCTGCTCTGCGAATGGGTCACTTAAACTTATGGACCTTCTGGATCTCTCCTACTTAACCTCTTGAGATAATTTAGTAAAATTTATGCGTGAAGTAATTAATGGCGTTTGCAGGCCTACTTCATATCTAGTAATTACGTGTTAAGTGAACCAATTACAAGGCCAAGCAAAATTTGTAATCTTACGAAAAGTATTGCTTTTTCAAATCAAAATCAATAGCACGAAATGGGAAAACTTTTTATAATAAAGTAAGCAGTTTTCCTTGCGATACTAAAGGGATATTTTCTTGTAATGATTATGTGAAATAGGAAATCGTCTACGACATAATTTTCACGCAAAGTTAGACACAACTTGTGGAACTAATTCTAAGAAATTTTTATAAAATGTTAAATTACTTGAATATAAACTACAACTTTCATTTTCACTTATTAAAAGAAATATGTTATGTGTTTTAAATTATTTAAAAATGATTAAATTATATCTCAAGCGGAAAAAGTACCCTTTTTAATTAAGTGCTCGTTGAGGTTTCATGTAAAATTAAGGACTGTGGTCATCCTAATTTCGCTTTTACTCGAAATTTTACACTTACGGCTTACACTATATGTTTTAATAATTTAAAATTCACAAGTTAAATGTTTATTAATGTCTTGGAAATTTGCTAGTGTTTTTTTAAGAATGTAGGGAATAAGGACTTTTAAGTTTCATATTTTTAACTGCATTAATATTTCTTTTATAATGGTGAAATGTATTTTGAATGAAGTGATCAGATCTTACAAAAGTACTTTTACATCTACCGCTGAAAAGTTTAAAAAATTGTTTTTGATTTCTCAGCTCCTCCTTAGCTTGGCAAAATAACCTTATAAAGAAATTGCCATTATAAAATTTTTTATATTGCATATGTGATTATCGTCAGATTCATACTTTTCCTAGTAAAAAATACCATCTTTTTCTAATTTCATTCGTATAAGTTTCTTACCCTGTGGCAGATAGAGGATAAATGAGAAAATTATGTGGGTTTAATTAGCTTGGAGTTCGTTTTTGAATCGCCCTGTTATTTTGCAAGCAACTATATGCCCTATTGAATTTATGTAAATTCTAGGTTAATAGAAACTTAGAGCTTTTAAATAAGTGCCTAATAAATTATTTTTGATTTGTTGATCTTCATTGTGGTTAAAAAAACTTATTTTACAAGTTTTTAATCCTTTGTACGCATAACTATTAAGTAATTTTTAAATATAGTTATGGAATATTATCACTAATACTAGGACTTCATGTATTTTTCTTCATTTTAACCTAAAACAAAAGCAAAATCATATTTTGTATTTTCGAGGCATACTGTGCACTCATATCGTTCTGGTTTTGTTTTGATAACTTAGTCGTGTATATTAAAGAGATAAAATATGGAGTCTAGCTCTGTTTTGTATTCCTTTCATTTTGCTTAACTTTCTTACTAGTAGATATGTTTACAAAATCCTTTCAGATTCCGGGAACTTCAAGATCCCTAACAATACAAAAATAGGGAAAAAGATCATTTTTGATTCCTCAAACAAGTACAGTCCTTTAAAATTCCATGGTTTAACAATAACAATAAAGTCGTAAAATATTCGAGACTATAGCACTTTCATCTTATCTAATAAAACGATATGCTGGAAATGTTTCACAGTCTGATGAGGTTGTGCTGCCATATTTTGTAACTCACAATTCCTTTCCTCGATAAAATCTTCCCTGCTAAGAAAATATTCCCCTTATATCTCACTTACTTGATCGGCTTTTTAAAATTTTTTTCGCGTAGTTTTCCAAGTACTGGGAGAAAGTGATAATCTTACGATGACTCGTGAGGTGAATATACGCGACTGGGGAGTAACATCCCCATCAGATTCACTAAATTTTCCGTGTTCTTAAAGTTGTGGGTATTTCAGAAAAAAATATGTTTTATAATAATATCTTATTTTTTCCGAACCTGCACAAATAATTGCTCATAAAAAGTTTTTTAAGGTAAATCACACTAGTATTGCTCACAAGTCAATTTACTTAAATACATAGTACGAAGCTATTTTTAGTACGGACGGCAAAAGGCAAAAGGCAATTGGTTTTATTATACTAAACACGTTTTCATTGGGACAAAATATTCCTAGCTTATCGGTCAACTTAAATCAATGGCAATTCAAGTATCGATTTATATTTAGAAAAAGCCCACTTCAGTTACATGGGAATGAATTCAATTTGTTTTCTTTTTTTTAACAACTATGAAGTGATTTGAAACGTTGAAAGAAAGTATTAACAATGTTTGCTACTTTAATATGCAAGAACATTTTCAAGTTCGATTAAAGTAATCAGTTTCTATTTTCAGAATCCCCAAAATCAGGAAAAGGACATCGTAGTCTTTTCGGGTGGAAGGGAGCTCGAGGTGGTTCCCTTAGCCCCCAGGCCAGTATGGCCTCATATTCTGGGGTATTAAAAGATTATGGTCACTCAACTTTTAACGAAGCCTTCAAAACCCACAACGGTGTCACATTTAAGCTTGTCAAGACAGGTAAGTTGTCGTTTATGTTGTACTTTCAGCACCAAAAAATTTCTGAATGTACTTCGTAAAAAAATTTGGTCGATACCTTTACTTTTAGGTGTAAATAAGCATTAGGGTTTTTTAAGTATGCAATCAAGTTTTTATGCGCTTCCACAGTAAGATATTTGAATTGAGTGAACAATTTAAGAATTTTATAGTATACCACTTTGGAATTTTAAACAAATATTTTATAGCAAAATTACGGGATTGAAAAGAAATTATCTTGAAATTTATCATTAATCTCTAGAAGTAGAACAGAAATTATGTTTTATCTAAACATCCGCCGGAACGTTGGCCGACTTAAATATATAAACAAACGACTCCTTTCAGTAAACTATAATTAATGGCATTCCATGCATCCACCTGTACAAGCTAATAGTTTGAAATACAGGACCACTGGTGGCGCTACAAAAATAAGCAAACCATTCGAAAGATACCAGAATGAATGTAGATCAAGATCAAGGCGTATCTCATTCAATGTTTCTATTTTTGCCTCTGACAGCACCGATGCCAAATTTGATACGCGCGGGCTTGAAGTATCATGAAATATATTCCCCCTCTCTCTGAAAGCATATTTGAAGCATCAACAATGCCCAAGGAAATAGTGTTTATTAAAACAAGAAGTTATGTGATATACTAAATTGGCTGATTTTAGAATCTGATGCAATAACTTGTTCAGAAAAATTGCGAATAAAATAATTGAATGATGTGATTTCGTAAATAATACTATTTGTCCTTGGAACAGCTATTTCCTGTTTGAATCAGTGTGATTACGTTGAAAATTGATATCTCTGTATATTCGACTTTAGGTTTTGACGATTCTATTTGAATTATTCCTATTAATGGAAGCTCCCATCCTCATTTGATGTAACGATTGCGCGAATCATTATTTTTAGGTTTCTAAACACTTTTCCTGTAATTACAAAATTAAATTTCTCTATTTTATGGCTTACTGAATAAAACACAACCTTTACTTTAGGATTGGTGTATTTTTCACCAATATTTGTCCTTTTTTGAGTGTTAATTTCTCGCTCGTCCGACACTGCCCTTCAAAATCAGAACTGGTTAACCTGGAAACCTGAAAGGGTATATTGGAGTTTGCATAGTTAATATGCCCTCGTTTAATTTTGGTTGATTTGTTTTTAGAATTCCTTTTTATTATAATTAAGTCATCATAAATATTCGCTTTCAAGAAAAATAAATGTTAACGTTATTACAAAAAAAATTGTATTCCGAAAGGAATGACACGGCACTTAATTTATGTAATACAGGGAAGATTGCTATTTTGTTTTAGTTCTACAATACAGAGAATTGTATAAAGCAAGTTTAAATAATTTACAACAATTTTATATATAAATATATTTGGGAGGGTAGCATCAATTCCTTGTAATCTAATTTATATATGCATATTTATTTATTTCGTACCTGGAACTTATCATTGAATTAAGTGAAGGATTTCGGCAATAATACCGGCTATATTAAAATATTAAATAAATAAAACCGTGCTCGATTTAGTGTAAACAATTAAACTGTTTAAGGCTGCTTGCATTCGGTCGGAAAAATATAATTCTTTAATGTAATTTTAATCCACTATTGAGCCATTGGAAAACAAATTCTTTTCTGTATTGAATTTTTTTTGTAATAGTACGAATTATTTTTCAGCCATGTTGGGGTTTAGATTAAATGATTTCATTTTTCTTACTGTAGGTTCAAAGTTGATAACTATTTAAAAAACGTCTTTCAAAATTAAAATTTTCCCGCAATGCTTGATAAAAAGTGTTCACTTTTAAATATTTCACATACGTAAACGTCTTTCGAAGATCATAAAAAAAAAAAAACAGAGCAAAATAATGAAGATAAGCGATTAAATTTAGTTATTAAGAATCATAATATTTAATCCATTCTTGGTTAAGTTTTGAAGTAACATACAAACTTTTTATTTTGACGGCATTGTGTGAAAAATTACTATCACTTTTGAAAGTGACGTATACGCTTCCGCTTTTGACTTTCACACAAACTTAAAAGATTTAAGTACACAGAACTTGAAAACTTTCTTTTGTTTTCAAAGAAAAACTTTCTCACTATTCCAGCAGTCAACTTAGACATGATTCATGTTTTTTTTGGGATTCGCTCGTATCATCATAATTCTTAGCAAAACGTGTTTAAGCACGCCCTAAGGATTTGAAGATATTTTCTACAAAATTTTATTATTACGAAACGTATCTTAAAGTATTCTACCCGGGGCATGAAGAACAAATTATTTCATACACACAGATATGCCCATTTCCCCATGTGCTGTAATATTCAAGGGACTTGCAAGGACACGAAGGAAGTACTTGCTCCCCCTATCCTCAGCCCAAATACCTTAAGTTAAATTACTTCCCAGTTCACCTGCCTTCAAGCTATTGCATTCGCCCCTGTATTCAAGAGCTCGGTAATTACCTTCGCTTGCTGAATTTTTACAAGGAAGTCGTTGGTGCTTCTGCAGATTGTCCTGTCAACAGATGTAGGTGGGGAGTCATTGCACAAAAATTCTTAGAAACTTTAATTTTGAGGAAGTTTAGACTCGAGCATGAATTACCATCGACAAAATCTTAGTATAGATTTTCCTTAGGTGGTGAATGTAGTTCTCGAAGTCATACTTTTCAAAATTATCCATACGTTGTCATGAATTACTTCAACTTGTAATGATGATGAATTTAAAAAAAAGAGCTCCTTAGAAACTTTCGCTATTTTCATCTGTTGAAATAGAGACGGGCAAATTGTAAATGATAAAAATGAGGTTCAAATACAGTAGAAAAGTTCAAAAATAAATTACAAAAAAAATGTAAAGAAATAGCGTTTTAGTAACCCCACGTAAAACCGAAAAACTTCTGCTAAAACTCCATAATTACATTGAGACCTGCAAAAGAAGCACAACTTTTATAAGGGACTTTGAACTTGTGCCGTTTCATGAGTGAACTGCAAATAAAATTCTAACTTTTCCTTGGTGTGAATACAGCAAAAGGCTATAAGAACTCCCAATGGGCATGTTTCTACACACGTGGAGGAAGTTAGTTATATCTAAACAGAAGATGCTAGAGCACGTCTGCACTCTGTCCAACTAATGATTTAGTAAAAGGTTTATGTTGGAACAAATGTCAACAAAATTTTCTCACAATTAAGCTGCTAATGGTTTGCATTGTAAATTAATTCCAATCGAGTAAACTTCTACTTATCCTCGCCAATGGAGCGAATTTATTCATTTCTAATGTATACGAAAAAGGGATTAAACTTGCTTGACTTATGGCAGAAAGTTGTTTTGCATATTTTTTGCGTATTTCCCAAAGATGCCAACTTATTCAATTTATTTATGGTAGTTAGGTTTATTGATTCTTTGGGGGAACCGATGTCTTCCGATATTTCCTGTCTTGGAAATATAAGACATGTAAATTTGATTTTAATGCCTTAGATTTTATAGAATAATATGCTTTCCTGTTTTTAGAAATCATTGACATTATCCACATATAACAGAAGATTTTCTAAGAAAGAACTATCGAATATTTGGAGGGTTTGTATGTTCAAGTAACAAATCTAATAATTTTTTTAAAAATAACTTGTTGGCAGTAGGATAATCTTTTATTCGTTCAGAAGCTTGATTACCTAATTCATCTTAATGCTCTTTATCGAAATAGGAAATTGAAAAGTCCTTCCTTTGGCTACTTAGTCCATTATGGGAAGTAAATTCGTAATTATTTTTTAAGGATGCTACGATTTTATCACTAATTCATTTACATTTCATGTTAAAGGAAACAATAAATACTTTAAAATTTCCTTCCATATTCGGTAGGAATGAGGTGGGGAGGGCGGTTTATATAGATGCTCTTTTCACAACCAAAACTTTGCGGAAGATTCTAAAGTAGTCCCTCGGGCAAAACGACCCTTAGAGCACATTTCGCAATTTCTACATCTGATACTCTCAATGCAGAACTTTGGGCAAAGATTTATGAGCTCTTTGGTATAACTTCGTAGGTTTAGTCAATGGCTAGGAAATACTAGAAGGTTGTTTTGGGAACATCATACCACGTCAATTAATTTTTTTTGAATGTTTTCTATATTTGAATATAAAAACTGCTCTTTAAAATTGAAATTGATGCTCTGCTGTATTTTTTATAATTTAGTAATTGAGGTGTTTCTATACGGTTAAAATTAATTTAATTCATTTTTTTATATACAACTGAAGACAGTATAATTTTTAATTTAGACCCTAGAATTAGACAAGCCGAAAATGAGTAGGAGTGAATTGGCTTTCTGCTCTGAGGGTTCTATAGTGTAGAATCATTGCTATGCTAAATATTGTTACATGTTTTGTGAAAACTTTGAATAAGATTATCGTTTTTAATCAGAAATTTCTTGGATGGAGAAATGTTCATACAATTGTAACTTTAACTATTTAGTTTGGTAAAAATGTGGACCAAAAAAAGATTAGTTATGAAAATATGTTTTCGAATGTTTCGAATTTGTTTTTTTTAAAGGACACACTACTTGTCGTGGTCAGAAAAATTTTGTTTTATATCCCTGAATTTTGGCTACTTAGAATTTAGGAAAACCTACAAACCCTAAAGGTCACTTATAGAACTGTTTCAAATCTTAAGACAATAGATCAAGTAGCTCAATAAAAACTCTATTTCCACTTTTTAAATGCTTTTTATGTTTCTATATTTTCAATTTTTTTATGTTTCTATATTTTCAATTTCAAATTGTTGAAACTGTGTTTATATTTGCATTACTTGTGCAAAGTCGGCTTTGAATTTTGAACGAAAGAAAAAGAAATTAAAAATATAGTCCTATTTCATATGCACCGCAAAACTAAACAACAACAAGATATTGAAAATGAATGTCCACAATAACATCAAGACGCTGCTAGTTTAGCCGCTATTTTAGTTCATCGAGGTTATATTTAGCTGGGCAGCAACATCATCGAGGCACCCACGAAATCTGTTGATTCTTTTTCTTTCGCGTAGCACTGGCATATGTCTTCGACCTAGACATAATTCTCACGCCATACCTGCGTCCGACAACTATTTTACTATTCCCCGGTCGGTGTGTCTGTAACTGTCAACGCATTTGGTCTATAAAACATCCGAGCTTTCGGATGGAGTTGAATCTCTTGGATTATAGGATGAAGGTCGATGCGCTCATTATACTGCCAATTTTCCGCCTCTCAATGTGACGTAATCATTAGTTAAGATTAGTGGGGATTTTTTGAAACTCAAATGACGCTTATAATTTAGGTAGACACTTTTATTAGAAACATTCTTGTTATAATCACATGAATCACACTTTAAAATGAGATAGCAAGCGACATACGTGGCCGTTAAAAATTTGCAGGACGTGTTTAAATGGATCTAAATATTTTAAAATAGTGCATGACCACTGACGAGAAATGCCCTTGTATTTAAATATGATAGCTTGTAGTATTCGTTCACATGTCAATTTTTATTAGGAAAAAAAAGCTTCTGGTTTGACAAGGGTAATTTATTTATATTATATTTGAATAAACAAAGATTTTTTTTTTTAACCATTTTCCTATTATGTCTTCCCCAATTGAAAGCTGTGAGAAATTTCTCCGAATTCTTATCATTTTGACTCCTGGTAAAATTTTCAAAAGTCAATCACGAACAAGTTTTGTGAATTAAAAGAATTTTGTTATTTTTATTTGCAATATCCACCGCAAATTTGATTTTTAGAAACATGTGATAAGAGTAATTTGAAACAATATTTTCTCTTACAATGATAAATAAAACTCAAAATTATAAAAATTATATTTTTTACGTTCAAGATTGCTATAAGGCTATGCTTTGAAATTTGTAATATGCCAGTTGTAAAATGTCCACTAATACTCTTTAGTTCAGCTTGGCTGAATAGAGCATTCATACACATGTGCTAAAATAATGTGGACTGTATTGTACTGAATAATTTAATTATACGTAGCATTGTATGCCCAAAGGCATATTTATTTTTCAATTGCACTTATTGCACTTATTGAGAAACAACGAAACTTAGTAGTTTCCCAGTTATTACTAGCAAGGAGAAATATTTAATAATTACCTAAGATTACTTTTTAAGCCAATAAATAGATTGATACTTGTATTCAAGTATTTCCTTAATTACTTTATCTATTTTGCTATCTTCCTTTTTATTTTACTGAATATTTTGAAATTAGAAAATACGAATCTGTTTCATAAAAATATTTCTTTCGATGCCAAAAACATGAATTCATATTTTTGATAAAATTATAAAATCCATTCTATTATCTAACATATTAGTATTTTATTCATGTTTTTTACACCAAAAGTTCCACTAAATTTATTAAATAATTTTTAAATTATGAATCGTAAAAAAAAACTCTAAAACGAAGATTTACATTTATAATTATATTTAGGAAATTGTTAGCTTACTCCGGTATAGGGGCTGAAAATAGCATCTTGCTGGCGGAACATTTTTACGATTTATGTTTCAGTGAGATAAAACTGATAAAATGCTCAACGGAGATAGAATTCCATTTCTTATTGGGCAGGTATTTGCTGTATCAGATCAGGGCGAATTGCGGAACAAATTTTATAGGCGAAATAATAACTCTTTTACAGCACCGAAAGATTTATAGCTTTTTGAATTTTTATTTGGATGATATCCTACAAAATGTAATTGTTTGGTAAATGGAACATAACATAAAACACAGCATCGTATCTATGCCAATAAATTTACTGAATTAAAACAAGTTTAATTGTTGTACAACGTGCATATAAAATTTTTTATAGTTGTTTGCTTATAGTTTATATACGAATAGTTGTGAAATTTTTAAGGCCGTAATATAACATTACTAAAATTATTGCTGTCGGATCATCATGGAATAACCCTCTTCAGCTTGTAGCTAAAGTATAAACTGTCGACAGTACTAAATTAATAGTCGACAATGATTTCTGCATTTATCATAAAATTTTCCTTCCTCAGCTGCACTAAAGCTTTTTATTTTTATTTATGACGGTACGTTTTGACAGATTATTGATTTTTTCACAGATTTTTTCACAGAAGAGCACTCTAATGTACACCGTAGCTCAACCACAGAGCTACCTGTAAAATCTAGGCAAGCATAAGACCCACATGAAAATATTGAGCAAAACCAATTCGTTATAGTCCTATATGCTTCATTGTGCACCACGAACAAGACTTCTATGGTGCTATAATTCAACTTGAACTTTCGAGGGCTATGCAATTTATTCAATACCTTGTGCAGCAAGCAATGTATTTGCACCTCGTTTACCTGTGCATGGGGGCGGGTGTAATAATACACGAGCACCGAGCAATAAAAATCCTCTACAATTTTGTTGCCACCATGCATACAACCCCTATACTCAGGGGGAGGGTTCAACATTTATAGTATGTCATTTCGTATGGAAAGTGCTGTCGAGGATCACGCTGGGCTTTATCTATTATCTCAATGACATTCGATTAGCAGTCTTATACGATGCTCCAAGTCGAAATTTTTCTTCATGTAAAAGTATTTTATGAAATTTTATCTTATAAACTTTTCCTGGTGTTACTGCATATAGAGGTGTGCGCAGTCCTTTGTGCTTGCCATCCACTTGATGGTTTTATATAGCTATACCTGGCGGAAACAGAGTACCTGTAACGTTCGTTTTATTTTCAAGAGAGAACGACTGGCTAGGTGAAATGGAATCACATGTACATTGAGTGGATGTAACTCGTTGATTCTAGAGGAACTTTTTCTGAATTGCCTATTGTGCAAGAGTGAGCGCAATGGAAGGCCAATTCCGCAAGGCATCAACTAAAATGAAGAAATTTTGAGCAAAGGCCCTTCATGATTCTCCGGAAATGTTATATAACTTTGTATGTGTTGTGTTTATTTCTGGACTACCAAATATTTGGCAGAATAAATAAGGACCCGACTTGGGGAAGCATAAAAAAATTGAAAACCATGGCATGGGTATTTTATTGAAATCGCATATATGAACATTTTGGCAAAAAACCAAAAGAAAAATAAAAAACAAAAATACAGATTCCATTTATCCTTCTTCTTTTCATTAAAATTATTCATATCACGACTTTTATACTAAATATTCTATGAAATATTAAAATTTAAAATGTGGAGAAGAGAGTGAAGGGTCACTGAATTATGCCTACAAGAGAAAATAAACATTTTAATCGACCGATCCAATTTTTTTGATTTATTTTGATTTGAGAGTAACAAGAATTTTAAACACAATTTCTTTTGACTGAACCTATCCGAATTCTGGATTAATACAAAAATATGTGCAAACGTAATTCTACTTTTACGCGAACTTAATTTAACGCGATTCAAAAAAACCATTATGTTCTTTTTCATGCGATTTAAAAAAAATTCCACTAAAATAATTTTTAGTAAGAAAAAATATATGTACGCATGTTTTAACCCTTTGCGCTCCGTGCATTTTTGTCGTTCCTAGTCTACTCCAGGGACTTTTAGGTAATATTCTATTCATAAACATATCTTGTCAGGTATTTAAATAAAAAAAGTGCGTAACGCACGTAAAAACGACGAATTTTTATACTTTAATGAGGTTATTTTAGTTGATTTTGCAAATGTAGGACAAATCCCCTACTTTTATGGATGTTATATCTTTTTCACGCGGCCTTTCTGAGAACGTATCTATCGCATAAAAATAGAATTAGGTGCATATAGTTCTCACTATATTTTAACTGTTTTGTTCTTGAGTTTGTATAGCATTATTTTCGAAATAAAAGTCGAATTAAATCAATTTAGTTACACATGTTAACTGAAACATTATATTTATATATTACATATTTTCAAAATCCTTCCAAAAATTGAAATTTAGGGCCTAATGCGATAACTTAATGGAATATTCCTTTTTATATGTGCAAACTTCACTTTATAGTTATTTTCCATTTAAATTATGGAGAAATCTCAAAAGAAGAAATATTTTTAAAAGAAAGTTTATTCCCAAGTCTTGTATAAATCTTTCAAGAAATGCTTCAGGGACTCAGGGACACTCGCACACAAGCTTTGCTTGAATTCGTTTTCTTTTCAATTTATTGACTTTTGATATGTAAGAGAACACTGTCGAAAAAAAATACTTCTTGGCAAGACGTCCCCGAGAAATGTTTCATATCTGTGCCAATAAAAATGCAACTTAGTCTGTCGCGTTTTTTATTCTTTTGATAGAAAAGATATTTGATTTCCAGCCAAAAGTTTACACCGACCGGAGAAATCGGGTTTTGAGATAAATTACTCGCACGAAGGAAATTTATTATTTCGGTTGCTACCTTCTGAAGAGTGATTAGCCTGAGAAGACGTTCTCGGGCAACGATTCCATTGGATTTGTGTATTTCCGTTAAGCGTTAAGAACGATTACAAGTGTATCATGAGGAGCAGAACGAGTTGCCTTCTATAATTTAGAATTAATGTCAAATTGTTCTTTGGCCGTTTTACGACTTAGGTATAATGAAGTAACCCTTTAAAGCTTTGGTATTAACCACTTTATGGGTACGTGTCACCTTCAAGGGTAATTGAGATTTAAATAATTCCGTCAAACAGATTTGCGAGGTCGTTTAATTTTCCTTTATAAATAAAATACGGACTATTGTTTTACTGAAGTGGATTTGGTGCAAATGAATTCAGGGCATTCCTTGAAAAAGGAAGAAGATACACAAAGTTTGGATTTTTTGTAGATAATCCCTTAAGAAGATTTTATAGCTTTAGTCCTGTTAACAAATCCTTGATTTCTTTTTAAATATTTACCTCCTTAAGGTTTACTCAGCACTTTACGAAATAATATCGGCGGGTTTCCCAAGGAATACAAGACGAAACAGATTTCTATTGACACGTCGATTACAAAGGCGATCCCGAGAGGTAACCTGAACTAAGATAACATACAAAAGCTTTCAGTCTAATTAAAGGAATTTGAATTAAAAATGTATACGATAATAATATTGATTTCCTTACTTCAATCAATTTATTTATTTATTTCAAAATAGAATCTGAACTTGTCAAAATGTAAATTTTCAAAATTCTTGATACATGATTTCAATTTCTCTGTGATAAATTGCGTCCACTGTGACGTAATTTTATTTTCCCAATGAATTTATCATTTTCGTTTTATCTATAAAACCGATCATGACATTTTACAGAGAGCATTTGATTAGGTATTCCAGGCAGAATTCAGGCGGAATACAGTGCCGGACTCTCTGGGGGATGTCTAGGATTTTACAGACATAGGAAATGAAAATTTCTGGAATAAATTTTCTGGAGTGTGCCCATTAAATGAGGGAAGTAAATGAGGTACATTGTGAAACGAGAACGTTTATTGACATTTTGTTAAATCTCCCAGGTATACGAAGCTAGTTAGAATACAAAGCGAACGAGCCCTAGTACACACGGATCTGATGAAGAGATAATAGAAAAAAAGTGTTTTTTCAAGAGGAGCTTGACAGAAACATGAGCTGCTATTGTTTCCGGGAATCCTGACTAAATTTTAATTTGGAAAACTTGTAGCTTCCAACGTATTAAAAAATGATGGAGAATGGTTTTGGGTATCAATTTCAATTACGCCTTCGTTAGACGTTCAAAGTTATAATACTATTGCAAGAAGAGGGATAAGGCCCATTTTTCTTTCTAGTATAGTGTTTTTCCTGTAAACCTTTGTGTTGGCTACCATGTCACCATTGGTGTGGTCGTGATACAAAGATGTTGTTGATGTACTAATTAATGTCGTATATTTTAAAATATTTTAAAGAATAAATAAGAAGAAGTGCTTTGAAACTTTAACTTTGTGTACAGACTTTAATTATTGGATTTTGTTGGTTTTACCTGATTCTTGTTAATTAACTTTTTAAATAAGTCACATACTGATTTTCAAAGTGCCTTCAGCATGTTATGACACTTGATTTCAGTTAAGAATAAGGAGGATGAAAGTCTTATAAAATTGAACAAGACCGATACATACTTCTCAACTTTCTTTCATTTACTTAATGGACGAATGTTTCCTTCTTCGGGGGATTCCGTGGTTTCGTATATATAAAATCCCTTAGAGCCCCGAGCTGTTTGTTATCTCCTGCGCAATTATTTTCACTGATTTTCCTTAGCTTTAATGGTTTTATATTAACTGATAAAATTGGGTGATTGCATTAAGCTGACTTAAGAGGATTTTTCTACCGATACGGCAGAAGGAAGATCTGATTTTATTTTATCACGCATTAATTGTTAACTAAACTTTTTCTCTTCAAAAGTCATTTACAGATTAAAAAATTAGCACAAAACCGCTTTCAACTTTTAATAATTTTAATAATACTTCAAGTTTGAAAATAATTTTTTCCTTTTACTTATAAGGAAATTTTTCTTGGTACTGATAATAGATTCGAATTTAATTAAGATTGCCATTACAATTACGTTGGTTAATAATAAATAGTAAAAGAAGACAACTTCAATTAGTTTACCTGCCGCAAAGGAAGGAAGGCAAGGAGCTTTTTATAGGTTGACGTAAAAAGTGCAATAAGATGCGCCTATTTACGTGCACCGGAAACTTCTATTTTCATTCCACTTTGTTGCGGAGTAGTGGCAACTTTTTATTACGATGATGCTTTTGTCTACATCGCTACCAGAAAACTCTTACCATCTATTTTTCCGCCAATGCAACAGGTTCAAGGAGAGGAACTTTTCTTAAGAATTCAATAATCGTTTTTCACTTTTCCATTATGGGTATTTTAGTATGCAATTTCTCAATCTTTCTTCGTGACTAAGTAAAAATCATGATGTAAGTCCCTTATTTTCCAAAGGGTCCATCCATATAAATTAGTTCCCCACTTAAGATAGTCATCTTATTCCCCGAAGCTTTATTCTTTACACCTCAACAGTATGTCATGGCTAATATGAAATTAATAGGGCTTTAAGTATTGGAATTTTTAAAGCAATAAATCATTTTTTTAATAAATAATATTAATACATTGTTTTTACTCTAAGGCCTCTAAAATAAATAAATAAAACTAAACAAGTTAAACAAACATTTAACAAGTTTTAGATTAATAAATAATAAAATAAATAATAATTTACCTTAGATTTATAATTTAAAAAAAAAATTAAATAAAAATAAAGTCCAAAGTTTTCTTCGAATTGTGAACGTGAAATTTGTTCAATGTCTAGCAATGAAAGAGTTTTAAGTTGTAAATTGTTTTCGTACGGTTTTATTTTGATAAACTTTAATCAGAAATTGAGAACTAAACATTTATTAAGTAATCTACAATAGAGTCCAAAATTAATAAGACGCATTTAAAATCTTCGCAGATAACGTGAAAACATTATACATCTCGTGGACGCTTAATTATTGAAACATTCATAGAATGATTATCGATAATTTTGGAAACATGTTTGTTATATTTTCGATCACTTATAAAGATCACTTTATTTACTAAATTCTTGTTTTAACAATAAATAATAGAAGACTAAAAGTCGATCACGAAACAAAATGATTAATCGTTAATTAACAACCACATCTACAGTCTTCTTTCTACAACCCATAGAAAATAATTAAAATTAAAAAAGAATTTCCTGTAACTAGTAAATTGATAAAAAAGTATATAATTAGTATAATTCTATGTCTTTGCCTTTTCTGGTAAATACTTGGAATATAACATTCAATGTGATATTAATTCTATATAACGAACAAATAACATTTTCAACATTTAGCCTATAAAAAAAAATTATTTTATAGGGCAATCAATAACACGTAAGGAAACAATAAAGGCTTTTGTATAGATTGATAATAATTTACGTTCTAAATTCCTCTTTCAATTCTTTTAACGTTACATTCATTCGTTTTCGAAAAATATTTAGATTTTCGAAAATGTCTTTAGTATTTGACAGAGTTCTTAATATAAATTTATTTAAATCAATTTGCCAAAATCGGTTTATTAGTTTATGAACCCAGTTGAAGAATACTTTTGTTAAGATAGGTGCAATTAATTTTGGGTTATCCCTTTAGTTTTCTTTCATCCAAAATCAATCTATCGAAAATTGGACTACGTCTGGTAATTTTCCCTATCCGGATATACACTAACATCATATGATAAAGATATAAATTGGATAGGAGCTTTCCAAAGAGATAACATGGATATAACAAAATATCCTTTTCGTTCACCAAATCCTTTGCTAGAGTTTACCATCCAAAAGTCGATAGACAGATTAGAAAAAAGCCTACGAAAAATAATGCGTACAACGAAATAATTTTCAATATTCATGATTCGATTTTCTCGGAACAGGCGTTTACATAAGAATTCACTTTCAACATTTAGAAATGAATTTAAGCAGCACTTACATTTTTTGAGAAAATGTAAATACGAGTCCATGAACACTGTGCATTCCTAAGTCATACAGAAAATATGAATTTCAATCGCATTATATCGTTTACATACAAAACTTCACTAAATTGCATTTTTATTATTAACTTTCAATTTTTATGTCGAAGGAAAAACACGGCACGTGTAAAAAATGATATATTTATATTCTGTAAGTATGTGCAAATGATACGTGACTCTTGGCATTTCTATAAGCGTGAAACGAACACGATTTTTTGCTTAAATTTTATCGATTTTTATATACCGTGAATAGAACCTTTCCTGAAGACGTCGTAACAGTGGTAAAGTACTCTTTCTACATTAAGGGTACACGTTTTGCCTAATAACATGAATCCTGCATTATGGAGTAAGAGATTAACTCTTAAAAGTTGGCATGATAACTACAGGCTTAATTAAATTTTATATTTATAGGTAACAAAGGACTTTTAATCTCATGTCAACTTTAGAGTCACTGTATTTAATAGTACTTAAAGTAGTGTCGCGAGTAATGTTCGTCTCCATGACAGTGTGTATGAAATTTACTTCGATTTTAGTCTCCTGTTTGTAAAAATGTTACATACATAAATGTACATGGTTATTATATCTAAAATTTCATGGTATGTACGGTCAAGTAGTACATCACTGCATATCTTATTAAATATATGAAAAATATCAATTTACCTGACCCATAAATGAATGTAAAGGTGGACTTTATGAACAGCACTTAGCATTCGTTTTAATAAACAGGCACCATAAACATACGCCCCATAACCTTGCCATATCTCGCAGTCATGTATTTTAAGTCCCAGAAGTATGACAGGAAATAGGGCTTTAAGTAGATCACCTTCCTGGTGGAATATACCCTGAATTCATGTATTTACCTGGCCATATACTGGCTCGACTGTAGTCACCTCAGCTTAAAGGGATTTGTGTAAACTGTGTGTAAGAAGGCTTTCGTAACTTTCTAAAAGATGGTTTTTTCAATTCTGTAATATCAAACTGCAGTAATAATTGTTTCTGCACGGAAAGTTGACCTTTTCTACTTTCGAATAAAAGATCGACTCTGCGGTTTTGAAAGAACTCCTGGAACTGAAGGAGACATTTACTTAGAACCAACAACCCCAAGTGCTCTTAAGCGAACCAATTTACAGCGGTTATCCAATTTAACGTCCTAATTACCCTTCCAAATTGAAACTGTCAGTTTACGTACCTCTTGCCAATTTACCAAATGCACAAAAACCCTTTAGCTCAGTCTTTCGCCGGAGTTTGCCCAACTTGCGTCTGACGTTGGTGGATATGAGGAATTAGATTTTACGACATGTAGTCACTGATGATTTATACGCAGTGCCCAGTCTTGGCTAAGTAATTGACTCTACTGCATTTTAAACATTGACGTTAGATAAGCTCCTTAAGATTGGCTAGAAATTTGGTTTTCGAATGGTAAAAAATAAGACATCATAGAATTGTATGTGCCTAATTAAAAACGTTCTTGTCTAAAAATAAAGTTAAATGTAAACACAGAAATTTTTTTCAATTTGTTTCTAGTTGCTTGTCTGGTTAATGAAGATTTGAAAACTGTTGGATGTATTGCAAATTCATTTTCACTGTTTCATAATCTTGATGTGGTATCGAGGAAGGGAAAAATAATCACTGCACTCAGTTCGAGAGAACGATTGGCACTTTAATTTAAAATTTAAGAAATTCTAGCAGTGACCTGGAGACTAGTGCACTTTGTCATGTATATCGAAATACGACATTTTCTCAAAACATCACGAATGCTTTTCGTGTGCAAAGTTAGCAGACAAAATTTTGTAGTTGAAAATATCTAGTAAACATTTCTTAAATTTATTTAACACAAATAAAAAATCATAACTAATTTTTTAGTAGTCGCTTTATTCATCTATTTGAAATGTTTGTTGTTTACTTTTTCAATTTACTCTTGGATGTTGAGACACTCAAATTAAAATGCGTTTTTTAGCTAATTAATTTCTTAGAATATTGAGATTTTTAAGTAATGCAGTGTAATAATTTATAGCTTTCAGTTTACCTAATTTAAAATGACAAAAAGAACATTAATTTTCGTTAAGATCCATTTGACGTCTGAATTGTTATTTATGAATTTAATCACTTTATTTTTTAATTTCATTCCCGCCTTTGTGGCATCAGATTTGAGGAAAATAAAATTTATGACCCAGTTGTGCAAGGAATGCTTCACACCGCTAAGGGAAGTCTTCAATATCTTTTTGACTGAGGGAACTTAGTTTCCAAAAGTTAAATGGGTTCCCGAAAAAGTTCAATAGAACGATAAAATACCAATTTCTACATTTCCCCATGATAGCTATTGTTGGTCAGCCGACAATTTTCACTTGGCTGCTCTGAGGAATTGTGTTCTCCAACTTTTATCCTCAATTGTGGGCAGTTTTATAGACCCGTAAGTCCGTAGAAGTCAAAAAAATCAATGTGATCACAATGAATAGAACTGAACAAAGGAAACTTCAGAGAATTCTTAAGATGGCCTATTATTAAAATCAGTATGTCTTAATTGAATAACGGGGGATCGTGGCGCAACACTCCGTTTTAATTTTATTAGTTGCCACTGTAAATTCAGTTCAGCAAGGAACTTGTTCCCTCGCAGCTATCTTAGATTTTATGTGCTCTAATTCTAGAACCACTAAAATTCACAGTCATAGCATTGAGTTGTATTTCCCTTAAAAGCAGACTATTACGACATGTCTCTTATTTTGCTTATGCTGTCACGAATGGGTTTGAGATAGATTTCGTGATTCCATTTTATTGTCGTTCCGTAGAGCAGTCTATGCAGGCAAAAACTTTAATAACATTAATTACTGAAAGTAAAGGGATTGGATAGCATTTCAAAGCAGACAAAGCTCTGTAATTTCGCTTTGGCTTAATTTGTTTCGTTTTTATTTCTGAATTTTAAATTTTTATTGATCAAAAATAAAATATAAACTCTTTAAATTATTTTGTTGTGGATTATACTAATCCATTCTATAGAGTATTTTCCAAATTATGAAAAGGAAATTTTAAACAAATCATACAAATGCCGTAATATATGAAGGGAACTTATAGTAGATCAAAATTTACTAAATGTAGGAAAATTAAAATACTCATAGTTTTGCAGGGTGTCAGAACGAATAAATTTTTATTGATTTTAGATCTCTATTTTGAATTGAAGCGAGAATTTAGTACTTAATATCAGCGTTCAGAATTTTACTATGATCTGTTAGAGTATACAAAAAATAAAATACTAAAATTGAAAGCAGAATGGTGACAATTTTCTGTTATCAAAAGATTGGGTTTCTATATAAATATTTAGGTTTTGCCCAAAATTACTTCTTGATGGTAATTAAAAAATTTTAAAAAATTCAAAAATATTTTCTGATATGGTAAATTTAAATAGATTTACTTGTGCATCAAGCAAATTGCAGTGATCCAATTTACCTCAAATCTTTTATGTGCGTAGGTATAGCTTATGGGAAAAAATCTATTGACTAGAAATTTTGGCAAATTTCTTTGGGAAAAATAAAGTTTAAAATATCAAAAACGAATATAAAATGAAAGCTGTAATATAAAATTATGGTGAAAAAAATGGATAATTTTATTGACTCAAAAATTTTTTTGTGTTAAGCAAATATCCCACTTTTGATTAGACAGATGAAAGTTTATTAAAATTAAATCATGCGTGTTTACATGCATGAAGCCGCAGGTGTAAATGAAAAGTTAAAGTTGGTAATTCAGTTTAAGAAAAGCTTCATTTTAAAGAGCTAAGCAATGAATTTAAGATTCGAATTATCAAATTAAACAATTTTTGGTTATTTATGCGTAAAACATATCTAATAAATTCAAAATTTCTGTTCCGAAGAAAAAGAAAATCGGAATCAAATTCTCTAAAACTCCAAAACTCCTTTATAATTGAGTTGTTTTCCGAACATTCAGCATTACTCCTAAAAAGTCATTAAATCTGCGCGTTACACGCCTATGTTTGTGGTATTAAAATGAACTCGATTTAGAAATAATACTCAGGGACTTTTGGGAACGTAAGTGGGCTAACGAAATCTTATTTGTTGTTCTTTTGATAGAAAATTTAATTAAACTAGATTCATGATGTACCTACTTACCGTTGTGCGGAGTTTATAATTACATTTACTCTAAACGAAGTGGGTGGGTTATTGTTGTTTTACTCGTTCCTTTTTAATTACTAAAGGAAGCAATCAGCTAACCACCCAATTAATGCTCTGACGTACTTTTGCAACCCTTTTGAATTTTATCTAGTCAATAGCAGAGATTGTTCTATGTGCTCTTAATTTAACTTTTAACCTTTAAACGAAACTTTCTGAGGCGAACATTAATTAATTTTACCTTTTTCAATATACCAAAACATTTTCACAAACAAATCAATAGCAATGACACTAAAAGTGTTATTTTGTCTTTTGGATTAAACTTCTGTCGAATTTATGGAATAAATGAACTTTACAGAAATAAAAATCTCACTTACTCAATCAATCACAAAAGTCTATCTCGCAACATTCAGCTAAAATTTATATTTATATATTGTATAAAATTTTTGCAGGACCAGTGAGGACATAAAATGTGTTAATGGAGACTTATATAAAAGTTAGAACTCCAGTTTATGGACCTAAACGAATTTTGATCAAATTAAGATGGGACAGCTTTTATCAAAGGCAACCCATCAGCTAAACCTTGTATTACTGTTGCTACGTTTGGATATTCCCATAAAATGTTCCCCACCATTGAAGGCAGTTTAAGAAATTTTCGTACTTTAGATGTAACAATTAATTGCTCAGAATGGATCAAATAAATCATACCCCATTTTAAAAATTAAATCGTATGACGTAATTTTTCCCATTAACCTTAAATCAAAATTACAATCTCTCAATTAGCTTTCCAGAGTGTTAATCCTGATTTCCTTTTAATACTTGAATCAATAAACCGGAGAAAATTGTACCTAAATGTTATTTCCTGACATTAACTGTACACAAAGGTATATCTCCATGTAATTAGGTGACAACACTGAAATATATTGCACTCATTAACCTTCAGCCTTTTCCTCTTGAGTAGTTAAGGCAGCTGTTAAAGGCACAATATTGTCGCATTAATGCTATGCTAAGCCACCACTAATTTCATTCTGAATGGTGAAGACAATGTGCTCAAATGTTTTAATTAAGTTGCGAAAAGAACACATTCTCTTTATTTTAAAATCCTTTGTAGTCGAAGTAAATATTGCCCATGAATCCTAATAGCGAGATGTTACTGGGTCAATAAATATCGCATAAGTGGAGAATCACCATGAACGAATTTGTCTAGGGTTGCTATGAAGAACCCCATTACCAGGTTTTATTATAATTTAGAAACGTAGACAAATTAGTACAAGATGGTCTAAGATGCACATTTTTTTTTACCTCTTGGCGCAAATAAGTAAGATAGAATTATGAGATTACGTGAGAAAAATAGTAGATCTCAGTTGACGTTAAATGAAAAGTATTTCTTGAAAATATTCAAGTTAAAATTTGTAAACAAACATATTGAATTTATCTTCGCAAGTCTCATGATGAAGTTTCCTTGGAGACCAAATTCGGAAATATTATATTAAGATAAATAAAAAAAAATTAGTTTTTGTTAAAACTCATTTAAAAGATCGAAAATGAGGCCATCTGAACATAAATTGGGTGAAACTTCAATTTAATATGCCTAAATTCAAAATATTTAAACTGTCAGTAAGGAAATGTTTTTCACCTGAATTTTAAAATTCTGTTTTGAAAAGTACGTGTTTAAGATTTTGGGTAGCTGTTATTACTTAATTCAAATTTTAAGTTAATTTTGTTATTATTATTATTATAGGCTGTATCAGCTATGCCCAGATTGCGAAAATGACTCGCGTTATTTTCCTCTGCAACAAGCTCAGTTGGTCGAGATCTAACCTTCGAATCCTCATCACCTACCCAAGGACAATTACATTATTGTTCTGAGCCAATTTTTTTGTATGGTTTTTAGGAATCATAATGGAAAAAAATAAAAGGTTTTTAGCCAGTAACGCTCCAAATACTAAAGTAAAGTTCGCGATATGCCATTTTTTCAAAACAATTCAATCATTTTGCTTCTAAATAGTAAAACTATAAAATTAAATATAATTATATAAGTTAAATATAATTTTGTATCAAAATACCACTTATTTGTTAGGATACATAATACATAAAATACTTTATCATTTTCATCGACCATTCCATTAACTTTTTTCGTATAATTCGTAATTATTGTTGATATTTCATCGTTTCTTAATTTGTATTCTTTTAAATGTTTCTAATGTCATGGTTTTCATTTCAATCACAACACGTTTTTTATCTGAGTTCTCAATTAAATTTGGGACTATTATGCCTTAAATATCTCAGTTTTCTATTTACTATTTTTTTTTTTATTACGCATAGTGTAAACAACGACAATTCGAAATAACACTTTTGTCTTTTCTGATTGCATTGAATAATGCAAATGACATCAACTCTTTAAAGTGGTAACTTACTCGTTAAGTCATGTTTGTTTTTATAACCAAAACTTTAAATTTGACATTTTAATTTTACTTATGTGGGTGGTAACAATGGGGAAAGTAGAGGGAAAGCTCGAAAAACACTTTAAGTATAAATCGCATTAACCATGGAAACGACCATAATTAATCTTAATTTACGAACTCATTTAATTATAACAAGTTTCATAAATTAAATTTTGGATGAACTTTCTGTGAGAATATTTTGGTTACTTTTGCATTAAAATATTTTATTATTATTTTTTTATTTCAAGTTAAGAAGATTATGAAATATTTTTGTTTTGTTGTATTGGGTTAGTGAAAATGAATATTCAAAATTATGATGCAATGCATGAGTTCAGTTCAATAAAATTGTTAAAATATTGTAGGTCTCTTTGCCGAAATATGTTTTAAATTCTGCATTTGCATTTAATGTAAATATGTGAAGAATGGAATAACAAACACATATGAATTAACAAAAAACATAAATGCATACAAAAAGTTGAATAGAAAGTCCTTTTTAATAAGGGGGAATGTTTGGTTTATACCCATCCATAATAAGTTCTAATATACACCTGGATTTAGATTCAACTTTTAAATAATTTTCTCAATTTCTATATCAACGATAATTTAATTTTTTATGGAATTTTATTTAAATTTATGATAAAATAATACTCCCCCCTTGGTTTCTACAATCTTGAATAAATATTATTTTCAATATTTTATACGCTTTCGGAGAAACGTATGGTGTATTGTCATTTATTTTGAGGTCTTTATAAAGGGAACTCACTCAATAGGATATTTCCCATCTCTTCTATTTAATCATAGTACAATAATGTCCACCATTAAGAAGTCATTACTCAGCAATGAGCCAACTCTAGGGTCAAAAATAATCCAACTAAGTTGCATTGAAGTGAATTAATTGCGTCCTCAAAATACGACACGATTCCAGCAAACATTTTGACAAATTTGAGAGATGGACTGCTTTTTGTATAGAGTCGAGTGGAAGATAAAATTAATGTCTGGAAAATGTTTTCGGAACGTTCTACTGAATGCGAATGAATTTCACGGGAAAGAACTTTCCAGTAACTTAAATGAAATAAATCCGACCTATTTCCTTTCTGGTTATGCTCCTTGTTTGATAAAGGTCTGAATTTATTGATTTTCGCGCTCGAACAATTTCTGACTTCACGAGTTGACTATCAAACAGCAATTGTTACTCCTTTCTTTCTTTGATGAAGGTTGGGCAGCAATTCAAGGACGGGAGGTAATAAGGTCACAGAAAGGGATCTAAGACTCCAGAGGCTAAAAGGGTATAACGTTTTAGTAAATTACCATGGAATATTCCCCTTTTTTAAAAGCAACGTAGCACCCTAATAAAAATCCCATGAATAAAACTGGTTTTTACTTTACTTGTTTAACTTGACTCCTTGCAATATCTAGCTTAAAACTGTTAGCATCTGTGTTAAACAGGTCAGTATCAAATAAATCTTAATCGAGCCAATGGTTTACATGAATTTTTGCGGAATGCGCTAGTAAACGGATTGCAGGCGTTTTGCTGTAGTCCCGCGCTTGCACAAACCTCGCCGCTAGTAATTTTATTGAATGCATAAAAAGTGAGCAATGCGGTGCGCCGCGGCGGTTCCATTAGCTAATGCATTTAATTAGTGTCGACTGTGTTAATGCTGCGACACCTGATGAATTTATTAACCTAATTTCAGGGACTTCGATATCACTTTTCATCTGTAGCCCAACAAGCTACTTAATTTAATGAGTTTCTCTGAAACGACAATCTGATAAGAAGTCTTTGCTTGAAAGGGCCAGAATTCGATACGCTCAATTTTAAGTAATGGTATTTTCTTTGAACAGTCTACAGCTTTGAAAATAACATGATCAAAAAGTAACACGATAATGAAAATGAAAAATATTTTTAAAATTAAGTTTTACAGGAATTTATAAACAATTACTAAAAGTAAAGGATCTTTTATCTGTGAGTATTTTCGCGATTTTGAAGTTAGAGAACATTTTAGCTTAAATTTATTTAAAGGTACATGTTTTTTTTTAATTTGTCTAGTATATTCAAATCATTTGGTTATTTTATTTTATATACATTTAAAAAGGTTATGACGAGCCATGTTTCTGAGATTATTGTAGAAGTTTCCTAATGCGAATGTAGTAAATTAGGCACTATTTATAATAGACATGTTTGGTAATTTAAAAAAAACGTAGTTAATTTTAAGTGAATATTTGTTCTCAATTTTGTAATAAAAGTCTAATTGGGATATAGCAATGAAAAACGCGTAAAAACCTGTTGTTGTTTGCCATCTACTTAATCATTTTCCATTTTATTACACAAGTAGGTCTGAAACTTTTATAATATTCCTTTCATTTCGATAGTTAACATAGAGTGACTTTTAAAAATTAAATATTTATCCCGAACAACACTCGTACAATAAATTATAAGAATTAGTCCCTACTTGGTCTTTTGACGACTAATTTTATTATTTACAACAAAGGGAAGTGAAACCAGTGATTACTAAAAAACTTTTGCGTAGATTGATCAAAATCTGATTAAATGGAATAAAGATTTTCTGAAAATAAATATTAATGCGACAATGGCTTAAGGGTGCCCTTAATTTACAAGTCAAATAAACACAATTTTAAAGAAAATTACGAAAATGTTTTTGAATTAGATTAAGTTGAATGATTAGAAGCAAACAAAATCGGAAATTATTACCTTGCAAAGTAAATTCCTTTCTAATAAAAGAAAGGCTAAATGCTTGGTTGTAAACTCTAGATAAAAAAATTTCAAAAATGCGTTATATCGAAAGGTAGCGTAATTACTAAACTTTTTTCTACAAAAGAACGAAACGCAAATGTGGTAAAATGAGTATGCTATGGTAAAAAAATTTCTATTTAAAAATTAAGAAAGTAGTTATTAAAGAAAACTTTCTCCGATTTTTATTAAAGTTATCTGGATTTGGCGGATCAAATACGGCTATTAAGCTCGTCGAGTGTCGTTCCAAATTTGGGATCATCGAATCTTAGATTTGAAAATTTCAAAATTATGAAATGTCTGCAACTATTTTAAAATAGGGAAATTTTGTTTTTAAAACAAAAAAAATCTTTCACTTTCGCTTTTGCTAGAATGAAAATGACCCTAATTTGCAGTGTCATACGTAATAAATATACTTTCTTCCAAATCACAGGTGCCAACAACAAATATTATATTTTATACAAATTTTAAACAAAATCACTTTTATGACAGAAAAAAAAAATTTCTCGTGACGAGCCTAAAAATTAATTATGGACCACTTGGTTTTTACTTGGGATGTTATTAAATTACGGTTCAATCTGAATTTATCCGGATAAATCAGGCCTTTTTAATGTTACGGTGCATTTCTTTTATGTCCGTGACGTTGTTTGTACTATTTTTAAGCGGCGATGAAAAAGTGAGGTGCCATGTGTTTGATCTGTCGCTGTGATTGCGTTCTATGACCTCCTAACTTGAAAACGACACTGATGATTAATTGAGTGCAATTTTTTTCGCGTTGATGTGAGTAACAAAAATGTTTCGAGCTACAAAACAGCAGGCTCGATTTTGGGAATACACGGGGATTGTATTGAGACGTGAATCGAATAATTTTAGGAAAAAAAAAAGACTTGTGACTAATGAATGATATTAATGGTCCAGATTCACGTAGAGCTCGCAAGGCTGATGCAGAAGTCATGAATTTTACAAAAAACGATTTTCCTCATTTTTCATATTTACTTTTTTATTCTTTAGTATTTTAGAATATTTTAAAGGTATCTGCTACTTTGCTCAAATTCTTTTAACTGAAGGTCACTATGGTGTTATTTCAAAAGCGCCTATATTACCACTTCAATGTCTCGTGGCTGCCTTGAGAGAGTACATTGAGCTAAAGATTTTCTTTGTTAAATTTTGGGCACGTTCTATTCACAACGACGTCCGTCTGTACGTAATTCTTTTCCGAAATAATTTACCATGTGATGTCGGAAATGTTCTGTTCATGTATTTATTTATTCTTTGAATTTCATAAATACAACTGAAAAAAATTGATGGCAGAGGAGAATTTTGTAACCTTATCAAAATGCCCATAGAGAAGAATAATTTGAGAGATTTAGTTTTTTCATGATATTTTCCATTGATTTTATCAAAATTGACAGCGTTAAAACTTTTTTATATGTCGTGAAAATTATCTCCTGCAAATTTAATCAAGAAAATTACAAAACTATACCAAAATTTTTAAATTTACAAACGTTGTCCTTGAATAAACTACAACCTCATTTAATAAAGCAGAAATCTCTACAGTCTGTTTCATATTAAGTTCGAGATTTAGAATATTTTTAAAAATTGTTTTTCTTTAGAGCTAGTTTTGTCCACCATTGTCCTCAAGGAGGAACCCTTTTTATTACTGTAATGTCGTATTACAAGATTCTAGTCTACTGTAAAAGTTAACTTATAAAAATGAAAATAAATAAGTAATAATACGTCACATTTTAGTAATTTACCCTTTGCAATAAAACACACAAATTCATTTGTCCAACTGAATCAAACTACATGAAAACTAGACCGACAAATATTGTTTATTCATAAGTTTTATGTTTAGCATCGAATATAAAATTTGAATTCACAATATGCATTATTTGACTGCAAATATAAAATAGCACTAATCCATGTGAATAAACCTTCGTATGACTGCAAAGGCAATTTTATCCGTCAAATTACTCGATGGCAGCGTTGGGATTGAATTCAGAACTGCTTTTAACTAATATAGCCATAAACGAATAATGACTCCCATAGAACTGATAATAATAAAGGTACGCTACAGTAACTTTCGACATTTAACCTTTGTTGGTCCCCGCCCGATTGTATCCTTCCTTGATTTATGCAGAGACGTTGCATATTCATACCATCCGAGGGTGGAATCGATATCGTCCTGCTAAAAGTTCTATGCATATGTCTAATTCTATGCGGCCTCTGCGGAGCATCGTAGGCGCTCCTGTTCAACCGTGATGCATATCCACATATTCATTTGCTGTCAATAGTTCCTACAGGAACAAAATAACATGAAAATTTATTTCAGGAATTCCGACTAGGAAGGAATATTAATGAATGACGGTCACACACAGACTCTTTGGATTTGGCTATGAATTAATCGAATCAACCGGTGTCAATCGAGTTTTAAAATTTTAACGTACACCCACATTCATATCACGGGTTGGTCGGAGTATGTAGACTATCAACGAAACAAGAGACAACGAAATTAAAGCTATAGTCACGCATTTCATTGCTCTGTGGTGTGACTATGAGGATGTGACTTATTGTACACTCTCTGGAGAAGTCAAATTTTGAACATTTCAAAACAATCACTAATTAACTGGTGGACAGCTTGTTATGATGACATAATATTGAAATTTCGAAGTTTATGTCTGCTGTAGTTACATTGTTTCAACATCAGTAATGTCAGAGGTTGTTCTATAGATGGCATCACCCATTTTGTATCTATCCTCATTATCCCCGAAATTATGAATACGACGAGTGAGGAAGAACTATATTACTTATATGATTTCAATTAACCGAAATACAGGCTTGTCATTTTTGAAGAAGTAATTTTAAAATCTTTTAAATCTAATTTGAAGAAAATTTTTTCCAAAAATGATTTGGAAAAGAAATTTTTATATATAGTTTTATGCATATGTTGGTATAGATATAAGCACTTTTAATTCTCGTTGTTGGAGGAAAGATTTTAAACTTGACTATGCATAAAGGTCCTAATAGCTATCATAAATTTTAGCCAAAATAGAAAATGGTGCTTGAAGGTGAAATAATCGACAGCATCTGTCTAGTCCCCTGAAGACAATTAGACGTTCCGAAAACATGCAAAATATTTTAGTGTAAAAAATTGATAACATGCTAAGAAGCCATCTATCAATTTCAGTGGCTGATTTCACCGAATCCCTATCCCATTTATATGAAGAACACGCTGCCGCCCTTCAGACGTTAGTGTCGGCGTATCGAAAGAAGAATGGAGAACTTCGTAAGGAAAGGTAAGATGCCAAAAAGAAAATCTGTTCGGCGCCAGCGAGAAAGCTAACTAGATGAAAATTTATTTGCTCTTATTTTCAGACCAGCGTGTCATTCTTCGCTGTTCCAGGCGTGGGAGACATTCCTCCAAGAGATCGAAGCCGACTCTCAGGCATCTAGCGATGTGGCCAGTGCACTCTCAAGACAGGTACGATACCGATAAATTTCGACTTCCAAGACTAGTTTTTGTGAGCTAGAACTCTTACCGTCTGTATAATGCGGCAAGTCACGAAATCTAAATGAATAGTAATTATGACGCCATTAGGTACAGGAGGGGGCGTTAAAAACACTTTTGGCCAGCGGTGCCTTTATTACTCATACGTGACCTGGAGTGCGATACAAGCACCGGAGATTTATGTTACTGTCAGGACTTTTTGCACCATAAAGGGTCAGGGAAAAGTCTTTAAGGATGGACATATACATTTCATGCAAGTAGGAATTATCCTAGATTCGGGACTGAATTTTTAAATGAAAGTAATTTATCATTAGGATAAAGGAGAAGTTAGGCCTGAAAAAGTTGCTTCAGACACTCGGGAACTTTATGACAAATTTATTGTTCTTGAATTATTAAAAAAGATACTTATTCAAAGTTTAGCTCTGGACGAAGGATTATGCTGGGAAGATTTCCTATAAAAATTCTTTTATTGCTGAACTGAGCAATGATAAGAATTTTCCTTCAAGTTTATATATTTAAGTAATAAACATGAAACGAGCATCTTTTTATTATGAACACTGAAACATGTTCCCTGGCTAAAAATGTTTCTCGTACAATATTTTAGGTGTTGAACAAAATTTTAATGATCCACAAAACCCTAAAAAGTTTTATATAATATCTTGCAATTTTTCTTTAAAAAATATCCATTGTAATACTGTCTCAAGGTTAATTGGGAATTAATTCGTTAAAGGTAATTGGGAATTAATTCGTTAATTCACAGGTAATGTGAAATTGAATTGCTTTAAATATATCAACGGAAATAAATTTTGAAACTAAGTGAAGAATCCTTTCAATTAATTTTAATTTTCATGTTTTAGGAACTTTTAAAAAACTAACAAATGTTGTATATGCGCCTGTTCAGTCTCATTGAAACAATGGATTGAAGCTAACTATTATTACGGCTTTGTACAATTATTGGAAATTTATGGGAAAGATTTAATACTTGCCTTTTATAAAAATCTTGAATTATGGAAAGTAGTTTTTCATCCCAAATCTTATGGCATTAAGCCAGAAACATGCGTGTTAAAAGAAAAGTAGATATGCGTTTAAAACCAAACCCATTAGCAGCGCAAGTCAAAGAAAAGTAGATTTTGAAAATTTCTAAATACTATAACTTTAAACCTACCGATTTTGGCCGCCTACAAACGAACGAGACATAAATTCAAATTTTAGCCAGATTTCGTTACAATTCGTATACCTCCAGTTTGCATATGAATTTCGTTATCGAACTTGTGGTGATTTGGGTTTTAAATTGCGTGGTATCACATTCTTCGCGTAATTAGAAAGTCAAATTATTGAGATATTTCCTTCAGTTTTCTTACACAATGAAATAATAATCACTTGTTAAAACATTGAAGTGACTCTCTAATCTCTGCGTTAAAACTTTGAAAAACTTTAACCTCCCAAAACAAAGTGATTTAAAAATGAAGCCCACAAGCCCTGAAATTATGTCGTTCTGTAAAACAACTTATAATGATGGGGAAACAATTCATCGAGGAAATCATCGGTATTGAAAAGTTGTATCCCATTTTCAATCTAAGAAGATCCAGGTAAGTCTGTATTGCTCCCACTCGCAGAACCATGACAACTATAGTCTAATTCTAGTCTAACAAAGTTCGATACAAAAATTTTCCAAACATGCATGCAGAACATGCCGGGCCAATGTCTGATAAAAATAAGTTTATGAGATTTGCTCATTCTGTGGAATGATAAGTGGAGCTTATTGATAATAATCCGTGAAAATCCACATTTGAATGCCCACATACGATTTGGATTATTGTGACAAAAGTTGAGGGGAGAACGTTCTCGTTGCAAAGCTACTTACGTAGATAAAAGAATATCAAATATCCAATTTTTGGAAGGAAGGAAAACGACAATGTGTTTACTGGTGCAAGGTGAGAAAAGGGCGCAAAGATGTGACTCGACGGTTTTAGATTAAAATAAAATTGAAATATGAAAAAAAAACTAATTTCTTTATCGTGTGCACCATGAAATCACCGATAAATAGTGTAATAAATATTAACCCTTTTATAAAATTTTTGGAATTGATAATTTTCGACAAACTGGGCCTACTTCCTCTTGTACGTTTCTAAAAGTCTAAGTAACATGTCTCATCCTAAGGCGTTTACTAAATTTCAACTTCAGACTACAAAGAGTGAATTGTCTCTCTAAATATCTTGTCTTTAAATAGTGTGCTAGATCATAATTGGACATATTTAGTGCGTCTCCTATTGACGCAAAAGTGTCATTCATTTCTAAAAATAACAAATATCCATAAAAAATCCAACATCGGAAATATTGGGTATATTTCGTTCTTCTATTGATTATTTTATTTGTGAATAAAGGCTCAAATGCGACAACTGATACTTTTATTTACTCCATTATGCGGAAACAACTACAAAATAGCTGCAAGAATAAAACGCGGATATATTTTTTCTATCCACGCACTGGGAATATCACTGGTATAGTTTTAAACACACTTTTGCTTGTACGGAGTAACCGAGGCTCCTTTACCTTTTTAGGAGTGTTACCAAAATTATCATTTATACAGAGAATAATACTAGAAATTATTTAGACCCTAAAATGTAAATTTGTGATAAAGATAAAGACTTTTAAGTTATTTGCTTGTTTTGTACATTAACATATTCGATATGCTCTAAATTTGGTTTATTTTTGCATAAACTTGAAATGTCCTCTGCATCGAACAGAATTTGATCTTCTCTTATATTCTCAATTTTACATACAGAAGATAATTATGAAATTATTTTAGCTCTTAGCAACTTTGAAAATCCAACAATAGTAATTTTGACACCTCTTCTGGAAATATCATGAGTTTTGCGAAACTTCGTAAAATTTAATTGCTTACTTTTATTTTTTTATTGTGCATTTTCATGGCTATTTACACCGAAGAGTGGTGAAGATTTTCTATTAACACCTTAAGAACGGGGAATTTTAACATAAAAAAAAATGCACGGAGTGGATAAACGGTAATCTCCTCCGATGAAACTTCGGTGTTCTTTGATCATAGAAGCTGAGTGTAGGTGGGCTGTATTTGTGATTCACACCTTCAATGTGACGGCTTCGTTATATTCTTATATATGAAATTTTACGTATTTACTCATATAACGCATGTAAAAATAATTAAAAGTTTTTGAAAAATAATTTCATGGCACTGATTAAAGCAGCAAAAGCAGAATTTAAATCGCGGTTCTTGAATTCATCTATTCTCTTTTCGCTCTTCTTCATTGTGATTAATCAATTAAATTAAGCGAAAGAAAGCAAATATCTTGAACTTCCTGCAAACAGATTTTTTCACTTGTTGTCCTTCAGTGGCTCCACCAGTGTCATTTAAATTGAACAAGTGTATGAGCCGTGTAATTGCTCTAATGAAATGTAGCTATTCCTTGCTTTGTTCTGCAGTACATCCTTAATTTTCTCGCTTTTTTTGATCTAGATTTTGTAGTATTCTTAAAGAGCATATAGTGAAAATCTAAGACGAACTAAAGATTATAAAGTAGGGCTGGTTTGCTTATCATAAATCGAAATAAATCTAAAAGGATACTGCTTGCTGGAATTTAAAAGATAATAGAATAAATTTAATACATTAAAAAGCAGTATTTATACTAAAATTTACAACAATTACAAAATAGCGTCTTAAGTCTAATTTATGAGGTGAAATTTAATCTATTATTTATTAGTGTATGTTGACTTTATCACATAGAAAACAGGAACAAATACGAAAGTTATATCTAAATAAGTTTTTTCACTACGAGTTGAATAAGATATTTACTACCAGTAATTAAATGGTACTAGTTTTATAACTGATCATATAAACAATACAACAATATAAACAATTTGTAGGAAGGGAATTGCTCTTAAATCTTTTATAGTTAATTTTATAGCGTCTAATTGCATGGATATCGTAAATCCACATACAAAGACGAGTAATAAATGGTGGCTTTAACAGCACTGGGTCTACTTAATTGAACACATTGTACGGTAGTACAATCGAGATTAAGTAAAGTAATGCTTTTGTCGTCCTCATATGAACTCAGTTGTAATGGACAGTAATTACTACTTATCGTAGACCAAAAAATAAAAGGTATTAAATGTAATTTGTTTGATTGCAGGTGTCGCGACCAATGCTTGACAAATCATTTCATCGAAAAGTGCAAAGTAGGAAAATATTTATACATAGGGAGTCCTTTGAGAACATTATCGCAAAGACTGAAGAAAAATTATCAAAAGTACGTAATAATGGGGAGAAAAACTGCTGCAAAGTGATGCCGAAATGATAATTTGAAATTAATTTTATGTATTCACTTTTTTATAGTGTCGCATTGAGTACAAGCAGTGTTACCTGGCCCACCGGCAGAATCCGAGTCAGCACACCTTGACGCAGTACGTCGACGCTCACAATGCGTACGTGCAGCAACTGCACGCAACAAACGCCATGCTGGAGACCTACCACTCCGAGACTCTGCCGCATCTCATGCAGGAGCTTGAGGAGATTTACAGCGACCTCTGCAGCACCGTGTCCGAGGCCGTGCTGCAGGGCATCGACGTGATTTCCGTAAAGGTGAGTCCAAAGCTACACTTTCGAACTTGCTTAATTGAAATAGCATGTCTGCATCGATCTCTGCATTATGAGTAATTGTTGTACTTACACGGATTGAGTAATTCGAGACCCAAATGACCTAAATCATTGAAAAATCTAGTAAGAGAATTGCTAATCGAAATACCTAAATTGTTCTCAAGTATTGTAGAAACAATTCCTATTTAAATACAAAAGTATAATATTCATTAATTTATGTTTTCTTGACACCCTAATCACTAAATAATGAAACTACGATTAATAATAAATAATAAATAAATTCCAAATTCTTTGATAAAATTTAAATTATTCCATACATTTGAATGCGAAATGGACAAAGACCAATATTTTTGCATTTCCAAAATAAAAGAATTAACGATCTTTGGTAGAAACTTAATTCACTTAATTTTAATGTAATAAATAAAATAAATTACTATAAGTTTAAAATATTTTATATACACGTATACGTAATTTTTTATATGATTTTAATTATTAAATTAGTCAGTTAAATATAATTAATTAATTTTAATTAATGTACGGATGTTTGCATTTTAGCATCACCGATTAATTGAGGGAAAAAGTCTTAATAAAAAAAACTGAACATAGAACAATAAAGAAAATTATAACTAGAAATTTTTGATTAGTAAAAAAACATTTTTTTAAAGTACTATTTTTTTAATATTGTGAAGTTAAAAACACAACACCAGGATTAAAGTGAGATTTAAACCCACAACCTGGGAGGAAAGACAAGTTGCTCTGTTACAGATTCATCGAGGTTCCCTTGACTCCTTAAAACTTCTCAACTATTTAATCTTTCGACTTAACGTTTAATCTCATCAAACATCCGGGTTAATCCCAAGGCCATGATAAATTCCAATGAATATGTACGTTTTTATAATTGTATTACAAACAATACCATAACAATAGCATTGTTCCGCAAAGAGTACGTTTACGTTAAAAGTACTCGTAAATTCAATTGAGGTACTTCTACTACTACTACAGCTCCATAGTTATCAGGTAGGAAGTTATTTTCCCGATAGCTATTAAGTCTGCAAATAAAGAATATAGGAAATGGATAACGCGTTTTATACCTATTGGTCCCATCTTTAAAATACACCCACTTGCCAGAGGGAAAAGTCTCTCAATTTTCCATCGGCCTAGATTGTGCACATATGTAGCTTTTACAATTATTTCTGCCATGTGGGCTTTTGACCCATAAAAGTAATTTACCTGTCAATATCAGACGGAGAGAAAAACAGGAACTTATAAGCTCGCGCGGTTGTGAATAAATAAACAAGGCAATTTTGCTTGAACATTGTGGAGAAAATCTAGCAGCTGAAGTAGACAGTTTTGAAATATTTTGCATTTTGAGTACGCTTTATGCACTCAGACATTAATTGAGTGAAGAGTATGTTAGAAAGTCCTATAAGATAATTTTGTTTTACATTCTTAAATTCTTTTATTTATATATTAAAAATATTTTCAATTCTCCATTTTGTTGATGGTGTTTAATAAACTCACGAAGTAATTGTATTATATAATAATTGGGACTCTAACGTTGAATTTAGATACATATGTTATTACAATCCCTTATGAGATAGTAACTAAATCTTGGTAGCCTGCATGTTGTCCTGGTGCTAGTATTAACTCAGACAAAGCGCTTCTATCCACAGAATTTTTTCGTTTGAAATTCTGGTCATGTTAAGTTCAAGTCATGCCTGAGGGGCAAGCATTATTCTGAAAAGTGTCTTGTATCAAAATTAGAAATATAATCTCACGATATATTCGCATACGTTTGTAGCCATTGTCCTGTTTACTACATCGGGAATACTTTGCATGTGGTTTTACGCTATTTCTTCTAGTGTACGTGACAAAAAATATCGGAAAACCAAAGCACATCATCATGTTTCTCACGAAAAGGTGTGTTTAACTGAATAAGATTTGTAGTTAGGTGCGAATAGAAAGTAGACACCTTTTTTTTAGAAAGGGGCAAGAAACAAAAAAGTAATTCCACCAAGGGAATAGTCTGAAGAAGCAACGAGTCATAAACAGACTTATATTTCTACTATATTTTTAATGGATATGATTAGTTATATTTCAAATTAATTTCGGATTGTGATTAAAGGGGAATACTCTTTTTATTCAGAAATGGAATATTTGGGATTTAGCATAGAAAAGAAAATATTAATTACTTAATATAAAAGATAAAATGACACTAGCTCTGATTAATGAGTGGGTATAATCTTTCAAGATGTTTTGAAGATTGAGTTTTCTAAAATTAAAATTTCCATTTAAAAAAGGAAAAAAAAAAACTTGTTTTCATTACTAACACAAAATATTCTATTTTTAGTATTTTAATCAATATTTATTAATATAAACATCAATGTCATCGTTAAATGAACGACCCTTTTGATACAAATATTTAATTAAGTTAAGTACTTACATAATATCTAATTCAAATATGCCCTTTTACTATACAAAGAAAAATATTATTATTTTATTAAATTTCTTTTTACAAGAAATTTCTATTTCTAATTATATAAATGTCAAAATAATTTTGTGGGAAACAATTAAATCAATTACCGATTACAAGTCTTAATTGGATTAACTAAGTTTGAAGGAGACTTAATTTGAAATTTAATTTCCCAGGCGAATGAACAATCAAAACGTTACGAAGGACTTTCAACGCAATGTAGAACAATAGCACCGCAACAAGACCTATCGAACTTTGTTCGAATTCTATCAACGCCGCCGAATCCACAAAGAGTTCCTAAGAAAGCTTTTGCACCACCTCATCCTCAAGCTGAAGAGGATCCTACAGACTATAATGTAAGAAGAAACCCCTATTATTCCTTACATCCCCGTATCTTAAGAGTATTTTTTTAAAAAGAATTTTTTGCAGGATAATTCACCTCCCTCCCTCCGCAATGAGCTCGTAATTGATAGAAACTCATCACTGCAGCTGAAGCCAGCTTTGGAGGCCCTTAAGCGTGAAGCGGCGGATTTAGAAATGCAAATAAGGCAGCACCAGGTGAGTTACGGCATAGCATCAACTCGCGGCAGATAAATTACCTGAAATTGCTTTTTAAGGACTCTGTCGATGCCTTAATTCGGACACAAACCCGGGGTATCGAGAATCAGCTCTACAACAAAGTGAACGAACTCCAGGAGGACCTGTCGATGAAGAAATTCGATTTACGAGCGAAGCAAATCCATTTAGCTGCTGTCAGGGCGCAGGTATGCCGCTTTTCTACCTATTAAATTTTCATAGGCCGTCGATAATTTATTCAGTGCACCATGATTCCCGACTCTGGTCCTCCACAGTGGCTTTAGACACTTTACGACTTTGTAAGTCTTACATGTTCGAAGGCCTTATAAAAAATTTATTGTTTGTGGGGCTTTTGACAAATTGCCGGGGGTTAACGAAGTGGTGGTAAAAGCAAAAAATATAAGGCAAACTTGAGACCTATGTCACAATATGAAGTAGTTTGAATACAAAAAGCAACGAGACAATCAATTGGCGTGTGAAGTAGCAATCAAGCTATCCTAGGCATCCTCTAAAAAGATCTTCAATAGGACTAAATGATGCAAGTACTTTATTACAAAGCATTCCATCGCTCTGATTTCATAAATTAGCTGACTTCTGAGCTAGATTTTCGACATCAAAAGAATTCATTAAATATGAAATTGTGAGTTATGCGACTCTTCATTTTAATTTTTCGCCTAATTTTAACCTACACAGATACTCGACATTTGTCCCTTTTAAAGGTCGTCCCAATTTCTGTTCGCCCCCTCTAAAGAAAACAATTTATTGATCCAGATACAGCAATTGATTGCGTCTTATTATATTCGAAAGGTGGAGACATCGTTGCTGTTTTAAACTAAACATTTTTCATATCTGCTACTGATGTTGCCAACATTTCAATCAGGACATAATAAAAACAAATACTGACTCTCAATTACTGTGACAAAAAACCACGTTTTGTTTTAAAGGGAACTGTCTGTGTTTGACGTTTTCTCTTAAGGTTCCAAAAATAATTCGATATGAATATATAATTTTAAATGGATCCCATGTAGACGCCAGAAACTTTGAGATATTTGTCTTGTTATTTTTCCGTAACAGAAAAATCCATTTAAACATTTATTTGACAAGCAGTCCTCATCATGGAGTAGTAATAAATGTTCTGTCGGAATTGTGCAATATACAACATTTATTTTTACTTTTGAAATAAAATGTAAGAAAAATGTAGAAGAAGTTTTCTAAATATCAATAAAACGCGATAATCTATACATCGTGGAAAAAAAAAAACGTAACGTTGTGGTCCAAATATGATAAAATTCCAAATATCCATTTACAGAATCGTCTACAATTTTTTGCCTGTACACTCCTTGGGAGTTATATTCATTATTACACAGTTCAGATATAAAAATATAATACAAATAAACGAATTTTTTTCTATTTTTTTTCTCGCAAGCAAGATTGCAATCCCCACTGTAGATTTAAAAACAATTTAAATTCTTTGTGTTTACAATGATTTCCCAAATAAAATAATTTTTATACAGTCAGTAAAAGAATGCTTTTTAAGTAATACTTATATAAAAGGTCAGAAAAAAATAAGTTTCTTTAAATTTCAAATGAAGCCACCAGTCTACTTTTATGGCTCTTATATAAAAAGCATTTCGGCTGTTGATTTATGGGTGATACGCTATTGGGAATTTCTGCGGCCCTCCAATAAATACTCGCCTATCGTTTTAATTTTTAATATACGAAAACAATATGTCATCGTTAAGCTGACCAAAAATTATTTATTTTTTTTCTATTTTAACAAGGCCTTTGCCATTTATCAAGGCCCTTGGCACGTGTGTATCACCCCTGGCACCATTAAAGCCAGAGGAGTAACGCCAGGATAGTGAAAAATTACGCGAAGTACTAAAATGTTATTTAATGCGTAGTGCAACATAAATACATATTAAATCGTGGGATCTACACTTATTTACTTGTTTGTTTGTATTTATTTATTTCGCTTAGTACAAGCTATTTATAAATTTAAACTAATTAAACTAAATAAATTTAAACTAGAGTAAAGGCGAACGGGTAGAAAACGTTAGAGGAGGGATTTTGTAAAAGCATAACAAACAAATGATACAGGGAGAGATATAGTTTGAGCTTTCCTAAGGGACCTAATTGTTTTCAACTTTCTAATTATAGTAGTGATTGCGACGTATAAAATTAATAAAACCAAAACATCCAACCAAGTGTCCGTAGCAACGGTGGACGGGGTCGACCAGGGAAGAATATTTTTCACACTAAATAAGCCAATTTCGATATCAAATTATTGTTTAAAGCATCCTTTGTTGTATGGTTCTTATTGTACTATGACAATGAAAAACATTATAAAATATTCGTTTTACCTGGCAAAAACATAAGGTCCGTGTTTGAACAAATAGCGTATAATCCCTTTACATTCATAGACGAATGAACATGATACACTTGAGTAATCTTCATACTATTCCCTCTCCTGCATTCAGTAGGTCTCACCTTCGTTTTTGGGCTTCTTTTATCTCTCAAAAAGAAAAATGTCTGCTTCATTATTTTCGCAAAGTTTTCCTCTGGTCAATTTCTCTATTACCTGAGTAAGCTAAAAAACATTCGGATACGTCTAGAATAAATTTAAATTCATTAACCCTCATTATGTTCTTAAAAGTATGTTCAATTTTAAAATTTTTAAAGCAGATTTATATATATATATATTGTTATTATTTATATATTTATATATTCATTATTATTTTTATTTTTATATTACATTTATTTCTAAATTTGTCTGAGGTAACCCAATTTAATAGACTTAAAAAATCACTTATGCTGGACACTTATGTTAATAGATCTTCATATCTTACAATTAATACGAGAATATTAAGATATTGAAGTATGACAGAAAATTCCTATCCCAATTCTTTAGTTAGGCGCTTATTGAATGTTTAATATATAAATTTATTGAGACAAGGCTGGACAAGGCTTCGAATTACTATATACAATCTAGTATATGTCCTAGAATTGTCTTACACGGAGAAGTAATATTATATGCGAGTTTTCTTATGTCTCCAAATACTTTGACTTAGTATTTTGTGAACCTTTAATGTTGAAAGGAAATTCAATATAATTCTTCCGACAGGAAATTATATCCAATATTAAGAATGGATATTTTGTAGGAATTTAATACGTCTTTCTAAGCATTTTCCAGGAAATCAAATATCTTTCATTCAGAAAGGACATGTTTGTTAAAACTTTAAACAATATATCAATATCAATTTCAATATCTATTTTCTAAATTAAGCTAGTAATAGTTAAATTTGTAGACATACAATGCACCTCTCTGATAATTTGTATTATAGTTCTACTTATAACTTTTGCTCACACGCTTAATGGTACTATCAAAAAATGTGGTGATGTCATAAGTATTTAGTAATTCCACAAGATGAACATAGAATTAGAAGATAATTGGAAAATATGACATCCATAATTTTCATCCAATAGTTATTTAATTGATGAAATGATAATTCCATATAATTATTGAAACGAAAATGATAACTTAGATATGAATCTAATTGGATTGTAATTGGATTCTAGTCATACTTATTTAAGTATACTTAGTCAAAAAAGATTCAAGAAGTTACAAGGACGATACTTTTAGTTGTCTATAGATCCCTAGTTAAAGCAAATGTCCACTCGAATAAGTCATGAAAAACTAATATGTGGTGTTGTTGGAATAGAATCTCGAAGAAATTGCTCAAGGAAGTGTCAGGAATAATTATTGTCCCGGAAAAACAAAAACTCGAACAAAATAATAAAACCATTCGGTTCGGGAACAAACAATAAGTAATTGAAAGAAAGTAGGAAAGAAGAAAGGAACATAGAAGAGATACTTTCTAGATCAATGGCCCACCTAAGGAGCATTTTTCCTATAATAGTCTTCCGCAATTTCGTTACTACTCCATCCTCCACTCTGGCGCAGTCCTATGGATGTACTCATTTTAGTTCTGACTCAATAGTTGCTACCTGAACGCACCGTTTTCCTTCCAAGTTCTTTAGATTGTGGTAAACAAAATTCTGTAGATATTGTGGGGATGGAACGCCTTGAGCCACGATTGCTTAGATATGTGAGATGAATATTATATGAAGTTTGTAAGAACAGAAGTGGGCTGCACTTAGATCCAGCATTTTTTCCCTTTTCCTCGTCAAGAGCTGGAATAGGCAATCAAATCACATTTTTAATGCATGCGTGGATAAAGAAAAGATTTTAATTTCTTCCTAATAGTTTTTCTTGGAACACTTTAACTCTTTCATTTTTATGTAAAAATATTCTTATAGCTATGAATTATTTATGTTGTTCTCTGAGGATACCATTTCCACTTGAACGAAGAAAACAATGTTTGTAGAGTATAAATAACTTTTGCGTTCCATTTAAAATTTTCGAATAGATATGAATGAACGTAGAAAACAAACAACCTTTTCTATCTTGAACTTTCTGTAAAATACAGGACTATTGCTTCATGGTTATTTGTAGATACAGTTTATGGCATAGACGTCTTAATTTATAGTAAATCAGTAAAGATGGAAATTTTCAGTGACGGGATATATTCTTTTTTTTTTCAAATCACAAAACAAGGAAAAAAATGGATCACTCCTATAGTTTATTTCAGGGTTATAGTTATAGTTACAGTAATCAAAGGTTACCTAAAAATGCTCAAAAACATAAAATATTTTATTTTGTATTTGGTAAATTGTTGACTGGAAAAACTGAAGGATTCCATGTATACTATAAATGAAAATAATTAATCTAAAGGATAGTTGCACCGCTTATTAAAAGACTGCAAATATGTGTAATACCTATGTCTTTTATTTTTTCAAAAATCCAATTTTTTCTGTTGAATAAAATAAAGTAAGCCGTAATTTCGCAAAGTCTTTAATAGTGCGAATGCTATCAATTACAACTAGTAGTCTTCTTTACTTAGTTCAAGATACAAGCTTTTATGCGACTCATGTGGGTTTTCTGTAATATACTATTACTTTCTAACATATTCTCAAAGAAAAAAAAACTATGAAGTGATAATATTTAATTATTCATTCCATTCATTCATCTTTATACTTTTCAAGAAACTACGAGGTAAAATATAAGATCTGATTTTTATTATTTACTGTAAGAAAGCACTATAAGAATGACTATTGCTTCCTCATCAAGTCTTGTTATATTTAGTCAGTTCTATTTGATAAATTAAGAACTATATCAAATAACAAAATTTGTTTCATTTCATAAAAGGTAAAGGCAGATGGCACAAAATCTCAGTTAATTTAATCGCAAAATATATCTTTCAAAATCATTTATTAATTAGTTGCATTTTAATTTTATAAAAATATACACTTTAAGATATAAACAATAATTCCAGATTGAGTATGACGAGCCTACCATCTAATTCTTTTACATTTTTAATGTGCTTCAAGACGAAATGCCCTAATTAAATGAGGTGTAGTTGAACACTTCGCAATTATATGATAAGTGGTAATCTGAGTTAAATAATGAAAATTTCGTTTTGAACTTTTCCCTATCTACGATTCCTACAAGCCAAGTTGTCCTGTTAGCTTCAATTAAGCTATTTGCATTAATTTTATACTTTCAAAGCTCAAGGTTCCCCTGAAACTCTGGTTTGTGACATATTTCATTTCTAGATCACAAGTGAAAAGGAAATTTGATGAGGCAAAAAAGTAGGAAAAATCTAATTAGAGACAGATTTGATGCCTCAGATTTGTTTTGGTGTTTAATGAGTTCAAGTATTTGAGTCCATTCATAAATTGAAATAATGCGCGAAAAGATTTGAATCTTTAGATATTCAAATTTTGCATTGCTAAATAATCGACGATTGTACTAGTGGACAAAAAGTCAAGAAATCCCCTTAATCTTGAAAATCACATAAACTGGAGATCGAATTCTAGTTGAATAATGTATTTTTTTTAAAAAAATGGTCTGTTTCCTTTGGCTGAAACAACAGAAATCGAATTGTGCTTGCAAGTTTACCTTATACCACCTTCGATAAGTTTACACCGTAGCTTTAGATACCTTTCGGATGTCCTAGAAAGATTGCAAGCTCTTTCTATTCCAAAACTATAGGAGCTGGAACGCAAACCTTTGCAGGTTTTTTCGGACTAGTGGTGTAAAGCCTGCAAGCTCCATGTCCTTGTAAGTTCCCAAGTTCAGGGAATGGCGTGAAGGACTCAGACGGGATAGTCAACACACATTCTTAGAATATTGAATGGTGAAAAGTCCTTAGGGATGTTGAAGTACCGAATGTGGGTGGCTTTAAAGCGACAACACGTCCTATATTTACTCGTTAGAAGTCATAAGCCCACACACCACGAGATGATATCCTTTGGAACAGTGAGATATTTCTGAAATCACAGATAAGTACATGTCCGAGGATACACTACGGTGCTGGAATTTGGACCGCGCATGTGACCACCGAGCCTCCTCGTTACCAGAGTGTAGGTTGGCGCTCTTCCTTCCTTCTAGCGGACTCATATGGTTCCTTCCTTCTTCCTTTTTAATGTACTACAAATATGAGCTTGTGCTGCAGGATGCAGATAAGGAGAAATTTTCATCTGAATTTCTGTCAGTTTGTCCAGCGGGGTCGCCGTTGTCATCGCTACTTAGATATTTCGTCTAGCAAGATTCTGGGTCTATATCGTGCATCGGTTTAAAATTATGGATCTGAGTCCCAGATCTTTTTAAGTTCACGCAGATCGAGGTGATAGACCGTCTGATAAGTAGAATTGGATGTCAACATAGCCGATCAGCGGCCAGTGATAAGCTGACAACCTTCCTTTCGTGAGAGAGGTGCATTCTGCAGATTGTAGATCTGACCTGACAGTCGCTATTAGGAGCAGTCTTGTCTTGAATCCCGTGTCGCTTTGAAAAGAGTGTCAGATTCGAGGATATAGTATAGAAGTGTGTTTTTGGCACACCTGTCTGCCAGCCTACACAATTTTCAGTTCACGCAGTATGTCGAGGAGGTGTTAATGTGATAAATGTGAGACCGAAAGTCAACTTTAAGCGCACAAATTTTGTTCAACATAGTGATCATTTTGTGATAATTACTATAATGTGAAATATTTTTAAGATTTGTTAAAAGAAAATAATAAAATTCGTTTAAATCTAAGCTGTTCGCATTAAGTGTTATTCAAAGTGGTGACACGTTTTAAGAAATTTTAAAGCGATTTTGCTCTTCCAAATAAATTATCTGTGTATAAACCTGTTAGCATACTATCAGCCAAGAGTAAGTATAAGGAAATATAAATTTTTTATAGACCGACCGCCATAAGTTCCACAGTTGCAGTAAAATATGGAGTTAGTCTCAATACGTTTTATTGAGACGGAGCGTGAGCATCTGGCGGTATACAAGTCTAAGTGCCTCATATTTGATTTTTACTGCCCGAGATAAGTGCTTTTTTATGAATTCAAGTATCTAACCCTTAATATGAAATTTACTTTGAATTTAAACTTCGACGATAACGACGTAAATGTTTAAAAATGTTGGAATACGTTAGAAGTTTATAAATTGTTTAATATACCACTACACACATGGATAAGGATGGAAGTCTAAGCTAATTACTCTTAAATGTTTGTCAACAATTAGTTTTTGACTTTTTAATGATCCTACCTAAATTTTTTTTTTTTACAAATTATAGAAACAGACATTTATTTATTTTCATATTTTCGCAAACAAAAAAAAAAAACCTGTACGAAATTTGAAAACGTGTACGAAATTTCAAAACTATTATTGTTTTCTTAAAGTCAAGAGATATATAAACTTTAAGATTAATTAAATAAATTAATCTTTACTTTTACATAGCTTGATTTATTAAAAATAATTTATTAGCAATAAAATAACATTCTCCGGGAAAAAAAGTCATACAGTTTATTCTGAAAATTACTAAAATACTTAAACGTGGTTAACTAAAATTATTGCTTTTTTTTAAATTAATAAATAAAAACTTTTTAGAGAGATAAAAACAAATTTCGATAACCTCCAACAAAATAAACAATTTTGAATTTGTCGTTATAAATTTAAAAACAGAAGACTGAAATGCCAAATTTCTTCATATTCATTTTGAAAAGAAACATCCAAAATTATAAACTTTTTCCTTTGGAGTTCTTATCACCTATTTTGTTAATTTTGCATTTCCTAAAAAACTATTGTTTTTAACATTAACATATTTTCGAAGAAAATAACTCAAGCACCATTAACTCCTTAATTGAAATGCTATCAGAAAGTTAACTTACTAAAAGGGTACCTACCTAAGTAAGAGATAAATGCATAATAATAGATTATATAACCTTGTTGAGAAGATTTTATTTTATTTCCAAGAAAACTCTTTAACGCTTACAAGCCGCTTTTTTTAATTAACTCACATCGGGAAATATCACTTTTGTATTTTCTCAGAATTGCAAAAAGTAAAAATCGTTTTATTTATGTACACCTATGAAGAAAATAAAGTGCTGAAAAAAAAAATATAAATTTGTATCTTTCAAGTAGAATTTTTCAAATTTCTTGGTTAGTACTGTTCATGGACAAAATACCTTTTATCCGAAAATTTCAACGTTCAAGGTAAAAAGAGAATACTTGATATTTACACATTAGGACAGGTATTGTGGTGTATCTTGAGCACGACTTTGTTTTTCGGGAAAGTAGATAAAAAATAATTTAATTGGAAAGGAAAGTTTATAATAATAGTTCCTAAATGACTCACTCTTATAAGATAGATAGAAGCATAAGAGGCATGGATTAACTGGAAATCAATAGAATCAAAAATACTTATCAGGCAGCTAAAAACCTACAGTGCGTAGGAGTCTCATGAATTCTTATTTTCTTCTCTCCTGACGGCCGGGAGCGATATCGTGGATAGCATAATCCCTTAAGAGATCTAGCACTAATCTCAGAGGGAGCAAGTTCTAACTCTGGACATCAGACTTAGATCTTAAAGGAACTAGCTCGTAGAGGAACCGAGCTATTCGGTCAGTAGAGGTAGGCTCTACAGGAGAGATGTCTACTCACTGCGCTTTGTTTGCTATATAAAGTAATAACTTAGCCTTCTGTCGGTCATTTTGAAGATCTCAATGGAGAATTGAACATATGATCGCTGCGGAACTATTTGCTAAGATTTAAAAGGCTCTAAACGATTTTATGTTTATTGTTTTTTTAAATTTCAAATTCAACTTTTTAATATTTTTTCAAGTAGGTAAAACAGAATTTTACGTAATGTTTTGCAACGGGTTAAAGATTTGCCCCTATGGAAAATTTATAAAGATTATTTTAGCAAAAACTGACAAGTAAAATTTGTAAAATCGTCAGAAAACAACTTTTTTAAATGTGCTAAAGTTAAATTATTTTTGCTTTATCTTGTATTCATTTTTTATCCATCTAAAGGCACACAAGCATTAACACAATTCGCGGAAATAATAAAAGAAAGAACTTTCTAAAAAGCAGTACCACTTGAATGCCCGTGGAATATGAAACATGCATTCGAATTATTCAATTTGAAGGAAATCAAATTTTAATCAGGCCAAATCATTGCGAGAACTTCGAGGCAGGTGAACGAATAGTATCGCACAATATTTCATTGCCCTTGAAAATTTCAGGCGGGAACTTAATACAAAATAAGTGAAATCGTTTTTTCAGAAAATCACAAGAAACGTTTTTGCTTAAGTAAAAAACGTTCTAACAGGCAGAAAAACGGTTTTTCGGGATTTTTAATGGTGTAGGAAATTCATTCTATCTCGAGGCTAAAAATTAAGTATTCATCGAATTGGAAACATTGCCAAAAGGATAATGGAATTTTGTAGCTCTTTGACATGTGTGCAAAAACTCAAAATTTCCTCATAAAGCAATAACAAATTTTCTTCAATTTGTGATCGATCAATTTCATTCCCGGAGGAAAAAATTTAGCAAGGATTTTAGAGGAATTTCAGTATAATTCTCGAAGAGACAGAAAGAGCATGAAGTCTTAGCTAATATCATAAAGAAAAGTGAATGATTCCACGGTTCAAGTTTCCCTTAAAGCTGAAAGTATACCTGCTACTAAAGCTATTAAGTGAGAATAAAGTGTAATTTTTTACAATGGAGCTTAAATCGAAATAATAGGCTTATGATAGTCTTCAAAAACGAAAAAAAAATGTATTACAAATTATACTGAATATACGATATGTTAGATTTTTATACGGTTCTTCGATTGGCTTGAATTTAGTTTTAAAAATTAATTTGTAATTAATTTATAAACTTCTCACTTTATTATAATTATATTATAATTTCCATTATCACAAAATTTATATAAACAAATTCTTTTTGATGAATTTCCATCTTTGAATAAGGAAAATAAAAGATAGTTAATAAGAGTTTTTCTCATCATGTGTTTTCTTGTTTTTATTAAATTTTGTTCGAATAATCAACTTGAAAATTAATTTAAACACATAACTTCCTTTTCTGGCTTAAAATTATTCATTTTTAGCTATAAATCGCTTTCTTATGCACTCTTAGAATAGTTTTTCAATTCTTGCAAACCTTATTTATACTTTTCTTTATTATGATGCTGTCGGAGTAAGTATGATCTCCATTAAATGGTGAAGTAGACAATTTCTCTATGGACATTTATTGTACTCAAAAATTTTCAATTTTATTTTAAATGTCGCAATTCGATTGTTTTTAAATTCAATTACGTGTCAATGGAAAGTTCAAAGATATATCAAACTGGTTTGTCTGTTAAATCAATTTCGATCTCCAATAAAAGCTCACGCTTTCTTTCAAATCAAAGTCATCTCAATTCTATACCATAAATTATTTCGTTTATCTGTTCTGTCTTTAATATAAAGGGAATTGTCTTATTTTATTTCAATGTTTTACTAAAATAAAAGGATTCATATAATTTATGGTATAATAACTTCTGTAACTTTAAAAAATTGTTTCTATCTTGGGGGAGAAAGTGAATTAAACTAGATAAAATTTATATATCTGAAATTTCAAGAACTTCCCCAGTGCGTTCCTTAAGCTCTTCAAAACAGCAAACTATCCCCCGTAGCGTCAAAAACTTTCTTGGAATTTCTTTAACGTCTTCAAGGCGAAAGTCCCCACTTAAAATGTCGGCGCTAGAGAATTTATGGAAGGAATAAAGGGCGGTTAGCCACCGACAAGCGATATTTCAATCTTTACGCCTAATTAGATGGGCGAAGTGCACGTTATTAGGAATTGAATTTATGATGGTTCAGTGTTTCCTCTCCATTAGGTGCGCTCGACCCATTAATTGCAAATTATCTGTTAACTCTACATCGCCAATTCAGTCGTCGGTTATCGTCGAAATGGATATTTTTGGTAATAACTGGAACGTTGCCGTGCTCCCGCTTTATGACCTCTACAGTAAGGTGCAGCCGGAACAGCATGAACAGCCGGAACAGCCACGGAATTCTCATCTCGTTGGCAATTCAAGCCGTATCGTCTTGAGTCTAGATCGCAGTCTTATTCTCTGGGTGTGAGTTCAAGTGCTTCTTTTTAATTAGAGCTGCAACATCAAGACACGTTAGTCAGAGTATTAACAAGTCTTGTTTGGACAATAAGATTCTTTTTATGCTTCAACGGAATTTTCATATTATGGCAACTTGTAAAGTCCTAGAAATTTCTTAGTTAATGACTTTTTACACGCCATGAAGGGTATCCACATTCATGTAACGAGCACAGAAGAAATAATGCAATTTTTGAGTACAAAGTGGACAAATTTGGGTGAAAAAACACAAACGAATAATAAAACTTCAGAGTGCTCTTTATATTTCTAAAAATGCAACACAAAAAAATTTTCGACATATTTTATGAAAATCTGTGTATGTACTGTGCCCATTCTTCAAAAAAAGTACACTAAATCGTACGTTGAATCCTTTGACTTGTCTAGTTATAAGTCTAACGAACGGAAATTCTCTAGGAAATTAAATTCTATAATTCCTTATAGGAAAATTACCAAAAGTAAATTCAACTAATTTTATATTACAGTATATTTTAGGTAAACGCAACAAAAGTAAAATTGAAACTTTTATTAAAAGTAGAATTTAGGTAATCAGGATCGTGCACCTGACCTATAAAAAAGGATAAGTCTAGTTTTTGCCTTCTTTCAGTGAATTTTTCTAGACTTACTTCAAAATCATTAAAACTCGTTAGATCTTGTAAGTTTATAGCTTTTCTCAAATACATATCCACATAAAAACATTAGATTTACTGCCTATTGCACCCCAGTTTTTTCATTTTTACTATATTAACGTCCTTCTTCACTAGAATTAAAATTTAATGAAATATCATAATTTAAACTGAAATGTTCTCTATTTTTTTACCATAAAACTAAATAATTGTTTATTTTGAAAGTAGTTTGTGTTTTAAGCATTCTGAGCTAAGTTCTGGTAAATAAAAATTACCAGTGAAATTTCCGTATGCTCATCAATTTTTCAAATCAACGATACGTGTAAGGAAATGAAGTAAGATTCAAGAACCAAATAAGTTTCCATTTCGAATCCCATTAGATAATACACACCGATTAAAATCTGACTCTGCAAGAATCCTCACCTTGGGCGGTCTAAATTTTCCACAGTATATCAGTCAAAGGATTAAATTCGTATCACTAGATACGCTTTGATCGTTTATCCATTCAAAGGGCATGAAAAAATATTCAAAGTTTTATTAATCATTCCGGGCTGAGTTGGTGGTGCATATTTTAGAGCAGTTTGCGACGAAAGGCGTGTTTCGCTTTTGATTGATTTAAATCTGGTGTCTATTTCGAAGACTTTTTTAGCAATTAAATTTTTTATTTTCGCAGACAGTCATCACTCTTGCTCTCGATATTAAAATAATTGCAATCTCACGAACTGCAAACAGCTCCAATAAATTGAAATTTTTTCAGTGTTATCATAAATCGAACTTTCAGCTGTAGGCGGGCGGATAGATGTATCTATAGACATTTAGCCGAACTGGAGTTATATAACACTTCTCGAGCGTAATATTGAGATGATGATTTAAGTATTAAAGGAAAGATTAATGCAGAATACACTCGTTGTTACTGCAAACCTATAAAAATATCGCGTGCTTGCAAATATCCTTAATCTTTGTGGATGAAATTTCGTTAAAGTACACCTTTAATTATAAAAATATATGAAGCACCTATTCTTATAATAATAAGACGTTTAACGCAAATAAATAAATCATATTAAATGACAAAGCTATTGGCATCCCAAACAATTTGGGTATATTATAAAAGAATATTTTAAAATACGATCAAAATAATAGTTCGCCAGATGATAGTAATAAAAACATAATATTATTAAGGTACGGTCCTCAGATTCTCCGGTATTAGGAGGAATTTTTCAAAGATATTTTGTATTCATGTTTAAGAGGCTTTACAAACTCAAAAGAGCTTTACAAACTGCACAAAAATAAAAATCGATTTCTTCAACCGAAAAATCTATATAATTCGCCTTTTATCATGATAATCCACATTCAAAAATTCTTTTGGATGCCATAAACGATCATCTTACCAAAAATCGAGTATGTAAAAAAAAAGTTTAAAAGGAAATTTATATTCTAATCAGTGGTGGACCCTCCTAAGTCGATAATCAAAAGAGAATTACGTTGTAGAGAGCCTAGAAAACATGTAAATTATATTGTTTAAGAATGCGCGTCCCTCCCTGGCGTTTTTCAATAAACTCATCAATAACACCGTAGGCAGAGAAGAGGGCCTTTCTAGAAGTGCTTTATTACCACTTAAGTGAGTTACCCGCTTTCAAAAGAAGACCAGGAAGAAGAGCGGGAAGAACGGGCAGCAGCAAATTCCGTTCTGTACGCCTTCTCATGAATATAAATTTGACCACCTTACATAAGTAGGTGTGTTGGTGTAAGCCAATAGTGGCGTAGTTCTTCATGCGGCCGAAGCTATACGGCCTTATGTATGGTCATAGGAGAAAAGCGGCTGTGATACACCCTGGGAATACCTTCGCTCCAGGGCAGAAATCCTTTCAGCTACACTACATTTTATGGGATCAATTTCAAGGGGACAAAAAGGAGTTTTCTATAAGAACGGACCAGGGATAGGAAAATTAAAAAAATGCCCGTCAGGAAATTCAGAACGACTATTGAGACAACACTTCGGCAAAGGAAGGAAAAGCAAGAAAAGTCCATACTATAGGAATCTGGTAGTAGCCTACTTCCTCCTAGGGGGATCTTGAGTGTTTTGTCTTCATTGCGTGTGTACACATCCCGGGAGAAGGTGGTAAAGAGTTTTTGCACACAATATAAATAATATTATCAGGCTTATTGCGAAGACGACAACGATGGCGACACTGTGAACCGACCATAAGAGTGTCCTTCTAACCAAGATTTCATTTCACCTAACTATTCTGTTCTACCTTTTTGTGCTTCGGAGCTGAAAACTTTTGTCCGTTGCTCCGTTGCTCCGTTGCGTTATTTATTTTCCTTCCACTGAATGACAGTGTTTTGCCCCCGGCTAATACAATCCACTTTTTTATTATTACGACTAAGATCCGACAGGAAGTACATGCGTTCACGCTTTGTAATTTGTTGTCAACCACAAAAATATAGTAGGACACATGGTGCCCAAAGGGATGTACCTTCTAGCGAAAGGTTTTCACATTCCTCCACACTACACCATCCAGTTCTATACCATATGTTTATTACTGTTGCGAAAAGTGCACAGTCAACTTCATAGACGAATTTTTTGTGCTACATCATTCCAGTCATCGTTTACGGGAGTAGGTTTTTTCGTAAGACATGTATAACAACTTTCAAGGCGCATGGGTAATTTATTATTTAATCGTGTGGTATCAATAACAAGCAAATGTGTATTTACATGGAGCCGGAAAGAAAAAATTATGGGAGTATAATCTCCAAATAGACAATCCGATTTAGACCATGTTATGTGGTATAATATTCAAATCATCATTCATGTGGCTTGTGGCCACTTGATATTTTGAGAGGCTATCGTAATGATTTACCTTTCATTCATGTATTTTAATTCGGATGAGTATAATGGTAGAAATCAGATTAAATTTGTAATAGCGCTTTTTTCGTATTGATCTAAACAAAAAAAAAACCATGAAATCCTTTTGTGGTTTATTTTCCTTCCTACTAATATTTATATCCAATATATGCTACTATTTAAATAATATTTAGACTAAACCTGTCGTCAAGGGAACTTAGATAAATGTGATTTTAACAGAAAACGAAAATATTTTGTTTTATTTTTGATAGTTAATAATATATAAGTCAACAAAGAAGAATAGTTATATAACAAAATTACAACATTTTTTAAAAGAAAATCGCAACATTCAACATAATAAATCAATTAATTATAATCAATATAAATAATTTCTTATGGAAAGATTTATTCATTTATTTTATAACCAATAAATTAACAGAAGAATAAGTTTTGTTCGCGCTAATTACCAATCAAATTCCTATCAAAATCCCTGATTTTTGGATGATCGAACGACAACCACGAAAACATAAAATCAGCATAGAGATTTGGTATAGTTAAATAACAAATATTAAAACAATTAAGCAGAAATAAACAAAGAACAATACCAAAAATTGCCCCTTTTCTATACAAACCAGAAAATACGTTTGACATTAAAATTCTTAATGCGCAGGTAGAACTCTTATGCTGATTTAAGGAGTAGCATAGTTAATTTGTGTGTTAAAATTGTTTTTAGTGCTATCAATAGGAAAATATATCATCTCAATTCAATGTGGAATGCTTTGAATAGTCTACTGCATCAAGATGATACTATTGTTCACTAAAGACATAAAATAGTCAAACTGTGATCGAAATCTGTCTAGCAGTTTCATATCATCCCAAAGTGGTCAAAAATGGACTTTCTGTAATCATATTGAAAGTATAAAAAAATTATACAAGGAAATAAGGTACACTTTTTAATACTTTAGTTAATTTAATGGCTAAAATGATTAAATTCCGCCATGGGGAGGTGAGTTTTCATCTTGTTGGCTGACATATATGTAATTTTGTCAGTATATCTATATTTAGGGTAAGTAAAATATCGTTTGGATCAACAAAATGTTTTCTAAATTATATCAATCCTAAAACTTTAAAATCTTCATAGATGTGGCCATTACTGCTTTGTCTAATTTAGTTAAAATTTATTGAATTTAATGAAAGTGAAATTGTTATACCAAGGCATCACGTAATTACGCAAATGTAGGGATTTTAGGTCAATACATATAGACCTAATGATACATTCATATGGTTCTTCCGTAATTATACAATGCAGCAGCATAATTAGTTTATCATGTGACGGTGACGTCTGTGTGCATGAATAAAGAATTAATTTAATAAATCGACTGGCTTATAACGCAGCAAATATTAATTAAGTTCTAAAATGTCGCAAACATATTGCACCAATGAAACTCTTGAATTGGCAGGTAGAAGGCTTTCAAACATAATTATAAGAGATTTTAAATCAGTTGGTGCAATTGCATCTAACGAATTATTAATATTTAAAATTTGCACGAGCCTGCGGTTGTCATTAAAGGCGACCGGTGCGCAAACAGCCCTCATAATTTATCATTTCGCATGAATATAATTGCAATCTCAGAGATTTCACTACTTTTCAAATTAATGCTCCAGGGTATAAAAGTAGTGCTAATTAGGCGGTACATGAAATTTATGCCGTGCCGCGACGCAGACTATCGCCACCGCAACTGGCATATTTTTCCATTGTCGCTAATGAGAGCGCTCGCTCGTACACGCCTGTATTTATTTTGTTCGGAGCAATAACTTTAAAATATCTCAGGACGGGCGAGTGCATGAAGATTACCATTTAATCATCCACCACAATCTTGTAATTTCTTGCTCGTAGTGTTTTAGCCAATGCGGCGGTTTATTTGTGCAAAATCTCCAAAATGCAGCACCTCTTTGCGGGATCCTGGGCATCGAGCGACTGGTTGATTATTAATTATAATACTTATGTACAAGGATACAATTTATGACACGGAATTGTATGAAGAGGATTCTTAATGATCAAATAATTAAACTGTTTTAATTACCAGCAATGATCATTTAAAATCTGCTTTAACTACAAACAATTTAGTACTCTACCTGAATCTGTAATCGGAAATGGATTTGTTACCTCGTGAGGATAAGTACTAAGGGAATTAATGGGATAAGAAGGACCTTTTCAGTAATGGAATTTGATTAGCATTTGATAGCAATCTTCATAAAGAGACTGAATGGTTACTCCGATGCCTCGGCCAATCCGTCTATTTATTCTATCTAATGGAAGACAGTAGACATTAATTTGATTAGCAATCAACTGAGTCTAGATCTGAGTTGGTTCGATTTGAATGCTGACTCGAACAAATTACTATGAAATCGAATTAATCCAACTCGAATTGAAATTGAAACTAAAAAAACCTAATGAAGTCAAATCAAACCGAGCTATGGCGAATTGATCGGCCACGTTTTGTTTTCTTCAGATCAGGTTATATTTTCAACAACAAATTGATCCAAATATTAATTCTGTTTAAGTTCAGAACGCTGAAAGTATAATTGTAAAGTTTTTAATAGAGACTCTAACAAATATTTTTTATGAAACTACACAAAATTAAACGCAATAATTCTTTAGATAACAAGAAAAATCAAAATAAAGTAAAATAATCAACTAAAAAAGTTTTGTAAAAAGTTCTAAGGAACTCGCTTTTGTTAATTCATCTCCGTTTCTTTAAGAATTTTCGGGTTTGCGTGAAAATTATCAAAGTTAATTTGATTTCGAATTTCGGCCGGATTTTGGAATAATATCGAACGATCAACGAATCACTTTGAAAAAACTCTACTCTACTCTAGGTACTACAAAATTTAAAAATAGAAAGAATATCTGATCCGTTGCAATTTTTCGCTAACTAATCTTGAACTTGAGCCAAATGAAAAAAATAAATGCGAGCGGTATTTATTGTTCTACGTCTTTCAATAAGAAATTATAAAAAAAAACTATAAAATTCGTTACCAATTTTTGTCGAGTATTTATTTCAAATACAATTGGCTTAACAATAGAATCATTCATTTATACATCCCCGAATAAACATTTTTATAGGCCGTAAAGCACAAAACGTTTATTTCTTAATGGATCTCGATTTGCTGCAATTATAATGAATTAAGTTCTCATTACCCATTTATGACATACACTGGCCTATTCAAAAGGGATCCCATTACAGCAAGTATGGCTCCACTGAAGGACAAACGTTTAGTATGGTGCCAATACCTTACAGCCATATCGGGCTAGGGATCCTATTAGAAGGAAGGGTATTACGGGCGATTTTTACACACCAGCAGGGCTCTTGCCCTCGTTGACAATAAACGTCTTTAGAACTTTATTCTCTAGTCTGTCTTGGACATGCTACATATGTCGGAACGAATATAGCAGTGTTAAGCTTTCTAATTAACTTTTAAGCTATCTTTGGCTTACAATGAACTAGGTATCTGTCTCCATAACAGTAAGATAGCACGAAGGCACATGAAGTTTCCTACAGAGGGTTGCCGGCATCTTCACATTCCCAAGATAAGACCCATCTTGAATTAATTATTTATTTGCCTCTAAAAACTTTAAAATTGGGGCCAACATATGAGGATGATGTCGATTAGATTCTCTCCCGACTTGATGTCTATTAAGAGATAAATTTGCATGAGGAAGAAAATTCATTCCCTTGAAGGAGACGATAGTGGTACTGAGAAAGGATAATCTTGCTGAACTTCTTTTCAGTTCTCGAAATAAAGAAACTGATCTTCTTTGTATGCACGAACGAGTTCTGTGTTTAAATTTTACTTTTAAATGATTCAATGGTTCCGTGGCAAACCTTATAAATATTTAAAAAGTTCAATGGCTTTGTAATTCTCTTTCTTCTGCCTCTACCAAGGAATTTCAATCCCAGATCTCTAGGAATCCTAATTAAATGCAGGAGCTATCTTAAAAGTTGTAGAACTTTAAAAAAAAAAATCAGTGAAAAGTTTTTAATCAATATCTGGTTTTTCATTATACTTTAGCTCTTACTTACTTAAAGCAAACAGAATTGTGTGCGCTCTAACGTTTTATTATTAGCGCTAATAAATCTCAAAGTAGTTTTAAGCTATTTTTTATGCATTACTCGACTACTACTTTTTTCTTATGCAAATTCTTTTATAAACTTTTATTCGCTTTTTTTTTATTAAACTTTTCTTCAATTTTTAAAATACATCACTGTATTTATAAAATTAGCAGGTAGCAAAATACTATTTTTAACAAAATTATAATTACAATATTGCATATAAAAAGTCAGCTGAATGTTGAAAGAACCAATATATTCAAATAAGCAGCGTATATATTTATTCCATTAAGATTTCATGGTAAATATTTCTTAAAAAACGTGTAAATTGAAGAAAATTGAAAATTCTGTTATCACAAATTCAAGAGGAATACAAGAAACGATAAGAGCTCTTCTTCTAAAATAAACGCTCAGATAATTGAACTGTTTCTGCTACTTAAGCCAGAATAAGAAGAACGTATAAAATAAAAGCCGACAATTAGCTAAAGTAAATCCAGTTGACCCCTTCTAGTTTTCTTTACCTCGTAAAGCGGAAGGCCTATTTAAGTCTAACTACTAAAGATATGAACGGAAGACCCAGGAGCAACAGTTGAATCTCCAACTACAGAAATACCCAGGCGAGAGATAGCCAGGCCATGATGGACCTCGTGGTTCTCGTGGAAAACTGAGAGTAATGTCACTGGAATTGGACAGCCAACTGGAATTCCTTACATTCACTTCACATATCTAGTTACGATGGCTTTTGTCCTAGAGGCCGCTTGATAGCTCCATGGCTGTTATTATTTTCGGGAATTCAAGCCGGAGGCCCATTTGGACTTACGTAAATATATTTTTATTAGATTAAATTCTACAAGCTTCTCATTTCAGTTTTCACAAGCATGTAAACTTTTTAAAATTTCTAAAAATATGCTTCCGGAAGTACTTTTCTGAGTTTAAAGATTTTCTTCCTTAGTTGATTAAATGAGTTTTAAAACGTGATAGTTTACTTCAATTTTTTATAATCAACACAAATCCAAAACTTTTGATGTTTTCTATTTCACGCCCCATGTAACAAAAAATTCTAATTTTGTACTAACTGAAGGAGAAATCTTAGTAATCTAAAGACAAACCTACTTCCTTTTCTTAGGAAATGTTCCTAAGATTGAAATTAGACTGATGGTGAAAACGAAGCGAAAGGGGTTAATTTCGTGAAAAAGATTATACGGTCTCAGATTTCACGAAGACCTCGTGGAGATTTAGCAACCGGATAGGATCCGACAGTAATGAGCTCCACGCCCACCTTGTCTCACTTGTTCTGTTTACATTTAAGCCAAAATTCATACCTCAAATCTCCAGGCCGCATTCTTTGTGATACTGAAAGGTAATCCGGTTCGTGCTGGGCAAGTGGCACGATGAAGGTGAAGGTCTTAGACCTGTGTCGCCATCTTGAGTTCTCGCACCTATACCTGGCTGCCGCCATACAAATTAGCCCTAGGTGTGAACGAAATTATTTCGTTAGTGTGCGGGCGAACACGGAAACGGGAAAGATAAAGGAAAACCTAATCCTTTCACCTATGCCTCGTCTCCCATGAAATATTGAAGGCCTCTGAAATTTATGCGTACGGAATTTAAGGAAACTAAGAATCGTACACTCGTCGGGAGCAGGCTGCTGCAAATATGTTCACACCAAAATTAAATATGTATTTATCATTATAAGAAGAAGGTCTTCAAGGCGTGCTAGGACCTGAGTCGTTGTTTGCAGATCGCTCCATCATTTGTCACTGTCACGAGGTTCGTCATGAATTGAAGGCATCAATAAGGCGGGCGGCTCCTAAGAATTTCATTTTGAAGAAAACCTCACCATCTGACGGTTACGCGTCGAGGATTCCTATTTATTTCTTTACTTTCAATATAATTCTTCAACTTCTCCCTAAATTAATATTGAAGTTTACCGCGTCGACAAATCTAAGCTGTCTTTTCGTCTAGTTCACTATGGTCTCAAGGCTTAACTCTTGTAGGGAGTCAGCCCCCAAAGTGTTGAAAGGTTTTCGTATCTGAAACTTCCTCGAAAAAGTTAATTCCCTGTAGATTATGATATAAATGAATACTTTTTCTCAAAGGAAATGTAATTTTTTCATCTCTCAGGAGCTTACTTGATTTATCGTTAAATTAATAAAGAAATACTTAATTTTTTACATAGAAAAAATTCCAACAAATTATGATCCGAAAAGAGTTAGATTGCTCGTAGCACAAGCACTTAAAATTAGATTAATATTGCAATTTATACTTCTCTATACTTCTAGACTTCTCAAAACATAAATAATTTAGTTTTACATATTCAAAATTAAGTTAAAAGAACGCTACAGGAATTAAATTCAAAATATGCCTTAGGTAAATCTTAGATCATTCTCTTGTTTAATTTTTAATATCTAATTTAGTTTTTATTATGTTTAAACGTATTTTTACTTTACTGATCTTTTTCCTAAATAAAATTTAACATTATATGCTGCATTACTATTAACAGATTACTTTTTTTCACGAATATTGAAAGACTCAAGAAAGGGTTATGCCTGTAGTCTAGAAATGCCTAAGGCCTATAATTTTAAAATTTAAATTTATAGTAACACGTGGGTCGAAAATTAACCCTACTAATTTTTGATTACTGTTTAGCGTTTATTGGTACAAAAATGTAAACGTAAAACATGTTAAAATTATGTGTATACTCTAAAAAATTAAATTTCATTAAGTAAGGTATCTTAAAGAGAGAATTATGTTGCCCTCTTAATTTCTTATGATACTAAAATGAGGTGAAAATTATTACATAAAAAATATATATTTTTCTTGCATTCGTACAGTATGAATTTTCCACAGTTTTCACCTTTTTATAATTTTCTAAAGTGTAAAATTCCCACAATATGAGAGATTTCTCGCAACACCCAACACTGGCCTAAGTGAGCCGCTAGCAAAAGACTTTTCCTTTTAGCGAAAGTAATGTAATTAAGATTAAATGCATGACTCCTGTAGAAATTAGACGTGTTGACTTCCTAACAAAACACCCCAGTTCTCCCGGAGGCCTTTCAGACTTTCAGTAAGACTAATTCTTGTCACAACTGCGACCAACCTTAATAGCAATGCGAGGAAAGAATTCCAGAAGAAAAATCTGATTTCACGCCCCTTTAGCAGGCCGTTCAATTTGAATTGAGCCCTCGCCATGGAACCCAGAGCCTGGAGCCCAAAAGCTCATATTGTTGCAGGCGCTTTTCCACGTCATTTAGAGTTTAGGTGTCACTTTTAATGGCGATAATTAAGCAGAGTCATGACCATAGCTCATGAAAATGAACTTCTATTTGGGTCAACGTTTTAATTCAGCCCTCAGCCGACGAGATGGAGAATAGACGGGTCCGAGGACGAGGACAATTGTGTCTCTGACTCTAAGACTGCGACTCTAAGATTCTTAGTCGTGACAACAAGGGAACAGGACATTACTGCCAGCACAGCAGGCCTTTTACACAATATCATGCTCGTAATCAAGCGGCTTTGGTTCTTTTTATTCTTTTGTTACGAGCCCAATATAACAAGAAAGTCTTTTTTAAAGGAGATCTTAATTAGATGGAGTATAAGGCGCCAAGTGCAATGAAATCCTCACTAGGCGCAATTTTTTATCTATCTTTGCTGTATTACAAATGGGTCTTCGTTTGTCGTTTGTACTTCTTAATTGAAACCTACATTTTTGATTTTTCACTTGTCTGCAGTTGACATCACATTACTAACCCTGAAATCGTTTAATGTTTTACATAAAAGACGACATCCTGGGATTATCTTAAGCGACTTCATGCACTTTGAAAAATGATAATTAAAATCATAAATATATTTACTTAATGTACACTGCGAGTTCTAACATTTGTCGAACAACATTTTTAATTAAAATATTCATTTTAGAGGCTTTATAATTAAATAAAAGTAGGTTGAACTTTTCCTATTCCAGTAGCTATTTAACTTGAAAAACTTTTAAGTTGTTAATTAGATTACTTCATGTTTTGTGTCATGTTAATTAAGCTATCACGTTCAAACATAAAATACCAATTCTATATAGAACTCTTAATCTAACAATTGTTTTTAGAAAATATCGATATAAAACCTGAAATTAGCTACGTACATTTTACTTATAAGAAAAAAACATTTTTTATGAATTTCAGGCATATGAAGTGAATAATAAAAAAAACTCCATTAATATTATTACCTGGAAAATGTAAAAATCTTGATTTTCGATTAAACTGATTATTAAAAAACATTTAAAAATTCATAAATGCTGCAAGAAAACTGTAGGGAGTTTGACTGGAAAATCACATAGTGTTTTTTTTTTTTTGTAGGATTTACCTAGAATTAGTGAGCTAAACAACCTTACAATTAGTAACAAACTTTGACTTTTCAGGTTTTTTGCTTACCTGTAGTATAAAAAAGTTTATAAATTGCGTGTCCAAGTTATATAGAGCTCGGAATGCTCTACTCGCATTAAATAGTCATTCATGTGTTGAAAATCTGGAAAAATAAAGTGTTATAGAGTCTTTACCATAAACACTGATTTTTTGTTCAGTGACGTAGGTATTCTACCAAAGACAAAGTTTTCAAACTTTCATCTTTATAATTTTGCGTTAATGCTGAAATATGACAGAATAATAGGCCTGGAATACCAGAATTTGTTTCTTGTTGTGTTATTTCAAAGTTCCTTAAAAAAAGAAACGTTTCCCGGCTGCTTCCAAAGTTCCTTCAATAATATATGGCCCCGAGACAACCACATGGAGTTCCACTCTCAAAACTTTTCCTTCTCTGTATGCCGAAGTATATTTTTGCTTAGTAGATAGAATCAGACGGCCATCGTATGCACCTCGGATCCACAATAAAAGTTATTTATTGTTCCGCTTCAATTTTTTATCGTACAAATAAATCTTTTTGATAAGACTGAACTTTAGAGCAAGAGAGATCCACCAAAGGACTGGTCTTCTTTTAAAATGATTGCGCGTAGGAAAGCTTTGATGGAGATTGAATCGAAATTGCACTGTGCAACCTTTCCTTTGAAATAAAATCAAAAAAAAAAAGAAAGAATCAGACAAGTTGTTACAATCTGTGAAAATAGCAATTCTATCACTGGAATAATTTTTCCCATCCATTTTCATAGCGATGTGCTACCACGTGGATATACTACAATACTCTTGTGCATCTTTGAAGCTGGGAAACTTCACATGATATACGCGAATGCGTTGCAATAGAAAATGAAATTCATTCTCTTGGCACAAAAAAAAAAGTTTATCTGGAGCAATAAGACCGCCTCTTTCTTGCCTCTATGTGCGGCGCATGGATTTTATTACGATACTGCGAGCATATGTGAACCAAGGCATCTTTTTGCAGTATACCAGGATGAAATCTCATGGCGCCATAAGTGGCAGTTGAGGTGTCAGATCTTAGCTTTTAATATATCCGAAATTATGTCGTACCGAAAGAAATTGCTATAGGCGCTTTAAAACAGTTATAAGATTTGCTGAGTCAGAGTGATACGTTTTAAGATATTCGCAGCGGCATCGGGGAGCTAGTCCTCATATATTTGAGTATATACGCTATATTTTCTGAGCGTTCACATTCCCGGCGATTTTAAGGATATGCAGTGACATGACACAGTTTGAAATTACCCCCATATCTGTCTTTATTGTCTAAGATCTTCCGTAGTATGTTTGTAATGGTGTGTGCTCATTTTGAGGCGCTTTAATTTACTTTTAGACTTTTAGACTGATGGATGCATGGAGTGCATTCTCTTTCGAGCAATTAAAACGGTTGTAGGTGGGTTAATGCATCTTCCTGTCCGTGGGTTTTAGGATCTTCCTTTTTGCAACTAAAAGACTAAAGCTAGAACTCAATACCACCGGCTGTACCGTGCGCCACTTTGTTAGTTTTTCCATTCAGAGCTTAACCCATTTTGTTCATAAATTACATGAAAGCATCCACTTGCGCCTCTGAACCAATTCCATGTCGAGATTGCACTTACGGACTCCATTGTGAAAAATACCTTGTTCGTGATGCGATAGAAATCTGAATAAAAAACTGAACACTCGAACAAAGTGGCTTGTTGCCATAGAGCAGGACTAGCACCATAACCTGTCCTCGACATCCTGTCTGCGAACGTGCACTATGTCAATTTAAAGGACGGGGCGACTGATCAAGTGCCCTCAGCCATCTTTTATATTAAATTTACCCTAATGAGATTGCATTATGAAGAAGGAGGAGTATGTAATGCACTGATTAAAGTAGCCCTAAGCATCCGTTTAATGCATTCAAACCTTGAATATGTAATGCTAAGTAAATTCATTATGAGCGCTGACAGTTAAGCTTGTTGCGTCTTTTAACTTATTCTGATTTTCTTATGTTTCCTTGAAACCTCTGCAGATGTTTACGCATATATTTCACTAAAATTTCTTGAAATATTCAGTACACAATTTTTTTTTATATAAATTGTTGTTTTAGTTTTATTTATTTTATAAACGATTTATTGCCTTTCTTATTCTTCCTGCTACATATGAAGATATACGTGAAATTGCGAATATTTCGGTCGGTATTTTATAACTAGTAGTATAAAGTTTATAAATTTTATAAACATTTATGAAAAAGTTTTGTTTAGAAATGATCGTTTAAAGCTTTACGTTTGGTTTATTTAAGTAAAATTCTTGAATCGATTAAAAGTCTTAAGAATTTCGATATAATGGTTTTGTGGAGATATTTTCAAAATATTAAATCAAACGTTTTTACTACAGAATCATTACCAATCTTCGTAACCAATTTTTAGCACAGAAAATAGCATTCAAATTTCCCGATTAACATGCTTAAAGTCAACAAAATTTAAAACTATGTTCTATACTTCAAAATATATAAGGAAAGTTACACAAGGAAATTTTAAATCATTCATCGTTATATAAAGAAAATATATATTATTCTTTCTGCATTATTAATTATTTATTTGTATTATTATAATTTAATAAAATCAAAAATTGCCTTAATTTGTTATTTAAACTTGATGTTTATTTCCGTGTTGATAAAAAGACACTTTTGATTCCCATTTTAAATGGTTTTTCCCTATACTGCTCGTATTACCTTGTTCGGTTCTTACGGGCTTTCAGACTTCAGATTTCAAGCATCTTACTTGAATCCGCTACTTGCTGAGTTGCATGAGTACACCCAAATTTTAAGTTGCTTAAGAGTAGAAATTCATTTATATATTTAATTCATTTTACTCCTATGATTTTCTGTACATTATCGATTTTTTGTTCGAAAAATCATTAATAAAATCCATTAGAATTTTACTACTAAAATGCTTTTTATAGTCCTGTAGTAGTAGTCAGGATTTCTATACGTGTTTAATTATATTTTGACTATGTCGACTAGAAATGTGGCGAATATTTACTTTCAAACTAAATCCATCAACGTTAATCACTATCAGATTCAAGCTATATTTGAAACTAGAAAACCAGAGGTATCATCAAAAAGCAATTATTCGGAATGTTTCGACAAACAGTTGTTTGATATCGCTCTTGGTGATGGAACGCGGCATTTTATTAATTACGTTCGCTTTTATTAAATCGCCTTTCTACCACTTTTGTCATTTCCCATCTGCACCCACATAACTCAAGTTCAAGAGTAATTCGTGATTAATGGACCCATTTGTAACCCGTCCCGAAGGGCGCCGTCGAACCACCACAGTTTTAACCAAAAATAATTTCGGACCCATCAAACACATCTTTTTGATGACGGCATATTTGATTCATCCCACCGGTGATTTGCATGACAGGGTGGAGGAGGCGACGAGACAAATGCGAGTAATGGACAGCTCAAACTCAGAATCGTTTAGCCAACCACTCTTGAGTTTGAGACGTGTCAAACAACGATCCAAATTTTCCGGAAGAACTGCGTGGGCGACGGCCCTTCGCGTATTTTTTTTTTTTTCTTTTAGAACTCCCCTTACCTGGGGTGTCAGTTACTCCACCTCGGAAATCTGAACAGTTGAGAGAGATACCTGAAGCGCCCTGAAATGGATGGGGTACAAAGAACGCTAAATTTCGTGTTCTTCTGCTAAAATTAATTTCCGCTAGCATAGGCTGTTTCTAAAAGCGTAGTAGATACACCTCTAAAATTTTCCTACGTTTGATATCGGAACGGAGGGGGGATGTGCGGCTGCGATTGTATCTGTCTCTGGCAATCCAGACAAGGTGCTCTTTGTTCCGAAGTAATCATTCGAAGCAAAATTGTGCCCAGGTATGATACCCAAATTGACAGTTGGAAGGTGAAATTAAATTTGCTACCTGATGTCCTGGAAGTATACAAAAATCGATTGCTGTCAAGCAAAGTGACTATCACATAATTGAATAAGTAAATCAAAGTCCTAGCAACTAGAAGAATTTATAATGTTTCAAAAATGTCTGTTTTAATTGAATTTCGATGAAACCATTTCTGGAATATTTACTTTTCTTTTTTACGGAATTTTATAGGTTAATTAAATGACTGTCAGAATTTTTCCAAAAATGTCTATCCTGTCCATTAGTGATAAATGCTATAAAGAATTGGAGATTTTAAGATTATTACAAGGACTTAATAGCAATTCTAATTTTGAAAAGTATGCGACTAATTTATGAAATTTAATGGAACAAGAAATCAAGTTTTAATTTGAGAACGTATATAAAATGATGGATATTTTTCTGAATCAAACATTCATTCCGTGTATATATTTTTTTCTTGCAAATATTTAAAAAAATTTGCAATCTAGGAAATTGCGCAATTTTTACAAAACATATAGGATTTCTCGGCTCTTTTGTCAAAAAATTTTAATTAAATTTTATCACCAGCTATTTTTTCTTTTACTTAAATCGTCCAGCTTTGAATATAGGGCAAAATTTACAGTGCTTTCAAACATTGTTCATGTTTGATTTTACTCCAAATGAAAGTACTCGACGCTTGTGTGGCCATTTTAAGGTACTTAGTTTGGCAAACAATTCTTTTTTAATTACTCGAGTGCCTTCTTTCTGGCACCCGCTTAACTAGAGTCTCGTTAAATTAAATTTCGAGGCGATTCTGTGCTGGGTTCTACTTTGAATACATTTCAGCTCTCTTTAATTTTTTACTACTTCATACAGAGCTAGTGCATCCACAATTTTAGTATGCAGTTTTAGTTACATAAATTAATGAGTTAAATATGACAAAGGACACATAACGTGTTGTATTTTTTAATAATACTTTGTGCTTTTCCCGCATCTTTAAAATTTTTTAGAATTGTTGTTAAAATTGTTTAAATTATAAGGAAATTTTTAAGTGTGAGAATTAGGCAAAAGATATTAAAAATTGAGCATTCGGTTACAGAATGTAAAATAAGGCAAGAGTTTAAGAAGCTATTACATAGGTTCATGGTGATGTATAGGGGATTGTGATCAAATGCAATATTTACAGCCATTTTTTCTTCATTATAGGTATATATTATTAAGTATAGGTACACGTATAAGATTTGAGGACTCCTTCGTTAAAAAATCATATCTTTTTCAAAATTAAATGACATTCAATTTATTAACAATGTTAACAAAACGAAAATGCTTTTAATATTTTGAATTTGATAAGTAAATCTCTGAACTTTAAGACTTTACGATATCTTGAAAAAAAATCCATAAAAGTGTGTTACTTTATGCTAACATAAATTTTTATTTAGCAATAAATTCCAATGAGAAAATAATTTCTACAGTTCCTAAACTTCTGATGTAGTGAGAAAAGAACTAAATATTAATAAACATAACGAATGCCGTTAAAGTCTAGTCTATAGAGGTTTTCTAAAAAATCTAATTTTTATCATACTGATAATATTCACGCCTAAATTGGCTAGGAATAATCCCTAAATAAGATAATTAAGCTCTATAATGTATGAATGATAGTATAAGTAGTGTAATTTCTAATCCTAACAATTAATCTTCTAAACCTCAAATTAACCCTGAAATGTTGCGCTAAAGTCTTAAATGAAGCAATTAGATGTAGATTTCACTTTCTTGTCATACATCGAGGTATTTGCCCATTATAAATTTAAACGGTTGGTCCATAAATTTGGTTCCCACGCAAGAGGCTCTCCAGAAACTTATACATTTGGGTAATTGCAATAATTGATGTCAGGTTGCCATCTGTATATAAAGGATTTAATGTAGCTAAAGGTAACGAAGATTCTCAGCGAACACGAACCCTATAAATACCTGATACGGACACACCGATCGGATTTATAGGCAGACGTTAATTACTAATCCAAGAAAATATCGATTTATCTTACTGCGGTGGAGACAGGGGCGAATGGGTCTCAAGCAATTAGCCTATTTTACGAAACTAGTGTATTATGCAATGCCATATTCAGGAGCAGTCAAGGAATTTTGAATAAGCCCTTAAAATCAAGTGCTTATTAAAAGTTGATTGGTAGCTTGTTTTGGGGCTACAAACACTTCCCAGGCACATCTCTGTACTGTTCATTTTCTCGATGCCCGACATTTTAATGGCATGTTGATTTCGAAAGGAATGGATTCCCATCCTGGGTATGCACCTGCATTGCAGGGTGACTATGCTGTGTAAAGGCTGCTTAATAATTAGGTTATTGCCGCATTTAAAAATTATTGTCGACTTTAGCCCCGGAAGCACCAATCAAATTTTAGTGCCTACGTGCATGGAGGATATCCGGGTGTTTCAGGGTAGTCTCTAATGGTATTGTCATCCTCCCAAGAAGGTCTGCAGCTGCTAGATATACTCGTAATAATATTTCATCGCGACGTGAGAAATACTCGGTCTATTCCAGCAACTCCAGGCGGATTCAGTTTGTTATGTTTTCAGTAGTCTGCCCAGCCTGAGGGTCCTTTTGCTCTAAAAATTTACGGTCGTAAAAGTAGAGGAACTTTGACTAGATATTACCTTAGGGCATACTAGAAGATTTTATGATCAACTTTTTTTCACAATTTATGAACCCACTCAACGCCCTGTTAAAGTGAAATCACATCACATCCGAGGCGTAAGCTGAAAACTTTTGCTGGAAAGAGCCGTCCTCCATTTCTGGGAGTATTTTTCGTTTTTGCTTGAATTCTTCGGTCGAAAGACTTTTTGATTTGAATGGAGCTAATTTTCATGGGATAAATCATCCAAACAATTTGATCACCCGAAAGCGAAATTTCAGCCATAGAAATTCTTCAACAGATTAATAATCGCAAATTGAACGCTATTGAATATCTTCGATGCCAGGAAACAGTACATAAATCATATTTGCAGCGAATTATATTCAATTCTAGCGTGGCTGCGGAGCGTGCGGATTTAGCCATGGGGGCCATGTTCAGCAATCACATGAAATTGATTTAGGCAAAGTCCTTTGACCGTCTTTTATATAAAATGTAAATTCCCCTTCCTTGCTGATTACTCTATTCGCGGAAATGGTCTTTGCGGCTCTTCTGCTATATTTGCACATCGGCATTTCGGAGCCCTTTAGTTAATTTGCCTATAAGTTAAGAGGCTTTAGCATTAATCGAACTATTTAAACAAGAGGAATCAATCGCGTAACACTAAGTTTTTAATGTTTGCTGATAAAATATGGATCGTATTTATAGTTATTTCTCAGAGTTGCTCAAATCTTTTGGTCGTAGGAGATTTATTAACCCTTAAATTTTGTCCTTTTCAAATTAAATTAGGCATACAAGTAGGCATATAAGTTGACTATCATTGAGGTGTACAAGAACAGTGATCATCAGCTCTTTGTCTTTATGTGCGTTTTATTTGATGGACCATAACTATCATAAAAATTAACAAAAATTTTCTTTTTTTTAAAGAGTATATTTGGCTGAGGCCTTTAAAGTTATTGATTTTTATGTAGAAGTAGAATTAAATAAATTTTAAATAGTTTTCATTTTTATTTTGCGTTGGAGGAAAATAATTTCTTTCAAATTTTCAAGTTTGTTGTCTGTCTTAAATTGTTAAACAACGAAAGTCTTGCAAAAGAGGCACTCGTTTTAGATTTCTTGATTTTTCTAATGATTGCAATCCATGACCTATTTTTCGTTATAAATAAAGCATTTCTATATTTTATCAAATTTTAGCTTAGATTTTTATGACTCATATGCTGGGTCATTTTATCATTTGCAGAGTTGTGCATTTATACACACTTGAGATATGGAAATTTGTGTGGTTTCCTATATTAGTCTTGCTGCATATTCACACTACTTCAAACTGGTGTTCTTAAAATCTCAACTTTATTAGTAATTTTGCACCTTAGTAGTGCTTTAAGGCTAGGACGTAAGAAATACCTTTCTCAGGTTCTGATGAAGATCAACTGTGTGCACAAGTGGTATTCACAACCCTTCTCATCTTCAAGATGAGATAGTATTCTGATACTTAGACTCGCTAGTGTTATCCTAGTAATTTATACAAACTACTATCAGAATTTATAAGGGTTATAGATCAGATTTTTTGATATAATTGAAGTACAATGAATGACTTCCTACGTAATGCACCTTTTAAGAACTTCTACAATTAACTAATTTTAAATAATCACGTGGAGTAATTCTCTAAAATGTGTTTCCTTTTCTGTTTCAGAAAGAGCTATTTTTGAACAAGTTAGAACCCGGGTCACCGCGCGGCGAACGAAAGCTCTCGACGGCTAGTTCGTCCTCCATGAAAACAAAGTGGCTGAAAGCTTTTAGAAGCCTAAAGCCGGCTTCCGGTTCCTCAGCCCAGCCAGAAAGGTAAGTTGTTACGTGAGCCAAGAGAGTGCGCTGAAGGTTAATGGGATGCAATTTGTTACCGGTCACTAATAATTAACCCGGCGCAAGCCTCGGAAGGGCCTCGCTCATTTTACCCCTTCATTTAGGGCTATATTTGCTCGTTAAACAATTAACATCTATTTTAAGTTCCAAATATTTCATTGTAATTATTAAGGTTGCAACCGTTAATTGAATTAATTAATCAATACAAAGACCAGGTGGAGTTTAGGAAGATGAAAACTATTATTTATATACTAATTCTTCATACGATGCGTATTATTTTAAGGGTAATGAAGTTATTACACAATTAATACTCCCTCTTTTCTTTTCTAATTTTATTACCTATCCCACGAGGCACATATTTCATTTTCCTTTTGCTTCTGAAAGGTTTTACTTATGTTAATTAAAAGCTAGGATTCCTGAAAATGAGGACTATACGAGTATTTTTGTTTCACATTCATCTTGTACACATATATCATGTTGATTTTTCGGTTCTCACCGAGATTGAATTCATGGTTGCCTGTAATTAAAAGGAACACTAATTAATTAATGATGTTGCAAAGAATGAACCTTAGACTAGAGTAGATACAGGAGATGATACAGTACGAAAAATCTGCCTATACATACATGTTAGATTAATCAATTAATATAATTCTCTTTCATGTATTCACATTTAATTCATGACAAAAATCTTCATCTAGAACAAACCAAATGTATCACGCAGTTTCAACAGTTTTGTCCCTAAGGTAAACTTAATTATCATTATTCTAAGATATAACATGGTATCTAGTGTTGATGATTTATTGATGTAGACGTGTAACCAATATTATTCGTGAAAGTTAAGAGTTTTGATCTTAAAAGCAGATTCATATTTCCATTTCTATACCTTCTATTTGTGATGCAGAGTATATTTGTTGTTTTGTCCACTCATTTTCATTTCATACTATTAGTAGAACAAAGTTTGCTTGAAATTGTGTAGCTTGGATGAATAATGTGAAAATTGTTAATTAAACATTTCTTTAGTCACTACGTACACTAAACACATTTGGACTTATATTTCGTATTGTGTTCTGAATATCTGATGATAATTTTAGATAATTATCAATAATGCAAATTAAAAAACAAAAACAAAAAATGTATTTTTTAAGTGAAAGACTTTTATTTGATCGCAAGTCCAATGTAAATAATTAATGAACAAAATAATGAAAATAAAATATAATAATAATAATAAAGTTGAGTTCTAAGTAGAAAATATTTTATAGACAAATATAAGCAAGTTTTCTACAAGTGCCAATTATAACCTTATAAGATTAAAGTAAGATAATCTTAATTGTACCAAAAAAAAAAAAAAACTAACGTAGAACTTTGCTGTCAGATCTAATGGTGGCCTTAGATACTTAAGCCTACCAGACGAAGATGATTTTAAATGGCAATTTTCTTAAATTAGTTGATTTTAACAATGCCCAGGAAATACTAAGGCTCTAAACTGAACGCGTATGAATAAGTCTTTCATGTAATGAGTTTGGAATGCATCTAAGGATAGTATGAGATGAAAAGAGTCCTTCTACTTCTGGCGTATGTAGCATTTCAATGTATTGTTTGGAAGTTGTACTCTTTGTAGTGTTTATGCTGTACCAGTAATGGATAGCATCATTCCATTTAAGTTTCTATGTCCCTTAAGTCATTTGATTTCTTTTATTGTTTCTTTGGGCGTAGCTGTGTGTAAACTGTCCTTACCATAAGGCATAAATCGATGTTTTTATTGTTTGTGTAGTTTTCATATTACTTCATAAAATACTATATTTAAGTTATTTCCAAATTATTTTATTTTATCGCTCTATATTCTGTTTAGCATAAGAAATTGTAATTAAATATGTGATTTTATTATAACTAATTGATCGAAAATAGCTGACGCCTTTTATTTAGATAAATTAAAGTTATGTAAACTTTTTATTGAAAATTAGGTATTGCCCGATCTTTAATTTAATTATTTAAAAATGAGATGCATAAGAAAGATGATAGTACATTTCAAGTTAACAAAATTTCAATATAAGAAGGAAAATCATATGCAGTTAAATATACTGAAGTAATTAAGTAGTCATTTAATTGTTTTCCATTTTTTATTTTTCATTAGATTTTAAATTAAAATTTCCAAGTCACACCAAGTAATACCAAACTTGTGTTTGAAACTGCATTATTGGTACATATATTTCTTTATTCCATATATTGATTAATCAATTAATTTCTTACTACTAATTTATGGAGATAATTATAATGGAACGCAAATCTATACGCGCATAATAAAATATAAAAATAACAAATAATGGAATTTTATTATTTACAAACATCGGGATCAATCTATAAATAAATTGAATATTTTTGTAAAATAAAAAAGAAGAAATTTAAACATTTATGTTTCTAGAACTTTAATTGTTTTTTAATTGTTTTTTAAAACTAAAAGAAACAATGAATATAATCGATGGAATATTAATTTTAAAAGCAATCAATTATTAGTGCTATTATAAATTAACTGTTGTTAATAAATGACATGTATTAAGTCCGTACAAAACGATTATGATTACATAATGACTTTTAATAGTCGTGGCATATACGGGCGGAAAAAAATTAATAGAAATATAATGAGATAGCCATCTTTCCTAGTACGCTTCCGTATTACTAAATGTAAGCTATAGTACGTCAGCTATTTTGTAGTAATAGTCATTAAAATAATCTATGAAGCTAATTTTAAATAATAATTTCGAAGTGTGAAAATAACATTGTTGTTCTATCATTCAGGCGAAATGGAGCCACAGGAACTCAACCGATTCGACCAAATGAAGATGGCAGCCATAACCTACAAGAGTATACCTATAAGAAGATTACACCATGCGATGTCTGTTCACAAATTCTCAGAGGTACGTTTGCTTATTTTGCTTTAATATAAATAAAACTTTAAAAACTATGGCTCCTATAGAACCATGGAATTTTAAAAATCTCTAAAACGATTTTCTTAAATATAGCAAAATAATTCTGAAAGCTTAAGAAATTCACAACAACCTATTTAAAGAAAAATATCTCTTTGATTCATTTAATGCTATAACTTGTTTATAAAATAAAACCCGATTTAAAAACCAGGATTTCCAGAAATGAGTGCGGTGGTACTGGAAGTATATAAACGAAAATTGAAAGAACTGAAATATATCATAGCGTTATTTTGAAGAGAGGAGATATTTCTAAAATGCGAATTTGTGACCTTATTACGGAGTTTATTTAATTTTGAAATAGTTTTTTGTACCTTAAAACTTTTCGTATTCTCTTTCGAGAAAAAATCAAATAAATAAGAATATTTGTTTTCCGCTCTTCACTGAAAATCTTCAACTATGTCTTATTCTTATGTTTCCTCCTTAAGGGCATACCAGGCAAGGATTACGGTGCAGGATATGCAAACTCAATGCTCATGCCGACTGTGCCCCGCAGCTCCCGAAATGCCAGGCCAAGCAAAAGTTACTAAGGCGACAGAAGAGCACTTCAGAGCTAGAAAATCGCGTTGATGTCGAGGAAGAAAGTAAGTATGGGATGTCCTTGTTACATTTTGCAGTTTTGTTTTGTTTGATTCTCATTGATACTTTAACACGAGGAGCAACTGACTAATGTTTTGGGTGCTTTTTTGGAACCCATGCGCAACGTGGTTTGAGCATATGTTTTTTTTTTTCACATAAGAATAATTTTTGTGTGTGCTCTCCCAAAGCGACCAAGTTGGTTAGAGGTGAAAATAAAAATAGAAAAAAAAATGTCTAACCAACTTGATCAGAGCAATAAATTGGATTTTAATTTGCCAGGAGAAGAACCAAATGAAGTGATGCGCCAAAAGACATCGAGAAACGAACGATTCAACTTAGGTACAAACTACAAAAAAGTATCTTAGCAATAGCAAGTGAATAATGTTTGCTGCTTTTGTTCCGGCGATCATATGAATATCGTTAGTGAGATCGCATGCAGTGGGTTGGTGCAGATGAGCGTTAAACACGATCATTTATCATTATTAGCTTTGTCATCAATTTTTGTTTTGTATTATATAACAAATCATAAGTAACATTTTGACGTGATAACTGAATGCGCATTCACCCCCATAACTCATAACCGCAGAGATCACCGATATCGATCAGATCTATCGCGTCCTTAAGCAGGCGAAGAAGGCGGGGGAGTCGAAGACCGCGTCGGACAAGTCGGCCGCGCCGTCGAAAGACGCTACCGGCCAGCAACAGCAGGCGCCGCAGAGGGATGCAGGTCAGGTCCAAGATGCGCCGCAGCAGCAGCCGGACATTCCGATCGTGAACGTGCCTGAGTGCCCCGATCGGCATCCGCCGTCACTGGTCCGCCGAGGGCCCCCCTCCCTCAAGACGTCCTCGGCAGGCGGCGGGGCCCAGCAACAGTCGAAAAGCCTCAAAGCTCCCATTCAAGACGTTTCTAGCTCAGGTCCGAATCTTTTCTAGGCTCGCAAGGGCATGGCTATGGCTTTAGTGAGATTTGTGTTGATTTGCCACTTTGTCTATTCCATTTCGACCATTTTTGATCTCGTACACTTTCACATTCTTCCCAGTAGATTTGAGAACTTACCTTTGGAATTCGTAAGCGTTTTGTCGTTTTTACACGTTTTTACACGTTTCTCTTCAAAACACCGTGATTTGGATGGACACCTCGAGAACTTTCATCTAGATGTTCTTTGCTTAATTTTGCTTTAAGAAGAACTTGTAATACTGCAATAATTTCACCTATTTAATGTTAAAACACCGGTTTCATAGTTTTGAAAATCGAAAATATATCTTTTTTCAAAATTTTTTGTGATACTTTGTGATACCTTTATTTAAACTACACTTTACATAAATATTTTTAATAATTCTATGAGTATTAGTACAAATCTTAACGTCTTGTATATTATGAGTTAATTTACGGCTGTGTTATACAAATTCGTTTATTTATTCATACAGAGAGAATTTTGTCGAAAATACTGAACAAAACCTTTTCTTTTTGCTAACATTTTTTTAACACAAAATTTTATATGACTATAGTAAAGTTTAATTCTGCAATTTGACCACGAGACAATTCTCTCTGAGACTACAATCCAAACCACAAATTTTTAAATTTTGAAGTATAAATTCATTTATAAAAGGTCGGGGAAACATTAAATATTTTATTCGTATTTAAAAATATATTGTTAAACAATATTAATTTTTATATCTGAACTATGTCCAACAGGTTATTTTATTTAGAGACTTGCAATACATTTTTTTTATTTTTATTTTTTTTTTCTGTCTTTTACGTTTTAAAATTAAAAGACAAGATCAAAAAGTTCAATTTACTATAGCAAAAAAAATTATTAGTTCTTTTTTTTATGAAATGGTTTTATGAATTCAATTCAATTTCAAATTGTACTAAAAAATTGTAGAAAATTTCAAATGAGATAATTAAAATAGTGTTCGAAATTGTCATCAGGGACAAAAGTAGATGATTCTACATACACAAGAAGTTTATATTTTAAAATATTAAATAATTCGAAGAAAGTATTTAAAAGAAATTAAGTAAAATAGTTTAGAATTAAAATCTTAAAGTTTAAATGCAAAATTTAGAGTCATTGAAGAAACTAACATAAACCGATAAAGATAATTTGGATTATGCCCCAATTTTTACTTTAAACTTGAAGATCCGTTTATATCACTAATTCAGTCAAAACCAGCATCTTACGAGACATTTCAGCAAAATCTTAAGAGCCTTAGGGTGAAAGGTAACTTTATCAGTGGGATAGAGTTCACAACATTAAGGTACATTTTGATTCAAATAGCGACAAAAGCAAATCGATTTTTAAACTAAAAGTCCCGGCTGTTGGAGGAGCCCTACTATAAAAATGGAAATTTAAGATGTTTTTCTTTAATAATGCGGTGAGCTTGTGATGATGTTGGTATTTCCCATTTTTTTCTTAATTTATCACAGAATTAAATGAGTTGTGGGAATTGCCCTTCTACTGTAATTTTTCCAGTGAGTCAATTGAGCGTAGTTCCGAAAAGGTAATGATGCTTTATATTTACAATTGCTCCCAGTCTTAACTTGGGACAATAAAAATCTGGAATTTTTCAAGACTTTTTCGTCAGTAATCTTTTAGAAATTTCCGTCAATTCAGGGAATGGAATAATAAAACATAGCAAAAAGTAGTATAACATCATTAAATTATTTAATAAATTAATTATTTATTACAATTTCTTAGTTCTTTAAGGCTCTAAGACCGCGTGCAATGCTACGTCTGTGACCACCTATTGGAAAGATTCCAAACAGTTTCTGGGGCTCCTTTCTTTTACCGCCACCGCCGTGACTATGCTTGTGACCTCCTTTGGTAATAATAATGCAGTTTATGTTTCCACCTTTCTTTTTACCTTTTCCCCTCTTCCGTTTGTATTTGACCTTTTCCTGGTCTCCACCATAAAAACTTGGTTCGGATAAAACTTCTACTGACGATTCGCCTGTAAGGGGCCAACCTCCACCATATGCAACTGGGGGCGCATATGGGCGATATGGCTGTGGATCATCGTAGCCAGTATCGTCATATTCATCATCACTAGTGGGATCGTCATAATCGTCGTCGTCATCATCCTCATATGTTGCATCATCTGAATTTGGAATGAAGATTGATCCTGGATTTATACTGGCTTGCTTTCCATGGGGGTCATCCTCTTCGACTTCTATTGATCTTGATTTAATCACACATGTAGATGATCCTTTTCCCGCCCGTTCTTCCACCGGATAATAGGCTACCTGACCTACACAATAGAGCACGATTATTATATTATAAATTAATTATTAAAAACATGCAAACTTTACCCCTTGCATTGATTGCAACGACCAAAAACCCGCCTAAAATTAGCAAGACTCCCTTCATGGTTGCTTTCTCAGAATGGCCTTTGCAACACCCTAGGTGTACTGTTCAAAAACTGTTTTCGCCGGGCCTGTGTTAAATTTATACTACCGAAATCTTTGCGAAAAACACCTTTTTATACACTTTTCTCACACATCTCCTTTGCTTTTTCTAGTATCGTAGTTTATTTTGATCATTCTAAATGTATTCACAAAAATTGTGCCATTAAAAAAATCCAGCCCTCAAGCTTTCTTCCAATTTCTAACCTTTGTCAGTTTTACGTTGATCAACGAAAACATGAATGTGATATCGTCGATATTTGGGACATTGGCCGCATCTACCTTTTTTTCTCCTTTATTTTAAATCGTTAAGAAATTTGTCTTCGTGATTCTTACGCGATAGATTCGATTAGTGTGAGTTGGTCACCGGGCAAAATTCTACGAACATTCCGAAGTTTATAGGGCAATGATTTGCATAAATAATGTGCCAGAAAGTTTGTTTACCGTTTTCTAAAGTCAACGACTTTGATAACTATAATTATAGACATATTTTTAAATGTTTGCGCTAATGGAACATTTTTTCATCTATGTGAAAATAACAAGCCTTCAGATTATATAAACTATTAAAAAATTTCCGTCGCACTTGGTCGCAATCTCAGGTATGAATCGTGAATGCAACGGTGAAAATAGGACATTTTATGGATTTTTAAAAAATATTTCATTAGTATAAAATTCACATGATAAAACATGAATGATTTTCCTCAAATCCTCGCTAGAAATATTCTTCATAAACCGATGCAAATTCATGGGAAAAAATGTGTATATCTTTCAGCGAGGAATTTTGATGCTAAATATGCATATTAGCTTAATTTGCATCGCCGATTGCGTTATGAGACTCGTAAAATCATCTGGCCGTGCACGTTTGCGACATGCGACACAATATCAGCGTACAGAGAGCATTAAGAAAAAGTAGAAGCGCTGTTTTCACATGGAAGGAATATTTGGAATAATTTTCACGAGCCGAGCTGAGCTTGATTGACACCAGTTTTTCAAGAATAGGTGTATATCTAGATATTTCTAAGTGTCGTGGTGTGTGGTGTTAGTTTACTAAGAAAGTGGTTTAAAAGTTGATCTTTCAGAAAGGCCCACAAATAGCAGTTTTTCTAGTTTTTCTAGTTTTTCTAGTTTTTCTAGATACTCCTCTGTCGTATCAGCACAATGAGAAGCTGTTAGACTTTTTTTTAGTCAGTTATGAATCTACTTTCACTGTAAATCATTTATTTAAATTTTTTAATCTCAAAATTTTGAGAAATAAAATTTATTTTCTTCTATTAATTCAAAACATTAAACGGATGCCATTTGTTAGGAACATTTACTACCCCAGTACTACAGAAATTGAATTAAGGACTCATTAATGCTCTAATAATAGGCAATTACACCAATGTTTTCAGTGTTTATTTTCAATAAGAGTGTACATGGTGTAGATTTTTAAAAAATCCTCTTATTTCTTTCACCTTGTTATTAATATCTTAATAATAACACAATCAGTTTAAATCTTTACTGTTCGCAAATACTAAAGACGTTGTCGTAATTTGTCAACATCAGCAAGACCACAAAATAGTCATTATATTGCATTATAATTTAGTATTTTTTTCTAATTATTATTTTTATTTTATTCTTTTGCTAAATAATTGATTAATCGTTTTGTTTCGAGTACCAAATTGTTTCCATTTGCTCCACCGTCTAGTTTTATAGATAAGGAAGGTCAAAAGCTCGCTTGCTTTAATTGTATAATAAACCAATCATACTCATTGTAGAAGGTTAATTAAAAAACCGAATAACGTTGTTAATTTCAGAATTAATTGAGCTACATTGGTTTCCTATTATAATTTTTTGTCAGTCTCCTGTTTTTTAAGTTTTAAGTTCTATTGTTCAAGTAAGAAAATGATTCCTAATTAAGATTGCTCGTTTTTACATTGCTCAAGAAAACAAAAAAAAAAATAGGCAATCGAAACCATTTCAAATCACTTTCAAAATCCTTAAAAAGAAAATTATTTCAGAAATTGAAAACTCTGAAAATTTTACAGCGTGTATTTTTTTTCGTCTTGGTTCATTTTGATTTGGTCTTAAAATTAAATACGATATTTATGCAATTAATCTAATTTTTCCTATTCCTCGTTATAAAACTTAAATTATAAGTTAAAATTACTTCGATTTTCAAATACTAGAAATATCCCAAGATCATCAGTATACTTTTTGTTTTAGTGTTGTTGTTCTTAGAGATCAATCAATGATTTTATCCAATTTACCCTGAAAATTTTACCCATGTTTGATGTCTAAAGCTGCTTACAGAATATAAATTTAAAATTTAACTTTATTAAACTACTCTAACTTGAAAAGACGAATAACGATTTATTTTTAATACTATAAATATATTCCGAAGAAAAGAATACTTTTCACTGCTATTATTTCATTCCGATTACTTATTTTCAGTTTCAAATTTAATCTATACGTTTTTGTTACAACAACTTTAAAGTAGAATTTTCATAGAAGAATATGTTTGCAAATTCGGAATCGTGTTCCATCCAAATCACTTAATACTTCTATATTTAAATAGGCTCTTTTAAAACGTTTTTTAAAAGGCACTATAAACGCAAATGGGTTCGTGCACCGCTCGGTTGATTCAACATCTTGGGTTGGTTCGGACTTCGTCAGATATTCCAATCAAAGATTTTATTAAGATTCGTCAGTTTGATTAATTTTTTTTTACCCTCTTTTTCGAAAAAAAAAACAACAACACATTCGGAGAAATTTTGATCACCCTATGATTTATGCATTGACCATTATTTAAATTTTTAAGATTCACGCATAAACGTGCCGGCCGTTTGTAACAGTCATCAAGCATCGGCAGCCCCTGATACAGGACTCAGGAGACGCTTATTCGCCGGTTTCCGCCCCTTATCTGGTTTCGGACGTGGCCGCACTCGCTCATCCCAACATCGATCAATATCATTGCCCGAAAGTAATTACACCACTAATTGTAATTTTTCAAAATTTTCTTCTCTTAACAACTTTTAAAGAAACATTTTTCTGTTTGTGTTTTTCACCATAAATGTTCTTGAGTGTTTTGTGGAAAATTCAATTCTGATATATCGGTTTGTATGCCAGGGTGACGGAAAGCCTATAAAATAGTTTTCGAATAACACTCCTGGTTCTGCGACAGTCACGACTTTTAGTCCTTCTTACATTGCTATCACATCTCATCTGAGTTATTAAACGTTGGTGTCGTTCAGCTATCAACATCAATACTCCTTTACTAGTTGCTACAGTTTATGTGAATATTTGTATTTTAGTGCAGCCAGTGTCGCTTTCAGTGTCAGTCGGTGTTAGATGTTAGTTGAGCATTCAAGTCATGTTTGTTTACTTTTAAGATGAACTAGCCACTGTTTGGTTAATTGATGGTGCAGCTTGAAAAGTGTGTGATGTTCATGTTTTGTCTTATATGCGCACAGTTATTTTTATTTAATTTGTTTGTTTAAATATTCTATTCACACAAACTTCTTCTCTTCCCTACTATCACTACGAATTCTTCTACTACTAAATGTTTCATTAAAAAAAATGCTTTAGCCCATACCAAATAGGAACTACACTTCCCTGAAAATTCCTGTCAATCTAGTTATAGTACACATGCGAAGTGATTATATACGAGTATGAATTCCTTGATTTTCCATATTTGTATGGATGTATGGATGTCCAAGGGATTGGTTAGTTATCTAGGACATTTTAAATATTTTTAGAACACTTGGTGAAAATTTGTTACTTTTGTCTATATTTTTAAATATTTTTTCAATCTTTTGTTCAATTGTTTTCCAACATTACTTTTCGTTTAGCCTTGTTAATGTCTTAAAAAATTTAACTGGTAATAAATATACTAAAAAAAGAAAAAATGGAAATATACGGCGAAAGCTCCAAATGCTTTCTAAACACTTCTAGATAAATTCTAAACATCCATATTAAGTTTTTTAAACTTTTTTAAATAGACAAATATATTTACAGTCTTGAAATTGGCGCATCCTTTATCGCTACAGTCTACATTGATTTTTCTTGATTTTGTGCGCCAAAAATATAAAAAAAGTCCGACAGCGAGATAATATAATTAATAATAATATAAATTCGAAATATTTGATTTATTTTACATAAAAGATGCATGCTTTTTTTGTATAATAAAATCAAGAAAGTCAGATAAAAATACTGAATTTCTAAAAGTTATAATTTTATCTAGTCTTTAAGCAAATCCCTTAGTGGTACTGTAAAGACGTTTTCATTGTGTTATGAACCATGCCCTTCAACTGTAAATTCCCTTTTGTTTGATTGTACTGGATATTGTTCTTTCGTAATTAATAAAAGTCATATATAATTTTTATATATTCTGAAAAAAGACTCCGTGGAGGTGATAGATTGAAGTGCAGTGCTAGTTTGCTGTAGCCTCATTGAATCGATTTTAGTTTGCCATAACTACTATTTGACTAGAGCTTGACCTACTCCATCTACGGCAGCCTTTGTGTAATATCGCTATTTTAAAAAATTCCCACGAGAATTTTAGTGTAAACATTTACAATTTCTAAATATAGGTTTTCCTCAATATCTTAATGGCGTTGATTAAAAATATGCCATTAAATTTTTCATCAATCAAAATTCTACAATACAACCTCTTTGAAATAATAAACATTGAAATAAAAATAAAATGTTCAACAGATTTTTATCTAGACATGAGGTTTCTTCCATTCCTGTATTTATTTTCACAATAATACAAAGCGATTGTTCTTAAAGTTAAATTTAAAATCACAATTTTTAGATGACAATCTGCAGATTTTTTACTCTAAAAATTTTATATAAGAAATTTTATAACAATATTATGATAAAGTAAAATAGGATGAAATTGTCAGATTGTCAGCTTTATGAAATGTTTAATAAAATATTTCGCAGTCCATTTTCAAAACGAGAAGATAAAATAGGAAAATAAAGCGTCCATAGACTGAATTTTTCCGAATCAATTTTAGAAGTTTAAATAAACTCTGTACCTTCGGATGGCTAACATTTTTCCCGTAGAACTTTTCACCTTTCTACAATTTTTCTTTCTGCAACGAGCACAAGTCTCTCTGGGTGCTGGCCGTGCAAATACGTTGATAGATTCATTATTTGAAAACCATTTCCCTTTTATGTAGAGTACAGACACTTCAATCTTTAAGATTCCAGCCAGCATTTCACAGAATCTCCGTTCGGGGGTTATCGATTTGTAATCGCATAAAATTTGTTTTCCCAGGATTATGGTACCATGTAATGCAGACAAATGTTCGAATTTTTTATTTGAAAATTGCCGTGGCTAGCTATCGAGGACATGGGGCAACGTTTCGTAAGTATCCTCTAGTTGGAAAAGTATTGGCATAAATTCTTCGATAAAATATTACTGTTGTTAAATTTTCCGTGTAAGATAAATTTTTATCTTTCATAAAAATACTTTTACGATTGGGTGGTTGTAAATGATAATATTAGCTCGTGCTGATATACTTCTTTTATAATCCAGAATTTCATAACACTTGAAGAGATTTTAATGTTAAAATGATTAAAGAGATAAAAATGTCTATCAATAAATGAAAACAATAAAAATCATAAATGCTTACAGGATAATGAATTAAACAGCTGAACTCTAATCTATTTAAATGCAAAGTGTTGCTTGCATGGACCTAGGACAAAGGATTTTCGAAATTTTCGTACATCTTCCACAGAGCATCCACCTGCGGAGCGTTAGAAGCGTTATGGAATTGGCATAAATTTAGTTCCAATTAAGCCATTTGAATTTACAAAGCAATCTACATAATCTAGAGTTGCATAAATCTAATTTTATCCGCTCGAAGTGTATTCTCTGAAGATGCCTAATCTCGGAAATCCTGATTCTGGATTAACTAATGGAAACATTACAAAATATGTAAGCAATCACTTTAATACCAAGAGTTTTCGCAAATTTAATATAACGCAGTGTCTTCACTTTCACATCAAGAAAATTCAAGACGAATCAATCACCTTCAATGAAGTGAAAAACTGTGAAATTCTCTCTAGTAGAAGGTAAACAAGAGTTCCAATTGATAGACCGAGTGGTGGGAATAAACAACCTTTAACGTTAAGCTGACGAACGCATAGATATGTAAACAATCTAATCCAAGAGGTGAGATGTATATAATTCGGATTGATAGCAAATATACAAAGCAAATAATGTAGTTGTAAAAAATATCCACGGTAAACAAAAAACAAAGGTCATTCGAAAAGAAAGCGTAGCAATTTTTCATTCTTATCTTACCTTGACAGGAGGCTTTGCATAGCTTTACATTTTAGCTTACTCTTTTTTCCGTAGGATATGTCTTCCATTATAAAATTAAAAACAAATTTTTCACAACTAAATGTAAAATTTTATACAGAACACAAAACCTGAAGTTAATGTTTAAGTGTATTGTAAAACAAAGAAAATTGTCTAAGAAATATGAAATTTCGATAAAGTAAAACTTTTGTTCATTGTATGTCCAATATACGTGTATCTATTTTCTTTTAACGTCAAAGTATCCCCTTTGTCCGTTCCCTTACTTTTCTGTAATATAAGGCATGGATATTTCTATAAATATTTTTCTTATCCGTAAGAAACAGAATATTTACACAGTTAATTGTCACCCCATGTATTTTTCTAGAAGCTTGTTATTCGATGACTGTGGAGTGTCTCTTAATGTCTAGATACGTAAAAATATCAATATAACGATACGTGACATTAGATGAAATGTGACTAGATATCATTAGGGGAACCGGGACAAGGTGACGTGACAAGACGATGTGTACTACGTGTAAATATGCTAGAACATTACTACTTTAATGCCAAAAGTTTAGCATATTTTTAAATTTTTTGCATGTGATAATTAGTTTTGGAATTGTTGTAAATCATTAAATTATTATTAAATTGTTAATTTTCTCAAGATCTTGTAGAACTAAAAAAAATTTAGTAATATAAAAAATGTAAAGAAATAAAGTAATCATAGAGTATAGATACATATGTTAGAGATTCATAAGAAAGTGTACTCTATATTTTTTTGAATTTATTTTAGAGAAAAAAAATGGGTTTTACTGTATGAAGGGTCTACTTCAAGAATGACGAATATCAAAATAGCACGTTCCAAAAAGTTGCAGGAAAATTACGTAAGGAATATCAACTTCGTTTTAATAAAATATATTGAGAGAATATTTTCCAATAAAATTATTTTATATATTTCTGTAGATAAACTTTCGTAACCCTTTATAACGTTCTAGGGTAAATCTAGATAAATTATTTATCTGATATTTTATTTTAAAATATTTAACGAAAGTCTTACTAGTTGTTAGAAAAGCTATATAGGAATTTTTATTATTATAACTACTCATTGTTAAGACATCTTTTAAGAAAAAGTAACTCAAGGTTTTACTTAATTGATTTTCCAGAAGAATCATTGTCTCAAGTCTTTAAGGGTCTTGGTGCATTGCAAGTTACGTAGGAATAATTAGATTTAAAATCTCTAGATTAGATTTTTATCTTCACAAAAATTAAGTTTTATCCTCTAATTAACTTTACTTTTAAATTACTAGGATTTTAGTTATTCTTTAGGTTTGTATGTTCATATGATAACAAATATCGTATATCGACGAAAAAAGGAGCAATGTAATTCGATCACTTGCATCAAAATTGCACAATAATGTCATAATAATACCCTTAATATAAATACTCTCATAAATGATGTTGTCAGGACCATCTATGACTAGTGTACTTTAAAAGCAATACTTTTTTACTACCAAAGTATTTAAACTTGCATACGCTTCACAGGCAACATTTGTTTTCTTAGTCCTTTATTACTTCCAGGTAAAATGTGCTTAAGCTTAATTTGGAGGAGCGCTCGATTAATTTGTGTGTAAATACGAGTACACTTTACCATGAAAGGTCTACATTTTTACTTTCATAAGACAGTTCGAAAGATAGCTTATGAGCAAGCATCACTACAACTCCCAGCACTCAACGAATGTCGATAACTGTGTACCCTTTTAAGGTACAACAGGTCCCTCATGACTATAAAAATTCACTTAAATAAATAATAAAGAAAAATAAGCAGTCGACTTTAAAAAGTACTGCATAATGTTTTTCGTCCAGAGTGTAATTCGCAATTGCTCACTGTGGGATGGAACCCAAAGCATTTTGCTCTGTGGAGCGCTCGTGCCTCCAGCCCTGAAGTTCATGTTTTATTTCGGCGACCGTCGGCGTATTCATATGGGGATGGCGGCAGCCAAAGAAACGCTTTCCAAACATCACACAAAACTTTATAGGAGGAAGTTTCTGGAACTACTTTGCATTCTCAATTGGGCGCATTCATCAGTCATTCCTGTGAAATATTTAGGACATCTTTTAAAATTTATGAAACACGGTGGCCGTACGCCCAGCGATATGGAAAATAGTTTCACTGTAACACGTTCCCATGACTTTTATTTCTTCGGTGTAGCTGATTAAAACTTTTCGCGTCCAATTAAGGTGGTAAACTCATCTCATTTACAGCAGTTGATTCCCGTGAAGGCGGGAAAAATCAGCCATAAAAGTTTTACTGTTTGAAAACTAATTAGCCCTAAGCGGGGATTGTAACTAACTGATCGAAGCGTGTGCTATTGTTTTTTTTTTAATCTCCTTTTTTCCCAGGCTTGAAAACATTAAACATTGATTACTACTACTAAACACGAACAGAGAAACCTTTCAAATATCAAAGGTGCAATGATGTTGATTGATTTGGCCTTGGAGTGCTATTAACAGAAGAGATTTTTAATTATGCACGATTATTCTCATTAATGAGTAAAATAAATATGTTACAGAGGATGGCATCGAAACCACACGACCTTTTGGCCAACCCCTTTGTCTTATGGCAGAAGAGCCAAATCCGGAAGATAATCCTCCCCCAAAGAAAGGAGCACGAAAGAAGAAATGAGAAGATAAAAGGGCGCGAACAAATCCCACCCAAGATAAATTCTCAACGATTTCATCCTAGCAAAATAACTGCCATCTGTTAAGTTGTCCTCTGATCCCCGGCAATATTTTATTTTAATTCGATTTTATTTGTTCCCTCAGCCATCACTTCACATTAAAATAAAGTCACTGCATTAGGCATAAAGAAAATGTTGAAACTGAAATTGCTGTAGAAGATCCTAAAGTAAGAGTAAACAAAAACAAATAGAAGTAAAAATAAATAAAAGCGGACAGATTAGGGCCGAACCATACCACGGTGTAAATATAATCATAATATTCTCTTTATAAAATTAGTTCGTTAAATTTTTGTTGGAAGTGTTTGTTTTATATTTTCATTTCTCTTCTTCCCGCCCAGCGTCTGTGATAATAATAAATGAAAAGAACCAACTCAAGTTAAAATAAAGTATATTTAAAATCGACTTTTGTCTATTTTATTTGACACATTTTCTCTAAACCAGCACAAATTTACACATGCCTTTCTCTTTAACACTTTCTTTTAAATTTGTGCACATTTTAAAAAAAAAATAAAAATTTGCTTGTTAGTTGTAAGTATATAAATAAATTTATGATATTGTTCTATGTTTGCTTGGTAGTACGTTCTTGTAAAGTGTTAATATTTTATTAAGCTTTTATTTAATGTTTATCGTCTTAAGGTTCTTGGGCTTTGAGGGAAAAGACTTTTGAGTTTTCCAAACAACGCAACGATTACGTTCAATGGCGTAATGAAAAAGTGAATGCTTTATTTTAAAGACTTTTTTTTTTTTTTTTACTTTTCTGAGTCTACTTGAAAATCTTTTAGAGTTAAAAGGATTCCACCTTCTTATGCAGTCTCCGTTTTTTCTTATTGATTTTCAAATTGAGGCTCAAGAAAAACAAGATTCTTGAACATGAAAAGAGTACTCTTGTTTGGTTCACTTTGAAAGGATTGCACTGCTATGTTTTTGGCCTTAATTTCAATGAGGAAATTACAAAGTTCAGGGAGCAAATAAAGGAAACTTGCTGCAAACAAAGGTAAAATAATGTGGGAAAAATATTAAAAGGTATATAAAGAATTTATTCATAAGTGCTGGAGAATACGAGTAAACTCAGAATTGAGTGCTCGCGCAAAAATTTCATAACCATTTAACTACATTTAACCTGAATATGAGATACTTTTTAACTTATAGTTACTTTTGAACAAGATTTTAAATATGTGTCCAACTATTTTTACTTTTAACAAATATTAACATAAATTATCGGAAAATGCGTAAAAATTTTTCTTCGATGGATATTGCGGACTATTCCATTATAAATTAAAATATGAATTGGTTTTGCGAAAACAGGGCGACTAAGTTCCACAAAGTTTTTAATTTTACAGAGTTTTACAACAGACGGCAGGTAAACATTTTCTAAGTAAACTTTCTTCATTTTTTCCTTATAGAACGAATCAACCGATTTAAATTTTAACACAATCCTATAGATCTTATATATATTTAAATAAGTTTTTTAAGAAGTTAATTGTAATTTTGAAATTTTAAGGTTCACAATTTTGAAGATTTTTTACTTAACTATTTAAATATAGTTCAGGACATAGCAAAACTCTTAATGAAACAACATCAGTTACTTCATTCGAATTTTCCATTAGTACCGAATATTAATTTTTTGGTGAAAAAATCAACAATCCATAATTATCATAATTTCTGATATTGATTTAAAAATTTATTACCAAACGTGTACAAGGATTTTAATTTTCTTTGAAACAATTCTTTAAGATGAGGAAATCAATGACTATTGATTTCTAATCCCGTACAATAGACTCACATTAAATATGTAATTGATTAATTAAATTCTTAATGTACCTTTGCAAGTGGAGAAACGGTTTCGTTGTAAGCAAACAAATCCCAAATCTCTTTAATAACATTTAAATTCTAAAATTGGAATCCCCTCTCGATATTTTCTAAATTTAACTTTACTTTAATCAGTTTAGTCCTATAATTAATGTACCTGGAGGAAAAAGCCCTTATGTCTGGTGTAAAAAGACGGCAAAATATCGATTTTAAGGAAAAATTACAATAATGTGTAATACTATGGGTTATGTGGCTTAATCGTTGCGACTGTGTTCACTTTTGCAGCAATGAAAGTAGATTTGCCTGTCTAAAATGAATTCATGGAGCGAAGCTTACGTCCTAAATCTAGTATATTGCACCGATAAGCCAAAAACTTATAGTGCGCATTTAATTTTGTGTAGAGGGAATTTCTTTTCCTATTCGAGAGATATCTGCTAGGTTCAGGTAGGTAGATTACGGATTTAAAGTTTCCACGAAAAGGAAATGAAGAAGACAAGTAAAATATTTCTACCTTCTTCCCTAAAGGATTGAACAAATCTTTCAATCCAGTCTGTAATAAGATTACTTAAGAATACGTTCCGATATTTATAGAACGAAAATCTTTAGAAGATCAGATCTGGCTCTTAAATAAATTTCTCTTCTAATGAAATAATCTACATAAAGATTGAGTTTGAGTACATAAAAAACATTTAGCGAATTATTTTAATGATATTTTTCCAACGCACATATCGTAAGTACTTTTGTAATTGCAAAAACTTGACTATGACTAGAATAGGATTTTATAGTGTACGTTTAGATATTTCGCTCTCGATAAATGTATGTAAAAATTCTCTGACGTACATTAAAACTTGAAGAACAAACTTTTTAAGGTCTTTTTCTTAGAACCTTAATAAATTTTAATAATGCACATATTTTAATTCCGTAATGGAATGTGAAAGGCCACAATATGATAGAGACATTAAAAAGTTCCTGATTAAGCGTCCAGAACGAAGAGAACATCGCGCTAAAACGCTTCAAAATATAAAAGTAAATTGCCCGCAAATTCAAGTAATTATCGCCTTACCTCATGGAAATGAAGTTCTTTGGAGTACGAGCGTATAACCAAATGAGTCTGTTAGAAAAGTTTGTCGTTTGCTAGAGAGCGTCTAACAACCCTAAGCTTGTGCCACAAGGACACGAAGGAAAGGGCAGATTTTGAAATGATCTAGAAAAAGCTGCCCAAGTTTCTGTGAGTTTTTAAAATGTGATTATTGAGGTAGTTTCTGTTATCGAGAAATCTCTTGGAATGTTAAATTTTCGAAAATTTATTCGAGACATTTGCCATGCATAAAATTTTGTTTATTAAAAATCTACACTTTGTAAATAGCAATAAGAATTTAGCAAAAATCGGATGCCATATTAATGTAAAATTTTTTTATTGCATGTGTTCAATGTCAAGTTACGTATATATGTATATATATAAATGCACGCCTTTCATACGCACAACCCATAAAGTGTGCTTTTTATTAAACATAAACAACTGCCAAAATATCAAAAACACGAAAAATTCATATTGAAATCAACCAAAATAGCTCCACATTCACCACGTCGTCACAAGCTGAACTTGCGAATGAAATCTCTTAGTTTGGATTCACCAGAGTCATCTGAGCTGCACGGTCAAATGAGAAGAAGACCGCCAACGGCCGGCCCTTCAAGTTCATACTACCATGGTGGCTCTGGTGGACAACTAGAGCACAGTACCCCGCCATCGAACAACAGCAGACTGCACTGTAAGTACAGATGTGAAGTAAACATTAAAAACTATTCATTTCCCACCCCCGTCCCCCTCGATCTGATAAATAATCAATAAATTATACCTACATACACGTACATCATGACGCAAACGGAATTCGAATCAAAACTTTGTAAATTTTCAAGGTTGTGATTAGACAAGAGAAATGCTACTTTGGAACTTTTTATTGCCTTTCGTAGAAACGTTTGTAGATAGAAAAAAAAAGAAAATTTAGCATTCATAGATATCGTTAATGCGAGTTTTATATTGGTAAAGTTACTTTTTATTGAATAGTTCAACACATATCACATGACACACGTATTTTGTGAGTTATTGAAATCCTTTATTAAAACTAGAGTAGACAAAGTTTTCGAATATTTCAGAATGTGTAAGATAATATGCAAATATATCAATGATAAATGTATAAAGTTTATCTAATATGATGCAACAATACATTTACAGCACCATCGAGCCCTTCACACCAAAGAAAGCTGCTGTATGCTAATCGTGGTCTAAGGACGGGATCTGTAGACCTTCCAGATGATGTCGAAAAGTCTCTGTCATCAGCGAGCACTTCGCCATGTCCATCGCCAGTAAGACAACATCAGGTGCCTTATATTTTATTTTGCGGAATTGCTTTTAAAGACAGACCTAAAATAACGATATCAAAGAGTTAACACGATTTTTAATTTATTTTCTTATTTGAATTTTTTTTTTTAGTGCTAGCTTTGTTTTAGAGAAACGCACAATTTTTTAAATACAACCAAATACATAGCACACTTCAAAATTGTTTATATAAGATCTCCAGAAATATTCCCCACTTAACAGATTAGATCTGAATAAAGGATTTATATTTAAGAGTTTTAGGAAACGAATGAAAAATTATGTACGAATAAAATTGATATTAAAAATCTCTTTTTAATGCGCTATGAAAGGGCCGCAAATTACACCGATTCATTCATGGCTGTGGCCATCTCCAGTGGATCTCGTTTGGATTCATACAAAAGCCGAATCAAAATTAATCCTTATTATTTTCCATGCGGATGGAAGTGCTTTTCATTGGAGTAACTCTTCCAAAATTTGTCAGTATCCTACAGAAACAATTTTGTTAATTTTTAAACCAATTCCGAGGCATGTAAACATAAACAAAGGCATCGTTCAAATTTCCAACTGAATTGTTCCGCTTCGGGCGAAACCTGCCTTTTCCATGTCCGATGTAATTGTCAGGATAAACATAGGGAGTAATTTTAAGCCCTTGCAACTGCCATTCAACAATTGGCTTTTTAAAAGCGTCTAGAGTAATTGGAGTATTGTAGTCACTAGTCGGTATTACTTCTTTGCGCAAATTGAAGGCTAACAAATGACTTTAAATTGATTTTTTTTTTTTAAATGACAGACCGCAAAGCTTATTTTATTTATCGATTGCAATTTCCAAATGATCGGAATTGATCACTGAACGGAGTTTAATGAATTTATGAAATTATTTTCAGAAATCCCATCGCTTTTTACCAACAAATCTCTATGTGATTCTTTATAACTTTAAGGCCAGGCACAGTGATGAGCTCGACTTGAAGGCTGGATACAAGGTATGTTATGTTAAAGTATAATTCTCAAATGCTTGGAATGATTTACACAAATTTACTATATAATTTCTATCAAATCAATTAAAAATGTCCTATGTTTTTCTTTTTATTTTAAAACTATATTAGCTTGGTAAAATTTCTAGAACTTTTTATTTGAGTAAAATATGTGGAAGTATGTTTGATTTTTCGTTTATTTTATACACGCATTGGCTTTATAGATACGCTGAAATCTTAAGTTCTACATTATTTTAGTTTTAGTTATGTTAATTTCTGTTCTTAGACTTGAATGATATTTTTATTTCTAAGTCGATTGCTTTTATTGATTTCTTAGAATTGTATTTCATCGTTGCCTTAGAGTGTAAATCTGTCATACTTTTCTTCAGCTAAGTTTTCAAAATTTTAAGTAAATTTTAGAGATTAACATTAGAAACTAATACTAGAAATCCACTTGAATCAGATCTAGCTAGATCTATATAATCAAGATTCGCATAGAAAATGACGTCAACGCCACCTCAAGTCTTAGACCTATTTCAAATAAGTGGTTTTTTGCAAGTCTGGTTATTCTAGTTTAATCACCATAGCTGTAGTCGTAATAAAACAACGCTTAATTAACTTCTATAAGAAGGTTTTTATTAGAATTGAAATTGAAGTATTCATAACACTCCATTTATTTTTTAATACTGTCGCGTTAAATCATTCAATAAAACATAATCTCATTTATTGTGCTAGATGAACTTCATGACTGAAAATTTTTTTCAAATCTGAAGACCAACTTTCGTTTTAACTCTTCAAAGTCAAACGTCTAAGGAAGTTAGTCTCTCTGATAGCATCTCTACGACTAAAGATGGGCAAAATGTTCGCTTGAATGAGAACACATTCCACAAATTTAGTGGGAGTAGCGTAATTTGTCCCCTATATTCCTCCTAAGGGCTCCGTTAGCGCTCATTTCAATGAAAGATAAATTTCCCTCAAAGATGTGGAACGCTTCCAAATTAGTTAAGTGTTGCGGAAAGCGGGGGACTGAGTGGATACAAAGCATCTCGATTACCCGGCCCTCCGTTTTAGTTCTAGCCTGATTGTGATAAGTTCAAGCGCAGACTTCCCCGAGTAGGCGGAAGGAAAACAAATAGACCAAAAATATTATCTAAGACTTCTGGCTGTATGCTGGTCGGAAAATTTGAGATAAAAGAAAACTGATTTTCCTAATTTTCTACTAGGTCACAGTAATCGATACATCTGACCCAGATTGGTGGAAAGGAAAGTTTCTGGGGAGGATTGGGTACTTTCCCTCGAAGTATTGCGCTCGCCTGAATGCTGGTGAAAAACCACTCCAGGTCACACACAATTTGCAAGTGTCGGATGGGGAACGTGGCGAAAACATGACTTTACTACGGGATCAAATAGTTATACAAGTAAGTATGGAAGTTTTGTCTAAACGCTTTTTGGCGACATACATTTTTTTTCTGTTTTATTGTCCAAAAACTCTCCAGGTTGGCGAGGAGGTCAACGGTATGGTGAAAGTTCGTTCAGCCGACAATCGACAGGGATACTGTCCGATGAAATATTTGCAGGAGGTGTGACAACCAGAAGAGCCTTGTTTTGATAGGGACCGGGATAAATCTAAAGCTAGTACAGATAGTAAAAAGGATAAATCTAAGCGTAGAATTAGGTTAGTTGATAATTTGAGTTATTCTAAATGTAAAAGTGATAAAAATTGGGAGAATTGGGAAAGAATACGGGAGCAAAAGCTTGAGAAGATGAAAAGTATCTGTCTCGAGAATTATCGCGCAAGACGGGAAAGAATGAAACCACCGCCCAAACCACAAAGTCTGGACCCATCTTGGTATACTGATAATATTTATAATAATCAGTCAATAGATTTGGATGAAGATTATATTCCTGAATGTTTTAAATACACCACATACCGAAGGTTGCGTGACATTACAGAATTAGATGAAGACTATGAGCCTGAGGGTTATGTACTGCAGAGATCAAAGAGTTGTAAAGAATTCAAATATCCAAAATCAAAAAGTTGTTGTTTCGGTGGATATGAACTGAAGCCTAAACCAGCTGTACCAAAATCGTATTCGTTTAGTGTAAGTAGGGCTAAAACAAAACCATTTGATGTGATCGACTATGAGCCACCATCTTCAAGAAAAGATAGAAAAATGATGAGAAAGTCTATGGACGTGTATTGTCACGATACTCATTCTAGATGTTGTGCTAGGGATCGTTGCACTAGCTCTAAATGTCTGTTAGAAGAAATTTACAATTATAATCGAAAAGCCAATCGAGAACGTGATCGGCGATCTTATGGCAGAAGAAGTATAATCGCCGACTGGGAAGACCGAAATAGATATAGACCGCAATACGCACCAACCTGTGATGAGTATTGTTTTATAAGACCTGCATTGAAAAAGCGCCATTTCCATAGCGCGGGTTACCACGCAGAGGCTCGATGTGAGGGTTATGAAGATGACCATTGTGTTGAAGGTCACTTCCACAGGTGTGATGCTTACGATACGGATATAGATCATTTTATTAGTGATGAAAGATCAAAGCTACTATCGCAAGATAAATTCTTAGGTGAAGATGAGGCATATCTAAGGGTAGGCTATCACCAACCAGCTAGAAATAAATCAATGCTGGAGGTGAAACCGCCTAGCAAGTATGACGAGGATACTGATTCTGATTCTACTGAAATGGATTTGGAGGATTTTAATTTTGATTTTGAAAAATACTGGGAGGAACTAGGCAAACCTCCAAGTCCGATTGACTTAGATATGCAACGAAGGAATACGAAGAAAAATCTGAAGGTAAAAAACGTAAATGTAGGTTGTTACAATAATGGTACTCCTATTGACGAACATCATAGGGAACAGGAAAGAATGATGATTAAGAAGAGTCTTTTGGAAGGCATGCCATCACCGCCTAATAACAATGATAGCTCTTCCGAGTTTCAATACTACGACCAGTCTGGGTCACCATTTCACCGGTACTCTCACAAGGTGTACCCAGAAGTGACTCCAATCTATAAATACAATAATTTCTATCCGCACGATAATCTCCACTCGAATCAGAATAGCAATAGCAATCCCCTGAGTGTAATAAATAACATTTTCTCCATATATAAGCCGAACAAGTATTCTCCACTGAACTGCCAGCAACTGAACGACCATAAGCCGGAGCCCTGTAAAAAAATGAACGTTCCCAGCACAATTCGGCCCTTGGGAGCACCTCATTCGGAGTACATGACATCTATGAAACGACCGCTGATAGTCAGCACCGAGCAGCCCCATTTCAAAATCATCCCCGAGAAGACCGGCCTCAAAATTTCGCCGCTCTACCACTACGATTATGGCGATAAAAAGAAGCACAAGCTAAAGAGCACCGCCCGGCCTCTGCTCTTCCCTCACTGATGGTGCTGGACTTTTCCTTGGTAATTTACCGGGAATTCTAGAATCATTAAAATCATTTTTTTTATAAGTATAAAACGAATAAAAACAAATAACAACGCGAAAAGGCACTCTCAGGCTCGAAGTATATGAGACACAACACAGTGGCAAACTCAGAGGCTATCTCAGGAGCTTTTTGCAGATTTTTCTGTATTTATGTATTATTTTTTTATTTACGTCGTTTCGTAAGAAATATTGCTTATCAAATTTTTTTATACGAAAAATTCTCCGCTGTTATGGCTTATAGGTATTAACATCATCCCACCTTCATGAGCATAAAGGAATAAGCATCTGCTTCGTAGATACGGCCAAACAAAAGACGTGCCCTACAGTTTCACCTTTCAGTTCCCTACTTTTATTAATATTTTAATACCTAACAATAAAATGTTTGAAAACCTACTTAAAACCTGAAAATTGCATTTACTCGTAAAATCCTGCTAAGGAAATATTTCAAGTCCAGGGCAAGTTCCCGGGAGAGTATCATATTGCTTTGTTCTACTTGTTTTTTTTTTTTTAAGAATTGTGTAAAGAAATAACTCCTCTTTTCTTCTAGTAATTTCCAAGCACTTCTATTTGAAAAAGAAAATTCTGCATTCCACGTGCTTTGGGAAAGAATCTTCAATTACACGTTAAAATTGTTTTGTAATGTTATGTTGAAATTATTGAAGTAAATGTCGAAGAAAAACGGAAAATTAAAAACGGTGTCGACTGAATAAACTTGAAAAGACGATTGCGATGTAAAATGTTGTCTTTAAGAAAAGCTAACTGGCAGAAGTTTAGAAGACGTCGTACAATTAAAATTTTCCAAACTTTGTCACTTTTCGATGAAAAACGATTTTCCAAAGTCTAGAAATTAACCTGACTACCAACAGCTTTAATGCAGCACATTTCATTACCTTAAAATAGACTACATTCATTCAAAAATTCCTCGTATAGTTATATTCTGTAATGTTTTAAATTTTTCTAATTTATACCTGCTTAAGAATCGCCGAATCTAAATCATAGTTGCATTATTAAAAAATATTTTTTCTCTCAATTTGTACACGTTTCTCGTTTGTCTACAAAATTGGTTAACTTATCGATTGTATACCCAATTTTAACAAAATTATTTGAAATTTTCAAACAAATATTAAAAGTGCAAAACAAATTTAAGCATTAACATATTTTTAATAAAATTCTAAGCAATTAATATTAAAAACAATTCGCCAAAAAACAAACATGATCATATAATTATAATTTCGTGTTGGCCGATCTGAGAGTTCCTGAAAATCTCTTTAAAATTCAGCAGGATTCTTAAAATGAATCTGAATTTTTATCGTTGGTTTTAAAAAGTGAAAAGTTTTGGTTTGGTTTTAGCTTGCAACGAACTTTTCTATAGTTTTAGACTGCAAAATTATACATGAACTGTATTTTTTATACATAGTTTATTTTATATTTAATTTAATGATTTAATAACAAGTGATAGTGTTGCACTTTTACGTGAGAAGAAAAGATTTTTTTTTAAAATGAAAATGGGAAAATAATTCTTATAAATATTTATTCAGTTCAAATAATTTTATTTGTCGGTTTTTTTATCTTTTCAAGTTAAGCGCAATTTTCAATAATTTAATAATAATTAAATTTTTAGTATCGCTGATGACGATTGCTTACAAATTTTTCTTACACTTAAAAATCAGATCGGAGACGAAGTTACCAAAGACTGAATAGTCTTTATTTAGAACTTACAAAAAAAAAATCTTTGTGGTTTGAACTGGCCTGGTATAACAACAAATGTGTTCATTAAAAAGTTTATATTTGACAAAAAGTGGGAAAATTATGATAGGAAACAAGATGCTACACTCTCGTATCGTTTTGGGTTAATTGCATGGCAAAGAAGAAAAAATTAAATATGTATGTAAATTTCGTGGTGAAAACAATTTTACCAAAAACATATAAAACAATCGAGCTTACTCGTTTCTTTAGGCGTTTGAAAAAAGAAAAAAACCTTCTATGCTTAAGATATTTTAGTAACTTAAACAATTTCCATCACATAGTGTATTTATTTTGCTAAAGAGCTTCAATTTCCTCCTATATTTTTTATAAAATGCAACATTTATTTCTATAGTTATAAAAAATAAAACAATATCGAATTATATTCTTTTTATATTGTGCAAATGAAAATGGATAACTACAGAAACATTCATATTTACTTAAAAATTATCTTAAAATTATGAAAAACTGTTTTTATACAAAACTGGCCTTATTTTAGTTTTTTTAAGGCAACGGATAGACACTTTAAGCCTTTTTAAATCATACAACAGAACCACTTTATAAAGTACATATTTTTACATCTTGTAAACTTTTTATGATAAAAAGGTAAGCGAAATATTTGAAATTGTAATATGAATTCTTGTTAAGCGAGCGCTATTTAGAAGACAGAATGAATGGAAAAAAAAATGCAGATCTCTTGCAGTAGATAAATGAGAATGTTTCCCTCAAAGAGAGTTGTCCAAAAAACACAAATTTCAAGAATAAATATAAGAAAAGTTGTTTTTATGATATACGTGGTATACAATCATAAAACGTTGTAAGAGAAATGTATGTATTTTGTGACAGTAACAGCGTACAAAGTGTGAAATTCCTTGTTATTAAAAGAAAAACTCTAATTCGATTAAAAGATGAAAATAATTAGGGTAATATAAATCAAGTGAAATTCAACATAACTAATCTTAAACAAAGTAATAATTTCTGTATAAACTATACTTTAAATATTAAGTTTCTTTTTCATTTAAAATTTAGTAATAATGTTCCCACATTCAAATAATTAACCTTCTGGAAATGCTTACGCAACGTTCCTTTGGCAATTGAGTAATATTGTGTCGACTTTGCACGTAATTTTGTCAATACTTTCAGATCTCTCTAGTTGTCATAATGATAATAATTTTTCAAAATATATTTCACGCCACAGTACAGCACAGTAACATTAAATTTACATATCAGATGACACTTAATTTCCTGGTCATATTTCTATGGAAGGATAAACGGAAATTTAAAATGCATTTCACTTAGACAAAAATTTCTCATGTAGATGTCTCATATTTAATCAAAAATATTTTAAATATATTACGAATTTAAATTAAACGTTGGGAATGAGACCATAAAGCGTAAATCTTTGGGTGAAAACAATTAATGATATGTAGGAGGATAATTAAAGTTTTTTCCTCAGAGCAGCTATCTCAAAATGTTTTTTTTTTCTTCATGTAGTGATTCTATATTAACCAAAATCTGAGTCGTGTGATGTCTGATGTTATTTTCCAAAGCTTAAACTTAAAATGATCGCGAAAAACCTTGAAAAAAGGATAAATAAACAAAGTGTTTCTTATGATTCTTATGAATGAAATTGTTTTGAAATGTTTACATAATTTAAGATAATAATTCAAAAGCTTTATATAATTTGTTATTTGTACGGGAAATGTGTTATTTGATTTTTTTTTATTTATATTTCTTAGAAGTTTTAATACAGCAGTAACTATAACAAAGCCCAATGAGTGGAGAAGACTATTACAACTTTTTAAAATATTTGATTGTAATCGGTCAATTTTATTTGATTTATATAACCTACCCCTTTTTGAACTGGTAAAATAATCCGAAATTTTCTAAAAAATGTTTCAGTCATGTTGCGCGGCCTCACATGTGACGCAAATCTTACAAAATAATCAAAACAGATGAATTAGTTACACCTTTATAATTTGAAGAAAGAAAATAATATTTTAAAACAATTCTCAAAAAATGATTTGTTTTTCATGATAATTTTATACTTAAAGTGAACACGATGCGAAAATGTGAAGATTTTTTATGTGAAAAATGGAAGAAGTCTATCCATGTACCATTACTTTCTGATTAATTATAGAAATCAACACTATTTTATTTTAAAATGATGAAATCATCTAGAAAAATTATACCTTAAAACGATCACTTATAATTTGAAAATATTTTCAAATTGTAAATCATTGTGGCAGATTCGTCTCATGAAAAATTCATGCATTGTATAACTTTATTTTAAATTGATTCTCCAATTTCCTTGTTTCTTGCGCTATATTATAAACGATATCTCATAAATTCCGACACAATATCTTACTTTTCCTTGTTTTTCGGGTTCAATGTCAGCTACTTTTTCACAGTACCAAAATAGAAAAGTATAAAATGACTCAATTCGCCTTACATCGGAGCACATCAATAATGTGCTCTTATGGTGGACAGCACAGAACGTGCCATACGAGCTTATTCCGAATATACGCTGGATTTACAAATTTATTGTTCTTTTTAGTAAAGCGATTTCTATTATCGGAAAATTTACTCAGAATTTCCAGCTGAACGTTTTTCTTATCAAAATTTCCCCCTTGATCACAATATTTAGGTGTTTTTTAAACAAATAACTAAGTTAAATGAATTTTAAAGCAATACAATGGTAGGCATTTTTGATTTAAATTAAATTTTAAGGAAGAACAAATTTTTGTTAATTAAATATTGATGGTTATGTTGAATTAACTTGCTCAAATATGAAAGTAATTTTAGACAGTAAAGTAGATTATGTAAGTTAAACATTAAAAAGCATATGTGAAAAAAATGTTAATATACGCCCAAGTCTTATGAAAACATTAAAATTATAAAATGATAAACAAAAAGCACACGCTACTATGCTTGTATGTAACATTTGCATATTTTCATCGAAAGCCGTCCGATAAATTATGTTTTGCTTTTTAGGAAATTTTGCAATAATTGCAATTGTTATTGTGTTATTGTTTTGCTTTTCTAAAATTTATGTAGCTTTTATTTTAATAGCAAGCAATGACGGTTATAAATATAAAAAAGAAATTAATAATTTACTTGAAAAATATGGAGTATGACAAAAAAAAAGTGTTCAAGAATAAAACCGCTTAAATAATTTAGAATTAAAATAATTCAATTTTATATCTTTCGTTTTAAATATAATAAAATACAAACCCAAAATATGTCTCACAATGGAACCCAATAGTAGGACATAAAAATTAATAAAATTTCTAATGTTATGATGTCTTAAAGATTACAAAGATATGAAATAGTTTTTAAAAATAAATTTAAAATACAAAAGTAGATTTTAAAGTCAGTTCAAAATACAAAAGCTGGAGCTAATGAGCTTAATCTTATCACGTTAGTGGTTCGATTGAGAAGACTTAAATCTATAGTTTTTTAAGGAGCCAGATATAAAAAGGATTTTTTTATTATATTTATTTCCTATAGTACCGTTTTTTTCATAATGAGGTAACACACAGAGACGAGAAAGATTTATCTAAGATAAATCTCTAAGTCATACTCCTTGTTAAAAAAAAAGTGGATTAAAATTAAATCTTCCGTTGCAAAATAAATTATTTTTAATAATTTTAACGCGACCAATTTGCTAAAAGCTGAACGTAAAAATATATTTATGTCGTTTGCTAACGCATTACTCCTTGCACAATTTTTGAAGCTTTTAAGTACAATTCTGGCAAAGATTTGTTAACACAGATCTAATATTAATTGAAAAGAAAAAACAAAAATAACATTTAAAAGTAGTAAACATTTTTGTCAAGAAAATGAATTAAAAAAAAATGCAAAAAATAAAAGAAAAATCTATATCTTGACAAGCAAAACGCCTTAATTAAATTAATTATTGCAACTTATGAAAGATAAGGTATTTATATAAAATGGTTAAGTACACTAAGTATATTAAAAAAGGGAGTATGTTATATAATAAAAAAATGAGACCAATAGTAAGAATATTATAACTGAAAATGTCACGTAAGTAATGTGTATAGATAGAATATTTTATCCCTGAAATTGTTAGAACAAATTTACATGAACAATTGTAGAGTTTTGTAAAACTTACAGAAAGATATTTTGAAAACTATTTTATAGAACTTATGGAAGCTGAAAAAAGGAACACTGTTTTCATTTTAAAGTTTTCTTATATGATTTGGAGCTTCTTGATTTTTAGCCCGTAGAACTTGTTGTGTACTATAATAAATTACTAAAACAAAAAAAAAAAACAAAAATATGAAATGGGTCGTAATATAATATAATAAAGCAAATCCACGTTAGTTAAATGTAAATTAGAGAATGATTGTGTTGTCACTTAAGTAGTATATTAGCTAGTTGTTACAGAGAACACTCAAGATTAAAAATAAAAGCATAAACTTGTCGGCAGTATTACGTCATTATCTAATAGCACTTTTGAAGTATTAACTAATTCCGATCAGAGATACTTGTTAAATAAATGTTAAGTTTTCACTATCGAGACGACTTTGAATAATTTTGGTACTGTTTTTTATACCAACACGTGCAATCAAGTTTTTATGATGACTCTAGACCTTTAAATCTTGTAACGAACAGCAATTTCTGTATATCTGATCAGATCATCTCATAATTATTCAGAATAATCTAAATTGTTTTTAGAAACTATATATAGGTATGTACATGTATTGTTTTTAACATAAATCGGATTTAATAACAAGTAAGGAATATTCAATATGAAGTTTACAAGAAATGTCGAAGCCAATAACGTAATAAATGGAAATCTTTTGAAATGTTGTTTCATTTTTTCATACATAAGGAAATTTATCCCTTGTCAATCCAAAATCAGTATTTTGTGTAATTTCAATTCCGTTCCCTAGAATTATTATTTTTAATTTTTTACAAGGAACTTGTTGCATTATTCACCGAGGCCAATGTCTGAAATTGGAATTGAAAAATATTCCTAAAGTTCAATTCCAATAAATTTATGGAATTTGACTACTATGAATTTAAAAAAATAATATTATATAGTAGGTATTATATTGTTCTATTTGAAAATCTTGAAAAATATATAAAAATCAAATTATCAACTTTAAAAATATTCTATAACACAAAGCAGATATAATTATTAATATCAAATACATACGCCTCTAAAAATTTCAGTTTCATGAGTCCATTATTTAAAGATACATACAATGGTTATGGTTTCGGTTTTGAAAAGATGTTATGAAACTCAAACTTAATTGTACTTTGAAAAAACCTAATCGTTATTAGAGGATATAATTTTGTTAATTTCAAAAATTTAGTATGAAAAAATTTATCAAACAAAAGCATTTCTGAACAATAGATTTGCATACTTTTTTTAAGATTATTTCTATAACCCTAACTATCGATCACAAAACAACTCTATTAAATTAATAATTTGAAAATACAGAAATATTTCTTCATTCATCGTCCGATTCATGAAGTGGGTTAAATTCCTGAAGATCTTCGCGTAAAAACCATTGGGTTCCCCTTAACGCATTGTAAATTAGACTAGGAAGTTCTGGGTACGCTTTAAGAACCCATCCAGGTTTATTAAATAGTGTTGGATATTCATGTCGACATTTATTTAGAAATCTTAGTAGACCAAGTCCGGAATCTGTCCATGCACCATAGGGAATTTCAATGCCTGGAAAATGTGTAAAAGCAGATGACATCCAGAAAACTTTTGTAGCATCTCCCGACCAACTTTCTTCTAAGGTGCAACAAAATTTTCTTGAAATTGTGGAAGGTACAGTTAAGGGTTCATAGTCTGTGTTTGCTATAGCAAGACATTTTTTAAGAAAATCCCATTTTTTGGTTTCATTCCAAAAGAAAATGTTGCTAAAAAGTTGTACATTTGGTTTATTTTACGAGCCGCATTTATTAGAAGTTTCATATACTTTGCCACTTCGGTTATTCCTGGACGTTGTAAAGGATCTGGATGGCACATCATATTTAGAAGGGTCCATAGTTCCAAACCTTCTACATTAATGTTAGGGGATCTTGCTTCTAGGTTGTGGATTATTTCGTCATTATTTCGACCGTATGGGTGCACTCCCCCAGAGTTTATAATATGCAGAAGTATTCCACAAGCCTGTAGGTAAATTTCATTATTTTTTGCCATATCATCCGCGAATAGAAAATACTAGATTATATTTGAGATCAATTTAATTTATTTAATGGTGAAGGTCCTATTGAATTTCAAGGTTTTAAACTAAGAAATAGAAGAGAGGCAACAAAATGTAGCTTAGATGGCTGTTTACAATAACAATTGTTCAGTGGGTCTGTAATAAAGCATGGACTACACTAAAGTGCAGATTAATCTTGTAGGATTAGTTTCCTAGACATAGTACGAGTAGCTATGTCTAGATTAATCTCATTATACTTTGGAATTAAGGTAAGCAAGTATGTAAACTTTTCCCTAAGATCATCGACTTAAAGATTTTACCTGGATGTCAGACATCAGTGTGCAATTGTAAGTCTTCAAAAACTTATACCACATATGACATTCACTCGGCCACCATATTTTCTTCCGATTAGGTACACACTCGTTAGTTCTGTAAGCGTGCTGAAAACCAAATTCTGTGAAAAAAACTTTGAGCTGTATTTTGACATTACTTTAAACAATCCAAACTCGGCCAGCTTCAGTACACCACCCTCGTCGATGAATATATTCGAGGGTTTCAGATTGCCGTGCACAATTGCAGGACTGTTCTTGTGTAGAGCTGCAAGACCTTTAACAATCTGGAAGGAAATCCTCTTAGCAACGCTGTCATTCAGCTGCTGGGTTTCCTTCATTTTTGTGAGGTACTGCTCCAAATTGTAATCGCAGAGCTTCGTGTATAGGAACATATACCCGCAGCAATCCTATTGGATAAATTGATCAAAAGGCCACATGATGTGATAAAGGCAGGGTGACAAAGGAAACGTTGCCCGAACTATTCTTTTATATCTCCCATTCACCTTTTCGAAGAGTGCTAAATTGCTGAACATTTTCAAAAGTTCTTAACTTTATTAAAAATTGTATGTTTTACAATAAGTGGTTTTATCTCTAAAATTTTAGTAGAATTTTGGGGTTAATTTAGAAGATATTCAAGTTTGAACTTCCCTTATTTAGCCAAAATATGCAAGAATACAAACTTTGAAAAAATCGATTCACCAACATTAACGGCAACGATTCAACAAAAACACCTATAAGAAATCTATGGAAATTTTAATATACCGGCAGGCAAATTATTATAATTTGCTAATATTCATCTTCGTAGATATCATTTTGAAAAAATAATAGAAATTCCAAAAAAAATACAAAATCTTCGTCATATCTTAGTGTCTCATAATTTTAAATTTTTGATTTTGACGATTGGGGTCAAAGGAAGAAGTAATAGGATTATAAAATCTTGATTTGGGTTTCTTTTGTAGTGAACTGGATTAAAGGTAATTGAAATTTATTTGTCGTTATTTTCCACACTAATTATTGAAGAAGATTTTAGCAATATTCATAGAGTACATATTTAAACCCTACAACGTACATAAATATTTTATATTTATTTTTATGCTAAAACCCTTTTCTAACGTTTATTTTGATGTAATTACTGTAATTGAACTATCCCTGCATAATTGAATGCTTTTCACCTGTATTTATATAAATTGAACAATTAAGTTAGGGCAACCACCCATTCGTCACCCAGTAGGAGACACATATGACCAAACAAACCTGATTCACGTAGCTCTTGAGTAGATTTACATGCTTAACTTTATAAAGCTGCTCGACGGTTTTCTGTAAGTCCTCGCACCTTTCCGGACACCATCCGATCTCGGTCAGGCGCCTGATTGCGATTGCATTGAAACTCTTGGAAAATCCAATTTCGATGGCGCCAAAGGTACCATTGGCCACCACGAATTGATTTCGGTGGACGGGCAGACATGTGTAGAATCCGTTTGACTTAATAACTCCCTTCTGGAGCAGTCTGTATTTTACCGATAGCCAGCGGCTGTGAGGGCTCCAGCGCCGGGCCAGGTCGACATAACTTTCTGGATTACTACTATCGATCGAGATAAGGCACTCCGCTGGCTTGTTCGCAACGCCAGATTTGAACTCGATTTCGAAGCTTCTGGAAAGGTTCGTTTTCCTGCTTGTGTCCCCATTACCTATATTTTCAGGCCAGGGTTCAGACAGCCTCGAAATTTCGTTTTGGGACTCTTTCGCTGTAATAAAGTCATCGTTCACGTACAACTCCTTCAGGTAAGCGTCTTCTTCCCTTATTCTACTGAATTCGACAGCCTTCAAATTCACGTCTGTTTTATGTTTTATCTCAGGAGCATTTCCCCCTTGGTTATCCGAATTTTTTAAATTGAAATTTTGCTCAAAGAAAGCAGATATGTTGAGATTAGTATCGCTTGCAATCACGTCGCATTTATCTTTAGTACCATGTACTTTATTACCGATATCTTGCATTAAGCTGTTACTTAGATCCTTTCGTAGTTTTTCCTTAAAAATATGTTTTAAAAGTATTTATTTTGTCACTTTTTTACATAGTGCAGAAAAATTTAAAAGTGTCAAAACGAAACAAGGCAACGTGAATTTCACAAGTCACTTTAAAAGTAATTGATTAAGTGATATAAAAAGTTATACAATTTTTACATTTGGTAGCTGCTGTTTCTATCACTTGGACAAAAATGAACCCTATAATATACGGATTGCTTCAAAACAAACCAAATCTTTTAAAAACATTTATAAATATTCAAAACTCTCTTTGAACTTTCGTAAGAAGGCCTATATTGAAAGTATTACTCAATGGTGAGCTTGCTGGGTTTTCAAAATTATTAAAATATAGAAATTTTATTAGTGTTGAATTTCGCAAACACAAATAATTGAATAATAATAAATAATTAAAGAAAATTTATAAAGTTGTCTATTTTGATTTTATTCATTCTATTCTTTAATCTAATGCTTGATGATAATTATGATGAATTAAAATATAATTTTTTCTGTAGTAAATAATTTCGTGTCGATTCAAAAAGTCTTACTAATGTTTTTGTGATATCTGAAAAAAATGTTAAAAATCTATTTCTCTAGTGAACGTGTTTTGCTTCGTTTATGCACATATTTTCAAAATTTGATTAAATTAATATTGTCTCTGTAATGCCTATAATTATAATTGTCTTATAAATCTTTTGAAAAAACCCTGGATTAGTTCTGAACAAGATCTATACACTTTTATGGGGAAAATCTTGAAATTTCAATATTTGTTTTATTTAAATTCCCAATTGATTATAGAATTGGAACTGAAATAACCAGGTCAACTTACCACAAGCACACTCTGAGGGGGAATTGGTACCTGAATACCCTCTAATCATCGACATGAACCGAATTACTAATAGAAACAATCGAATTCCTGTAGACGAATTCCGAAACAATCGGGCCGACCACAATTTACTCGAGTAAGTTTGGCATAGCGCAAAGGTGAAATACTCAGCTTACCGCCTAAGGCCTTACCTGGGCACTAAGCATGGCTTGATATATAGCATCAAATTCCATCATAGTTGCCTGCAAATTGCCAGACTCACTAACGATTTTTTCGGTTATCGACCATTTCTCTTCGAGAACTTTAATAATATAATCCTCATGAATTGCCAATGAGTTTGATAGTTTTTTCTTGGTCTCAGCATCTGCATGCAGCTTAGGGTAGTTCTGTGCCCGTTCCCTGCTCCACATCTCTGTGAACCCACCGATTATATCTTTGTAGCATTCTTTGACAACTTTAAAGGAAACTTCGCCCGGACGAAATTCGGAACTGCAGTTTCTCTCTTTGTTATCGTGTTTTTCGAAGGTACTGAGCAGTGGAAATTCGGCTGCTAGAACACTGGGATCGGCGAAATTGCATGAATCCTTATTACACATTTCTTCCCCCGATTCGACGTCTTTGACGGCAGTCTCCAAGTTTTTGTCCTTGCCATAGTCTTTGAGCAAACTAATCTCATTATGGTTTCCATATTCATAGTGCAGAATGTAAAATATCTCCTGGCACAGCTTCAGTGTATCCTGTTTCCATGCAATTAAAGGTGTTCAGTTTTCTTCTTGGGTCTTTACTGTCTACATACTTACAGATCCAAGGGGGTTATCTTCAAAGCAAAACCTGACAATGTCTTGAACACAGTGCAAAACTTCACGGACATAATCTTGTAATAGCGCTGGAATGGTTTTAGTGCACTCAAGTAATTTTTCGAGAAGTCTTAGGGTATCTTGTGAAGGCTCCTGGAATCTATGGAAAATTTGCTTTTATGTAACAATTAAGAAGGGTGAACGTTTTCATTTTAAACACTAATAGTTGAATTTTCTTAATACATAGAAGCAGATATAACGAGATAATATTCTTGATGTGAAAATATATTAAAATAATGGAAAGTAGCACAACAACTAAAAACTGGAACTTTGCTTTCACACACTACGAATGGTTAAGACACAGTTGCAAGTGTATTACTCAAAATAATTTCTTTAATCATAGCAGATAAAAATAGTAAAATAGTTAATATATCTTTAGAATAATATTCCAAATTTAATGTTGTTACCCACCTATGACTGTTTATATCTGCGATCAAATACTCCACGAAACTTTGGTCATATTCTGTAATCTCCATTAGCCACTTTTACCAGTGCTTCTTCTCTTGATATAGTTGTAAGAAAAACTTAATTTTTTAGAAAATAAGGAGTTTTAGCTTGAAAAATTGATTTCGTTTTTATTTTCTAGAGTTTTTGACACACAGAATTAAAACTAATGACTACTCAATGCTGAACTGATTCAATTTTCTAAAGGAAATATTAAAACCAGTAGAATTACATAGAATTATAGAATTGCACCTGCACCAAAATTCGTTTAACACGCACTAGTTCTATATTTTTGAAGAATAATATTTAAATTCCCTACATATTTTTTCAATATTTTCCAGTGTGATTTTTTAAAATGATTTATTGTTTAATGGAGACTATTTATTTGGCTATTAAAAATTTCCAATATTTAAATTATTTTTTACGAATTTCCAAAGCTACTCTCTTATGGCCTATATACTCACAATATTTTTTAAAAGAAATATTCTCTTTTTTATGATATATGAAAAACTCAACTATAATAAAAGACGTTGTGGAAAATTTTGAAAACAACGTTAAAGCATTTAAATGCGTTAAATAGAAAATAGGAATCCTTCCGAATTTATATTTTTTTGTATTAACATAAATGCTTTCCGATTTAAATGATATTCCTATTTCTATAGACACAATTCAAGCAGGTATATTTTGAATAAATGTTTTTAGATATGTAAAAATGAATTTTATGAATGATAGTACAATTTCCTGCATTCATTTTAATGCCATAAAGAAAATAAACTTTTTGCCAGAAGGTTATAATGTTTTTGTTTGTCCCTTATTGTAAAGAAAAAAAAAATGATATATTTAAAAAAGAAGTTTTTCAGAAATACAGAAAAATTGTACAAATTTTAATCGCTTCATTTCATTTCATTTGTCTAACTGCAATTGTATTTAAATTAGGACGCGCTTTAAACTAAACGAATGTTCTCAAGATCTTAATATTCGGATATTCAAAGCATCCGCTTTTCTCGGTCCAAATTAATTGTGCTTAAAATAACAGAAACCCTTACTTTTAGAGACAAGAGTTTCGCTCATTAAGAGGAACTCTAGCGAAAGGACATGGAGGAAAATAAATTTAAATCTTCTCCCGTTCTAGCTCCATCAACAAGAACACGTGACATTTGGCAAAATTTTCTTTATAATGTATAATCACATTTAATGCTCATGGAGACTTATCCTGACTACGGAAATTACGGAGAAGTTAATCGCAGAGCAACAACGTTGAAATTAATTAAAAGCGATAATTCATTTAAATCTCCCATGCAGAGGTCCCTTAAACCTCCTAGCTTAAATAAATAGTCAAAAGTTGTAGTTGTCTTTAAAGTAGCAAACGTGTTCTGTGCTGCTTACTTAATAATACCAGGAATTTCTTTTTTACTCAGTGTAGGTTTTGGACGGATAAAATCACTCTTAAATTACAAGCCTTTTATTTAAAAATATCCTATTTGTGTCTTCATAGCTCATTGCTTCGTTATAAAAAGAGTTTGCTTACAGCTTACAACTATGTTTAAATACTTTTTTTACTAAGTTATATATTATATCACATTTGGAACATTGAACCAGAGTCAAACAAGCACCCACTCTGTGTTTTCCAGACACAGGGGCATTTGCAAGTAGTTATTCCCCTATCATTCTTCTCTCTTAAAAACTACTGTCTCGGAAGATAAGAGGATTCTCCTCAGGTAGAAAGAATTGGTGTAAAGCTTTCTATTAGTACTAGAGTAGGTACTAGCAAGTCAGTCAGTTGAGCTAGGGCTAATGTCTAACTAGAACGAGGTTCGCTGGAGTTAGGGCTAGTAGGTGTATTTGATGCCCCTATGTCTTCATTGCTTGACGCCTTTTGATGAGGAAAGAGGACGGAGTACGACGGAGGTGGATCGAGCTCATCATAATTTGGCGGCCTTATTTCTGCCGTAGTCGGAGTTGAAGCCACAGCGTCTCCTTCAGATGTATTTGCTGCTGGTAATGTGGAGCCAGCAATGGTTGTGTCACTTGACTTATTTTGCCTACAACAACATTCTGAAAAATAAATAAAATAAATTGAGTGGGGTTTTTCTTATTTTTCTTAGAAAGGAAAAAATACAACACGTAATTACTAAAATCTTAGGCTTTATTATACCATCAGTAAGAGTATTAATCTCATCTCAGCTAAAATTTAGCAAGATTATTTAAAAAATAAATATGATTTTATAAGATTTGTTTGCTTTCTTTTAAGATGAACTGATGATTTTGTATTTTGTATATGGTGATGGTTAAAAAAAAAATACTCTCAGAGCTTCAAAACTCACAAAAGGAACGTTAACTTTTAATAAATTATGTCACTTTAATTTGGTTTTGCGTATTTTTCAATTGTTTAAAATTCTATAATAAGAATTTGTCATGTTTGAATCGTTTTGTACAAAGTAAAATCAATCGCTCTCTATTTAATCGGATATCGAATTAGTGCTAGGATTTACTTACCCCAAAGCCCACATATTAAAAGAGCACCACCGCATAGGAGCATTCCCAGCATGAGATATCCCCATGGTCCATATTTTGATAAATTACCTGTGATATTTACTCTGCTCATATTCCGCTTATTATGGCGATCAGAATCTGCATGATTGTTACTCTTGTTTCCTACCTCAGGATGTTTTATTTCAGTCTTTGGCGTCGTAATTGGAGCTTCTGTTGTCAGAAAACTAAATAGTTCGATTGTCAGCTGCTCCAAGAACTCCTTGTCAAAACCGTCCTTTTTGTGCTTCGAACACAATTTGGCATCCTCGTCATTATCGTATGAAGTACCCCTGGGACAGTTTCGAATACCGTCGCAAACAAGGTCCTTTGATATGCAGAAAAGGGTTTCGGAACTAAAATTACATTTTGTTGAATAAACGAAAAGGTAAATATGAATATAACAAGGTAATCATCAGTTGACATACCCAAATCTTAGGCAAGGGAATTTGTTCTTGTTCTCACATGGATAACCTTTTCCAATCACTGTAATGATCATTTTCGCGTCTGGCGTGTTTCCATTGTGTTCCCAAACTGCCTTTAAACGTCCCGGAAGTATTTTAACCTGTTCCTCGCCAAAGGGTCCCATTCGACATGGGTCAATCTTCCATGGCAACATGGTTTCGTCATTTGAAGTAAACTGGAAACAAAACACGTTTTAGAAAACTGGTTGCATTCAATTATTTTGCATAGCGCTAAAAGCGTGCAATGTCAATTGGTATTCGGTACAGGATCATTGTTATTATGCATAGTTTCTGCTTTTACGAAAATATCAAAATTAGTATTCGGAGTGGGTAGTCCGGTGTGTTGTTGCGAAGCCACCTATCTTCCGCTCACATTCGCATTTCTTATTGAAATGCTATAATTGTCTTGCGACGTAATGCTAACGAGATTTTTATTTACTGTTTTTTAATGCGTTTATGCCAAGACGCTAACGAGAACGGAATGAAATTCGACAAGCAATTTTTCCTTATTCTGAACCTGACAACAATTAGAAAATTATAAGGTGTTTTAATTAAATAGCCATATCTTCCGGTCGACCTGAAGATCAGAGCTACAAGGTTAATGTAGAAACTGATTTAAAAAAAAGGAAAAAGACAGGAATAAGAAAGTTTATTTGTTGATTGGAAAACCGGATGGTATTAGATTCGATTGGTTACCATTGAGATACCAATTTAAAGTAATCGATTCAGTAACAAATTTCAATAATAATAGAAATATGTGTCTAAATACGCTAAACCGATTATCAGTAATTCGAACAGTGATAAAAATTTTTAAAACCTGAATTATCGTAAATTTTAATGACTCATTTATAACGACATCAGACAAACTTCATAAATTTTCCAGATTTCTATGAAATGAACACTAATTAAAAATCCCATAAAGTAAAGCGTGATGCATGAGATCCCGCCTGTTCTTTTATGTCAGCTTTTAATTTACTTTAATCTTACAATTTGTAGTTAAAACTGTAGCTTAAATTTGATTAGGTCATTTTCTATGTCGCTTTTGAACAATTCAAAGTGTACTTTCTAAGCTTAAAATACTAAATTAAGAGCAATACGATTTTGTTGCCATTTATCTGGAATTGCATAGATGACAAATTAAGTAATGAAATGCATTAGGTCGATTTATATTTTCACTTTCGTTGGTACCTAAATTCTTGCCTATGTGTTCCAAACATCTGAGCCTCATCACGTGTGTATTTTCAAGTATTAATTTTAAAATTTAAAATTTGCAGCTATACTAACTATTTAATTACTTGTAAATTTTTTACTCTCTAATATCTTGGAATAATGCCTATGCCTCTATAGTAATTATTGCTAGGTAGACCTACGTTGAATTTGGACAACAGTGTAAGTGCTTTGTGCAAGTCCACTGATTTAGATTTCATAAAGCCATTCATTTTATGTGATAATAAAACGTGAAAGCCTTAGATTAATATTATAATAATAAAAAAAAGAACTAATTCGATCAGTACGCGAACCTGAATCGCATTTGAGCAATTTACATTATTGAGATACTACTTCTTTTTTCTTATGTGTATATTGATCCGTCTTATAACGTCGAACAATATTCTCAATCAATCCTAAATACCTTGATACAGCTAAAATGGTCTCAGGTTTATATTTAAACCGGTTACCAGAAGAATTGCTTATGCCACTTTTTGTTGTAAAAAGAATTCTAGAACTAGACACACTTCAAGGCTACGTTTAGAATTTAAATTTTTATTTACAAATAATGCCAGACGGTGTCAGCCGAAAGAAGACTAGGAGCATTTTACCTCATAGTCGTGTTATATTTCATTGGAAATGCATTTAATGAAGAACTGTTTCCTCACGATACTCACAATGCTTAGTGGGCAAGAGTTAGTCGAATTGTTCGCTTTGGAAACCATTCCACGAAGATTCTTTGCTGATGAGCTGCTACTTTGCATTGCCGCTTTCCCACCTTTTGTGTGAACGACTCGAACAAAGAAACCGTGAGATTCTGGGGCAATAAAAGTCCTCTTGCAAAATCCATGAGTCGTCATTAGGCCTGGATGAAGATCCAACGTTAGACTAGATTCTTTGCCTTCGCTAACTATGTGTGTCTCAGTCTCCTGGCTGCATATCGATTCCACCTTAATAGTTGGAAGATTTAGATCTGGAACAGAAGGAAGCAAGGCCAGTTAGCAAATTCTGTAAAATTTCGCGTATTATTAAATGCTAAGCTAATTTTAATAGTTGCCACTTGCGTTTTCGTGTTCATCTATCAAATAGGTGAAATGAATTGCATAGGGTTGTAACATTGCTAACAGTTGGTTTTTGGAATATATTCCTATTTCTTAATGCTTTTATAGTATTGATTTAATAAAATTTTGTGTTCCCGCTAAATGGTATATAATTTATTTTAAAGAACTGACTAACTTCATATTTTAATTTTTTTTTTTTTACAGTGATATTAGGACCGTCTTACGTTCATTTAATTTCTAAACTCTTTTGTATAAAATTCAACTAAATTTTTCCTTTCTCTAATTTTTAGTATTTATCGATTTGACAAAAAAGCCGCTAATATTAAAATGAAGATTACTATTATTATACTATTTATTTATAACATAAAAGAACTCTGTACATTCACTATGCCTTATACTCCATACTATTTATTACTCTACGTTTGAAATGAAAAACTCAGTTTAAAGATAAGTTGTTATATAAATTATTATTCTCCAGGAAGTTTGCTCTAAAGTTGTGATATTGGAATTCGACCAAAATGTTTAATCTTCTGAAGTGCGGTCTAGCGAAAATCAAAGAATTCATATGAACAATGCAAAAGACTTTATTAACCAAGCTTTATAGGCTTCTTTTCTTTTTGTCTGGATGTAGAGACATTTAATATCGTTTTAGCATTTTTTTTATTTCAAAAGTACTGCTGGTATTATGTAACTATTTTCAAATTTGTAACATGTTTCACTTGCCATGTACCAACTCTGTATAGTACATGATTTATAAACGAATGAAATTTCCAGGCGAGATGTGAAGTCTCACGTTACCTGAAACCATCACAATTTATCTTTGCGCCAGCAGTAGTTGGATTTCAGCAGCCACCGCATTTTAACTTAACCTTGTGATGTCCAAGAGCACGTCCCGTCACGTGGAAAAAATCGAATCAGTAGCAGAGAAATGCATAGATGCAATGAAGACGAAGACGAGGACGATGTCGAACTACATGAAATTAAAGTCGCCTGCCACCCAGGCCGAAGTGGCGATGGTGCACAGACTCACCGTTTGCAACTTTAAGAAATTAAAACAGTTATTTAATTTGCTCCCGACGAAGATCCGAGAATGCTGCGAAGCGCGAAGTAGCCCAATCAATTAAGGGAATTGTGCTGTCTTAGGTCACCGCGGATGACCTCTCCATTAAACTCGTGGCGTTAAGTAATACAATATTTTCCAGATATCATGGCCAGCGCTTATAGCAGTATCATTCGTCTCTTATGAGACAACAAGTGATTCCAATTAAAGATTTTTTTTACTCTTACTCGTTGATGCAATGGAATATTTAAATTCACGCATGAATTGTAAATTGACCTGGCTTTAAAAAAACACATGGTGATAAGAAATGGGTTCATTAAGCTGAAATCAATGGAAGGTAGTTTTTTCTTTTCCAATCCGTAATTAATTTTTTTAAAAACAAAGTCGTAAACGAGAATTTAATAACATTAAATTAGCGAAACTTAAAACATGCTGGTAAGAAGTCTTACTACTGGAACCGTGATTGAGGCTATGAGTTAAATTATTCCTATTTTGAAATCATAGGGGAACGGTCATCATTTCAAGTATGGTAATTTCCTAATAACTTTAAATAATGCGTTCCCTTTTTCTGTTGTGTGTTGTATCAACATTTCAACATTTTAAACAAGTTTTGTTTTCATAACAATCCATGAAAGTCAAGGTTGAGTATAATTTACACACATTTTTGTTCTGTAAAATAAATAAAATTTCTAATTGAGCCTGTTCTTATTATAATTTCCTTTATTTTAATGCATAATTTAAAGTTGAATTACTTTTCAATTACATAAAATTTCCAGACAAAATGTTACTTCAAGCCACTTCTTATAAACACTTTACAAACGCGTCACGTTCTTAAAGTTCAAGTGCGACAGAAGTCGTAAATTTCATTAATCTCTTTCTATTTTTGTATACGTCTAGGATGTAATGTTCTCTTATGCAAATAGCAATCAGGTATTTTAGCTTGTCATAATACCTGAAAGAGTTTTTTATTTTGTTTTAATTTAAAGTTCCTAACTTAATTTTGTAGGCATAAGTAAGATAAGATATATCTTAAAATAGTTTTAAGATAAAAAGTACAAAATATCTTTTTTTATTAATAAATGATTTCTCTGCCAGGAAATATCAACAAATACTAAACGAAGAATTTGATTTTGCATTTTATACGCAACAAACAAATTTGGCTGTTTTATGATCTAAGCCCGAGAGCTTGTATAACAAAATAAAAATACACTCGAACGAAAAAAAAGGCAAAACAAATCAAAATAAAATAAAGTAAAATAAAAATTAAAATGTAATTACGTTCTTGAAATATGTGCTTAGACGTCAGCTTTTATAATTTTAAATAATTTTAAACAAAAAATTTACACTGGGCCATATACGTAAGAGGGGATTTTTTTATTGTCTTATATTAAAATTTGGCAGTATTAAAGATAAAAAACACCGACATAAAATATTTCAGAAAATGTAAAGCAATAAACATGTTTTCTCATTTACATATCACTACTAAATGTCTATGCGGAATGCATAAACGATTAATCGAATATTTATATCCTTCTATACTAGTTTTAGAAAATAAAAATGTGTTATATAAATAGTAAAAAAACAGACTGTCCATTTATTTTAAAATGTTTGAAAATTTTAGTGAATGTAGAAATTTTTGTTTGTTACTTTCTATAAAAAAATGTCGGATAATAACATTTTTCAAAATTCTGTTAATAATGTTATTGAAAAAAGCGCTCTAACCTGCTTCAGGTCTTTCTTATGCTTTTGTGATTACCTAGATAAACGTTTTTTTAATTTTAATTCTAATTTCTTACGTTAATTACATACCTGTATTTATGCAAGAAAATGATATTTAATTAGGAAACTTGTCAGTATGACAGGAGGCAGGTAGTGTTACAGGACGAAAAGTAAACGATGTAGGCGGCATAATTCTAGTAATAAAATATAATCACTCTGTACGAAAATTCCCATCATTTTACCACCTGGTGTGTGTTTGTTTAATTTTCTCATTTATATTATACCATAAACTGACGACGGCTTCCCGTACCCTCCGCCCCTTTGTGGTGATGTGCAAGTATTTACCCTGTTTATTAATAGGCGATATACAAATAACCTCTGATACAACAACAATACGAGGACGACGACATTGATGCTCGCCTCACGGAGCTTCCATAGAAAACAGAGAAGTTCAACGACCATGAATTAATATTCGCTGTCTTCGGGAGGCAGTCGTATGTGAAGCCCTATGATTTGCTCTATCGAATATTAATCGGCGGATAAAGTGATTACGGATTACCAGCATATCCGCTTAATGCAGTAAATAGTGAAAAAGAGCACCTTGATGCCAGGTACACATGTACCAATTACGTTGCTGACATTGTCGCCTGGTGATTATCCAACCCAAAAAGGGGAGCAATTTAGGACAATTAATGGGAATTGGGTCATTCTGGCAAATGGCATATTCAACACCTACGTACATATGAAATGATATGAAATTTAATTGTCAACAGACATGCGGACTGCACATTTAATTATACGTGTAAAATTTAAAGCTTCCTTTTTGATGCAATTCGGAAGATTACGTAGACAGGTGTATTCAATTAAAATATGAATTTACGAGAAATTTTAATTATGGGAAAGTTTTGTTTTTGGAAATCTAAAAATACTCAGTTTTTTTTGAGAGATTTTTTAGTTTATTTGTTTTAGGAGAGTACGTTGTTTTACAAAAGCCTTCTTAATACTTTCAATAGTACGAACTTGTAAATAATACTAAATTTAATTTGACCTTCCCGTAACGTATCTCTAAAATACCAAAGTGAGGTGTTATAGTAAAATGCGTACTCAAATACTTCATTTGCCTGTATATCTTAATTTTAGCTTATGTTTTGGATTTTAGTCCCCATATATGCGTGTTCTTCAAAATATTTTCAATGATTTATAATTTTAACTCATTAAGAATTTGCTATTACATTGTAATATATAAAATTAACGCTTTGTTTCTAATAAACCTATAATCTTTCAGTTTGTATGGAAAAGCGACGATATTCGGCCATTATCAGCAAACAGACTAAAGAATGCCACTTTAAAGATGGTTTGCATTAAATTTGCTTTGATAAGAATTTGATTTATTTTTTGTTAGAAGAGGTGTACAATTTAATTAAAAAAAAGGGACAATACTTCTAAAATCGAATGCTTCAATCTATTGAGATTTTAAAATCACTTGAGTGCGATTGCTTATTTCGAAACAAATGATATGTTAATCCCATTGAAATTTAAAAGCATTGTATCTCCCAACTTCAAAAAACTGCTTGTTATCAATGACATGTTTTAGCACTTTAAAATTGGAATTAAACCACGGAAGTACTCCAATCTAAGTCTAGAGATAAAGAGAAATTACCCAATCAATGTTTCACTAGTTTAAGTTATATATTTAACGCATTTATTTTTAAATTGTTACAAATGCTTCTTAAATGTGTTTATCTTATCAACTGACAACGAAATTTGGAAATCAATAATTTTTTGATTATATTAATTTATAATTGGTATGATTGTAAATAATAATTGACAGTTAAATACCCCGAAATAATTTTTATTTAAGACAAATTCCAGCTGCCTTTAATTATTTATGTGCAGAAATAATTCTTCCACCACATCTTGATAAACAAAAATTGGAAGAAAATTCATTTTAAAAAGTCTCGAATTTTCTCACCTCTCTTTCGTTAGCAATCCAAAATTATTAATCGAATTGAGTGGGCAACAAGAAAAAATTTATTCAATCTAAGTTGTGTGCGAAGGTGTATTATTTTGACATCCAAATGATGTTTTTGTTTCGTTCGACTTCGTTTGAATTATAGAAGCTTTAAAAGACGATGTGTTGTATGATATTATTATAATCGCAATAAAATGCGCAACACGCAGATAAATTAAATCTGTTTTCTCTACTTCAAGCTGACTATAAAAGTAACAATCGAAAGACGCAAAATTCATGAAAATTGTACATACTTATGAATCAGAGCAACCAAATCAAACTAATGTATGATATGAATAATCCAAAATGTTAATTTTGGTTAGGAATTGATCACCAATAATCCTTTTAAAAAATTAAATTAAAACCATCCAATGTTTATAATAAATTTAATTACATAATTTTACAAAACATAATGGCAATATATAAAATAAGTGTAAAATTTTGCTTACAAACTAAATCAGTGCTCAGAATCAGATAACATACTACTTCCGAGTTAGGAAGGAGTAAGTTAGCAACTAATCTTATCAGTTTATCAACATTTTTATTAAATCATAGTTTTGTTTACTTTAAAATCGTCTACTTTTACCATGCAAATGTACGAGCACAGCATTTCTAATTGATACCTTAGAAACTACATATTTTATTAAAGAAATTGCATATAACATTCTAGGAATTTTACACACAAATTCCAAGAATTTAAGTCACCAAAAAATCCCAAAAAATAGCAAAAATTTTCTTGCAGACAGATCCATACGTCATAGACTATAAATTTAGAAAGAATCATTGCAATACGAGAGAAAAGATGAATGATTTTACGTTTCTTTGTATGAATTTGCGTCATAAAAGTTTTCTTGTTAAATAAGCTACGTATGTAACAAAAGTGAACAAATTATGTGAATGGCATTGACTCCTGTTGAGTTAATGTGGTGTAATACTAACTAGAGTAAAAATTAAGATGCTTGATGAAATTGTAATGAAGCTTCTGATGCTCTTCTGAGAAAATCATGGTCTGCTTTTAGAAATTAGAATATATTTCTACTATGGAATTTATTGACAAATGACAACAATAATTTCATATAACTTTACAATTCAATTCTCTTAATAACAATGTTAATTTTTAATCATAATATAAAATGTCTGAGTACTAACTAAGATGCATACACAAACCTAACAAACCAAAAACGTAAATACTGTGCAAGTCGTAAATATTTACAAACTTATACAAGAAAATAATTCATAAACTTGGGACAGCATGGGTACATATATCCAAATTACTCACACTGCGTTTCCGCTAACGTTGTCAGTAAACACCTTGTGAAATATTTTGTTTCAAAATTAAGTTCTTTTTAAGTGAAGGCCACTCTAAAATTTTTTATTAAATTCCTTATCATAGAAATTCAATACTTTTCATTTTTTTTCATGATTCCAGTAGTCTGTGTTCTCTTACTGCTCTTTAATTTACAAATTTTGCGTTAATATGAAAATGTGAAAAAATTAACATTGAAGAGAAATTTCTAATCCTTTAAAATACAAAATTTGTCTTTGCACGAAGTGTTTTTGATATTTTATTATTTGGTGATTACCAGTCCTCATACACGTTTCACACTGTTTACAAACAAGAGAGTGTAAATTCGAGAAAACTCAAACTTGACCCTCATTCTAGAAAAAATATGTGAAAATGTGCAAGTTTGTTGAACTAGGTTAAAGTAATAAAGAACACTTTACAATACTTTTGCGCCAGACGTGCTTCATTATGGGTCATAATTTCTCCTTTTCTCGCCAAATTCCGCCGTTACTCTCATATAGTCTTGAATTTATGTGGAATAAACTAATTAGCATGGAAACAAATTGGCTGGCATGTATGGAGAAAAGAAGGAATTTCAACAAACTGGTAGAATTTATTGTTTATCGCTGATAAATCACTGAAACCTCTACGCTTAATGTACCTATTGTCTCACATCGCGCCCAAATAATTCTAACAACTACGTGGGCATGAGATGATCGCTATAATTTCCTTAAAAGTGAGTCTGTACCTGTCTGTGCTCGTTTCACACAAGAAGACAAAGTGTTCCTGAGTGGACTTAAAAAAGAGCCAACTAACGACCAAATAAGGTTAATCGAATCTTTTGCGATTGCGTAGTATGGCGAAAGACATTAACGAAGATCGGACGAACTGAACCCCGCAGAGTTTGGGCTAATTAGGTTGACTCAATGGAGCACTCTACCAGAGCACACAATGAACCCCGGACCGGTTTGGCGCAAGCCAACCCGCAATTTCATAAGACATTGTTAAAAAAATACAACTCAGGGTTAAAATTTTCACCTTGTTGGGGAACACACTAAGTTTGGTTTTCTGTGGCATACGTGATCAGTCGGCTGAGATAAATTCCCCGAGGCGAACCATGTACTGTAATCATTAGATAGTCTTTTCAGTTTTAACTGACCACCTGTCGAGAACAGTTAGCGTAACTGTAAAACAACATCTTACAAGAATACGCTTTAAAGGTAGTTGCACAACTGCACGCCGAAGAAACATCAATAAAATGTCGTTACGTTCCTGTAGATTTATATGCATTACAACATTGTCTAAACAAAGGTTGGGGAACATGCACTTACGGTATCTGACACGCACGTTACATGAACCGTTCGTACTACTTTTGGTATAGGCTAAAAATGTCAGTAATATATTGAGAAATTACTTACTGTAAACTGAAGCACTGTAAACCAACTGGGCACAAAAGACAAGAAAAATCAAATTCGTGATTGGTTTTTTCGCACCCATCTTTTCGTCTTGTATTTATTTATTATCACAGTTTTTGAAACACAAACAGAGCAATTGGAAAAATCTAAACTTAGAAGCTTCTGGCACCCACTACGAAAACACTTCGGAGATCATCTCCTAAGCGAGTATCACTGCTATCCACTAGAAGGGTATTATTATTTGAAACAAAGAGAAAAAATGCATTCCCTATGGCGAAATCTTAACGATATTAGAAGCACCCATCCACTATCAGCTTTTCATTTTATATTGAATCAAAATACTGAAGATCAACTGGCTCGTTTCAGATTAACACGTTTAAGATCTTACAACAGCAATTCGCTCTAGTCGCGTCTTGATTTCAAACTGGTGAAGAAAAGTGAAGCGCTTCAGTGATAAGCTAAACATAGCATAAACACAAAAGTCGCTGAGGTCTCTCGCTCGTCGTGGCACACTCGCAATTCGCGTACAATTGATCGCGGCTGGATTGTTGATCGTTCAGCCATATGCAATTGCGAGATCATATTCAGCACGGGCGGATTGCCTTGGGAGAAGTAGTGGTTCGGAGAAACTGCTTCTATTCCGAAGAGAGTGCGGCAAATTAAGATCACGAAAAACAAATTTCAAGATCACCGATCGCGATGGCCAGCCGCGGTGATTTCTGAGCGCCTAGTGATTTAGCACATGAGACCAGTAAATGTCAGATGCACACAACCGTTTTAATGGTAGTAATGGCGACATTGAAGAATCGAATCGATCAGTGATCCCGCTTTTTCTCGCGGAAATTGGGAAACTAAACTCAGACAAGAACTTACTCACCGACACCGCGGTCGTGAATAGGAACCAATTGCTCAAATTAGCTGCCACTGTGCAGAAGCGATGTTCACGTTTGAGCAAGCGAAGTAATAATATACCCACCTTGATATTCGTTCACCGGTGTTTACACTTGCGTAAACACCGTAACAAAAACATGTGAAAACGCTGAAGCGTGTACGGTTTTTGCATCAATAACTGTATCAGAATCTTAAACCAGTTGCAGAAAATATTTCGAAGTGGAACAAAAACTTCTCTGTTGTCAACGATCGCTTAAGAAATTGCAATCGGATTCAGACTCGTAAAAAGGAAATTCATATGCCTTGTCTGATCATATTTACTGTGATATAGACAGGTGTTACTGACCTACATAATTGAAATCAATTGCCACTTCAAAATGTGACCTGCAAAACATTAACTAACATTTCCGTGAATGTCTGATATCTTTCCCGGATCTATTTTTGTCATCATTTTCCAATATCAAGAATTTTCTTTTGTTCTTAGATAAGACATCGCCTTCAAATTAATTTTCTTAATGGACTTTTACTATGGGAATGAACAATCAAAATATTCGATTTTCAAGATCAGACTGGTCAATGAAGAAACAGTAGTGTTTGAAAATGTTTAATTGAAATAGCATTTTTAATTATAAATAAGGTCATATGATCCAATGTGCAGATCTGATCACTTGTTATAATTAGAAATCAATTTTACGTGTATTTACTATGAGTAACCAAGGACTTCGTCCGCAGTAATAAAAGTCGATATCGCGAGAATTAGGTGGCAACGTAATTATAAAAATTCATATTTCCTGATATTGTAGAATGATATAATTTTATAAATAGACTAGTACGCGTTACTGATTACAGACTTTTTACTTTGTAGTTTAATTACTGATGGTAATATAGAATATTAATATTTTTTTGGACGTTTCTTTCTAGCTTTAGCCTTAAATAAAGTTGATTTTATTAAAATTTGTGTTATTGCTTTTGAAAAGGAGCAAGCAGTAATGATATAAATTATTCTAAATTTTAAATAATAAGAAAGAAATTTTAAAAATATTTATTATGAATAAGAAGTTTCAGACTTTATTATAATATTAAAAAATGTAGAAATATTTGCTTTCTTAATCCAATATTAATTAATTAATTAAAACTATTGAATGGTCTTTGTTCTAGTCTACGTTTAATAATTTCGTTTTCAGAAATTATACAGAATAACACAATCTTAGATCCACTTTTAGTCTACGTAGGTTTTGCTTTATTTTATTAAAAAATTGCGTGACAAATAGAACACCAATAGCTTTCCTTTTTCAAGTAGTATTTTATTGATTACTAATCGTTTGTATTTCAAGGACACCTCTCGTTGTATGATCTGCTAAATCGTTCTCTTTTTACACTTCCTACATCAAAGTAATAATAATACAATTAAACATTTTAGTAATCAAATTAAACTGCAATATGCCTGTAAAATCAATTAATCTGTTATTTTAGTTAGAAAGCCGGGAATTTTAATTAAGTGAAACTCTAAATACAAACGTTGTCGTTTATAAATCAAAATGTTAATACGGATCTTGTACTTCAAAAGAAGAAAATTGTAGAAGTTAAAATCAACAACAGCTCGAGACAAAGAGCCCACATGCACCTGAATGAATAACACTAATAAATAATTTTTTAAAAGTAACATGTATATAACTTTAAAAATTTAAATATTACGTGTAAAAAATTAAAACAATAGTGCAATTTTTATATTGACTATTTATTGCTGCTAATCAGATAAAAAAAAGAAAAGTAAAACAGATTTTGAATTTCATACGAAATATTGTTTTCTTCCCGAGTTATCAGAAAAAAATGAAATCAAGAGGGATTATTATAAACAGAACAATTGATAAAAATGTTATTTTTGTTTATACCCAAAAACATTTCAGGTTCGCAAAAAAGGAAAAAAACAAAGTAAATGTCTTACAAAAATAAATGTCTTCCTGCCAGTAATACCAAAAATTAAGATTAAGATGACCTTTGTAGAAGAGGCTCTTTATTATTTTTTAAATACGGGACGTGACAGCCAAAAATAAACAAAATATATGAGCTTATGTCACTGGAAAAAGACAAGATTTTAATAACGAAAATTCGAATTCACATCTAGAAACTCTGTAATATTTTAACAATTAATTTCCCAGTGTTTGTGCAGTAGCAATAACATCGCAAGTTTCTATAATGTCAAGAAATACTTCACAATAATTAAAAATAATTATGGGAATTTGAGACGAGAATTCGTTACACGATTTATATTTTTCGGCATGGTGTGTAAACACTAATTTTGCGAAAAATTGTTCTAAGCGACCAAAGTTCATAAAACGTTATTTCAGATTTATTAAATGGGAACAAATCCCCGCAATCTGCTTAAATACTAATTTTAAAAACAACAGGAGAACGTACGTATTAACGCTATGAAAATGAAAAATAGCGAAAAACTTTTGTGAACAGAACCTCTATGCTTAATGAGGTGACCTATTAACCCCGCGTACTTAGAAAGCGATAAATGTCTTTTGAAGCATTTATTTTTATAGAGATATATTTAAAAACGGTCTCCCTTGAAAATGGAGTATTTTTTCTTTTCTTGATTACTCGTAGTCTAGATGCGTTATTTAAAAACTTCTTACTTTCTTGGGGGATTGAAATTCTTGAAAGTTTATCGCAGGATATTATAAAAATGCAGAAATACATTTAGTCGAAATAAAAACACAATTAGATTCTTATAGAAGAAATTCATTATATGCATGTTTTTTTATATGAATAAGAAATTGAAAACAACAAATATCAGATGAATTACAAATAAAATTAATCATAACAACAAATTTCCTTTGCTGGTTTTCATGAACTTCATTAAACTGGACCACCTTTAAAAGTCAACCGAGAGCATTTTAATTGAATTTAATATATTTTCGTAGTAGAGAAATTTTACTGATTAAAATGATCATTTTCTTTATTGCAAATTACTAATAAATAAACCTTAGTCTGAAAACTTCATTTACAAGAAATACCATTAAATGTTCGATAAAAAATATCCGGAAATATCCAAACTGGTTTGGAAAGGCTCAGACAACAAAATATCCAATACCCTTAGGTGATAGCATAAAATGTACAGTGCGTGCCAAAAACTTGTGGCCACTCTACTACAAAGTCAATTAATACGATGAGGGTAAAGATTTTCCAATCTGGGATACCAATTACACTAATGGGCATTATTGTGCTAAACCACATTTTCGTGTAATTACAACTTCACTATACACGTGTGTATTGTCTCAAGCACGTGACATTAAACTAAATAAACTCTTCTCTAGGCATTTCTTGGATTCAGTGTATCATTCACTTACGATAATTACAGAGCCACTTAATTTGGGTTACTTAAGCGGAATACCAATCCATCTGTAAACCGGCACTAACCAGTTAATTACGACCAGCAGGTGTGAAAATAGTAGATACTTTTCAAATTGCGAAATTTATCGAAATGCTGTTGAAGTCTAAATATAACTTTTGAGGCGAAATACTCATAGTAAAGATGGAAAAGAATAACTGTTTTCACGGTGAAGAAAAGCCAAGACAGAGAACCGATTCGAGAGCAATGAATGTGGCCAAATTGGACGTAAAAGCCGCTCCGATATGTAAAAATTCAAATAATTCAAGAAGTTACACCTGCCGTCACGACTGCCTATTGACTCCGCAATCCCATGAAGTAAATACGTAAATTAATAAATACTTCAAGTGATCGTGGCCAAAGGTAAGCTCAATATTCACAATCCTCTTTAAACATGTGATAAATGTGGCGACGGAAATGTGCTTTGTCTTAATTCAATATTTAATTTCTTTCAAGAATTGGGAAAAAACTTAAAACAGAAAAAACCAAAGTTAAGTTGACTGGAAGAAACCTACACTTATCTGTACAGTGTACCTACACTGTAGGCAATAAATAATTCAGAAATTGTTTGCTAACGCGCAGACTTCGAAGAACAATTATCACTTTCTCCAAGAGGTGGTTTCATATTAGGAAACACTTAAAAATAGACTTGCTATCATTTCGGTGAACCTGATAAGGTGTTGGTCGTGTTTATTTTCTGTGATATTTAATAGGCGCAACAGATTACTGAATTAAACATATTTTTGGCGAACTTAAAATCCATACAGCTATAAATAGCTTCACCCAAATAGATATTGGCCTTTCTTCAATCTAACACAGGTGAAATTTTCTGAATAATAATTTTTTTGAATCATGATCACGCCGTATCTCAAATTATGCGCTGCAGGTTTTTATCCACTTAACCACATATCCAATTTAAATAGTTGCAAAATCAAATATTTAGGCAGACTCAATCACTTTTTTGCAAACTTGCGAGCAATAGAAAAACAAGATTGACTTCACGTTTTTTGCCAATTATAATGTGATAATTTATACACTTTGGCGTTCTCAAAATTCTTGTTTTAAAATCCCGTTTGATTATTGCAAAAATTTATTGTACAGGACTTTATAAGACGTTAAACATGCCTTCTAGAAATAAAAGAAATTAATATGAGGTAAGATCTCTTGAAAAATGTTGATATCTTACGTAAAATATCACCAATTGTTATTTTATTAGAATTAATTTTGAAGATATGAGTAAAAGATTAAATCTTTACTACGTTTTGAGGAAACTAATAATAGTTACTTTTATTTTCGATGCAGTTCTACTTGTTCAGGATTTTTTTTTTTTTTTAATTATTGTAACTATTAATTCAGGAAATAGCCTTTCAATGCCTTTCTTAACGAGAGTTGACTGCATTTGTTATGGAAAAATTTAACACACGTTGTATCACTTACTCTTTGAAGATTGACTCAAAAAACAGCAGCACAGATGGACGATTGTATTGTTACAAATCAGGCACTTAGTGATATTACAAATAAAGTATCACATTTTTATTTTATATTTTCGAATAATAAAAATTGTTAAAGAGTTCTGGATTCTGTGTAAGCTAAAACGAAGATAATAATTTTTACTTGCGCTAGAAATAAGAACTGGGGGATAATTTTACGCTAACTGAAATATACTTTATCTAATTTTTTGTTAATTATTATTATTATAAATTAAGTAAAGTTGATATTACATTTATTGAGGACAATACATAATTTTATATTTCTTTAGTGCATATTAAATTAATTTTAAGCACGTTAAAATTTTCTTTAAAATAAGTAATCGTATAGAAATATTCTCATTTTCTATATAATTCATTTTCAAAACCTAATTTAAGTACTCCGATATCGTTAATGACTTATTGCCAGACAACTTTTATTTCTTACAATTCTGTCGGTTTGTTTAAGAATCTGCATATAAGTAAACATTGATAATGAGTGGCTTTCTTATTGGAAACAATTTTTAAATGAACTTTTATTGAGCAATTAAAGTCACAAAAACATTTTTTTTTAAATGACAGAATGTTTCGTATAGAAAATATACCTATATTGGATATTTCATTCTGTAAAACAATTTTCATTTCTTCCGATCAACTGAGACATTTTCCGAGACTTTATTTATGCTTTGTCTTAAAGATGGTGGTTTTTAAGTTGCTTACTTACTTACTTGCGTACTAGTGGTTTATTTAATTCTTTGGGAAAAGCAGAATCCAATTGATCAATAATATAAATTTTCTTATATGCATTTGAGATAATTGAAGTATTTTTCGTCTCAGTTTTTACGTTTTAATTATATAAATAATAAAATCGATGACAACCGTAATTTATTTTATAATCGGCTTTTCAAAAAAAACTTATTACTTTTTATTATTGTTTTTGTGCCTCTAATTAATATATTAATTCACTTGATGAAATCTTGATTTACTAAAAAAATATCTTACGTAAAAGCTAATTAACAAATAAAAAGAGTAATAAGTGTGTTGCTAGACCAGAAATATCTGACGTCTTACATCATATCATGAAAACGTGTATTCTAACTGAAAACATACTACAAATTTTTAAATTTTTATAGTTTGGAGCGATCCAGCAAAACCAAGCAAAACCAAAAGTCGAGCTTTCTTATATAGACCTTTTATCAGTTTGCTTATACTTTTTATAGTGCCTCAGCTAAATATCGGTTTTTAAAATTGGTTATCATTGACGCAGACCACTATTCTCACCTTAGTATTGCGCAATTTTCACGCGTGCAATTTTCATGCATCTCTAAATTTTCCAATCTTCTGAAGACAATTTTAATTGTTTTGATTAATTTCTAACAAGGATCTTCCTTTCGTAATTTCATAATTTTAAGTTTAATTTGGTTTCGCATCAAAACGACTATTTTTCTGTTCAATAATCAATAGAATTGAGTTTTCGTATAAAAAAAGTAATATATAACGTGTTTGCTTCTTTTTGATTAATACACTTACTTATTTTTAATGTAAAAACGTGCCCCTTACACATGCGTACATTTACACGTCTTTGAGATCAAATATCTGATCGATTTAGTTTTAAATTTCCTTGTAAACTACTATAAAATGAAATCATTTCAAAATACCTAATTTATTTGTTTTCATTGTGTGGGAATATTTAAATTGTTTTAATAATGTTACTGTATAGGTCTATATTGTTTGTAATTATGCTCTCTCAAGCAAAACCCACTGGAGATGTCTACTTCACTCTTTATAGATGTGACTTAAAGAAGCAAATATTTCAAACAAAAAATCGCAATTTAAAGATGAGGGAAAAAATGGTTCCCACGAAATTGCCCACGTTGAACAAGTTTGTTTAATTTGCTTCCAAAATAATTTAAAATAGTCCCTATTATTTTTCTTGGTCATATTCCCATGACAGTCGTCATTAACTACATCGATATACGACAACATACCAGAACGATAAGTTCCATACTAGTTTTTGCTTTTTTTTTTGTTTTGGTCAAATAAAACAATAACGTAAGGCTTTTTGAAAGTACACAGCATTAGTTTATAATTTGAAACGCAGATCTTTGCACAAACGTTCGAAATCGAAGTAATGTAAATTTTTCTAAATCGATTTATCTAAATCGTGTTTATTCGCTAGAAGTGAGCGTTTCTGTTTATAATTTTAACGAAAAATATATTATACCTTTGGAAGTTAAAATAGAATTCAATAACTTTTTTCTAGATGGGAAATCCAAATTTACTATTGCAAAATGTTGTGTGCGCGAATATTTACATACGTTTTAAACAAATAAACATAACTTAAGCCATTCCGCTTGAATTCTTCACACACTAACTCAATAACGCTGGATTCATTTCTGAGGTAATTGGAGAAACCATAGTGTGCATATGCGTAATTGTTTTCAACAAGAAAAAGTAAATAAAAAATATAACATTAAATAAACATATCACCAGTTTCTTTCACGAGAATATTCTTTTTTTTTTAAATCGACTCTTAGATGTTTTCAATAATTTTAGAAATATAATTTGTACGATAAAACTTTGCCGCTTAATACTATAGAATAGAATAGGGCTATTCTTTATGCAACTTGGCGATTGCCAAGGAGGAGGATTTCCAGCAATTTTTACATACCTTTTATATGCGTTACCTATACGAAGTTTTTATATGATATAAAAACGATATTGACAATAAGAGAAATTAAACGAAAATTTAAACAACCACCTTCAAAACTGGCACTTTAGTAGGCATAGTTAAAAAAATTGATGGCTTTTTGATTTTAAATTTTTAGTAAATATTTAATTCTGCTAAATTAAATAACATTGATCGAACTTGTAGGATTCAAGAAAATCTATTATTAAGTAAGGGCGCTAACGACAATTAATTAAGAAAGTAAAATAACAGTACAATTATGCAATGTGCCAATTTGCAATCTTATTTTACACACAACGACTCATTATCCAAATACATAACTTTCATAACTTCATAAGATGAATAAATTAATTTTTTTCCTACACTCAATTTGTTTTATTATTGTTGTTGTTTTTGTTCTTTTTATTTATTTAATTACAAAGTCTACTTTTTTGTTTGATTTTAATTGTACTTCTAATTATTAATGACTATTAATCAATTGATTTCACAACACGGATTAGAATGCTCCTAAGATTTATATTTCGACCATCAAGGCAAACTGCTTACTACACTTGAAGTGGACAAACTGCTGCATCAAATCCAAAACACCCCGATGACTAAGAAAAATTGTTGAAAAGCCTTTCATTTGTAACTTACGAAATAATTATTTAATTATCATTAGTATGAATATCTTATAGCATTCTTAACCACTACGTCTAATGAGTTGCCCCAACGGGAAATAGCCGGGAAATCACACCTCGCTAAATACGCAGAATTCCCCTTTTTTATAGTTACGTCACATCTTCATTCTCGTGTATAATCAAACCAAGTGCACCTATCCATCTCCAGTATATGCCACAGTCGGAACAATTTGCATAATTTAGAATGCACTTGTAGATGATACCCGAACGATATCTATAGTACCCCTAAGGTAACACATCATTCTGTACTAGATGGTAGTTATGAACCGTGGTGAACTGTAGATGTTACACTCTTACACAAGGGAAGCAATTTAATCATTCTAATTGGCTGGAAAGCTGTTGGCTCAAGAAATGTTATATTGCGTATTGATCGATTGAACACTCTTTCGCCAGGCATGGGAGACAATGCAACACGTTGTCATTCCACAGGATATTGTCGTGCCGGTCGGAGTGTTTTCGCGTAAATTTGTATAGTCCGGCTAATTTTACATTAGTTCAATTCGTACCATGTAAAAACAGTTTGTGGTCACAATGATGGTCTGGAGACAACGAGTTTCTCGTCTTTTGTTCGGAGGCTATGAGTGCAATAATATTTACTATGCCATTTATCCGCTTTTCAAATTCTCCAGATCCTTCGGCTTCTATCCGGTGAGCCTAGAGGATAAGGAGAATGGAGAGGTGCAATTCACTAACAGTAAGTTAGCTGTTTTATATTCCGCTGCCGTCTTAATTGTGTTCACAGGTTAGTAAAGATTGGCAAACAGTTCCTGAAATCAATTTCACTAATGGAATGTTGGTTCCAGGCGGGTTCTGTTTCGCTGTAAAGGACCTGAAAGTCGAGACGGCTAGCAACGACATAGAGTATAGTGTAATTGCTTATTTCACGGGATGGGCACAGGTTTATTCCCTGTTTATTCTTGGACTCATCGCTTTACTTTCTTCTTGGTGGAGCATTTCGTCCACGGTTGAAATCGTTAAGGAATCTCACGCTATAGACACCGCCCTGCAGGAGATCGGAGTGGAAGTGTCTTATAAAAAGTACGGTCTTCTTTTCTACTTTGAAGCGGTCTTAATAGCAATTATACCCTCCTGCTTCTCAATGGTCAATTGCTTCATCCTGAAGGTCAAGCCTGGTGACAAACCGAAGTTGTGCTTCATTTTTATTTGTTTTGCCCCAATTATGGTCATTCTACTCAAGGAAATTCAATTTTGCAACTTTGTGCTGCTCATTAAGGGCAAGTTTCGCCTTATCAATTTGAAGCTGAAAGACTTTGGTGCAGCTTCTTTCATAAAAATCTCTCTACCGAACAGAATTCGGACTAATCAGGTCCGCCAGAGGTTTGGCATTGAGATTGAGACTAAAGAACAACTTTACAGTGAAGACCTTTGGGCTACTTTAGTGGGACTTTCTGAGGTTTACAGCCAAGTGTGTGATACCGCCAACCGAGTTCTGAGCGTCTATTCCCCTTACTTACTTGCCATAACGTCAATTTCTCTAGGAGTGCTGACGATTCAGTGCTATAACTTATACGCATATATCATGAGTTCCTATGTCCTAACTACTTACGAGATAGTCGCTACCATCACGTGGATTGTTCTCCACAGCAGCGTCGCCTATCTAAATTGCGCGGTTTGTGACAATACCTTGGATGAGGTGAGTTTACTTAGCAAACGCTTTATATTTAATGATAACTGATGGTACAAGATTACTAATTCAAACATTTTAAATATAGTTCCGATTAAGTAGTATGGAAAAGTACCTTTTTTTATTCCAACAAGAATTAGTACGCTCAATCACTATTACTATTAACTCATTAACATTAATGATTCTTTTTCTATAAGAATTTGCAAAATAAAAAAGACTACGTTTCTCTTACATTACCCAACTCGAATAAGTTAATGTTGCTTTTGCATTTTATTTCAATAATTTAGTAATAAAATTTTGATTAAAACTAAATGCCAATACCACCCTTAATCGAAAAAGAAGAGTAATTTATTAAAACAACTTGGTAAAAATAGTATTTTTCTTTTTCTTCTTCTTTTTTTTTAAAAAAACCCTATTTCTCAAGCAATCTGTTAAGATTTTTAATTTTGCTGTGTGTATAAAGAATTTGTGGTTATACTCTTACTTATAAATTCATATTGCTTTTTTATATTGAAATTAAATAAGATCTTAGCTTAAAATGAGTGTAGTTTAAAGTTTATAAAATGAATGAATACAAGGTCGATGTTTCAATTATTTAAAACGTTATAATTATAAAACAATGTTATTACTGTTTTAATTATATTTTTACTCCTTTTATTTAATTTGATACATTGTTTTTGCTACTATTTATAAAAGAGCGCGGTAATAATATCTCAAAATATTCTTAAAATTTACTCTTTCTTAGTAGAACTGTATGAAAAATTGTTCTTATAATTTGAAAAGGTTTTTCCCATATGTTGTAATAAAAGATAAATATTGGACTACTTTTATTTGATGTAGGCAGTAAATACAAATATTTATTTATTCGTATAATTTACGAAAACTCATTTATTGAAACGAACACTAAAAATTAATTCTCGCAATTATTATTTAATAATTATGCAAATTCCGTCCTTTGCGATTCATAACTTCCTTATCAAAATCATATCCGTCACATGAAAATAGATCGAAACAAACATTTAGAAGATAACATCTCTGGCGAGTGTAATTGCGTTTTTATTTCCAAATTGTAAAAGGATTGCGTCACGAAAGGAAACCTGTTTATATTTAATATTAATATTGATTTGGTGTTTTGATTCCATTGGGCAGAAGAATTTTTCTGGGTAATTAAATCAAAGTTTTCATAATGACCGGTCACTTTTTGGTGTCAAACTCATGTAGACAAGGGAATAGTACGAAGGCCAAAACCTTTGCTATTGAATCACATGCACGACATAACTCGTAGCAGTAACTTCTAGATAGGACTGTGACTAAGTTGGAATTTTTTTTTGTTTTAATAAAATTAAAGTCAAGTCAAAGATCGATAAATCTAGCTCTAAACTTAAAATTGGAATTGATTGATGGTTGAGGTCAGTATTGAGAACAACTTTAATTTTTTTTAGATGACACAAACTAGCCATTTTCTTCATCAAACAAGGTGGATGATACAAAGTGACAAATTTCGACATGCGGTAAGAATTAGTTGATCTATAAAATATAATTACTTTAGTCTAATATTTGTTGTAGGTGCAAATGTTTTCCATGGAAATCATACACCGTAATCGGCATTTTACAGCTGGAGGGTTTTTCAATTTGGAGAAGAAACTCATAACATCCGTAAGTATTATTTGGGCACCGTACCACATTCCTCTAGGAATGAAGGTCAGGTTTTAAGCATTTCGCTTTTTGCTTCTAGATTCTTGCTACAGTAACCACCTATTTGGTGATCATTATACAATTCCACAATGGTGGTGAGGATACCATTCGCAATGGAACTTATACACACACTAAATAAACTTTTTCTGCGTTTCGCTCAGAATTATTTCGTACTTTTTTACTATTTCGTACTATTTCTTATCAACTATACCTTGTGATAAAATTTTGAAGTTTTGCTGGTGTAGGTATTCGAAATGTACCTTCATCTTCTTAATGAACATTTTCGAATTACAATTTAAATGTTAAGAAATAAAATAATAGGCAAATAATTGCAATACTCTTAAGTTTTTCAAACAATTTTAGTTTTAAATATAAAAAAAAGATATGAGAATTAGTTTCTCAAAAGAAGTGATAAATAGTTTCAAAGAGGTTACAAATTTGGAAACAAATATATGCAGCCATCCCAGTAGTATAAACCAGTACTTAATTGCTTCCATTTTTAAATATCTTTTTAAAAAATAATTTTCTTTCTCTTTAAACCAATTTCAGTAGATTTTGTAGCAATTTAAAAACAAAGTTATTCAAATAAAGATTTATTTTGTCAATTTTCCACACTTTTTAAATAAATGACTAAGTTTTCTGTGCGATGCCTTAAACCTTGTTCGAATAAAAACATAAAATATAATAGAAGCAACACAAACTTTATATCTTATACTTTTTAAACTCCAGATCGACCAATAGTTGGCACGGAAATAATATAATTTTTTTCTTACAAAAATTTTTTTTCATAATTGAAATAAAGCGAATTTTCCGATTTTGAATTTATCTGCTACTTACCTTCTTAAAAGGATATTTTGGTTGAAGCAAACGAGATACCATTAAGAGTGTAATTCACTAACCTAAGAAATATATCAATTTTCTAAATTAATTTACTGAAAATTTTTAATATAGAATACGCGCAGTCTCAATTCAAAATGAAACATAAAAACCAAAATTTTAATATCTTACGGATTTTAAATTTTCTAATTAAAAATTCTTATTTACTTCAATATCATTGCTCGTTCAATTTTCTAGCTATCATTAATAATTTCTACTACGTAAACTTGCTCGTTATGAATGTATTAAGGAGAAAAATGACATAGCACGTTATGCTTAAGCATGGCTGACATCCTAAATTACGAAAACACTAAGATATCGCTATATAATAAACGGCCACTTATTTATATTCAGTGCGTGTTTATAGCTCACGTTACCGTGAATCACGAAAGCTGAGCAAGAAATAATCCCTACGCATCACGTATCGCTAATGCGTAACAAAATGATGAAGGAGCTACCAAACATTTAAGGAGATTTGGCGGAATTGAAATTTGTCAAAAAAAAGTGGTTTTGGGATTGAATAATAAGATTGGAAATTCCATAAATGGAATAATAATGAGAATTAAGCCCTTTTGAATATTATTACCAAAAATAGATTTTTAAATCGCTCTCAATCAATCTCTAATCAAGACTTAGACACTTCTGTGGTAGCATTTAAATAAAATCTCGTTCGTACTGAGTTGTCTAACAACTTAATTTGATAAATATAAACGCCTGGTAAACATTCGACGATATTGTTCCATCTAAAGATAAAATAAATACGTACCTGAATTATATGTAAAATTAAAATGAATTATATTTTAAATAGAATGTAAGGATTAATTGGACTCAAACTCAAGTGTATTTCAACATTTTAATAAAAATAAAAATAAAACTTTATACATTAACGTTTTCTATACAATGTAATTACACCTATCAAAGATTGAAGTCGAAAACAGTTCCTCAACAATATGTTGACGAATTTTCTCCATAAATATGATTTTATAATTTAAGAATGCTACTGACAAGTTTTGAAAATGAAAACTGACTATAAAATCAGTTCTCGTTGACAAAATATTTTGTAATTTTGCCAGGATGGACTTATGAGAACAAATTTTGACTCTAACTGGCACAATTTAAAATCTTTATGTGACGCTGTTTCAGTCGTTAATTCTTCGCTTTGATGACACTATATCCAGAGTTGATTGATATAAAGGGGTCGTTACCAGACTTAGGAAAGCTCGACATTGGACTGAATTTAACGACTGTTTCTTGAATACTAGAAGCGGCTGCTTCGACGTCATCGCTCTCACTCTTCTCTTCCATGGGATCTTCAGGCGGCGACATTCTTTCAACAATTCCACTATCTGATATCTGTGCATTTTCTATGTCGTCAGACTCGGCGTTTTCTTCGGCTACTTTTACAAATGCTGTCGATAATTCACCATTTAGTCTACTTACAGATTTGTTGCCAATGTCGTACATGTAGATTTCTTGTTCTTCGGCAGGATTTCTGTAACGATAAATTATTTACAAATATCCATGCAACGAATGTAACTATTCTATTATTATAAAAGAATATACGAAAGAAAAAAAAATATGGTAAAATTTATTTCCTAAGCAGGTATTTTTCTATGTGTAATATTTCCAATAGAGTAAATTTAATTAGTGTACACTCAATTTTTCCAGAGACCCATGTTCCATTTAAATGGCGCTTTAAAATGTAGTGAAGGAATATTCAAAGATGCAAATAAACTTTGAAAATTTTCCATTTTCAAGATACTTACTTAACTACTAGCAGCACAACGCTTTGGTAATCAACATCCGTCTTGCTTTCCTTTTCCAACCATCTTCGAAAGTTTTCCCGCACTGGCTTCTTCAACAATTGCTTCAAGGTGTCACCAGCAACAAATTTGACTTCTTTTGAATCGACTAAATCCCTTTCTTGTCGACCTTCACTGAGTTCGTCCACACTTTGCAAGGTGTCTACAGGTGCCAGGACAACAACGCTAGAGATTTTCTTGCCCCTTAATTCGCTGGCGTCCGGGATGGGGAACTGCGCGCCACTAACCTTCAGCGGCAGGTATCGGTTATATCGGTGATCTGAGGACAAGTCTACAGCGGGCAAGACAGTCGAATCCTGCTTGATGTACTTGTCGGTTACACTCTTCTGATTGTTCGAGTCGAATCGAACTACCTTGAGGTCAACATTCTGTCGCCTTGGAAGACTATCCTTCTCCTTTGTCTTGTCGATCTGCTTTTCTGAGAATTCGACCTTTTCTCCGTTGGGTTTAACCACGGTAAGGACTTGCTTCGATTCCGATATCTGTGAGCCGCCTCCTGCGCCGTAGAAGTGAGCGAGATGCTCTGGAGGCAAGTTCTCCAAAGCAGTGTCGCCAATCTTGTCATAGTCCAAGACACTTATGTCGGCATTGTCCAATATGCCCGAGGACAGCAGCTGCTGTCTGAGGTCATCAGGAACTTCATCCGGGAGCACTGGAGATGGCTTATTGCTGGCTGACCTGGCGGTGGTAGTTGGTGCCGGCGTACTAGACGTAGTAGGTTTGAGGGATTGTTGGTAATTGAAATGTTGTTGGGTGGTCGCCTTATTTCGCGGGGCTATCTGCACATAGTTCTGGTTGCTCTTTTGATCTTGTCCAAAGTTCTTCCTTTGTTCTAATTCTCGCAACGCCTCTGTGTGAATGGTCGAAACACTTTGGCCAGGAGGAGGAAGTCGTTGTGAAACTTGCTGATGATAATGAGGTTGAGAATTTGGGATGATTTGTGGTTGGCTATTTTGACTAAATTCTAAATATTGTTGCTGTTGTTGTAACTGCTGGTGATATTGTTGTTGTTGTTGTTGTTGATTCTGTTGCTGTTGCAATTGTTGTTGATGCTGCTGATGGTGCTGCTGCTGATGTTGCTCTTGTTGCTGATGTTGCTGCTGTTGCTGATGTTGCTGATGTTGCTGATGTTGTAATTGTTGATGATGCTGCTGCTGTTGAAATGCCTGTTGTTGTTGTTGTTGATGATGTTGCAAGTGTTCATTATATTGAAGATTCGTCGTTGGTACTGGAGTAACAATTTGAAGGTGGTCATTGTTGGTAGGTAAGAATTGATTTGGTGTGGAAGATGGAAAATATTGCTGGGGAGGAGGAGTTGAACTCAAAAATTGTGGACCTTGTGTTACGTAGTGACCAAAATTAGGACTTGGAGTGGAACTACCAAACTGAGCACCTTGAGGGTGTTGAGCAAATTGCAGTGTAGAAGAGGGTCCATTCTGTGGCCCTGGAGTTGAGGGACCTAAATGTGGTGCGGGGATGTTTTGTATCACATTGTTGTGGTTCGCATACGAAAACTCATTCAGGGCTAGTTTGTTGTCCACAAGACTTGTGTAATCGGTAGGCCTGCCGAATGGTTGATTAATTTGACTCAAAGCAACTGTTTCCGTTATGTGCTGTTCAAACCTGGGAACTGATTTTACAAGCTCCGAGCCAGGGGCTATACCATCGACTATTTGTTGGTGATTCTCCTCCTGGATGTGGTGGCCATTGAAGTGGTTTTGGGCGGGGTTCAAGTTAGGAGCGGGTTCTTGAATGAGGCCGCCTTGGATTTGACCATGGTTTTGATCGAAAAATTTGTTTTGGTTGTAGGTTTCTTGATGATTTACAAAACTAGGAGGTGGTGGAGGTAATGGTGGTTGATGTCTGTATGGAACATCTTGAGGATTGCCGAATTTGTTATCAAAGCTGAATGTTTGTGAAGCTTGCGGTGGTGGTGCTTGGGCTGGTGGACCGAATTGTTGAGGCTTGTTAAAAGGCTGTTGTGGGATCTCCGATTGAAAATTTTGAATAGGAATAGGAATTGGTTTATGTGGCGTTGGCTGAGGTCTATATTTCGATTGTTGATTTTGAAAATTCGGTTTAATTGGAGAGTGGTGATTTTGAACGGGGAATCGAAAACTTTGCTTTTGCGGTGCATGCGTAGGACCATTTTGATGCTGTCCAAAGTTTGGTGGTGGTCGTGTGTGATGTTGTGGTGTTGATTGAAATTGCGGAGCCGATTGTGGCTGAGGCAATTGCTGGTGTTGAGGCAACTGGACTAGATGTGGCGGTGGAGGCTGTTGGCGGTGCAATGCTTGTGATTGACTTTGTGGAATAGTCTGTTGCTGTTGGTATTGTCTATCAAAATGTTGTTTGTTATTTTGATGATGAGTTATTTGATATTGATGTGAATGAACTTGTCGAAATGGCTGAGAGGGATTTGAATTTGGTACTTCCAGATGATGGGAAACGTATGTTTGTGCAACTGGCGGATGTGGAGGGGGAGACTTAACGAAATTTGCTGCAAAGTTATTGTTCAACGTTCGTGATTGCCCAACGTCTGACCTGTACTGTGACTCCCCTCCGAATCTTGTGTCAACACCATGAGCTTGGTGAGGTCTTTGCGTTTCAGGGATGAAATTGTTTGCATTTGGGTTTGGAAGAGCAACTACTGATCTCACGACACTCTCTTCATTATCCTCTTGCAGTTGATGACCTTGTTGGTTTTTGTCTTCTGTACCAAAGGTCACATGAATTCCACTATTACTGTGATATTTCTCTGAATCTGGATGAATAACGGTTCGTAAAGTAGTTGTCTTCAAAGGTGGCAATGGTGTCACTACTGGATAGTGTATTATTTCTTCTTCTTGTTCTTCATTACGTCCGTGGGATTTAGGTGTTAGAGAGCGAACAGGTGTTTCTAGAAGTAGCTTGTTGTTCTTATCCTTCTTGTAATTTACATAAAACACTTGGACTTGTTCCTTCTTTTTCTTTTGAATAATTGGTTGCGGGGGTGGTGGTGGTAACGTATCATTGCTTTCTTTTATTATGATTTCAATAATAGGTTCCGGTGGTTCAGCATAGTGAGGTGCTGGATATTGATAATCAGGTAAGAAGTTTGAATGGTCTTGAACAAAACGCGTGGGATGATCTTAAAAAGCAGAAAATAAGAATAAATAAATAAAACTTAAATTACATTACAAAAATATACCATAAGGGCCAGGAAAATATCCTTGATAGCCTACTCTCCTTTGAATAGGGCGTCGTCCAAAAGAATGAGAACCTATATCAAAAAGATTCCTTTTTCCTCGATCATCCCCAGGCTTCTTTGTAGTTGTAAGTTTCTTTCTGGTGGGCCTTGTGGTAGTGGCCGTGGTATTACTTAAAGCTTGACAGGAAACTGCTAATGCCAGAGTCTAAAATATAATGAATAATATTAGATACAAACGAAGAGCAAGCATTGTATCAAAATCAATAACGTATCTTTCATTGTTTTCAAATATCGTCCACATTTTGATTCTTTTTGATTATGAACCAAAATACAAAAACCCAACTTAACATCAAAAAGTATTTCATTTAATAATGTTTAATTGACAATTAAAATATAATTAGCATTTAACTTATCCAAATTGAACTATATTTTAAAGGTTAGGTACTACGGGCGGAACACTTTAGTTAAATACGAAAACCTAAAAAAATAAAACTAGGGCCTACTACTACTTTAACTAACTTTGGATATTTTTTTATTGGCTATTGTAAAAGTATGCATAACTTTTATGAAACATTCGTCACTAAAGTTTTTCCTTTAAAGTTATTTTTATGACTTTCTTTAAATAAATATAATGCAATCAAGTTAATATATTTAATAAATAAATAAAAAAAATATGATAAATAAAATAGTACGTATTTCATAGAAATAAAAAAGAATATTTTTAAATTACTTGTGAGATTCATATCTAACTTTAAAGAAAAAAAAAAATGTAATTTCTTCGGTAAAAAAGCAAATAACAACAAAATATTAAATAAAACTAAGATTTCTCGAAGCAGTAAACTCAAAGAATAAACTTTCTCCTCACGATATTGTAAATTATCCTCGAACAAAGTGAAAATTTAAAAAGTGCGGTAATTCGGTAAAACCAGCGTAAAATTAAATACTAGGGAGGTATTTTATACTAAAATAAATTAGAATACCTTGTCTTTTAGAAAACGCCCTATTACAGTGTATCTAACATCTGGATTTAATTTCTAATACATTATTGCTTGTGCTACTGGCCTACTTGTACACCTTTCATGTCTCAAACGCTAAAATGGATTTTTCATAGAGCTAAGAGCTTGAAATTTAAAAACTGGTAAAGATATTAACCCTTGTCATGGGTGAAAAAACCGAATCACTGGTATCAGCTTCTTAAATTCAATTCACAATTCATCTCTAATTTAGTTCGTGTAATTTATTTAATTTCATTTATATGTCTTCATTGAATTAATAAAATAAATTTTAATTGCTGAGGTAAGATTTCACCCATGATAGCACTAACGTGATTTTTTTAGATGATATCTTTTAAGGGTTAAAATATATGTCGATCTTTCAGTAGGAGCAGTTTAGAAAATATCTTTATAGTAGACTTTGTGTGCAGAAACCATAGGTAAAGAAAGGGCGTTTTTTTTGAAGAGTATTAAGTCTTTGAACAGCAAAGTCTATAGAACATTTTTCAGTACATCTTCCCGGTGTCAATAAATATTTTTACTTTGAAATCCTTTAAAAAACTTACTAAATTAAAGGGATTGTATTAAAAAGGTGACTTTCACCAGGTAGCAATTTGTATGTGAAAAATTTTTAAAAGTTCGAACAAATTAACGGATTAAAAATAAGTAAAAGTTAAGGTGTGTTTTTAGAGCGCCACCATCTAGCGATAGTTAAGCATCAAATAGTGATTGCACCATGTCACCTGTCAGACATTGAATGCACGATAATAATCGATACGCTGCCGTTCACCTTTGCGGAAAATTTGCCGACCGGCAGTCTTTCCGCAAGGCCGAAGAGAGCGCGCATTCAATAACAGAAAAACAAAAAATACGACAAAACAGAGGAAAGATTAAATTTCGCTTCTTCGAGTTCGTCTCGGAATTAATTTAAAATTTTCTTTATCACCGAAACGAAATGGTAACGAAGGGGCACCGATCGGAGGTGGTATTTCCGCCCGAAATGTTCAATGCCGCTACCGACGTGCAAATATGTTCAGGTGTAATGGAATTTTCATTTCGTTTATTGGAAAGTGATGGCCTGAGGCTTACGACAAAGGGCTGGATTATTAACAATTTCACGGGGACCGGCCGTGCCGCCAGTTCAATTAATCTGGACGAAGTTATTTGGCCATTACGATAACCCTTTCCATCAGCAGCACATGGCCTGAAACAGACGAAACCATCTTTTGCATATAAAGCGGAAAATTTGAGTTCAGTTTCACTTTTGCCCGGTAAATTTACATAAATCCACAATAGCTGATTTTATAACAACATTTCCATATTTCGCTGGTTTAATCGTCCATCAGCAGGTGCTGGTAAAATGCCTCATTGGCCTCTTCGTCGGATCTAATTATATATGAATATCGAGGAACTATAAAATCGTAACATCGCCGCGTCGATTCAAAAGCTTTCTACTTAAAATGCGCAATTCGTTTTCTATAACTATTTTTCTCATGAATATTCAATTACTTTCCCCTCCTGCTAAAGAAATAAAAATAAACTTGGGATTAAGAAAGATTTGAAGGTCTTTTTAAGTCGGTTCGCAAATACCTAAGATATGAAACGATCAATTTCTGCATTGATTTATGCTGATCTAAAAAAATTTCCCTATAGAGAAAAAATGCGTTATCTTAATGTTTAAAATATCCCTGTTTTTCTTTTCTATTCATAACCAAACGTTACAATTCAACGAGTATGATGCATTTTATTGTCAAATTTAATTATTGACAAATTGCAATATCAATTGATGAATCAAATTCCACTTTTCATTTCAAAGGCAACGATCATAATTTTTATCTTCTAAATTAGAAAATTAAAAAATAATTTTTTCACATAAAATTCACGATGCAAACTAAAAATGCTTATGTTTTTTGGAAAGATTTTATTCAAATTTTATTTAAAAATAGTTTTATCAATAGGTTTATAAATAAATACATAAATATTTAATACATTTTTCGGAACATTGACTAAATTTTGCTTTACTTTATAAAAATATAAAGTTTATAAAATTACAGCTTGACCTAGTTAAAAATCGAACAGTTCAATTTTTAAGAAAGTAGTTTTAATGGCTTTATTAAAATTTTATTAATTAATAACCGTCAATAATCGTTTACTTAACATGTTATCGCTGGTTTTATATAAAGATTAGAAAGCGAAGGAACCTGCAATCCGTATTATCCATTTTCACGATATTCAAGATATTATTAAAAGTCTAGTACCGTCTATTTTATTTTTTTTTTTTTGTATATTTTAATAAATATCCTCTAAATGATACAAAATGTCGCTGATAAACGTGTCTAATTTACCAAAAAATTTATCTCAAAGTCTACCCAGTTTTAAAAAGTATTACAATATCTAAAAAGAAGGCAAATTACATGGTATTGAATTTTTATATTCAAAAAAATTGAAATCGTGCTAAACCTAACCAGAAAACTATTTAAAATTCTGCATGCAAAAATTTCAATTCGTCAGATGTGGGAAGGAATTAGTTTCGTCTGTTCCACGTTGTATCACGTCGTCCATACCACGAGCTGCTTATACAAAATTTAACCGAAGTTAATTGTATTTATTGATGTAAAGAAGATGCCCATTAATTTAAAAGATAATGAACTAGCAATTGAAGGCGATCATTACATGGGAATTGTGAAGTCAAGCAGGCATTTAAATTATCAAGAAATGTAAAGATTACGTGATCAATGTAATTACTCTGCTTTTCTGAGAGATATGTGATGTAATCTTGAAAATACACTGTCTATTTTGATTTTATCGCACACGATAGAAGTAAGAGTACATCACAGCAGTCACCATCTCCTTCAAGGAGGAGTTAAAAGTAGTAGTAAAAAACTTGACAATTAAATATTTATTATTTACCCGAACTGCTAACAATTATTTATTAAAACCTTTTAACTGATTTATAATTTTTGTGTGTAAAACTACTCTAATCAAAAAAATTTACCACATAAATCAGTTTTAAGATGCGTATTAAACCAACTGTCGAAAATGGCCCATTAAAGTCTTGCATAAAATTTTGTCCAGTCTTAACTGAACAAAAGGCATTGTCTCACTAAAATTTAAATACCACAAAGTAGTATTTAAGAAGAGGATCAGCACTTTTGTGTCGTCTAAAGAGATGATAAAAAAAACTATCAAAAATAACTTTCACTGCTTTGGCTACAGCGGAAAAGAAGCGAGCCAAAGTAAAACCAAACTAAGGTAAAGAAAGGTTTCCAGACAAATGCATCGTCTTCACGATGTGCGAGGAAGTAATTCGCAAGATTCAGCGGACATGAACAAAACCAGTTAATTTCACCTACAGGTCTTTAAAACTATTGAAGATGGATCGTCCTTTCTGGTTTTGGTATTTCTTCGATTGTTCGCATTGTGGCTTAAGAAATGGATCAATATGAAACAAAACTTAAATAAGTCTATAAGTTTATAGGAAATGAAGATTGGTGGCAAATTTCTTATCCATCGATACCTTTCATTCGAAGACAAGACAAACAAGTCTCACAGAAAATTATTTTATTTATTTTTTATTATGACTCTGAAAGACCTTGCAGATGTGTAAAAGAAGACAATGATCAAAAGTCACTACTTTAACTTTTTTCGTATTTATAAAAGAATTATAATTAAGGTATTACTTTACAATGAAACTAGTCAAGAATAATAAATTTTGTCTGCTTGTCTGTCTTTTTCAAGATGGTGTAAAAAAAGCTAGACATATTTTAAAGGCATTTTCGCCATAACTAAGAGAGCTAAGAATGAACTGGGGTAGACGCTCGTATCATCTTGATGCAAAATACACTTTTATCTACTTCTACCAGGTGTATGCATAAGTTGTTGCCGGTTTAACAAAAAAATGGCGCCAGCAAAAAGAACGCAGGCCACTAATTTGACACAGACGCCATTTTGTTTGTCTGATATTAGACGACAAACACACAAAAGTTGAATCCGCCAAAAACTAGCGTCTTTGTTTTATCGTACAGTGATCATGTCGAGTTTCGTACCTGAAAAAGAACATTTGCGGCACGCATTGCTTTTCTTATTTAATCAAAAGAAAAAGGCTGTTGAAAGTCATCGTTTGCTGGTATATTAATATGGTATATTAAAATCTTAAGTGTTTGTATTCAAAACTATAAGTTAAGGAAAATTGTCTAGACAAGTTTTCTATTTTTTAAATAAAACGTTCTGTTTGTGAATGGAAATCCCACGTATCATTAGATAGAATTGCCTTTAAAGAATTTTCTTCGTTACGTAGGCATCAAGTACAATTGATATAATAAAAAGCGGCTTATTTAAAATGTTTTTTATTGGTCAAAGCTGCTTTGTAGCCTCACTTACTGAAATTGTAGTTATCCCAGGTAAGAAAAAATGTGCCATCGCTGTCTCGTAAAAGATTTAATTGTTCATTAATTGGGGACATTGAAGTAATACTAAAGAATGCCGTATAATTAACTTAAATACGAATTTCACACACAATTTTCTATGGATTTTAAGTGTTTTAAATAAAACTTTTATGGAACTTTATTCGACATGTGTTACCCAATGCAAATTATAGGTTTAACAATGTAGTTAAATCCATTATTACCATATTATATAAGCTCCGCTTCACTAGACTGAATCCAAGGGAAGGGAAAACAAACTTCTATGTAAGTTCGAATCCAAATGTGGTGGCTTCTGCGGCAGAAGTTCCTGCGAAATGCAGGCCTAAGCGTGCCCCAATCGCAGCAGTTCCCCATGTCGAAATCATTAAGTCCCAGGAACAAGTTTTACTCTGAAATGTCTAGCAATCTTCACGTAAGCGATGCCCCGTGACTGCATCATTTTGCGGGTCTGATTGACTCATTAAATTATTTTTACTGAGCCGTAGAGGGGAATTGATCGCAAACAGGTAAGACGCCATAATCCGGAAAACTTATCGTGAAAGGCCTTTCGTTCGTTCAATAATTACGGGTAAGTCACGGTAACTTTAGCACAAAAGTTAAACATCATGAAGTTTTGCAAAAAAAAAAAAATTTAAATTCAATAAAAAAATATTATCAAATAAAAGGAAAACATGGTTATGGGCTTGGTTTAACTAAAATATTCACGACCACCAAGAGCGAAAGTGCGACTGGAAAATAATTCAAGGAAGTTAGTAAATAATACTCAGGTGTCCAACCTTATATAAAAAACTATAATAGAAATGACATAAAAAGTGCAATTTTAAATAATTGCAACGGTTACATTTTTCTAATGAACAAATTTAAGGGAAAACTTGCCATAAGCAATTATACCGATCGTTGCACACATGTACGTGTGCAAGGAACAAGTGTAATTTAGTTTAAATTGTTTACAAAATGCAATACGCATTACTGCACAATTCATAAGACATGTATAATTTATGAATTGGAAATTAATTTCCTTGATATTGTGCAATAAAGTTTAAATTTATGTGCTCATTTTCCACCATAGCTAAGACTAAATTCAATTGTTATAAATTTTTTTATAAATACATTTTAAACGAGTATTTCTGAACTCATTAGTTTCCGATTTAATTGAAGGTAATCCTAAAGGAAAAATTCAAAAATTAATCATTAAATAAGTTTTATAAAAATCACTTCAAGATGGCTTCGATTTTAGAATTTGGTAGCTGTAATAACAAAAAACCTAAAATTTGATGGTAATAGTAATGGACTTATGACCTTTTAATCAAATTTATAACATTACAAAATCTCCAATCGCAAAAGTTAATTGTCAAGATCGTGGATAAATTTTCAAGACGAACTGATCGTCTCAACTGACTCTGAGTTTATTTAACGTGGAAAGGAGGAAGAAAGAAAACGGAGATTGAGTAAATATGTTTGTCTGCATATACCCGTGTGCATACCTTTTGTAAAGGTACCCATTGCAAAGGTATCTTTTGTCGAGCAATTTTGCATAGGCTCGACTTCCTAGTTTGCACGATAACCTAGGATAGTGTCTTTATTGGGATTCAGAAAAAAGTTAAAAAAATTAGATCCTGTGTTAAACACGCAAGATTACGAAAATATATTTGACACTTCAAGAATTGGCATTTTTCTGAAAAAAAAACACTCATGAAAAATTAATATTGAAATTTCAAAATAATTTTTTATTTATTTAAAATTATGTACTTTTCTAGTTTTCGAATATTTCATTTACCGAGGAGGAATTTTGCATATGTGGTCAGTGCAGTCTTATTTTCCGCGTAAAATAAAAACTTCATAGTTATTTTTTAGTTAGAAGAAAATTCAATGAGTCCGAAAAATAAAAAACAAAAATGTTGTTTTAAATCTAGAAAGTTTCCGGTTTTCTTAAACATATCGTTAATTATATAATTATATATATAATATAAAATTAATAAATTATTGTTGAAACTTTATTTTTGAGCCACAGGATAATTGGAAATTTTTATATCGATTTCTGTATTTTATACAGCATAAAATAATTTAAAATTTTCTTGAACCAGAAATATTGCAGCAAATTTATTCTCGCAAGGATCTTAAAATTTAAATTGCGTAGACATTTCAAGCCCAGATCTGTGAAATTCAAAGGATGTCTACATAAATTTCAAATTATACGCTTTTTTAACTTTTATGGGATTTTTTATTTATTTATTTTTTTTTTTTTAATTTAAATATTGCAAACATCAAAAAAATTCTTTAAGCCTAGTTACACAATTAAGAATAGATTTTGGCTTTTAATAAAGTGAATTTAATCACTGCTTTTATTTTTCTCGGTGAACCGTCAAAATTGAATATACGTAATAGACGAAATGGACAATACGTTTCGTTTTGTTCTTACAAAATTTTATTTCACTAAATGTTTAAGCAAAAAAAAATTTATACTCTCTAAAAAAAGGTTTCGCGAAATGTTCACCACCTGGGCGTAAAATGCAGCTGAGTCTGCACTGATTTAAATAATTGGAAAATCTTGTATTCTCCTTGACATGTAGTGCAATATTTAGCACGTTTTTCCCTTCCCTATATAAAACCTTTCTATCTATAATGCAATTTTAATTGCTACCAATTTAAGGCACTTTACACGCGGAAGTTACTTAGCACTTTTGACCTAAATTACTTGATCAGAACTTAATGACCCCGATCAAAGTTTAATTTTGGGGAAGTAGCTTTATACGATTAATTCGTTAAACATGTTTAATCCGAGAAATGGAATTATGCAAGCTGCAATCGCAACCTCTTTAATGAAGAGTGATATGAAAGTTGTTTTCCACTTGGCAGCTTCAAGTCTCAGCACCTTTACTGCGGAATTACTGCTACGTATTGAAAAGTTTAAGATGTTCGAGCGGTAATTTAAGAAGTTACCTTAAATTGCTTATACCCGAAGCACAGAAACTGCAAATGTTGGGACCCATAGTTAACCGTTGGTGTCTTAATTTGACCTGATAATGTGAGGTAACTACTAATAATAGGCTACAACTGCCTTTATGCCATCGAAGATCTTCCGCAGATGGCCTGCGAAGAAAACTAACTAAAATGTGAATGTTTTAAGACATCGCGGTTTTCTTGTAAGAAGCGAAGACCACACTTTCAATTGATCAACGACACTGAAGCTGCATTACCTAGAAATTTTTAGATAGTGCACAAGTGAAAGGCGGCTGGAGATGTGCGCCGCAGTAGCACAGCAATTTTGGTCCACGAAGTATAAAGCATCGATAGCATCGTACAGTTAAGTCATAGAAGATCTATTTGTTGCATAATACTCCATAAATCTTCCTTTTGGTTGTATCCCAATTTATTGGGTTCCATTAATTTGAAATGCGGATCACAACTCCTTTTCCTTACGCCGATTTAAACCACTGATGAATCCGCACAGACTCCGCGATAATTGCATAAATCTATGATTTAAGGTATAAAATTGAATTGATGTGCGAGGCAGTAACAAATTTATGAATATGATGAAAGAGTTGGGCAGGGACTTCATTGAATGTAAATATATAAGTGATAGGATTTGGACCCAAAGGAAAGTTAGATATTTCGTGATGTGAAAGGCATAATGTATTTATAACATAACTTGCTGGAGAACGTCTATACAAAAATTTAACGAAACACCATTTCCATTTTATGTGACGAGTTTTCAAAATTATTAGTACAACATCATTAATTAAAGACAATTTGACCAAATAATAAAGTGATAATATGCGTGTTTTAAAACGTAAGAGGATTAAAGCTAACTTCAGTATTTCAACTTTACTACTGAATATCAACAAAAGCGTGACTGCATATCAAAACATAAATTATTCACCTAAAATGCAAATACCAAAAGAAAACTTAAAGAATGAAATTTGTGAATAGAAATTTCGAATACTAATACGATATTAAAACACATAAATGCAAATTTAAAATGTAGGCACGCGTGCATAAATTCGTAATATAACACTGTGCCTTTGCTTATGGGAAATGCTTCAAAAGTGGTTTAAATTAACCCTTTATTGTAGTTTTGTGGCTGTACGATAAGACATATTAAATTTTCTTTTGACTTTCAACAGCTTTGAGTGCAGTTTTTATATAAAAATTGTAATATTTGTTGATTATTTCAAAATCTTATATATCTTAAAATAAACGTGTATAAACTGGAAACCTGTACATAAGAACAAATTCATTTTAGGGTTATAAATTCTTACAAAATTTCTTAAAATAAAAAAACCTTCATAAAACAAATTTGTTATAAATTGTTGAACATTTTCTACAACTAAATAAGATATATTCATATTCACCAGTAATATTTTGATTTAGTTCCTTTAAATATAGCGACAATTATTTATATTCTTAATTATTCATAATTTTATTTTAACAATATTAAAAATAAAAATAACTCCCTAGCTTACTCTTCTACTGCAAAAGGCACGATTTTAGAGTTCGCTAATTTAGGTGACCATTTCTTGTGATATCAAAAAGGGTTCGATAAATCAAATCGCAGAAGAAAGTCGGAAATTTTCAACGTATATTGAAATTATTGAGTATTCTATTCGTAGGGATTTTATAAAAATTTCATTTCGATTTACAGAGATTTCGTTCTTTTAGAACTTTAATTACAGAAGCAAAATATGTACTGGAAACTTCTAAAAAATAATAACAGATTGCTCTTTTCCAATAGTTAAGGTATCTCAACAGAAGTAGAAAGCATTAGAATGAAACTTGTGTTAAAGAAATTTTAGAGTTACCACTTCTCAACTTATCCATTTGATGTAAACTAAAAATTAAAGTGTATGGTATAACGTTAAATAAAAATCTATGGTTGCCCTTTTTCTTAAAAAATCCAAGTCCAGAAAGATTCCATCGATTTAATACCCTTAAGTTAATTTTGCTACAAAAATTTCTATAATTTTGCAACGTAAAAATTTTACAACAAACAGTTATACAATTATAAAACATTTTGGGCTAATATTAAACAAAATATGGTGGTCCAACATTAAATAATATTCAGAATTGAATAAAATATTATTTTTAAAACGTATCTTTTCTTTTTGCTTGAACCTTATTCTATTAAATTAATATAATCGAATAACATAACTTTATAAACGAAACTTTAAAGATGTGAATAAAAAACAAAAACTAAAACTGTAGAGTATTAATGTTAAATTTAATGCTTAATTAAATAAAATAAAAGAAAATTGATAAAATTTTAAAAAACAAAATAATCGTTCCTACACAGTTTTTTTTCTTGTAATTTTTTATTACAATTAAAGCTTTTACTTTTAATTGCAGTAAAGAATATTAAAATTTTAAGACTTTAAAAATGTTGCATTCCAATTCGAGTATCTAATAGATCGTAATTTGTGTTTTCTATCTATAAAATAAAACTTAAACTATAAAATCTTTTTCATTTAACTACTCTGCCATATTGCAAAGTTTAGTACGTAGTATAATTTTTATTGCTGTTTGAAACGAAAGTCCTTCCTGAATAACGATGTTTCATTTTATACGCATTCCACATGAAATATTAAATAAATTGTTTTCCTTACCAAAAGTATTATTCTCATAATTGTAATCCAGTTTTAGTACAGCCTCAAAAAAAATTTATACTAAAATATGATCACTTCCACGGAACTGAGGTTTTCACTTCAAACAAAACACAAAAATCTCACAGATTTGTGTCACAAAGTCATCAAGCAATATATGAAAGCGATATCATTTATATTCAATAAGCGGCAGCTAATTCACTTTCTGAAGCGATACTGGAGATAGTAGCCCACTCAACTAAGATATCCCTTGAGATATTTCTATTAAACATCGGATACACTCAAGTACTAAGTCACAAGGATCTTTTTATGTCTTCACAAGTGTCGTGAGGATCAAACAGACCGAAATGAAAATCGTTCCCGATATCGTGCCAATTATTATTTTTTTTCAACAGATCCGTCTAAACGCTCTAAGTCGTGAACACGTCCAATTGAAGGAGACGTTGGTGGCCTACTGATCCATGCCCAGAAATCTTCACCGTCTTCAGTTTGGGTTCACAATCGCTTTTTCATTTAATAATCTTGTCATACAATCCCAAGGAAGAGCAGTATAGGCTCCCCTCTAGTGTTTTCTTCGGTGGAGATGCCAGCGGCCACTCCGTGTCGTTCGCACCTCTTGTACGGCTGTTTATTCTACCTGGGCTGCCGGTCACCTCTTCCTCGTGTCTTCAATCTTCGGAGCCGCGAACTTGCGGGCGCCGCAGTTTCAAACCAAACGCGAACCAAATGGAAGTTGATACAGAGAAAGGCGAAGAGGACTTTCAAAAGCGCGGCAAAATGCACAACGAACAGTGGAATACAAAAATTCGGCTCCATTTGAAGAATTAAAATTCACCCACATCGAGGTGTCGTCTGAGCTTACAAATGCGTCCTTAAATAATTGTATTACCTCATCTGACCCAAATCAAAAGAGTACTTTCATTGTGTACAATGATTTGGGAAGATTTTCTTAAGGTCGCTCAGATTTTCGTGAGACATCTGCTCTTTAAAGTGGTTCACGATTTGTGAAGATTTTTCTTTTGATATAAATCAACTCACGTTCATCGGATTTGTAACCCAATTACTTTTTATGCTTTGTTGGCCTAACAATGTTTTTTATAGTAATGTACCCAATTTGTGGAATTCGTTTTTATTAAATTATGCAAATTACACCGCCCGCGGAGAACCTCATTTTTACAACACGCGAAAACTCAGCGTGTAACTAATTCATATTAAATAAAGTAATTTAATTATCTTGCCTGCTAAAGTAATTTGTTTTACTTTCACTAAAAAGTGAAGCATACGCTTCCAGCAAAGAGAGGACAAACATACTTTTCACATACTGGACATATGGACATACATGTCCCCATTTCGGACTGTCATAGATTGATTGTGACCCCATTAAATTTTCTTTAAAATATTTTTTAAGTAGATGCCTCAATAAAAACTAGAATTTTACTATAATTTCTGGTATATTCAAAATAATTTTGATTTCTCGAATATATATCCAAAAAGGTTAAATTCCGTATTTTTGTGAACACAGCCCTTTTATCCATACACGCTAAATATACCCTTATCGGTCAAACACACATTTAGGCTGTTAATTAAAATATAATCATCACATTCAATGAAATTTCGTTAAAAATATGTTAATTAGGCATCTTAATAAGAAAATGTATGACATAGCCACAAATCATGAAAAATCCATGCCAAATGATACATTGCCTTTAAATAAATTAAAAAAAAAGTGTAAACAAAACAAACCTTGATGGTATAAACAAAGGAGTGAGAATTTTATTTGCATGCAAAAATTTCAATTGAAATCGCAATGATTGCTAAATAATTGTCATTTTGAATTTCTATGTAAATAATAGTGTTTCACACTCATGATATGACAAAAAAACACTAAGCGAGAACGATAGAAGCATTTAAAACTCCTTGTTATTTGTCAATAAAGCCTGTTTAATTAATTAGTTGAATATAAATTCTACGGCTTTGAATATTTTAACACGTAACACAGTTTAACTTTCGAAGTTAAACAATTTAAATATACAAAAACAAAGTTCATCAATAAGAAATTGTGTGGAACTTTAAACAAGTGTAATATAAAAATATGTAAATGTACTTTCGCAAAAACAAATCAATTAATTATTAGTTAATAATATTTTTATCTATTTGACTTTATTAATGTAGATTTTTAATAGTCTTTTCTCGACATCTCAAATTATCTTCTTTATGTATTTAATATATAATTTCTTGTTTGAATTAACTTTTAAGACGATATTTAAAAATTCTTTTATGTGTTCCAAATAAAAATGTAATTTTATTTATTATAAATATTTGAGTAAAAATAAAAACCAAGTTACAAATCTTTATAGAAATTTAAAAATAAATGCAAAAGTACTCAAAGATTTTCTGAATAGTTATAATATTATAGTCATAATGATTTTAATTAAAAAAAATTGATGGGATTGATTCATCCTACGTCATTAAGTTTGTTTTTAATATTACTTTATCCTCCGTTGCGATTCACTAAATTCTAAGGCACTTGAAAAAGTATTTCTTTGAAGACGTTAAAGGATTATCTCTTTAAAGGTAAACTCCATTTTATTCTGTTATCAGCTTTTAATTTTCCCCGCTTTTATGTAAGAATATCGCTTTTTAGCCACTTCTGAATGCCCCTTCTGATTTCTGTAGATCGACGTATTTTCGGTTATAAATTAAATTAAATTATTGCATTATTAAGAAGTCTAGTATTGTATTTACTACTTTCACATTTTTAGCAAAGGAAGAGTAAAACATATCTAAATATTTGGTCTATTTACATTCCTTTAAAAAAAGTGTTGAGAAATAATAACACAAGTACGAAAAAATGTTTTGTCTTATGAAAACAAATTAGGCTACATACAAAGTAATAGAATGCAAGAATTAAAGTAGTAATCTTTGTTTTGTGCCATTTAATACCTACATATATCATATACGATAAATGTTTTGATTTATTATATCTTAAATCTCTGCTTTCACATCAATCGGAATGCATAAATTGAAATCTGATAAATGTGACGGCACATCTTACGAAATAAAAACAAGTGTTGCATTAATTTTTTTAAAAAACCTATGACTTGCAGAATTACAGTAAATGGTCAGATGGGTGCGGCTCATTAAGTAGAACAATGATCAACATGAATCCATTACAACCATTTCAACACAGTCTTTAGCAATAATTGCCGATTATCGACCACAGGTCGATCGATGAACCTGATGATCAAAACAGAACAATTATCTGCTCAGGCGAATTAGACGGCCCCTTCATCTTCAGGGGATTTGCCCACTTCCGCCATGACACAACCCATGTTGAATGGATAGCTTTAATTTGTCAATCATAGTTATTAATAAGCCACAAACAAGTTGGATAGCAGCTCGAAAGGCGCATTAGATAGGCCAACAAGAGACATGATCGAAGGAAGTCGTAAAGTTACAAAGCCACTATTCTTTATGGAGTTACGCAACGTTCGGAGACTGCAGGCTCGATATCGAATTGCACTTTGTGCGAGTGCAATTGATCGAACGCACACAACAATGACACCGGACCATTTCTCCAAGACCACTTTCTTCGACGCCAGTATACTATCAGTTACATCACTTTTATTGTTACGCAGTTTACGAGGAAATGTCAAACCGCCACGTTTGCATATCAAGCCTACTGCATTAAGCCGCAGATTGTGGGTAAACTTTCGATATTTTAATCAGCTTCCCTTCATAAATTAAAACGCTCGAGACTGAATAGCGCTTAATCGCGCGGTCCGCCGGCATCGCAGCTTTCCGACACCATTTCATAATGGCAAATCCGATGAGATGTACACGTCGGGCGACGCGAAAGAATACACCAGCTGACCCAACAAAAAGTTAATTCCCTTAACTACAAACGCAGGATAACAAGCCGTGGACGGACGGCCCGACTGCTTTTACTGTGGAAAATTAAAATTTAACCCTTTCAACTCTGGCTGGCAAATTGACTTATAACTCTGGAGCTAAACAAGCTCGCCGCAATCGAAATGGCCATTATCTAGTGAAATGCGTGTAATTAGCTCCTACGTTTTTCATTAAATTCTCGTCAATTAATTGCACCGGCCGTTTGAGCGGAACAATTCTGTTTGGCATTTTTCTGTTCGCAATTTTATTAAAAATGGGACTCCTTTTAGTTCGCTCGTAAGCTTTTTATCATCTCGAAGTATTTAGACAACTTTTACATTGTCTTACTAAAGCAACATGCATAAAGAACACTCTCAACATCTTTCATTTACTTTCATTCACATTTTCTTGTATAACATGGCCGTCCAAGAAATAATGCTATCCATGTCTCGGAGAATATACGTACTAACGAAAAACAAGCAGATGGATAAAAAATTTAATGGAACTTTTGCACGAAAAAACTTTTTGATCCGCAATAAACGAGTATGAAAAATAAATAAAAATTCACCCAGTTATTTTCACTTTTGAAGGTGGCCTTTCGAGATTATCTAACAGACGCTCGCTGTTCTTAAATCCAGTTGAGCAAATAAAACTTTATATAAGAAATCGCTTTATTTTGACAAGTTAAGAAAAGCCAAAAAGTATAAAGTTCAGATTTCTGAGCACACTTACAGCAATAGCTCTTGAAGTAGATCAACTTTTCCTTTCTAACTCTAAAAACCGATAGCAAATTTTGCTTACTTAATACCAAAAAGTCTATATCTAACAATTCTTCAATGCCTTAGATAACATGCCTTATATAAACTCTTCTTTATACCCAAAGTATACATTTTTTTCATATAAACGCCTATCCATTTTTTAAAGACATTATTAAGTTATATTTTAAAACGTACATAATTTCATAGGGATTACTAATATAATGTTAGCATAATAACATTGATTTAAATTAATAAGAATTTATTAAAAGCAAAAAGGTGTTTATGAAATTATTTCCCTAAAGGAGAAACTCGGATTCGAAAATCATTTGACTTTAACTGGATATCAGTTCAAATTTTGGCAATTTTGCTTTTAAACCAAAGAATAATTCTACTACTAATCTTGTCGACTTATGCTGTACGCTTTAAAATTGTTTTGTAAGCAAAGGATAGTTTTACGATACCCTTGTTCAAAATTTTTATTAACTCAATAATTTTAAACAAATATCATTTAAGTTGAACTTGGAACTAAGCACTTAGTTCTTGTGATCTGATTACGTAGCGTAATAAGTATGTGAACTTGAAAATATAAATCACAATTAACAATGGTTGTTTGGAGATTGTAAAAGTACCGTCCATTGTGTATTATAATTAATAAAAGAAATGGTCATATTTTTTTTAATCTCTAAATTTTAAGGCACTTTTTATTGCTCCATCATTATAATCAGTTTTGATCGATGGTCGCTTAAAAAACAACTGCGCCATTTTAAGACATACCCCTTTACTTCTGTCTTAAGATAATTAATTAAAATCATCTTAGATCTAAAATCTTCACTGTAGTCATTGAAATTTCAAGGTGAAAATTGGCTAAATGTATTTCAACGTAAAGTCAGTATAAATACCATAATATTAATGTAATCAACGGTGCTTTCAAAATAACCATAATTACGCAAAAATTAAGTAAGAATAGCTTGATTTCCTCAATCATTTAAATAAACGCAATCTCACCATCGCCTATCTACAAAAACGTAGAATGGTAGAAATGAAAGGGATCGTTTTTATGAACCCAAAAATCCATGCATCGGGTGAAAATACGAATCGGGCGTAATAGTTACTTTCCACAAGTTAAGGTAGGCCGATCCGAGTGTCAATTAATCATTATTGTTTGAAATTCCTTCCAGATTTTCTTGTGACCTCTAAGTTGGCTGCTATTGCTCATTCATTTTTTGCCACATTTGTCCAATGAAGCAAACTATAATATCTAAGAAAAGTTGCATCTTAATTGCATTTGTGACGCAATTAAATTGCAATCACACAGAAACGTGTGCGATGATCATTGCAAGATCCAACCGGTCTTCTTCATCCGCAGGAACATTGCTACCATAATTAGTTTAAGGCCTCGTTATTTCTTGATGGCACTATGTGAACTATACTCTTCAAGCTATGCATAAAATGGCTTTAGTAAGAAACTAGTTCACATTCACAGGTTGTGAAAGATTGAAAGAAGCAGCTGCATTCATTTTCACAAGATGGACAGTGGAGAACATTAAGACGAGACGAGGTGCGACGATCCGTCAAGTGAAGTTCACTATTCTTCCCAAACAAAATGTTAATTTAATTTGCTCATTTATCCTCCACGTCTAATTTATATTATTGCCGAAACACAATTGGCTAACAAGGAGCCGCGCGGAAGATCGGACAGCGCCAAAATTACCTGCAACTGCCATCAAATCCATTCATCAGAAGAAACAACTTTCAAAAGGCCTTGGGGAGACATAATGTCTTCTTACGATCTTCTGCATCAAGCACTACAATTTCTAGGCCATAGGTTTCTCAACCGCGGTGGGAGACACCTAATTGCTCCAGTTCAAAGCGGCCTAGCCGCCCAGAAATAATCTCAGTGCTTGGTCGCTTAGAGATCCACTCAAAAAACAATTATTCGAATACGGCCGAAAAAATTACTAAAGATCCGTATTCAAACCGAGGTGTCTATTGCGCAACTGATTGGTGTGATTCACACTCATCGATTGCAATTTACGTGCGCCGTTGTGAAAATGTCCTCTTTTGTTTATCTAACCACTGGCAGCACTTGGTTATAATTAACTCTAACTCTAAGTTCACTTTCATTCGGTGGAAAGCAATGAAATTAGAGACGCATTCCGTGCAAATACGTGAGCGGCTTAATTTTATGAATATTCTGCGGGGCGAGCCTGTTCGCTTTGCATATTATTTCAGTACGTTGCGGTTAAGGGACCAAAAAATTATTGCACAAGGCTGACCCACGCGTAATTAAAGGGGAACTCCTCAACAAGAAGAAAAGCAATTGAAAATATATCGACGGCTGATTGGCCTCTACGACCACTCAACCTCAAAAATGAGCGCGAAATTTTTGAAAAGTATCTTCAAGTTATGGTGGTTTTGAAGGATTTGAATGAATTATTGGAAATGTAGATAGATCAGAAACGCCTATAGGATTTTGCTTTCTGTTTGAAGAAAGTTTACCTTTCACTTCGCAAATATTAAAATCATAAATTGTCTTGTGTTTATGATTTTGTTGAATTAATTTACATGTGGGAACAGTATCTAGCACTAGCATAAGCTCAGAAAAACCGGACTCAATATTTGTTTTAAAATAACCTGCTTTATCAAATTTTAGAGCATCCAAATAGAAAAGTTTTTTGCAGAGTATTGGAATAAATAAAATTTATAACATTATCACGCATCTTTCATTATTCTCTTGAGAATTTCGAAGTGTAAACATGAATTGTTAGTACTTCACCTTAAGAATCCTCCATTTTACACTTCCTTACCCATCTTGGGCAGCTATGAATTTTTAATCTAAAAGGATACTGACCAACATTGACGATGGGCCAAATTAATTATTCATACGTGCCTAAATAATAATAATTTTATAAAATTCTTCACTAATCAATGAGGTTTCTTTTTCGGAAAATAAAACAAAAATGTTAATAGATTTTTTCCCGTAATTATCGGATTCATGAGGAAAATTATTCAATCGGCTCGGTTTTTCGACAAGATTATATACAAAAACTGAAAACGCCGATATTTCGCTGCTTTTGTAAACATTATAAAAAGAAATCTGTATATGATTAAAACTAAAGTTTCGATATTAAGCCATTGTAAAAAACTCTATTCTATGATTCTACGTTTCTCAATATTATAAATACATAGAAAGTAGTTTTTTTAATTCAAAGTTTTGTGTTTAATTTGCGAAATACCAAGAAGGTCGCTTTTAGAAAATGTTTAAAAAAACAGCAAAGATTTTTGTATTTTATAATAATAGCATAGTGTTTCAGTTTTTATTTAAGCCAAATTTTTAACTCTTAGAATTATTGTTGAAACTTTTAATATTTTAAACAAATTTTCCGTTTTTGTATCAACCTTCCAAAGCCTGAAACATCCAGCGTCATTGATCTAAAAGATTAGAAGCGTTTTCACAATTTTCAAATAGTTCTAATTAAATATATTTCGCTGCGACTTTTTATTAATCTATAAATGACTACTTTTTATTTCATGCCCCATTTAGCAGACCAAGTTGGCCGCTGATGTGACTAAAACTAAAGAAGAACTAAAACTTTTTTGGTAAAGCTGATTTTGAAATAAAACCTATTACAAATATAATAATATGCTGTTTTTACTGAATTTTATATTGAAATCAAAGTAATAAATAATAATGAAGAATACTGTACCAAAGAACATTTAAAAAAAAACGGTGATGATCAGAAAACGTATTCCATTTTTCATTTTTAGCGGACGACTGTACCTGAAGTGCATTCTAAAGTAATATTCGATTGCAAAATAAAATTTTGGCTGTATTAATCATGTAGATAATATTTCCCAAGTCCTTGTATTCCATTCTTTCAGCACCGTGTTAAAATGTAAATTTCGTAAAATTTTAGAAATGAGGTAAACCAAATGAAAAAGACTCATTTCAATGGATTGAAATTTGCCTAAAAATTGATAAACCGTAGCTAATTTCCGAAAATAACTTGCTAAACAGCAAAACGGAAAGCCCATCTTCTCAATTGCAATGTTAAAAAGAAAAGCAATTTGTAAAGAGACAAAATTTTTGCTCATTCATTCTTCCTAATAATCTTTTTCATCCTCGTACCATCGATTTTATACACCTGTTAATCGTACTTTTTTAATCTGTTGAGTAATTTCGCGGAGCCAGGAAATAGCACCTGACAAAATACTTTCTTACAAATACCTATCTTTTATTATCCGTGAAGCCATCACCTTCGTTACCTTCGATCCATTCATCATTAAGCTCGCTCTTCATAAACTGGCATAACTGGCAATAATTGCTACTAGTGTGAGCGTAGACAAATTGAAAATTAACATTTGAACTTTCTTCTAATTTTAGACTACGTGCGGGGCAGACTGTGAAAATTGCCCCGACGGAAGATTTGCACTCCTGCTTTCATCGGCCGTATGCAAATCGGAACTTCACTTTACCATAGCTGTCTCATTTCATCATTTCGTAATATAATTGCAAAATACACCCACTCGAATTAATAAAGGCAGCATCTGCAATAAACCATAAAGGAAACACACGTCGGCGATGAAAACTCGCACCAATAATGTGCAAGGTAACAGCTTTCTTCCTTAACTCGACCACAATGAAGTCTGCAAAGCAATTAGTGGGATTAATGAAACAAATATCGCCGGTAGGCTGCAAGGTGCGTCTGTAGTAAACAGGTTACTTTCATTTTTCAGCCACAAAGGGAAGTTAATTGCATATAAGGAAATCACCAAGATTCGCCTTTTCTCGCTCTTGGAACTGCAAGTTCGCTTAACCGAGTTTAAAAGAGGAGAGAAGCGATTCAGTGGAAGAAACATCTTCAGATGCTCGAAAGGAGGTCATGCTGGCTCGGTGTGACTATCTCAAGAAGCTCCGGAGGAATTCACAATGTGCACACAGCAAGGTGATCATATGCGATTTAGTAATACGTTTTTGCAATGCAGCAGATTCACAGCCATGCCAATAATGAAAGGCCTCTTACGTCACGAGCACTCGCAGCTAATTCGTGTTGACGTTCTTCGTCAAAAGGTGCGCTTAACCGTACAAGCTACACGGATTATCATACTCAATGATGGCTTCATTTTCCGGAATTAAAGTAACCTTTCTCATAGTCAGCGAGCCGAACGTCTCAAGAAAATTAGGGTAATTTTGTGATTGCCAAAAAACTGAAAAATTAGCCAATAATACAACGTTTTTGCGCCTCGCTTGACTGCTAATTAATTTTGAGCAACAAATAGGAGCGATTGCCGAAAATAATCCAATTATTCATTCATACGGCATTAATTATAGTTGAAGTAATACGTCGAGGGTGGTGAAAACGATGGCCACGGCTTTTCCTCAGTTAGCTTTAAATATACATCATTAACTTTAATAATGGGCTTAAATTTTCTGTCTTAGGAAATTTTTTGGCATCGTACTGAAACTGCGGATTTTAGAAGAATTTTTAATGATTAAAAAATAAACGACAAAAATGTTTGTCTCAAAAAATCACACACACAATTTAATTATTTATGTTATGTATTCCCTGTTAAAAATAAAAACATGTATTTTTAGATAAAAATTTCTTTCTGAAACTTCTACTACGTACTTTAAGAGCATGACTCTTGAATATCGAATTAAAATATCTTTCAAATTTACTAAAGCTATAATGACTTAAATATATTCTTTTAGTTTTCAGAATTGTTTAAAATTTTATTTAAGTAATTATAGACACACGTGCATAAAATGAAAGCACGCACAAGAAAATTAGACCTATGAAAATTTAAACTATGGTCGTATGCTATGCGAATTCGGGAAAATTAATAATACATAACTTATAATATTTTGCTTGTTTAATGATGAAAAGTCTAACACAATAAATCCATGAGCTTGGAAAAACAAAGAAATATTAATTTTACATATCACCAAAATGATGGTAACGCGGACTTGGTCGTCGTTTCAAGCTGCCCGCTACGGGAAAGATTAATAATTTAATAATAAATGCACAATTTTAAATTATGAATCATATAATCTTTCTTTTTAGCTTTCTGAAATATGAATTAATTATGTTTCTTGGAATCTACAACCAACAGAAAATAAAAATTTTCTACTAATTATTTTTTTTTATAAAATTTTAAATTTTTATATATTTTTGGTCATTTGAATTCAATAGTTTTAGTAAAACATAGCGTACAAATTCAACCACTTAAGGCTCTTACGAAACACTAAAACTATATTCAATGATCGTTTTTATTAATAGTTTAAAAGGAGAAATCCATTGATAGGAATGACTATGAAAAATTTAAATTAAAAAAATATAGTTATATCGCAATTTGTTTTTAAATTAACTTCTTCTTAAGTGCAAGATTACCCATTGTTGTAACGATTGCTTTTCGACACTTATAAATGCTTGCAGTACTTTCACACAATCACATACGACTATTAGTTTCAGAAATAATATTTTCTATCTATTATTGAATTGCTCTTTGTGCCAGCGGGTGGTTAATTGTTGATAAATATCTTTGTTTACTTGACGGTTAGGTAATTGCAGGTATATCACTTCAGTTGGGTCCAAATACAATCGCATGCATTATATGGGTATGGATTTTGCTTGTTATCCTCAAATCAAATTAAACGCCTGCCCACAGATTAGACATCTCCCAGTGCCCATTTGAGGAACCGGATTATTTACACCCTAGATATTGTTGTGTATTTTGAGCTCTTCGTTTGATCGCTTGGATTATGTTCGCTTTCTAAACCTGAGCTCTATTTTGAGCACAGTGAGACAATTTTACTTCCGGAAAGGTTGTGGCATACGCGCCCATAAAAATATTTTCAATTCCATTAGTTTTCTCCCGAGCTCTGTTTCAGTGACACATTATGCGACTTTACGTAACCAAAGCATGAATAGGTCAGCAGCCTCCGTGTTAGTTATTTCCCTAGGTGACTTATTTCTTTATAAGATTGCCGAAAGTTGAATCTTCCGTTGATTTTTGAATATTAGATAATCTGTTTTGTATAATGAAAATGAATGATATTGATCTAATCGTACGAAACGTATTAATTAAAACAATCCGCCAGGTGGTTAACAGCTTAATGCACTTCCCATGTAACGAAACCATTTCGTTTAGCTGATTTTAAAAATGGCGAATTTATTAGAAAAATAAAATTTGTAAACAAAACTGTCCCCAAACAATATAGACAGTGTTCTAGTATTATTTCCCTGCATACGTTAACATCATTAAATGAATTAATTAAAAGCCCTTGGATTTTATTTCGATTAACCTAATTAGACCTTTTGTACCCAACAATCCCATTTCTGTAGCAAATGTTTCATATTTAAAATAGGATAGACCAATATGAATGTAGTTGGATATTTATTCCCTGTCATCCCTATCCTGTGTATAATAAATAATTACAATCTCCGAAAATCTGAAAAATCATTTTAATTGCTTCATTAGTACCGAACAAACATCTGAATAATCAAGTAAATATGTTATATTTAAATTTCGAATTTGACCTTTGACAGGGAATACTCCATTGTCAAATAATGTACAAAATTAATTTAAATTAATCGATTATACCTTCTGGAAATATCATCGAGATGAAGTAATTAACCGGAAAAATATAAAGCCTAATTTGTGGTATATTTAATTAACTTGCAGAATGATAAATACGTAGTTATATTGACTAAATACTCTTTCTTTTTCCAATTTTAACACTAGATTGCCGAATGAGTCATTTTGACTCAAACTTCAATATTAAAGTTTTATAAAAAAAATATATTTTTATTTTAAAATATTTCTTTTGAATGATGCTTGAACTTGACAATAAAATTGTAAATGAGTCAAATTGATTCGCTTCGGAAATCTAGTGTTAATATTAAACTTTAATGCCTGAGATAAAAATGTACAATACGAAAACACGTTTTCACACGTGATATTTTCAATTTTCTGATAAGAAAAATAATTTTAAGATAGACTCCACAGATAATTTTTATCATGTATATTATTATTTAGAACAAAATTAAAGATCACTATTTTCTGTATCTTAAAAATTGCAAATAATTAGCAGGTGTAATTTAAAGGCACCTTTCTTCTCCACACAGAATATAATTTGTATTCTCAGAAATCTTAAAATTAAGCCAAACTGATAAATTGTTTCCAAAAATATCGATTCCCTTTTACACTATCAAACGACTACTCGAAATTTAGTGTGCAAAAATATCACAAAGTCTATCAGAAAGTCGTTATAGGTTCTTTTGTTTCATATCAAAAGCAACTTTTAATAAATGGAAAGCAATTTACTAAAATGTAAGGTTTTTAATATCTCTAAATTAAGGAAATGAAAAAAAGCACCAAATTCATAACAAAAGCCACAAAATTATGAAAGATATCGTTTTCTACAGACATTAATAGTAGTTTTTTTTTATGAATGAATATGTTCGAGAACAAAAAAGGTAAAACGTGCGAAAACTCATTTAAATTTAAAAATATACGTCCGGTCTCCATTGAGAATGAAACTGAAAAGCGTAAGACTTCATATGCGCACACGCATGTCTACGTACTTATTCCGAGTCCTCCACTTTCTCCAATCTTCTTTTCAGTCGTCGAGATTCCATAAAATCGATCCTCCAAACATTCCATACTCGAATTGAACGGAGAAATTCACGCGAAGCAGTCATGCAAGTGCTCGTTTTCGTGGACCGTGGCTTTCGATTTCTGGATCAATGTTATGTAAGATCTGGATCATTGTCACTACTGAATAGCAGCAAGTGGAAGCTGCACAGGTCAACATGTGTACCTGGTCGCCCGTTGCACACATATGCTGCGCCTTAAGATGATGATTATGCTTCCTCAAATATGCGGAACAGGCGTGAACCCAACTTAAACAGTCAAAAACGTAAAAAACAAAATCTCACCGTTGCCGATGCATCGGTCCAGGAAATTCTCCGTATCTCGCGAACAGCTCATAACCTCAGAGAAGAAGGCCATCACCATACCAGCGCGGCACATACTTTACTGTCTTTGCTGCAAAAAGGCACTTTCACCTGAACGACAGCTGTCGGTTACATCTTACGTGTCAGGTAGGTAAGGTACTGTCCGGAACGACAAAAACTCGACATGCACGCGATGATCCAACCGCGATACCTGTGCCAGATCAGAACGCAAGACCGCATTTTACGCGTGCACCATCCCGCATTCTTTAATTGTCCATTGTACCACAATAGCCGTCTTATTAAATTTAAGTTCATTACTTCGTCATGATTAGTAGATCCGGCCGGTGTGAATGACATGCTAGAAGAAGCGTGAAAGAGCATGTGTGCATACCGCTAGTCCGCGACGGTTACGCTGTTACGCTTATGTCTTACGTCGAGCGAAACAATTTCACACTGTCGCATTGTAGAATAATCAAGTAATCTTTCAATTTTAAATTACACGTGGCTGGTTGGTCAGATTGACGCCTACATTTCAACGTATACTGCACGCGTTCCATAAGTGCCTGGTGTAGCAATAACAACAAGAATAAGCCGCTCAATTTTATAGCTTTTCGACTATAGGAAATTACTCATAAATTAAAGAAAAGGAGCCGTTCAAGTGCCGATTTTTCACCGACACTTTTGACCATTTTCGATAATCACCGACATTCCTTCAAGTTGTTCAAAAATATTAAACACATTAATTTTAAAGCGTGTGGCGGAAGAAAAAACATTCAGATTTAAATTAAGAGAAATATTTCCGAAGCAATTTCTGAATATTACTAGAAAATTATAAAAAAAAAACAAAAGAGTAACTTTTTATCTCTGGCATTATTTTTATTGCTTTATTTTACCCACGCTATCGGTGGGTAACTCCATGAGCTTAACTCACACGTCCAGCGGCCGAAAACTAGTGAAGTATGAAAAAAGTGCACTTTTTAGAAAACAAGTAATATCTTCACAACTAATAGTAGGATGGCAAATCTTTTTCACCCGAATGTGTGGATAAATTATCGACGAATATGTCATCATCACTGTCGTGGTTTTCAAAATCAAGTTTAAATAAAATAATTAAGGAAACCTTTAAACCATGAAAATTTATTTGAAAAATTTGCAACAAACAAAAAGAGAGATACGATAGGACTGAACGATTGGAAAGAATTTCCGTTCAAAATTCTTGCGAATGTAGACATTAATTCTGCCTCTACTAAAACAAAAAGGAAACGCCTTAAAAGTAAAGACCTCCAGCGATTATCTAATACAGAAATAAAACATCTGGGTCTGGGTCATCTTTTTTCTTTTGAAACTCATTTATTGCACCAGGAAATTCATATGCGTGGCTGGATTGTGTTCTTAGGACGAAGAGCAAGAAAGGGATCTACGTTTTGCCGAAACAACCTGAAGATCGCTTACAAAGGCTTGTGCAAAACAAAACATTCATTAAATGAGAAAAAACAAGCATTGGTTAGTGCCTTACTTACACTTAACGTACGTCCTGCAAAAAAAGTATTACTACCATTTTAGTTGATTTTATCTAACAAATAATGCAAATGTACGTTCGCATTTCTATACCAGATAAAAATAATTCAAAAATTCAAATTTATTGGCATCTGTCGTGAAATAATAATTCATATAAGAAATGCTTGATATAATTAATTCTATTGAGATAAGTAATCGAATCGCAAACACCACTTATCGTCTATCGGAACTTCAAAACTGCTCCAATTAAATTGTAAGTAATGTCTTGAGGAAAACGGATTTTGAAGTAGATAATCCATCATCCGCCCCACAGTCCACACCTGACTCTCGGTAATTACTTCCTGTTCACTAATTTGAAGAAAAGTTTGCGAGGCTGAAAATTCGAGAGCAATAAACAGACGAAGGCAACTGTTTCCAAGTTTCGATAGATGCCTCCCTGGATCAGACATGATGGTTCACAACTACTCAAAATTAATTACACCAAACTTTTCTTATATGATATGATAGTAAGAAATCGTTAGCAGCTACTCGAAAATTTATACCTTTTGTACTGTACATTAATTTAAACAAAACGATACGTCGCATTTCAGTTCATTTCAACGTGTTACACTGTTCATTTTCTGTGGGACCTATGCCCCTAACTCTTGCACCTTTTCTCGTAATTTTCTGAAACAAAGTCTTGCAAAAGTTACTTTCTGAAGTAATCCAAATAAATTAAAGAGAAGAAAGAAATAAGTGCGCACTGCTATTTTATCCTTTCACCGGTGTAATTAATTTTGACTTTAAGATTTGTATCATTTCACCTACATGCCAGTTAATATATCTAAATTGACTTGTTCACTGACAAATATCGGAACCCTTTTCTTAATGAAGACGGACACCGGATTTCCCATAAGTTGCTGCCGGCACGTCACATTTCGTACGCTTGACGCAACATGCCGCTCTTAATGGCACTGAGAAAGGCCGAAAGTGAAACTTGAACTTGTTCGACGACTTATCCTAAATCAGTCGAAGCGAAGATTAGACTTCCGCAAAAAACTCCATTTCTTACTCCCACTATGTAAAAACTGCATAAAGTCGAGTCCCCATTGTCATCCGGATGAAGGAGAATGCAAGTAAATCTTAAGGTATTTTTAACGCGTCTCTTTTTATCTTTGTGGTGGTCGGTGCGCGAGCATTTTAGTCAATTTTGATATATGACTTGTACTGCTAATGGGCGAGAATCTCTAGCGACGAGTTGCAGTAAATTAGTATGCTAATTTATGTTAGTTTCAGCAACTTTACAGTTTTTATGTGGACTTTTGCATTTTTCTGGAAAACAAAACTTTCCCTATTTATTCATTCGTTTATTCAATCGCGAGATATGAAAGAAATTGTTATTGGAAATGCGTCGTTGCCCTTATGAATATTTTTATTCAAAACCTGTGGGAAAACAATTATCCGTGAAATTCCTGACACTTTATTAAGTGATAAATTTTAATTAAGCCATGTACGGTAATGAAATGAGAAATAAGTGTGTATACCTGAATTTTAACTGAACAGACGAAAGTAGATAAATTTGTTTTTGCAAGTAGGATGTGAAATATGAACTTCTCTTAGCTCTTCGACATTAATTTTACGCTAAAGAAGATTTATTGGACTTCATACTTTGCATAAACATTAGACAAGCTTTTGGCAATTTGGGCCCACAGTGACAATATTTTTCATCGCATATGTGTCTATTAAATGCTTTTTTGTAGAAAGTCGTTACAGCATTTTACGACTTTCTTCCTCAGATTTAATAAGATTTTATTTCTAATCAAAATTTTGTGGAAGAATGTTATTTAAATTTTTTGTAGATAATAAAATTTGATAAGACTTAAAATGCTTTCGTAACATTAAGCAGACACTTTTGTTCATTCCTTTTCTTGAAACAATTTTTAAACTGATAAAAATCGCAATTTCAAATTTCTGACATTTTATATTTTAAGTTATAAAATAATTAATGTCACACGGCATTTATTTTTTTTAGATTTTTCAAAGAAACACAATGACCAAACCTTTTTAAAGAAATATTTTATTTATAATGTTACAGTATCTTAATATTTATTTTTTGTTAATGTTTCTGTTTCCGTCAATATTTTGTAAAGAAATATAATCAGTTAATTGTTTTTTTTTTTTAATTTTAAAGTTAATATTTTATCAACAAATTAATAAAAATTCACCGAGAGATAAGCATTTTCATATTTTACTATAAGATGCAAATTTTCAGTTTTTCATATACTCAAATTTCTTTATGTTCTAAGAATTCTGGAACACAAATATATTTTTTTGATTAACAACGTTTTGTCTTCGTAAACCCAAATTTAAAAAGAAGCAAAATCTCTATTGCATCTACCATTTCTTCAAATATTTACTTTTGTTGAAATTTATTAAAAAGTTTGATTAGAAAAGTTCATAGTGTCTGTATTGAACTACTATTAACATTTTTAAGTAATTGATTACGACAAAAATACATTCTATAAAAAAATGTAGGATATACAGCGATAAAATTAAAACGAAATATAATATTTTTAATACCAATTATCAAAAGAAGTTTAATAAATTATGCAATAGCCGTTCCATATTTTTTTACACAATAAATCGACTGTAATTAGAAAATAATTCGGATTCGTATTCGAAAATTGTACCAGAAATGGTTTATACTGGTACATGGTACATGGTACAGGAAGCATAATTAGTGTATCATTTAAGTCCAAAAAACTATGTGTGTAAGCAAGTTAATTATAATCACTCTATTAGCCTGGGATTGCATAAATACACCTACATGTCGCTTCCTTTCAAAGTAACAGCGCACTGAAGTTTCATTTCCTTTATTATATAATAATTTTATTTTTCTGATATCAGCCACAAACATTGACACCGAAAACCTCAAAATGCACACCCGCTTTTACCGATTATTTCCGAGCCGCGGTACTAAGCGTGAGGTTGAAATCATTAACTGCGAGCAATTTGTCATGAAAAGTGATACAAAGCGAAAACACGGTAGAGGTGTAATGTTCATTAACATTGATACCTCAGACAGCTTCCGCAGCTTCCTTTGAATGGAGACTAATACAAAACTCATTTTATTGCGTACATCTCGTGCTGAATAGCGCTTAAAGGGTTCATTAGGGGAAAAATACACCTGTAATCTTTTCGTGCGCGAAATTTGACAAAGGTCATTAAAAGCTCTTTATAATTTCACATATCTGCGGCCACATATAACCAAGAAAATTTATCCACTGAATTAACACTCAAAAAATTTTTAGAAAATGCACAAATATTGGCAAATTGGTTGAACAATTTGTCCGTTGCTATTTTGATGAAAATCTTAGTAAATTCCTGGTAAAAATTAACCACGTAAAATGTCGAAATATTTATCAGCAAAATGTCCGCTAAAATTACGAAATCATCTTCAATCTACTGCGATGGCAATTTAAAGGACTGAGGTATTTTTGCTATGTAATCTGAAGACGTATAGTAATTGTTTCAAAATACGTAATATGTCTGCTTAAATTTCAAATAAATTTCAAATCATTGTGAAATAAGCTTAAAACATTAAAAATGAATATACATAAACGTACATCTGTTTCAAATCTAAAACATTTCTAGCAACGCCCAGTTACTTAATAATAGTGTTAATTTAACTTTCGTTTAAATGTTTTTTGTAAATGTCCATAATTTCTGAAATCTCGAGGTAATAGATATTTTCAATTCTTCAATTATAGACGCAATTAATCCTTCTTAGATACCCTTTAAATTTCCCTGACGAAAATTTATCAAGTGCTCTAGGGTATTTCAATCTTATTACTAAAAAATTGCAAAAATCAATTACCAATTGCAGTAACAACCAATTGTACTTTTAATTGTGAAAATTGTGAAATAAAATAAAACATAAATAATCAACCATCAAATGATTTATTTCATTGTAATATTCACCAAAGCGACAAAAGTTTTATATGTTTATTAATTTTATATTTTTAGTTGACAATTTAAAATTTCGTTACTTTCCAACAAAAAAATTTGTTTTAAACAAAAATTTAATTAATAAAATTTTTGGCGAAAAGTACACTCTCCGCATCCTGATGGTTTATCCCTTGTGCTTCTTTTTTGATGCTTTAACTTCCCCTGGTGATAAGTATTCTGCTTGCAATACCCGCGGAAATTCAATCGAATTCTTTTTTTCCGACGGACGAGTATAAGCAAAATCAAAGAGTAGACAAAGCACAACGAGCAAATTCAAAATGTAGAAATACTTTGCCATGATTTCAACTATTCCGACTTCAATTCTTGATTGATGGTGGCTAAAAGAAATCCGAAGTTATTTATACAAAAATTCTCTATCTAACGCAATTAAATTTTCAAGGGTATAATTGGCAAGTTACATAACAAAATTGTGTTTTCTAAGAATTCTTAATTAAAGAAAACGCAACAATTTTGATCAAATTGAATTATTTTCCATAAAAATTAGACTCGTGCCATACGTCAAAGGTAATTTAGTCTTTATATCAACGTAATATCACAAAAAGACAAGAGACATTTTTCAGATGCTTTTATTGCATTAATATTTACTTAATTTACACAAATTACCTACTGTTTGAAGACGATATAATTTAATTACAACAATTTTCGTAAACATGGGAGGGATAAGAAAAATTAATTCTTATAAGAAAGATCTGATCTAACTTCACGATATCTTCTAAGTGTTCTAGTGTAATTGCCCTTAAGAATTTCTTGAAGAAAGTTTTAAATTTCATTTTTATATCCTTTTATGTATTTCCAGAATTATTTATTAACATAGATTTTATTAGATTTTCTGATTTAAATTGTACCCGATACTGTTGAAAATTATTAACAAACTCTGTGCATTTATATTTTTTGTCACACACTTATTGATAATTTAATTTCTTGCATAGATTTTCAGAAGGAGTGTTTTTTGTATTATATTTTAGTGTACAAAGCTATGCCAATTAAAACCTTTCGTTAGGTTGAAGTCCAAGCGCCAGTTTTGAAATCTTATTTGTTTTTGGGTACTCGTATCACTAAAAAATTACTACTAGGTTTCGCTTAGACGAACTAATAATGTCATATGCATATTTACCTTTATTTATTCACCTGTTTGTTACTTTATCACAGTGAAAGTTTTCAACGAGCTACTAAAAATCTCCAATTAAAGAGCTCATAATTCACACCCCTTTATATGTATTTGTTTCTTATGAATATTAATGGCTGTCCAACATTTTATTTTACAAATTTAAAAAATTACTTTATAAGAATTCCATACATACTCAATTTTTCTTCAAGATTGACCCTAGCACCTACGTAAATATGTGAAAAATTAATATTTCTTGAGTACATACTTTTTGATAATATCTCTTTACTTTTCGAATTGAAAATAAAATAATGGCCGAAAAATTTCAAATGTTCGTTTTACTACAAAAAGCGTTAAAAAATAAGCCAAAGTAAAATAGAAATAAAATTGGTCTTATTATCAATATAATGATAATGATCTAGTGATCATAGCGGTAACAATGAAACAAGATCAAAATATCATTAAGATATATTAAAAGATTTAGCGAACGAATTTTATAAGACGTGAAAAACACAATCTCAGATTTTGTTATGGGGTAGATACGAAACAATTTTCCAGGTTTTAAGTATATTTTTATTTGTTATTAACATCTCTCAAAGCCTTCTACCATATCAGCTTTAGTAACTATAACTTGCTTCTAGTCTAAGCAAAAATGATAATTCCTAAATGTTTGGGTTAAAAGCTGCATACAAAAATATCCATCACATTTGCACCAACTAGAATTTATTTACCTAGATGACTCCTACTGGTTTTGTTATTTTTATTGCTCTTTCCGTAGGATTACTTAATTCTATAACTATATTTTTATAATTCGCCAAATTCGTTCAACAAGTAATTCAACTAACACGTCCATTTGTACGACACATGCCTTACACGTGCGTTAGCTTTGACATGAGTGTCCCTCCTGGCGTAATTGAACCACATTGTCGAATGTTTCAATTTTTTGAAAACCTTACGAGTTTCGAACAGTTCTAATTAGATCCTTTTTTAAATTCCAAAAGTCTGCTACGACGCTTCGGTTTCACCACAAGTTAGCTTTTTCTTCTTTTTATTATAAATTCAATGACTTTACATATAATTAAATCTGGAAGTCATCAACGAAATTTTCACTGCCTTGTTTTGACGTGAAACTTATTACAATATTAAAATTAAAACATCGTTTTCACTTATTCACTATTACAATTTTAAACGTAGTCGAAAATAGCTCCAGGTCTTTTAATGTCCTTTTCCTTGAGGATGTGCTGGCTTAACCACGACAGCAATTACCACTTTCTGTGCAGGAGCCTTCCTCCTTCTTGGTTTCGGCGGAGGTGGAGGATGCTTTGGATGTGACGGCGGAGGTGGATGACGCTTTGGATGTGGCGGCGGAGGTGGATGACGCTTTGGTGGCGATGGCGGAGGAGCTGGTTGTTGTACAAATACGGGTTGAATAACCACTGGCTGAAGGACAACAGGAGTTGCAACCACACCTGGATGGACGACTTGGACTTGCTGCTGAGGATGGCCCGATCTAGCAAGCGCCACAACACTAACCAAGCAAAGGATTCTTATGTAAACCATCGCGTTGTTCATTGTTTTATGAATACTTCAAATTACTCAGGTGGGTGCATGCCTATTTATATTTTTTCCTATAGCCATTATATTACCAAGTCGTAGTTTCATTTCGTGACGTAGTTTTTTCTCAATAATTATACAGTGGGCATTTATTTGTGATTTATACAGAATTATTATCTAACATTCGAAAATTCTATCAAATGTAAATTGTTTCCTTATGAATTTTATTCTTATAATTTCGCAAACGATCAATTTCTACTAAAGTACTATCATTAACTATATTTTCCTTTAGAAAAAAAAAACCACAATTTATTTCTTTTTAATAGTAGTAAAAAAAAAGAAATACAAGAAAAATTGTTGAGTAAAATTACAACGTGAGAATATTTTAGGTAAAAATATCTACTTCAAACAAAAGTGCCCTATTCAGAGTTAAAATATGATAAAAAAATCAAAAAAGAATATAATAATGTCAGTGTCAATGTCTGCAATCAATAAAATTATTCAGTTAATTATGTAATTTCAACGTAACCGAGTAAACAATTCAAAATCGAAATATTTTGCAAATATTCCAGGCTATCAGCTTACAGGTTTCTTCTTCCCTTTATCATTTTAAGGTGAAACAATAAGGTGTCATATCTTTCTCGTTAAAAATAATTTAAACAGAAAGTTTTGAATTAATTCAAACGTAAAATTTTGTGAATGGTCTGCGGCCTATTGGAAATAAGAAAGTAGAAATTAACACCAAAAAGAAATTATATTTGTAGTATAACAAAACTTCCTTCATTCCGAAATTGAATTGAGCAATTTTTAAATGCTCCACAAAACTTGAACGCCATATTCATTTCAATTTTGTAAACTTTAACATTTGGCCAGTTAATTATTTTGATAGTGTAACGAAGTTTCTTCAAAACTACCTACTCAAAATCATAAACCTTCTGAATAAAAGTCACATCACATGTTTCTATAATTATAATTTAATTATATATTTATAAAGTGTTTTTAATGCCTATGATTTCCCTTAGATTGTGCTGGTCGTACCACTACAGCGATTATTACTTTTTGTGGTGGCCCTTGCTTTCTAGATGGACTTTTTGGTGGTGGAGGCGGTCTTGGTGCTGGTCGTGACTGTGGAGCTGGACGTCTTGGTTGTGACGGTTGCTGAACAACTGAAGGGCCTACAACCACAGCTGGAGGTGCTTGTGGTCCTATAATCAGAGCGGGGGGTCCTTGAGGTCCTATAATCACAGCTGGCGGTGCTTGTGGTCCTATAATCGCAACAGGAGGAGCTCGCGGACCAACAATTGCAACTCCCGACGATTGTCGACCTTTTGGCGAAGGACTTGGTTCAACAATTATCCACACTTCGCATAAAAGCAATAGTTTTAGGAAGGTTACACAGTGAGCCATTATATTTAACTGAAACTTCTTCAGATGCTCTCAGGCTTATTTATATCTTTCTTGAGCTGCTAATTTGGCTCACGTATATAATAAAGTAATTATGCATAATCATTGCATTTCTTATTCAAGAGAAACATATAGAGGAAATCATACTAATTGTAAGTTAAACGCAAACTAAAGTGTAAATATATGTTTTCAATTCATCTTTTTGAAATTATATGATTAAGAGGAAACGAGGTTTTATTATAAAATAAAAGAAAATTTTAATGAACGGATTTTTATTTAAATACTTTAAAAAACATGAATGAATTTTATCTGCTTTAAATTTTGTTTATAGATTTTTTACTTTAGTGTTTTTTAATACTAACACTTATTGCTCCCGAAAATTTGCCCTTTCCACTTCCTTTTCCTCCACTTGTGGGATAATAAACAGGGACCTGTCTAACAGGTTGAACTTGAACTGGTTGTTGAACAACAACAGGAGGACGCTGGACAACAACAGGTTGAACGGGAACGGGTCGTACAGCAACAGGTTGCACCATAACAGGCTGGACAGCAACAGGTACAGGTTGCACGGCGACAGTTTGGATAGGCACAGGTTGGGCGTAAATCGATTGACCACCATAATTTAATTTCCCTTTTTTCAATGTTGAGTTCACTTTTTGTTCATTAAGAATCACAAATGTGAAAAACACTACGGTCAAAACAAGAGCTTTCATTGTTGTGAATTATTGATTTCTTCTGGTGTATTGAATCGATTTTCAAGATGCTCCGAACTTTATATAATCTTTATTGTAATTACATAAGCACGTGGATGAGGCAGACGCCTATGAGATTATTAATTCAATTACGTATTTCTCGACGGAAAATATTTTGATTTTTTAATACGATTTCCTAGAATACTTTTATATTTGTAGAAAAGGGGTTTTCTTTATTCGGTACTTCAAATAAAAAAAGAAGTTATTATTTTACATCCGGGCTAAAGAATAATTCTGTTTTGAACTAATTGTTCCCTTATTAAAGTATACCAATAGTGTCTTAATATTTCTTTTAATCATTTATTTTCAATCAAAATATTTACTTTAAAAAATCGTAAATCATTGGATACATTGAAAATTCCCACTTTTTGGAGACTTTCGAATGCAAAAGGCTTGTTTACGCGAGTTAAAAGAAGATGTTTATAAAAGTTAACTTTTTAAACCAAAATTACTTGCTTGAATATAATTTTAAACTAACAAAGTGAGGGGAGTTTAAATTTGGAAAACATTTAATTTTATGGGTCTGGCTTTTTGATACTGAACGAAAGTAAAGATATCAAATTCTTCATTTCAGATTCGTTTTCCCCAATTAAAGCGCATCCACCGAAAAAATGCAAAAAAAGGTGAAATAAATTATTCACTCATAGAAATGACATTTTAAAAAATTGTGATAAAAAGGAACAAGAACTATTTTCACATTTTTTCAATATTCTCAGCGAGACATGACCATGATTCCTGCTTCATGACGCTACATATAAATGGTTAAGAGCTCTAGAATCTTTTGTCCAGGGGTGGAAAGAAGGTGGGAGTGAAATAAAAAGGTATAAAATGACCAAGGAGTTGAAACAAACATAATTTTTCCGATATATGCTGCGGGCGTTCAAAAGACGAAAGTAGGTGAGTGGAGTCGATGAAGCAATTGTTCTCCGCGGATAGAGACATAAAAAAATATAATTTTGTATATAGCGCACTAACAATGCGCATTGTAAAAAGGCTACATAGTAAACTAAAAGGTGTTCCTTATTGTACGGATATTGTACTAAGTGCAAATTCCCAAGCAAACGAAGAGATCAAAATAATAGTTTTTATTGAAACGTGACTGCAGTAATTGAACTTAAAATTACGTAATAATTAGCAATCAGGAATTATTTATACAATTTTAAAAGTTTTAACGCTGAATTTCCGATTGATCTTGTCTCTCCTCCACAATATTTTTTTTTGTTCCTGATTTTTTCCTATTTACTTATTAAGATCGCTAAAAGCAACATCGAATCTATTACAGCTTCGATCGGTCACGTTTTATCTAAAATAATTGCACCCGAGAAATGATATAAAGACAGCGCATACCTTTCATAAGTCCATAACGAAAAATTCTCAAAAATGTTGAAAACTATGTGGAGTGTTGTACGCGTGATATTTCTATTAAGTCTAGTAATAAATCAAAATTCTGCAACATTAAAAAAAATATTTAAAAATCACCCCAGAATTGGTGTAGGTGTAATAAGGCAACCGGCATATGTTCCACCTGTTGTCCAGCCTGTAGTGCAACCTGTGTATGTCCAGCCTACTAGAGTGGTGCAGCCAATTGTTCAACAACCCGTGGCGGTTCAACAGCCTCCTCAGACAGTCTACGTTAAACAGCCGCCGCAAACTGTTTACGTTCAACAACCACCTCAAAACGTAGTTGTGCAGCAACCGCCACCAAAAGTAATTGTTCAACAACCGCCACCAAAAGTAATCGTCCAGCAACCTCCACCGAACGTGGTAGTTCAAGAACCGCATCCCAGTTATATTGTGCAACCTCATCCCGGTTATACTGTGGAAGAACCATCGTATATTCAACCGGGTCCAGTTTATCCTCAACAAGAAAAAGACGTATCAATTTCATTTGGAATCAGTGGTCATAAACAGTACCACTACTAAAAAAATTTCAAAATCGAACATCTTCAAATTGGCTGTTTTTTTTTAATTAATTTTAAAATAATAAAATTAAGGTATATTGTGTTTTATTTACCTCTTTAATTTTTTATTGCAATAGACATTACAATTTATCGAGAAAAATATAATATGAAAGCTACTGGACAGCGATGAGGTAGTATGATTAACAAAATTACTTGTAGGAAAATTTCCCCAGTAAATTTGAATTACAAATGATGATGATAATTAAAGGTACAAGCTTAGTTTATTTTTAGTAATTATACGAAAAGTAAAATGTAGAAAAGCTGACTCAATATTTCGTTCCTATAAAGCTTCAAAATTTCTAAGATTACGAAAATTGTTCATATCTTATTGAACGTGTTTCATTGTAATATAAGAAAATCTATAGCATCTTCAAAAGGTTTAGAATTAGTTTTTTGCTCTTTTTTCAATTAGACGTTCTTATTTCGTTAGTTTTTTTGTTTTGTTTATTTATTGAATAATTTTTTAATGCATATTAAGTTTAAATTGTTGGGAGTCAAAAATTAATAATAATTAATAACTAGTGAGAAAAGAGACAAATAATAATAATATAAGCCTGGTTTAGTATAATTTCATAATTAGCTTACCTGTGAACTTAACTTTTGAAAAAATTTAAAAAAAAAATATTAAAAAAGTCTTTATACTAAAAAATTTAAAAATAATACCTTACAAGTTTTCTTTTTCAACAAATTTACGTTTTTATTCTTATAAATTCTCTATAAAAGTCTGATTTTATTGCTACCTTTTCTAAAACCTTCCTCCGTCGACTATTTCAATATAATTCTTCTTCAAATGTGACCTACAACGAAATGTCGCACTTTCAAAGTTGATGATTTAAAGTTTAAATGCATTTAGACTTTTTTGACACAATCAATTCTGTTTCACTTCTAATGTAACTTTCTTAACTTTTGACGATGTCATGGGAACGTGGAATAAAGTATAAAAGTGTCTTACTACTTTTCTTAAGAACCAATATGAAAATAAAGAAGGAAAAACTTAAAAATAAATCGCTAATTTTTATTTTTCAGAGCATTTTTTAAATACCTGTCGTAGTATTTTTTTATAAAATGTCGTTCAAACAAAAATTCGTTTTTCTTATAGAGGAGGTTTGATTCTAGCTTAGTCTACTTTTAAACAAAGTCGGATATAATAAAAGTACACTTTCCCGGCAGATATTTTAGAGGTAAAAGAAAGGTGCAATTTCCACATTTAAAGCTAAAATCGAGTTTTGTGAAAATTTTCCACGCCACGTTGTTGAACTTGCTGTGACAAAATTTCACTCTTCCGTAATTTATTTTAAGTGAACGATACTTCTATCGACTCAGAACTTTAATACTTTAACTTAAAACACTTAGAGAAAAGTATTCGATTAATTAAAAGTAGATTTAAAACTCCTCCATTGTCCTTTTATGTAATGAAAGATACGACTAAAAAAAGAGGAAGCAAAATAAAAGCATCGAATTGGGTTTGAACCACTTTTATTGTTCACCAAAAGAGTAACACTGAGAAAGCCTTTTATCCATCCTGAATGTCCAAAGTATCAATTAGCCCTTCTTTCCGTACTTTCCATATCTGCCGCCACCTCCACGACCTCTTGCAGGCTCAGGATTCGGATCGGCGAGGGCCTGAGTGGAGAACAGGGCGACCACAATGCACGCCGCAACGAGCAAATAATTAAACAACTTCATCGTGGAAAAAAGTTTTCTTCAACCGCCAGGTAAGTAGGTAGGCACTTTCCTTGTCGAACTGCTAATGAACATAGCGATGTTCTGCTTCCTCGTCTTATATAGGCTTGAAAATTCAAGATAGAATTCCCATAATCAGGTTCTACGGGTTATTAAACAGAAGCAGAAAGAACTATTTTAATTTGCCACTTAATATGAAGTCGTCCAAATTGCAACTGATACCAGTCACAGAGGTAAGGGGATTCCCGATGTCACCTACGATGTTAGGAAAAGCAATTTGACTTTAATATATCACATAAAGTGAAATCCAAATGTGAATACTGCAATTGTAATTAATTTCGCAGATTTCCCTCAGATAAGTAAAAGTCTTGACATTCTCAGAATTAATTATTTGTATTGTTTCAATAATTAGGTGCGCGGTTGAGTGACAAAAGTTCGATCGTTAAAAGTAACTTATACGCAAAAACTGTCCTATTGTTTGAAGAATCTTCTGATCTTAGAAAATAGCAAATAAAAAGTACTTGCACTGCGAAAATTAGCGTCATAACTTCCAGCAAATTCGATAATTCTGGTAGGATCATCAAAAGATCGCATAGTTGGATAGATGGTCTTTCACCATCTACTGAGTTTAAAGGGTTAGCTAGTTACCTCCAGGTACTAAACTAACTCTCCAAAAATATCATTCAAACTTGTTTAATTAATAATGGGTTCTTTCGCACTTTGTACGTTGAGTGGATTATAACAAACTGCTTATCAAAATTATTTTCGGGGAATAATTTTTTTAAATGAAGCAAATTTTATCTTAAGATTTTTTATACATACCCAAGATGAAACAATTCAGTAGTCACTGTTCTTATAAAAATAGTATTTTGGTTTTTATAATCATGTGCAAAGTAAAGTTGAATAGAGGACCATGTAAATTTGGTATACTCTTGGCGTAAGTGATTTCACTCTTCACGTGAGTATTTAATCAGTAAGTTAATTATTAATCAGTAGGTGTGTTTCTATCGCTGGCAGCTGTTTTTTTTTTATTTAAATGTAGTAATGAGGTTACACAATAAAATGAAACGAAACATGAAAATCATTACTTTGCTGCTGTTATTTGTTATGAAATGTGTAATACCTTACATATCGGTAAATTTTAAAAGAAATCAATTCAATTATTTTTTCTTAAACCACCTGCGTAAGGTGTAAGCAAAATCGCGTTTTAAATTTTAGATTATTTAAGCAACAGCTGGTTGGTTTTTCAACACTAAAAAAAAAATACACTACTACAAGATTTTGAGAAAAAAGTTCTACTGAATGTTTTCAAAGATATATCGACTTTTTTGAGTTTTAAAGTGTAAAGGGCTAAGCTTTAGTAAACAAATTATTGAGATATACAAATTTAATTATTTAAAGTATTAGTTACTACCGTCAAAGATTGTACAAGCAAAGCAGTTTCAACTCAGTTGTGGACCCATTTGGTACAAATTTAAGTATACTCTGACTGCGTGGCTCTGTCCCTTCCTATTAGGTTCAATAATTTGTAAATTTTGTTACGCAGTCCTTACAATTTCCCTTGTCTCACTAGTTTCCCCTGTACTACAAAATAAACCCTCTTCATAGAGATATGATAAATAAACACTTTTTCGTTATATTGATTTTGCAAATAAAGCCAGTTATTTCGTACTTAAAAAAACTGAAGACATATGCCAGAACTCTTTAAAAATAATCAAATTACCAATTGATAGGAGTATGAAAGAAGGATCAAGTCATTCCGACCCACAAGGTGAAGGATGATAAAACATGTTTTTTTGTAAAAATAAAATTTATTTAACATTAATCTTGACTACATCGTCCTCTATTAACAGTCCAGATTTCCTCAGCTTTTTGTTAAATGTTTTCTCAACTTTATAGGGAATTTCGTCAATTTGATGTTTCTTTTTATACTTCTTGAGAACTTTAGATTTCAGCTTGTCCAGGCTTATTTCATCATTATTTTTACCTAAGATCTTAAAAATAGTTTTATCCCAGTCAAAATCTAGGACCTTTTTAGCGTCAGCTACAGATTTACCACCATTGGTAGCACTAACTTCTGTTACTATCTTTTCGTCGTCCTCTGGGATAGTGGCATTGCATTTCTTTGCTTTTTTTCCGTCTTGTTCTTCTGGAGTGTCCTTGCGGTGTCCGTTAGTAATTACAATTGTATCCGCTCCATTTTCGGTAAGAGCTGTTTTCTTCTCTTTCTTCTTCTTTTTGGCCGGTTCTTCTTGGTTTTCTCCAATTTCTGCGACTGAACCATTCTGTTTAATTTGATCCTTGTCCTTTTTCCTCTTCTTGCCTGCTTTGGGTTCCTGTTCAGTAGCCTCCATGGTCTCCTCCTTAGCGTCCCCATTCTGTACTATGCTTTTTATTCCTTCGGTCTTACTCTCATTTTTCTGAGTCGTATTACTTTCGGCTTTCCCAGCCTCCCTGGCAGCTTTCAACTTTTCTAGAGCCTTCTCTAGAACTATCCACACATCCTGTGCCTGCTGCGGCCTCACCCGTAGACTATTACTAACGAAATTCTCGAACTTGACCTTCTTCCGCGGCACGTTGTCGAAGCTCTGGAGCTTCTGGAAGATACCCCGGACAGCGGGACTGACCTCGTACTCTTTCGTCGCCAGAATCGAACGGACTATTTCTAGCCAGCTTTCCTGCTTCTTCTGACCGCTGTTCTTTGATTCCTTCGGCACGTAATCCTTTCCCGAGTACTTCTCGGCTTCTGTAATGCACTTGGTGTGGCCAACGTAGTCATCCCGGAAGTCTTTTAAGCAGTCCATGCAGGACACGAAGATGGCCACGTTCCTGCATTTCGTGTTATAGTGCTTTTCAACCGCAGGTTTCTTCACTGAGTCCCCGCAGTGGTTGCACGTGAAGAATACCATGGCAAATGCAAATTCTTGTTATAATTACCTGAAAAACCTCTTCACTGCAAAAAAACCCGCGAGAAGAGATGCAACTCCTCTTGACAAGCCGCACACACGTTTAAGTACTTCCCGGCGTGAATGTGTCAAAGTAGTTTGGTTTTGTCAGGCACAGGGGGCAATGATAACGAAGTGTTGTGACGACCATGCCACAATGTTATTATTAATTGTTATCATTTAGCAAAGCAAACGCGGTTGAATTTATATTTTACAAGATGTTTTACTTTATATTTTAAGAGGAATGGGCGGTTGTCGCTTGTTATAGGCTTCGACAAGAACAGAGGGAAACTCCCAGCTTGACTGCCAGAGGCGCTGGTATTTCTTTGAGGTTCCGTGAATTAATGCTAAAAGCGTTGTTTTGAATACCACGAAAACCAACATTTATGCGTTTAACTTAATCGAAATTTTTCCCAATCCACTGAAAACAGTAATTGAAGTCGAATATAATTCATCTTAACATCATCAAAAGAAAGTTATTTTTCTTAGGGAACTGGAATTATATCGAAACTACTGAAATTAACTAGTAAGGGCACGAACCCTGCATTTGTGTCTTTACTAAATGTTAGGGGAATCCCGGAATAGTGCCTTTTTGACATTCGTGCCTTTGGGGATAAATGATCAAGTAATTTAAGAACGAATTTTTACGGCAAAGAAGTTTATTTAGATTTAAACTTCTTAATTTGAAGTAATGCTGTTTATAACATCTTGCAATCCAACTTGTATGTTATCCGAGGAATGCGTTGGTCCTTCTTCTACCACAAACGGGATGATTTTCTAAAGGCACATTTTTGCTATACCTCAACGTGCAATTCAAGGATTTTATTCAATCATTCGAATCGAAAATATTTTATAATTCATAATTCCTTGTGTTTTTTTTTCATTGCATATATTCCTGGATACGATTTCTTTTATTCGTTAAACTTAAAAATTTCCTACATTTATACAAAAATTAAAGACTCATTCTTCAATGCCGATTTTTTTCAACTTTTGCGATTCAGAACCTCACAAGCTCCCTACAAACGACGTGTATGATGAGAAAATTGTGGCACGTTGTGCTTTTCATAAGAATTCACTTATGTTTGTAGAAATAAGTTGTGAAAGTAGCATAAATTGTAAACGTAAATTATTGATTAAGTTAACAATAATTTAGAAAGTAATCAAGATTTCTCCTTGGTTCTCTAGTTAATACGTCACCTTGGAATAAATCAGATATTTTTCAACAAGGATTTAGTGTTTATAAAAAAATATTACTGCTTAAGAATTTACACAGAAGTGGTTATATTGCTTTTAATTTCAAGTAACTTCTAGAATTTGCAGGACTTTCTTGAATAGGACCATATACAAATAATTTTTAAATAAGTAGATATAATTCCAAGATATGTAAACAATTAAAACAAATATGGAACTCAAATAAATTATTTTTTAAATATGCAGCTAAATATTAAATAAAAGTATGAATATAATCAATAAATTATCATTTCAGAACTGAATAATTTTGAATTCATAGTTTCATAAGGGTTATATTTATATAACTTATTTCTTATTAGCAACATTTGGAATGTAATTAATTAAAATAAATAAAAATGAAATATCATATACTTTATTTTTTAATTTTATTTGATGGACATATCTGTCCGATTTACAAAATTCATTTTAAAATTTAAAGTCAAATAAAAGCGAAACGTCTTCAAGTAAAAATAATTTTGGACTTTAGTCTTCAGTTTGATTTATAAAGGCTTTTTAACGTTCTTATTAAAATAATAAATAAATAAATAATAACTATTCAAATGAAGTTGATGTCTCATTTTTTAAAATTTTAATTGATGATTGATGACAACAATACTTAACTAATTAGTGTTTTTGTGGCTAGTTTTATAAATTAATTTTGTTTAGGTATTTTTCGTATAATGATTGACAGACCACTATTAAATTTCAATCTAAAAATCCCTGAAGTAGAACTTAAATCTAAAACAGCTCAGTATGATCAGAATGATGCATTGTTGTCGAAACCAAACGATTAATATTGATAAAAGCTCATCATCTTAAGCTTTCCTCGCGATTCCCTTCGGATCTGGTTTTGCTAAGAGAACCCACCACGGTTGATCAGTCAATTATATTTTGTAGAGCAGTGAAGATCAGTCGGACGGTACAATTTTATTATCGTTTTTGCCGAAGTCCAAAAACTCAAATGATCTCTAGAAAGAACGCGCTTAATCTTATGGCTGCCATAGCCAATTCAACGTAAGATCTTTGTGTATTTCGGAAATAAGAAGTGATCTTCAAAAAAAAATCTTACTTTAGTTGCAGATGCCCTGCGCATTCGAATGGCTACTCTGGGGCGACCAACAGTCCCAAGAAGGAATACGCTTTTGAAGTAATTGACACAAATTGGACTTCTCCAAATAGTGTAATCACCGTTTAATTGAAACAATCTAGATCCCAACCTCCACTATTCGCTTTGGACCCGGTGTATCGGCTGAACTCGGCGGAGATTTGGTAAACATGAAGGCGAAGAATGTTTGCATTATCACCGATGAAAATGTCGTCAAGTTAGAAAGTGTTCGACGAGCTTTTGATTCTCTTACAGTTGAAAAAATAAGATTTGATGTTTTTGATAAGACGAGAGTAGAACCAACGGAGGAGAGGTACTGACTTTATCTCGAAACTGATCGGACTATTCAAATTATTTTTATTTGCGTTGCTTCAGTTTATGGGAAGCTGCAAATTTTGCAAAACAGAAAAATTATGATGTGTTTGTCGCAATTGGAGGGGGATCGTCTATTGATACATGCAAGGCTGCTAATTTATACGCAAGCAATCCAGAAGCTGAGTTCTTAGATTATGTCAATGCACCTATTGGGAAAGCGAAGGAGGTGACTCCTTGGTTAACAACAAAATATTTGTTAACTTTCCATTCTCATAGGTCAAAGGTGTGCTAAGGCCCATGATTGCTATACCAACAACGTCAGGAACGGGGTCAGAAAACACAAGTGTTTGCATATTTGATTTTAAAACGTTGCGAGCTAAAACGGGTATATCAAGCAAGAAACTCAGACCGAAACTTGGTACTGTTCAAAAACCAATTTACGTTTACCATCTACTAATGTTTCGTGTTCATAGGTCTAATCGATCCTCTTCATACTCTGTCTGTACCAGAACGTGTCGCGGTCTATAGTGGTTTTGATGTCTTTTGTCACGCCTTGGAGAGTTTTACGGCTATACCGTACACAGAAAGGGGTTTCGCTCCATCTAATCCCAAAATGAGGCCATCATACCAAGGAAGGAACCCCATCTCAGATGTTTGGGCCAGATTTGCCTTGAAGACGATCAAGAAACACTTCACAGATGCCGTGTACCAGCCGGACAATCTGAAGGCTCGTTCTGAAATGCATTTGGCCTCTACGATGGCAGGCGTTGGTTTCGGTAACGCTGGAGTCCATTTGTGCCATGGTTTGTCGTACGCTATTTCTGGCCAAGTGAGGAGTTACAAACCGGAGGGATATGATAGAGGCCATCCCATTATACCTCATGGATTGTCTGTTGTTATAACTTCTCCAGCGGTTTTCGAATTTACCGGAGCCGCTTGTCCAGAGAGGCATATTGAAGCTGCCAGACTTTTAGGTTACGACGTCTCTAACGTATGTCTATTCTAATAGATTAATATAGTTTACATTTAAAAATGATGTCTTCTATTCAGGCTAGGAAGGCCGACGCTGGAAAAATTCTTGCCGACGTCATTAGGTGCTATATGCAAAAGTTAAATATTGAAAATGGATTGCATGATTTAGGATTTACAAAACTTGATATTCCACATTTGGTTGAAGGCACACTAGCCCAGGTATAAACATTTTAATATTTTCTTTAATTTGTAAAAATTTATATATTTTATATTAGGAGAGAATAACAAAATTAGCTCCGCGAGAGCAAACATACGAAGATTTAGCAACACTTTTTGAAAAGTCCTTAAGGATATACTAGACCATTAAATAATATAATTGAACTATAAAAAGAATCATCTGCTCAAAATTTGTTCTCAATTCTTTTGATTTGTAAAATGCAATGTAGTTGATAGAAATTAATTTTGATTATAAAAGATATTACAATATAATTCTTGCTTTAATTTGTGTAATATTACTTTATTTAGAAAACAGTTTTGTCGATTTTTAATAAATATTTGGAAAAATAAATATGAAAAAGCCAAAATTATTTTCCAAGCTATAATATGTACATAATATAATAATATTAGACATATTACGCTGAAGAACCTTGTACACGTGTCTGTATTGGTAATACAATCTATACCATTCAAAACGAATGACTCGGCAGAAAACTTTCATATAATTAAGAGAAACGCCTGAGTTTAAGAGAATTATTACTTTTCAACTACGTAAAATCGTCTATTTGGTTGCTAAACTGCATGTTGGATTTTGATATTATACTTTGAACAAGCAAAATAGCTTCAAGACTTGTTCCATGTGACTGATCGCTCTAAACATTATTATCATCTTCGTATAAAAAAAATGATAGCGCATAGTAAATAAATAAATATTATTAATCTTTGAACTTTGAATGTGTTTCCTTTGAGAATTGGCAAAATGTCTTGTGATAAGAAGATGCATTCCCTATAGTTTTCGCAAAAATATATTTTAATCAATGGAATTCCTTGTATTCAATTCATTTCCATACAATTAAAATTAATGATTTACTTTGATAAAAATATAATTTTGTCCTTAAAACGAAGGTACTGGTAATTGATGTTTGTGTGCCTGCCTTTTAGCAAATGATAACGCTTAAGTAATTCCAGAATGTAATTATTTGTGCTTGACTGTTTACGCGAACATGTTAATTTTTCGAGTATTCAATGCAACTAAGGCTACTTAAGCTAGTGACCTACTACAGCTTCTAGAATTACAAGTAAGTCTGTTGATCAAAAGTATCATGAGAACGCGAAAATTGTGTTTATTAAATTTGTTTTTTTTTTAAAGATTGTTGAATGCAATTGCTCTAATATTCAAAAGTTTTGAATTTTGTGTGGAGCTCATTGAAATTAAAAGCTGATGACGATAATTCTTTGTGAATTTCACTTGATTAAATATTTAAACAGCAATAAACTAATAAATCGTGAATTTTTTATGGTTTTATCTGGTACAGACGAATATAATGAACTAATAGACTTATTTTAGTATATCTGTTCTCAATAAAAAGTAGAAGAAAATAAATTCAGCATTTTAGTTTAATTAAAATTATATCAATGCAATAAATAATCGATGAGTATGAGACTTCTTTAAAAAGACTGTGAAAACCGGTCTATTAAAATTTATAACAATTCAATTTTTTTAAATAAATTTTAAGTAATATTGGATAATAAATGCTAAGATATTCATATTTGAAATATTTCAAATTTGTTTTTTATTCCCAACATCTTAAGTTTGTCCTTTCTATACAAAACACTGAATAAACTTTTATGTAGTACTATTAAGTCATTTCTTTCACTAGTACATCATTGCTCTGAGTTGGTGCAAGGAGCTGTAGCCAAAGTAGTTTTATATTACTACAAGATTTATCTTTAGGTAAAATCGCCAATCATTGCAGTAACCCGGAGATATTCAAAATATGAGATATGCAAAAATAACTATTAGATATAGAATTCGCCTCGCTAAAATTCTTCCATAGATTTTTAATTTTAGGGGCAACATTCACCCCGTACTTGCCATTGCGTTAAATAATTTAAGTATGATAATTTTAAAAATATTGTCGATATCTTGAATTTCGATATGGTTTCGATGGTTTCTTTTATGTCTCTAAGAAATCACACAAAATTCTCGGCGTTCTTATCTTTTAAGTTATATAATGAATGTAAGAAAAGAAAAAAACAGCTAAGAGCGTGCTGAGCAAGCACATAAAAAGGTTCCGTGGCTTATGCAGCTATGAATTGTTTATATTATATTTATATTCTTTTTATGCATGATTTAATATATTTGGTAGGAAACTGGGTCGCTAACATGATTTATTTAACTTTGAGTTATTTAGGACAAATTTGCTTGCCTTCTGAAAAAGAGTTATTTCTAAATATTTCATAAGCCATTTTTACTACAGTGTTCGTTATAATTTTTATTGCAAGTACGAATTAAAAGCTCTGCAATTTTTTTAGATTTTTTGCATTGAATTGAGTGAAGAGTTGCATTTTAGGAAACCTACCTGAAAACACTCCACTCAATTGGGTAAGTAAAAAGAAAATTTGTGAGTAACTTTTTCGGTCTATGGGATGGGGATACAAAAGAATTACTTTTTCAAAAATCTCATCATTTCTGTTTTTGAATCATTAATCTACGACCATAGACCCAATTTTATCTTAATAGGTGATATATAGACGGACGGACGGACGGACGGACGGACAGACAGACCAAAACCAAAGGGTTCCTAATTAGCCACGGAACCCTAAAAAGGACTGTTTTGTTCAGATTTATTATATAATCAGTCACATAGAGTAAATAAGGTATTCATACAAATTGTTGGTTTTCAAAACACTTTCTCACTGGTTATATCGACTCTAATTAAAAAAAATTCAAAACGGTTTTCCTCCCTCCTGTTTTGAAAAAAATGGCTTTGTTCCTTAAATTTGGATTTCTTAATCACGAAAACAAGGAAAAGCAGATGCATATTGTCTTTGTCTTGTAAAATATTAGAATATTCGTACTTCAAACTTAAGAACTATAGCTGAACTATAGTCGCTCAATAAAAAATCAATTCACATTTATTTTTACTGCTTGGCTTTGTAGATATTTTTTTATCAATACTTAGATCGTTTTTCGGAAGCTCTGAACGGGGACTAATTCCGCAAATGGTTAACCAAAAGTTTAAAAACCTTTGGGCCTCTTTCTCATTTCCAGAACCAGAAGTGCTAGATAATGTACTAAGTAATAGCAGGTTACTGGTATCTTCTTTGTTGGACTCTTGTTGTGACCAGACGTATCATGTGGTGTTTTGTTAATGTTCCTTTGGAAATGTGTCCTCGAAAATAAACGTAGTATGGTCCAAAAATAGCACATCCCGAAAGATGAAAAATTAAGAACTGAACTGGCCATCGGCGTTGTTATGTTGAATTATGCAGCAGGGAGTACCCAGAAGTTCTGGAAAAAACTAAGTAATTGTATTTTCTCTACTTTTTTCAATTGCATGCTGTGGATGTGTTTAACACGTTTCTCATTCAACATTTCTGGTATTATAGTGAACTCAAGTTTTAATCAATTAATTTATTAAAATAAAAATTGTGACGCGTGCAAGTAGCGGTCGTAAATAACACGAGTAACGTTGTGTCATTGCGTAAGGCCGTGGAAGTTCCCAGTCGAATGAGTACGTAAAAGTATTACAAGTAGATATCCCAGTATTTTAAAGATTTAGGATTCAGAATTCAATTTCTGGTTCCAGATATGCGCGATTGTATTTATATATCCCAAATTAATTATTAATGATAACACCAATTGGGTCTAATAATGGCCCCAGAGTAACTGAAAGGAAAAACCTTTTTAATATGCTTATCATTTGCCGATAAGATTTCATGATTTTGCCCGAAAAAAGTGTGCTCAATTAACCAATAATCACATTGTTAATCTTTAATTCACGCCCGCCTCCTTAAGCTAGGGAATACCATGACCGAAAGTGGACTAGGCTGTAGCATTTATTAGATATGTGTCCTTGTTTTTCGGTGATATTTGTTTTTGTTGTTTTAATTTCGTGATTTATAGAAATGCCTCCAATATTCGGTATTGTTCTCTAATTGCGATACACTTTCTTTTCCCCTTTTCGTCCCGACCGTGAGACGCTTCCGCTAGCCGTGGAAAATATGTAAATAGTGGCAATATTTATTTAAATGGTTTAATAAGCTGCGTTTTTGATGATTTGGATGTTAATCTAGGAATTTGCTCGAATCTTTTGTTTAATTGTGTGTGAGAATATTGCGATGGGGGCCTCCCTACCCAAGTTGTATTTTATGTGTCGTGATTATTGAGTAATTTCTTTTTAATTTTTGTTATTAATCTGAGTGTAATTTTTTTCTTTAATAAACTTTTCTTATTAAATAAATTCGATTTTGGGAATATTTAAAAATAAAGAAAAAGAATTGTTATGGTAAAAGTGGACATTAACGCTTAGTCTGGAAAAACTTTATTATAAGTTTACCATAAAGAAAATCCTGAATGGTAAATTTGTAAATATAAGGCCTTAGGCTCAGCTTTAAGAGTGGAAAAATTAGGTTAATCGGTTTCCTAAAGTCTCTATCCGTCTACTTTTGAGTAGTATGAATTAAATTGGAAGATAAAATCTATGTTCAAAAATTGTGATTGACCTCGAGAGAAAAGCAGTGTCCAGAATTGCCCACAAACTTCTAGGCAAAGCCTGTATTGGATGATGTTTCCAGAGAGACTTGACTGGATATAGATCCTTGATGAAAAGGTTTGATTACTCGAAATCTATTACAATTTCTTCCCTTAATGTATTTAACATGCAGGGAGGTTCTGATGGATGAGGACTACTATGGTAGGAGCACAACGGACCTAAGTCAGGACCTAGTCCCGACTAGCCCTTTTCTCCACCGAGTAGTAATAATACGTTTCGTTTCCTTACAATGAAATAAATAAAATATTTTCGTATCGAATATAATTTATTCTTTAAACTATATGAACATAATTAAATAACTACGTATAGAAAGACGTTTTATAACTTTGCATTATTTTTAAAGCAATTTTTTAAACTTTTCCACTCTATGAGAAATTAGAAAGTGTGAAAATTTACTAGTGCCGATTTTTCTCATCTTCACATTGCTTCTTAAAACATAAATATGTTAAATTTTAGAAAGTTAAACTGATACCGAGTGTTTCCAATATTTTTGTTTATAAAATGCAAATAACACTCTTCTGGAATATTTTCTCCAAAATGAATATTAAAAAAGCTAACATATATCCGATTGCCAAAACTACAAGGGCACCATAGCAGTCAGTAAGACGAACACTTCCAAAATTTTTCCCATTAGCCGTACACACTGGTTTTTTCGTGTAAATCCTTAAATTTTCCCTAACTTGTAATCCGTACTCTCGAATTTTAAATAAACTGTGGACAAAATTTATATTACTGAAAGGAATAAATTTTTAATGATTTTCTCACATGACTTTAAACATTTCCTTGTAGGGTGAATGTTTTTTAACCCCGTACCACGTGTCCACGACTTGAATATATGGAATAGTCATCAAATTGCACTTTTCATGTTCGTAAAAGGATTCTTCAATAATTTTGTAACCCACACCTAACTCGACGTGGAATGCAAAGAGTCCTTGACGAACTTTTGCTATTCCTGTTGAAATATTTACAAATCCTGGTCCATTAGGCGGTAAAACTTTGGTTTTGTACAATGCCTTTCTTATTGGTTCTGTAACTGTCTATAAAAAAAAATTGAAATTAATTTCTAAAACGTTCATCGATTTCAACGGCTGTTTTTAATTTACTGAAAAATAATAAAAATTATAAGTTGTGTCCTCCGCTCCAACTTCCATTTGTGAATTAAGAAGGTCAGATAAGGTCTGGACGCTTTTTGTGGTCGATTGTAAAAGAGCTACGATGTTAGCAGTGTATGAAGTATACAGAAAAAGAACTGCTATTAAAAATACAATCTGCAAAAGACCAATAATTCAAATTAATTACGAATACATAGCAGAAGTTTTTCATAAGTGCAGGAATTAAAAGAATTTATACCTACTTAATTCATTACAACAGATCATCTCTATTAATGTATATAAATAATAAATGCGTCGTTTAATATAAAAAATTAAGTAGAGTAGAAGTAAAGATTCCTTAACAGTTTTTAAAATCATTACTATGATTACAACTTCTACAATTATCATTACCATTAGTTTTATTATTAATTTATACATTTATTTCAATAATAATGCACATTGATAGAAAGATTTTAGAGTGTTATTTTCTTATAATTAAAGTTATATAATTAAGGTCAAGTAATTAGCCAATTTGGATGAAAGTTAATATGCTAAGAAGAAACAAAAGGAATTGATAAAACTTTTGAACTGGTTTCTGTTTTTTAAATTTAAACAATTTCTCACACTCTCCTTTACACCTACTCCTGTTTATTAATTTTACAGAAATAGGTTCATTTTGCATAAAGTAGCTAAATTGGTTACGCTTTGATAACCCAACTTAGAACCTTTTTGTTTTTAAACATACTTTTGTGTTAAAAAAGATATATACGATGTATAAAAAGTACAGATGTATTGTTATTATTTTTAAAATGAAATGAATAAAAATATTCAAAAGATAGTATAAGTTATTAAATATAATTTTGCCATTACCGTTGAAATCCTAGCGGATATAATTTTTGGAGGTATTACGGTCCCCATCTGACACATAACACTAACTCCAAGTAAAATGAAATCAGTTGGTCGCAGTACCACTTTAGGTTCCAGATTTTCCATAGTTTCTCGCTTCCTTTGCAGATTTATAGTAAGACAAAAAGCAATCACAGACACAATCGCCAGAACTCCAACACTGATCCACACTTTTCTAGTAAAAGGTAATGTGTAAATATTTGACACGTATGAAAGCGGTGGTTCACGAAAAACAAACTCCACCTTTGTTGGAACAGTCATAGACAGATATTCCATAAGTGGAATTCTTACGGCGGTCATAAAGAGACCCGTACCTGAAAAATATTTAAATTCCGAAAATTGTGATAGTGTCATAAGATTTTACTGAATACCACCAATTTCAGCTTTTTTATATGCGATATCTCCGGACATACCATTCCAAATTCCTGTTTTTGGATCTTTATATCCCCAGGTGGGTGTTGGTATATACTTCATTGTTCCATTAACTGCTGCTATTAAGGTTTTTGTTATGGCGAAGGTCACTTTTGTTATGGAATCAACATGCTTATCGTGCAGATCCTCTAAATGATTTAGAGTGTCGTTATTTGTGATCACAATGCTTGCCGTAAGTACTTTTTTTCGGAGATTTTGTCGTCTTTTCGACACAATTTGTTCAGGTTGTGTAATAATTAACCCTGTACTTCGTGACCATGATCCATATGATTCAGAAATCTTAGACGAATTGACTTCCGTTTTATAAACTAGAAAATTATCTTAAAAAACATATAACCATTTAAAAACCACTTAAAAATATGCTTACACTGCACGACTTTAAAACCGTTTTCTACTACTGATGCTATAAAAATATTACTATCTGGTAAGGCATTGATATTTGGAAAATAATTTGAAACATTCGTAAAAATAATCCAACGAAATGGATGTTTGAATAATTTCTGATGAATTCTAGTTTCCAAATATTTTTCGGTATGTGGACACTGCAAATCGACAACGAAAAGTACAAGGCTCGTTTTATTTCTATGAAAATTGATATTTTCCAATTTAGAGAAACCGATTGCAATTGTTGTTGCCTTGTAAAGGAGGACAAAGTTTTCTGTAAGACACAGAAATAGGATAATAAACATATAATTTCAATAAAGGGTTTTACCTTCTTTATAACACAGTGACAATATCACGGGAATTCTTTGATAATTTAAAAAATCTTTAAGAAAATATGGGGTAAGTGTTTGATAATTTTCTTGAAACGAATTAGTAATGCTCGATAGAACTATAAGTTTTAGTAATAAGCAAGATGCTCTTATTTTACCCATAGCGTTCTTCTATAAGCAAGGAATAAATTCAGACTAAAACAAAAAAATCATTTTTAGATATTTCTTAGGGCTTCTGGGTATTTAAATTTTAACCTATTGATTAGAAGCTACCTCTGATGACACGTTATATGTAAGCATTCAATTTGGGTAGTAACATTCGCCTCATGGTCTATGATTTAATATAACACAATCATTCCTTTCACTCACTCATTGAGGAAAAGGTTACATTAATAATGTACACATCTATTAATATCTCCGGAGTCGACGAAAGTTCGTACAGATATGCCTTCAATAAAATTTTTATTACGTTGCGGTTGTTTGAAATCGGGAAATGTTAAAGCCAATAACAATCGAAAATACAAATTAGTTTTTGCATGTAAATTTATTTTAATTAAAATTGCGCAGACCGGTCGAATTATTTATTGATTTACTCAACGAATTGGTTAAAAAATGTATGGTGAATGGAAATTCCCTGTTAAATAGGGAAACTTGTTAAATACAGTAGGCGTTCGAAAAGTCCTAAATCACTAATAATCACTTCAAATGTTCGGTTACTGGCTCATCGACTTATAACCATTGTGCAAAGAAACTACACTTTGAGTAATTAACGTAGATATCACCCCATATCTATCAAAATTTGACAATCACACCGGATTGATTGTTTTCATGATTCTATCTTTAAGTTGATTAGGCCTTGGCTTTTGATTTAATTCTTCTCAAAGCATAAAAGAACTAAACATCCCATACTTTTTTTAAATATATTAATGAAATACCACTGAGCTAGTGACCTGAGACGCCTTTTAAATTGTAACTTAACTTATTCTTCCATTACTGTCTTTGGGGATCCTGGGAGACCCAAGCGATAATAAAGAGAAACAATTAAGAAATAGTAAAACACTTATATTGTGTCGTAAGCCGAATTTTATTGATCTTTCGTAATACACAGCTGCACATTAACAAAATCTTAAATTTAGCTTTCCGCAGAATTCAATTTAGCCATGGCACTCTTCTAACAGTTTGATCGCAGCTAACAAGAAGTCAAATCGTATCATACTTAAAATTAAATAAAAAATATACAAATACATAAGTTGTTCAAAAAACATTTTAAAATAAGAAGCGTGGAAGTACATCAATTTACAATAAAAAAAATAAAAAAAAAAAGGAGGAGAACGGTATTCCAAAAATTTGCCGCATACACAAGTGTAGCCTATACTAACTGGAATGGTCTCGCATTACATAGGTTAGACACACGAAAAGTTTCCTTGAAGTTAGTAAGTAGCATTTAAAGTCTACCTATTATCTTGTCGCTCGTCTATTTATCTGTTGGACTTAATTATAAAAGAGACTGATTGGTACATTGTGGTTAGTTGGATTATATTAAGTACGTTCTGGCTGGACTTGGTCAGCACCAGCTCCTCAAGACGCCCCGCTGTAGAAATTAGTAGAAACTATCGGCGATACTCTTACGAAAGTTATGATTATTATGCTTTAAACTTGATTGATGCGTTCGTATCGATGGACTTTTGGAGTTTTCGGAGTTATATCTTCCGACAGTTTCTGATAGACTATTGAATTCTTGGAAGCTAAGATCGCCTGTCTGTATCGCTCTCCACGTTTTCTCATCATAAGCGATACAACTTTACCAATAACCAAAAGGAGGATGGCCACTCCTAGTACTATTATGAGGATTGGCCATAGGAATCTATAGCTGGTGTAGAAGACGGTACCTCGTTCGAATACAATTTTTTCAACGTCGTCTGCGAATTTGTCTAAAAAAATATACAAATTTAATTCAAAAGAGCAAAATAAAACACATAAAACGTGAATACACTCTATACACTAAAATAAGGCGAACTGATAAAAGATTGATATAATAAGACGATTTGATCATTTTCAGACATTCAAATACTAAAAGGTTAAAAGGCACTAGTTTTTTCTTTAATATAATGCCAATATATTGCTGTAGTATACTTCTGGTAGTCTTTAGGTGTAAGCATAGATTGATTTTGTCAGCAGACTACAATAACTAATTGATAAAATCTTTTATTTCACTTAAAAGTGAAAGCAAAACATTTAAAGTCAGAGCATTTTCTTGTCAACGATCAAATTGCCTTTGCATTAACTAAGCTACTGAATGGAATTTCATGATATCAACAAACAAAAATTAATTTCGATACTAAGAAATAAGTTCTACTTACCTCTAAGGAATTTATCTTCACTTTCCGTGAAAAGGTTAACTTCATCGGCATAAACTCCTTCATCTTTGATAGTTGGTTGATTTTCATTCAAATCAACATCTTCCTCTTCATCTTGATCCTCATCGTCATAATCATCATCATAATCACCGTCTTCACTGTCATCAGCTTGATCATCTTCATCTTCGCCAAGACTTGTATCTTCATCAATATCTTCCTTCGCTTCATTTAGTACCTTCTTTTCGATCGTTACGGACGTTGGTTTCGTGGTAGTGGTTACTTCCTGAGAAGTTTTAAATGCATCAGCAATCTTCTTACATACACTCTTGGCGAGATCGTCCCATGTTTGAGCGGTCTTTGTAGCGATATCGGTAGTGTCGTCATAGTTCATATTACTTGGCATTTTTCCAGACACAATACTCTTCCTGCCCAAATACTTCATCAATTCTTTGAAGTCTTCATTACATTTGAGAGGATTCTTCGAGACGTCTAGCGTTCTCAAGTTTTTAAAGTAGCGAATATCCTCCTTAGACACCTTCTTAATTTGATTACTAGAAGCGTTGAAGAATTGTAATGATTGGTAGAATTTAAATCTGGAGTCTACTCCATAGTAATTGTCTGCAAGAAGTGTAGTTAAATCGCATTCGCTAACATCTAGTTCTTTCAAGTTGTTTAGAGGAAGGAAAAGTTTGGCTGAAAGCTTCTTGATGGGGTTACCAGCAAGACTTAGCTTAGTAAGTGCACGATTATATACGAACATCAGATCGTCTAACCTCATGATCAAATTGTTGCTTAGATCTAGTTCGGTAAGCTTGTCCGAATTACTAAACGTGATTTTGTCCAAATTGTTTATATTGTTCCAAGCTAATTTCAATGTGGTCAAGTGAGGCATCGTAGAGAAGGTTTTGTGTCCCAAAGCTCCTATTGCGCAATTTGAGGCATCGAACAGATAGACATTGAATTCCTTAGTATTGCTATTAGTCTGGAATCCGTCGGTTGGCAACTGCGTAAGGCGTGGATTGTCATTCAAGCGAATAACATCTAGTTCGGGATTTTTGTAGAATAACAATGAGGAGACCTGTTCTAGATCGTTGATAGACAAATCGATATGTCTCAAATTACGAAGAGAATGGAACGAGTCTGGCTGTATTTTGGTAATGCCATTGCCCCTCAAATTCAAATTTGTAAGACTTTCCATTTTATTGAACATGTGATTATTTACATGTTTAATTGAACAGAAACTTAAATCAAGTTGTTGAAGATCACTTGTACCGAATTTGAGATCGTTCGATATATCATTATACTTCAAATGCAAAATTGCCAGACCTGTTTTATTGAAAATGTGTGGAGATAGGTTGCTAATCGAATTATAAGATAAATCAAGTTCTTCGAGGGTATTAACAGTGTCAAATATTTTATCGGGTAAGCCGCGTAAGTTATTTTGAGCTAAATTAATGTACACAATGGCTTCCAATTCGTTGAATGCGGTTGGCGTTAATTCTTTCAAGTTGTTATTAGATAAGTCAAGTTCTTCGATACTGGAAGACTATTTAAGAAATTAGTATATTCATTTTAAAAAATATATTTGAATTTACCTTAAGCAAATAACGTGAATTGGGAGAACCCTTCTGTGAAATTTGGCTGAAGTCATTTCCAGAAATAGTCAGCAATCGTAATCCTTTGTTTTGAATAAATGTATCAGGATTGATTTGTGTTAATCTCACGCTAGTCAAGTTCACTGCATACAATTCGTCTAATCCATGGAATGCAGCTGGATGGATGTATTCAATTGTACAATTCGAAATTTTTATGGACGAAAGATATTTTAATCCAATTTTTACGAAAAATTCGGGTCCGAGAACAATTGGATATTTCGGTTCAACATCAACTACAACAAGGTCTGTGATATCCAAGCCACTGAACTTTTGTACATCGAGGTCCAGTCTATAAATAAATTTTTTTAATAGTCAATTCACGCTGACAGATTAAAAAAAACTATATATATAGAAAGAGAATTACCTGCTACATGTAGCTACCAAATAACTATTCACATTTCTGAAGCAGATACAATCTCTTGGGCAGGGTATATCTTTGTTAAAAGTGACTTCACGATCCTCATTCTCATCTATTTCATCATCGTCGATATTGTCTCCGTCATTATTCAGGTCATTGTCCTTTTGATCGTTTGCAGGTTCGCCCTATGAAATAATATATCTAATATTTTCTCCAACAACTACTTATTTGAAATATATAAAATTCGGTTTAACACCTTTTTAAAAATTAAGTTATCGTTTTTACCTTATCATCACCTTTAATTAGTTTCAATTTTCCTAGGGACGGTTTTTCTGTCATCGAAGAAGTTTTGTTACTGTCTTCATCACCATAATCATCGTCATAATCGTAATAGTCATCATCATCATCCTCTTTTGATTCATCCTTTAACATGTTCGCCTCAGGTAACATTTTATTGTACCTTTTAATTTCAATTTCAAATTTATAATTTTTAAAAAGGTTTATAATACAAAAATTGTCCATACCTGGGGTCATCTGCTAATGGTATTTTGGTAGTTCCCTTTTTCTCTATTGTAGTTTTAATTGTCGGCTTTATTTTCTCTAATTCTGGTGGATACGGAAGCATTTTGTTATATTTCGGATTTAAACCTCTTGGCAAATTATTGTCGATTTTATTATCATCGTCGTGTACCAGATTGTTCTCTACTGTTGTTGTTTGGATCAGAGTAGCCAAAGCGGCTACTATGAGTAACTCCAGCCATAACTGGGTACCCATTATACTGTAATACAGCAAAAAACAAACAGAAATCAAATATTTGGATAATAAATAATATTTTCTGGCTAAATATTAAGAAATAAAATTACGTAAAATATTTTCTTTTATTATGTAGAACAAAAAATTCTAATTTTAATTGCTAAACAAAACAATTTTTCCGTTAAAAGTAAACAAATGATAATTATTACCTACAGTATACAGGTTTACTTTTTTGATCTGATGCTACTTTTACAACAGGTTTGGCTTATAGATAAAAAAGTCGGTAAATGATAAAAGCTTTTAATCAGTAAGTGCACACGGAAGAGTGGAACAAGGCTGGGTTAAGTAATATAAGAAATTTTATTTTAAAGTGACACGCTTTCATTACTACGGACACCATACTTAACCCGTTTAGTTCATTGATTTAATCTTGATTTTCAATTGATTGCCTGCTTCTTGCCATATTTATGTCACAAGATAAAACACTGTTCGCTTTATGTGATATTTAATCTAATTTTAACATCAAAATTTAATAATTTCGTGAAAAATCCTTCTTGAAGCCATTGAGGGAAATTCTGAAAATTTTTAGAATTGTTTTTTTGGTTTTTTCAATCGATCAAGGTGAGCAGCTTTTTCAATGTTTATATACAACGTTATTATTTAATTCTGTTTCTTACCTTGTAAAATCCAAGTTACTTTAAATTGTTTTCTTTAAAAGAATTTTTTTAAATTTGTACTTTGGTATAAAATTTGTTAATCTCTCGAACTACATTAATGAATTTGTCCAGTCTTACTCTAATATTACATACCCTCCTCGTCTACCGAAAGAAAGCCAACTTAGGGAAAACCCCTATTTTTAAAATAATTTCACACAACTGCACAAGTTTTGTAAATAGTGTTAAGAAGCCGCTGGATAAAACTTCACAGATCTTAAGGATTCAATTGATGTAAATATTTGATTTAAAAATAGATAAAAAGTGGGAAAAACCTGAAGATCGGTCCCCATAAAAAATTCCGAGCGTAGTAACAAAACACACGTTTAAGCGTATTACGCGTTCTAAATTCTTTGGAAAAAAAAAACAGTCTCCACCAGCACAGTAAAAAATAAGAAAAACAAACACAGAACAGTTTAAAAAACAAACTTGAAAAAATATTCTTATTAAAAACTGCAGCTTCGAAAAAAATTGCTCCCTCAGAAAGTTTTGGTTTATTAAAGAAACATTAAACAAATAATTTGTAATTATTTAAAATTGATTTCTTAAGTTCCCTCCACATAGGTTACAGTTATTTCGTATGCAGAGCAGATGAAAGCACTAAATCACATAAAATTTTAATAAACCCATATTTTCCATGTGGTGTGATTCATAAATTAAAGGTGAAAAAGTCACATATCGTTGCGTGGGACAAATTTATATGAAGACATTTTTCATTTGCATTATAAGCACATCATACCTCACTTACATCGAAGATTTTTATCCAATGATTTACTAGTTAGATTTCGAAATATCTGTTTATTTTTTTCTACCCACTTATGGAGTTATTTATAAGTTAGTATGTGCGTTATCATTGAAAGTGTGAGATAACGAATTATTAAGATTTACTGGCTTCATTTTGTAGAGAGGCCCATAGATAACATTAACAGCTAATGTAAAATAGAGAACAATAAATTTCTTTATTGAAAATACCGTGATTCGGTATATGAGATTAAACAGGATTAAATCCAAACAAAAAACAGTTGATAACAAATTAATATGATTGCATTTAAAGGTATGAAATATAATAAAATACTTACATTATCATATCACTTAGTTACTTTTTATGTCTGTAGTACTTTTGATTTTTTCATTTAATACATTTAAACCTTTTACAATATATTAGTACATTTCTCAACTGATTCCTTGAATTCATTGTGATTTTCACTGCAATTACTCATTTTATTGCGTTTATTTCTGATAGCCATAGTTTCATGAATTCAGATTTAAAACAATATGAAGCAAGAAAAAATAAAATCATGCTTACTTTACTCGTAGAATTACTAATGAAAACAATAATAATGAAGCAACACGGATGCATCCGGGAACTAAGCAACTTTATCTTACGTGTCCGGCTTATTATAATCATTTTACGAAAAAGAAAACTCTGTTTTTATACCTTTATTTATCTTTTGAGTCAGTTATGAGTTGGTTCTGTATTAAGTTCTGATAAAATTTCGATAAGATAAAACACATTAATATGAATAGGAAAAGTCAAATGTGTTTTTAGCGTAAATTGCGTTACTTCTCATCTCTAATAATTTTTAATCTATTCGAAGGAAAATGTTAAAGAAGTTTCCAAAACCAAAGCTCTAAAGCTAAGAATTCAATAAATTTTATAGCTCTCATAACTGATAAAATTTATAGATATATTACAAAATATTTGCACTTTAGACCTGGATTAAAGAAAGTATTAATATTTGATTATAATTAAGGAGTATCGATTTAACTTATGAACGTAAGAACACATGGCTAATTAAATAAAAATAGTAAGTATATCAAAAATATGAAAATTATACACTTTTTGATAGAGTTAATTTAGTACATTACGTAATGAGAAATATGGATTAAGAAGTTTAGTAAATAATTTGAATCAAACATTCTATTAAAATTTGTCATGTAAGATCATCGAGAAAAGAAATTTTACAAGACATAATTAAAAAAAAAAATAGAATAAGAAATACAAGTTATTTCAACACATCGATTTCAATATCCATTTTGAAATGCTGAATAACAAGTGCAAACTTCACATTTCACATTTGAAGTGCGTGACTATCCATTATCAGATTAAGTACATATGTATAAATAAAAAAAACTATAACAATTCCAATTCACATTGGAAACTTGCCTAAATTATGCTCGCTGCATATGTTCATTTTAAAAATAAAATTAGAGATATTTAACTACACAAAATCTAAATCAATAGATATAATTCTGTCATTTATGAAAACCAATATCTTAAACGTGTGTGTGGTACATAAACTCATTCTCTGATAATAAATAAATTAATAAACAACTACAATCAGAAGGGAACAATAGTATAATAATAATCTTGAGATTAATGACACAGAATATACTAATCGGTTCTCTACAACTTGTCTGTGTTTAATCCAAAAGTGTTGGCGTTCATAATTTGAATTCAACAATGCAACGCGATTAATCGATGACTTTTGAAGGTTGTCCATTATCAGGTCTACGTGCCTCTATGTGACCGACAATTTCCCGTAACATTTGCAAACAATTAAGACATAAGTATTTTATAACGATTTTTGCCATATACCACTAACTGCAAATGGATTTAATTGTAAATCAAAGCAATCGATAAAATAAAATTAAAATCGAATAAGTGGCAAAGCTGTGGACAGTTTTGCCTTCGTTCGTTCTATGCGATCGTATTTATCGGTCATTGAATTGCATCCCATATCCGACTTAAGTTTAATAAACTTTCTGATACCAGTGAAGGTCATATGGTTTTCCAAGATTCGAGGAAGGTAAATCTACTCCCTATATTCCAAGAAGTGTGCCATTCCCAGGAAAATGAACTGCTGATTCTTCGGAATTATATTCTGGACTGTGATGTATTTATTTTACATATAACAATAAATCACAACCATATTTTAAGATTTAAAGAACTGGATTTCCTGGAGACAGACAAAGGATAACAATCAAGAGTAAAACTTTTTTTTTACCTAACTCTTCTAAATTAATGAATATTTTGGTCATTTTAAAAATATATTTTTGTTAAAATTCTCTTATATGTGTATTAACGAAACGTACTACCTTACTTGAAAAGAGATGTTCTTCGCAATATAGTTAAGATTTCCAAAAATCCTGTAGGCAGTATTTTCATATAAAGAAGATCTCGTCTTAAGAAATTTATTATTTATTAAAATTAAGACCAAAATCTTCGTTTTGCTTCCACAAAATTTTTGTATTTTCTGCATCTAGAATAGAACACATGGTACTTAAGAAAAGACATTCTCCAAGAGAGTTACCTTTAGATCAGATTATTTGGTTTAACTCCATTTCACAGCAGCAGTTTCGAAAAATACAAATTTTATATTCTCTATCAACCTGCATCTAATTTTAATTTCCAAAAATTCATTTGAAAAATCAAACTGATATTATCCAACGCTCTTAGGAACACTTTTATTCTATAGCATTTTTATATTCAATCAAGTTTAAGATAAAATTTCAATGAAACGAGTTTTACTTTTTTTCGGGATTTTTTATTACCTTGCTAACTCTTTCTTCAAAGACTATGAGAGTCATTACACACATCAAAGTTGCGAAAATTTTAATTTCAGTAAACCTGCAATTCCGACACGTAGAGATATGAACGTCGTTTCCGTGTGTTGATTACTATTGTTTTATCTGATGAACGGTGGTGTATATTGCAAAATTGCTAATGAAGTTTTTATATTAATATCAGAAGTTCTTGCTTGTCCCCAGAAAAAGTTAATGCTAATGATCAGTAAAGCAATTTTATAGCATATACACTAACTTCAATAGCAATGATTATGCAATGTCTGGTTTAACGTGGAAAACCCTCATAGCATGACTCATAATACCATACAAAAATTTTATAGCCAATATACTCACAAGTGTTTAAATTAAGAAGAGCACATAATGACAATATGATAATACGTTATACACATTCTTTTAGTCTAAACAGAGCTGTTTATATAAACAATTTGAACTATACCTTTTTACAACCATTACCTAAACAAGGTTTCACAAACGGACAAACGAACAAGTGAGTGATCTTATGAAGGTTACGAATTTATAGAGTTTTAGACACAGACTTATGAACTACTAATGATCACGAAAAAACGAAAATCGCATTAGTTTTTTTAATGGCACAAAAAAACGCCTAAAATGATTTAAAGTGTAATTTTATTGCAACCTTGACAATAATTTCCACGAATGTCTTACACATCCGCGCTTGCCGCTCTAATAAATTATTTTTAACTCAAATTGCTTTCAAATTGTTGTACTAGTATAGAAAATAATCGTTGGTAGCACGAAAAGTGTACCCCCGCGTTTATTGTTTCTTTTATTAATATCATTTAAAAAATATTTTAAAACAAAAATGTTCTGGGACTCGGGTGTAAACCCGAGTCAGAAGTGTGAAAATCGGCACCTTTGCTGACTCCTTCAAGCCATCGTTGTTATAAAATGGAGGTCGAGAACGATAGCCGAGCACAAAAAAAGGGAATTTTTGCAGGAAGCTGTTTATGCAGATTAAATTATGTGACAAATCATTATGAAAATCAATAGACCAACGGACGGTCTCCCTCTCGCATGTCATTTTCAAAGGCAAATTTAGATCGTAATAAATATTTTAAAAAATCAAAAACTTGTAACATTTTTAGAGGAAGATCTTCTCTTTCAAAAAACGTTATATTAAAAGTTAATTACTTGTAAAATTACCCGTGGTTTAATTACTTCGATCGTCAAATCTCAAGACTGGCGCGTTAGTCGATAATAAAGCACACACCCGCGGAGTGTGCAATTAAACGGTTGCGATTCCTGGTAGCTTTATCGTGTTACACATTTACGACTTTAAACATTTAAAAAGCGATCAAAACGCAACTAAGCTTTCGGCAATGAGTCTTTAAAAGCAGACTTGCTTCATGCTCGTAATTAATATCTTTGGGGTTCGTACAGGTAATCTTATGTCAAAACTTTGTTAGTGACAAAATTTCGCCATCTTGTTAATCAGCTTCCCGGAAATAAATCGGTTATATAAAATTGAGAAGACTTGGGTTTTTTCCTTTTCTATTCCAAGTTTACTTTACAATGCCACACCCTACTAGGTGAAATTTCAAATATTTACATATAACAATCGATGTGGATGGGGACAAAATGACGAATATGATTATCATTGCATTACTAGAGATATCTGAGCTTTGTGTGTTACAGGTGTTAAATACTTCAAGGTCGACTGGTAACAACGTATGTGAAATCAGCTTGCGAATAAAAGATGAGAAAAAAGTTACAATTGTAACTAGTGAAGATCAATGACTTTTAAGGAGGGAAAGATGGCTTTTCTAACAGGTGAATCTCATTTGCATAGTGGGATGTTGGTATAATGATAAAATTCTAGCCGAGGAAAAATTAAGAACAAGCTTGAATAGGGTCACAAACAGTCAGGGCTTGTTCAGGTAGAGAAGTAGTACTTGCTTTTCGGGTGAATTCGATTCCGCTCTGATCATGCGAGAGACTAGAATTCTATATCCTATTTATTTCATAACCAGGTTCGAATTTGACAACTCCATTCCAATATTTTATAATTTGTTAAAGTTAAACTTATCCAGGTCAGAAATCTGATTATGTTTCATTTAGAGACAGAAATGTCGGTCACTTAAGCATTAAAGAAGTTTATATAATGTACTACAAGGTCTAGAGTTTGATATCTTAGCTATAGTGCAAAAGAATTCATTGTACCGAAACATAAGAAAGACATTATATTCCTGACCAGAATCCAATTCTGTTGTCTTGAAAGGGTCCTTCTACACCTAAAGTACACTAGATCAACCTAACCCTATAAATTTTCTGCTTAGATAACTTTGTACTTTCTTGAACTTGAAACGAAAACTGTATCAAAATTGTTGATAATGTTAAAAATTACTACTTATCCAATCATTAATACACAACAAAAAGCAAAACTTTAAACTATTAAAGCAGTTAAAAACAATTACACAAATCATTGGCCTTAAATTGTTTCTGCGTTCTCAATCAACCAGAACTAAAAATCACATGTTTACCGCCTTGTTTGCTCCTTGAAATTTTTAATAATAGCTATGGGTCTTGTGCTTGTCACCAGAATTAAGTGAGCCTTGCCAAGGCAACTCCTCTGCTATTAGTTGAAGAACCATTTGTGAAAATAATCGGATAATTTTTCCAAAGTCACCTTAAGTGACATCACTGATGTAGTGGCCTCCATCCAGCCACAAAGTTTAAGAAACTTTCAATGCTAGAAATTTCAAGCGAATAACCTACTTCATGGAACAGAGCCTCTACATTGATCTTCATTGATCTTCACTTTTCTTTTGTTGCTCCTGAACAAAGCTCTCTAGGGCTGAATCTAGTACGGGTCACACTGAAACTAGTATGAAGTGATGGAGAAGGTATGAGACAGTAATAAAATGAGCTTTGGAATAATGCTCTGAACAGATTACGTGGATGTGATTTAGTATACAAATAGCCTCGAACGATGAAACTCTTCGGCTGTGAGATTTTCACTTTTTGTTAGCCGGATTCCTGTCGGACGGCTTTCATGGCTCCCGGAATAAATACATTATTTTATCGTTTGCCATTCTGCCGGAGCTGTCAAGCATAAAGCAAAGGTAGAGGTAACGTGCAGGCGGCGTCACGTCGTAACCGGTAGCTGACGGCTCAGTTTATTTCATCTGAATAGGGGCAGAGCGGAAATAAAGCGAAATGTGGGAGGCCGCATCGGAGCCGCTTCTCAAAACGGTCGGCGATTTGTACAAAATGAAAGGGGGGAAAAAATTTAATGAATTCTTTTCACCTTTGACAAATTTATTAAACACATCAATTGATGATTGATCGATCTAGCGAGCGACGACGAAAGATGTGCGAGCAAGACAGTTTCTGTTCAATACCACAGGAAATTGCCCAGGATTGGTATAAGCCCAAGGCTCATTGTTTTAGCCCATACAATAAGCGAGATATTTTCGGCATTGTAGTGGCCAGTAAAGTTATTGTATGAGATCAGCTACCAAATACACGTCGGGTCAAGAAGCGTAACACCTACAACCGTGTATTACAATTTCCGGTGATATTGCATTAGGCAGTTACGATATTTCGAGAACAAGTACGTGTATGCTTGTAACCATCCATCGCATAGATGTACTTATGGTAATGAAGACATTTACAAATTTAAGGTTTGTACATGTACCTAATCTACATAACATAAAAAAGATGTTTATAGCTTCTTTTTAAAAACCTCCAGAACCAGAAATGTTTTATTATTTTTCTACGATTATATAACTCTTATATATCAGTTATTACGATCCAAATCAAACCAAACCAAGCTGCTTTAATAAGTCCTACAAAGAAACTTTAATTGACTCTGTCAGAGACTCTGTCATCAAAAAAAAAAAAGATTAAGGGAGGCTTAGGAAACGAGGTAGAATACGAAATTAAATCAAATATGGATTGGCTACATAGATCAGAATGACACACATTAAATAGAATTTGGTTCTATTTTAACATCTGGATTTTTTAGGGCAAATCTAGATTTGTAAAAAATATAGCAAAAAATTATTTTATAAGTTAAAAATATCAATTTTATAAATAAAAACGCCAACAGATGCAACGTTTGTTACAGTTTATTATAATACTTTATATAAATTTATAAATCTAGGTATCACTTTACTACGTACGCGTTTTAATACATTACATTACCAGAATTAAAATACCATAAAAATATCGAATCTTAGGATAAAATTAAGTGGGCGGGCTGCGATAAAATTTATGACTACTTTAAAATGTTAAAACCAATGTCCTGAATTTTTAAACAAAGATTAAGATTGCTCTGGGGCCACTTTTCCTAAGTTATCGACCCCACATGATTTTCTAAGACGCTTTCCTGAATAAAATTAATTCCGAATTTGTATTCATATATTTTATATATATTAATTGTAAAAAAACAAATGAAAGCACTATTTTCAGTAATTTTATTCATTTAATACAAAATCAACTGGAAACTTCTACAAAACAGGAGAACTGCATATTCAAATCATATGCGGTCAATTTTAAACTAAGCATTTTGTAAAAAGGTTACTTTGTATGCTATCTTAAATTCACAGTGTAACAGCCTGTTCTTTATCACATTTAGTGTCACCTGTCCAATAATTCTGGAGCAAACGAAAAAAAATTGTCATTCAAAAATTACGAATTCAGTCCAAATCTGGAAATTCGGCTTCATACTCTAATTAATGCAGCACTAAGAAAATGCTAATCACATAATTTGGTTATCTTCAACAAACTCATTCGTTATTTATTTATTTGTACAAAGAAGAGTATATAACGCCATTTTAAAAGTATGATGTAAAATAATTAGAACGTTTAGAATTTCTTTGGCTTCACTATGATTATTTTCTAAATGCAGTAAAATATCTCATATAGAAGACTTTTTTGTACTTTTGGATCTTTTTAAACGTTACAAAATAAAGAAAAATATTGTTGTCACTCAAATGTGACAAATTATCTCAATTTGCAAAAAAATAAAATACTTTGTATAGCAATTCTGAAAAGATAACAATGCGAGCAGATAATTTGAACGAACGTAGCGGGTATTTAACCCCTGGCTAGACGAAGATTGAAAAGATCAGCGTTAATGTTTCCATGTGCGGGCAACACAGCCATCATTCATTTACCTGGCGTCTCTTCAAGGTGAAATGGATTTCTTGACTATGTAAATTGGAATGCTTCCATTACTTGTTTATTGTCATCACATTAAGTCGCCGACTCAAACTGGAAGCTAATTCAGATTTAGACATTAGTTAGCCGGCAGTTTTAATAGGATTCAGCTGATGCGTAATTTCTAAGAGCAATTTATAAACTCAGACGCACTATGGGGAAACTTTGAAAAACGCGACTTAAGATAGTAAAATTCTCAGAGTGTGCTCACAGTGAAGAAGGAGCTATAACCGTGTTGACCTCTATCGCCACAAACACGTCATTAAATCGTATGGCTTAAGTTTACCTGCACTATGTTACCTTCCCACGCACTTGAATTGTTGGAAGACGACTGTAACCATCACTTGTATGTGCCTTTCTTTATAGCTCTCCATGTTAAGAAAACTTTCAAGCAGACTTAAGAGAGCGAGCGAACTAGTCCCCATATAAAATTTTAAATATATTGCGTTCAAAGTCCGGAAAATAAAATTCATTTTCGCTGGTGCAATAGTTACCTGGATAAGTAAGTTCCCCGTTTTCGATAAACGACACACCTTTGTGAGCAACCAGAAAAACTTGAGACGTCACAGGAGTGTCTTGTTTTTTTTTTTTCTTTCAAAATACGACACTCCAGTCTGGCTTAAAGGTGACTGCAATCGATGCCACTTTTTCTTTATTTCTTCTTGCATTAAGAACGCAGCAAAGGTGGTTGGTCCTCATACTTAAGAAATGAGTGACATCTGCACTTCGGAGAAACAGGTTCCAAGAAAATAGCACCCTCGGCCGATTTCGCAAGCCATGTGATGCGGGCAAATTAACCACACGTGTGGTTGCATCTTGGGCATATGGAGGAAGTGACTTGAGTTTTTTCCAGAGGTAATTGCTACCTATAAATAAATTGAGAACTTCTCTGGACTACATAAAAGGTATATCTTGATCAGGTGAAAAACGAACTAAACATGAGAGGCAGAAAATAATTTGACTGTTTCGCGGACAGCGTTTCTTTAGCAATTCATGGTTTTCCCCCTTTCCATAATGGACGCACATCTTTGCAAACCTGGCTGCCAAATGAATTTTTTGTCCGCCCACCTTTAAACTTTATCAAATTGGAATTCCCCTCAGCTCTTTTCAGTCAAGCGTAACTTCTAACAAGAAAGGTGGCAATTTCAAAAGGCTAAGACATGTCAGCAAATGGTTTCAGATAAAAAATAATACTTCAACACACAGCACCGTGTAATTTTTCATCGATCATTGGGTCATATTCTAAGATTTTAAGTAATTAAAGCAAAATATGCGGTTTAAATTTCAACGCTAATTTACCATGCTTTTTTCCGACGAAAAAGAACAATAAGGTCTATAAGTGATCTATGTGCTATCGAGCAATTGGGTTTTAATGGTGGAACAGACTTTTTATATTTCCAAATTTTAGATTTTATCTTACTTTATTTTTTATAGATTAAATAATAATAAAACAAAATTATGCAAGATATTTATACGCGAAGATCAAAATGTCAACTACTTTTTCGATGAAAAAGTCAAAAATACAAGGTCGCTTAAAAATTTGTAAAAATATAAAGAACATTGCGGCTATAAATAGCAACAAATATGTCATAATATGTCATATCAGAATACTTATAATCATTAATTGATTCATAGATAATCCTAGTAGTTTATAAGGAAACGATAAATAAACATACGCTGCATAAATCCCTTTGTTTGAGATGTAATAAACTAAATTAGGTTTGCTTTTTTTTCATACTTAAAAAATTATTAGATAAGAATAGGTTTTTCATCTTGAGAAATTAATTCAGATCATATTCGTAAATTTAGAAATTAAAGAAAATGTTAGGTGTTAATTTTCATCTTGAAATATTCTTTTAAATTACGTCATCCACATGGGGTTCCAAAATATTTAGAAATTTAAAGCCAAACTTTTTCTTAAACCTTATGAAAATATAAAATTTTATTTACTTGAAAGGAATAACATTTTTAAATTATATTAAATTATTAAATACTTTTGTATAAAATCAAAAATAAATTTAGAACGTCTAAACTCAATTTAATTCATTAGTCAACTACTAACCAGTGTACGGGGGTGTTTCTTGGACACATATAAAAAACGTATGCTCGTCAAATGGATAGCAAATGGTTCCATTATAAATTGGAACTGTATTGTAATAAAATTGGACGTAGCAAAAGGGAATATGTGTGACAAATTAATAACAGTACGCTAAAAAAGTTGGCTATAACAATCAACTGGTTAATATACGAATTAAATTGTTAATTCAATTGTAGGTACAAGTTTAAGGAACCAGTTTTAAAATAAAATAAAATAACATAGAAGAACCGTAGCCATTTGTGTAGTTTGTACTTTTTGTCATGTTCTAATTCTAAAGCTCCAAATTAGTAAATAGTAACATTAAGCCGTCTTTATTTTGTATTTTTCTTCGTATTGAACCTCAAAGATATGAAATGAGACAGTGAAGCTCGAGTGCTATCAAATTACGCATAAATGATATTTTTAAGTATAAATATTTTGCATGGGAATATTCCCCATAGCAACTATTTATACAAATGACACACTATCAAAAACATAGAGATCATTTTAGTTTTCAATTTTTACTGTTTCAGCTATTACCTGTTCTGATTGATTTTTCTGCGCCTTGTAATTTTCACATGCTGTTAATTATTATTTGCATTCATGTGTTATCTAAGGTAGGCATAAAGTGGGAGGAAAACGTGCTTCACTTGATAAGTGCCCCTACCCTGATCTTTATTAAGCACAGTGGCACGTCTGACTTCTCGACAGTACTCCACAAAAAGCAAATACTCTTTTACCCGGAAAGTTTTTAGTAACGCATTTTAATTTTACGGTATAGAACAAAATTGCAAGGCTTTTCTGTTGTTCATTAGCAGAAAAAAATGCTAAGTGTGCATGTGATCGTTTCCTCCAGGTTAATTTTTGCAAACTTATGTTCTCCTATTTTTTGCTCTTGATCAGTCCGCGATGACGTCGTTGAATATAATTTCGCGACTTTGCTGACAGCATTTTCAATAATGAATTGATATTCATAGCGCCATACGAAGAACAGTGGGCCAGAGCGCTTTATGGAAAATCGAATTGCTATCTAAAGTACAATTGCTATTTTTGGCTGGTGCGTAGTTTGTATCAATTGATTGGCATCCGATACTCATGCAGGTGAGATGAGATGTCAACTAGAGATAATGAAAATTTTAGAAATTTGCTTGCCAGTTACTGCTGGATAGTACATCCGCAATCGAACATCTACCTCCTTCTTAATTTGGCATTTTATTACGAATTGTGTAGGAATGATCCTTATCTTGAAATACAATTACAATTCAAACAGCGTTTTTTTATTGTTAAATATTTCCTGAGACGATATGCATATATTGAAAAAAAAAAAAAGCATGTAGCGAATATTAATCAATTTCATAGCCATTTTTGTTTAACCATTGATGAGATTTTATAACAATACAAAAGAAACTCTTATGGAATACCAACACAAAATTTTGGTTGTGAAAACTTTTTATTAAAACATAACTAAAGAGAAAAATTATGAACTTCCTATGAACTGAAGAGCGTTTAAGCATAATTATTTACATTTTAAATAAGTGCAGATTTTACCAAGAAAATTATTTATCAAAAACAAACAAACAGATTTGCTTCAATCGAAGTTTATTAAAAGCATGACCGTGTTCTGTGGATTATTATCCAACGATATTACGAGAAAGTGTGTGAACATAGATTTAAATAAATTAATGAATATTGGAACATTTATAAATTACTTGAAAATCATGAAGAAAATATTTGTCTGAAAATATTATACTGTTTAACGAATTCTAATAATAGTAATATTATATTATATTACTATTATTTTTACTACATATTTTTACGATTCCATAAAAATGAAATCGCACAAGCCCACTTTTCCTGGACTTGACTTTTCCTTGACAAGACTTAAAATGCTTTAACTTTTCCAAACCCCCATTTTAAAAACCATAGCATGAGGCCATAGCATTTTTATCAAAGTAATTCAATAGGCACTCATTTGGAAACTGGTCGAAATAGAAAAGCGATCAAAATCAGAAAAGACAGACGAACTAAAAGTAAATCTCAGATTTATAGAATGCATTTGATTATAATATAAAGAGACAAATTACATTTATCTTTTCTTATCTAGCGTTTTGGTGGTGTTGTAAAATGTGGCTCTGCATACTCGCCTTCAAGTTCTTTAAAATCTATATTTTGTTCCTGTAGGGCTTTCTAAAATATGTATTTAACTGAATTATGTCACAACAATTAATCATTATTAAACAGCGTACTTTCACACATTCCTGGTAAATTTTTAACAATGAAGCACACATAGAGTCATCAGTATTTCCCTTTAAGAATTCCTCAGAAAACCAATTATTGAAACAAGCGTCATATTGCTTTTTTAATTCTGTACAGTTTTCCCCAATACTATTCATTTTTATACTACTGTGGAGAATTTTAATATGAGTCTTTTTTTATAATTTTAAAAATATAAAACAATCGAATGAACTCGAACTACGCGAGAATTTAATTTAAACGTGCAAAAAGATAATAATAGTAACTGACAGTTATCATGGAAGCGATTTAAAGGCACACTTGTTAAATTTCGCCCTTTCGTTTCTTTGCTAAAAAGTTTATAGTCTTAACATAATACTAATATATAATTTTACATGGCTTTTTTTGGAGTATAAAACTGCAAGATTTTACATTATATTTCAGGTTTTTCATTCAAATCAGTGAAAACATATACGTCAATTGCTTAGGTGCCTTATGTTAGAAAAGTAAGTTAATAATATTTAAAGTAAACAAATGTATTCCTATGTTTTTTTTTAATCGAAAATTCTATTAATAAAAAATTCACAAATTGATATCTACCACTATTCGTCAAGAGTATCGGATACTTGAAATAGTACTTATAAATTATCTTTTACTATAAGTACTTCCACTACCTTTTCATTTTCTTACCTTTCTTAACTTTTGTACCGACGGATTAACACATTTTGATTTCCCTTATCGCAAACATTAATAGAAAACACATTACTGTAATATCTGCGGTGATATATAACTAACGGTTCTTTGATCGTGAAATATACAAGTAAATAACCAGTTTGAAATGCGTCAAACTCAATATGATCGAATGAAATCAGATGTAATCAAGCAAATTGAATTATGTTGTGATCATAAACACCTGGCAGCACTATTTTCGATTATCGCCTTGCTATGAGCTCATGTGATCTACCCAATTTCAAGTTTTCTTCTTATGATAAAGTCAAACAAGAAGAAAATCGAAATTAATAAACACACAGAACAGAACATGTGAGTTTTGTTTCGCGATCACTTAGACTGTCAAAATGGCGTCAACTAAAGTACGATCTGTGCAATGATTTGAACAATTTACATAAGATCAAAAATCAGTATGCAAATGCTCTTCATAAATCGACTACTATTTATTTAGTTGTTCTGTCCATGGGATATTGATCGTTAATTCTATGCTTGATCACCTCCTTTTATTGGTTGCATGCAAAAGTAGTAGGACGTCATATGTTAATGGGGTACCTCGAAATACAATAGTTGCCTATTAGTCGACCGTTCTAACCGAATAAGATAGTCTGGCCTAGAAAGCCTTTTAACGCCTGGCTCTATGGCACCTTAACCGTACAAAAAACGCCAGGCACTCCCACTAGGGAATTGTTATCTGCGAAAAGTAAACTTATAAAAAAGAGTAAACAGTACGGCCGAAAGGCATGACTCAAGACGGTACAATTTTAATACGGTGAGGTCATAAATGGCGTCGAGAAATGTCATTCCAACGACAGTGGTTCTTCATTAAGACCACCAGGTAAAGGTAACACAAAAGTTTTACGTCTCGGCGTAAAGAAATGTAGCTGCATCCAAATATGCCTGTCTGCGTATCTTTTAACGGTAAACACAGCTAAACATTGGACTAGCCTTTTGTTCTAAGATGTTCGGATTTGAAAGTGCATCTTAAGCCAGAAGAGATCGAGTGCACCCCGAAAAAGTGTCGGATATAACACACCTTTACACGACCCAGCTGTGAGCTCACGTAAATTATATAGGTATATGATCATACATTGCCATATCTACACATACTTTCGCAGTTGGGTTTATTGCACATATTTCATCATGGAATTAGAAATCACGTTTTAATCGAAACCCTTTGCCACCACTAACGAAAATCGTCAATCGTCTTGTGACCGAAATTTACCTAAGATAGAGCACAATGGGTCTTCGAGGATATAGATCACATAGGACTAATAAACAAAGGTGAAACTTACCCAATGGATGTGTGGCGATAACCGCAATGAAGTTGACGGTAGATCACCAAATTAGTAATATTCCACTGAACCTAGATAACACACTATTTAAACATGAAACCACTCGCGAAAGAGGCGCCTCTCTTTATCGCCGCAGATAAGGGGTTTGATAACTTCTGTTCCTGATTCAGGTATCACTAAATTTACTTTGGGCTTTGGGCTGCAGCTGCTACGCGAAACCGCTTTGAACACCTGTTGATGCTCGACTCGACTGAAGAGTCCAGTAAGTTCGGAACAGTCGCGACTCCAACTTGTACCTTTTTAGCCAATGCAAGAGTACGATCGGAGTGTCTGTGTATGGTCATCTTACATTGAATGTATGAGGCAAATCAAGGTGCGTAATATTCATATACGAGGAAATTACTCCCACGTCCACCAACTAAGAGAATCTTAGCAATGTATTTGGAAGTAAATTCCTTCTCTTAAGTATCGTATCTGACGGATGAATCGACGAATCAGACGAACTGATCTTCTTGAACTGGTTCATGTCTTAAATAAGATATGGACAGCGACAAAAATTATGCTACAAATAACGGTTCCTCACAGGTATGAAATACTTGGCACACTTTTGGGGATATTTTTATTAGACAAACGAGTGCAATGCTTCACTTGTGATTTGAAGAATACAAGACCGAAAATTTGCTGAAAGTAATGCATTCGTCAAAATCATTAAAACATATTTGTGTTTTGTTCTTTTACTCTACAACTTAAAACAGCTGACCTAATTTTTAAATATGACCTATTTTCGGACTTGCTTTAGTATTTTAAGGGTAATACAATAAACAATAATTACAAAAACAATATCACACATTAATCCAACCGGTTTATCAGAAATATTACGAAATACTCTTATTTATAAAAAATATATTTGTTAAACAGTATTGATCTCGTTTGTATAAAAGAAAATATAAAAGCAAACATACGTCTGATTATGTTAAAACATATACTAAATGTTAATAATACTTATTTGATATTATTTTTATGACACACATCAGAATATTAAAAGTAATATTATAAATCTAATTTTACATTTAATTCAGTACTTTTTTTTATCAAATTATTGCAAAAACAATTAGGAAATGGTCAGTTGGAAAATTAGATCTACTACTTTTGAAATATTATAAATTTATAAAACTATAAATGGTATTTTTTAACCGGTATTAAAATAGTTAATAATTTTTATGAAAATATTTAATAATACATAAAGTCTACTTTTATCACTAAAATTTAAAAAAAAAGAAAATATACATCTTAATTTAAAATGAATAAGACATGTTTTGATTTTAATCGGAAATTAAAATTTTCTTGATAATTTAATTTATTTATAACATCGAATTATTCCATTCAAGTTTCACATAAAAAGCATGATTAAAACCGTGTTGGGTATCAAACGAGAGTTTATTCCACTGTCAAGTCAAATTGAACGAAAATTGTCGGTATCGTATAACTTAACGTTGTCTTTTTGCCAGTACGGTACTCTCTGTGCGTGAGTTACACTCACACTTGATCGCCTGTTTCAACATAATAGAATCTAGCTAATTAAATATAAGTTTAAGTAAATATTTTAAATTAAGTAAATTGAGACATGAAACAACCAAAATTAGATAAATCTTTTGCTTAATTATTTGCCATTTCAAAGACCACTTTAGTTTCAGTCTGAGACTTAAATGAATTTGAAGCGAATTGTGATAAGGTAGTAACTCCAAGAAACTGTTATGTCTTAGAGCTCATAAAACCTGATTACTTCGTTCGATGTGGTATAGCACGGGGAGTTCGAATGTATGCACGTATTCGCATAGAGTTAGCTCATAATTTAACCAATGGACTTTATTTCGTACTTTAATCTTTTAGTATACTCTTTTAAGCCGAGCGCTATTAAGCGTCAACCCACCTAGAGACAGGCATTAATTACTTGACCCACTCCCACTTCCGGCTATCACACGAATGCTACCGCGCAAAAACTACAAAATTAACTTAAGATAGTTAAGATGAAGGTCACTTAGGCACTTATAAGGGGTTTTGGCATCTTGCAGAACGTCGATGTCGTCAGATGCCAGTGGCTCGGACCTCGGTGCTGATGTATGATTTTAAGAATAACTGTTCTCTAGCTAATATGGGAATAATATTTCTTTGATAAGTTACCTAGTCATGATCTAACTGTAAGGACGTAAAAGGCATGCAAAATTGGCCGCTGCAATGCCGGTAGGTGAAATCTGTCACCGGTTCCTTGGCGTTCGCCGTTTCGCCTTCTGGCGGTAGATTGACCACATCGGAAGGCGCATGTTACCGGTCGGTATAAATTGCTTTTAATTGGATGTTCGTTAATTACCATCGAAAGTAGAATAAAGAAGTAAAACAAGACTAATAAGAAGAAGAATTGTGCATTAGCCACACGCTTAAGCAAATATTCTGCCGACCGATAGATTCAATGTATTGAGGCATATGAGCCGTAAACCGCGCTCCTCTTTGGTCTTCTAAGGCCTTAGCCAACGATTTACTTAGTAGTAAGACGGCGGGCAGTCATTCCCAGCCAACGGGAGAGACAACACAGTTCCCTCCTCGGATCTCCTTACGCCAGAAAGCCGGGAATCTCTGTCGTCTTAACGTAACGTCTTCAAGAAGCCGATGAATTTATTTTAAGTACCCGCGAGCAAGGCCCTCCACGTTATATGCGTGTATTTGGTAGTACTATGCGCGCTTTTATAGCGTCGAGAATGTGTCTGAGAAAAGGGACCGCGATATAATCCCATAGACCGAAAATATTTCGAATAAATCAAACGACGTGAGCTGGAAATAATTCTTACGATAGACGCGAAGAAGTCCTAAAAAGCGGATCTCAAGGAATCTCGGAATCTTTTGTTGACTGGAAAGAACCAGTTTGACTCGAATGTTATTTTGTGGATTGCCAAAAGTGTACCAGTTCTATACCTTATACCGGGAGTGCGCGCCAGTTTTAGAACGGTATAATCTTATATCGACATAGAGGTGCTGCAAATTGCACTTGGACTGCATTGTTCCCGTTTCAAGAAGGTAGATCAGCTGTTCTAGCCCCTGCTTTAGATTACCTTAAGGAATACAGCCGTGACTATGAGGTAAGCTAAAAAAAACTTTACTTCACCGAGGGAATTTTGAAAGTACTTAATCCTCCGAATGTCGCCGCATCCTTAATAGGCGCTATTTGAAATTCTAATTGCGGTGAAGAAATCACGAGTGCTGTACACACCTAACCCGCAAGAGGTGTTCTTATTCACTTCTTTGCAGGTATATTTCTCTTTATACGGTTGCTCATGTCTAATTTCTAAAGATGGCTTGAAATCGAACACCGGCTCTAATTGAATTGAATTTACGCCGTTTCTTGGCAGTGTTGTACGTGATACTGCAATTCTCTTTAGCTACAGTCACACAGCATCTAACGTGTCTCGATAAAAACAAAAGTGCACTTTTTGGGGTTACCTGCAATAGGTGAGTATAATCATTTAGGGTCAGTGTCAAGTTTCCCATGCACAAACGTGAAGAATTTTTCCAATTAAAGCGTAAATCGTAAATAGTTTTCATGAAGAAATTGCTTTTTCATGCTTATAGACTTAAAATTGACAATTTATACATAAAATGCAGTTAAAATAATGAAATATTTCAAAAATTGTTTCCTTTTACGGATTCAAAATTTAGAAAGAAAATTAGTTCTCTTATAGAATTATTTCTTTCAATTAATTATTACATGTATATAACAAACATTTAATTAATAAGATATTAAAAAAAGTCAATGCGTATCTAATTCATTTAACGCATCCGCGCTGAGAAACGTTAAGTATATTTATGCAATACAAACTTAAACTTGTTGAAGTGTCATACTTCAAGCAATAATAAACGAAACAACCTGAATAAATGCTATAGTTGTCCAAAGAGCCCTAGTATAAATATTTTTTTTGGAGATATATTGTTTACAGTATGCGAGATTCAGTTGCCTTCCAGAAATTAATTACCAAAATTAGGCTATTATTTTGAAACTACGGAATAACATTTTGAAAAAAACTTTACGAGATTAAGAAATTAAAAAAAAAGCTCTATACTATTCAAAATTTAAACCGAAAATATTTTAACATTTTGTGGCGAGATTCACCGGCTAATTTCTTGTATATTACAATTTAGATATTTATATAAAAGATTTGCTTGTAAATACAGAATGAAAATTAGATTAGCACTATTGTTGTTCAAGGCTAGAAGTACCCGATTTCTTGGAATCATTAGCATTCGATAGCGAAACAGACATTCGAAGGAGTTTTTCATCAATAGCCCCGTCTTTGTAGCTAATAGCATCTGGATAAATTCCCGTTTCAGGTCTTTTCTTTTTCTCTGGCAGCCCATCTCGTGACTCCCAAAGATAGTCACAGCGAGAATTCCGCGGCTATTTTAGTTATCTATTTTCAACCAGCTGCACAGGTGGTCTGTCTTATCAAATGGAAGCGCTTTCCTCGCTTTTACCTTCTTGTCGATAGACTTCTTGGCTATCGTATATCTTTGTCTTATTATTTTTTCTTTTCCTTATTTTTTTAAGCATCGCGATCGAGTGAAGCCCTCTCTCTGATCTCAACCGGAATTAATGATCATGAAACGGTTTAATGTCATTTCCTGAGTATTTCAATGCTTTAGAAGTTGACAAGTGGCTCTTAGATAATACGCCAAGAAGATACGCACTCGGAGGAAGCGATTTTGCAAATGAGTCCGAGCTAAGAAAGAATTAAAATCGGTCAACCACTTGCAGACGGCGCACTTTCAGCGCGGCATGATCTTGTTCTCAATTTTCTTAACGCTAGTCTTCTTATTCGCCGCCTTGGTTAATTCTGATATGACAATGCCCTTGAAACGCACATCGCGAACCGGCCGCGTCTTCTGGCGTTCATTTCAGACGATTTTAGCACTCGCGTCGCATCTTCTGCGTTCCTTTGGCGGAAGTCTGATAACGGCCGCGAGATCTGTTGGCCCAATATGTGAGTTTTCGGCTGCACACTCTATTGAGGGAATCGTTAAGTTTTATTACGCAGTCATCTGCTACACGCTTATGGGACGGGAAGGCGAAGACGTGACATCCCAGAATATTTTATTAAATCAAAGTCAAGCAATCACCGCGTCTGCCATTGACTCTGCCAATGATCGAGAACTTCTCATGTCGAGTTTAGGTCATTTCGTTATTTGTCGCCTTTTAATAACTCGACAACTGGCGTGCAGTGAACCAGGCGGACAGCAACCGCTCCGATCTTTATTTGCTCCTCGGTGCATAATAAAACTCCAGATACCGAGGTGACGCTCCTCGAGTGACGATTCATTTTGAATTTTAAACTCCTACTTCCCCAACTGTTGAATCACCCATTGTTTGAATATCTCCAAGAGAACATGTAAATATTGATAACTGATAGTGAGCAATTTTTTCCGAGAATCATCACCCATAACTCCTTTGGTAGTTGTTATAAGGTCTAAGATTTACAATACGAAATTCTCTTACTATTTTCCACAAAAATCCATTATTAGTATTAAATCTACTCCCAAACGCTGTAATAAAAATAAAAAATGTCCAAGTAAAATAACACCTTAAGCCAGTGGAATGAAAAAATATATGGAATGTTATGCGTCCATTAAATAGTAGGAGAATAAGTAATATTTTAGGTGTTCTTGAAAGCCTAGTCGGGAAAATCTTCCCTCAGTGTTTCCAGTCTTAGCGATCTAGATCTGATTGTGAGTACTGCTCAGCGTTAAATACTTGATCTGGTCTACATCCTCACGCGTCCCCAGTTTAGTCAAATAAAACATACGACAAATATGTCTAGTAAAGAATTCCATTCAAAAAACAATACAATTTAATGTTTCTAGTATTATTTGATCTGAAAAATTGTCGCCATAAAATCATTCATGTCCTCAATATGGTTTAATATTCGTTTTTAGCATTTCGAGATTTTTTAAACTAATAAGTACAGTATTTGAATTTTTTAAATTAATAATATATTTTGGGCAAATTATTATAAATTATATTAAATACTACAAATTTACATTTCTATAAATATTTTATAAATATTTATTAAATAATTTATTTTATGATTATTTTTTCCACGTAAATATAATAATAAGAATATTCATTTGAACTGCAAATTTATTACAAATAGAAATACCAAGTTATTTTGTAAGAAACAAAAATATAAATTCACTGACTAAACGTTTAATATATTTACAGTAATTTTTAATTATATTCTTTATAGTTTATTAAAAAGATCAGTAAAAAACAAGATATCTTACGATCCCTTGTTAAAAAGTACACCTTTTCCAAAATCTGTTTTTTCACTTTGATTTCAACAATGTACATTTTTCCAAATAATTTAAAACTTATTGCTGGAATTGAAATATAATGTAATCAAAAATGTTTTATCTGGAGTAATAAAAGCGCAATTATAATTTACTTTGTATGTATAAGAATTAAATCAGTATCGAATTAATACACGACAAACAGAAAACAATGTTCTCCAATTTATCAATATAATTAATTTTATAAGGAGTGAAATATTGCACGGGTCCGATTTCAATTGCATTAGCCCAGAAATTCCGATGCAATATTCTGCATTCATCGATCGTTCTTTTTCTCGGTATGGTCGATGTGGTGCGTTCGCAGCCGCACAAGACTTCATGCGTAACGACGTATTTCCTGTTGGATTTTTGTAAACAGTCTGGACATTGATCGCAAGTAAATAAGGCCCTCGTATATATACATGTTCCCGTGTAATTGGACATTAATCAAGGCACGTAATCGTTACAATCGATACCGTTGAACTTTATAGCGATTCGACACGTGCTGACGAAATGAAGCGTACCCTGAGCTCGGCTCAACAAGGCAGCCAAGAAGCATACTAATCACCGTGGCGAGTATCGTCTTAAGACGGGCAGGCCCGAAATGGGGAATCGTGTGAAATTTTCCTCGAATATAAGTGGTTTATGCGTTTTGGATTACATCTTGTTTACCTAAGCTTTTAAGTTTTTACACGAGACGTGATAATTGCCTTCAACCGAAAGTTCATGTTGTCCAGAAGTGGCGGGTTGGTGATTTAGACATAACACTTAAGAAGTACACTTTTAGGATGTAATCAGATGACTGCGGCTAATACTTCTTGGCTTTTAGAACGATGCGACAGCATAATAAATAAAAATGAGAGCTAACGATTTTTTGTCGAAGACCATGCTCGTTCCCATTTTTAGTTAATTAATTCCGTAGACACCTTTTACCACCTTGTTCTTAAGATAAAGCTGTTTTGCTACGTCAACGGGACGCCTGTCCGACAAAGTCTCCCATTTCTATGGACTTACGGTCGAATTGAGCTTAGCTCAACAAATTGATTGACCCACATGTCCCACATGTACGAAGCAGGCAATTAAAAGGCCGCGTCATGTGTTGCAGCGCAAATATTTGTGCGCATTCAGAGCACCGACCAACAGCAGTAGAAATATCTCCTAAGGTAGATATTAAATTAGCAGTAGGAGCAGGTTAGGAATACAGTAGTAAAAGTTATCGATCCTGGCTTAACCATCTTTGCTCTGGCCAGCGATACTATTTTAGGAATAATTTATTCTGCAAGGTTGGCAACGCGTCCAATTGTACAAATTCAATGCGAAAACTTGGTAATTAATGCTAAATTTATATGCACATAAGTCGGAGAACGTGTTAACTCTATTTGGCAGTGACCACTATTCATCAGATGTAATCAGACAACACTGTCGAGGGAAAAGATAGAGAGTGACTTTGGAGACGTTTGCAAATATATTCTTTCCGTTTTCCTCTGATCGCACGGTTAAAATTAAAAGTAAATCCGTGTCTCTTGGAATATCATTATTTTTAAGTTCTATGCTCACGTAACAACAACAGAAAAAGTGCAATGTAAATGTATTAAGCTAATTTCTTTTAGCGGCTTTCCAAGGAAACTGAAAAGTGAAATAGGCAAAAATTTAAATTAAAACTTCATTTCTTATCTTAAACACAAGATCTACACGAATCTGGAACACATTTTATTATATTTCATTTTGATAAAGTTATATTGACTTAGATTGTATGGAAGGCATAATTAAGACACCATTGCGTTCATTGTGATATTGAACTCTAAAGATACTTACATTCTTGTAAGTTCCTACTTCTAAGAAATTTACTTAGTTGCATAGAGTTCAAACAAGTGCGGTTGACTTCTGTAAAAATAAACAATATGCAGATGGGAACCACTCCCCCAGGAATAAACAAAAATAAGAGAAATGCTTATCACTACAGCGAATGCTCAAGACATGTTAACGATCTGGCCTCGATCAGAAAAATCTTTTTGCCCTAATGAAAGCTGAGAAGACTGTCTGATTTAATTACACATTTCTCGCGATATGGCAGATCATCGAGGGGAAGATCCATTTGAAGCAAGATTTAATGATCTATTCGTTGAAGAAATGCTTTAGAGATTTTGATTGACTCCATGTTACGAAGATAGAGAGTGAAATTACGATTGAATTCTATTTAGAAAAGCATGTGGGAAATATGTACAAGCCTGTGCAAAAGAAACTATAAGAAAAGGATTACACTAGTAACGTTTATTTAATTTTTAAAAATTCAAAAACGTAAATACCTGGCTAAGAATACTTTACGTTTTCATTAAAAAAAAAGTTGTATTAGTTTTCATAAGAATATGTGTAGTAGTAGAAACTAATGTTCTTTGACCGAGGAAATTTTTTCCTTGGACGTGTTTATCTTTATTTTATTACATACCTTTATGCAAGTTAAACTTAAAACAAACTTTACGAATTAAATCGATTTAGTAATTCTCGAATCTTCTTCATTATTTACATACACAAGTGAAGAAAATGCTGAAATGCTTTGAAATAAAATTATGCTTTTTCCTCACAATTTTTTCGTGAAAATAAAATGTATTTATACTTCCGTATGGGGATTCCATACACAAAGTAGAAGATAGAAGTAATTAATTCTCACGCCGAACTCCTTTTTTCGTTAATATATTATATATATATTCAGATTTTTATTAATATGACTATAATAAACAAATTTTAGTGTAAGCTTTAAATTTTGTATTATAAATCCTAAAATATGCTTGGTCTTTAGATCAATTCAAATAAATAAAGGAGGTATCTTGGAAACTAGGAAAATATGATAGTTAGATAATATTTGGCTTTTTTATAGTCGTCTTTATAGCGTCTTCTACGCTACGCTAACACAATCTCTACTGCAATCTAAATACGTCTGCTTTCTCCAAAGCCCATGTTTTGTTCCTTACACATCTTAAAAAAAATCAAATTTATGTTTTTTTATGATTGAAAAGTTTTAGTGGTTAAAATTTTAAATACTTACGCCGACTTACAAAGAGGCACGAACATATCAAATTAAGTCCGTTATATATCAATATTCTAAAATTATCTCTCAACTCATTACCAAAACGTGAATAATGACCCACTGCCCCGAAAGATCATATAAGGGAGTGGATCTCTATTTATAAATTAGCCAGAGGTGACTTGTGCTTCGAACAAAATTAAATTTAATGACAGAAATGAATACTGATTTTCTCGAAGAAATTGATTCTTGCACCGAAAAAGGAACAATGGATAAATATATCAAGTTCTAAGGTATCTATTTACAGGAAATTTTCTTTATCGTTGCTATGTCACGTACCTACGGGCTAATGAAATACATCCCGTCCTAAGTTCAGGTTTTTAAACAGATATCTCGTGTAATTTTAACTACGTCAAAACACACTCAATTTCCAAAGCAGCTGTCTGTTGATATGATGAATTGACATAGTTCGTATGAGCAGTTGATAATTCTGATCACGGGCTTACAGAACTTTTGTATAGCCACAAGCCAGAATAAATCGGCGGCGCCGACAAAAACATAGTATCGTACTTTATCGAGAAATTGTTTAGCATACAGGGGGGTCTAGTGAGAACAACTCTAGACGGATATGCCTACTTCCAAACTTAGTCATCCAAATGATGCATCGTAAATAATAATCGATTGGGCGCTTATCATTCAATGCACTTCCCTTGTAAAGGTGCAAGTTCCGACTTTTAAAGCACCAATGCAGGTAATTTACGCAGCAGACTGAAAAAAGTTTGCACTTCTAGATGTAACGAAGTAAAGATATTGAATGCAATCCAAAGAAATAATTAATTTGTGCAATTTGTATTCAGGTCATAAAACTTAATTAAACATTGAAATATTCCGCCGAGATAAAATTAGTTTATGGCCACATTCTATTACTCTGAAATCATCGATATTCCGATAATTTGTAAACTACTGTTCTGTTTATAAATACTCATATCCTTATAAATTTATATAACTTTGTCAATTTAAATAATAACATACAAATAAACTTCTAAATACTTACTTTGGCATGGGATCAATCAATTGACTAAATACACTCAAAAACGATGTATTAAATTGTAAAACTGGAAGCAGCTACTGTCTTCCTTTTTCAAATTGATGAGTTATCATTTAGAAAACAAGTCTGAAAACAGTCCCATTGATAGATTACAATCGGGATGAAAAAGTTGATCATATCTAATTTTAGCAGCGGACTGCAGATTGGCTGAATGTGCATCGGAAACTACTTTCATTGACCGTAAATCAATGCCACTGAAAAGCTCCTTTTAAAATTATTCATGCATGTAAATAAAACAGCAACAGCAACAGAAAAAGTATAGAACTGTGATCACAATTAGCATATATATCATTGAACTCGTTCGCAGACACAATTCAATGAAGAGAATTTGCATAGAAAATAGAACAAAATTAAAAGCTGTTCTATGAACAATAGAGACTACGACTGTCGCCGGAGATGCTTTGAAGGCTTTTGGTACTTTGTATGCTCGCAGATTGCTCTATTTAGACATTTAAAAACTTTGCACAATATTCGCAGTTGGAACTATTTACTTATATACCATATTTGATCTGGGGATTTGTTTGGAATTACCTATGTATAAAATAAAAATGCGACCGTAGTACACCATCCAATGGGGATGGAATAAAAGAAGATGAAAAAAAAATTTTGTATCTTATAGGGCAGTTTTTAATTTGTCAGATATCAATAAGGCATAATAGCAGCATAATAAATAACAAAATGAAAAATAAAACACTTTTAAAGGAGTATTTATTTTGCTTTTAATTTCCATGATAAGAAATAATACTTTGGAAATCTCTTCCAAGTCAAAGAACAACAAATTTTAACTTAACATTAATACTAAGTCAACAAGAGAAAAAAATGAAAGGATCTTTTTAATACTTTTATTTTACTCATCATTTTCCAGATTTATGAAATATTGTAGGTCACACGAATGTTCCTGTTCTTTGAATTTTTATAAATCTCTTCCAATTTATTAAGTGTATAATCTAAAGGTATGTTGATCTTTAAAAAGTTTAAGAATGGTAAAATTACGAACAATTTTTTGAATTTTTGTTAATTTTACTTATGCACTTTTTGTTGTGGTGATCTAATAATAAATCCAAATTCAATTTGAGATCATAATAAGCAATAGATTTTATTTGTCGCCATAAAACAAATCGTATTGTGACAAAAACGTAAATAACTAGGCAATTTACCTTAAAAGAGGTACGTACGAGTCCAATTCAAAGCTATAAAATTAATAAGCAAAATTTTCTAAAGTCAAATTTCCAAATTGATACATGTACGCCTTTAAAATTAGCCCGAAAATAAAAACAGAGCAGGTGCGTGAAGACCTTGTTATGTGTTCTACAAGGTATAATCATGTTAACAACATAAATTGGTAACTACATTCATCAAAGAAGAATAAAGAGCCTATGGAAAAATTCGAGGTTGTCTTTTTCGTGAACTATTTAAACGTTACTTAAAATAATCACTAATTTAAAATGATGTTAGGATGTTAAATTTTGACAAAAGTTGCATGACTGCTGCAAGGTGACCCAGTAGCAAAAACCCAGTTGCTCGAAAGGTGCATAACTAACATGAATTAAACCAGCATTCAAATCAAAGATTAGAATGGAATGAACAAAATACCTTTCGTCGAGATACTTCAAACAGCCGCGCCCAACAGACGTGTCATAAATAAGTTTATCTTATCTCATTTTTGTTGCTTCATTTCAGCATTGCGTTTCTTTTGGTGCAAGAGTGATATAAGAATGTGTCATTACAGCAATTATTAATTCATTCAGATTCGAAAATTTCGATTGTTAATTTGAAAAGAGCAAGGTAACAAAAGTGATCTAACCTTTTGTGTATAATTTAAGTTTCACACCTCTAGGCCAAAATTGAAAAACAAATGAGTTGCGACAAAAGTTTTATCGATGTTGATTTCTCTGGGTGTTTACTTCAGGTAGATAAAGTCGATAAGCCCGTTTGTGAAGATAAAATGGTTTAGGATGATAAAGTAAGGTTACGTGACGTAATCTTTTATGCCGTTTATATTTTTAATATAGCTACTAGAAAGTTTTGAAAATTCTAGAAGGAGGAGAATTTTCAAGAAATTTAATTTTACTCCAAAAAAAAATACATTTTCTATGTGTGAAATAATTAGAAAAAACTCGAATACCCCCATCCCTCGATTTACACGGTACTTAATTTACACGATTTCAGTCTTACACGGCTTCCAAATTTTGAAAAGTATATGTATTTTCTATTTTTTCCTATTATTTCACATACGTGTACACTGAACGCGATCGTTTCGCAAACTCATTTACAACACAGATCGCGATATTGAAAGCGTCTTGAAGTCTCAGAAAACGATGAAAAATGCGCTTAATCCATACGAAGAAATTTGCAAATACGTCCGTTAAAGTAAACAAATGTTGATCACTAAATTCGTAACATCAACCAAAATCTAATCGAACCACGAATTATCGAACAAAACAAAATAAGACATGCTCCTGAATTAAATTTCTTTTAGGGACTAGGGCAATGATTTCTGCGACAATCAAACAAAAGGAGAATTCTGTTTTTTAAAACTGGTTTTAATTTCTTTATTTTTATTTCTTAAGAATAATTTGTAATTTATTTTTATGTTTTCCATTTTTATAAATGCATTTAAATATTAAAAGCATGAAAAATGAATGTTTGAATAGATTTCGACTTTAGTTTCGACACTTTTCGTGCAGTGGAATCAATTTACGTTTTTCCATAAAATTCGTTCCTCATTTTACACGGTTATTATGAACATATTTACAAAATTTCCTTAAATTCTTTGATTCGATTTGCGCGGTTTAAGTTTCAGTTGAAACTAACCTTCATTTTTATATGCGTACTGTGGATCACTTTACACGACTTTACATGGAACGTATCTACCGTGTAAATCGAGGGATGAGTGTATATTACAAATATCTACAATGAAAGACCAGTGTTCTTTGGTTTCTAGAATGAAAATTATGCATAATAAGTGTAATGATTTCAAGAAAAAATTCTAGAAAAATAGTTCTAAAGTGCTTATGAAAAGTTCTTTCTATTGATACTTGATATAACAAAATAATTTATTTTCGGAAGGTACCCAAGTTTAGCTCCCAAATTCATGGAAAGTAGATTTTTTAACTTCTGTTTGTTAGCAATATGCACGACTTAGTATACCTTTCAAGACCAGAAAAATTTTGCTAAATCTAAATTTTAAAATTCGTTTTCAATTTTAACTTCTCCCGAGATCCAAAATAGCAAAGTAAAACTTTTTCCAGTCTTTTTTTAAATTGCGGAAATAAATGTTATACAAAATTTACGAGCTCTATCCTATCTATCCTAAAATTTTAATTTATACGAAGATTTCGCATATTCAATTTATTTATTACTTGCTCGTCGAATTTGTTGTTGGCCTTTGCAATTCGCACCCCGCCTTTCGTTCGTTCATAATAAAATGCGTTGGTAAGTAATCTGCACACATATTTATTTATTTTTTAAATTCTGGATTATTTATTTTTTAAATTCTGGATAACTGTGGAATATTAATGAGTTAGATTTGGTGTGGGTGTGCGGTTTTCAAAAAAAATCCAAAGCGATGGGCTTATTTTTTTTGCACTGGTGTCGTGATAAGCATCAAATTAAGAAGCTTGTTGCAGGTGTTCCAAAAATACATTTCTCATGAAAAACAGACAGTGATGATCACTGCGAAAACCTAAAACACCTTGTTTGCAAGTCTGTAGATAGAAAAAACCCTGACGCCACCTTTTCGCGAAGACGAACTATAAAGACATTGCATTTTAAATAAAAATCAGGTAATTTGAAAAATTCTGCCAATTAAATGATTGGAAAATTCGCTTTTATCTCGACAATTAATATCAAATCGCACGGGGACCCGGTAAATGAGGTTTCGATCGATAAGAATTCAATATTTACCGGTGCCGCCCATGGGTGTAATGCGCCCCCACTTCGCCCTCCTCGTCCGTCACAAAAAAAGAAAAAGCGGAGAAAGAAAAATTAGCACTAAGATTTACGTGGCGGAAAGCTTCCGTTAAGCTCCGCGGCAAAGTTAAAGCGGCGCGGCAAACTTTGCACACGGAATCCACTGCGGCGCCGTTGAGCGGTTTATCAGCGGTGGGCATGGTGCAGAAACTCGCGGACGCTCTTAGCAGTCGCGTCTACGTCACACGGTGTCAGGGAAGAAGGAGAGACAGAGCAACCGGGTCTTATTCTTAATCTTTACTAGCCCCGGACCCCGTTAGGCCTTCTTAGAGCTGGTGAGGAGTTGGTGGTGCCCGACGGCGAAGGCCCCCTAAGCAGGTTATTTGTCGGAAAGCTCGCGGTTCGTGAGGTGTTGGTCGATCGTGCTATTGAAACGGAACCTCCGTGACACCCAATCCACCTCAAGGGGTTAGCTCCCTTGCACGTGATAAAGACCTTAGCTAAGCCATAAACTGGCCGTTTTAAGATCACCAGAAGAAAGTCGGCATTTGAATCAAAGTTTGTCTCTTTACAGGTGGACTTGAGCCGATCGATCGATCGATTGACATAGAAAGTGATAAAATCGGGAAATATGTGAGACGAGTGCTTATCGTGCGTGTTTGGTCATAAGTGAGTTTTATCGATCAACAGGTTGTTGATTACTACTGCTCCAGTTCGCGCACAAGATCCACGTTTCAGTGAAAATATTATTCTGAAGATTTTCTATTTGCAAAAGTGGAAGTTGTGTAGCGATCAAAGACGAAGACGATCTTCCTCAAGGAGAAATCATCGAAAATCAATCCGCTGAGAGGCTGAAACGGGCTGTTATATAACGACACCGGTCCGATTCTAATGATAATAGAAGGTAAGTTGATACTGAGCCTCAATAATTAGCAGTTGAGGCCCCTTCTCTTGTTGCCACGTTGATTACGCCGCTAATTAATAAGGTCGCCGAAGTCTACGACAGATTTCGGTGGCGAAATCTCTGCTAGTTGATAACCCATTCGGCCGAAGGATTGGCTGGAACCGCAGACTTATCGGCGAGCTTTCCGGCGCCCTCCTAAATTCTGAAGTGCCAGTTCTGTACACAACGAGTCCAAGTCTAGTAGTCGGCGGGAAATTCAATTTCACGGTTGCGGTTAGTTCGCGGAAATCGATAAAAAGCGAATTTCTAGCCCCCCTTCACACGTTCTTTAAACTACAATCAAAAACCGCAGAATTTTCGTTTTAATTGCTTAGTAAAAGGAGGGCAAACCCTGTCAATAACCTTTTAGTAAAAGATTACAAATGGTAATTCAGTTTGAAAAGGTTCCCTTCTATGTTCTTCAATACGTGAACTCGCAAATTACATAACGATTATACACCGAGTAGCTTATATAAAATATATTTCATAACCTTCTCTTAGGTGCTAAAAACTCCTATGAAAATCTCTTCAATTCGTCTTTTATGACTCTTATAAGGTTCATCTAAAACAAAAACAAAACATCCTTTTAAAATGCAACAAGAACTATGAAGTCTTACTCGAACTCAATTTAAAGAAAAAAAAAGTTCTATCCCCAGATATAGATTTTAGTTTCTATATAAAAACGATAAAATCATCTGCGATAAGACATAGATAACTTTACCGAAAAAAAAAACAAAAATTAAATGCATGAATCGCATAAGTGTGCACTTGCACCGATAAAGGAAAAAGTCGCCAAAAGAATAGATAAATACATTCAAAAGTTTTATACTCTGAGAGCTTCCATTGAGTTTTTGAATCATATTCTCAAGAATTTCCTTATTTGAATAAAAAAGGAAAAAATATGCTGACGAAGTAGGTACAGTATATGCGATTTTTTGTGAACACGCCTAGAAAATAAAATGTTATGGAAATCATTCTAAATTGCTTATCGTCCGACGTCCCACTTTCGCATTTTGCCGAAAAGTTATAAAATGAGGACAACTTCAAGTATTTTTTGAGAAAAATGATGCATTTGCTTATTTATAAATCAAAAATAAAATTTAAGGTATCAAAAAAAATTCTTTTCGGCGTGATACAAAATATTTGTACCAAATTAACACTTCATCTAACTTGAACGTTAATTTCTTTTTTTTTTTAAATATGACTACTGTGAAGTACCCAAAATTGCGAAGTATTAATTTAATTAATAATAATAACAATTTAATTATTTTTTATTTTTTATTTTTTTTAACAATTAAGAACTTTCAGAAAAAATAAACAGATTTAGCATATTTGCATATTAAAAACTTGTGATTTTGAAATTTCCAAATTTTCATCTGTCGAAATTTAAACCAAAAATTTCTGAAAATGGTAACATCAAATTGGACAGCAACAAGGGGGCATTAATTTTTCTGTCAATATAAGCGTCCATTGTTAAGACAATTTTCTGGGAATAACTTAAACAGCGTGTAAATTTAAAAAATCGTATGATTGTGACTAATTTGAAAATTTTGAACTTTCACTTTAGGTTAAAGAGATTATTCTGGGTGTATATGACTCAAAACTATTTTTTTTTTGTAGAATTGTTCATTATGTGGTGTTTCATTAAAATGTTTCACAAAAACTTGTTTGATAACAAATTGATTTAAAAATGTGAACATTGTATTCTGAAATGTGATCTGTTCGTTTGTTTTTTTCTTCAATTCATTTTTAAAATGTGTTGAAATCAGTTCGTTCTAATCTTACATCCTGCTTAGCCGTTTCAAGATAAATGCGACTGGGAACTGAGATGATGGGCTCTTTACGTGGCGGATAAATCCGAAAATGAGTAATAAATGGAGCACAAACCGTCCAGACCCACGCGCAACTTCAAGGTAGCTTCACCAACACTTGTCCGGAGTTTCCTGTGGGGGTGTACTTTCCCCATTATGACCCATTGTTTACGCATATTTAGAATAATTCCACCGCGAAGTCGCCTAATTAAAGCACCGAGTCCCGGCGACTCTGGCGGTGTTGAAGTGATCTTATTATTGCCTCAGCCGTAGCTAAGTAATCGCACTTATTCCACCGATAATCCAAAAATAAACATAACATTGTTGAAACAAGTCGAAGATGCATTGGTGTATTTAATAATTTGGCACACAGTACCTGTGAATTTCGCTTTTTGCAGCCATAAACCTGTCGCGTCGTTCCTGTTATAGAACAGAAATCGCGACACCGACATCGGACGTCTATCTGGCATTATTCAAACTCGGCCTTTTCGCCTATTTCAATTCATAGTGAAAGTTTGTGCAATGTCACGAGGAGATTGCAGCTGCTTCTCGCTTTCTCACAACCTTGACTTCCTATTGTATATTAAATTCGAAATTGTGCTGGGCGGACTCCTTCAATCTGAATTTCGTAATGAATCTAGATCTTGAAACGCACTCACTCGTGCTCAATTCGTCCAAGCTGGTTTCAGCACTTCAAAGAAATTGCATAGGCAGAAGGTCGCCTGAGCCGAGCGTAGGAGAAATGATTAAGATTTTATTAAAGCTCAAAATGTGAAAACAAAATAAAAAAGAAAACAAGAAAGACTTATAGCCGCGAATAAATCTTTCGCACGTAGGTCGTTATTAGTAGACCTGCTTCTTTAACTTTTAAACATTTTTTTCATTAAGTTTTCATTCTTATACGGTGCGATCGTATCTGCAACATTTCCAGTCGAAAGTTATAATGTTACTGGCTTTTGTATTTTACCTGCCCAGATGAGGTAGGAGTTGCAATTTTTGCTGATTGAGTCAGTTGCTCAGAATGATAATGACTAACAGAAATGTGGTGTAATTGTATTTAATGATATATGATTGTCTGCAAATAAAAATTGAATACTTAAAAAATTCTGATTCGTAATTTTAAATTATACGAAAAACTTCAAATATGTCTCATTTTTGCATCTTGAAGGTCGTACTTATATACAAACTTTATGATACAAGCCTTAACTATTATGACAACATTTTATGATTTAAAAATGGATTCCTTCGATAAAGTACTTTTAGATCTATAAATAACAAGACATATATAAAACTAATGAATTTAGAAAATTTTGTTTTCCTTCCCCACTGCGGACTTGTTACTTTTTCCTATGTTGAATTTAAATTACATGACAGAATTAATCTATTAGGTGAGATTTTTGAGCAAAAATTGGTTAAAAGTTTACTTAGATAAGACTTAACGACAGATAAGATAAACATTTTAACGAAAGGGAATATGTAAATTCCGATTAATGCGTCAAGGAATCAAACGTAAGTGATGTTTACGGTCCAGTCACTTAAAACTAACTACACTAAACTTTTCTTACGTACTAATTAATTGTTACTGAACAAATCAACTACTCTCTACACCTAGTACTAAATGCGAAGTACACGTTGAAAGTTTTCTAAGGGCCAAAAATTAAAGAAATTATTGTGATATTCTCTTTTAAAAAAATGTTTTTTCTTATAACTTGATTTCAGCTTTCTCATTTCTTTCTAATTGATTGAAGGAAGCTAAGCTTTTATGTCTTTAATTAAGTTAATATAAAGTATATTGATTACAATAAGTTCACGGGGTAAAGGGTATTTTCAAATCCACAAAGACTAATAAAATGATGAAGAAAGACAATGATGATGTTCATGATGATTGATTATCATAAACCCTTCATTTTTACTGTTCTTATCAGAAGTAATTAAACACAATTAAATGCGATTTCTATGCGATGCAAAAATTTCCTTCTAATTCTGATGTGTGAATCGAACCTTTGTCCCTTTGCCTTTGGAGCCCTTTTACGTTAAAATTTGTACAGTATTGTACAAGACGAACAAAAAATTAGCTTAGAACGCTAGAGTTTCAGAGTTCACCTTTAATTTGTTTGCTGTTATATCAATCTAATAATTTGCTATATGCCTTGTTTGATACGCGTCTTTCATTGTCCTCCCAAGTCAAAACACAAATTGAATGTTTGTAACACTCGATTATTATTTCCAATCAAGAAAACAAGATGTGACTGATCTTTTCAAATCAGTATCAAAGAGGATGATTTTCTTAGAATTATTTTGCATTCTGCATCTATGGAAAGTGAAAAGTGATAACAAGAATAAATTAGGTTACTTTGCATTAATTTGTGCTATTGTAAATTCATATGATTTTATAACTTCAGTACTTTGGAAACTTATCTCAAATCATTTTGTTTTTTCACACTATTTCATGAATATTATGATAAATCTATAATTTATTAAGTGATTGAAGTGAATCTTTATTTATGGACTAGATTTTGTATTCCTTGATGAATTTTAATTATCAATTATTAATTATTCACTTCAAATTGAAATAAAAGTGAAGTTTGAAAATTGATTGTAACAATTATTTCGATAAGATTGATGATCCGGTTTTGTTTCTATTTCCTTACGATAGGAGTGTGTCATTAATTTTGAAAAAAAGGAAAATTCTTGCAGGAACGTTTTACTTTTCAAATTTTTATTAAAAATGAAATTCACTCGGTAATAAGTTTAACTTCGAGACATATTACTTTGGCATAGGGCCAAGAATTTTTTAGAAATGATAATAAGAAACTAATATTAATTAAAAGGTGTCAAATTAAATATGTATTATGGCAAATTATGAGACCTGGTCTCAATTGAGCTGATTATCTAATTGTGTCTATTGTCCAAAGTCTTGACAAACGAACTTAGCATTTGGTAGTTAAAGAAAGGTTGAAGAAATTTTGTTTCCTTATGATAAAATGTTCCATTGTTATGAAAAAATTAGCAACTTGAGCAATGACCGTAAACCAAAAGACAGGTAAATGCTTTTTTGTAAATGTTACTTCACGTTCAAAAGCTACATGCTAACAAATGAAATAAACCAAAACAAGTTTTGCGTCTCAGTTACCGGTGCTTACGCTTTTCAGGTAAGTATAGCGCAAAAATGAGGAAATCGTCGTGAGTAATCAGAGGGAATTGACCAAAACGCACTTCGGATTGCTTAATCTTCAGGCTCAAAGAAAGTTTACTCGGCTGGAAATTCACTTGCTGGAAAGTCCAAAAGACTGAGAATGACTCTATTTCGTCAGAAGTCTCTTTTTCGTGCTAAAGAAAAAAACCCCCATGGTGTTTGCGCGATTAGCGCTGGAAACCAGTTTAATATTTATAAGACGCTTCTAATGGATTTTAATGACTGAGCGGCTTCCCGTGAGATTGAAGTTTGCAATAGATACGAAATCCAGCTCATTAGAACTGTTAACTGGTTCGCCTTAACTTTTCAAAGGAAAATATTTCAAGCTTTTTCCACCTGGCTGGGTATGTGAATAATGTCCGTGGGTTTTATGATTGATTGAAGAGCTTTCTGACGTCAAAATTAGTGGAAAGGTAAAAAGGTTTTGTGTCTGGTATTGCATGACATTGAGCATACACAACAATAAAAAACCTAATTACACGAGGCGCCTAGGTAACACTTAAGACCTGTTGACGTTTTTACCTTGTTACGTTATTTTTGTGGTATTGACGTGAACGCGAGATGAGGTTACACCAATAAACAGACTTAACTAAGATTCAGGCGAGATTTTAGAAGTGTGGAATTGTATTGATTGCTAGATTACTAACATTTTAAAAAAAATGCTTAGATCCTCAAATAATATATCAATTTACTGATTTGATTTATTTTAAGGAGTATAGGATGTCTGTACGTTATAGGGCCATTATTTTAAGCAGAGATTAAACTATATTTATATATCGAAGTAGCTATAAAACTTTATATGAATTCTGATTTAATCGATTGCTACCGTTCCAATATCAGAATTTCTTACGACTGGGATACTATCCATTGTGAACGTACAGTTTTGTGATAAATTTTCGGAAATCCAATAATTATAAAATTTTATAATGAATCATACGTTCCAGGTGGATAACTCTTGAAAATAGGTGAAAGGAATATGTGACTTAACTGAATAAAAATTTAAAATGAAGGACAATTTGGTGCATAATTTTAGATAGTAACAGCTTTCTACATTCTCAATTCTTTCAGAACTTTCAAGTAGAAAAGCAAAAATAACAGCATGGTTAGAAAAATATTACAAACAATTTTAATTCAATTTAATTTAAATGATAATAGAAACAAACAATGTTTTATATACAATATTTTACGATCGCAATTCTCAATTGATATTGTGGCAGTCTTGTAATATTTAGCAATAGTAGTTTTTTGATTCAATACGTATTTACGATTGTATTTAATATTATTCATATTGTAAAAAAGAGTAATTAAATTTTTAATAATGTAGAATAGAATCGAAGTTAGGCAACTCAATGGTAGTCCAGTTAAGGTGAAAATAGGCATCCTAAAATTGCAATTCACCAAAATGTGTCGCTGTACGATGCTGAACTATGTTACGAGTTAATATTTTTATGTAAAATGCAATTATTACAAGATTGTAAACAGCATCAATTGTTTAAAGCCAATCACATTACTCATTTGTGAAATAATTTATCACACCGCGAAAGCTATTCAATTGTTGCTGCTGATAATGAGAAAATAAAATTTTAAAGCAACCTTCATTCATTACTTATTAGTACAAGCTTATTTATTGCGAAGTAGTAAAGATATATGCATGAATTTTTCAAATACGGTGCTCTAGTGCGTTTATTAATTGCTATTAATTCCTGACATCGCATAAATGACACCTGTTGCAGATAATTTAGTGCGGTCATCAAGCAAGGTAGCATCGAAGACATTCGAACGACATACGATAAACCAGTTAAGCATTGATTCATTCTAATTTTCTTGATGAGAGAGAACGCATCGAGAACTTTCTTAACGACACCAGACACCACCTTGGGATATTGATATTAACTATGTAATTGCCCATGAATGCACCCCGACTGCAATTAATGGAGCATAGTTAAGCTCTCCCGCCATTTAAGTTCAAACTGGTTAATAAAACTGTCGGCTTCAACCGGGTAGAATGCTTCATAATTAGAAGTAGCTACAAATGGGTTCTATAAATAGAAGAAATATAAATTCCAACAGTTCTTGTTTGCAGTGTTTAATGATGTATTTTCTCACTACCTAAAAAATTTATTGGATCTTTTTATCCAAGGAGTTTATTATAAAAAAAAATGGATTGGTATTGAAAAGCAATTAACATTAGCACTCCGATTCTAAATCATAAATATCTGTTGGAAAACGCATTATTTTACACACATAAAAGTTCCCCTATTTTCCTTTTTTAAGTAAATTATGAACTGAACTGATTAAAAGCCGCTCAAAATGTTCTCACTTATTTGCAATGGATTTGTGGAGTTTTTCTTATCAGTGACTATAATTTTGAGCATTAACATAGTTAGCAAACCGTCTAAAAATAGCTGAAGTGCGTAAATTTTTGTTATCTCATTTGAAACGTTAAATAAAGCAAAATGTAGCTTAATTTATTGATAACAAGTCGGCTCACAATAAGACGAAAAATTTAGTATAGTGTGCCGCTTCGCTTTAATTTTTGCTACTAAGTTCTTTTTTTTAATTTTTTAATTCATAGTACTTATATTACAAGATTAAATTGTTAAAAACGTCAATCATATACATATGTAATAATTGTATTATTAGCAATTATTTATCATTCGTATTGTTCAGATAAGGGGAAATGTAAGACGTGTACACTCGAAAAAAGTTGACCTTAATTCATTCTAGTTTTGTTTTTTTTTTTTAAATATAATCATACGACGTTACGTTATCGATTTTTGTATATGTAAAAATTTCGGAATTTTTATTATATTTTGTATTTTACCCGTAATTACTAATGCTCTTTGGAATATCTGAATTTTTCTACAAAAAAACTAGATTTTAAATATGTTGTGATTGCAAAGATTATTTTCTATTTCTATACTCTTCAAGAGTTCTGCAATTTATTTGCACTTATGAGTACAAATTTAAAAGTAATATATCGTCCCTCGTATTAATGAATTCAATTAAAATCAATATAATGGTTATCTTTTCTAAAATGTATCCCATTCTCTGTATTTCCAAGAATTACAAATTTGGAGAAATTTAAACCTACCCAATTTAATTAAGGCAGCTTCGCTTTAAAATGAAATGGTGTTTTTATTTAATATTTTAATTAGGATTAATAAATATTATGCCAAAGTTTAACTTATTAAAGACATATATTAAAGGAAAAATTAATGAATAGGTATATTAAAAGGAAAACATATCGCTTCCTATTCCTATAAAATTTTTGCTTATGATAAACATGAGTTTTGAAAATCCAGATCAATATTTTGATTTCAATCAATCATCGGTTTAATTTTTTGTATTATAAAAGCACGTAATTAGTGAACTTTTCTCTCATATATTGATTTTATATTGTTTGCTTTGATCCTACACAACTTTGTGCTGATTCTTTTGTGGCATACAAATAAAATTTCAATTCACCGAAAGCCCCATTGAACAGAAATCGATCGAGCTAAAGCATACAACCTGTTGGTATCAATTTTTATTGATTCAGCTGAAAAGGTGATGAGTATGTGAGAAGTTGTGGAGTCAATGGCCGAATTTCACCCGGCTAATGATTCGTCTAATTAATTGTGTGAGCAACAAGTTGCCGATTGCGATCAGGTGGTCGGAGCGCCCCCGCACACATACAAAGTTGGCGGGTGCAAATTAATCGCACTTTTTATTAAACCGGACTGATTCAAAGGTGAGTTTATTTTTGTAACCGCTCACACAGTCGCACCGCGTCGTCGCACGAGGCAGTTTTGCAGAATTAACCGAATCCCGGTTACGCAACAAGTCAGAAGTCGCAGTCGGATCGGACCGCAAATCTGGGCCACTCTGACATTCAGTTCGTTAAGCCGATTTAGCCGGGAGTTAGATTAGCTCCTAGCGCTGGCTCTTTTTTATCTATTTGGTGTTTTTTATTGATCGGATTAGGTCCGTGAAATGCATATTTAGTTGCAGATGGTATCTAGCGCACCGCGCCGCGGCCCGTGCTCCGTGCACCGCTGCAGTTGCAGTTGCTCTGCATCTTTAACCAGCCAGGCAGCAGGGCAGACCACAGCGCGGTGCGACGGAGCGGTCTCAATTTGAATGGGAGCTATATGGCCATGGATTCGTTTTCTTTGATAAAACCGAGTAAAAGTCTCGTCGTCGCGATTGTGTTACACCGGCTGCGATTGTCCCGCTCCTCCGTAGACGTACTTGCTATTTTTTGACTTAATTTATGATGACGACTTGCAGTCGATTCACTAGGAACCCCTTTAGTGCACTTAAGGCGGAAATATTAGATAATCGCCGCGAATTTGATTCACCTTAGCTAATTGAAGCGTAGAACACATTTCGAAAAAATCTTTCTGCGTGACAGAAATTTTTCAACAACGCCTCGCTGTCTAAAATGCCACTTTATTTTAATTCAATTATTTTTAACTCATCTGACGATCAGCTAATGGTGCTGAGAAGTGCACTCATACTTGACTTTGTATCCCAAAATACGTACGTACATACACCTTCCTATAAAACAATTCTTTTTCTGAATTTTTCGCAAAAAATCTAAATTTTGTATATTTACGTAAATTCGGTCCACACTGAAATTTTTTCTATACACAATTAAAAATGAAATATTTTATATGACAAAATAAACAAGTTTACAAAGTTAACCTATAGTATCATCCCTTTTAATAATTAATATCAACTTTGCTTAAATATATTAACATATGAAGAAAAATTGCAATATTATTAATAAATTAAAAGTATATTACAGTAAGATATGCAAAATGGGAATATAATAAAGAACTTAAGGTACCCTAATTTTTCTTTTAAAGCTATGATAATAGCTAGTAATATTAAAGTAATATTGCATACGACATGGTGTATTGATCATTTTTCCAAATCCCGTAAAGTAAAATCGTATAATAAAAAAGAAAAGTGTAATTTTAGTAGACAAAATGGAACCATTTTTTTTCAACTTAGTGGTTTTACAATGCAACCGTGATACATAATTATCTAATTAAGATTTTGTGTTTTAAAATAGGTAAACACTTTTATATGACATGATATATTAGAAATGGGTATTTTTTAGTTAGTTAGAATTATCATAAATTTTACGACTTTTTTAAATGTATAATTATAGACAACGTCTCCTAGGAAAACGATAATCCTTGCCAAAAATTTAACATTAGTGTGTCCTCTATTGAAGTCTTTTTTATATTCAAGTGTGCCGCACTTCTGAAAGATATAGCTGAAATTGTTATTAGATTTTATAGAGTTTTCATTCTAAAGAACAAAATTCCTTCAAAGGCAAACAAATAAGTAAAATATTATAATTATAAAATTTTGAATGAATATGGCGTGTAAAATTGTTTTTATTAATTACAGAGCGAAATTGAATCCTTTCAGATTTGTTTTCATCAACTTTATTATAAAATGTGATTCATCAAGGCAGTTTTGCATATTGTGACTGCTTGACATGCAAATGTTAATTTTTAATTGCTACTGTGTCATGTCACGCTGCAGACGGTGTAATTGACACTCATTCAATTGAAATCCGCCGGAGCCCTCCAGACTGACGAATGAGTATACAAAAATTATGAATCGCCAGGTCTGTCGAAACAAAAGACACCTCGTGTTTGGTTACCAAACCGCGATAAGATTAATTCCTTGAACCACATTTGGCCAAGACGATAAGTTCTGGATATGACCTGGAAGGTTACGAGTTGTACCAGCTTGATAACGACCTGGCGAACAAGGTGACGAAGCATGAGGTATAATTATGGATCCTATTATCTGGTTGGACAGATCGGACCGTGTATATGACGAACCGCCGCCATCTCCGTCGTAGTGTGAAATTTCTCCAAATGAACTCACGGTCGTTTAACAAAGTTTCCGCATTAAAGCGCTAGTCGGGTATGTCGCGGCGGGACGGCGACGTATGCGCCGGTAAATGCGGTACAGACAACGCGATGATTTGCAATGTAATGGACGTAATAGCCACATGTGTTACGTAAGAACTGCTCCGCTGCCCTCGCAGAGTTTTCCCAACTTTAAATTCAAACCCTGTGTCTAATCAACTGCAGCTTCTTCCACTGGTAAATCTGCGCCGGTCTGCACACACAATAGAAAGTGCAATAATATGGAAAAGGTGCGTACGGTCAACTTACGCAATTTGCGCAAGGAATATGACGAACTGCGCATACCGTCGCTGTCGCAGTTTCTTAATTCTTTTGAATTTTAGCCAGGCCGGAAAAATAATTTTCAGCAGCTAACAAGTGGTTTTTCCTGTCTGCCCAGAGTAAGCTAGTGGCAAATGCAAATTTCTGCAGGCGAGATCTCTTCCGCGCTTAATTTAGCCCCCGAGCTAACCTGCCGTGCAATAAATCGCCACAATCTGTCGGTGTTGTTTTAAAACTGGCCTACAAGCCTAAAGCTTGTAAACAAACCAGGCCCCCTTTCCTCTCATCTTGTTCCCATATGTTACAGACAACGGAGCATACATCGCGCGGCACTGGCACAGCTCCATGGAACGTGAACTTGAATTCAAAGCCAAGGGTCACTAACTAATAAAACTAATAAAAACTTGAAATCGTATAGGCCGTTTGTGCCAGTCGCCTAATGGCCGAGATTGACTTCACATGCGCAAAATTAATTCATAATCGCTTATTTTTTTCTACCCCGGTGCTCGTTGCGTAAATCTCACATGGCGGCTGCCAAAATCGCACGATGTTCAATCTACCACGCGGCGGAAAAAATTTTGTTTACCTTGCATAAATAGCAAACACTTTTTTCTGACTTAGGTGACATAAGATATTTAAAATATTGTCTTCTGCTAAATACTTGCAGAAGTACTTTTGACTTTTGAAAAATTTACCCGTGCATCAGTGCCGATAAGAATTTTATCTCTCAAGATATATCAATTTAATTTATAAGTGGCTGAATATACCTAAACCCAAGGTACTTATTATGGCGTTAAATACTCGAGTTGCAGTTTACTTATTTAACAATGCATAAGTAACACATAAGCAGAATTTAATGTAATTATCGCTATTTACCTTTGAATATGTGAAATACGAACATCACCGATCACGTCATTCACCACGTTATACAGCGAAGCATAAAAACGCCTATCGGGAATTGCAAAGCAAGCTCTACTATAAACTCACTTTGAAGGAATCAATCATTTGTCTTGTACTTCAACACCTGGCACGTGGTGATTACTTCCTGTGCGCATTTAAAAAAAGTCTTAGAAGAGTTTAAATTTGACAGTGATGCAGAAAATAAAATAAAAACGTCAGTAAAGGAATATTTTCACGCTAAACTCGTATTATATTTTCTTAACAGCATAAAAGCTCCTTATTTTACACTTGAAAACCGTTACTAATTTTAAGGAGGATTGGAGCAAAAATACTACTTTTAAATTTAACATTTTTATGGCTCAAACTACAAAATTACAAAATTCGATCTTCAAGAATAGGTTTTATACCAATTCTTTAGAAATTAAAATTCGAGATTTTAACACACAAAACTAATTTTAAAAAATCTATTAGAATGCACCTAATTCATACTGCAGTTTAAGTTTTGGAAGTGTGAACCATACTTCTCACTACGCACTATTCTATTACTATTTATTTCTATTCAAAAAGAAAAAAAAACAGAATTCTTTCATTTTGTACAAAGGACACTGGAAATATAAAAATATTCTATGATATTTGTCTATTGAGAACTTTTAAAAATATTTTCTTTAGTAATGTGTTTATACGATAAATTTTTAAGGATTATGCGTAGCTTGACACATTTATGAGAATATTTTGTGATGACATAAGAACGCCTAATGCTTTGTTCATGTTTGATTTTTTTTGTATAGCAAATGATTAATGTTGGTATTATTTTGAAGACGCACATATTTTTTGTCATAATATTTTATATAAAATTAATCATCTCTTTTATTTTGTATTCTGTCGTAAAATGTTTATATAATTCAATTAAATAATAAAAAGGAAATGAAATGGCATTGATTGAAATAAACGGAAAAAAGTATAATTTTTATTTCATGATTGAATTTATTATCAGTAAATAACTTTAAAGCATAATAACATTAATTTATTTTTTTAGTAGTAAAATAAGACATTCGTGTTACACGCAATACCTCTAACATTGGATACAATTAAACTGTCATTGTACGACCACGCGTTATGCGTACCAAATCCGTAATATTATGTACATTCATTTCCTCGCAAAGTCGTCTTTAAATGATAAATAAATTCCTCATTTCACGTCGCAACTCCTTCAAGCATCTTCGCGCGAAGTGTGTCAAATTTACACTTGTTATAAAAACGCTTACTTCCGCCCATGTTGTTCTTAAAATATCAACTTCACTGACAACCCCGCAAATTTTTGCCTGAGACGATGCACGGGAGAAAACTAATAAAAATTTGCTTCGCAAATGAATTCTATTAAACAAAAACATTATTTTTGGCCGCTCGGTCGAAAGATAATCCGCTTGGCCAGACAAACACTAAATCTGATGTTGCATTGATGGTGACAAAATGAGAATTTATTACGTGAATTAAAACTTGACATGGACTTACGCTCGGTGGCACCATAGTGTCATAACATAAAGGTCAGTAAGATGTCGATATCCAAGTAGTTGAGATTTGTTTGTAGTCTTCGCAGACTCAAAGCACGCGTTAATGGTTAATGGCTTCCCAAGTCCGCGTTTGTCACCCATTAAAAATTGATTAAGTGATTTTTAAATTCATGTACTTTTTTTTAATTTATTTGCAGGTAAGGACGGCTATAAAGTGAAAGTAAGTTTTATCCTTAAATTCGTTTTGTTTATTACCCCTTTTTTAAGCCATTCATTTAACTGAGGTGGATGTTTTTCATAAAAATGATGACATCTGATACACATTGAACGTTAAAGCTAATTAAAAGGCATATGGCTACTCTTAAAAAAAATCAAAATACCTACCTTCCCAATTAAACATATTATGGAAGGGAGGGTTCATAGGTGTAGTCTTATTACATTCCTATAATAAATACTTATAGAAATACTTAAAAAAAATTGTGGGAAAGCTGTAACCTTAAGTTTAATATTCCTAATACTATTTTTTCATTAACAGTTTGATCAGTTCTATGATTTTTTAAATGTACTCTTGTTGTATCGTGTTACTTTTATCGTCCAGAAAGCTTAATATGGAAAGAAATTCAAAAACAGAAAGACGTTTGATGGCATATTAAAGTGGCATCGAACTGATAAATGTACACCTTTTAATTCTCCTTATCTTTTTTCCACGTTTAGGAATAAAATTTCATAATTACATGCATTTTCAATTAAATATCAATAAAGTAAGGAACACTTTGGTCATGATTCTAATTAAGGCCTTAGAATTTATATGTGCCGTTTCAAAAATACTTTCGCACTTCTTCTATTGCAATTTGATTTTCTTTCTTTTATAAGAATGTGTTATATTGTCTTTAACCTTTTTTTACATCTTTTTAAACTCACTAGCACTTCTTATTTAATATGTAATCTTGAAAAAATCCAAAATAATTTCCAAGAACTTGTTATAACATTGAAATAATAATGGCTCTTAGAATAGCTTGCATTTAAAAGCAATGTATTGAATATGTACATCCTTTAAATTATTTTTCGAAATCCGAAATTTTAAGATGAAAGTCTGCGTTGTGGACTATATAAAAGAAAAACATGCACTAAAATTCCAAATTTCAAAAATGCATTAAAAAATTATTTAGTGTTTTTGAAGAAATTTGAGCTCAGAATAGCCCTTTGGGAATAAAATTTAAAATAAAAATATTAATAATATGAAATAGAATTATATTTATCCTCCGTAGAATTTCATACTTAGAATAATGCAAGTTAAAAATATTTTGAACTTAAAGGTCTCATTAGTACTTCAATTATAAGAAAAAATAGTGAACTTACTAAGTCAACAGGGCAAGGTTGAGGTTACAAGTTAATCTCAATTATGTACAGACCCCTATTCCAACTTTCAGCGGAACACCTTCTTTTTCGTGTAATAAATCATTCTGGTCATGCTAATAATAAATCAAGTTCAAGACCTTCCGTCGAGTATATTTGTCACGCGAATAAATGGTGTAAAATATTAACGCAAATGTACATTTATATTGACGCTAAGACTCAAATTGAACTGGCTGCATTCGGACATGAATTTCAATGCTGAGCGAATATTTCCAAAAGCAGAATAATTGAGACCCATGTGATAGAACTTATTCGCGCCTAATTGACAAGTTGCAAATCAGCGCTGATCCGATTTTCTGAGCGCCCGTGACATCAATTAAGCCACATGTTGACAGAAGTTCAATTAATTCAAATTCAGCCATAATCGTGGCCTGTTATCACTAACAAGCCTGGACCGAACTAGGCTGCTCGAAGTCTGAGACGGAGTCTCAGTCTAGGTAGGTAAGTGAACGTTGGACATAGACGACCATTAATTGTTGACGATCTTGAATGGCACTGGTTGTAGATTTCAAGTTCATTAGGCAGACAAGCAGGAACCGATTTCTTACAAGATTTCCAGTTAAGAAGCTTGCCAGCGCGGCCAAGGTATACATTTCAGTGTCAGAAATTATTAAATAATAACTCCTTCTCGAAGCAAGTGGTTTCTTCGCCGCAGCAATAGTTCAACGAACAGCACTTTGAGGAGCGCGTGGGCTGACGATAGAAATGTTTAAATCTTCCATTGGGACTCCACACTCATAATGACTTGCGCTAGTCTATCATTAATCATATAACGATTTTAAAAGGAGCTAGATGAGAGGGACTGTACCTGGCGGGAGTAAGGTTCGTGCAGTGCACACCGAACTGGGTTATTACTGAATTTACGACCGATTTCTATCGTTGTAATTTCGAATCTAGTCTCTTTCGCGCGGAGCCTGCTGGAAATTAAACTCCGATGTTGTGAAAGTCAGTTTGAATCTTTCCGAGAGTGGCGGTTTTCTTCTTCAAAAGTAGCGCGATTCCTGAGGGGCAAATGGAACGTCTTGTACACGTTTCGCTAGTACCCCTTTTTCCAAAGAAAGCCTCTATATCCCGGTGAGATGGATGCTTTTGTCTGTGAGGCTTTTATAGTTATTACTTTTGCAAATTAGCTCTTGCCCACATAGGGGTCACCTTTGCGAATGTTTCTGCCGTTGGCTTTCATGGGGCCAACGTTCATGAGGAATCCATTAAAATTGACGTCAGCATCTGTGTGAGACTATCTCGTTGCGAAGCTAAGAATTAAGAATCAATAAAAGTACTTGAACGCACTTCCTCGGTTATAAATTGCCATTTTATTTCGTTGTCATTCTTATGGACTGGTCTTTTTTAAAAGCAGTAGAGCTGCAATTGGTTACCATTCGAAGAAAAAACTACAATCTGAAGAGGGAAAGGGAAGAAATAAATGACGATCAATTAAATTTCCAAAGTAATAAAAATAAAGCAATCAAACTGCACTCATCCCTCGATTTACACCGTAAATACGTTCCACGAAAAATCGTGCAAGTCGAAATCGTGTAAAATGATGCACATATAATATACATATGTATGCATATAAAAAAGCAGGACAGATTCAACTGAAACTTAAACCGCGCAAATCGAATCAAAGAATTTAGGAATTTTGTAAATATGTTCATAATAACCGTGTAAAATGAGACAAGAATTTTATGGAAAAACGGAGATTGGTTCCACTGCACGAAAAGTCTCGAAATTAAATTAAGTACCGTGTAAATCGACCGAGTGTATTCGAATTTATTCTAATTATTTCACACATAGGAAAACGTATTTTTTTTTTTTTTTGAGTAAAATTAAATTTTTTGAAAATTCTTCTCCTTATAGAATTTTGAAAACTTAAAAATATAAATACATACTGTAATACAAAACTTTGTAAATTAAGTACCGTGTACATTGAAAGTATAAAGAATTTTAATTTTTTACACTAAGCAAATGATATAATTTTGGGAAAAAATATTGAATATGTAATGGTTATTATAATCGGACAGTAGTTATTGAATTAAGTAATTATGTATATCATATAAAACTTTCGCACAGATTATAATCAATAAAACATTATTACACTTATTACAAATTTATCCTCCGGTTAAACCGGATTATTCATTATAAAATCATTGAACGCATTTATAAAAACCTATACTTTTAAATTTTCTGACTCTGTTTGGAATGAACAAGCCGACATGGTACAAATTCACCTAGAAAAGAATGAATGTTTAATAATCATACCTTCAAGAATTAAGTCAACACCGGTTACAACTCTCTGGAATTGTAATTAATTTTTCAATTATTTAACAATGAATTTCAAATATTTCTCAATTCCCATACGAAGAATTGTAATCGATAAAATATCAAACACTAACGTACTTCAAAGGATTTCTCTCACATTTCTTCTTAATCACTTTAATGAATTACTGCTTTCAATTCCTTTTAGTGTAGTTGAGAAATATTTCAAATTAATTGTTAAGGACTTCGCCAGCTAATAAACAAAATTTACTAATTTATTAAATATAGTAACTGAAAACTAATCCATTTAATAGAATTTTGAAAGATTTATTAACGCGAAGGATTTATTCAATTTTACTGCTGTATATTTCATTTCATACATCATTTTCCAGATGTATTCTGCAATTAATTTCCAACTATACTTCAATTGCAATGCAATCAAATTCATAATTGGTCTTGTATGAAATAGTGAAAGCCAATACCGCCTTCCATTTAATTAAGATCGCTTTATCGTAAAAGATCCCATAACATTCTTCGCTTTGAGAAGGAAAGTTCAATAAATTTTCTTCGGCAATTGCTAGCGTCTCAAGTTGATCTTGTTAGTGGTCGATTAAGGAGGGCGGTAATTGCGATCCTATTAGATCGGAACAAAATGTGACGCTGTCATGAATCAAATCAAGAACGAGATAAATACAACTTTCATCCCACGAATCGATCCCGAATTGAATACTATCCGGCAAAGATTTACAGCTGTTGATAGAAAGACTGGCTAATGAACAAAAACTTTGGTAATTTTCAATTATGTACTTTTGTGAGGGTACCAAAGGAACCTCTTCCAGTGCCTAGCATAAAGGGGCAATTTAGAAGAGCCTGCGGCAACTGCTAAGACGTTTATTGTTTTTCCTGTTTGATAAAGTACTTATCTTTAGGCTGTCATTAAACAATTTCTCTTCTTTTAAAACAAGATTTTAACATAATTTAACATAACTTTACTAATTATATATCCTTTGAAAGTCGAAAGTATTCGAAAATTACCCGGGTATGGCAAATTGCAGGTGCAAACCAGTCCTTGCTGTTAAATTTTATAGCTGAAGGTTCTTTACCTCGTAAATGTGAGTAATGGCTAATTTCTTTCCAGGTAATATCTACATCTTGCCGAATTTATTACAATCGTGACAGTTAATCAAACTCACCAGAAATTGACCCGTAACAGCTATATTTTACCTGTTGCAAGACTAAGTGCCTACCTGGTATCACCTGATGTGATGAAATCATTCTTTACTGAGCTGAGCAGTCTAAAGAGTTGAATAAACTGCGACTCTCGCGCCATATGCTGCCCTCCAGACAAATTTTCGCTCTCAAGTTTATTCAAGTTCGCTCCTCCTGACCTTTAATCACTCACCGGTTTGCCAATGCTAGTAGTATATTTTCGCGTTTGCCAAATTTGCCTTGAAAGTAACGGTGACCATTACGAAAGAAGTTACGTATAGGTCCCATTGTGTAATGAGTAATTACTCAAAAGTGAAAGCATTTCTTTTTACCTGAGCAGTATTTTCAATGGTTCGTTTGAATTATGGTTAATGTTAGTCTACACCATCAAGTTTTATGTGGTATAATCCACCCCAGCTATTTTAAAATAATTACAATTTCTTGAATGTTTCCAACATTTTAAAGTCTAAATATTCTTCAAAAATTGATTTTAAAAGTTTAACAACTGAACATTACCTTTTAACACTTTTAGTTAGTTAGAATTAATATTAAATAAATCACATTTTGTATTTTAATAAAAAAATTATTTTATACATAAATAGTTAATATAATTTTTGAAAATCTAACTACAATATGGACTAACTAGCTTAACCTCTTGTTTATAGGAAATCTTCGCTTCTATTGTTATTTGTTATTATTAAATAATATTACTAAACTTTCCAAGAATACGATTGTGCAGCTCAGGAATTACTAACTGAAAATTTAGTGTAAAGAGCCAAATACTCCATACAATTTCAAATAAGAGTTGTGGATATAATAAAATGTCCGTGTAATTCGAAAATCGGAATTGCAAAATCGATCAATCAATCAAAATTGTCAATTAAAACGGAAACAATTCTTAAAGAATAATTCGAAGTACTAAAGTGAGGATCTTTATCGTTATAGCATTAAAATTGTTAATCGGTTTAGTCATTTACCTGGAAATTGTGTATCGAATTCAACATTACTACCGTGAAAATTTCGAATTTATATATCCTACGTCGTACTATTACTGGAATAATACAAAAAAATTAAGCAGTTTTCTCCTCGGATTGTTGGAAGGCATGCATTTTTTCACTAGCTCTTTTTCCTCATTCGGTGATAGCATTCACTTTTTAATGAAATTGATTTTCCGCTTGGTTTAACTTGTCCCACTATCGAATTTTTCGAATGGACCCAACTTTGCTTCTAGGTGAAACTTAAATTATCTTCAGGTGTTCAATGAACCCAGAGAAATGAGGTGAATAAACGCCTCGAGCATATTAAATCGTTTCGTATACTTTTGCAATATGTTCTTTTTCTACCTGCTATTTTAACCATCTACCTGTAGAGTAATTTATAACATGAATTTCATGCTTTCTTCTACAGAAAGTATAGAATGAAGGTCTTTAATAAACGCCAATTGGAAAAAAAATTACATAAATTATTAAAAATTGTTATAATTAATAAAATTTTTGGATTTGTATGTTTCCAGACAGTTAACATTCTTTAGAAATTATTAGAAAAATTAAGCTGTAGTTCTGGAGTAAACGTTACTCAAATAAAACCCACTTTTAACTACTTCGATGAAAAAGAAAATAATAGATCTTCACAGTCTAGAAAACAAACACTTACTACGTAATTAACTTTCGTAGATTTTTAGTGTTCAAATATTTCGACGCAGCTAAAATCACGATTCATATGCATATTTTTTTAATTATTGTAAAAATTATTTAAACAAACCAATTCAGTACAAGACAGTGCTTATTTTTAAATTAAATTGTACCGTATTAGGAACAAGAGGAGCTGTTATTATTGAAATTAAATCCCCTATCACTTCAACACAATTTCCGGAGAATTGGTCGATGGTCGCCGGATGCTTTTATTTGTTCCCTTGAAAAGCCGCGAGCCATTTCTTGGAAGGCAGCTTGTTAATAAATGAAAAGTAGTTGTGATGTCATGGAACCCGGTATCGGCTTGTAAATAGGGTAAATTTGAAGAATACAAGTAGATCTGCATTGCCCTCTGAGTGCGTTTAATCAGATATGGGTGAGGCAGATGGCTTTCGAGATTAACACACACTCGAGTTAAAAAACCCGTAAAAAGTGGGGCAATGGATTTGCATACCATTCAGAATATTAATTGTGACTAGTATTTTTTCTTCCAACTGGAGTTTTTTTATTGACAATATCAAGTTGTCTTTATATTTATATTCTGATCAGTTTTTCAAGAAACTCATGCGCTTTTCTGCGAACCACGTTAACAATCTGAAATACCTGCAGGGGAATATTAATTCATAAAAGCTTGTTTCTGTAGTTGGAAACTACTTTCTGAAAATTCTCATTTTTAGCAGATTTACGTCAGAGTTAAAGTAAAGGATTCCCCCTTCGTATAACATAGAAATTGGAATAGATTTGATGTATTCGTTTTTCAAAAATTTACTATGGCAATCTCACAAATATGTTGGCATAGTTTAGAAGAATTTAGCAATCTGATTAATAAAGACTTCCGACGATATTTGTGGCCCCCTACACCTTTCATCTGAACTAAACTGAAATTATGAGAAATAAACACTTATTTTCTCTATAATACCACTTATAAAATAATACAAACAAAATCACATTAACATCACGAATAATAAGTTTAAAGTGCAAAATCGTCGGTAAGTTACTAATTCGTTGTTCTATATTTACAAAAAAATTAACAGATTAATATAAAAGTGCTATAGTTTCTTAGAGTATTTAATTCCGATCGTTCATTTAGTGTACTGGTAGATAAATCTGTGATATTTTCCAAATTTATAAAGTACACGAAAATGTTTCACGTTAAACCTGAAATAAAAGTTTCAACTTGATTGATGCATGGAGGAGTAAATAACAAGATCAAGTCAGGTCTTCTAAAAGTAAAATCGGCCATCATATAAGTGTATGAACAATATTTGAATGCTCCAGATTAAACCAAATGCTTGAACTAAAAAAGTGTTAACCTTACAAAATTTAAGGTGTACGCCTCTTATAAATCTTCAATAACAAAATACCGAAGCATTTTTGAAGAAACACTTGCTCAATATTTTGTCGTAATACAAGAATATTGCGTAATATTTTACCGAATAAGCCAACTAATGGCTTTACATAAGAAAGAAACTTTAAAAGAACGGCCAATGAACCGAAAAGTAATGAACCTTCCCGTGAGGGAAAGTGCCGAAATGTTAATGCCCTCGTGCGTATCTTGAATGAACTGCGTCGAACTAGGTCAAGGTTATTTATAGTGCGCGGGCCGGGGGAACTGCCTCACGCATGTGAATGAAAAGATATCCGCCGAAGACGTGACTAATCCGAAGTTATTTGAGAAAATCTGTGAAAGACATGCCAATTAATATTAGTGACTCATTTGCGTGGGTAAGATACGAAAATTATGCTAAGTGACACTAATCGAAAGGAAAAGGTGGTTTTGGTCGATTACCCAATTATGAATTGATCGGCTCATTTCCTGATCCAATATCTTTAGTATTTTTAATAGAGATATGCGTGGAATCCCTTTAAGCGCTGCCCGTCATGCGACTTCCTTTGATTTTAATCCCCAATATTTTTCCAAAAATTATTTTCTTCTATATTGAAGAAGAGATACTGAACTCCCTCGGTGCAGAACATTGTTGATGGCCACTATGCCTGACTGTGAAACCACACGCCTTCGAGGTGGAAAATTAGATATTTCTCTGTTATGAAATTCTGCTCGATAATAGAAAAAAATGTTGTAAGAAAGTAAATGATAAATGAAATGTGATTGAATTTTAATTTCTTACTTCCAGTTATACTTCGTAAAATGGAATTATGCAGGTTGCTTCAGCTAGAGGGAAAAAGTGAAATAAAAGTAGTTAAAAAATGGTTCCATGATGAAAAAGATTTTATTTATTTTATAATTTGTATTTTGTAACTGTAGAAAATTACGCGAAAAAATAAGTGAACCTTTTCTCTTAATGACAAAACAAAAAAAAAAAAACTTAGCTGTTCAACACAGCGAAAATAATTAACAATTTTTCTACGTTCTACGTTCAATAAAGTAAAAATAATTTAAATTATGAATAAATTATGTCATTTTTCGTTTGAATTTTGAATGTGATAATAATTATTTTGTTGATATGATAAATTTATTTTGCGATGTAATAAAAATGAAAATCATTTTTGTTAGTGTGATAACTTTTAAATAGACCATTTATAAATTTCATTAATAAATTTTGTTTTATACGTATAATCTACGTTTCAAAAATTTTATTTCAATGATACAAGTTTATTAAGAATAGATGCAAATAAAAAAAATAAACTGTACTTATATATGTACAATAAAACCGAAGAAAATATTTAAGAAAGTTCTCATAAGATGCGCTCTTAAGTTTTGTTGTCCAACGATATGCAAAGGACAATGTTTTAAGTGAAAAGGTCAATTAAAACAAATGTTTTCCCTTAACTCTGAGGTTTATTACAACTATTATTTTTATCACAACTGTCATTATCTTCAACTTCCTTACTCGTACAGACATCTTTAAGACTCTTAGCGTCATTGAAATTCAATTCTAATTGATTTGTTGATGTTCGTGAAGCTTGAAATAAAAACAAAAATAAAAACAAATAGTTAGAGGGTACGATGGGCTGATTCTACTGAACAACTATTAAAATTTATCTGACCTGAAAGCAGTTGTTCCGGTTGATAAATCTGCATATAGAATAAGTTAGCACGTGTCAATTGAGCAGAGCCAACTTGGGTCCGAGAGATGACCGCGCTGGATGCAATTCGCTGAGGGATAGCGAGACTAAGTGCGGGGATTTAACGTTTATCAGAAGTAAGTCGGTGCATCTCGGCGCACAATCAAATGCACCTCAAATTGATAATCAGCTTCTATGTCTGGAGTGTGAATTGATTGCATCTCATGGCAACGTCTTTAACAACTGCGTTGTGTAACACTTAACGTCATTGCGCCTCGGAACGGATTTCTATAGAGGAGTATATCAACGGCGATGGGCACGCGATTTTTCTGATGGTTGCACTGATGCTGATTTGATTGCATTGCGGTCACCACTTCTATAGGTGCTTTTAGATAAATCGCTATTGTGAATAAACAAAGCGATCTCCACAGCTAAGTGTAAGTTGAATCCACGCACACTTTAGCTAAAGTTAAGTTTGTTAATCCCAAATTAAAAAAAAGCTAATATATTCGTGAATATGTTTGTTATTTTTATCACATCTAAAGTTTTCTTGTTATTTCCTGATTTTACCGGGTGAGAAATCCTTCAAAAATTCATAAATCTAATGCTCACCCAAAAAATGAATATCGTTAATATTTTTGTCTATAATTTTAATTAGCGGTATGCTTCAATATATTTCATCAAAAACTCGTTCCTTGACTTTGTGAATCATTTTACATCGTTGAGAATTTTATTCATAACTTTAAATTAAATCAAAAATAACTTTTATGTACTAGAAAATACATCGTTTAACAGTTTCAAGGGTCAAAAAAATCGATTCTTCAAAAATATTTTTATTCAGCAGAAAACCTTTTATATTCTCTAAAAAATTTATTTAAAAATTCATTCTTAAAATGTTAGAGGCTTCAATAGAGAACGACTCATTTGCTACGTCCCGAAAAGTTTATTTATTTTCACATTAATTTTATTTAATAAAAAAAATTATACTAATTAAGGCGATTTTTTCTCATTTTTATCATTTCTCATATAATTCCTTAAAATTCTAAAATTAAATGTGTTTGTTTAATTTTATTTCCACCGCTCAAAATGTATGAAAACTTTAAAAATTTAATTTCATTCAGTTGGTCAAATTGGCTTGTAAGTAACTTAGTTTTTAGACATAGTTACTTACATTAATTACCTCCAACTTTTTAAGATCTTCAGATTATCTCTCTATTAAGAAAAAAAAAAAAACAAGAAAGAACTCCAAATTTGCAACCACGAACATTTTAAAAAATACAAATATTTGCATCGTAAATTTGCTTAGTGAATTACAAATGTGACATTTTTTTCTTACAGATAACACTGGCAAACATGAAGATACTGAGAGATAACACTTTGGCTGGATTTATCATCCTTATGTTAGTCAGCTTAGTAGCGGCCACCGAGTGTCCTGAAGACTGCACATGTGATGGAGAGAAACCGCTGAAACACGCGAAATGTACCAGTCTGAACGGGTTATCGGGAGACTTAAAAACAATTCCCATACATTCCCTTGATTTATCCCATGCCAAGCTGGACCGAGTTTCACACTTCTTAGAGAAACTGAAAGATCTCACCAGTTTGGATCTATCGAATAACAATCTTTCTGAAATTTCAAGACTGGGAAAGCGAATTAAAACGCTTAACATTAGCCACAACAAGATAACGTCGGGAAAACTTACTAAAATACCTGGACATGTTCAGAGTTTAGACTTATCTTTCAACGAGATAACATATCTACCGCTAGAGATAACAAAATTGAAGCACTTGAAAAATATAACTCTGAATGGGAACACCATCAATTGCACCTGTGAGACGCTGGAGGTTCGCAATTGGATGAAGAATAATAACGTGTGGACAGACAACATCGTATGCACCTATCCTGCTGAAGTTAAGGGACAATCCTGGCTGCAAGTCAAACAGTCTGACTTGTGTGGGCAAGAAATTGATCATAAAAAGCATGATGACAACGAAAATGATCTTATGCTTGGTGACGCTCCAGTCATCAACGAAGGATCAGGGGGCGATAATGATGATGAAGAGCTGGGGAAAGACTTTTTACTTGTTCCAAGTCATCTGAGCCATAAAATGGAACGGATGATGCAGGATCAAGCATTTGAAGGATCAGGTGATGACGGCTTACCATACAATATGACCCACGAAGATGACGAAGGATCGGGAAGTGGAGGTGGACCCATTGTTCCTATTTCAGTGTTGCCCGACAGCCTCATATTTTCAACAACTCCACTCGTTGGAAGCAGCGATGAGGTCGAGGGCAATGTGTTGAGCACTCTTGCTGTAAGTTTCCATAATGAAACAACGACGGAATATACCCCGGAAGACATAGCTGATGAAATTATAGTGCCGGTAGTTGTGCATCACCATGGTGACGCTCCTCCGCCAAGAACACAAGAACCTGAGGAACCTTTGGAGGAAGAAGAGGAGGAAGCAGGAGAAGAAGAGGCTAGTGAAGACGAGATATCCAGCAGTACTGCTGATGTTGTAGATGCGCCGAAAGCAGATATAAAACTTGAAGAAAACAAAGAGGCTGAGCTACGAGAAGCTGGTGCAGACAGTAACAATAGCACTTACATCCTTCTGGGCGTAATATTAGCCATTCTGGTTGCTCTTGTTATTTTCGTTGCCTTCAAGAGGTCTAGAGCAAAACGAAGAAGTCGCGCATGTGACCTTGAAGGACAACGTGCTACTGAACTACAAGACATGGACAAAACGAATTTGGGCAAGCCTGTTCATAAGAATGGAAATGCTGAGCATGCTCCTTTGATCAACGATCGTGGTAAAAGCGATGCCGCAAAACCTGTTAACGGTAATAAAAAGGTACCCTATGTACCACATAATGATAAAGATGCCCAAGAACCTCTCCTGAAGGGTAAAGCTCCACCATCCGATTCCACTGACCATGCCAAAATTCCCAATGCACAATCAGAATCAAACAATAACGTCCCAAGACAAAACGCAGCTAACCAAGAAGCTCCGAAGCCACCCACTAGATCATCATTAGACAAGGCTGCTCCAGAGCCAAGGAAAGGAAGCTACCCACCACCAAAGTCTCCAAGAACAAAGAAAGCCTCCACAGGAGATGGTGATACTACAACACCTTCATCGCCGAAAGCTTCATCTCGCTACAGTCCAGTGTATTCGCCAGAAACTGGTCGTGTTAAGATCAAATTGACAGAAACACCGAAACCTAAGACACCTGTCCTGATAACGAGGAGCAAGTCTAATGCTGGCGAAATAATAACGACACCTAATGAGAATCAAACAATGCCAGCCAACCAGTGATACTAAGTATCTTTAAGACAATATCGGTGCCTTTAGCTGAAATGGAACCTCGTGTTACCATGAGTATCCTGTGTTCGTCACATATTGTGAGCACTTTAGTTTACTTACAAAAATTATAAATTTTCGATGATTATGTAAAAACATTTTTTGGCAATTTGTCAAAAAACGTGAAGTGTATTTTAATGTGCCACTAATATCCAAGGACTTCCAGAAAAAGGAATCGATTGAAGCAGATCTCTTTATCTTTTAAATTATAATTTCAATAATTTACACTGTCAGAATAATTCATAAAGTGTTATTTCTATATCCGCGATATTGGTTAATATACAAAAAAAAAAAAAAACCGCAGAAATGGATTTGAACCGGCTGCCTTAGATTTATTACCTAAATTGAATAAATTTAAGGTTACTGCATAAAATACACCTGCAAGATTTTTCTTTCAGTGTAAATTACTTGATAGCTATTAAAAAAAATATTTAAGATTCTTTAAATTAATTACGATGTAAAAATTGCCCCTTGTGGTGATGAATGCCGGTATGCCAAAAATAAGTAATTTCTTTTTCTTTTTTTTTTCTAAAATACTTAAAAAGAAAGCTGAAAAATAGCAAAAGAATGTCTCTTTGTGATTTATGATGTTTGTCACATTTCAAATGCATCAGAATAAGATCTGATGATGAATTAAAATACGAACAACTGCCCACATCACAATTTGAATCATACGCATGCCAAATTTTTGATGATCCACCTTAGGAGTGTTCTGCTTCATTCGATGTGATATTGTTAAGGATAAAGAACAAAAGTAGTCAACAGTAGATTTAAGAACGGCAATTCACACTATACATTTTATCGAAAGGGTTTCATACATACAAAAAAAGGTTATATATAATTCATACATAGTTTGAAAATCAAGGTTTAGTCAAGAGCTCACTTAAAATTGTAAAGCGACTATTCTAAAATATTGTGATAGGTGTTGATCAAATGCAGTGTCTTTGGTGCGTGTTCCTCGTGTAACCACATTTTGTTTTTAGTTTCTATATCTATTTTTAATTTAAAAACAGCCTTTTGTAATTTTACTTTATTTCTTCATATCGTTAGCAATTTTGTGCATTATATTAAAAAAAAAGAAAATTCTATTTAAATCGTATATAGCAGTTATGGCCATTGATAAGTTCGCTATTTCTCCCTATAATTTTTTTTTTTTACTCTTAGCTACACCAAAGCTTCGATAGGACTAATAAGTTAACTTGCTTTATATTATACTTAAAATTTATGCGAAATTCTATCACTTCATCGAACGATTATACGATAACGAATTTTTGTCGGTTTATAGTATTAATTATATTTTGTAAAAAAAAAAATCAATTTCAAACTCATCCCGCAAATATGGAGACGCATTTTAGTGTAGGACCAGTTTTTGGAGCGGCTTTTAGATAAACATTGTACATGAGTTTCCTTTTTGTTATTTCTTTAAGTCCAATGCTGCCGAAAGAAAAAAATATATCATACTTCCTAGTTTTATTTCCATTCTTGTTTTGTTTTGCATTGAAAGGAGTATACATGTATAGCATATTTATAAGTCAGTTATGTTTAGAGTGTTACGGAAATTATAAGCATGTTACTGCATCGCAAGTCGGGGGATCAGTTGCGACTACGCATACATTGAAAATATTGTATCAACATTTGAATATGTTATGATTTATATTGTATTTTAATAAACAAGAAGAAATAAATTTATTTAAAATACAAACGATTCTGTTTTAGTACACTGCTTCCCTTCCTTCGCTAGGTACTGTGCACCTGCCCTAAGGCTAACAAAGTTTATTTTTAGATTTTAGAATTGTTGCCACGGATTTTGGATGCAAGAGATATTTCTAGGTGATCAAGAAGGAATAAAAAGGTCTATAAAGCATTTTAATATCAAAAGTAATCATTTGAATTTACAAACATTTATCATTTACCAAAAAAACGTGGACGCATTTTAAAAATAAACCAAATCTGTGAGAAAAATAGTCTACAATCCAAAAAGAAATTATTATTGAACTACGTGTAAAATATCAATTCATACTTTTCTTGCAGATAATAGAAAAATTCCACTTGTCATACTTTGAAATTAAAATAACAAGTCACTAAATAGATAGCCTCCTTTGAATGACGTCATAATATAGTGTACGCGAATTTCTAGCGATTTGTATTCTTAACAAAAAAAGTGGAAAAAACCAGACGCGGTTGAATTTAATCGTCAAAATTTTTTAAATAAATTCTGACTGGTACTATAATTTTTTTTTTTCAAATTTCACTCTATTAAGAACTTGCTACTGCACATCATTCAATATTTAAAGAATTAACACCTCATTACAAAAATTAGCGAAAATCAATTTTGCACAATTTTTAGCAGACGAAGGAACATTTAATATTTTGTTATTAATGGAAAACCGGGCCATGAAACTCTATAAAGACTTAGCGAAAAGACACAAAACTGTCTCCCCGAGGAAAGCGAGAAAATAAAAATTTATTTTGCATTACTAAAAGACCTAATAAAACTATAATTACTAATTAACATATCTATGAATAAACGGCTTCTTTAGTCCTTTTAAACCAGTGCTTTGTTACTTATTTTATTCTTATTTACCTGTAGACTAGTGTCGGTGATAAAAAAGTTTAACGAGGAAATGCTACGGCACTAAGAAAATTTAGTTTTTTATGGGTTAATCTACAAAACTAGTTTTTATTACTTTTTGTGGACCCCAGTGAGCTGTAAGCTTTCTTTGCCGTTTGACGATATTTCCTACTCAATTGTTTCCCGAAATCGAAACTTTTTCTATTTATTTCTTTAAGGCATACACCGAAACATCTTTTAATGCAAATTTTTTTCTACACGAATTCAAAGATACGCGAATTTGGATATGGAAAATAATTTTTCTTTACGCGATTTTTATTCACTTTAACCTGACCAAACTGAAGTCAGACTAAAGAAAAGTCAAGTCAAAGTAATTTAAGATAATTCTGAGAATAGAAATGCATGAAATCACTAATTTTTTTTCGCAAATTCTATTGACGCGTTTTTTGTAGGAACGTATCTATCGCGTAAAAAGAGATTTAGGAGCATGTTTTTTTTATTCCTTTCCGTGAAACGTGTAGGTACGCTTTGAATATATTTGCATATTATTTAATTTGACCCTCTTTAACCGAATTATGCTTAAATTTTTGTTTTTTGCTTCTACGGAAGGTTAATGAATTGTTTTCCCCTTCTGAACTGGACTGAATTTATGCTGCCATCTATTTTAGGAAAACGTTATCTTATCGCATTTCCAAACCATTTGAAACAGAGGTTCGTGTATGTGCTTCAAGCAGCCAACGCATCTGCTGCGTTGAGGTTCTTAACATAGATAAGCAAGCAAACGTAACTCTGGTTTGGAGTCGTGCTAACGAAAGTCGCTGCTGATTTTACAGGCCACCCAGCGTATCAAATCTATTGGGGCTTTTTCTACTTACTTGGAATCGCGTACACTAAACAGAAGCAGACCCAATGTTTGTTACGCTAGACCGCTAAAATCGCTCAACTAATTTCAGTGAGACTTTTGCTTTTTGATAACTTATGCATTAACTTAAGATATAATATGAAAATATTCATTTGTTTTCCCACAAAGACGTAATATAAAGGACTTTTAAATTTCACTTCAATATCGATAGCATTGATCAACACTTTAAATAATACGAAAATAACGATATTTAATGATAAACAAGTACAAATACCCAAGAAAATTAGACCCATTTAAGTGTAAAATTAAAAAATCTATAAGAAAAGATTACGTAAAAGTTATACAAACTAGGATCCACCGCAGCATGAGACTTCCACTAATTTTTCTTGGATTACAGATTCAAGATAAGAACTAAAAAAATTTCCCACTGCTTCTGCAGTAAATTAAATTTGAAGGTCCCTTAACTTTTCATTCTTTCAACTTCAAGAAAATGGTCCTTATAGTTTGATATGTATCCTAAAAAATTTCTCTACTATCTCTCCTCTGGAAGCAACACTGGAGCCTAATGCTTTGGTATTAAAATTCACAAATTAATACGAATAACTTAATTTTGGGCAATTAAAAATATTTACTATTTATTTTTTAAATAGAAATTTTACAAATAATTTCTGTACATCGTAATACGAATAAAATAAACTTGAAAGTATAGATAAAAAGCACTTAGTTATAATAAAATTGCAATTTTAATTAAAAAATATGAATACTATAACTTTATTGTTGTTAAAATATATTTTTTTAATTAATTTCCATCCATGATATAAATTAATTTTTATAAGTTGCTACCTTTTGTTTAGCTAATACATTTGGGTTTATTATTAATAATATTTTAGTAGAAAAAATTATAGAAAAAATTGTTCTAATCTCAGTGGGGAACGTTTTATTTTTTCAAAAGACCAATTCAACGAGATAACACCTATAATACATAAAAAATACTTACAAAGGTTTGTAGTGTCTTTAAACGATTAAATGTCAAAGTAAGGTCCATTATAAATAATTGCGTAAATCTATATAAGTCAAATCTGATGGATCATAGATGCCCTTACAGAAAAGGAAAAGTGCTAACATTAAATTTCACTTTCATTCAAATTCTGTTGACGGTGGACTATAACAATTGAATCCCTAACAGATTCATTACTTCGATGCACTGGTTCAACCACATCTCGGTCATTGGACTCTATCACCTGGAAATCACTGAAGCTGCCCTTAACACTATCTGGTTTGGAGTAGAATCCCTCGACTAAGTTAATATTGCTGTCGTTTGGCACAGAGTGGCTAGAAAGCGACCACTGCGATATAGACTGTCCTTCCACAGGAGTTCGTTGCCTACGGGTGTATGGACTTCTCTTTATACTTTCGTAGCTGCATTCTGTAGGACTTCGCGGTCGTCTTCGAGCGTATGGACTCTTTGGTATACTTTCATAACTGACAACGATGTCTATACTATCTGTTAGTTTTTCCGTTCTTCGCAATTTCCCAGTTTTGTTATCGGAATTTAAGGATGAACACGAAGACTGATCCTCCTCTAGTTTTAGCCTTCTTTTGCTGTATGGACTGTTTTCATAACTTTGAAAATTAGCAATTTGTTCGGCACTTTCTAAGTTCTGGGTCTTAACGTAAGCGGCAGGGAATCTCGATTCTTCTACTGCAAACAGACGAGTCCCAGAACGTGAACGTTCAATCCGACCTGTTCGTCTGTTTGTATTTATATTGAAAGTTCTCTCCTTATCTCTAACAGATAACATTTCTTCACTCTGGAAATGTTTATAATCTAAAACAAGGTCATCATCAATTCCTTTGGGATTTCTAGATTTTTGTTTAGAACGTCTAGGTGAGATTTCATCCATTGATTTAAAATTTCTTTCTAATTTTGGTAGAAGCAGGGCATCCTCGTAGCATGGAGGTAATGTTTCCCTAGGGTCAGGAGCATTCAATTGAGCTTCTTGTTCCATCATTATTCTATTATGACGGAGTCTGAAATAAATCATAAATGAAATGTCTTAATCATTTTAAAAGCTAAGCTTTCTTCGGACACTTTTAATCCTCTGATTTTTATATGTCCATTTAAAACAAAGTTTTAACACCTTCTAATATTTTTACTTAAAAGTACAAAATCCTATCCTTCATTTTACTAATGCAATGTAAGTCGTACGTATGTAAATACAGAAATAAAAAATAAAAAATTTTATGTTAAAATTAGAATCATTTAACTCCTACTTACATTTCTCTATTTTCCTCTAAATTTTCCAGTAATTCCCTTTCATTTCTTCGACGCTTTCTTCCTTCGAAATATCGTTTTAATGTTACATAGATGCAGAGGACAACAGAGAGAACGATAAGAGTGACCATGACACCTGACCACACCTTTTCCGTAGAACTTATTTTATTTGCCTGGAACCATTCTTGAAAGCAAGCATTTTCCCAGCTACGTCCGTACAGAGTATGAGGACTTGCGCATCTCATCAGGCCTTTGTCGCTAAACTGAAAATATTATTTATTAATTTGATAATGAAAAGAATAAAGGGAATATAAATTACTATTTCTACGGGACTTTATTGTGAAAATATCTGACTCATAAGTTACTTGTGGTAAAAATTAGAAATTAGCAAAAAGAAAAAAGGACATGATTCATTTAACGAAATTATGATCTTTTCATAATCTCGATACCCTTTCAAAACGCACGCATTATTTAAAATGACAAGAAACTTCTAAATTGTTGGTTTTGAAATCAAATATTACAGATCTATTAAATACTAGAAAAAAAATTATATATCAATAAAAGGTACCTTTGAAGGCCGTTGACTGAATGTTAAATAAAACTGCATGAAGTCAGAATCCTGGCAATCACATCGCCATGGATTATCTCCAAGCGATATTTGAATCAGGTATGGATTTGCTTTGAATACACTTAATTTCGGTGGTGTTGTCAGTCTATTTCCCGACAACCTTAAAATTGAGAGCTCCGGAAAAAGTGTAAACGTTTTATTATTAAACATAGTTAACCTGAAATTACGGAATTCTGCAAATTCTATCAAGCGATAAAAAAATAAAATAAAAAAGAAACAAAAATTTACCTGCACGTACTTAAATCTAATTTATTTAAGTTATCGGCTTTCATCATGGCTGGAAAGTGCGATATTAAATTATTAGACAAATCTAACTCTTGGAGCCTTGGCAGGCCGGTCAAGGCGTTTTGATCAATCGTCAATATCTCACATCCACTCAAATTAAGATGAGTGAGAGATGGTACGACAATTTTATTGAACTTGTTGATGAAATTTCGGCTTAAATTTAAAATGTCTAAATGTTCATTGTTGACGAATGTGTTTCTATCGACCCTAGATATGGTATTATACGACAAATCTAATCGTCTCAACATCTTTAGAGAGTTAAATGTACCAACACCAATTTCATTGATTGCATTGTTCGAAACATCAAGACTTTCTAGAAGTTCATTATTCACAAAAGTACTTCTTGTGAGCTTTCTCATCATATTGCCCTTAAGATTCAAGTATGAAAGGTTTGGGAACCCAGGCAAATCGACCAAGTCCATATTACAGAGCGACAGGTCCAGATGCTTCACACTTTCTGATTTCAAAAATTCGCCTGGCTTAGGCTGCAATTCTAGACCAGAATTTCCGGATAAATCCAGGTACACCAAATTTTTAAAATTTTGGAAAGTGTTTGGATGCAGTTTAATCAAATTGCAATTATTCAATTCTAAGATTTGCAAGGAATTTGATTCGAATTGCGAGATAATGGATAATGGATTTCCATTTAGAATCAATCTTTCTAAAAGTACCAACCCTTGAAAGAGAAGTCTTCCGTAGAGTTTTGTTATTTTGCAGTAGCTTAGATCCAACAATTTCAGCGATGTACTCACAAACAGCTCCTCACTAGTGCTTGCAAAACTGACCATAGGATTACCTTGCAACGAAAGAGTGTGTAAATGTATCGCTGGCAAGAGCACAGTATTCGGGTTGATATCAATGAGACTTGATATTTTATTATCGTTCAAAAGTAGAATATTTAATGATGTGAAATTCGTTAGTGCCAAAGAGTTCAGACCGGTTATAAGATTTCGTGTAAGATCTAAGCTTGATAGAGTTTCTATTTTTGAAAGTTCGCTGGGAAATTCCGTAAATGCGTTGTTACTTAAATCCAATATTTCGATGGGTAGATCTCCGAAATCTGGCAACTGGAATAGACCCAAACCAGAGCAATCGACTTTCAAATTATCCAAAATCCATTTACATCGACACTGATCTGGACATTTTACAGCTTCAGCAATCACTGCGTACGATACTATGAGGACAAACATTTCCAAAAGCTTCATTGTGATATGCTTGCAGCATAACATGTCTGAAATATGAACAATAGAACGTATTACTAAATATATGAATATGAAACAAGTAATAAAGATATAGAAACAAACATTACTTCAAATGATATCAGAGGTCTTCTAAATTCTCCAATCTTAAGCAATTTTATAAACAAATTTTCTTTCTTTATAATATTTTATATAAGATCATGTAATGACATACACGATTTTCGAATAGGTTATAAATCTGGAAATCAAAAGTTCCAACATATTAGCAAAATTTAATTCAGATATAATCATTTAGATCTTTCAAAAAATTAGCAAAAATTAACAAAATATAAAGAAAAATATTAATTAATGTTAATTTATTTTTAGTCTGTCAAACATTACATGGACTTCTTATAGCAATTCGAAGAGAAAATGAAGTTCATCATTTAAATGCAATTACAAAAAACACTTTTTTTGACAAAACCCACTTTAGTTTTAGTTCTCTGGACTCTTAATAATTTTTGCAAGTTTTCATTTAAAAGTTTAAGAGGATATTTTGAAAGTTTTTAAAGAACAAATATCAATAGAAAATCTCATAATTTCGAGCGGATCTTTAGTAGACGAAATATTTAAAACTATCAAAATATTAATATAAATGCTTTGAATTTAACGATTTTTGAGTATAAATAATTTCGAAAATAATGAAGCATTCACTATACACATAAGCTTAAATTTTATATTATTACTATAGAAAATGATTTGGTTTCCTTTCTTGCAGATACGATTTACGAAATTTTTTAATAGTTTGAAAGCTTTTTTGGTGTTCTAAGGTTATGAGTTTTGTGAAGCCCTATTCCTTATTACTCTTTTATAAAAATACGCGTTTATTTTAGGCACATAATAACTCCTCATCCTGTGGTTCCAAGCTCAATCCTACTCTTTAAATTTAACTTTTGATCTGCTTCGCTTGGTTTCATATTGATTCAATCGAGAAAGACATAATTGACTTTGAATTGATAAAAATCAAATTCAATAATGTCGTTTTATAAAGAAAAATAGAAGAAAAATTCAATTTTTTTTTTCTAATTCAGAATAGTGTAAATAAGAACATTCAAAAACGACCAAACCTGACAAAATATTTATCTTTACTTTTTTAACAAGCAGCAGTCTTAAATTTAAAACATGATGACTATAAAAATAAATTTTGTGCAAACATGAGAGAAAACATTTCTATTTTTATATATTTTTTAAATAGGAAAATATTAAAATAACAACCAGATCTGTTAAAGAGGGTTACCTTAAAATAATAAAACACAGCACAAATAAAAAATTGATATCACTACCTGCAAACATTTACAGGTTAGCTGATAATAAGAATCATAGATATGATATTACTCTCATACCTTCGTTACTTTGCGCAATATCGAGAAATTACCTCTAAGAATAATGAATTACAGGAGTTCCACTATACACACTTAAAAAATAAGATTATTATAAAGATGTTATCGTTAGTCACTTCTCCTTAAATAGCACAAAGCCTAGTGGCGTATCACAGTACACTTTATTTTTATGTAGTTCTCCCGGAAACCGCACCCATTTGTTGCTAGAAAAATTAATTAAAAGTGCGCGTCAGTAGCTGAAATAATAAAAACAATAACGCATTAACGATATTTTGGATTAATTTATTTAATTGCGATATGAAAGATATTTACAAACAGCTTTTACAATTACACTCAAAGTACTCATTAAAACACAAAGAGATTTTATGCAAGTGCACTTGTCTGTGATTTTTATTAAAATATAAATCGTAAATTAAAAGTATTAACTAAATAAACCCGAAATTAAATACAAAGGACTTTATAATTTTTCTTTCTAGGTATCTTAAAATCAGGTGGATGTACTTCCACCTACCTGTCGGACGGAGTGATAGCGACTATTCAGCCAGTCTTTAGATAACTTCTTATCACCAATGATTAATTTGATAAGATAAGCCCAACATAGAAAGTTTCTCATTGAAGTGGAACGTATAAAATATTCTGCAATGTTAGTTTATTATGCTGCATAGTAAAAATATTTCTTAGTACCATACTTGCACTTATGGAAATTAAATTATACATAAACAAAAACAAAAACAAAAAGAACAGTAGAACATAAAGATCTTAAAGGATTTCGTTAATTTGTCTAATTCGACTAATTAGCTTTATTGCCAAATAATGTTATCAATCGACTATAAATGGTAGTTGGACGGAATAAAATTCTCAGAGTACGAATCCTGCAATTTTGATTTTAAAATCGGCTTAGAAATACACATAAAGGCGAAGTCAGATTTATATTCATGCAAATATGAAATAAAATGCTCAAGTTTGCCATATCTCTTTGATGCGGAAATCCCCTTTTATAAACCCATCATGTATTTTGTTAAGGAAGTCACATATGTCCTTGCAATCTTATGTTCGTCCTTCAATGCTTTTCTTACCCTCCCCAAACCTTTCGAATTGACTTTTTTATATGAATTCACATAACAAATTGTAATAATGCGAGGGCATGGAAACTTACATACAGAAATTGTGCGATCAAGTATTAACAATTGACTTTGAACCATTTTTCGATGTCCGTTTGACAAACAATCGGATTTTGAATTTAAAAAACGTAAAAAATATTAAGACCAATCTATACATTTGCAAAGGTCTGTAAGCTGAAGAGGTCATAAGGCCGCATTTGAAAAATCCCAAAAGTATCTCTTTACATATAAATTTTTTTTTTATAAATTTGATCTCTTCATACACATACACCAAAATGTAAAACATCATTAAATTAATTACATTTTATGAATATAAAAGATTGCATGAAATAAAATTTAAAAGGAAATAAAACACTGTTTAACGTGGGTTATGGTTTTAACAATTTTGTTTGGTTTTTGTTGTTTTTATATCCAAATCAATGATTTCTCAAAAGTCCAAATGCAAACAAAATATACATAGAATCAATCTCCGTATCTTAATTGAATATTTATAACTTATTACGCCCATTAGGACGATGGAGACATCGTGCAGTTGAAGCAACCCCAATCAAATGCATATGTTACTTCTGTTCAGTTCGTGATATTTGCTCAAGGTTATTTGGCAAAGTTTATTAATTAGTGGCACGCATCAATTAGTCTATTACTCAGATGAACACTGACTTCGGTTGACTTTTTTGATCTCCTTATGTTGACCATAAGTTACAGATTTCAAAGAACTTATCTCATACACTTCGGCTTTATGTGACTATTCAGGGATGGCTTTCATCTTATTTGTTTAGTCTACTTGAGGAGATGACTTTGATTTTTGTGAATGGACAAAAATTGAAGAGAAATGTAACGATCGCATACTTCTATAAATATTCATTGATATAATAACGGTATATTGTACAATTATAGGTATTTATTGCACATATTTTACGTGATTGCAAAAATGCCAAAGAATTGTTAATATTATTAATTAAATTGTATTCACGTGAAAATAAAAATTTTCAGTACTATAGTAATTTGTAGGGCAATATGGAACAAGCAGAGGATAAATTCATATGCGAAAATCTCACGTGTATTATAAATAGTTTGCTTTTTTCAAAAGCAAAAATATAAATTAATAGTACCTCTTTGAATATACCGCCGATTTCTATTAAACTTTTGGTAGCAATGCTGGGAGAATCCAATTGTTTTACATTCCCTATCTTTGTCGATTGAGGGACTTTTGAAAAATTAATAATATCATTTTAAAATTTTAGTGCTTTTACTGAGTACCCTCCTAATTTAATCAAATGTCTACTAAACTCTACTTGCGAACAAAAATAGAAAAACTCTTAAATATGATAATTGGACAAAATAAAATTTTTAACTATTAGCAAAGTTGAAGATCGGCCCTTTAACTTTTGGCACAAATGGATAACCTTAAGGTCAAAATAGGTAAGAACTTCTTACGATACAAAATACATCTCTAGAAGGTATTTTCTAAAGACATAAATGGTATTTATACTATCTTAAAAGAAAACCATTTTCCTAATTCTCTTCTTTAATTGCATTCAAAAGTTTAAGAGAATTATTTTACGAGTACGTTTTGTTAAAATAAGGTAATTTCTTTAATTTTATTTTTCGCGGTAGTTTTTCTTTAAAAAATGCCAAATCAAATATTTTTTGTATTACAAAACTGGTATTTTTACAAAAATAAAGAAACCTTTGTATTTGTATTTAAAAAAAAAAATATTTTATTTTTAAGATATTTCGCAAAACATAACCATGCTATGATTTCCAAAGCATTATAAAATTTCCAATCTTTTCTCAAACCCCTACCCTTTTAGTTTCACTACTGCTCAAGTATATTTAAGAAATAAATTAATTTCTTTGCAAAATTTCTTAAGACAAATTACTGAAATGCTTTACAATCCGTATAGCAAAAAAGTACTTAGTACTTTTATGAAAAAGCGTTGGATATAAAATTATTTTAAATTGAAATTTCAAATTTGAATTTCCAGTACATTCAAAATTCAATTTTTAATTTTTAATTAAATTTTTGGTAATGAAATATGGTTTTTTCCTTAGTACAGCGAAATGAAGTATAATCAAACAAACACGAGATTAATTGAATTGATTTGAACATTGAAAGATTTGTGAATAAAGACAAACCACTACACTACACGATAAGGTTATTAAATTTCATTTTTATTGTTTGTATTTCCGATATTATACAAAACATGGATTTCAAAAAACCTAAGTAGAGGTTTTTCCTTCTTAAATGAGGTAAGAATAAATAACTCTATGCGTTTAGGGAAGTCAAGTTTCTGATTTTCCAATAGAAAAGATGTTCAGAAATATGACCTAAACGAATAGCAAATGTCGAATATCTAAGTCGTATTGTTTTTATTGGTCTTTTTGAAGGATTTAAACAACTTCGATGTGATAAAATTTGTTTTTCTCTCTGTAATACAAGATGTTTCTATTTACAAAAACCACAGAGTCAAATTCTTTAAATCTCTCAAGTATCAATCAAGACCAGAACTCCGAACATCACGAACTTCAAGTAGACCGCAATGTTTGCAATAATAGTCGTATTTTACACAAGTTGCATTTTATCAGCGGACATATTTCCAGTGGGCCCGTGCACGAACACGGTCCCTGTAAATATTTATGACTTCTTGTGCAAAGATTTAAAACACTTAAAATTGCAAATGGTGAGATATAAATATGAATTTTTAATTAATGGATAAAGTTTGTAAAACACTGAATTTATATATACTTGCCGGGCGCGTAATGAAGTTTTAAGTATGATTAGATTATTCTGTCTCTGATTTATGAGCTTTTTACGTTAAGTAAGATACAATGCTGCCGAATTTTTGCCGCGGAAGTGCGCGCTTAACACGCCGCCAGGTCGCAGGCGGAAAAACAGGTGCAGGCTTATCTTGGAAAAAGTCGAGTCCCACAAATGCCCCGGGATCGTAGACTTAAATTTTGAAATGATTAAATATCGCCGGGCAATAATTTAGCCATCCTTCTTGCATACATACGCAACCACATACAGCACACTATACTACGCCACCGCCCGGTCCACCTATTCCCGGCGACTGTATGTGATTTCAGCGTCTTAATTACATCGGGCTATAAATAATAATTAAAGAACTCTGTTAAGTCTTTAGTTGGCGCACATTATGTCTTCGGATAAGGTAAAAGTAAACTTTCTTCCTGCAGGACCATGTGTGTTCTCCAGCGACCCCAGACCATCACTGGATTCTGAGACTGTGGAAGGTATAAAAGGAATGCCCTCGACAAAGGAAGGTCTGATGAAGAATATAAATAATCGCGGATGAAATACAGAGGGGTGGGGAGGATGTAGGGTTCTTAAACCTTTCCCCGATAGCTCGACTTCTTATAATGTGTTTCAGTTTAGCATTTTGCTAGAGTTGGTAGCTGTGCGACTAGATCCTCACCAAGAAAATTATTATCTTTTGATGACATTGCCAATGCAGGCACGTAGCTATAGTGGTGTACTTATATCTGTCCAACTTAGGGAATTTGGAACATTCTTTCCCTGGGAAAATTAAAGGCAATTCATAATGTACGATAATCTCAATGGAGCATAAATGCCACTTTGGATCCTCTGTCTTATTACCAAGTGATTTATATCGATGAATTTCAGGGATTGTCCTTTTACTTTATGTGTAAGATTTAGTTGCAAAACAAGTGGATGTTACTATAAGCATATTTCGCATTGGTTGCACTCATTTTCACATTTAGCGGAAGCGTTGTAATATACTTTTATCTTTCTTAATTTAGTAAAAGTAGTAATTTGAGAAATATGAAAGGCTCAGTCTATTTAGTTTCATTTCAATTATTTTGAAATCAACTACAAAAAAGCAAGTAAGGGCTATTCCATAATTTTGAAAATATCTTTATATATTTTAACTTTTTAAACCCGAACGAATAACATGTACTAAATTATCTTACTTCGAATATTTTTTTGAAAACCTTACATGGATATAGGTAAAATTTTATTTTTTAATAAAGATTTGTTTTCTCATCGAACTAAAATTTTATATTTACAAAATAAAACCTACTTTTAATTCTACTTTTTAATTGTATCGAATAAATTAAAAATTACAGTTGTTAAATATTCACGAAGGGAATATTATTCTAAAACTTTTTCCCCATTAATTAAAGATAATAAATAAAACATATAAATAAATACATACATATTATTTTTATTTCATAATTACCATATCTCCACTTTTATATAGATTTTTTTTTGGAAAATCTATAATTCGAAAAAGTAAGTACAAAATAAAGTTTTCATTTTTTATAGGTGCTATTAATACTGCTTAAAAATAAAATTGTTATTAGTTTTATGTAACTTAATAAAAGGTACCAATCACGTTAAAATGGAGAGTTAAGAACTAGAACCAAATCCCCCCAAGAATTGAAATTTATAACTTCTGTGGGTAAACTGTCCTCCGAAATCATTTATAAGCGCATATGGAGTCGCAATTTATTGCTTACACGACAGCACCAAAAAAGAAGTCGCATTCAAAGTACTATGCCATTTTTTATCGGAACTGAAGAGGAACTTAATTTTTCCACGGATGCTTTCGCGACGTTTTCCACGAGAAAACTCTCCCTATATTATATTTTCCATACAATGTAATCATGGTCTAAAAAATATGAACTGCAAACTGAAAGGTGTGCCGCAACATTGCTGGAGCAGTTTAGCAAAATGAATGAATGCACCGCAATGTTGCTGTTATCCTTTCAGCGGAAACCGCCGCGGTTATATCACCTTACTAGAAAAATTCCACGGCACTGAACATCAGAGGACATTATCATCATCGCTCAAGGAATTTTTCTTCGCCCAAATTCACTTCGCAGACATTGATCGAATTTTAATTAAATTTTCCATTTGAGTTTGCAAAGGCGTGGTACAGGAGCAGGAATCGTTGGGCGCATTAGGCCCACCTTGATTCCCATCAATGGTTTCGCCGAGCATGCTAATTCTGTCTATGATTTTTGATACAACCGCTGATTAGGGTAGTTATGAATACGATGACGATGACTGGAGACGGCCGTGGACCGCAGTTCCGCGATACCTTTTGCTTTTATTGACTAGGGGCCCCTGGGGGTGTGCCTGGCACATGCATTTTATTGCCCCACGATGATAACACCGAATCCTCTGATAAGAGATTGCGCCGCATCCAAAGGACCAAATCATCTGGTAAACCATCTGGCACAAGATGCCATTTTCGTCTTTTGCTTTTCCGACTCTGCCTCATGATAATGGCGCTCCAGCCAGACCCGCTTTTTTATATTTTCCGCTCTGCCACCCGATTGTCATTTGAAGGGACCACCCGAACCCACCACCCACATTTTCTTGGCTTCGATTTGTTTCGTTTATTTTTGAAGAAGTTAATTTCCTGTTTCTTTACTCTGCTCGAGATACGACAATTGAACTCATCGCTGTAGCGAGGTGAAGATGAAGAATTGTACACCTCGCCCCATTCTCAGTACCTTTTCGAAAATTTTTATTGTTCAATTCCAAGGAGTGTTGAAGATTTTTCAAAGAATTCAGGGTGATGGTATCGGTCGTAAACTGTTCCCATTAGGAAGCCACACTCTAAGGTAAACTCCTTGAAATTGTGTTGTCCATCGCCTTGCGTTTTGATGGGAGAGTTCTCCTATTTCCGAAGTGTCCATTTCTCGTATTGTTTACAATCACCGCTAAGGGTAACACCAAGGATTTGAACATCAAACTCGAGACAGTTGTCCGGAGATAAGATTTTCCGACAGTTTCAATTAAGCGGCCGCAGATATGCGACTGTGTCGTCTAAGGAAACCGCCCCTACGCTAGGGGTACCCGCGCGAAAATCTAAATAATATGCAGAACATTTCGCTTATCTAAGTGATTCGTCAAAATATTTTTGTGCGGTAATAGCTCCGCATTGTCGTTACGCCCCAATTTTATTTGAATGCGCGACTTCTGCTCCCAGATGAATCTCGGCTTCGTGCAAATACACTCGGAGCAGAAATACGCGAGGGCTTTATCTCAAGTAAGAAACATTTAAAATGTAAGATATTTTTTCACTGCGAGTGAATAATTCATGTTTATGTCCTTTATTGCTATCCGAGATTGCTTAGTGGTCATAATGTCACCGTTGGTTTTCTATTACAATCAAGTATCAAATCCTCAAGGAAAACTCTCTGTCGACGGTAAAGATCTAGACGTGAAATAAAACGTAGACTTTCAAACATTGTAAATGTCGCACGTTTTGAATTTATATATTTATTTATTTACTTTTCATGTTCCTATTCAATACGCTCTTATAATTGGAAAGTTTTAAATTTGTAAAGGATTCAAAAAAAGAGCTCATAATGATTCTAGGCAAAAACATTGTCAAAATTAGTTTTTATCCAGAAAGTTGGGAATATGAAGGAAAAATATTTAATTATTTCGGACTATTGGTTATAAAATTTACTAAAAGTCGAAAGCACGTTTTAGGGTAAACGAAGGCGAATTTACGTATCTACTTATAAAAAAACATTCTTTCTTAAGAATTCTTCTTGCAAATAATAATTATAAATAAAATTGTAAGAAAACACTATCTTTGCGGATCAGTGTTAACAATCGAAACTTCAAAGAAAGGGGTTTATATGTATGAAATGATTTCTTTATAAAAAGTAACGTATACGTAACAATTAAATTTAATAAAGTCTAATTAAAATTATCTTAAAATTATATTAATGATGACCTTTTGCCTAGATGACCAAAAATTATAAAAAATGTTATTTCTACATCCCGTTTGATGATTTAATTTAGTGTGTATTAAAACCTAAAAAAATAATTACAAATCTGCGTGCACCACTGCACGTAAAGAGGACATTTTAAAGCAAAAAAGTGTATGCCTACCAGAATTTTCTGTTTGTCCAGTAAACAAGGCTTAAAAAACTGAGGACATGGGTTTACTTACTGAAATAATATTTGTAAAATATTTTTCTAAGTTTAAATGAAACAAGCCTTTTTTTTTGATAAATGAACTGAACACTTGTATTTTTTATCTTGGACAGGTATTTTTAATTCGTCGAAAAGTGTTTTGTTAGTTTTACTTCTCTTTCTTAAAACGATTTAAAGATTTTATTTAATCTTAACATTTATTTCCTAGTTTTTTTTTAGATCAATTTTTCAGTTAATTGTGTTCAAATTTTTTTTCCTCAACCCTACCCTTTAAGATAATTAATCAGTTCTTTATGCCGTCTAGCCTTTCGTTTTCATAATAGTTAGCTTGAATTCATTGTTTGTACTTTATTATTGTATTTTTGCAACGTAATTTGGCCTATACGTGATCCAAAATTTATTGTACAACTGAATTTTCTAAGCTAGTTATAACTAGAAGAAACCAACAACGTACACGTTCGAACAGTTGATGGTTTCAATTCTCTGACGTTTGTCATTATTTGTTTTGAATTTAGTGATACTTGGGGTTGTATAAAATTTTTTGAGACATTTGCCATTTCGTACAATTAAAATTGGAAGCACACCATTATTCAAATTTTAAACATGTATGAAGCGTATTTTGTTTGTCAAACCATATCAAAAAATTGATATATAACGCCTGTGCACTTGGTCACATCCCTATGAAGAGCTTGGTGTCCTACAATTGCTAAATAAACTAAACAATTGTTTGAACAATTGCTTTTTAATTGAACTGACTTTTATAACTTTGAGAAGTGAATGATAGCATAAGTCAAATCACAGAATTCTGGAAATCGAGCAAACTGAAAGCTTTGGCAAACAAAGGAGATCACTAGAGGCACTAGATTTATCTAAATTTGTGACTTTAAGGATAAAAGGGAATTCGTTCTTGAACCTATGACTGCATAACATGCTAAACATAGCACGGCGCTTTTAAATACTACCATATAAATTATTGTCCAGGTATATATTTTCAAAAATAGCCTATCATCAGTTTAAAAATAAAAACATACCCGTTTTAATTCGTGCACTTCCACTTATTCTTATTCTTATTAATTTCTTTTAGCCTTATGACATTGTGGGAGGCTATGACCGCAAAACTGAGTATTTCAAAGTGACAGCACGGCCATAGCCAGGTTTGATAAGAACCTTACAGAAATAACTAGGGTCATCCCTATAGAGTGTCTATGGGAACGTCATAGACAACACTTTCACACCACTTTCATACTCATAAAACTGTTCGCGCACTAAGCTCTAAGTTAATTGTGATGGTAGTTTTATTATTTATATTTGCCACTACTCACACTAAGGAGAAAATTGGCAGATCGCGATCAAACCTGATCTCTTTTGCTAATACGACTAAGATTGATCGAGCATCTTTGCTACTCTTATTGAATTTGAACTTGGTACTCTTCTTGTCGAAGCGTCGTTCAGAAATCGTATAATAATTTGGATCAATATCTCTTCTCTTTTAGATACTATTGTTTCCCAAACTTGAGAAGATCTCTGCTGCAAATTTCCTTGAAACTTTTTAAGAACGATAAGATCGAAGTCAGAGTTTTTAAGCAAATATCCTTTATCAAATCTGAAGAGCAATTTAAGATTGACGCTCTGTTATATTTGTAAAAATAATAATTTAATTTAATAATAAAATGTTGAAATTAAAAAAAAAAGCAAACATGTTTTTGTCTTAAAATAATAGTTTATATTTTTGTAATCCTGATTACAACCGCAAAAATACAAAACGCCTAGCAGTCAACATCTTTATCTTAGTCTTAGTCTTAGTCTTAGGCTTAGTTTTAGTCTATCGATTTCTTTAAATTTGGATATGGTATCAAATGTGTTTAATTAATATACTAAACTAAAACCAAAATTCCAATTATTGTATAAGGAAATCCGATATAGTTTCTCGTTTAGAGGAAGAATATGTTTACGATAAAAATAAAACTTCTATTTTACTCCCATTTTCTAAGCAGAATATGGTCGGAACCGTCTAAAAGGAATTATTGCTCTGAAAATCATCTATAAGTTCAAATCTTAATAATGTAAGATTCTAAAAGAAAAATAATTTTGTTAATTGTTTGAGCAGAGATGTATTAAAATAAATTAAAAATTCTGTAGACATGCAGGTATATATCAATTCATTATATCATAAAATCTACTAAAACCAAATACTTTATGTCATAGTTATTTTTCATGCCATTCTTGTATCCAACTGGAATGATATTCCGGCTAATTGATTTGATTATATTCCATATATCTCGGAAAACCTCTTAATTCATCCTATTAGTTTCCATAAAAAAAATATACACTCAACTGAGTTTACACAGCATCGTTCCATCTTAATCCTTGCGGTGAAATCATCTTCAGCAAAAGTCCAAGTTAATACGTCAATTAAGTGAAATGACCCAGCGTTAAGGAACTATTGCTGGCTGGCTAGTGTATGCGGTTGTGTACAAGGCAGTCCGGCACAGGAGCAATTCCTCCAAGTTTCCAGAGATTATTTTTGATTGCTGGACAAAATATTACAAGGAAATAACTACGCTATAACAACACGACGAGAACTGTTCCCCACAGGACGAACTTGTTAGCCTTCTGGGGGTGGGTTGCGTCGCTTTGGCCTCACAAAATATATATTCTAACCGGCACCAGGAAAATTTCCAAAAATTGAAGATAAGACAGCTAAACGCCGAAGCCTTTATCTCAAATTAACCTAAATTTCTACTTAAATAACAATAAATCTCGATTTGTTCGTAATATGCCGTCTTAAGAATTAATGCCTCAGCCGGTCTTCTCGTGGCTTCGTTACCTTTGTGGGCCAAAGGAACAAAGTCAGGTGAGGGAGTCGGTGAGGCTCGGGGCGAATCTGCCCCTCTGTGCATTTAAATATCAGTCGCTTATAAATCAATTCGTATTAGTTGAATTAAAATATATCTTACATTCCTATCTGGCAGGAGTGTTCGGCAAGATGAGTTCTAAGGAGCAAATCGCAAGGAACAGGGCTGAAGGCGATTTATGTAGATATCTTGGTCGCAAGGACAAGGAGCTTCGAGGAGCAGACCCACACCACTTAAACCTGGAATATCCCTTCTAAATACTTTCGCCACTTTTATAATAATGATAACTCTATAACACCCACAAAAACTCCTTGCTCTTCATCCGCTTAGCAGGGATTTCTTAGGGCTGTGCAGCGGTAGTGTAAACACAACCGAGTGTCTTCGTCTTCCTCCCCAAGAAGAAATGAGGATGGTTAAGCGTTCCGCGATAGCCGTGTCTTAGCGATGAATTATCGTGACAGCCGGATTATCATTCACCACCCCACGGGGGTGATTTAATAATAAAGTGCAAAAGTGTATTCCAATGAATTATGACGTCCTTTGGTCGGTTGTGGCTCTCTACCTTTTGTACCTCTTATTAGATCAGTGGAGAACTTTCGGCGCCCTCATTGCCTCAATGACATGATTTCCCTTTTCTACAGATTATCTTTTTTTTCAAAACTAACTTTAAAGTTTTATGATTTTATAATTTATTCGAAGGAATATTTTTTATCTACAAAAACATTATTATCGCTGATATTTAAAGTCTTTAGAGTAAGCTAAAACAAGGACTACATGTTAAATTGGTATTACACCCGAATATTTTTGGGATTAAATGAAAGACGAATTTTCCTCAGATTAAAAATTTAGTGCACATGAGATTTGGAAAACAGTTTTGTTAAAGTGACAAAGTTCCATTGTGACTATAATTGTAAAATTTGTCAGTATTTGATTAGATTGAGTTTACTCACGACCAACAAAATTTTGATTATGCAAAATCTTTTAAGAAATTATAATGAAGTATCCAAAAAATTATTTGCCTGTTTCATATCCAAAAAATTATTTGCCTGTTTCATATCCAAAAAATTATTTGCCTGTGAAAATTAAAAAAAAATATATTTTTTTCCAGAATAATTACAAATTTGATAGAATATGTTGTAATATCTCAATTTTAAAAAAACAAGTAAACGAAACGAATATTATATAAAATTAATAAACCAATCAAAAGGAAATAATTTTTCTTATTATTAACTTATTTGAAATTTTAAAAATTGTCTGACGATCTGAACGTCCAACCAATAAACCGCTTCACTAGCTGACCACTTGAACATTTGGCCGTTTAAAAACGGACCGTCTGACCTCTGCTCGCTGCTCGCTTGATCGGCTTACAAAACAACCGATAGACTATCTAAACTAATGATCAACTGACCTAGTGACCACCTGACCCAATGATAGTGATTTGACTTGCCCTGTGCCCGACTGACCTAATAACCGATGGACCTGAAGACTTACCTACTACTACTCGTCCACTACATTTAGCTATGACTACAACTACACTGGTAAGTTCATGTCTTTCTGGAGATTGTAGTATTACTTATCATTCTTGGTCGACGACGAAAATGTGTAAATGTGTTATTTATTATTATCACTAGTATCTTCTCCTTTAATTTACGTTACATCCAACAAGTCCATTACTCCGTATAAACTTTTAATTAACTTATCTTACTTTTTGATATTTGCTACTTTGTAATAATTTTGGTATACGTCAGAAATATTTGAAATATTATTAAAAAAAAAATATCGGGTTGATGGAAAATATTTCAAAGACTTTATTAAATTTCCTGAAGTATAAAGTGCTACTCAAAAGTCTCGACTGTTCATGGACCAAGAACCAATGTTCGTATAGTTATATCTTTGTAGATGCAACGATATAATAAATATACGAGTCAATAATGAAGATACCTATCGTACCCTTACCGTATACTGAACATAACCATCCTTCGTCATTCGAATTAGAAGTCTACATACTTCGCATAGAAATAATGCTCAGCATCTTTGTGCAGATCAGGTCTAACTTTTTAAATTTCCTCCTAACAATATCTTACGAGGGAGATCTCCACATATTGGGCAATGTTTTATAAAAACCGTATTTTGTGGGCAGCAGTAATATAGAGAGAATTATGGATACTATGCATCTCGTGGAAGACGATTTGTGGAAGTTATGAACCGCCTCGGGAGCCACTGGTGCCGGCTCGCACTGATTCATGCCGTGCCATAAATGCTCATAAAAGCACATTCAACTCCTCCTGATAAGAAACTGAAATAAATAATCCACGGTAATTTACAATGGTGGGCTCTTAGCTCGAAATAAGTGTCCAACAGGTAGACGAAGAAGTCGATTAAGTTAAGGTACTTAGATGACGACATAGCTCACGGCCAAATCATGGAATCATTGAATTTTCAGTGGGATATAAAACGGAGCGAAATTATGCTAAATCATCAGGATTCAGGATACGCGTCGGCATCCCTATTCCCTTCAACAGACAGTGGTATCAGCCTCGGCGAAGGAGAATTGGATTTATTTAAGACGCACCTTTCAGAATTAGGGGATGATTTATTTTATGCGGTAGGGTGGTTGGTTGCGCGCTGCCACTAGCGCTGATGCTCCCCGAAGAAGAATTAGGTTGGCATATCTCCGGTGCCCTCTGCTTAAGTAAGGACCGGCGCGCGGAAACGACTAAATAAAAAATCGCAACGACGACGGTCCTCCTTTGAAGGAATATTCACTTTTCACCAGCAGTAAATCGTATAAGACATGGGCTCTATTTCATCTTCCACTGGTGTTTGGGTTATTTGCTTGGACTGGCATAGACAAGAAAATCGTTCTTCACCACACGATGGGAAACTTAAGAAAAATCTTCCGCTACATATCATAGGAAAATCCCGCTTTCATCCAATTTGGCCTATGATGAAATTTTATGAAGACCTAATACATCTTTGTCGTGAATTTATTTTAAAGTTTTCATTTTTGTTACCCTAACATTAACGTTTACTCTAAAGTTAAGCGACAGGTTGTTCAAAATTAGAGGTAATTTGAAAGTATCTAACAGTCGCCCCCTTCTTTGTTGGAGAAAATTGGGGGGTTATAGGACATAAAGAAGACTGAAAATTCAAGAGAAATTAATCCCCAACTTCATACAAAGTGTTACAAAAGTGGATTCATTCTCAGAGTTGCTTAAATAATTAAATAGGATCGAAAAATTGCAAATGGATAATTCAAAAATCTAGACGCATCCTGTCATCATAAGGAAAATAGAGGGAAATTGTAGAATCAATTAACTTTTGAACTATTTGACTTAGAAACTTAAGACTTGTTCTGCTGAACATTTAGCTTGACAAATTGCATATTAATTTTCCACCTACTTTTCTCACCATACGGAAATGAAAACCCCTTTTATAATTATATCTTTTTTAGCCCTCTTTTGAGGATGTTAATCTCATACTAAAATTTTCCAATTACCTTACTTTTTAAAGCGTTTATTATTTTTTAGAAGAAATATTTAGCTTTCCTCTAAATGGAACGACGCAGAACATTTTAAACTATACCAACTTTTAAATTCTGTTGCTACGTTTTCGGAACATTGTTAATTAAGTAATAAAAAATACTGAAATTATAAAAAGAAGTTCAAAATTATGATCTTTAAATAAAAATGTTTTATAGGTCTAAAAATTGAAAGTGAAAAAAGTATAATATGAACTAAATCCGGGTTTCTGTTTTAAAGAATCCTACAGTTTTTGAAAGCATCTCGAAAATACAAACACAATTTTCCAAAAATGTTCAGAGGCACACCTGAAAATTCTGAGTTTAATAAGCGTAACACCGAATTATACTCATAAATATTTAAGTGTGCAGAATTAAATCTGGTGGACTAACAAAAGGAAACAGACCGATTCAACTATCTTGATATTTGTATATACTCATCGAATTGACAACTAGTTATTGATACAATACCAACCATATATTCTACATTTTGTTAAACATAGCCCACAAACAGGCATTAGGACAAGAAAAATTAAATTTAAACAATAATTACAGAGTGAATTTTAAGAGGAGAGTAATAGAAGCCCTGAGTGCATATTTCTATGGATTTGTTTGTGGATATTAAGCGAACCAAGGACACACCCTATTCATTCTCAAAATTCTTTTCTCTTATTAAAAAAACAGCCAAAGAGAAGTCATAAAACAACATTGATTTGAAATACTTTGCAAAGATACCTCCATTTCGGGAAAATCGTCTTTAAATTCGCCTACTAAAATTTCTAAGACCAGACTACGGTCGTCTATAAAGGAAAGCGCTGTCGTGGCAAATGCACGGATAGCCATGATTTTTGCATAAATTAAATCTTGATGAAATCCACTTCATTTCATTTACTTAATCCGGCGAACCAAAAAAAAATTTTTCCGTTCAATAATAGGGAATAAGCTGCGGGAAGAAGCGTAATGAACTGTCGAAGATTTAAGATAAACTTAGCCAAATGTTAATTGTGTTATTTCAGAGGCGACTTAAGACGGGCGTTTTTTTTCCATTTTGTGGCCTCATTCGGAGGATTTGCTCCCAAAGGAATGGCTCCAGGAGCTAATTATTTGGTTGGAGGGCTATTTAGCTCGGAGATTTGGAACCGGGAAAAAATCAAAACGTTAAAAAGCAACGTGCTCGTTTCAATGAATTGACTCGGGCATCGGAGCCACCACGACGACATCGTTCCAGCTTTTAAAACTTTTTAAGAACAAATCAATACCATTTATGGTCCGGATGAAGACGACACCGCATCTCACACATCCCTGCTGGCAAAGACAGTACCCGAACAGAACCCATGAACCCACAGACAAACCCAGACCTAACCTCCGGGCGCGCTAGTCAAGCAACCTACGATATGTCTGATTCGGGAATTTTAGAAAAGCGGAAAATCAAACGTCGACGAACCGTAAAGGATTTACTTAGAGCGTCGACACCTTAGATTACAATCTGTCTCGTCTGATAAACAATAACTGCTGCCGGCTGTCATTGGGCCCGGGTTTCCCAAAGTTGGGAATAGTCTTGCGTCAGAACGCCGTCGAAGGGAACCCTCTGACTTTGAATGGTGAAGTTTGGGAGCTATGGGAGATCAACTTGATTATAATGGGGCTCTTTAAGGACTCCCTCGCACGCAGGAATTTGTCAGTCGTGCAAATTTAATAGGCGTGTTTATAATTTTCGAATAGCAGCATTTTATTTAATAATTAGCGAATGTCACCGGTGTCAAATCCTCTTATTATTATGTTTCTGTATTGTTTTTATTAATTTATTTATTCAATCACACTCTGCTTCCATATTCCGTCTAGTATGTGGATAGCAACATTCATTTTATTTACACAAGTCCGTTGAAAGGGCAAATTAAGAAATAATAATACAAATTCAAATTTAAAGTTCAAAAGTGTAGCTCATATTCTAGTGATGAAGAGGTATATACGTACAATGAATTCTTTCTTCTTATATTCTTTAAGGTTCCAACCTGCTCTGTCGCAGTCTTGTGTTTCTGGCATACGAATATGGCCTTCATTGAAAAAAATGGACTACTTAAAAAATGCTTCCTTTATATCAAACTTTAAAAATTTGGAGTAAAAGATGTTCAAATTCTAAATCATTGAGTTGCGGGACCATCACTAAAGGTCTATAGTTTTTTTGGAAAGTGTTTATAGCTTATTTAAAAAGTATCGGGTATATTGTTCGTGTAGTTCACTTTTAAATTAGTTTAAGAGTTTTGTATAGAATTGAGGATTCACGTTTCAAAATTAGGGCAAACATCGGGTTTATGGTTCCATTTTTCGAAGAAATCTCGGAATATTTTAAGAGAATTTCGATGGGAAATTTTGTCACATTCGCCATATAGTCCAAATACAGCTCCATCCCATTATTATTTATTTGCAAAACTAAAAATGGACATCAAACATGTGAAATGAGAATCCACAAAAGACGCTAAAAAGCTCTTTTGCGGTGGTTTACATCGAAAGACACTCCTTTTTACACAGAAGTCCTAGAAAGCTGGTAATGCCGAATGCAAGTGTCTCGATGTAGAGGGATCATATCGTGGTTTTTATTAAATCAGTCCGGCTACTTTTTGATATACCCTCTTTTTGATATACCTTCATTCAACCAAATTCCACTACTGCAAAATCATCCTGCTAGTCGTTTTCTCCGGCAAGAACAATTTTGTTTATAGACCTAAAACACCTATTTAAAAATGATTGCGTGCATTTACTAATGCGTAAATATTTGCCTTACCTCCTTATTAAGTGAACTAAACTATTCCTTTTCTTAGATTTTTTTTATATGATGAATTATGAAATTGGGATAATTAAAAATAAAACGCATATTTCTCTAATTCACAATGAATAATTTATAATTTTTTATTGTTACTATCATACATTAATAATTGATCCTAAATTCTAATAATAAATAAGAGCTGGTATTGAATACCACTGAGATGATTCCAAATTATCAACAAAATCTCTACTGTCGAAGTGCAGTAGAGGTGCATTGCATGAATTTATCAAGAACAAACAAAACAAATTTCTTTTATTACAATTACTATTTACACGGAAATCAGTTATTGCTTAAACAGATCTCAACACCTGTGAATCAGATACGCTTACCGTTAATTACACCTATCTCATACAATTTGATATATTTTAAACAATCAGCAAAATACTGCTTTACCGTAAGACTAAGTTCCAATAAGTAATGACTAAAACTTTTGTGTTTACAAAACACTTTTGATATCTTTGGTTCTCTAAGTCGATTCTTTTAAAAGTTCATCACAAATTTACAAAATATACAAAGATGCAAGTCAAGATTTAAATACTTCCACTGTTTTTTTTCTTTTTCTAAAAAACAGTCACATTCGGAAATTATTGTTAAAATATAAGGCGGGGAAGAATTGTTTTATTATAATTAATTACGAGGCGAATAATAACATAAGTAATATAAATAACTTATTTTTTTAATTATAATTTGTTTTCATTTTTTTGTTTTTCAACATAAATACGAAATTGATAGAATTTTAAAACGTAAGTCAATAAATAAATAATCAAACAACGAAGTTAAAAAGTGATTTCCGAATGAACTAAATTTAACTCCTTATATTCTTTTTTAATTTTCTTTAAACATTTTTTTTTTTAAACTTCTAATTAAATCTGCTTGACTTGCAATTGAAAACCTTATTCTACTCTACTTATCTTCTGAGCTTAGCTTTTATAAAAGGTATAATTCAACTCACTGGGACTTTTGTCAGCCATTTCACTAAATATCAGCAAGTTTCATTTGGCCTCTCATTAATTTCGATTATGTTTTACAAAAATTCTCATTACTATTCAAGGAGATAATTTAATTTATTGACCAAGTAGGAATGACAAATCAAAAAATCATAAATAAAACAATTAATTGCCTAAAAATTTTTAAAACAAAAAAGTAATCACGATACAGATAATAAAATTTTTTTTTCGTTATCGTCCGACTGGAACAATATTCTTACCATTGACGGAACAAATTGTTGTAAAAAATACTGTCTAAATCTTATGAGTTAACCTTCGTTTACTCTTCCCTAACTTATTTAATACGACTATCAACATTACGACCTTTATTAGATGCTACTCTTATTTTAATATTTTATAGTGAACAAAAATCCTGGTTCTATTCCCGGTCGTCGAATTTTGGCGCATGTCCAAAGGAATTCATCCCAAGTTGGGGACACTGTGGTGTGTCGTACAGGGACATTTTCAGTCGTTTACATTTCGCCCTGCGATTTTTGAACCAGAACTGAACATTTTTACTTTCCAGTCGAGGAAACTTTTGCCTGTGGAAAAAAATATGAAATTTATTAAAATATTCTAGGAATAAATCAATATAAGGTTTAACATTATTTTTACTATTATAACATCTTTGATATTGTTTTATTTTTATGTGAATTATGAATTCTAGATATACAAAATATTGAATACTTTGCAAGTTCTATATAAAAAAAAGTACGACTTGTAAAGCAAAACCAATTCGAATCAAGCCAACCAAAGCTGTGCCAAGTCCAATCAAGACAAAACGAACAAGCCATTCGGGTCAATTTGAACTAAGTAAAATCAAGTAAAATCACACTGAACCGATTAAAGCAAGAGTCAAGCAAAACCGAATAGTAATATATACTTTATAAATTCTGGAATTCACGAGAAAACTACTACTCTTACAACAATATGAACTCAGTTTTTTAATATCTCCGAAATACAACAAACCTATCATTTAATTAAAAAGTTTATTCATAAGGCACATACAGCGTAAGGTCAATTTAAATCAGAAAATTATTGTTACAAATGCAAATTTCACATGACATTTTACCAATTGTAATTCAAATATTTCCTCCTACCTGTAAGGCATTCTGTTTAAATCCTCAGTATATTTCAATATCAAATTATGTGACGGGTGGGTATTCATAGCGAACCACTGTTCCAATTTTGGAACTTCTGTGACAGGATCTATGAAAGTTCGATTCCGTTTCCTTCTCTCTTCACTTGATAGGCTAGACAAATTAATACCTCCGCTTCCCATTCCACCTGACGTCATGGGTGCTGGAGGATGATGAGCGTGTCCAGGTTGTCCCATTCCAGGCATATAGTGACTCATGTACATTATGGAATGTGAAAACATCGAGTTTGGCACCATAGGAAAGGAGAGGTCACGACGTGGGTCCGGCGAAGGAGTCCGAAACCCGTCCATTTGACTCATGTCATTGTCGTCCATATCGAGATCTTCTGACTTTGGAGAGTTTTTTGGTGATGTCGAACGATGTTCTGAATTTTGGTTGTTGCTATTCTCATCGATCTGATTGTGGTCCAGATCGGTATTTGATTCACGTCCATTTGGAAGATTTTCGTTGTTATTGTTGCTACTACTATTGTTGTTCCTCTCGACGCTAGATCCATTTATGCCGATTTCATCTTTGGTGATACTTTCATCGGCAGATCGGTTTCTTTCGTGGGTTGTTAAAGATAGTGGTAGTTGAGGGGAAGAGGGACGACTAGAATCCTCTTCCATATCGTCAGAATGTTGCGACAGATTGTCGACGTCCTCGGATTTCATACTATGGGGACTTTTCATGTAATCCGAATGGGACATCAATAGGCCAGGTTGTTGATGGTTTACGTAACCATTACCTAAAGTTTGACCCCGCATCTCAGCACGTTTTTGAGCGGCTCTAGCGTTCTTAAACCAATAGACGACATTGTTTACGTCTAATGGTTTTCTACCTCTTCGTGACTCAAGGGAATTTAACTGAATCACATAAGACTGTATCTGTTGTCTCGAAGGATGGGGGTTTTCTTGAAACCATCTTTGGAGTTTTGGTAGTTCCATCTCGGGGTCAAAACTCGTCCTCATACGGGTCTTTTGGCTGGAATACTGAGAATGCATGGAGTGCAGAGCCGGATGCACCATCATATTTGGATGCGGGGGTGGGTGATGATTTTCTAGCAAAGTCTCCCTCCCAGGATGCAAAGGATGGGCTGCAGCATAATCAATATCATTTTGTTGTGGCGCCATAAAAGGCAAAATTTTCGGGGCCATTGGGGAATGGGGCGATAACTGAGTTGTCCACCATTGATCGAATTTTCGTCGAATTTCCTCAGATATTTCGCCAGTAAATGGAAAGGTGTTCTGATATGAGCTTCGACAAATCTGTGATAGTAAGACCTGCAATGAAAGTGAATGGAGTGCGAATCAGTCAACTCAAGTTCTGCTTAGATATAGTACGTTCGGATTACGTTGTTTGCACAACGGATTACTTCCAACAAGGCTTAAGATAAGCACCTACCGCTACTTGCACGCCAAAAGAGTGCTTTTTATCAGTGGTCGGGTCTTAGCCTCCATTTATCGCGCGGATTAGGATAGCACTAATGTAGATTGGGTTAGGATTAGATACTTATCAGATAGACGAAGACTACAGTCTGCTTTTTGCGGCTGTAGAGTGTTTTTGTTTGAATTAAAATTATTCATATCTGTGCAAATTAATTCTACTGCTCGTGATCATCATAAAATTTGCTGCTTTTAAAAACAAAGCGATTGTAATATTTTTTCTTGTTATAATTTTTATGATTGTGTAATTTTTGTCAAACAAACAAGTAAATAAAAAAGGAAATATGAAGAATGTCACACCAATCCAATAAAAACGTTTTCTTGCGATTGTAACTTTTAATTAAGAAAACATATATTTTTAAATATAATTGTTTAGTATTGATACATTATTCTTTAAACCATAGCGAATCGGGTTATGTTTTCATTAAATTAATGAAAAAGGGAAAACCTTTCCTTACGTACATAACGTCCATTTTTAAAAATATAATATAAAAACTTAATTAAACATCCGCTTTGAAACCACTCGTGATTTTTATGCTAAAGTACAATTTTCTTCAGTTTTCCAATTTTTGTTCTAACTGTAAAGCAAAATAGTCTTCTATTTTTATTTTTAAAACTTTAAAAAATACTATCAACAGCTTCATATTTCTCCGAATGATGATCATCAAAATTCTGATAAAGTGCTAAAATTGACTGATTTTTAAAATTGCATAATTTTACCCGACAAGGGATGTTGAAACAAACAAAAAATCATGAAGAATCAAAGAAAAGCTGAGTCAAAATATTTTTTCAGTCACCTCTATATTTTGCTGCATTGTGAAATTACACGTACGCCAAAAAAGACTTGCGAACATTGCGAACTTTAAATTTATCTATCTGAGCTAAACATCTCCCTATTTCCATTATATCCCCAATAAAATTAAGCAAGTAATTTTCTGATACAACTAAGAAAATATTTTTTGACCATAGACCATAAACGCGAGAACAAATGATGACCAATTGACCAAATGTGAAAGTGTAGAACACCTTTTAACTTGAATCTGTATTGAAAACGTACAGCGTTTGTTGTGATATTAAAATTATTAAGTTAAAATAATATACAAATTATTCATTAATATTATTTATTTTATGTCATATTTATTTTCCCAACAAAAAAATTTATTGGACACTTTTTTGAAACAATCTACAAAAATCCTTACGTCATTTTCATTTATTCGAAAATAATCTTAAAAAATTCATTTTTATAAAATTATTGCATTGACACAAAAATGTTGAAAAATTCATGATGTACAGTTGTAGAGATATTCTAGAAAAACAAAGTAATAAACTGCAGATAATTATTTTTTAATTAATTTAATTATGTTATAATCCTAAATTTTATATGACAAATGTTATGGATATTAAATTATTAAATTGTGTATAAAATGAATGGAACATAATTGGGAACCGAGATATTTCTTTTGTCATCATTTGTCATCATTTAAAATTGTTCGCTAAATGTACATGTTTTGTTATTTGAACCGAAAAATTCATAATTAAAACCGCAGCGAGATGATGGCGATTTAAAATCCCTGGCAAAGGAGAAATTCGCCTTCCAAGACTATTCTCATGTGATATCCTCACACGGCGGGATATTCGAATCCGGCCGAGCTCTAGCAAATAGGGGTGTCTGTCGTATTTGCGCGTCTGTAAGGCTTGTGTACAAAGGAACACTAAGTAATAATAATCCCTTCAACCCTTTTTAAATGCAAATTCTCACATGAAGCACAAACACACCTGAAAATGTTCCGCTTATCCTGATCCGATTAAGAATAAGAGTTTCTTCTCTCGACGGTAGCTCCACACACGCAGTCAGAAAATGAATCGCAATATCGCATATGAATTTTATAGCGTTTCGACATAGATTCATTAGCGTACGAAGACGTATCATTCGAAGTTCACTTCCTTCGCTTATAAGGAGTAAGCAGCTTCGAGCCGTGAATTAGTTTTATTACAACTCTTCGTCTTCGGTTAAGTGTATCGTTTGATCTATAATTTAATTCCCGACGTAATCGTATTAGAGCCGCCTATGAACATAATCCTAGATGTGTTCAATTATGGAAGATCACTTGGCAAGTCGGCAGCACAGTGCGAATATTTTTTTCTATCCAGAAATAATAAGTAATTTTTAAAATGAAATTTAATCAGGTAACTATTTCGAAGTGCTGCCAAAGGGTGTTTTATACGCCGGAAAAGGGAATAGGAACATTTACAGGAATTCCGCCCCCTCCAAAACGCTTATAATAATAAATCAACGGAATTTGTAATCGCGAACTGTGCCTTGTTCAAAGGAAATATTTTAATTAAATGCCTACGTAACGTACCTCGTCCAATGGGCACCCGGTAGACCTCAGAACCGCATGAGACTGCAGAACCAGGAGCTTAAGAAGTTTATCCTTCACCTCAGCGAAAGTGGAAGGCTTTGTTCTCAAGATGACGATACGCAAGGTAACGATGGAGGTAAGCTCTCCTAGGATGTCACACACGGGCACTCCGGGACTGTCCGAGATGTTTTCTAATGGAATGGGTTTCCAGTTTTTTATAATTAATGAGCCTGAAAATAAAGACAATACTTCCAAGATTATCTTAATAATTTTACGAAAAATTAATCAATTTTTCTAAAACAATATTTCTTTGTATATTGTCCTTTTTATGATAAAAGAAATGGATATCATTTTCAAAAAAAATATCCAAAAAAAAGACCAAAACGCACTTTTAATGAGAAAGGGATAATGTAAGAAAATATTATTGAAAAACAAAATTTTGTGGCAAAAAAAATAAACCTTTTAAACAATTTAAAAAAAAAATATTTGGGCTTAAAAAAGATGTGTTAACATATGAATTTTTTAACAAATAATATTAAACCCGATTATGGCTTTTTTAATCTTAGATTGATGGACTTATAGACTCTAATTGTTTGACTAAAACAAATGGTAAACTATACTTCAAGTTGACTTTCTTGATCTATGTTCAGATTGAACAGCATGACTTCTCTGACCACCACTGAAAGCTTTGTTAAAACTTGGCCATTAATTTTATAGCACAGAGACAAGAAGGTAATAAAATGCATTTTGCATTACACCCAGGTCTGCGGACTAACCACCGGTGAAAACAGAGTCGAAATTGATTCACAAAATCCTCTGCAATGAAATAACATACAAACAGACAAACTAATAAACAGACAATAAATTCCTACACATTACAAATAAAACGTTTAATGTTTTTTACTGAACAAACATTAATACATATATTATATGTTGTTTTATTTCGATACCTATAGCTTTTTTTGGAATATATATATATTCCAAAAAAATATATATAAATACGATGAATTAGAACATTAGGACAGACTACCGAATTCACATCCGATTTTTTTTAATTTATACAAACAAACAGAACCATTTAAAATACTAATATAAAACAGATATTTGAAATAATAAAAATAATTTATAATATATAATTTTATAATCTCTAAAATTCGAATTTTTCATTTCGTTTCCCAATTTACAAAACACAATTTTCATACCTCTAGCCGTACACGCTATATCCATTGAATAGCCTAATCGTTGCAGAGCTGTGCTGACTATGTCCGACCATGGAGTAGACGCCGCCACAATCACATAGCTGTCTGTTTCAATGTTAGGCCTTCGTTTCCAAGGATTTCGGGAGTCTATTGCCAGGGATGCTTGCAGGGACGGAACAGATTCCACTATACAATGCAACGGTAGTGATTTTGCTGTAAACAAAAACATAAATTTATATGAACGAATTAAAGCCTTTATAATACTCTGATATGAAAAGAATGAGTTTTGTTTCTATTTTATAACATAGTTTAAATAAACAGGATTTAATTGTCCATAGATTGCTTAACTGCATACTTCGTTAAGTAAAAAACAATATCAACTTGTAATATTAAAGATTTTAAATTTCTGGTTGCAACAAAGCAATATAACTATTAAGGAAATTAAGCTTTAATTGTATGGCCTTCTTATTTATTTATAAGGCTGTTCGACTGTTCGAGATCACATAACATAAATAAATCTACCTATTAAAATGATATCCATTCACGCACTCATAAACAGCTCTCTTGTAACATGGAGAATTTGCATGTGTATTTTACTGTCTACTAAACAAAAAAACGATTATTTGAAACGATTCCCTTGCACAGATGGATTGGAAGTAGAATTTACGTGAGCACAAAGGAAGACCTTTAATAGGACATAATTAAAACTGCTGCGATTAGGGGATGGTATCCTCGAAAATCCCAAAACAACAGCCGTTTGGCAAAGCACACTTGGAGGTGCGGTGTAGGGCATCAGAGTGTATTATAAGTCAATTAGCTTTATAAACTTGCCAAAAAGCCTTTTCCCTCCTACCTTTCAATGGACAAATGAATAACCAAAATGGTGTCCTTTTGCATGCTCCCAAGGAGACTTTTAAAAACGAATTAACTCCTCAGCAATGAGAATGCGAACCCACAGGCATGACCACACATTTACTGACGTTTCGATATTCCTACCTGTGTGGGTTCCTTCTGTAGATTCATAATCCCAAATGTTAACCCGATAATACCCTTTTAGCTTCCAGAGCCGTTGTCCAAAAAGGACTAAGTATATCCAGGAACCAGCACGGTACGAATATAGGGAATGTGAGTTAACTTATTGCCTGTTTGACCAACTGGTTGAGTTTTGAATATTTTACCGACGAGGTTCGGAAACCTTAGTGACCGGGAATTAGTTGCCAACTTTTCAAGAAAAGGGTTGAGGGATCTCAGGGCGCTAAAGAGGATGTGATAGTCGTCCTCCTTACGGTTAATTTTGTTTTGAGTACACCTCCATCACTCCGCTTATATGACACTTTGAATGAAAATCCTTTTCTGATAACAAATTCTCATCCATAATTCAAGTAGCAGACTGTTCTTCAACTATAAACTAGAACCCATATCTTACCCCATGGGGAATTCCTGTTTTAAGTCTCCGTGTCTTAGCAGAATGGACTGCAAACGGTCAGTAAGCTTAAGGATTTATCCGATGGATTTGTACTAAATCTGCTTTCGGAAACTTGTCCAGATGCAAAGGGATTGCGGGACCGGGTATTGCCTTCCTGAAGTTATGGGGTTATGTAGTTATAGTATACCTTAGGAGAAGCTCTATTGAGCTTCATGCGAGCAGAGATGGTCATTGTTAGTGTGTTCAATTGTTTCCGTGCAGGCGGGAGCATCTTAAAATTCATTACCCCGGCTACGTCCTCTATAAATCATCTTTCTTAACCCTTCCCGGAGGAGGGATCTTTATTATAGCCAACTGAACGGCTGTGTACATGAAATCGACATTATCATGACTATCATCATTACTGGAACCTACTTGAGAATTTTGGGAAACTTAATGCCAGCTGACACACTTTTATAATTCCGTTTCGAAATCTTTCCATATTTTTATTAAAACTTTCAGCCTAGAAAAAAAACTACAACATTTACGACGGAGTATTATTTCTGTGAAAATGCGGTGTCTTATCCTTAAAATATGTCGAATCGCACGTTAATATTTCGTAAATCTTATTTTACAGATCATCAAATACACTCCAAAGAGCTGCCGTTCCCTGTAAATTTATTAGTCACGTTTACTTTGAAGTTTGATACAGTAAAGAACACTTTTAAAATCAACATAGAATTTTTGTAAGAATTCATAAATAAAATTTAAAATATAAAATAAGCCACAAGTGCATAATTAAGGTTGTTCAAAAAAGATTTAATTTGCAATTTGAATAGTGAAAATTAAAATGCAAAATTTATTTTCCCATCAATTATTATTTCCTTTGGCATTTAATTATTTTTTAAACTTTTATTTTACTATTACATTTTCACTTCATGAATTTTGAAGCTCATTTTTCTAAAATTATATTCATATTTTCATAACCGAAATTATAACATACGAGCAAATATTTTAAGAAGAAAATTTTTTTGTTCATTTTTAGGTACTAAATTTTAACTCTGTAATTCAAATTACAAAGAAGTGGTTGCCTTTTAATTAATCTATTTTTATTTCTGTGTTATTAACCAAAATTTAACAATTATCATTTAATACAAATGACTTATAAACGCTTCCCATTTTTATTTTCCAGTAAATTTAATAAACTCGTTTACCAAAGGATTTTTTTAAATGTAAAAGAATTCCCCATTTTCATCATAAAAATCCTCATAAACTCAAAACTGAGTCACTTCCCCGAAAACAGTCTAAACGATTCAAAAGTGAGTTCTGACGTGTTTTTAATTTACCCGCGTTACTTCCATCAAACTTAAAGCCACATCTGCAGCGGCACTCAAGATAGGATTCATCCACCTTGCATCGAGCAACAGCCATGCCCCCAGGACCCCGAGGTCGGGGGTGTGTCTGGGAGAAGCGAATTTTAATTTATTATTCCTTAAAACTATTCTTACTTAATCGCAACACTTTTCATGGTCCTTAACACAAGCTTAATTCCAGTTAGTTCAAAGTTTTAATTCTCGCCTTAACCATTCTTGACTAGTGCTAAGTGTAAAGTACAGAAGAACGAAAGAGGCTTGAGAGCCTCGCCGCGGAAGGGGGAGTCAGCTCCTTGCAGCCTTCCTTGGGGCCCCGAAGAAGAAGAATAGAAAGAAGAGGATGGCAAACGAGGTGGAGGGATTACGTCGGCATTATAATAAGGTCGTTTACGTATGACTCCGTGTGTATGTGGGGAGGCGGACTGGGGAAATCTTCAAGTGTCTGGTGATCCGCATCCGACCTGTTCTCGGGCGTCTTAAGCAAGTATCGAAAGAAAATGTTTCGTCAGGGCGCAGAATGTGCTATCTTCTAGCCGTTTGCGCGGGAGTCCTGTTTCGGGTCGTTGTCGCTGCATTTGCAGTTGACTGCGTTAAGCTTCCTCCGACGAATGACTCGCGACACTGGGAAATTGGTTTCGTCGGTGACAACTGCTTTCAGAACCCTTTTAGATGGGTATTTAATCACGACAGCTGAACTCAAATCGGAGTTGATGGAGCGAAAAATCCAAATCAACCCCAAGCTTAAATTGATTATTTTCTTTTTTCGACCGGTCGCTCTAGTGCTCCGCCCTGTCGCGGGGCTTCGGCTGCTGCAGTCCTTGCAGCCTCGCAACCGAAAACCTCACCACCACACTCGAAGAAGAACAACAGCCTTCGGTTATGGTGCCCCGGCAGCGTCGAGGTTGCCCTAATTAAACAGACCCAATAATAATCCTCCCCTTGTGATATTAAAATAATCCTCAAAATCGTTAATCCCTTACTTCTCCCAGCCCCCCGCACCCTTTAGCTTAAGTCCTTAAATTTCTTGAAAGCACTTCCCTAGCTGCCAGCTCGATACAAGGTCTACCCCGATTTGGTATTAAGACAGTTCTGTCTCTGTGTTGGTGTGTGCGCCTTCGCTATTCAGTGCTAATCCACACTTATTCCTTTTACGGAACGCTTAGAAGGACTTCGCACAATTCAACCCCAGCGTCGGAATATAGGTTTCCAAAAGTGCATGCTCGGCCCTTAAGACAGGGAAAACAACTCGAGTGGAGTTTCGATGATTAGCGGATGCTTGAATCGTTCCCTCTGACCTTTTTTGTAAAAATTATCCCCTTTAGGGAAGAATTAAGTAACCGTCGCCTTCTATGGAACATTTCGCTTGATTTTTTGACGGAGTACCTCGCAGTCAAGTTGAATCGATTAATCCCCCTCTGGCTGAGACGGAATACTGTGACCAGTGACCAAGTGGGAACCTCGTTTGTGTAATTGAGATTGGCGTTAAGTACAGACCTTGTGTTTAATATGAAATATAAAATAACATTGATGATATTTGCTGCATATCCCCGCTCAATCCGCCCTTACTCGCTCGCCGTTAAGTTTGAAATTTTTACTTATGTACGTACTTGGTATTTTTTTTTGGAGGTAATCAAAGGTGATAATTATTTTAAAACGAGGGATAATCACACTAATTTTAAACCAAATTGATAAGACTGATAAGATTTAAAAATAAAATGAATTAGACTGCAACCAAAATTGTTTAATTTCTTTTAAAAAGACTTTTAAAAATCTTTGCTCTCCTATTCCAAAAATATTCGTGTAATGTAACAATGTTAAATTAAATTATCATGTCAATACATAAAAGACACTTAAACATATAAATATATACAATTTATAAAATTTAAAATAATCAAAATATCTAGTTTTAATATAATTTTAATCGAACATCAGTGTTTGTGCAAATCTACTATACTATTTTATATCCTTTCTAAAAGCAAGCATAAAACATAAGCAGTTAATATTTTTAACTTTAATCTAATTTTAAAAAAAATTATTTAGTAGGATAAGATAAGTTTTATTTGAAAATGTTCAACGCCAAAAAGAATAAATAATTTATTATATAATTATATAGAAGATCTTTTTAAGACTTTCCGGAGTGATTTCTAAGATCACTGTCTACGAAATGAATATTGAGTTTCTTTCGATAAACAATACAAAAAATTTAATAAAATGCCACAATTACAGTGCTCGAATTGATTTTGTACGTGCGTAATTATTTCTAAAGATACCCGCGTATCTTGGCTCTGAAGTTCTCTACTTTAATTTAAACTATTATTAGAAATGTTGCGGATTTATGTTGCCTCTGTAACGTTCCGAAGGAAGTGACTTAATTTGAGTTATTCAAAGTGCTAGCATATCGACTCAATTTATGCATAGAAAATCACACTACCATCTAACAATTGAATGGAGCACATTCCAAAGGACGCTTTGGCTGTATTTACGCAATTTACGTGCTTTGCTCGCTTTGAAATTTTCTTTAATAATATAACATTAAAACCTTACCTTGGCAACGTCTCTCGCCACCATCAGAGTATCACCCTAAAATCAAGTCTCAGCCTTAATCTGCTCTATTGAGTGCCAGATTTTCCCTTATCCTACAGTCCTCATTAAGCGCTCTTAACATTTTTCCTATCATAAAAATCAACCCTCTGCGCCCTTAAAGCACCCCCTCATCCACCATGGCCAAAGAAACGTTGCGAGCTTCTCGAGGCAGATAGCCATAATCATTATCGTAATGTAATGATGTCATATAATCCAAAACCGCAGCCAATCATAAAAAATTTCATCGCGTCTTAATTTAATTCTCTCCATCGCCTCCGACTTGGGTTTTTGGATTTTCCCTCTTCGCTCTTCTTTTATTTTATTTTTTTTGGGTTCTGGTTCGTTTGGAACTTGTCATGTCGGGACTCGGGGTTGGGTCTTTAAGTTCGGGCGCTAATTCCAACTCTCTATCTCATTATTTCTGCTTAAACCTGTCTTTCGTTGATAAATTTTTCTTAGCTGGATTTGGGAAGATCCTTTCATTTCATTTTCCCCCCTTATACCAGAAAGGTACATGGAAAGAGATCAGAATTTGAAGGTATATTTTTCTAGAGTACATCACTATTTTGTTCTTCATACTCTGTACACCGAATTATTCACCTGAAGGTATATTAACAATTTATTCCATTTCATGGGTTTTGAGATTAATTTCCATTTTACGATTCGGAAAATCCCTAAATCTGATTGAATAGGCTCGCTTATGCATCAGAAATTTTCGACGCATAAAACATTGGACTATAGTAGTACATATGGTTATTTCGACATACGTCACTACAATAAGCTTAAGCCCATACATACCAAATATTAATTAGAATAATTAATAAAATTACACTTAAGCTCATTTTCACCTGTAATCTGCGGCGGTAATACATTTTGTGGTAATTTTTAACTTTTCACTTTCATTAACTGCCCCGCGTATGGAATAACGGAACGGCATGGCGGCGGTGGGGCGGGTGGAGTTCTAATTGGTACCTCGTCCACCCAATCATTCATAATGGCTAATCCGTCGGGAGGGGGGGAACGACGTGCGAAACGTAGATTATTACTTGATGCAACAAGTGTGATGTAGGATTCCTTGGTATGCACACATGCCATGGACGCTCTGGAAATTCGCAGATGTGTGGACGTCTCTCGGCGCGGTGCTAATGAAGGATTCAATTAAGACACTGATCCAAATTATGAAAATCATTCAATTAAAACGATCACTTCTTCCAGGAGCAGATAAAAACATAGATTTGCTTTTCATTGTACACAGACTCAACTCGACTGAAGTTCCTGAATTATATAGGTCAAGGCAACATATTAAGAGAGACTCCCAACTTTAAGACGTGACCCAACAAAATTTCTGGAAACAATATTTTGTAAATTCGTACAATCACGTACATTACCAATCATTCCTTATTAACAAAACAATTACAAATTTTTGCGTCTGAATTTTTAGAAATCTTTGTTGTATTTTTCTTCATTCATCGACTTAAATATTTTATGAAGCAAACCCTCTTTCAAACATTTCAAAATAAAAAAAACATTCATCAGGATCATTCTATTATTATTTATTTGTGGACTCGAAATTCTTCATAATATTACTTCGTAAATGTTTGCAGGCATGCTACTTCTTAAAGGTTTATATAAGACACTTTACAAAGATCGTAGTTGGTGAAATAGGGCTATAGAGCGCCATAAAATTATGGGAAATAAATGCAATTTTCCCTTTATCGAAATTTCTACGTTATTTGTTTTTGACTTTACTTGACCTGAAAAACTTAAGTGTTATTTTCAATTTTAAAATAGCCTAAGTTCCCATTTATTCGAGCTTAAGGAAGCGGATTGAATTTGGAACTTTCTTCAAATCTTCTGGACCGTCTGAATAAATGAGGCTTCATTAAATATCGACGCATTTTAGCTCTAAGTGTTGTAAATTGAAATATTACTGAGTAACACAAGCACTCTAACATAATGAAAACGTTTTTTTCCACGAATATGTATGCATTTATTAATTACAAGATAATGTAATTAGATCAAACTTAGAATTGTTACGTATACATCATTTAAAATTTTCTATCACCGCTTATTATTACACACTTTGTTCTATGGTTTGCTGTGATTTTTTTTCCATAATAACGTTTCGACTACAAGGCAGGATAAGAGAATTGTGAGAATCTTCTTGGAATGAAAAAAGTAAAATTTAACAGACCTCGTATATTTCTCTTTTGCATTAATCCCTCATCTCATGCCAAGTAATCCATGTCAAATTCTCAGAACCAATTTTTCTGGGCTCAGAGGGCATGCTTATTACTTTTGTTTTGCAGAACACTGGATTTGTCGTTAAATAATCGACATGCGATGTACCTATAAACACTTTTCTTAATTTTTTATTTGTAAATGTTGGTATAATTCAAATAGAATAAGGGTACAAAGGGTCAAAGAAAACTATATAATCATACATTCCAGAAGAGGCAAAGTAGATGCACGGCAGTATAAACCAAATCTCCTTAGATCATTTTAACTCAAGAGGCGTTGAAGCTATAGTTGACTAAGCTTTGGTGTTCCCTTTCGTTCACTGTAAAAAATTAGAAGACGAATTGTGTAGTAAGCAGTGATTATCTCCACAAGTGCACGTCGCCCTTGTATGAGGGAATTCAGAACTAAAAATATGAAAGTCAGTGCACTTCATATCCGGCGGGGAAGACCTTGCAAAGCCGCTCGAAACGAAAACATTCGTCGCAACTCCGTCCTAACAGCATTAGGGCCTTAAGGGCTAATCTAGCCGCACTGCACCAGGTGGAGCCTAGTGCCTGGAAAGCGCCTCGAAATACCGAGTGGCGATCTCCGCGGCCCCGACAGCCTTGGGCGGAATTGATGTTATTAATAAGATATTCGTCCAAGTCGGCTAAAACCCAAAGCCAAGGAATTAGAGAGCTAATTCTCTTGCGGTTTGTTTTTGCTTCAGATTTGCCGTGGAAATATCGAATTTCTTTTCTGCTAATGAATTGCCAGAGTCCGTAGAGGACGTATATGCGATGGCGGTGGCCAAAGGGGTGCAGGTTCCCCCGGTACCCGTCCGGTGCATTAACCGCTTTACTCGTTTGTAGAGTCTAGCAAATCTGTTGCTTTCGTGCCGGCTAATCCCGAGATTTCCCCCGCAGGGCGCCGTGAAATGTTAAAAACCCAGGACTGAAACAGGGAAATGCAGAACGAGCTATAATTTAGCCTTGGGCTTATCCCCGCCCGTCTGGTGCCGCACGCCGCCAGGCAACGTATTGCAACGCTTTCATTAATTTGCCTTCATGTCACAAAATCGCAGTATGTCACATAGAAGTTGACAGATTATCCAGCTCCCCCCTGCCCCGACTCAGCCCAATCCGCATTCCCGAAGGCCACAGGAAGGTTGACAGGGCTCGATGTCAATACACAGGCAGGGATTCACAGTATGATTTTTGAGATTCCTTTTTAGCTGCCTTCTTCTTGTTGTTTGTGCCATGAGTGCAAAGCGAACTATAAGTTGAGAATTTCCTTTCAGGAGCTTGTAATTCGAACAAATGCCGGGATTCAACTTGAAACTTGAAGAGAATCGACAGCAAAGATACAAATCCCAGTCCCAGACCCCGCTTAGAGCTGTAACAGGCGGGGACGGGGATGACGGGTAGAAGAAGCATGATGCCTCATGGATGGAGCGTCCTCTTTTCAAGACAAGTATCTTCCACCCCTCCACATGTGTGCGCCTTCGCCTTCTTATGGATGTTCAGTAATCCCTGAAACAAGAAGCATTAAGACTTATACTAATTAGAATGGATAAGCTGGTTTCGACTTAAGGATCTTCCTAGTCAGGCTCACCCCATACCCCGCCTCAAATCCAATTTCGAGAAGCAAAATGCTGGAGAGACTGTATGCACGTTTGAATTATTGTGGGTAAGCATAAGGGGTATTGGTTGGCTCTGCGGAGCAAACTGGAGGCAGGCAAATTCCTGGATTCCTGTATTCCTGGATCTGCCGGCAACACTCGGTTCCTACGGCATCTCAGGGCCACAGTAGGTGTATTCGGATTTCAACGAATAAATCCATTCTAAAAGGGCTTCAGGAGATAAAAGCGACCTTTGCAGGTGGGGATTAAGGCGATGATACCAGTACAATGGATGAAAGATTGGATATCGTCGATATGCGCCCTTAATCCGTTTATTTCATATTCCACCCCCTTCTTATTCCTGCATACCTATACCCTTTCTGGCAGAAGGCTTTTCTGTGATCCAATGTATTCAAAATGAATTGTTGTGCACAGGGATTTACATGGGGTTGGATTATCCCCAAAATATCTCATCGTCTACATTTTCGGTATAATTTGCTTGGAGGAGGCTTAATGAGCACAGGTTCCAGAATACACGGAAATCTAACACACAGATAACTGTAACAAAAGCGGAAATCTTATCTGCTGGACCATTTTAAAGTGATGGCAAACTTAAAACATATTCCTGAGTTCTTCGCCACTGGGAGAAGTTTCAGCAGCTGAGTATGCTCACAAATATTCAATAATAAGGTTAACATCTTCAGGGTGCAAATATCCGGTGAATAAAAAAGACTGGAACAAAGACGATAACCTTAAGAAGTTCCTTAATAAATCTTAGTTTTACTTGATCAACTTTTAATAAGATACTGAATTAAATTTAAATATAAATCTTAGAATTCGATGAAGATTAACAAGAGAAAGTTGTAGAAAAAAATAAATGGTCAAGTAAATTAAATATCCACTTTTTTAAATCTAAATACCTGTCAGTGTGTAAAACATGTTTCTCTACGAAAAACCCCTTATCTCAAAATTAATATCAAACTTTTCTTATATCAAAAATTATGTTTAAAACATAAAGGTTGAAAGAAAACACTAAGCAATATCTAAAATGGTACAACAAATTATAAAAATTAGATTAAAAATGTTTCGAAAATTATAAATTAAATGTGATTTTACATAATTTTAAAATAAAGGTAAATGTTTATTCGTTCTTAATCAGTTTTGAATTAGAATAGAATTCGTAATCCACACAGAATGAGTTCCTGTCCCATTTAATGACACTATAACGTCTACGACAAAACCTCCTGCAAATATTTTAATGGAGTTTGTGCTAACGCCAACATTTTTATAAACAAAACGAAATTTATTTTACGACAGCTTAATTTAGAGAACCTTATCAACAATTTCTTTTAAGATTACCAAAAAAATGCTTTCTTTCGACATCATTTTCACTTTTTAAATTCCCTAATAAATATGGAATAAATTAGATTTGGCCCACGTGCTTGTATGTTAATAGATCAAACACCACGTACCTTTTCAAAATAATTTATTAGTAAGTGTTTTAATTTATATGAACTGTTTGACTTCTTTCCTCGTAAGAAGATTTTTCCTCGGAATTTCTTATACCAAAGTATAAATTCTTAGAGAAAAATATTTTTATGAACTACAAAAAAAAAAAAAAAAACAAAGGAGCGAGCAGTGAAATAATGAAAAATTTTAATTAATAGAGAAAATAGCATTATATAAATATAATTATAATTTAATTCAAATATTTTCACCTTTCAACAATGTTCAAATCAAAATTTAAAAAAAATAAGAGTACACAGAGCATTCTATTTCTTGAGAATAAAAACAGGTGAAGTACTCACAATATTGAATATCTAGAATATCGGTTATATAACTTAACACGAACTGCAAAATTTATTAAATATACTTACTATTCAGTCATATTAAAAACTTAAAAAATACAAAGTACAATAGAGATGCTTATAATTGTCCATACAGTCTAACCTTTACTGTAACCCGTTGCGGACACACCTCCAAATAAGAACGTGGGACCCCACGCGGAAAATCTTTTACTTTTTATCAGTTACTTGCGTTTTCACCTCATAAAAATTTATGGACAATAAAAAGGCCTTCTTTACAAGATCCAATTGTTTACTTATCTAAAATTAACGTTTCACTTGAAAGAAAAAAAAAATTAAAAAAATTTCTATTTAAAACACTGATGGGGGTCTATTGGACTCCCGGTGACCACAACGGGTTAAAAAAAACTTTCTGACTACAATAAGGATATTTATCACCTTAAGTAAAAATCTCCTAGTCCAACCAAATGACAAAACATTCTACTTAATTTGTATGTGCAAAATTAAAATAAGTTAGACTCAATAAACGTGTTGCGTTTGTTAATATTTCAATCTAAAATTTCATATAGAAACGTTAAATATTCCTAATTTTCAAAAGATTATATTTGTTAGGATTAATAAATAATAAAATGTTATCTCGAATGTTGGAATATTCACATCATTTTTATTGTAATTTAACAGAAAATAAAGGAAAACAAAACTTGAAAAATAAATAAATATATAAAAGAACACTTTTCGTAAATAAAAATATTTTGAAAGTTGTGTACTACATCATTATAAGGAAAATTTAATTTCGAGGCAATATTTTCTTTTTTAATATTAATTATACCAAAACTCATTTAACACAAATTATAACAATTATTGTTTAAGATTATGTTTTAATTTAACATTTAAAAAATATTTAATTTTCCCTTTTAATTTGCACTATGTGGCAGAATATATGTCGGAAGTGCACTAGGCCGTCACAATAAGTAGCAATATTCTTATTAATGGTATTGTCCATCTTCACTCACAAGGTAGCAAAAAGATTCCGAGGGTATAGTCTCCGCTTTACAGCGCACAGTTAGGTATTTTACTCTCTGCGGTATAAAGTGCTTAATTCGCTCAAACGAAGCTCATACCTTTATGTAACGAGTCCAAAACATGTTCCCGCCACCCTCCAGGTGGAAGAAACCCGGCTTTCTTTCCGCTGTCTTACCTACTGACGTTCCCTTGATTGGAATTCCATGCATTAGCCACAAGCTCATAGCGAACAGTCTTAACAGTCAGAATTTCTTAAATCAATAATAAGAAAATCAGAAATGAAAAAGAGAATTCGCTTTTAAAATGTCGCACATTCTTCTTATTGGATTAAAATACAGAAATATCCAGCAGTTGTGGAATGTTGTAAGAAATCCCTCACAAGGAAAAGACTAAGAGATTTAGGTTACTTATGATTGCCACTGTCCACTGTCCGCCGGACGCGCCGCGCACACACAAGCATAAGACGATTCCGCCATATTCATTTACAAAAGTGACCACACATTTTCATATCGGCCGGACAACGCTAAAGAAGATTTAGTAGCAATGCCGTTCCAACTGGTCAGCCGTTAAGGATTTCGAATTATGCTAACAACAGTATTACGATAGTTTCCAAGATGCTCGTTCCCGCTTGCTTCCCATCAAGTGACCGCTTTAATCACATACCCCTCCATCACATGAACAAGTAATAAGACTAATCAGAGATCCTCGAAAATCCTCCCTCGCCATTAATTTTCTATTCCAATGAGAATTATCTATCCGGCCCAAAATGAGCCTTCTCGAGGGGATTTTTACCGAGCCCACCTCCTGACCATTCTGTTCATTCGAAGAACTTCGAGGATTTCTGCTAACCTACTCCTATCCCTATTTTAAGAAAAGCTCAAGAACTAAGGAATTAAGTCCAGCCTAGGTGAGCCGGCCGACTTTGGCTCTCATTAGGATAGCAATATCTTACAAAATTCGGTCCTGTGTCCTTAGCAGCCTGTAACCCTTATCAAAATTTATAAATCTATGAAGGATGCTAGGGGATAGTTGCAAAGGTACCTATTCACATATCTCCACATGGTTATGTTTACGGTGGTGGCTCCTAAGTCCAAAACTAACTGGCTCTTATCTATATAAGAAATTCCTTCTAAGTTGGATTACTGCTTGGGAATTACTGACCGCTCCGCTCCTTGCATGTTATCTAAGTGATTGTTGTTCGTGCCCCCTCCGATGGACCGGACAAAGTGCTTATGGGATGTGCTTAAAACATCGAGTGCTCATACCCATCTTAAGGCTTTCAAGGACTATGAGTTATTATCTAAATACTTCTTAATTGCATGAAGACTGAACGGAATTATTAATATTTTATTCAGTGTTTCTTCTTAGACTTTTCCCTTTTACAAGAAATTCTGCGAAAGTAAGTAAAGTTAAACTCGCAGCAAGATTGTGTCGAATCTCTTAATTTCATATTTTGACTCGGAATTTTGAGCGATTCTAATTCGATAATTACGAATTCTGTAGTTAATTTTTACTTGTTTTTCTAAATATCCTATTTTCGAAATATTAAACCAAATTTTTCTGTAACGAAGGAGGAAATGTTTTAAATGGTTTTGCGAAAAAAACATGCGAATTCATTTTTAAATTTTTTAATTGTAACCTTTTAAGTTTAAAGATTAATAATTGTTTTTTTTTCCAAAAATTTGGATTAGAATACACTCAGGATAAATATAAAATAAATTTTTATTTTTAACATTCAGTCATGAACGAAATTTTACAACTAAGTTGTATCGAAAAATTTATCTCTTGTAAGAGCATAGAGATAATCGTCTGTAACATTGAGATGCACAAAATTCTAAAAATTAATAAACCCACATATTGAAGAAGAAATTTTCCTGATTCTAAAGATTATAATGATTTATTCGCACAATAAATATCTGCAAAATAACGTTGGGTTCTTGTACTCAGACCTAATTTGTCATTAACTAATCAAACGGATAATCATCGCAGATTATTGGATGCAATCAAAATTGAAATATCTATTAAAGCCGCAAAGCGAAAACTGAACGTTTAATATAATTCTACCTTTGGTGCGCAATCTTTGGAGATAATGTTTTTTACGGCTAAGTGTACAAAGAGTGCATTAATCCCTCAGCCACGATAAAACGTTAATGTCTTTCGTGTGTTAATCTCGAACCGCAGAAAACGTGTACATGTGACGGATTACACGCACGCACATGTCGACACGTTACTGGGTCTCCGAATTATTTTATTTGCCAGGTTCTTCATTTCAATGGGTTTAACCTTTGTAAGTTAAATTTTAATCAAGATTATTTCCAAATAAAAATACTTCTAATTTTTGTTAAACCTTCTGAGATTAAAGTAAAAATCCTGCCAAGAATTCAAATAAATTGCAAGTCTGATGTTAATGTTTCAAAATTATAATTCCTTTGTTGATTTTTGAAATTTTTCACACTTTGTAGATATCACTATCTGACGATCAATCACGTTTATTTATAATCTAAAATTATCCGGAAAAGCCTTCATATCTAGAATTATCTACAATAAATCGAAAGTTGTCTTATCGCTTTTCTAGAAATAGATTCTTCAATGAAGATTTTTGTGATGGCACACATTTTCCCTTAATCGTGATGTTAAATGTTATTGTTATTTTTGAGGTAAAAACATTGATCTTAAAATGAAAAATATTTTATTTGAGCCGTTTGAGCCGTTCCTCGGGAGCTTTTTTATAAAATAATTAGATTGATAATGAAAACACAATAAAAAAAATTACAAGCTGATGTTTCTGTTAACTCTCCTTAAGCATTATATCATTTTTTTGTCTTCTTGTTGCTTTTGTTTTCTCTTACTTATCTTTTAAAAGTCATAATTGAAAGTACCATTGTTGTCTTTGCCATTTTTATCTCACTACGCGAAAACTTCGGAAGAGTTTTATGAAATTTTCACTATTCCAATTCGTAAAAAGAAAAAAAATAAATGAGGTACAAATAACCACGTCCCACTAATATTTTTTTCTTAATATTTCTCTCAAACCCACAAATAAGAAATAAGGAAAATATATTCGAGGTGTTTGAAATAAATGATTGATTTTGTGATAACTTTTAAATAGTTCCTTCTCTGTATAGTAAATTAAAACTTGCAATGTAAATGTAAACGTAAAACGCGACTGCCTCGAAAATTTACGAAGAACTTAGCGCAGAAATATCGGAATATTTTGTATATTTTTTAATACCCTTATTCAAAAGAGTAAATTTTATTTTATTATTTTAAAAATGTATGTCAAACTTTTTCAAATTTTTCTTATTTTTTTTTTATTAAGAAAAGTTCTTTAATAATTTTTTAAAGTTACCAACAGTGTACTTCTAAATCGGTTTCATTTCACTACGATTTTTAATCTGTTAATAAATAAAACTTTTTTATTTTAAATTCATGTAACTGTTTTATTGTCCCCGTCACCCAAAATTCTCAAGAAAGACCAATAATGGGACGCTTTAATACTTGTTGCACGTGATATAGCAAAATGCTGCCCCATTCCAGGACTAACCCGCACATAATAATTCCGGACAACCTGGAGCGGTTTTCGGTCCCGGTCCCGGTCCCAATCCCGGCCGGTACGCGCTTTTTCCACCGCTATGTAATGAACACTAAAACCGTTGAGAAAAAGATAATTCCGAAAGTTTAGTACGCTTAAAGCATTCATCCCGAATCCCGATCCCCTCAGGTTGCAAGAGTAAACGACTGATATCGGGCCTTCGTCGGGCTTATGCCTGTGTGAGTTTGTATTATTGTTTTGTTACCAAATCGCATGGGTGAAGAATTTTGTATTGAAATCCAAAGGATTAAGGATTTGCTGTATTCGACCTACACGCTGTTCCGTAAGCTCGCATGGCACACACTCACGGCGCACGGGGATACAAGGATACAGGACTATCGGGATACGAGACTACGGGATACGGACCCGTATGGCTGCAGGACCGTTTAATCCGATATGTATGTTTCCAGATATATCTGTGCGAAGCTGAAGCGTTAAGCACACAAACTCATATGCTGAGACTCGCATTAAGTCGCACAGATTTATTCCTAAAGGTACTCCAACTGTAGTAACGGACGCTGTGTGACGCTGTGCGTGCTATGGTGGGCTCTCAGTCCCGGCTGCAGATTTGTCTATATTTGGGCTCGGGACTGTCTCATCGAATCGCATCGAATAGCTAAGCACTAAGCAGGTTTTGAAACAGAATCGGAATCTCGGCTGAATAGTATTAGTGGGCATTGATTGGCACGCATTCCTATCCAAGAACCCGGTATGGACTGCCATTGAACTAGGGGTGCCCGACAATTAAACCTGCCTTTATACTTGCTAATATTTCAAATATTTCAAAGTGACACAGAACATACTTAAGAAATGAACACAAATTTTCAATCACCACACAAAAGAAAACGTTACTAGATTATCATCGGAATATTAAACCTGACAAGACGCATCTAAATATAAAATCTGGTATCATATTTTCCTACCTGTAAAACAAACTATTGCAATCTTAAAACTTAAAGTTCAAATTCAATTTTTGGAAATTTATATTCGATTTTCGAGAGTTCAAAACAAAAGTTTTAATTTCATTTTAACGTAAATTTTAACCAAAATAATAAAACATTGAATTTGAATTGAGTTTAAACAAATGGAATTTGAATTTAAGAAAAGTGGATTTGAAGAAATTTAAGCAATTGAACTTCAACGTCTCTTGATACAAATGTTCCTATAAATTAAACATTATATTTCTATTTCTATCACCGTACTGTAGGAATAGTAGCAGTCCCTCTTCAGTTCTAGAAATCCAGGCAGGAACAAACGAAAACTTAAAACCAAAATACGTCAAGTTCAAAACCATTGAAGGGCCTTTTTTTTGGTTTAGTAGGCCAAGTAGAAATATCCTTTAAAGTTATTCAAATATCACATTTATTGAGTAACTTAGTCAGAAAAAATAAATTTTTTTGTCTCGTATTTTGAAAATTTATTTTCTTTAAGCTATTTCAAAAAATTTTGGTTAACAATTCGTTTGTAAATTTGATTTTTATGTATGGTCACTTTTCAGCAATTTCGAAAAACTTGTGTTTGTAAGCTCATTAAGTTTCCGTTGCGTTTTTGAATTTATATAGAGAATTTACTTGCATTGTAACAAATTATAAGTAGTACATTTTTTTTCCAATACTACAACTGCAATACTGCGGGAACATCAAGAAAAAACAACCTGCACATGAACGTAATAATATTAGTTATAAGTGTGTCTTAAGTCGTTAATGCTTCACTAACTGAAATAGCGTTTGACTTTTCTAAGCCGTTTTTAATCTTCACCTTCATCAGCTTAATACAAAACCCTTTGTAGACATTCCCATATGTGATAATACAAGAAAATAGGTCATTCCAACTTAAGTTAATAAGCAGAAAAATATGTAAATTATATGAACTTTTTGAAACATTCCTCAAAGTTCTTTTATTTGTAAACAACAGAAACCTAATTTTAGTTACGTTAATAAATAATTTTGTTATTATTATTAACGCGTGTACTTCGGAAAGACTAAATACTTTGCGATGTTCCATAACTACGTCTATAGACTCTCTTATCTTAGCGGACCTAAGAAAATTTTACATTCCCGATTTGATTTGTGATTGCGATTTTTGGAAGGTACGTTGTCTTAAAACAGCGACCTCGAAAAAGACCTAAACTGTTTTCACCTATGTTTTGTAACATTGCTAAAACGAAAAGACCGCCACAGTCGTGGCACTGTGATCCTGATCAATACTTCTTGTAGCACTAAGAACTCACGCCTCGTCCCGACAATGCTAATGGATAATTTTATAATATAATGTAAACTGCGCTAACCTTTTTTCATCTGTTGTCCAGGAATGGCGGTCGCTCCCTCGCGTTAAAGTTTACTTTAATCCTAAAATCGATACGATCGGAATAGATGAGGGAATAAAGCGCGGCTGGCACGGGATTAAGGGGTTTCATCGGAGGATACAAACAGCGCGTCATTAACAGAGCGGGTAGCTTTTATCCGTTAAATCATATTTCCAATTTATTAATAAATTTTAATAAATCCACTCGGGACGCGGAAGCACCTTAATCCTTTGGTCGCATTGAAATGCGCGTTCTCTTTGCACATGACGACGACGTTACGCTACGTTGGATTGATGCGAAAATCATTTTTCGGTGACGTCGTATGAAGTCTATGTCAACACGAAAGTAATGGGAATTTGCGGCCGGGTATTATCCCCTCGGATGAAGGATATCCTTAAATCCGACGAGACTGTCGAGGCTCTCCGCAGGGCGGCGCAACGAATCGGCGGGATGTAAAGGGGGATTTAACATAGCCGGAAGACACTGGATATAAATCTATCAAAACAGAGAAAGGACGAAAATTTAAAACCTTTTATTGGACTGGGCTCACACACACAAACAGAACATATCCTGCAGGAGCACATGCACCCGACAGGTCCGACCCTATGCTGCTCGTCATTGTAAGCAAATATTTTAGCTCACACAGGCGAACGCACACATTCGCATAACGGCAGAGTGAATGGGAAACGAATCCTTTATCCCTTTATCTGGATTTAGCTTAATCCCATCAGCCAGGCTCAGGCAGGGATAACGGATTTATTCGGCTCTCCCCGATCCCTGTATCCAGATATCCCGGCCATGCTCGGCTCTGCTATACAAGGAGATGATGTGGGCGAAGGATTTGCCTTTCAGTCCTGTTCCTTCCCGGCTCCCCAACGTATCCTTCGGGATACGTTTTACCCTTAAGTTGTGTCTGTCCCCTTAATGGCAACGTTTGCCCGGAATTGTATCAATTCGGGACGTTTTGCGGATCATAGGGTGGTTTCTGGTTTCATCCACCTACATTCCCGCATCCCTCTCCCGGCCTTGGTGTTTCCCTTAGATTTAAATGCTAGAAATAATCAAAACAGTTTTCAGCTGGCCACAGAATTTGGGAAACGTTTGGCAAACTTCCGCGTCCGTCATGACGATGTAGGTCAAGTAAGAGAGAACATGATGTCAATTGTATTTTATAGAAAAGGTTCAATATCTTTTTTATAAGTTGGCTAATTTCCTGGTCATACAAACCACTAGCACTAGAAAGACTTATAAAAGCCAGCCGTAATTAAATTCACCTGCAGGCAGGAACACTAGTCTAACGAAATTTATTATGAGTTTATTTTTAATGTGATTTTTTCACTTCTTCCGGTACATTTAGAAAACTTAATGGCTTATAATATTGTTATTAGACACATGGGAATGCAACCAGCCCTTTTACGTTGCATGGACAATAAATTGGACACTATAAAACCCCTATGAGATGATGTGCAAATATAAAAAAAATCACATATGAAACTTAATTGTTATTAAGAAAATAAAAACAAAACTCATTAAAAAATTGGTAAAAAGGACAAAATAATTCATAAAAACTTACAAGTGGAAGAATTTGAATAATTTATCAAATGTACTGATAATTCCTAGAAATTCCTAGAAATGGTTAATTAAGACTACAAAAATATTGTGAATAAAATAAAACGCTGGCAATTTAACAATTGTGCATTGCTGGCCTTTACACGTAATTTAATTAAGCTCTTTTTAAAATATTCACAATCGTTTTAACAAAATATTCAAAATATTAAAAATTGTTGTGATTTTCGGTAATAACACAGTTTAACACTAGAACAATCGAGCGAAAACCTGTATTTTTTCTATCATGTGTAAATTACACCAATTCAAGGGCAATTCTTTTGAATTTTATTTTTAATTACGAGATTTTCATGATATCTAGCATGATACTTATTACTAAAATATTCATTAATATTAAAAATAATATAAACAACTTTTAAATAGAAAGAAAGAATGTCTAACCCGAATACGATCCTTCGTAAAACACAAAAAAAAGAACATGTCTTAATCTACAAAATTATTAGATTTAAAATCCACTTTTAAAAATATATTTAAAATAATAAACTTAAAATACTATTCTAATAGTTTCTATTATTTCTATAATCAAATTTTATGAGAAGAAGTCTATTAAAGTCTATATCACTTGCCTTAGTGAAAAACTAAACGAAAAAAAGAGTAACTAAAGGCGTTAAAATTTCAATGAAAAAATAGTGAACATAATTCGAGAGATTATTTTTAATTACCTTTACTTTTATAAAACAAGCTTAGAGTTTAATAACCTTTCATCATCTAAAAAATAGTGAAATTATTTTATATAGAAATATACCATTATTTTTGCACTAGATCCCAACTACTGCGTGTAATTTGGAATTACTCTTTATGCATATAAGCAAAGTAATTAAAATAACAATGGTACTCCTAAAGGTGAGAAACACTAATAAAAATGTAACGTAACTCTGTTTACTCTTTCGAATGTGTTGACGAAAAATAAACTGAAATCAAAATAAGAAATAACCTCTAATATTATAACACCATTTAGCCAAATCGTCAAGGTTATTTCGAAGTCGGCATTGTCTAGATTTAATGAAACAATTCTTAAATTCAGTTCGACTCGATTCAAAGGGAATAGGGACAGGTTTCCAAAAGGGACGGGGGGAACATATTGCAAAAATCAATATGGGTTTATTAAGGTGATGTGCGATGTTTGCGTTGTTTGGAGGAAGTTTGTCTAGACTTTAAAGTTGTTTAACTTCTTTAATACTATCACTTCGGAAATTTTGGTCGGCGGTAATCTTTGCCAGCGAAAGCAGCCGACAGCACAACAGGCTAATCTGGTAAAATGCAAATCTAGAAAAACTCGACACATCGAGGACTGAGCGACATTCCCAAGTAATTAAACCTGAAAAATGTGGAAACATCCCCGGCAAAGGCCTGCCAGCGCCCCGGACCCATTCAGGCTCTTCTCCTGGCAACGCCAGCGCCCTGATCGCATTCGCTCCCTTCTTCGATGTCATATACGAAGCCGGCCGTACTGAGCCTCTATATCTCGGATTTCATATGAACGCTTTCAGCTTACGGATTAAGAGATTACCGAGGGGGAATGCGTTATCCGGTTTGCTGACGTCACTTTAATCCCTCCGTCCGTGCACACAGGCGAAGCGGCGGCATTTGAAATTTTATACACCAACACAAACTGAGGGGTCTCCTGCCCTCGACGTGCCCCGCACCCAGAATCTTTCACGTGTTTCGTCGCCCCCAGGCGTTGCTGCTCAGCGAAAGCCGTTCGCCGGGGCTCCCGTAGGACTAGGGTGCCAGCACCGCATCGACGGCTTGGGCGAACGGGAATGAACGCACGACACTGCACTGATACCCGTAAGACTTAATAACCCCGGATCCGGGATCCGGAATCCGGGAATCACGCATTGATTTTCTATCTCACAGGAGGATGTGGATTAAGCAACAAGCGGGACAGACGCTGGCAGGGGGGTCCTGCCACACCACCGGTGACGGGATTTAAAAGAATACGGCTCCGGGCCGAGGTGGCAGAAAATGGCACTTACCGTTGACCTTGGAGAAATCGAAATCCTTGCGGTCGAGAGAGGGTGACGGCAGGATCTTATCGGCAGGTACACCTCCGGGTGGAATCCCGTTTTCGGTGATTGACGAGGGAGTGCTCACCTTCGGGGTAGTGGCGAGACCAGAACCTGACATTGGTGCGTTTTGACTACCCCCGCTATTCATGAGCTCATTTGTGGGTGGCGATGTCCCCGACTGACCGTACCGTGGACTGGATGCTTCCTGGGCGCTCCTCTCCGGTTCCCGCGAATTTTGCGGTGACACTGACCTCTCCTTCTTCATCAACGGGGGCGACTTGGGCCGCGTTAAAGCCAACGCTTGCGTCTGAAAACAAAAATTCAAAATTGTTAGCGACATTCTTCCTGGAAACGAATTTTTTAATAAGTTGATAATTACAAACAACTCTTGCTTGCCTCTTAACACCTCATGCCTTCAAAGGCAGGTAGTTGTGGAGCTCGAAATGCATTAGGCCTACAAATTTTTGTCCGTCTGTTTAAATCTTTTTATTCGTGTCTAAGGAACTCACAGATAAGACACACAAAATCGTTACATATCTTACATTATTTGAGCCTTTTAAAGTCGGGTATCTTGAAAATTCTTGAATATACCATGAATTCAATTATACACAATTAATTTTCTTTTAGGCATTAAAGTCATACGAGCATACTACAAGTAGAAATTTCATAAATACATACCCTCGGATAATAAATTTATCAAATTGTTAGTTCAGTTTTTATATGAGAAGGTCGAAAGATGGTTAGTCATTTCCGACGTTAAGGAGCAATGGATCAAGAGAGTACATTAAATCTATTATTGTTATCATACACCTAATATCAGAAATATAATAATTTTTTATCAGATACACCAGTTGCGTTCTTTAAAATTTGTACACAGTATTAATGAATTTTAAAGACACGGAAGAAAGTGGAGGAGCTAAGGCCTTTTGGGGCTCATTAGGGCCAACGCAAGTTCTACATTGTGTTACTATTGTAAATGGATATGTGGATTTTCTTTCTTTCTACATCAGAACCAATCGGCTCACACCGATTCGATCGGCTACTATGAATACCCGAGCAATCCCGAGTTATTGGGCTAAATCTCTTTTTAACTAATCTCCAATTAGCCCAAGTGTCCGTTTAATTAAACTCCTACGGCTTGGGGCATATTAAGTGTCCGAGATTTGAATTAATTCAATGAATTGGATACAGATGCACCGCGACGATAGCAATGCTAGCCCCGAAGGCCATGAAGCGCTTCGTCGCGCGCGACGCGCGACTGCATAAACAGCGAACAGCAGCAATTACACGACGAGCCGCGACACTATCACGAAGAGGACACATGTTCATGTGCACCCGCGCGTCCGCCCCGAAACGACTATAAACACCGCACGGTGTCCACGAGTGTTAAAATCGCACAATTAAGTCGATCCAGGCATCTTCAAGACGGACAGTGGACAACGTCCAGAACGAAGAGTATACCGTGATCGAGGCTCGAATGTCGCGGCCACGCTCACGGATCGCAAAGGCGATATTTGTGGAGCACCATTTACGTCACAGTAGCCGCAGATCTAGGAATAATCTGGGGGTCAATCGATGTTAAGTAGAATCACGAATACATCTAATTGGGCGTGATATACGATCTGCAAAAATATGTGTCAATCTGATACCCCGCTGACCATTATTTGTCTTAATTTGAGGCGCTTCTATTGGCTCGAATGTGTGTCATGTGTGTCATGTGGATTACAGTCCACCGTACCCATGCCCGTGATTGCTGTGCGCTTTCTAACCCTTTTGATTTGTTCTAAATGAGTTACGCAAGATTCCACTGATTTCAATCGTTCAGAGAGATTATAAGTTCAAGTAGGAAGAATTCTGTGAAGACTATATTCATAAATTAAATATTTTCCTTATGAATTATTCTTTAGTTAAGCCCATTTCTTTTCTTTACAAGCCAAAAATTAAACCTATCGTGAAAAAATCAATCAATATAGATCTGATGTGTTATTTTATGATATACCAAAATTCATTTTTATTATTTTTAATAACGAAAAATAAATAAAAATTGATACATACAGTCAAATCAAAATATTGGAAGAATTCTAAACAAAACAGAAGCAAAATCATTAATTTTCCCGATTAAATGCTGTTTGATAGTATAAAATTCTGGAATAATTTAATTAGGTTATAAATATGAATATGTGTGTAGTATTATTTTTAAACACTAATTGAACATTTATTTACATACACTTGTATATTCAAGGATTTCTTCAGAATGGTATTTGTCAATTAAGACAATTTTGCCAATTAAATGTCATTGATGCTTGGAATCAATAAAATATTGAATTCAATAAATTTTTGAAAATCTATAGTAAAAAATCAAAATGACGATGTTTTGAGAACATTTTCCTTCAGAAAAAATGAAAGTAACTCTAGTAACTCTAGTACTTAATTAGTATTTCATCTGTGATGAATACACTAATGAGCAAAACCTAATATTGTATTATAACATAATTAAAATTCATCTAGTAGTTTGTACGCTATAAAATGTATAGCCTTTATCTTAAATTGCCTCATGACCCGTGTGCAGTGTTAGTATTGTTGAAATTCGTCTAAAAATCTTGATGTAATGAAATTGTAAACACACAAATAGACAGACATAAAAAGGCAATAAATCTGAAAATATTGTAACCCAATCATCAAGTTAGCCATCCGCGAAAACAATATTGAAATTAATTTTATAAAATATTTTCAAAAAATATTTAAATAAATGTGTCAGATTAAATGACGCTCGTACTGTATTTTGGTAATACTTCTATAGATTTATTGATTTGATAGATTCTTCCTCTAAGTTCAGGATCGATTGTTTATCTGCTAATCTCATATAAGTTTTTAAAAAGGGGACAAAAAAGCTAAACTTTATGTAAAGAACAATTCCTAAGACAACCAGGAAATTGGATTATGCCAAGTATAGAACTTGTATCGTTAAAATCGCCGCGTTGAGTCATTATTATTATCTGGTTAATTCTGAAAGCCATAGCACTCTTCTCGGAAAGCGTGAATATTTACAGAATGCAAAAACAGATATTGGCCCAATCCGCGTCAGAGTGGGCAGTGCTTAAATATGCAAACATGTGGCAAGAATTACAGCAACGCCGCAATTAGTTTCTTTTAGTCAATAATTAAAATCGTTTTCTTTCGAATAGGCCTTCTGCCGTTCAATCAGCAATCTTAACCCTAAAAGACGAATTAAGTCCATCTGGTTTTTGTGGACTGCCCAGTGCAGCAATAACTCGCTCAGGGCAGGCCTGGTGGATGCCTGCCGGGCATTGCGTCCAGATCCAGACTTCGCTGCTGGGCAACTTAAATCCGTCGCAGAGGTTTTTGCGAACGGGCCCGTAGCCAGGTAATAATACTCATATTCAATGTCCAGCGTCAAATTCTTCAGGTCGCCAGAATTAAGGTGGACGTTGAGATCGGTGATCCGTGAGAGGTTCTTCTTTCTGGTGCAGAAATTTGGGGGGCAAAGAAGACTGGAAACGTTGCGGACGCCGACGACGATCAGCTTTCAATAAAAGATGATCGGCCAATTTTTGTGTGATCAACCCGTAATGATAGGTCCCAATCAGAATAGCCATCAGTCCGTCAATCAATTTGGATCAGTTGCTCGGCGCTGGCCAAGTTTGGCAGTGATCGTCAGGGCCGCGGATGAAAATTTGGCAATTACGATTAGTGTCACATTGCATGTACACGGACAACGAAAATGCAAAATTCACGGCTAATAACAGGGATCGCACTCCTGACAAGGTACGCATTAGGGAATTGGTAGCAAAGAGCCATTTTTAAAGTGCACTGTTTAATTAGAGAGCAGCGATTTGATTCAATTACCAGTAATGTAGTAGTAGTCAACGCATCATAATCACTATATAGTACAGTCGTTAAAAATCGCCAATATTTAAGAAAAAGGTATTTTCAAAAAAGCACAAACGTAAAACACAAGTACTTCCCTTTATATTCATTCGTTCCTAAGAAGTAATGAGCTCACAAAAATCAATATCGCAAGATTCCTTCCACTAGTTTTATGTACGTAGCACGTGTAGATGTATAATTTATCGAAAAACGTGATATCAAATGATCCAGCGTCATTATCGTATCTTATATTGTATTTTATGGAACTATTGCAGTAAAAAGTCACATCATCAAGAGCATTGCGTTATTTAAATACATGGGAAAGTTTTCTTTAAATTTGTACAATTCTACTAAAAGATGCAAATTCATCAATACTTCGATATTATATAAAACTATATACATTAGCCACTATCATTAGTAATATACATACATAAAATTGAAAATAATAATAATTCCAACTATAAAAATAAATTATCACTATCACTTTTAATATTGTTCGAAATAATATAATACGCCGTTAAATATTTTCCTTTTTTTCATTTCTATAAAAAAATAGTATCTCTTATTGATAAAATATTTTTTTTACAAAATATAAACATTCTCTACGTGTATGTAATTCTTATTTTTTAAATATACTTTACAATAACTACTTCTTGTGTTTTTGAAGACACAAGACACAAAGTCTTAATTAAGCCATTATTTATAGTTATTCATCGCAGCTAAAATTTTTAAACTTATTAAAATTGATAGCGAGAGGGAAAAGCTAAGAATAAAAATTACAAATTCAAAATTTCTACTACTTAAAGACAAACCTGGTATTGCTTTTAGTGCTCTAACTTAGGCGTTTTTGTGAATTTTAACACGAAAATTTATATGCAGATTCGACGAATTGGATCTAAACGTTTGTCCAATTTAAAGAGATGTCCATCCTTTTAGGATGACTAGCAATAATAAATTCGTAAAAGGAAATTTTGAAATCTCCAAAATTGAGTCAAGAGATTATAAGACCTTTTTTATTTTAATTTCTATTCAACCGATCGACTTCAGAAAATGTTCTTTTATGATACCTACGAAAACAATTGTATTACTTTTTACAAAAATCAATTTTTCAAAGCACCCAACTTTTAATTTCCTGGACAAATGTTTGTATTAATTGTTATTAATATATCAGTAAAAAAGTAGTGCAAGCATCGACAGTTATATCAATCTCTAAAAGACCTTAAATTTTTTATTCCAGACTAGAAAACCCCTGTAAGCGATCGACGTTGATCAGTACTTTTAAAAATGTTTCCCACAAAACGATTTTAATTTCTTACAAAAGAGAATAACAAGACTGCTATGGTGAATTGATCACTTCTTTTTAATTGTGTGTTTTATTTCATTCGCACAAGCGAAGGTTTACTTCATTCACTCAAATGAAGGTGTTACCTGTCCGTGCCTCAGGTTAATAAAACCAGTAGCCGTTAATATGCTATTCCATGGTAGAGTTTAAAAGTCTCGAGCAATTATCGCCACCCACAAGGGGGGGGGCGAACAGGTAGTACTGGCCGTGCAGGTAGCTGTTGACCATGTTTTCACCTTTTAGATAAATTCCGTTTACACGTTGCAAAATAGAAATAGGATAGAAGCAAGGGGGCACGAGTCGAGTCATCAATTCGCCGTAAAAAAGTGGCGAATGCATTTCCAGTTTCAGCGAGGCGCTGCGAAATCGCGATTATTCATTATCCGCGGTACCCCTCGGTTTAGTTCCCATCCGCCCATATTATCGCGCTCCTTGGACGGCTCGCGATTCCAAGTAAAGAGGATGAGGAACAACGAGGCATGACATCGACAAAAAGTTGCTGCACGATATCTCAACACTTGCGTTAATCATATAAAACGGAACTGGATTAAGAGATAAACACGAAACTCGGCCGCCGTCACACATCTTCGCGGACCGCGCGGATGTTATCGCTCATTTCGCGCTCCGCACCCTTGTTCGTCACTTGGCAGCTATTGCGGCATTGAAGGCGGTGGCTGATCTTCATCTTTCGTGTTAAACTCTAACTAGTTGCTTCTGGCGTCTTAGAAGACATGTGTTGTTTCGCGAGCTATTAGCTAGCGCGATTACCACCCCGCGGAGCACGCCAGGCACGAAGGAGCCGCTGAGAGATACACTAACGTCAGTCAATATCTAAATTTATCCGAATATCCATCGAACACTTCGGATCGGACATGCCCGGCGACTTCTGTTTGCAATTAGCTCCGGGACAGGTTAACACTCGCTTTATACCTTCAGCATGTCACTTGGAGGCTCTAGCCGCTACAGCGTCGCTAGACCGCGGCCAGAGGTGGCCACCTAGCCGCGGCTGTCACACATCACCGCGCTAAGATTTGCAGTGCAGCGGAGTTAAGAAGGCGCCCTCGGCTTTCTTAAGACGGGCTGGTGTGGTTCTCCTTAGCGACCCACGGGATGTTGCCGATGACAATGTTCTGGAGATATTTCAGCGGATCCGCGACAGCACCCTCGTAAATTTAACCGGCCGCCGATGTACTCGTGGCCCGCGGAATTTTATGCAAATGACTGGCAGCGAATCAGGGCGCAGCGTGTGTCGTCGTCAGTCGTGGTGAGTGTAATAAAACGCCGAAAGGGAAATATCTTCCTGTTATCTTCGACGCGAAGATAAAAACTTCAAAGACGCAACTTCTCTTCCGGTTAGTAAGATGGAAGAAGGAAGAAGCATTGAACTTTTCTCGCGGTGCGAACTTTCTCATTCCACTGTCCTGAGGAGCCCATCGAGTCGTCGTCGGCCAAATTAATGAGTATCTCGTTCGGTTTGCTCAGGAGTGTCTCAGGACTTGGCTAATCTTTGCAGTATTTCACTTTCGGCAATGTCTGAATGATTTATTGGAAAAAGTTCGGGAGGTATAAGTGGATATCCAGGACTAGAGTCCCGGAGTGTCTAATAATCTGGGAACGTTTCAGAATTAATTGTACCCTCTTGGTATTCTGAAACGGTGTATAGTGAGAAATATTCTTCTCAGAAATGTAAAATTTGATTTTTTTTTAATTTTTTTTTTTGGTAAGAAGAAATCAAAAAAAAAAATTGAAATAGTATTGAACGAAAATTGAAAGTAGATAGTAGTGCCCTTTAGGAATTAGGTTAAACAAATTACTCTTCAATCAGAATAAAAAATAACAAACACAATTTAAAATTTTCTAAATATACTCGCGAAATTAAAAATTGTAGATTATTTAAAAAAACACATTCAAACACAAACAATTTCAATCTATAAGTGAAAATCTAATTTTGGTGCACATTAATTTCGAAGACTATTAATTCTAAATAAAGTTCTTCCCTTAGATTATATTTTTATTGTCATCTAATAAACATTTGTGTCGAAAAAATTAACATACATTTATACTTTTGTAATTTTCATTCAACTTAAATATTTTTTTATTTATTAAATATACTCTTACATTTTCCGTGACAATTTTATTTCTTTAGTGCGTATATTTTAACAAAATAAAATTAAAGAATATTATGGAATCGAAAATGTTAAGTCAAAATAAATATAATGAAAATAACGTCACTTGGCTTTAGACAAACATACAACACATTTGTTAAATAGAACTCTTAGAAAACAGAACTCTGTCAAAGAAGATTTCATCATAAAATATTATATTAAGAAAATTAAAGTAGTGAATGATAAATCGAATTAATAAATCCATCATGACGGACGATAAAATGAAATAAACTTTCTGGGACGTTATTATTTTTTTCAACACCTGTAACTCTAGACAAATTGCGAACTAATGCTGAAAAATGATGCTTGTGATTAGCGCTATATCGCAAAGGCCTGAGAAAGTCGAAAAACTTTTATAATTTAAACCGCATATTTTATTATTGTTCCAAAAAATAGGTGCAGCCTATAGAAAAATTATACAAATACGGAATGATGATCCTCCTGAATGTATTCATAAACACACACTTTCAATTTAAAACGTGCTTAGGATTCTCAGAAAAACAATAGGCTGCATTTGTAACTTACTTTAATTAAGCGGGTATTCTAGTCAGAAGCTTGAAAAAATTAGCGATATTTGAAAACATTTTTTAAATATAAAAACTATAGTCATAGAAATAATTTTTTTTTTATTCTAAAGATACATTTAACTTAATGAAACAAAATTGTTTTTAAAGAATTTAACGCCAAATTTTATTTTATTTTATTTTATTTTATTAAGATGGCCCTGAGGAAAGGCCTCTTGAAATTGTTGATTATATCTCTGCACAGGTATATCGAAAAATGAAAAGCAAGGTTAATAATTAATCTACAGATGTGTAGCTATCGCCGGAACTAAGATTATACAAAAAATTAAAAATTAATTTAATTTGAAAACATTTAAAGAAAAAGTTCGATAATTTCTGTTTTTTGTTTGTATTTTTGGTTATAAAAGAAGAAAATAAAAAGAATTTTTAAAAACTTATAATTCTAAAATTCGTCTTCCGACGATAACTACAAATGTGTAAACACCCTGTAAAGATCTCAAAGAGATCGGTTTAGTAGTTTTCTTTCTTATCAATTAAAGTCATTTAGACATAAACGCGTTTAAAGTTTAAAGACCACACTGTCGGATGGCCAATCTTTAAACCTCTGTAAAACGAAAATTATTGAAGATTTTAGCATAACATTTTTACTCTATATTTTTGAAAGTACATACTTAAAAAATCGAAATTTTCAAATTTCTACACTATAATTTAACCTTGATTCAAGAAAAAGTACAATTATCAATTAATGTAAGTTTGATAATATCAAACATCCAAAAGTAATGTTTATACCCAAAAACAAAGAAGAATATCAGAAGTAGTGATATCGATTCAGAAAATTTTTGAAATTCTTGTGGTCTCCTTCATAATCACATTTGGTAAAACGTGAGAGGCACAAACTAAAAGAGTTCGGATTGTGTCGATAAGGCACCTACTTCGATTTGCCTTAGCCCTATGCTAGCAAGCTATCGAAAGTTCCGTTCACAAATGAATACTTTGATTCCTTTTTCTATTTTTAGATGTTTGTTAAAGTTTATTAAGTAGAAGATTTCAAAACCCGTCTAGACTTATCTTAACATAAACATATTAAGTATATTGTATGATCGAAAGTGCTTTGTTCCGGATGGTTTCGAACACAGGTGGAAGAAACGCGAAGGTATTCATGCAAGAGTCAATCAACTCTGCCGTGCCGTGTATGTGTTGAAGTATTGCAACAAATTCATTAATCCAGTGATTCGGTTCCCTGGACCCGGGGAGTGGGCAGGGCACCGCGAAACACTTTACAATTAATAATCTCGTAAAGAGTCGAGGTAATTAGCATAACCGAAGAAATGTTACAAGTTATGACTTACAGGCTTTGAGGCGGACCTCGTTCGAACGCGGAGACCACCGCAAAGATGCAAATCGCCGCAACAACGACGACGACGCGACGCCCCAATAGCCGAGGAATGCCTTAACTGCCTTAACCTGATTCGGATATTATTTTTCGGCTCAGCCGTATCTGAATCTGACTTAATCTCCCACATACTAAGTTGACGAGCAGGAGGGCTGACTTCGACTACACGAAGGCGACGGCAAACGCACGGGCAAGCGCCCAAGTAAAACCGCACGGTTCTGTCATCCGCGGAAATCTCGCTATAAATCTTTCGGCTTATCATGCCGCAAAGCTTAAACTTTAAATCATTTACAGCGGCAGCGGATTAGCCCCGTATTAAGGTCGGAGGCCTATAAGCGCGTTCTACGCGAAGAATTCGGTTCGGCGCAATTTCTCGGTGGTTACACTCATGTTAAATATAGCGTACATTGGGACGGATTGCCGAGAATGCGAACGAAATTTTATAAAAAATTAATAATATCATGATATTCATAGAAATGCAATCTTTTTTATGATACTCTAGAATGGCAATTTGGACAAACGGAAGCAATTTTAATTTTAAGCAGTGGTGGTGTTTATACAATTTGAAAATGTTTGCCGATAAAGAGCCTCGTGGAAAAATACGCGGAAAAAATGTAAACGACAGAACGCAAGTTTCTAAGTCGAATTTGAATTCACGTAACAATTTCTACAATGATAAACCGACTAAATGATTTTTTTATAAATTTAAAGAAAATAAATAAACAAAAAAAATCATATATTTGTGAATTCTTTTCCTACGAACCTTTCCTTTAAAAAACTACGAAGACTTCTAAACCAATTTCCGAAAATTACTATTAATATTCAAATTTCATTTTTTAAGTCTACACCTCATCAACAAAAAACCCCTGTTGTATGGATTGACAAACAGAAATGTTGGATTTTGAATTGATTTTTGTTAAAAGTTTTGTGCGTTTGTTTAGAAAATATGCGTATTACTAGCTATACCTTACTCTTATTTTCCAAATCAGTACCATATAATTCAACATAAAGCAACAGACTCAAATTAGTTGGTTACAGTGATTGGCTACACTATTTATTTGCCTGTTTAAAAATTCCCCTGGATTGCTAAACATTTCAGCATTACAGAAAAATTTTAAACGTAATTGCTTAATGCAAGTCAATTTAGATATATTTGTATTGACGCTATAAATTTTAAAGATATAATTAGATGAATAACGTCTTAGACTTCTATAGTATTAAACAATAATTTAAGACTTTATAGCTTTTCTTAAATTTCCTTCTTGGTTATTCCGCAGGTTGCATTCCCTGAAATTGATAATAAAATTAAAAATGGTGCGCATTTTATTCCGTAATTTGTCCCACTGTGCGGCGGCGCTGTTGGCAAATAAACGATGCGTGTATTGCGATAATTCATTTGTTGCTCAAGAAGCTTACGACGGTTAATGCGCGCTCCTTAATCTTCGCGGGTTCGGCGAGTTAAATTACGGATGCCCAAAAGCGTTCAAATTTGTGACGACGATTTGGCCAAATTAAATGGGATGGAGGACCAGGAAACGCAGGGGGCCGGCCAAGCTGCCTGCAGCCCCAATGATCCCGAAATTTCGTTAATCGCTATGTAATTTCGATCGATCTACACGTGTTCATGTCAAAGAGATAAAATTCGATCAAAATTTTAATTGGGGCCCTCAGGAATGGGTGCCTCCGGGTCGACGTTATCGTTCCCTGCGCCCGTCTACTTGGTCGCTGATCTTCGCGAGTACCGAACCGAGCCCCGCAGTCCTTGCTGGCGTCTCATGTCGCTACCTTACTCTGAATGCGCCGAGTACGTGCAACAATGATGGAACTATTCCACTTGGCCCCTTTGATCACCTCAGCAGGGAGTAAAATTTGATCAGCTACTGGATTTCGTGTGTTTAATCAAAATGCTACCTGTTTGCGGAGCCCATCCATCTTCGACGATAAATGGTTTTTACAAACCTCTGCGCATGCTGGGATATGAGCGGGAATTTGACCAGACTACGAGCAACGTCCAGATTGGACTTCGCGACTGGACATTGGTGGGACAGGGGCACATGATAATGCGAGATTATATTATCGCGCTCTGCACTAAATACGCGTCCGCGGCTTGACGAAAGATTGCAATTTGATTGAATCCTGCTTCATCGCTGGTCCGACGCAAAAACTTGATGCCGTACAGGAATTCTTTCACATTTTTGCACTGGTCTGTGCGTATGTGTTCCCTCGAAATGCCATTTAAGGCTTATTAGATTAAATTACTTAGGGGATAGAGACCTCGGCAGATTTAAGCCTTAGTAGCTCCTGTTGCAATTCTTTTATTCAGTTGCTTGCTCTCATCTTAAGGCTTTTTGCGACCACGTACCGACGCACTTGTGTCGAATGAAACAAAGAAATCAACTTCGCGAGGAGATGGTCAGCTTCTGGTAAATTAACTGCCTATATTGGCAAAGGCTTAATGTTGCCTTATTATTTTGGAATTTTTAATGCCCCACTCTTGAAATTATTTCAGCTGGTTTAAGTATTACATCGATATCAAATACTTTCTTCTATTCTTTAGTAAAGTGATGTCACTGTGATCGTTTGAGGTAAGCAGATAATTTATTTAGAACTTCTTACCTGTATGTATATGATTTATTTAAAATTGTCGACCAGTACAGACCAAATAATCGATTTAAGAATTTTAAGAAGCTAGCATTAACCTTTTGAAAATTCTTCCAAAAATATTTCCATATGCCTAAATATTAAACTATCACTTGAACACTAATTTATTAAATAGTCACTTTTTTTTCTGTCTCCTCAAAAATTTATTTATTGTAACAAATGGGGTTTTAGAAAAGACTGATTCAATAAAGGTCTACTCAATAATTCTAACAAAATGTTTATACAAACGTACTAAATTTCTCCGATGGTATTCAAACATGCATCTTAAATTTTTTTTAAAACGAAATATACGAAAAATCGTATAATGAAAATCTCACTTTAATGTGAAAAATGCAAAATATTAAAATTTAAAGTAAAACAAAATGAACCTTATTAAAACTTTCTCAATTTTCGATTAATTTATTTATTTTGTTACAAAATAACAAAAAGGTCTACGTTTTTAACGCAAAAATCGTATCTAATAACTAACAAATAGATGTAATTTACGTAAAGAAATTCAAATACACAACAATTTTGAATACATACGACTTAATATGAGCATAATTTAGACAGGAAAGGCTATCATAGAGATAAGTTCAGTTTAAACTGTAAGTTCTGTGATATGTACTTCCGTACTATCACTATTCGACGAAAAATCAAGTTATTGGATTAAGGGAGTTTCAGTTAGTAAACCAAAGTTGTAATAAGTTTGCTATAGTATAAATAATCATGTGAGTTACTCTGCCTACTAGAGCCATGTTCTTCAACGTAGATTCCTGAATGGAAAAGTATTGAAAGCATATTTGTAGTATATCTAAAAACAGCTTTATCACGTTAAATGTTTTGACTTACAATTTATTTATGAAATCATACTTGAATTATTGAAATTAAAAAGTGGAAAAATTTATAAACCTCTTCGAGGGGATGCGATCAGATTTATGGCGTTCTTGCTCAAGTTTACTTCCGTTCATAGGACTTCCACTAGAGGAACGTTACAAAAAGGCTGAACTAAGTAAAATTTGATATTTCCTCTGAGCGAGCACGCTATCGCGACGCATCTAAGTTTGTCATAAACGCTCATATATGTAGGGCCATTATCGCCCCACAATCAGCGGCTCATTCAAGGGCAGGGTCCTACAGGAGAGTGTTGCCTTTCCTGCTTTTCCCTGCCGCACATATCACAGACGACTTGTTAAGGCTTTAACGTTTCCTGGAGTGCTACTTTATCTACTTCAACTTCACGTACTCAAGAATAGGTACAAATGTTCCCTGCGTACCTACACCTGTTCGCCGCGCACTAGGTACTTCGGTGGCACGGTGGTTGCCAGCTTTTCTCGGGTGCATATCTGGCGGGATCGCGTCGGTACATGGTTGCAAGAGGGCATAGGCGATTATTTTCTTACCCACGGGGGAAATTAACAGAAAAAGAACTGAAAAAATTGGTTATGCCACGATGGTGTTCTCAAACTGTAAGACGCCACCCATTTAACTAACTCACAGAGGTGGAAAGGGCAAAGAAGGTACCTTTTGATCACATTCTTGTTTCAAACTGCTCCTAATTTCATTTGCCCTTATTCCAGTTAAATAAATCTGCGCAATATAATGCAGTTTTAAATGGCGTGAATAAATGTTGATAACACATAAAAAGTAATAATACTAGTACTAAAGATACTCAAGAATAAAATTAAAAAGGCTTTTGGTATATTAACGTTTGTATATTTTTCTTTTTATTTTTTTTATATATTTTTTACTCTATCATGACAAAACTATCAAGGAGACTCTTAAAAATTCTTCACTGATAAATAGTTTGTATGTAAGTTTCGATTATGATTTATAAAATTTGTTTGATTAATTGGCATAGGGTGTCATAACTTAAATTGTGTGTAGTTCAATTCTTAGGCTCTTATCTTATTAAACCTTTCACTTAGCGTGCCCTCAATTTGGTTAAAAAATCCAATTTTCTCAATTTCTTTAGCTAAATTTTCTAATACCCACATTTTCAAACATCTCAATAATACGTTTTCAAAATAGACGTACATTACACGTCTATTTAATCTAAATTTACATTTTAACTTATTCAATATCATAAAATTGAAATTTTAAAATTTTTACAATGAACTTTTTCAAGATTCGAAAAAATTTATTGCTTTTAATGGAAATCAAAAGCATATGATTTTTAGTTTTTATATTTTTTGTACTTTGTAATTTGTATTTAATTGTTTCCAGTTTTTTAATATTTGAAAGGAAAGAAAATCTTTAAAGCCTAAATCAGATAATGTGATTTATTCTTTTGTGGAGCCGTGGTTTTCCTTTAAAAATTAATAAAATTGGCAGTATCTTCCTCGGACTATTGCTAATATTTCTAAATGAAAATACATAATATACATAAAGTAAAAATACAAAATAAAAACACACCATAAGTAAGTTTTTCAATAATAATTATGAACACAAAATTATTAATTAATGTTGACAAAAGCATCTTGTTTAAAATTATTAATTAATGTTGACGAAAACATCTTGTTTACCATAAAGAAATAATTTCCAAAAAAAGTAAGCAATAAATTAAGAAAAACAACTTCACTAATCAAAAAAACATGCACATTTTCTTATCTCCTATAAAAAAAAATATAAGGGCTTTCGTTCATTATAATAATAACGTGAAATCACAAACTTAAATAAACTATAATGAAACTAAAATGAAACAATCATTTGTGACTCACTATTGACTTCTTAATCTTAAAATGGGAACAAATAAAAAGTGGATCATTGTAAGCACGAAAAAAATATAACACAGCAGAAATAAGAAACAGATGTTTCCAGAAGTGCCTGAAATCAATTAATAATTAAATAAAAACGCTTATATCAATTACAGGAAGTAGGTATGAAAATCTTGACATAGTAACCTCTTAATGATGCTTATTAAAGTTTCTAGGAATTGCGTAAAATACGTTGCATTACAGAACCGAAAATAATCGATATAACCAAAATTTGTTGTATGAAGATTCGGTGCGGTTTAAATAGCATATCCATAATTCAACCCCTACTTGCATTGTCCACAAAAAATTGAAAATCATAATCGATAAGTTATACTCGTAAATCAGTACGCATTTATTAATTCCAATGGATTTTGTTTTAAACGAATATTAATTAAGTAAAATTGAAAATACTGTTTGAGTTTTATTTTCCGCGATTCAAAGATTTTTCACTGAGATATAAAATTCAGATATGAAATTTGTTAGTAATGTAAACTAAGGTAATATGCAAAATAAACGGAAGTAAAACAAGTAAATTTTCGATTTTGATCCGGAGAACCCCTTTTAAGACCCCATCATAGGGTAGAAAGTTTGAGTGCCTCTGGCCTATGCGGATAAGATCGTTGAAATGGGTATTGTTGTTACCTTGGCAAAGGTGTACATTTGTAAGGCAGGGAAGTGCGGTGACGAAAAGTGACTTAGCGGAATGCCAGTGGCCATGTTTCATTTTCATCCTGGGACAATCGAAAGTGTCCTTGCATTAAGTGCTGGAAGGAAGTGGACTGCATCAGGGATAAATTGGTTCTTTCCCTAATTGCCCGTGGCCAGCCAGCACCCCGGGCCCGGAGGATATTAAATTTGGGCCCCCGTTCTGTTCCTGTTGCTTTTCTCACAGTAAGCAGAACGGGAACCTTTCATGCGGCAAAGGACACAGCGTGGTCTGGGAGAGGGTGTAATTTTTGTACCTACCCATGTATGACAAAACGACGAAAATTCACGTGAAAACCCAAATGGGGTAAAAATAATAAAATAAGAAAAATTTCATTTCCGATTTGAGTTAGTCGCTATGCCCCTAAGCGAGGCGCTCACAGCCGCCGCCGTCGCCGTCGTAGTCACCCCCGCCATCTCCCCTGTCACAGGTAGATCGTGTCTCACAGGTAAGCTCCCAGGTATGCATCTACCCCTTTTTATCCGAGCTAATTCGGGTGTGACGAATTGCATTCGGCCGCGGGCATTTACGGCGACTTTCTGTTTATTTCGCGGATGTTTACTATAATTTTTTTCCTGCACAATATTTTCCGCTTTCGGTTCGCAGTCGTGTCAGCGTATGTGTGTGCGTGAAGGTAAGAGATAATACAGTTGACGGTTGGGTGGATTATTTCTGGGAAGGGACCTGTTCAGGATCCGCGCGCTCTTGCGTTGCGTTTTCAATGGCAGGAAGTGATTATTATAGGTTTTGTATTCATTAAATGACAGTTGCATTTCTCACATGTGTAAGCGTACTTTTTTCCGATAAAAGAATTTGTATCTTTCAATTTGGTGAGATTACAAGGAAGTTAGGTATTTGTTATTTATCTCCTTAAAGTTGTCGCTTCGATGCGTTCTCAGCTGCAGTCAAAGGTGCAATAATTTCCAATAGATAAATTTCAAGGGGTTTCATAAAATGCCATAAGTACAAGTAAAATTTAGTCTACGACTTTTTTCTACATGCATCGTTTGAATTTATTATAAAAACTGAATAATGAAACGTAACTTTATATTGTTTTAGTTGTACACAACGTTGCACATATCTAGATAAGTGTATTTTCTAGATAATCAGATAATCTTTCATTAAATGTATGACCACAAAAGTTACCTAATGCGGTTTACTTTTTCCCTATTTTGGTATTAGCTGAAAAAAAGTTAATTCTTTTGAGAAGAAATAAGTCTTTATGAACGACGTGAAAATATGGATTTTCTTTTGCTAAAGTCCAGCTTAATACAAATTCAAATATAACCCAATTAAAGAAAACTATTGCTTTCTGTCCGCAGGAAAATGGTTTTCAATTTTCGGTTTGGTGCTTTTATATAAATTGAATCGCTAAGCAAAATACCAGAACTATTTTGAACTAATTTTAATATTTTTAACTGAACTATGAACCGTCAAAATTATATGTGAAATTCACTTATAAGTGTTACGAATTTTTTTTAGCAAAAAACTTATTATAAATTGAGCTTTGGAATAATCAAAATTTCAGAGATCAAAAAAGGTTAACGATATCTGCAAGAGTCAGATAAATTGTCTAAAGAAAACATTTAATTGGTCAAGAAAAGAAATAATTATACAAAAAACTTTATTAAAAAAGTTACCAAAATGAAATGTTATATAACATCGTACATTAGAAAGCGTTGTATTCTTTACACAGAAAACAGAGATGATTGTGGTGAGAGGACCCATAAGAAATAAAGAAACTCCAATTTTTGCAACGAGATAAACTAAGAAATATTTTATTGGCTTTGGTTCATTTCTGAGACTCCCAGCACAAAAGAATCCACCACCTACTTATTAGTCAAAAAATTTCTTTTATCAAAAAATTGTAATAAAAAACTCTAAAACTAAATCTAAATGTAAAACTTCAGGAAAAACACGACGATCTTCCTATTGTAAACAATTGCTACTTTTAAAATTTTTATTCATTTAGACATTTATGTTTATGAGGGTACAAAAATTAGATGATGTTTTTTTTATTTTATTTCACATTAAATCCTCAATTAAGGAAGAGGTGTATGCAACTCTCAAAGCATTATTATTTTTTATATAGTTAGTTTTAGTTTATGAAATTTTAGGAATTCAAGATTTAATACAACAAAAGCCACGTATAAGAACTAGACGTGGCATTTATCTGCCTATTATTCTTAATTAAATCAAATACGTCTACTACAGCAATTGCAGGCAAATAAACACGTATTTTTTAGTAGTTTTGTAATTTAAAATGCAACATATGCTGTTTTTTAAAAACATAATAAGTAAACTTTTTCAGTCCAATTTATGGACGTAACTAAATATAAATTAAGGAACAATAACCATTCATAAATTGAACAGTAGAGGAAACTATTTGGAGGTAATTAAGCCACAGAAAGAGTCAAATAAAAATAGCCGAATTAGCTCGGTGAGCCCTTTTCGAAAACTAATCCGGTTGTTTCCTTTCTTTCATAATTATTCAAACAAAACAGCCATAAATAACGCGCCTCCCTGGCGAGGTGACAACTGTGAAAGTAAATTACCTGCGCACTTCCAGGAGCTTAGTAGTCGCTAGTCAGCCTTGGAATAGGCTTGATCCAACCGAGTGTTTACGAGTCTGGCTAAATCCTTCTCCAATGGCTCAACTCGGGCCACTTAACCCCAGCTTTAGACGGCTTACTACTTATTCTTGAGTCCGGGAGGAAACGGCTCTCGGGTTTCTTCGAGCACAAAGCAGCGCGCTAATCTTGCTGAATGTCTAGCTCAGTTAATGGGGTCTCTCTGGGGTCTAGGGTACAATCAGCGCGGCACGGCGCAACGCATCTCACTAGTGTATCTCGAGCCGGACCGCGACGAAACTCGCGTTCCACTTCGCGAACACGCACACACTGCAATCGGCGCAGGCCGCATGGGAACCGCGCCGTTCGTGTGTAATCGTTATAAATTATAATAATCCAATCGGATTTGAATAATTAATTTTTGTTTGTATGGAGAAGCGTCTTAACGAACACACCGACACGGTGCGGTGTTGCAGCGGCCGGGAAAGGCGCGAAACGTTGGATGGTGGCCCGGATCGTGCGGCACACAATGCACACACCACGAGATGACAAAATTGTGCTCGCGATTCGGGTGATGCCGTGACTGTGACACGGTGCCGTGGACAGAAGACGTGCTCGCACTAGAACGCTTTTTCACTGTCTACTCCAGGTAGCAGAGGTACGGTGCGCTGTCGTATAAGACGAGGCCTTCCCGAGGGACGATTCTCACCTTTGCGCACCTCCGTGTGTGAGCGGCAACTGCCAGTGGTAAATCGTAATTCGATTGTATGCATGCGGATTACCCACTCGGATCCAGAACGCTCGCCCAGGTTCTAGTGTGCCATCGGGCGTGTGTGTACGTTACACGTTCAGGGGATTAGTCCGCTCGAGAGAGTGATATGAAAAAATTCACTTAATCCCGGATTATATTTATTTTCGGATTAATTTCTGCTTTTTATCTCCTTTTCAGTATCTGCTTCTGTCTTGATTCGTATGTGGACTCGTGTACTCCTACGGCCACCGCGCGTTTACCTGGGCCATCCACCGGCACCAGTGCGAGTAGTACCTCTTTTTTTAAATGTAATTTCGACGTTTTTTGCCTGCCTCGCGTCCGGCCGTCTTTTTGTTCGAAAACCCGCTGGATTAAGTCTAATGCTGATTTATGATTAATCGGTGCGACTGATTATCGCCGTCGATGGAAAGGCCAAGGCGGGGGATTATTTTAATACTTCCAGGGGCTTCTCGCGCAGAGATTCTCCCAAGACGGATTCCGTCGACTGCGTATACTTTTCAGTTGTTGGCAGTTTGCAGAATGATAAACAATTTTTGGGAACCTCTTAAGACGCCCGGGGAGTGAGGTCGGCGGGCGCTGAAGGATTAGCCCCGAGTTGCAAACAAGTCGAAAACCAAATAGCACCATCCATCTGACGACTGTTCCAATGACTGATTGAATGGATTAGGCTAACAGGCGCAATTATACTCTGCTTTCTTGAGCGGTCGCAACTAGCAAGAAAGGTACGCTTCGAGCTAGCTCCTCGAGGCAGATTTTCTTAAAATATTTCCCATATTTATCTTCCACATAATCTAGAATGTATTTATCAAATTAGGCCAAAATATGAGTGTGTAATATTTTAACACAATAAAATTGATGGAATCTTCTTAGCTCACACACTTTTAAAATCATTAATAATTTTTTATCATAATGTTAAAAATTTGAAGTATCTATTTTTTTTAAAAATTGAGTTAAAGTTTGTACTTATTTATATTTCTTTGATAGATTAATATCAGTCGCTAAAGTATACCTTCAGACATGGAAACAAATAAAGAAGAATATAATCTAATAAAAAATTCACGCACGTGTTACATAACACGTTCGTACTCTTTTGTATGTACTTCTAATGCAGTATATTTTACACTTTTTTTTATTAAAGACCGATGGGGTATTTTCCTCTTTATCTATTACTTTGTTTTTAATTGTTCACACTTTTTCTTTAAAAAATATAAAAACTTTTAATCATTTGTAATACGAGGGCAATAAAGTACAATCTTACAAATTGGTTGCCTTTGTAATAGTGGACATTTATTTAAAAAATATTTCTAGAATTTATGAGCAACATACAGGAGCAAACATTTCAAATTTTTAGCATGTATGAAAGGTTAGATTCGTAGCATATTTTATTATATCTGTGGTATAGTAGTAGTATATAGTATATAGTACTAGTAGAACTTTTGTGTCCTAAATTAAGCCCATTTACGGGAAGTTTCTATCGCCAGGTAGAAAAATTAAAAACAAAAGCGTCAAAAAGATCGATTATTTTGGCCTTGGACCTGGAAGACTAGGTATTCTATAAAACTATGTCATATAATATTGAATATATCGTTACATTAAAAAAAGCGGCAAACGTAAATGACTTTAGTACACACGTTCAAAGTATTAAAATGCATTTATGGTCAAAATGGGAATAAAAAATACAAATAATTATAACAATAATAAATTACCTAAATGTCATTGCCATATAAAAAGAGTAAATTATATTTTTTGTTTAAAAACAGCTGGAAAAATGCTGGAATATACTTTTCTATATTTTATTTTATTATATTAGTTAGTTTTACATCTCTCAACGTTAATACAATGTAGACTACTCTTATATTAAAAGTAAAAAGTAAAAGTACAAATAAAATTAATTATTAGTGAGCAAGAGTTCATTTCATCAAACTAAATCACAAAACTGGGTTAACTTAGTTTTCTTTAATGGGATAGTTCATCTTTTTCTCCTGCTACACAAATCTCTTATTAATTCATGTTAGAGGAATATATTTCATATAATAACTAATTAATATTCTGATATTAACATACAATTGAATTAATTTATATATTTTTGCTATGTTTCGCACTTTATGGTTTTCTTTACAGATTACTTTATTTTTTACTACAATGTACCAAATAATTTGTTTATGCAGAAATAAACCGTCGTTTAATACAAAGTTTTGTACCGTATTATATAAAAACCGTGCTAAATGAAACCGTGTTAAACGAAACTGCCAGAACGTAAAATAATTACTAAGATTTTAAACTCAAGGGTGTCCGTGCTATACGAAAATCGTAATCTAAAAGCACCGTGTTATGCACGGGTTACCTGAATATTCAAAAAGGGCCAACGTTTCGTTATATTGCAGATTTCGAGGTATGATCTGTAATTTTGATATAATTATATTCGATATAAAAAAAATACAAAGCTCGCGTGTATATTTGCACATTTTATAAAAATCATTTTTATATTTGATAAATTGATATTGAACAAGAAATATTTTTTTTAACTTTTTAAAATATAACATTAAATAATTGAAAACATAGTTTTTAAATTTTATTTAAATAGTAAATGACTTTTACGAAAATTCCTATTTGCGAATAATTTGACCTGAAACATTAAAAATTGTACAGATTTTGTCTTTTAAAATGGCTGATTAATTTCAAATGTCTAATATAGAAGAAAGATATTAAATGAAGTCAATTTTAAACTACTATTACTTTTACAATTAGAGGTACTTATTCTTGATAATTCTTTAAAAATGCCTAAATATTTTGAAATTATGTTCGTACGAGTATGAAATTATTAAATCATTTTTATATACGAGAAAAAACGAATGACTGATTTTGCTAAAATTTTTGACGACATAATTTTTTGAAGAATTTCTCTAAAATATTGAAATATTTGTTATTTTTATCGTATAAATCACGCAGTTATACAATAACAAGTACAAATGTATATTTATGCATATTTTCTTGGTTTCAAAAAAATAAATTTTACCATATAAATTTGTTTCATTTCATTTTTTATATATTGGCCAACTATCTTCATCAATTTGGAGTATATTGTTCATTATCCACGGGATATAGTCAATTTAATATTCCTTAATTCACTACTTTTAATAATACCTTAGTATATCACACTTTACTTTAGTTGTATTTTATATTATATTCTATTTCTGATTTCTGTTTCCCTATTAGGCAAAGGGTTAAGAGAAACCCGCATAAACCGCTGGAAAACAAAAACAATTTAAGCGCGTTTTGTATTTTGCAATATTTACAATAAAATCAATAATGCATCTTCATTCCGTTTAAAAAGTAAAACTTTATTCAATGTTATTTCATATTTTATTTAGCAAAACATTCGCAGGTATTGTTGATATCAAAATGCAAGTGGTGCGAGTAAAATCAGTTGCTTAATGGTTAAAAATAGCACGAAACTTTTACAATCGAATGTTATCGCATAAACGCTATTAACAAATTTGTTCTACTGCTGGAACGGAAGGAAATTTTCAATGGTTAAAATGAGCAGTCTACACTAATCCTAATAAGTAGAGGATATACAACGAAATAAGTTTTGTAGGTACTTTACAGGAATTTTTCTACGTTTCTATAATGACAATGACTATACTCTTCTATTAGAAAATATTTTAAAAAGTTCACTACAATATGTGAACAATGCTTAAAAATACAGAGATATTGTTATTTTTGGAATAATAAGGCTAGAATATGTTCTATTTGGATTGCCACGACTTCTAAGTTAATTCAATTCCTAGCTAACGATTTTTTTAATATGTAAAGTAGGTAAGTTTATTATTCTCCTTTATAATATACTTATATAATTAATTTACTGAATGTTCAACCATTGTGTGTTCTCTGAGATTTGTAAACTTAATTCCTTTTCATAATATAAAAAATCAAAAAACTGTTTTATAGTCTCACAAAATTTCTCTTTCTGGCAACTGCACTAATTAATAAAAATAACTTTATAATTATATTAATTAATTAAGTTAATAGAATATTTTGTCATTAATTTGAAAAGCAAATCATACAGAGCAAAACTGATCTTTGGTATCGAAAATGTTATATGCAGATATATTTAAATCTTTTGGATAAATTACAAATTTATAATAACAAATACTCTGTTTCGTGTGTTTTCTAAGAAAGAAATATTTTAGTGATACTATAAATGAAGTGTTCCAGTATTAACAAAGATATAAACATATTTTTCGATATTTTAACCCTATTTCATCCCCAAAAAAATACGCCTAATGCAGTGAAATCATTAACAGATTCATTAATTGCTTACAATCACCTATTCCAACATCATTTTTATTATATCACCATCAGGTACAACACTCAACTAGAAATATTTGTTTAGACATTCCCCTGAAACTCTAATATAAAACTTCCAACAAATATTTGAATAAATCAATAAAAAATAGTCGAATTCCAAAAATGACAATCTTAACGATAGCACTTCTCTAGTTAAGTGAGAAAAAGAAAACAATTTTTTCGCAATTTTAATAACATTATAAGTATTCATTTTTTAAATAAAAATTAAATGAAAATTTTTTCAAAGTATCACCAATAATACGTCTGACTTGCCATTCCATTCTATTTTTAGGTTAATTAAAGTAATTAAAAAAGGATCTTTTTTTCTGAATGATCAGATGATCATCATTTGATGATCAGAACAAAACTATAAAAACATAGTGTAAAGGATCAATGTAAATTCTAACCAGTTTTATAATACAATCGTCATTTAACCTATTTGACCTATTTTATTATTTACTTTATTTCGCTATTTGACCTAAATTTGTTCGAAGACATAAGTAAATTAATTTCTTAAATTTTAGCTTTTCTATTTTCGGGAATAGAGGGGAAAAAATTCTAAAATTTATTTATGATCCTTAACCCTTTGGGTATCAATTTGTTGCAAAGGAATTGTTCACGTGTATCTGATTAAAATAAATCAACGGTACATATTGTAAGATCTTTTCTATAAAATTAATGGCGTAATATTAAGGTGAATTCAAATGATAAGAAAATATTACACATTAGAACAAAAAACAAAAACAAAGAAAATTTCTTAACAGTCCTGTAGTATTTTTTGAAGGTATATTTTACATTATCAAACAGATTTCCTCGCAATTTCCTCATCGGCAAATTCTTGGTCACATTTCAGACAATTTCATCAAAACTGTCGGTATCATTTTCATAAATTTACTCGTTATTTTCTACATTGTGGGGTTGTGTATCAAAAGCAAAATGAACAAAAATACTATGACTGTTTACTTGTCAACAACAACTCATTAAATATATTCTAAAATGAACAAATAAGTACTTTTTAAATTTATTTAATATTGCCTCAAATCAATTGACGAGTCGGAATCGTCAGACTGCACTAGGACAAAGAAATGTATGACGTCAAGTGTACACAAAGGGTTAAGAAAATTTCAAAATCACGACAAAATACTTTCCTAACTGTTCAAGTGTTAGTAACTTTAGATTTTTCCAAGTCAACAACTTACTAGAAAATTACAAACTGCAGGTTGACCGGGGTTAATTGGCTAAGTAGGGTCACTCGAGACATAAGCAACTTTGCCTTCCTTTGCAATTATCGCTATAAAACAACAATACAATTCGAATCGTGATTTTGACGCAAAAAAATGGAGACGTGGCTAAGCTAAGCTAGTTAATTGTAGTGCGTCTTAGGGTAAGTAAGTCAAATAGAATTAAGAGTAGCACCAACCTGCTGTCCAGCATTAGCTGCAACCCATGCCTCAGCAAAGGTTTCCATTGCACTCTGAAAATCCATGCCACACAACTTACGAGGAGCCTGCGAGCACGGACTGCTAGCTGACTAGCGGCAGCCAGCGGAGCTTGAAGTGTCCTGATTTGGGTGCGGAACGCCAAAACGCGCGAAAATGAATCCAAAAAACCACCAACAACAACAAACAAATGCCAAACTCAAGCGGTTCACGCACAGTGCCTTACTGCAGCAATCGCGGCCAAGTCGAGGCTGAAGTCGTCCATAATCGCCAGCAGGCGGCAGCAAGCGGCAAGAGCGCGAGCGCGAAAGCGATAAAGCCACAACTCAATTTCAATTATCAGCGGCAATAATTATTCACACTTGATATACTCGACCGGAGCGTGGTTAATTGCATTATGTAAATACGCTGAATTAACGGCCGGGCAAACGCGTAGAACGTCAGTGGGGGGAGGGCGTGATTAGCAAATCTGCGTCAGCTACTAAACCGTTACTAATAGGGCTCCCGATTTGGCGGGAATCGACGATCACCGGGCGATCTAGTCACCTGTCATCCGAGTCCCCGAAGATCACTCACTGATCACTTGTCACACTGTCACAGGTGATAAGGAAGCCATCGGAGAGATCGTCATCGACATGTGCACCACCGTCACACTCGAATTGGCAACGCGACTGTCGAGCTCCTCTCCGCTCCACGACAAGAGCAGTAACAACAACTCAAGAAGGTTCCCCCGAAGGATCAGGGCAATTAAGCTTAGGGGGGAGTGAACCCGTCACCGCGCCAGAACTGCACTACTATTCCCGCGGAATATCCGAGCAGATAAGAAACGCGGTCTAATCACACCGGTAGCTGTCGCGCAACTGAACAAAGGCGTTATTCCCTCTATCCACACAGCACAGCATTTGGTGGTGTTCGCAACCCCGTCCATCCAATACGAGTCCCATGCCAATCCAGTGGCGGGTATGTCGACGACTGTGCCCGGTGCTCGACCCACGTGGTTCACCTGAGTGTGGGTGCGCCATCGTAACGCGACTCTGTAGGTGTTATATACTTCGGCACAGGCAAGTGTGCGCCGGTTACGGCCGGGGGAACCAAAACAATCCACACGAACGGTCGTTGTGTGCGTAAGCCCTCTATATACCACTCGAAACCACTTGCAGTACCGATAGCTGCTCCGGTCCATTCAGCACATCGGCGGTTTCTGTTATCAGTCGTGGGACTGCTGCGGAATCACGGGCGAGGTTCTGTGAGTGTGTGTGAATGTGTAATTCGATTGCCCGTGTATTAAGCGCTAAGCGTGGTTGTGTGGCTAATTCGGGTCTAATCGTGCATCCTCGGAATTTTGGGGGTTGATTAAACAATCCCAACACCTCCAAGCACCGTTAACCGCAGCGCCCCGGCCCGATAATGCGCGCGCATTACGGGCCTCCTTAGACCGCTTAACCAGCGGCGGGCGACAGTCCCGTGGTCTTCTTCGGTATTCCCAATCCGTGACGCGGCTGCCACCTGAACCCACCTGGGGATCGCCTTGTCCACCTGTCCGAGAACTAATTTCCCTCACACCCCGGGTACGGTAGCGGAATCGCGAACGCTTTTTCCAGTTCTTCTTCTAGCGATAATCATCTTAGCACTGACACACATCTCATGCAGAGTAGCCAGCGCTAACTCCGCCTCCACTCGGTGTTGATTGGACTGTACCACCCGAGGAGCTTTTATTGCACAAAATTTTCTTAAAATTGTCTTTCTTGCATTTGATCCGGTTTTGATTCGCTTGTATTTGTTTATACAGTGTTTACATAACGCCGTTTATGTACACAGCAGTTTTCGAGCCGTACATGGGGCTCCGGCCCGGATGGATTGAACGAGTTTTGCCCGCCCGGAGGAGCTTTATCGCGATGATACACTTACTCCTCACCCCCGCGCCACCCGCCCGCGTCTTTGTCTTTTTCCTCGTCTTTAGGAACTCTTTTTTCGCGGGCCAAGTACGTCTTATGTACTCCGTCGATTACACCGCGCGGCCCTAGACCTGGGCGCGAAGCTTTAAAAGTTCATCTTTTCGGGTGTCGGGCGTCTCATCGCCCCGGCCCATCCCCGCGCCGGAGCGGTCTTAATTTGTATTAAATTCCCCGCTGGATGCCAATTTTTCCACTTGACGGTGAGCATTATTTCGTTTGAATACAAAAATATATTACGGCTTTCGGGGGATTTACCGAAAAATACGACTGCGATCGTGCCAGCCGCGACCTGCTGGATATTTCGAACTTTGCCATGGACATAAGCCGCGCCGCATTACACGGACCCGGGGAGGTCCTCAGGGAAGCAACACCGCTGGTTATGCAACTTCCTGTGCTTTTGAGTTCTCAAGATTTTGAGCCATCTTTTCAGAGATTCTCCGCAAGTTGACGGCATCAACTTGGGAAATTTCGTCCACTTCTCCCCGCATTTGTATTATTCACAGATGTGCGCACAGATTGTAAAATATAATCCCAACGAAGACACTCCATTGGTGAAATTACAATGGAAGAAAAGACTCGAGAGAATGAAGCACCAAAATAAATTCATCCCGGGCTCATTGGCTTACTTTAGCACCGTTTTTGATAGAGAACGGTACGAAGCATTTCCAATGTAACAATCATTTAGCGACATTAAACGATATTGGACGCTGATGACGTCATTCGAGGTTTTTGAATTTTTTAATCGGAACCGTTCCTCATGTATTTTTATACGTATAAGAAAAATCATAAAAAAGACAGACTTTACTAGATATTAGCTAACATTACAATTTGGAATAAAGAAATAGTATAGGAAGTACAATTAGTATTTATAAGTGGAAGTTTAAGTGAATAAATCAAGTTTAGAAGTTTCTATGAAAGATACGTGAGTTTTACAGAATTTTCAAAGTTATTATATAAGAAGTAAGCTGTCAACTATAAGTTTTCAACTTTTGCAACTTGGAAACAAACTTTGCGAGTCTGAGTCGCGCTCGAGGATTCCGTACATTTAGAATGCGTACCTATAAACACTTATTAATTAAGGTATATATTGTTGCCTGTTTTTTTTATATTAGAACTAAATATAAAAAAAAGGGGCAGATGAAGAAAGGGTCACTGTCGTGTACGTTTTACCACGAGATGCCGTTTAGACCTATTTTTTCTTTATAGTACACGATGCCATGTCGGAAACATGGGCTATCGCGGTGAAATACGCTTTGTAATATCATTAATTTGACATTATTTTACTAATTAGCATATATTTCTCAAAGTCTACGGGGATTGGGGATTTCACTTTATTTTAATAAACTTCCTATCAATGAGGGATGAGTTCAATTTTTTTTCACAAACTTCGAAGAGAAGACATACTTTTCTAAACACTACTTTGGTTACATCTCTATAAAAACGTTATGGGAAATTAAAAGAAACAGTGTTTTGAAATACTCAAAAAGACCCCTTCAAATCTCATTCACTGGATGAAACAAAACATTTTCCTTATAGTTTTGATTTTTGGACAAGGCGGTAAATAAACACTCTATAACTATACCAAATTTCATGGCACTAGCTTTAGTGAATTTTGGGATACACTCTGGAGGCACATGTCAGACAGATAACAAATTTTCACCATAAGGGTTCCTTTTGCGCTTTTTGATATAGAACCCAAAACAAACTAAATTTTTTATTTCTAGAAAGTAAATTAGACAGAACTGTTTAATTCTTCTCTAGAGCTCTTTCACATTAAGATTAAGATCTATAGCTTCAGATCTTGGTTTCACTTCCATTATTTTATATCATTACAAAAGAAAAATAATTTTCCAGTTATAATCTTTCAATTTTTTTAGTATGATAATGATAGTTAACACTAGACCAATTAAATAATAATCTGTATTTTTTCTCCCGTACGTTAATTAAACAAATTCAAAGAAAACTCTTTCAAATTTTATTTTAAAAATCAATTTATTTTAATTACGAAATCTTCATGATATTCTAACGTGATATTTGTACTAAAATATTCATTAATATTAAAAATATATACGACTTTTAATTAAAAGGGAAAATGTCTAAACCATTAATTTGACGGATTTGGTTGTTTTAATGCTAAGTTGTCAGATCCAAGATTTCTCATATTCAGACCCAAGATTTCTTATATTGTCCAGGAATCTCTGCAGTATTTGAATCTATGAAATAATACCAAAAAGTTGAACTTTATAAAACAAAATGAAATACTAAAAAGTCAAACTCAAATATCGTGTAACATTTGATCGGAAAATAAAAAAAACTAAATTTGTAGATAACTTGAATTAAAACTTTTAATAATAATTTTTTTCGGCGGTGGCAGAAAAACTGAATATCCATTTCTCACTGCGTCGTGCTGAGACTACTTGGAGACCGTACTAAGAAGCTTAATCTATAATTCAGAAGTCGTCTTTTTTGAAGTCAAGAAAGATTAAAGCAGTTTATTACTTTGAAAAGATGCTGGGGTGTTTCTTGAATAATGTAATTGTAACTCCTGTCTTCTTCCAGGATCGTTCTTCTGAAAAATAAATTTCGTAAATATTATTTGAAAATAATCTGTGATGAAAAATTTCAAACTGATTTTCATAAAGTTGAACCATTTTCAAAATAATGACATATGAACCTTTTTGTATTATCATATAGTGATTTAGGGCTCTTTAAAATAATACACAAATTATTGATATGGAAATAAAAGTAAACTAGATTAAGGTGTAGACAAAAGTAAATTCCTAATTAAAAATATTTTATAGACTCAATTTTTATGTGGGGATTTGAATTTAAAACGAAAATATTAAATAAAATGTCACAGACTGTTAAAGCTTTAGCTATAACAAATAAAGCTAATGAATAACGACAAAAGGTGAAAGGTTTAGTCCCTTTTATAATTGAACCAGTTATAAAAAAAACGAAAATAATATTTTCGGCCTCAACAGAAATAATTGATACATCTATCGTATTGACTTACATACTTTTCAGAAATTTTCTGCTGAAATAAAACCCCTCTCTTATGTTGACAAGTACAAATACACGTTTTCCTTACCATTCGATTTTAAATTCTTTAATTGTTGACTCAAGGTAACTCATAAAAATCGTCCAAGTTAAATGTTTACATATTCATTAAATTCTGGAATCGTGGGTTGTGCCTAATTTTGGTTTAAATTTACGTTGGGTGGTCTCATAGACACATATTTATATAAATCACTTTTTGGGAATTATGAAATCAATTTATGTACATTCTGTTCAGATGAAAGACATAATTTCTCCTGCTAGTACAGAAATATTGGATGACACGAGTACCTATCTAAATAAAACTATGTATACTTTAAGTTGACCTTCTTCTTCCACTGTTTTATCCCTTTAATTAATATTTGCGCTTAATTTTTAACAGATGTGGCAGTCGGTAAGGTAAAATTTCGCATTATGGACATAGATGTATTAATTAGCCAGTATAGTGCAAAATTCCATTATGATCGTAGTTTAATAATTTAAAAAACGTCAGCTGAAATTGTGTTAACATATTTGTGATTAATTTTATTTATTTTTAAATGTTACTTTCTCAAATCTCCTTTTACTTTTGGTTTTCATTTAATATAGGATAAATATAAAAGAAAACGAAGTGCTAGAAGTTCATCAGCACGTACATGTCTTCGTTATAGAATGAGTGCTCCATTAATTAAAAGTACACGTAAAATTGTACAAGAAAGCCTTAAAGAAATTATAACAAAACTGCGTTCTTATCAACACAACAAAAAATAAATAAATAAGTAAAATTGTGAAATATAAAAAAAAAACATTGCCCATGGGATCCCTTTCGAGAAATTTCATTTAAAAATTGTGATAAAAAAAGTAAAGAAAGATATTTTTATAGGCCGGATTAATACCGCTAATATCATCTAAATAATGATCTAATTGCATAAAAATAGTGTTTATTTGTAAGCAACTACATATTAATAAATAAAATATATTTAGTCCTTCAACTAGAATACCTAAATTATTACAAAACTGCATTCTAAGTAAAAATACCTGAAGAAATCCCTCCTCTTAATTTAATAATAAAAGTTTCATTCTCATTATGTTAAAAAATAAAGTAAAATTTAATTACAAAAACAAATAATTTCTACTCCTTTTACAAACTTGTTTGAAGTACTTTTGGATTGGAAGAAAAATCTAGTCTAGGACTTTGAGAAAATTATTATAAAATTTGACTAGAAAAAATACGTACAAGTGAAGAACAGAAGTAGCTGCCGACGGAAAAACCCAGAGCAATTAGAAAAATAATGCATTTAAAAAATAAAATGTGATTCGGAAGGAGACAGAGTTTAAGTCATATTTAAGAAAAGTTAACATGCGAATAAGCTATACTAAAATTTCAGGCATTTGTAAAGAGAAAACCTAGTTTAGATTATAAGAATATAATAACGTTTGAGTTTACCTACACTCTTTACTTCTAATGTAAGGATATGCAGTTGCAGTTTCTAGAACAGCACCATAAAATTTGATTGAATTTTCTAGGCAAATTACCTAAAAAGAATTTTATTTCCTAGTTCGGTTAGTCTCCGAAAACACTAGTTTTTAAAAATGAGAATTCAGTCCAATTTATTAGAATAAAACACGATTATTTGTACTTGTACTGTTCACGGGATTTGTAATAATAAAAGAAAATGTCAATATTTTTATAGCAAGATAAACAAAATTCAAAATCTAGACCTAGAATTTGGAAAATATCTGCAGAATTTCTCCACAGTATCCACTTTCGAATAATAAAAATTTTAAGAGACGATGCGACTTTTCACAATTTATTAGACTGATATTGTTTTATATTTTATTTTCCCATAATAAAAATGAGTATTCTTTGCATTGAAAGTGAAGCGTTGTTTTAAAAGGTTCGCTGTTGGCTATTTGGAGCTAAAGTTATTTATTAATATCTTTTGACTATATTAAGATAGCTTTTGAAAAAAAACAACTAGAAATTACGTTCTTTTGTTCCTTCTGGCTATTCAGGACCCTTAAACTGATGGTGTAGTTAAGCATGAAGTAGAACTTTGTGAACAAAGGTATACCAATACTATAAACGAACCTGTTTTTGCTTGTTGTGCTTCTGGTTTCTTCAATAAACCGACCATACCTAGTTTCCTATAGATGCTCCTGCAGCAGAATTCCGGTGCTCCCATTCAAAATGCGGTTTGCATTTCAGTTGGAAAATTTGTCTGCGAAACTTTGAAACTTTAAATCTTGGGAAATTTGCTTCAGCTCATGCAGCACTTAGTTGCCAAGAAATCCCCGTCATTTCGAAGTAATCTCGTTTTTCAAAATAAATGGAGCCCAACATTCCGGCATCTTTGCATCCCGGAATTCCGACGGGCACACACTCGCAGGCTGTGGGTAAATCTGCATTGATGCACCAGTCGAGCAACAACAACAAACAGCGAACGGGTTCGGTGCATCGTGCAAACCAGACGGGGCCACAGGGCAACCGGCGCATCCAAAAGCTCGAAAATATGTCACACATTTGTAATGCAACACATATCTAACGGCACACTCGCGGGGCGCTGCTGTGGTCGCATCTATATATTCTAGCGAGTCCCCCCACGCACACAGTCGCGTCACTCGCCAAACATAAAGAAATCCATTTTCGGTGATGCGCCTGCGTCCGGCTTATTCCCGGTGTCATCCCCAAGCCGGGCAAACTCCGACCAGGTTTTTTTCGTGTTGGAATTAGGGGTCGTTATCTGCGCGATAAACGCCCCTTTTTGTGATCCATTCACATCCCGGCATTGGGACGGTTAGTAACAAGATGCTAATTGAATTGTCAGCGCGAGATAATCGGGAGGAATTCTGCGACTCCCAACAATTCGCGTGAAAACCAATTCCGCGCTTTTTTTAGCGATTCCCAGCTCGTCTGGCTGGGTTACCTTCCCAGCAGGTTTTCGATTCCGGAAAACTTCGATCAAAAGTTTCGAACCACGTGCAGGGATAATTGGGATTCGAGAACAGAACCTTTTTTTGGGCTGATTTTAAAGGCTTTTGTGCCTTAATGAGGACACCGGTGCCAACGAAAGCCCTTCTGCTCCAGATTACAAAACTATCTTTAGAAATTTCTTTCAAAAGCGTGCTTTTGGGAGGAAAGCAGAAAAATTTTGTTAGACCAAAATCTCGTAGATATGCCAGAGAAATATTATTTAGTAGCTTATAGGTACTTCTTATGTTACTATCACTCTTTGCTATAGAATGCAGACTAATAATACAATTTTAGAAAGCTTCTTTTTATTCCCGAAATCGCCAATTCTAGAAATCAGACATCTAGCGAACATAGCCTACATATTTTGAATCATCAAAGGAATAATTCCCACTAGTAGAATTCCCACTGACGCATGCCATGTACTAACAATCTTTACTCTGTTTTCTATTTATTTGCCATATCATCATATTTTTTTCACCTGTACAATTCACTACTTTAGTATTAAAGTGACTTAGCTTACGCTAGCGGCTTCTTGGCTTCTCTACTCTTCAAATCTTGCAAATAATTTTAAGAATGTGATATAAATTAGTTCTTTAGGAAAAAAATGAGATTAGTTCTTTAGGAAGCCAAGATTATTATCTGAATAGTAATGTTAGTTTAAGGCCGTATTTATAAACAAAAATATGCCTATTTAAGTGGAAAACTAAAATAAAAATAAAAATAAAATGATAGAGCAGTACCTTTTTAAAATTACAATATTTTATAATAGTTAACATTTTTAATTAAGTTTTTTGCGACAAAAACGATAAATCAATCAAGTTTCAATAGAAACTTTTCTAGAAATTGCGAATCCGAAAACTTTTAATCTAATTTTAATTTTTGGAAAATATTAATTTAAAAACAATGGTTTTTTCTACGCACTAAATTATGCGTACTACGACATTTTATAATGGTCTAATAGCCTACGGTTTGAAGAGTCACCTTTTCTCTCAATCAAAACTTAAAAAGGAAAGAAAAAATAATTATATTAATTTTTGAATTCTTATCTTTGAGTGCATGAATTAATCAAAATAAATATTTGTTATAAATAGAATAAATTACTTTCTTTATGTTTTTACTAGATATTTAAATCGTCACTTGCAAGACAATTGCTTAAGAGCATATGGACATTTTGAATTTTATCATTGCATTACTTATTTTTTCATTTTTCTTAAAACAGTCGTTAATGAAGACAAAAAAAACAGTGTGACTACTTGCGAAGTGATTAGTGACTTTCATTGAAATGCGACAATATCTCAAATTATATTTTTCTAACTTGTAGTGTAATTTTAACAAAATAGTTAAATATAGATAAAAGTAATGAGAAAATTTGAATGATTTTCAACAAAATCCATTAAAAAAATAAGACTGAGCATAGGAGAGTCATACCTGGATATAAGTCAATACGTGTATCCATAGTAAGTGAACTAAATCGAATTTCGCGTAACTTGGAGTCAAATTTTATATACTATATGTGGAGGTAGCGTAAGTCGGAGTTTTAGTGTACTTACTTTTTAAATACGAGCGTGTAGTAATGTGCTTTAGAACTTCTATAGGGATTTCTTCTCTTAGATTCTGAGTTCTGCAATAAACTTAAACAATTATTTATGACTTTCTAAGAAAAGCTGTTGGATTTTGTAGATTTAAAAAAAAAAATTTTTTCACACTTTTATTACGCATGCTTTCATAGAAACTCATGATTTACACTAAATTCGATATTTACATTTAAAATTCATTCACCTGAAGATCTGAAGTGTTTTCAAACAATAAAATAATTTATTTTATATTTCATAAACTTCTGAAGTAGGGAATCTAAAATACTACATAAGACCAGTTTATAAAAAATTTGAATTAATTTAGAAAATAAAAATAAAAATATCGTTTCATTCAAATGGCCAAATTGAATTGAATTTTGTCCGAAATTAAATAAACGACGACATTGGAGCAGTTTTGAACTAATTTTTATCTATTTTTCTATAATAATCTCAAATATAAGCGCGTGTTTTTTCCATTGGTTTTAAAACGCTGTCAGAATATTCCTGAGAGAAATTGTGCTCTAAATTCGTTACTGCAATTTGAAAAATTTCTGTATATAAAACGATTACTCAAAAGTATGTTAAAGATTAAATCGCTACTGCTATTAAATAGAAATATATTGTTGTTTAAATTTTAATTAGCTTACCACGTAAATAATGAGGAAATTTAATTGACAATACAAAGAGGAACAAAAATTAAAATTCACTTCATATGAATTTATTACACTTTCCAAAAATTCAAAAATTGCAAAAAAAAATGAAAAATGTAAAGTACACCGAAATTAATTGTTTACCAAAAGTCCAGACTGACAATATACACTAAAAGAAAAATACTATAAAAAAGTATAGACACTCTACTTACAATTGAATACCCCAATTTTTTAAGTATGTGCCAAGTTAAGTAAACAAGAGCTTCAAACGAAACTCGGTTAGGGCATACTTCTAAAATAGAGGAGCTTGATTAAATAGCTAAAAGGAGACGGCCCCCGGAACAGACGTCTGCTGCCGCCGGTTGAGCACCTAATCGAAGGACCTCATCACATCAGATAAGGCTGAGGAACATTTTGAAAGTTAGCCGTCTCCAGAATTGAGTTATCTGCTCCCGGGAGTTGTTGACAAGCTGACAATTTAGAACCGGATCCAGGAGTCACAGAGAAGGAAGGATTTTTGGCATGACTGCCCGGACAAAGGAGCCAGCCTACTTAGCCGGCAGCACAACTGCAGGGCTGTGTCTCTACCTAGATACGTACGTAAATCTGCGGACAAACTTGTTATCAATTCTGATGGAATATTTGTCCTTGGTCCTTTTTGGATGATATTTATAATTTATCGTCTCTAATAGAGAATAAATCGAAAGATAAAAAAACATATAAGCCGATTTAGAGCAACTGACCGCAGGATATGTCCTGCCGGGCTATGGACCATCTTCGGTCCCAACGTCTTTTTCTTTTACTTTCTGTTCCTTGCCATTCCCGACTTATGATACATCGCCGACTCCCTCAAGTGTCCTTAAAATATTTATTCATGTTTCATGTATGCGGGGAGAAGGATGTGCACCTTCGTCGAGTGGCATAAATCAGGGAATAACGTAATCGAATTTTATTGTTACAAGCTGCTTACGTGTATTGGGTCAGGGAGTATTTTACTTAAGTGGGTGAAAAGTATGCTGATTGGCCATCGATTCAAGTCCAGGATTCCGTCCTATTATTTTGCTGCCTCTTGTATTTTGCTCGTGCAGTATTTTATGTTATTGATACATATTTTATGGATTAAAATATATAAATGTTTATTGGTTGCTATTTTGGTTGTTATTTTTTCAGGTTTGATTCCTTAAATGGTCAGTAATTAAGCAAGTATTTTAACGCTAAGCGGAGTTAAACATTGAAGAATAGATACGAATACGCTTAGGTCAAATTTGCAAAAGAATGGATCCTAAAATACTTCTTTCATTAGGTATATTTTTAAAACCATTGTTTTCTTTCTTTATTTATCATTTACCCTAAAGAAAAATATCTTATTTGATTTCTTTGAAATTGTTTAATTGTTCATTTAATTTGCAAAATCCTGAAAAATTGTACAAAACACAAATTCCATTTACTTTAATTTGTACTTCAGGGTAAAAATATATCATGGAAACTTTCAGAAATACACAACACATTTACTAATAGGACATGAAATAATGAACATTTCATTAAACATTTGACACAAACATATTTTCGTATTAATGATCAAGTAAAAATATTTAATCATATAAAAATCTATTGGTTTGTACCTATAACTTTAGACAATAGTGGATATTACACAGGTAAAATTTAATGTGAATTTCAAAACGCAGAAAACAATTATTGGTTCTAATGACTACATTAAGTTAATTGAAGCTTTTATTTTTATTATTTATATCTATCTATTAAAAACAGCTTATTGCATTCAGAATGTATAATATTTTATGAATTTTGAAAATGTAGAAGACAGAGCGCGTTTCATTTAAATTCTTAATCATAATAAATTCTATGTAACTGATTTGTCACAACATGAGCAGAAATATATAAGCAAGTATTAGTTATAAATAGAAATTTAATAATCCAGGAAAAAATTTAATTTCATAAGATATCATTTTCTTTTAATTTCATCTTTAAATTATTGATTTGTTAAGTTTAGTTCGAACATCTTCTACCGAATATAGGCAAGAATTATATATTTTTTAATTCTTGTATTGAATAGGTTTCTTGTTTTCTGGCATCGAAAATTTGACTTTATTTCACGGCTATCCTGGAACAAGTATTAAGTTAAAAATTGGACGAATCAGATCAGGAATCGAATCTATAATTTTTTGAATGGTAGGGAAGTTGCGCCAACTGTGGTCAATCTATCGACACCCATTTTGGAGATAGCCACTTTTTAAACGGAAACAAAGTCTACCCTTATACCTAATTTTATATTTATTTATTTATTTATTTTTATTAGAATTATGAAGATATATAACCATATGAATTACTAAAACCATGTTTGATGGGAATAGTTTGATATTATTAGAACAAAATCGATGTTAAAATCTTACGAAATAAGAGTGGAAATTTCATTTAAATTATACGAACAGCTTATCTTGGATTTTATAAGTATAGAATGTTCGTTTAATTCTTTAAATTTTATCTAATCTAAACAAGAACACAGCGAAAAATGCATTATGAACTGCACTTTAAGATATACGTATCTAATTAAAGAGATAAGCTTGAAACAACACGAATAAAGCAAAATTCGCTCTTAATTTAATGTAATTTGCTAATTGAGTGTCATTCTATTGATGAATTCATAACGAAAATAGATTAGTGGGTTTTCTATTTGCACTGAGTATTCTCGATAGTTTCAACGATATATGATTACGACCAATTCAGACTGACGCAGATACGTCCAGTGTCCGCGGCAACAACTTACGTAATCGAGCGAATTAATTTAGTTACAGAGCGAGCCCAAAAGGCGTTTTTAATCAATTAAATGGAGCTCTAAATGCCCGTCTGCATATTTCCCCCATTTAAAGTGGATGATCTGCAGCTACGCGGCCGATTCGTCCCATCCCGCCATTAAAAGTTTTTAAAAGTTTTCGCTTTGATTTACAAAACGACACTCCACTTTGTTTGCTCATCAATTCATGGACGTTGTTTTAGAATTTTTGCTCGAATGGATAAGTTTGTAGGCAAACAGAACAGGGGCTTCAATATGAATTCTATAGCGTTCTCGCTACACACTCAGTGCATTCGGTGGCTATCCAAAAATGTTGATTGCGGCCGATAAAGATATAATCAGTTTTGACCGCTACTATAGAAAATGTGATTAGCCAAGTGCTTCCAGTGATTTCTGTTCTGAAGGGTACTCGCGCAAGATAAATACATTGCAGCAATTCATGGCAACTCTGCGTCATAGACGTAATCTGTAAAGTGCAAATATTTGGTTTTCTTCAATTAGATTATGCGGCTGTCGGTAACAAATCCAATAGTTCCAACAAAAACCAATCCATTAAGTGCAGTATTCGATAAACACTTAAGCCATGCGATATATGTAACTTTTATCATTGACAAAAGAAAACTTAAGGAAATTACATTTTGTAAACTTTCCAGAATTACGTAATAGTTTATTATAACTCTTCCACATGAGTTGTATAATTCCATTTACTTCCTACTTAGTAGCCAAGCACACTCGCACTTGTTTTCAAGACAATTGAACTGCTTCGGAAGTCTCTCTAAGAGAAACTAGCTATTTATGTTGAAAACAAGCTCGCATCCAAGTTGGTTGTCGCTTACGTCATTCTCTATATTCCCTGAGAGACTAGTAGAGATCTTATTGTCTTATTGGTACTTCAGAGGCCTGGAGAAGATGTTGTTGATTTGATATTAAGTTTAAATAATTTTTAATTTATGAAAATTTGATGTCAGTTCGCTGTATTTACAAGACATCTAATTTCGATAGCATCTAGTTTTATTTTTCGATAGTAATCGGAATTTTTTTAAATACAAGAACGATGCTTGTATTGCAATAGCGCATGTGGAAGTCGAGATAAATATTTTGATCATATTGAAATTTTTTTTTCTCCTAAAAACGAGAAATCTTTTATATCAATTTATCATTTTTACAAAGTTCTAAGTTCTGTTTTACTTTCTTATATTTTGGTAACATAGAAGTTTGAAGAATCTAGATAAACCATTTTTTTTAAAACTATATTGTTTTTGAAATCTATTTGTTAAAAATGCTGAAATAAAATATATGACCTTAATAAAAATATATTTAACTTTTTTACTTTTAAATCGATTATAAGATCTTAATTAATTTACTTATATTCATTCAGTTTAAAGTTTTCGAATAAAAATTCTTTAGCTTACAACATTTTATTATCTAATAAAATGAAATATCGCGTTATTAGTGTAATTACGCAATTATAGACACGGCACAAAATGTACAATAAAAATAAATTTAAGCATTACCCAATCTCAAGCGTATTGCTAGATTGGTTCATTAATCTAGGGTAATTTAGTAGAAACATGTTCCAGGCAATAAAATAAAAGAAGACGCAGTGGTAGAGTTTCCAGCTGAGGTAATATCATACACACGCTTTGAGGATGGCCGCTTGTTATATAACTCCAAGGACACGGGGACAATAGCCAAGCCTTATCTTTGTGTAAATCACAGAAGTTTGTTCTGTCAGCAACCAGCAAATGGAAGGCACCTTTTTTGCTGAGCCTAAACGTCCGGCGTTCAAAGTGGTCAAAGGCCAGAGTCATCAATTCCCACAGTTACTGACAATGGGCCCGAAACATCCTAAACGCCTTTAAATGGATTATCGGATTGACTTACGAAAATTTATCACAATTATTTGTTTTTTTGTCCGAGATTATGCTTTCAGCGGGACAAACAGGATGAAACGATTAAGATCGTAACAAAAGGCAGGTAAAAGATCTTTCTAGGCTGTGTGACAAGAAATCATTAGGCCCCCGGGCAGACTTTAGCCGGATTAGGGTAAAAATAAATAGAGGAGTGAAAGGTAAGACAACTGCAAATATATTGGGGTCGCACGTAGACATTTTGGATATAGCATTAAAGTTACGTAGATAATTGGTTTTATGTAGGAGAAGGAAGGTACTATTAGCCATAATTTTTAAAAAATCTCTTGAATTTGTCTCCAATGAAATTTCGGCTGTGAAAGAGAGTGCTATTAACTATAAATTAAATTAATTATTTTATTAGTGTACAATCGTCAATAGAACAATTGTAAGTATATTGAATTCACTACCAACTAAAACTGGTACATGTAAATAAGGCAGGAATTCATCCCTAAACATGTTTATAAACGTGTATAATAAACTTATTGAGTATTGAATAATACAGGATCACCAGTGAGTGGGTCTAACTCACACTTTGTTCACATGCGAACGAATTTTGTAATTTTATTTTCAATATTCAGATAAATATTTTACGTAGGAGTTGGATTGAAAGTCCTTTATTATTAGAAATTTTTAATTAAAATATATTACATAATGTAATTTGCCTGCGGTTACAAAGAGCAATCGTGGTACTTCTATCCTTTCTTGAAATATAGACTTCAGCAAACGACGAAACCCTAAGTAGTTATTAATCGGCTCAATAACGAAATTTATCTATAAAGAGTAGTTGAAGGAAGAAACTTCAAAAACCAATGAAATTTGCCGTATTTGGATCGCTCTATTGTAGGAGGTAATTCCATCAGAACGGGACGTTCTTAACATAATTAGAAATCTTCGGAACGCCATTGCGCCCAAGAAAAAGGGTTTCCTTTGCATCTTAAAGTTCATAGATAAATTGCCGATAATTAAATTCAATATCCACCATGAGTAACACCATCAGACGTTGGCTCAAGACGTCCTTGTAGGCGGGAAACTGTTGCTTCTTTAAAGTGCCTTCTCATCCCCTTCATCAAAAGATAATTTCGTTTTAAGGTACAAAAGGCATCTTTCCTTTTCCTCGAAGCTAATTGGCTTCTCTTTTCGTCTTAAGTGATTTCTTGTACGTGCTGTATTGTCCCTGTCTCCCCGTCACCCATCCAAGGAAAAGGGTTAAGGCCCAGTCCGCATGCAGAGAATCGCCTAGCCAACACACACTGACTAATATTTAACATATTCTCCACTCTTGGCTAAATGCAACTTTTGCCAGCACATATTTGCGGAAAGCGCCTTAAGTCTGATAGTTCTTTTCAAGCGACATGCAACTTCCTGCAACATCTCCTAGACCTCTGTTTGTTAGAAACTTAGGCAAGAATCACCCCCCTCAGAACTGCTCCCATGTCAGGCCTGAGATTTGTGATGCTGTGTGAGTGCTGCTGGTGCCGTCTAGTCCGTTTCCCTTTCTAAGATTACTGAAGCGATGAAATGGTGGGCAGGACCCGAGGAACATTTCAACTTGATACCGGGATGAAGCACCAGGGAAAGTACCTTGTGGGAAATTGCATTAATTATTCTATTAGCAGTGTAATTCGCCCTTAATTGCACGATAAAGTTTATTGTTGCCGTTCATTTCACAGCGATTTTACCAAGCGCTTACTTCGTGATTTACCCTCTCAGACCGAGATGAAACTGATGGCCCTAAAAGCATATTCATTAGATCGGATTTTTGGTAGATGAGTGAAATAAAGTGCTACTATCACAAAGAGCAAGTTCATTTTTTTCCAATTGAGACGGGTAATATTACTTATCGCTACTAACTCAATATCATTTTTTACCTATTAATTATTGAAATTTTCGGAATTTGCAAAATTTCTCATATTTATATACATAAGGAAAATTAAAAATCTAAAATTACATAATTAAAATCAATAATAATTATGTGTTGCGTTGTGTGTATCATGTCATATCGATCGAGATCAAAACTGGAGACCAAGTTCCATACAAGTTGATCTTGTAGTTGGGACATGATTGAATAACAAATAAACCTTTTAACCCTTTCACTCCCGATAAAAAACTCTAAGAAATGCCAAAATCATATGAAAAATATAGTCAAATTCACTACTTACTTCTTTGAATTCCTGTGGGATGTATTATCCAATTGAAATAATTGTAATAATAAAACTATGATTTTTAGTCCTATTTGCATACGAATTTAAATATTTTCAAAATACTGCGAGAAATGTTTATTAACACAATCAAAATAATTAGAGAAACTTCTATCAGAAATGTTGAAGCAGAAAAATAAATTTTTATTTAATATAGACTTAGTGTTAATCCTAGAATGAATGGGACATTTTTTGTATTTCTTCCCCCCTTCCGAATGGCTACTACCACCTTTCGTGGGCGAAGGTAAGAAATTTGATTGAGAAACAATATTTGGCCGGGTAGTCCGTCTCTGGGGTCACCATCTCTTGTAATTTTCGCGTCACATGGAGGGTGTGCAGCAAGGGCGTAGAAAAATCTACTGTTTGCCTTCATAATCACAAAAAATTAAGTTTTAAATTGCTTTTTAAATTAGCTACTCAACGTAGTCTTGGCCGTTGCAACGTCGCCAATAACGAGAGGAATTAACCGAGAGCTTAGAGCGCCCAGACGAGGGAGTCTTGGAAATCGCGGGAAATCACCATTATTATATTTTAAATCGATCGCTCTTTACTTACTTCGCTTACTCCATTGGATGAAATTCAAGTAAATTTGTATAATGCCAATGATTCAAGGTAATGTCATTTGGAAGTGCTTTTGAAAATGGGAAAACGGCAAGATTTTGATACCATACCGGAGAAGATGAGTGTCACTGGACCGTCATTGTATTTGTCCGATCTTTTGGTAGAACTGCGTGGCCAAAAGAAATTTACGGAGAAGTGATTAATGAGAATCTGAACTGAGGACAGCAACCGAACCATTTAAATTCCTCTAAGTACGTCATTGTTCGATTGCACGGATCCAAAAACGGAACCCACCCATCATTAATAATTTCTCTTTGAGTTTTATAATCCTCTGAATGGAAAAAAAACTTACGGGGCAGGAATGAGCGCCTGAAAGAAGCAGAAAGGACACCAGAATTAAGGAGCCATCTCCGGAATATTTATTCATCTCTCCTGACATCAGAATTCAAACAAGTGTAATCTCCTCTAAGTCGGAGCGAAGATTAAAAAAACGATGCTCTGCGAGGAAGGACTCTGGTGTCCTTCAGGATCTTCATCCCCTAATTTAAATGAGGAACAACTCTCCCTTTCCGTGTTGGGCTGTAACCCGGAGACCGGTGTTTTTTACCGAATCCTGGTGTGGTTGGAAAATTTTGTCTTTTTAACAAAACATTGGGTTCTACGTCTAGTGGGATTGAGGCGATATTTAAGAGGCACCCAGTGCTCCTCCACGTCCCTCAAAACATATTTTTACAGTGACCTTCTGCAATGATGATTTTTACTCTTCACAGTTAATTGACTAATTCCTACCATACCGTGTCCTTTTATTATGTATCTCAAAAGGAGGACCTACGAAGTAGAATTTAAGAAGGATTAGACTAAATTAAACTCATTAATAAAAAGAAGAGATGGCGAGCTGAGCCCTTCGGAGGGTGGGCCTAGCTTAAGAACAAGAGATGCTTTTAAATCAGAGCAGGGCATAAAATCCTTTCAGGTTATGTCTAGAAAATAGGATTGCATTTTTTATAGCGGAAAAAATAAAACTGCGATAAAAAAGACTTTAATATTTTTATAAGCATGGGGTGATAGAACTAGGACATTCATTGATGATAAAACTTTGATTTTATATTAGTTATCATCTACTCAAAACTATATTGCCGCAAAAATTAAATATGAATCATTGCATAGTGTGAAACTATTTTAGAGTTTATTTTTTTAGGTGTAACTCCAAAACTGAAAACTAGTTTCAGTGTTTTCTATGTTATTAACCTTGATCTAGTACTAAGATTCGTAGTAAATTTTTAGAACACCCGGGATAAATATAACGATTATATTATGTGGTTCTTTCAAAAACCAAAAGGTTTCTCCATTTTGAATCAGATCTTTATAAAACAAATGTTTAAAATAAAATTACGGGTTAAATTAAATAATTTTGTGAATACGAAAATTTTGATCATATTTGAAAGAACAAGTTCCAGGAAAACATTTTTGAGATTCAAGCCTGTTTTATGATGGTATACTTCCGACAGTTCATCCACACCGACAGTATCTCAATTTACCTCAAATGATTTAAATAGAAGACAAACGAAGCTTGAGCGCGCAATCGATTGCCCGCGCCAAATAATTATACAAAAATATTAATTCCGTCGCATTAACTCGGAACGATAAAATTTTCCAGCAATTAATTCTGTTGATATAATCTTAGGCTCTCCGATTCGTTTAGAAGACGGCCAGCACGGGGCACCCACCTCATGGGACATCGTCATTTTGGTTTGGGGACATTAAGCGAACCGCGAGACCCAGGGAATCGAAAAAAGCAAAATCCCCCGAAATAAATAAATTTAAGAAAAGAGCAAGTATCCGCGGCAATATTGCTTCCAGAGGGGATCAGAGTTTAACCCCTTCGCACAATAAAATGCAAAATAAGATGTCTTAGAATTTTATGCTTCCTAAACTTTAAATCCATGTCTTAAGACTCGAAATAGAATGACCGTCACGAAACCTTGGTACAACAACACCAGAACGACCAGAAGCTGAACAAGAAATTCTTGGACGGGGATGAGGCCCGTTTCTAATTTGTTTAGTCCTTCTTGAAGACACCCTTCCCTTCTCCGACGAATCTGAGCGAAATAATTGCCATAAATCGAGTGCGCGTAGTGAATAAAAATCCCTGTTCAAGGATCTTTAGCCGCACCCACCCTACTCACTGTGGGTTTTTTATTTACTTTTTTAATGAGTACTCTTAATAAAACAGATTAAAAAGGAAGCATAAAAGAGCAAACATCTTCGAAAGCTGCTTTAGAGGACAGTCCTCGCGGCCCTCCGTTCCTGCGATTCGGGGTTGGAATAGGACTCAGAAACTTTTTCTTTGAGGGAATATCGACGATTGACTTGCAGGACTCAATTAGACAGCTCTTCGTTAAAAATTATGCGCTTTCAATTAATATTTCCAATTAACGAAACTTCTCATCAATTTGAATTTTCCTGATGCCGGGGTAGAAGGCTATAGGAGGTCTTCCTTCACGGCAACTATCACTGGCGGAAGTCCTTCAAAGGAGAAGTACTAAAACTCAAAAGTTTTCTTCTGGATGGTGATGGCGGCTAGGAAAGAGGGAACATCTCACTTTGTACAGCTTTGTATTAATGGGAAGGAGCTCCGCTGTGTATGCCGTAAATTAAAGAGAAATTGGACGTAACTATGTGGCGTATAGCCTAAATGGCACACGTTCTGCTGGAATAAATTGCACCTAAATCTAAATTAGAACCAAATCCAATCATCGACGGTTGCTTCATTTACTTCGCTAATTTTTCAAGTCCTTAAGCGAGGACGTGAGGTGAATACCCGCCGGCGCGAGTGGGAAAAACTAGAAAAATCTCGGACCAATTCCTGGATCAAGAACGTGCAAAGAAATTCTTCTCGGGGAAATTAGTTTTATGTAAGTCGCGGCCACAGGCGCTCTTAAGGTGGTTAATGATTCTTTTAAATTAACAACCAAATTGGCCTGCCCGACCTGAATTCTATCTGGAATTTCCTTTTCGACGGGTTTGTTTTAAATATATTCTATTGTAACCAATTAACTGAGACGTGGGAATAAAATTGTAGACTCGATTTGTGGCTGTTTACTAATAAAAATGTATAGCACAAGTAATAAAGGCCAATATAAATTTTGGGAAGACAAACATTTTTTTTTTAAATATTCAACTAAAATATCGAGAGGTATAGTCTTTTTAAATGTATGTAAATATATTAAATGTAATTTTTGTTGGACATTTTCCAACAACTTTTCTTTTCGACTATTAAATTATATTAAATTATTTATTTAGGGAAAACTTTTGAAACAATATCGACTTTTCTTGAAAATATTTGATATAAAGTTCCACGTCTTATTTAAACTAAGCTGGCTTGTAAAATTCTATAACGAAAATGAACATTTAAAAAAATTAATTTTTATATTATTCTTTATTCAGAAGTAGTCCTTTTATAATTATCTGATTTTCATAAACTCACCAGTGTATCGGGTGTGAGAGACCCACATAACAAGTGATCTGAGTACCTAAGTTTGTCTATAGACATTTACTTCTCATTTTATAGAAAAATATCATGAATGACTATTGAATGTACTAATTATTTACCATTTTACTAATTCTTTTCAATGTATTTTTTAAAATCCATGTGTCTTTTTGAAATATCTTAAAATGTTCAAGTAGTAATATTTTAAATAAGTTCTACACATGTTTTGGGTCACGGGTTCCTAATTTGCGATAAATTATGTTAATTTATGTTGTTTTTATGCAAACATAAAAATTCATAAAATTCAATTCACAGATTTTAATGTTGTTGATATAATTTTCAATTTTTATGATTTTTCCAGACACGAATTGATTCCTAAATTATAAATTTGATTTTAGATCTATGTTAAATTAATTACTAAGTATAAATAAGAAAACAAGAAAACTATGGAAGAAGTTATAATTGTTTTATAAAGTAAGAAGGAATCTTTTAGCTAACAGAAGAAATGCAAGTGGATGATATATCAGTTCATCAAATTTCAAATTTGGAAATTATTATACATATACATAAATAATACCCGTTCGTTCATTAAAAAACTACGTGAAACTATTACTTTAGAAATATAAATGAAGAACACTGTATTAATATTATTGTATGTGTAAAATTAATTTCCTTACCTAAAATACATTTCGTTTCTAATCGAAAGTGATTTTCTAAAATGTTTGGTTTAACAACAGAAAGAAGAAAAATACAAAAATGTTTTGTGGTCTGCTCAAAAAGGTGTTTTTTGTATAAATTAATAATCCCTTAATTTTTTTCCTCCCTGATTATGTAATCTTTTTTCGAAAGTGTTCTTTCTTTTCTGAAACCGCTGAATATTTATCTGATGCGTATTATTTCGAGCGAGTTAATTTATTCGATTCAAGACTAAGAGCTGCCTTGACACAAGCAGATAAAGACACATTCCCCCAGATGAATTCCACTCATTCCATTGCTCCAGGAGACGTCACAGGAATAAGAAATTCCCGAATGTCAGCCTGTTCCATTGAAAACCGAGTAGGTAATAAAATTTCCTGAATTTGTTTTCGATAAGCTTTTAAGTCTTTTGATAACTTTTTCCACACACATGTTATTTATTATCTACCAGCGGTTCCCCTTGCTCTCCCCTAAACCGCACATTCGTTAGATAACCGAGGGGGCGCCGTAATGAGACAAGCTGCCGAGATATAGGAGATCTAGGGCGGGTGGCCTATTTGCATACGTGGAGACCCTGAATACAAATCTGTTAACAATGTCGCGTAGGAAAAGTGGGAAATACCCGACTCAATGGCAGAAATTTAGCATGGATCATAAAATTAAGTTATTGCAGCCAGCAACAGATGATGCACACATTACGACTTGTTTTCTTCCCGAAAATTGACGAAGTATTTCTTTTGCATCGATTAATAGGCCTTCGGTGATTTAAGTAACCATAAATTTCCATACAAGTCAATAAAGTCAATCCGCCCTTAGTATTGAGTAGGACGAAAGAAGGCTGTACCTACTTCTGGTAGGGAGTTATCTTAAATTTGCCCATACTCTTTTTACACCTTACTGTCTCAGCATTTTCTCTTAGTGGTTGCCGACATGCTGGAAAGGACTATTTCAAGTGAAGATCTAAAGTGACAAGTTTGTCGATATAAAATAATAATTCCAAAAGTAATACTTTCATTTCAGTACGTCAGCTTTTTTCTATTAAATTTTAAGCACTCATCACCTATTTGTGGAATTAAAATTATTTTATAATAAATAACAGAAATCTAATTTTTATTTAAATAATGTTAAAATTTATTACATTTTTTAAAAAAAATAAATTTTACATCCTAATCTAAGCAGTAAAATGAGAGCTTTACCTGTTCGATGAAAATTCATTAAGATTTTTATATAACTCATAAATTCTTCTGTGTTTTGTGAAGTGTGCTGTTCTTTAAAAAAATTCCTTGTTTACTTAAGAAAAACACTACTGAAGTAGTTTTTAAAGGTTTATTCTACTTCGTTGGGTCAATTTTAAAATGTCAAAATTTTAAAATTTGTGTTTAACATAATTTTCTTAACCTTGTTTGTTAGTAGGTTTAACAACATATACGTGTTTTTAAAGACGACCTTTTTCCAAAAAACATTTTTGTTAATTTGATTAATAATTTGCCTCTGCTTTCATTTTATTGGACACCACTTCGTTAAGAGTGTATATTTAATAATTATTTTCAGTCCAGTTTATTCCTTGGTAAATCGAACGAAGTTTAGTATTAGTAATTAGTAAAATAATTAATTACAAATATACTTTTCAATTTTAGAAATTTAGACAGTGGTTCCTACAACCGATGCCAACATTTTAAATTGAAAATTTATGAATTTCTAAAGGTAAAATCTATTTTAAGAAATAAAAGTAATCGTTTTTGAGCCCCTATATTTAGAAAATTTTTTGAGATTTTTTCAGTATGAATGGTACAAACTTTTAATTCAAGAAAAAATAATTAAAATGTTTTCTTAATTTTTCGCCGAAATTCTTTTAAAATTGATGTAAATTTTCAAAAGTCACGGGTGTTGTCTTGCTTTCAGTTTAAATTTTTTGTATAACATTTTCGCTGTTGAGGGTACAAAGGCAAAAGAGCTGTACTTATTCACCTTTCTTTTGTTTGGAGTGTTTTAGTACGACACATCGCAATGTGCGCGCATATATTTCATTAAGTTTTCCACACCATTTTAGTAACGGTGGTAAAATTTACGCGAATTGTGGGTCTTTAGTGATCTTGACTTCGTCGGTCACCGGTGACCCCATGGCATTAAACTTGTTAAAGAATTTGTTTTTTTTCCAAAAATGTTTTCCGAATTTTTGTTCTGAAGATCGGTTTTTTGAAAATTATTAGAAATGCAATTTTTACTCTCAGGCAAAACCGTTTCCTTAAAAGTAGTAGTACTTAGATCTAGTCCTACAACGTTTTCTTTTTTGGTAATATAATTCCGACAAAATCTTCCGAGTATGTATTTAAACTTTTGAATGTTGAACGTAAATTCACGTGGATTTTCTAATGCGTGCATTATACTTAAGTAGTTAAGACTAAAAGCGTTTGTATGACAGGGAACTCGATTCCCTCCTACACACACTCCACCGCCCTGAAAAGATCTTAAGAACATTCTTACTAACTCCTCCTCCTCCCCTGCCTCCTTCGCACTATATCTCAAGATACGAGGAAAGAGTAGAGAAACCTGGAGAGCAATCTCGAAGATGTCTCAGATAAAAGTCTTACGTTTACCGCAAGCAGATTATTGACACCACTTCCGTGCATAAATTACCCCAAATGAACGCTATCGCATGTGCCTGCTCATGGGAAAATTTTTTGCCCCCTTTCCCGGCTGTCGTCCATCGCTGGAGCGTAACCCGAACTAAGAGGGGGTGTTACGGCAAACAAATAAACAAGGGCTTGTGGACGGCGCAGACCGGGGGAAGGAAGAGGATAAAGAAAGGATTTCCTAGAGCTACCTCGCTGAGGCTGAAGCTCTTCCTGGGGACTCCCCTCTACCGGCGATTGTTTCACCCACGTCGAATGAATAATTCCGTCATTTATAATTTCTTTTAGTCGTCAACATTTTTAATTTAAATTAAATCCTTTTTTAAATATGAATGAAGGAATCTTTTCTGTGGCAAATTAAACTCTTCTGCGACGAGGAACTGAGGAACCATTTGTATTCGCAGCCGACAGCCGCGCCTTAGACCGCCACCGGGTTTGGGGTTTCAATCGTAAAGGAGCACCTCTCTAAGGACAATGAAGGAATAGTCAAACTTCTTGTGCTCTCTAATGACAATAATAACGGTAATAATCTTATGCCCTTTGTACTCTGGACTCATTTGAAGCTGGCACGCTTTGTCCCTTTTGCTGCGGACCCGCCCAACTCCGCCGACCTTAGGTGACTCAATTGAGGAGAAAGATTGTTCCATAATCCTAGGTTATTAATGGAACGTCCATTTACCTTTCTTTGTCTGATCTGATTGAAGGTATTGGGATTTAGTCTTAATTTATCTTAAAATGATAAGTTTGACTAAGTTAGTTTCAATGTACACTGACCTTTCACATTTGAGTTCAAATATAAGCAGAGATCTGAACATCCTATTTCTACGAGACTAAGTTAAACTTGTATTTCTAATCTTTCTAATATGAAGGCTTTGCGGTTCAACAGATAAAAAAGCAAGGACCTATGCGTGCTCTTACACCATAGTCATTCAATTCTGCATACATCACTAAATTGCGTAATACTCAAAATTTATATAACAGCGAATAGAATTCCCTTTTATTTTAAACTACATTAAAATAGTTTTCGAAAATAAATATTTTGATATTGTTGAACAATTTATGTTCAACCATTGTGGTAAATTACACATAAAAGTGTTAAATAGCACTAATTACTAGTGAGTGAGATCATTAGCTGACGCCCACGACTTAACCCATAACAAAGTGGATTTCCTGAACTGAATAAATTAATAACTATTAGATTTTTCCCAAACTTTAATCATGACGAAATTTTTCAAAATGTACAGGTGTCCTCTTTTACTTGAATTACAGCACTGATCGCGTTATTTATTTAAGAGCATGATTATGTATTCTGTCTAATTTCAGAGGCAGAATTTTTCAAAATCCAAATATTTTTTAAGACCAACCCACTGGTGAATCAACTGGTGTTTGAGATTACCTTAGAAAATGAAACAAATAAAAAGTTCCTTTTACACTTAACTACATTAATTAACAGATAATTAATCAGAACTGGAAAATTTGTGTTAAATTTCTTATCATACCACTTTGGAATAAATTCTTTACATATTACGCGCATGTACAGGCATCCCTCGAGTTACACGATTAATGGGTTCAAATTTTGTTGCAAATTTACACTTTTCGAGAGCAGGAAGCAAACGAATTCTGCAGATAAGTAACAAGTGTGATTACATGAGAAATCCTTATTATTTTGTTCTTTTTGATAAAAATTGGTATAAAATCGTGTAGCTCAAATGCCGTGTAACTTGAGGGAATACCGCAATTGTGTAACTCAAGTACCGTGTATCTCGAGGGATACATGAATTTTGGATTAAATGGAAGTAGGCGTATATTTTCGAAGAATTCAGTTGAAAATTAAAATTACCTATGGCTACTTGAAAAATGCTTTAAACAGTTAAAATTTGACCACCATCGCTACCCCAGCAAATCACTTTTATTAAAATTAACGAAATTACCCGACACAATTTGGGGTGTCAACTCTAGTTCCGCAGCGAACGCTCATTAAAAAATAAAATGTTCGCGAGTGGTATTTACGCACGTCTGAAGGGAGAAGAGCCAAACAATTAACTTCAAACGTACAATTTAAAGGTAGAATTTTCGTAGTTTTACAAATAAATTGCTATTATTAATGAAAAATAGAATTTAAAATTAAAAGCAAAACAATTGTATAGAATTTCATAAAAGGTTTGGCTCTGTGATAAAGTTGGTTCGAACCAAGGATAGCGTGCTCTTAAGCTTGAAACTTACACTGCCGGCTTTTATTAAAAGTACACCATTTATAAAATCTAATCCGGTATAAATTTTCGACATGATTTTTTAAAATTAAAATTATTCTCCATTCGAAGAACACTCAATTACAGCGTTGCATTTTTACTTTTTACTTTGAAATATTTTTTAAAAATCTACAAGTGGAATAAAATTAATTTTTGCTTTAACTAAGTTGTTAAATACGTATAAAACAATTCATGCATAAATTAATAAATATTTTACTTTTTATTTTAATATTTAATTTTAAGGTATTAAGAAACCTATGTAAGGTGAATCTGTCGTTGGTTATTAACTCCAAAGAAAATAGTTTTTCTAATTTTGAAGTGTTATAACTTTTGTCATCGTAATTTTTCACATATGAAAGTTCGTAAAAGTGTTATCAAATTCACGAAAGAAATAGGAAATTAATAAAACATAGGTAAGAGATGTGATAAGAAAAACTAGATTTCTATGAAATGCTTAGTTATTTTGAGATGTATTGTAAGGACTAACCAAATGCCAAAATAATACTTCCACTAATAATACTAAGAGTATTTTAAAAATGGTTCTTTAAATAAAAATGAACTAAATAAAGTACATTTGTTTTTTAAAACCTTAGTATTTTATTCGTCATTTAAAATTCAATTCTTTTATCTAGACATTTCCGTGCCTTTTTCAATGAAACATTAGTTATCTAAAAGTTTCCTAAAAATACGCGTCTTTGAAGATAATGTGTCTGGAGTGTCTGGAGTAATACTAAACTGTGCCTAACTCTAAAACTGCGATCTTCACACCTCTTGATTTATAGTTCGAAACGACCTTTATATTAATTTTGCAAAAATATTTACAAAGTCGTAAATCACAGCCAGCATCTAAATCTCTCCGGCAAATCTAAGCGCGATAAGCTTAATTATCACTAATTAATTGTAACTTTTTCAATGGATGCAACTTATCGGTTGGAGTAATGAAATTCTATACCTTTCTCCATTTCTTAGAAGTAACATAATCGCCATGTCATTGTACACACGCCGAAATCCTATTAAAAATATTTGCAGTGATTTTATTTTGAGATAGAATTGTCCGCTTTCGTCATAAGTAAATATTTTTGACAAAAAAAACCTTTTCATTTTAGCGTTTCTACCTAAAGCAATACTAAAAGTGGGTTCATTTTATCACAGTACTGAAATGAATGAACACGTCGTATTTCATTTTTCTAATTCTGAAATAAATAAAATTGTTAACCATTTCGCAATTTTATAACATTAAAAAAATTTGCTACTTTTATTGCGTTAATAATTTCAAATAAAAAAAGAACCTACAACTTTAAATTTTAAAGAATATATTTCTGTTGGAGAATTAAATTGAATTGCACTATTTACAATTAATTTAAGCAGATTAAAGAAAAATTACGATTTAAAAATTGTCAAATCTTGTAAAATAAATTAGATAAATAAATAATATAAAACAATAATAAATAAGTAACAGAAAATATGTTAAACAGAAATGTTGTTGTAAGTTTGGCTCCTTTCATTTTTCAGTTCGGAGGTAAATATGCATTTTAATGTTTTTATTCTACTTTTACTATTAAATTTATTTGAAATATGTTCGATGGGGAGGATTCCTGGTATTGTTTTTGTTTTTGTTTTATGTCTACGTTTAAGAATGCAGAATTTCCCTCGATAGATTGTTAAACTCTTGAAGATTTCTGCCAGTCACTTGGACCTTTATACAAGTATCAAAATACGAAATGTTATCAGTTTTCTGGCAGGGTGTTCAATGACCTCTTTTTATGTGAGTTTTATAAGGGACTATCTGTAGATACAGATTTAATTATAGATCTGTTAAAAGATCATCCACAACCGTGTTAATACTGATGATAGCCATGTTGATAGACCGCGTTATGATGTGATTTTTCTGATAGATAGGCCACTTACTTATCAGAGGTTTGTATTTTTAAACACGTTTTTTTGGTAATCTGTAGCCAGACTGAAGCCTTTTTCTATCTTTTTGATTTGTCGTTGTTTTATTTACTTTTCATAAGGTGAAAAAAAGTTTATTAACATTGCAGAACGCAATTCAGTTGTTGTCTTCAAATTTTAATGCTTACTAATCAATATAAAAATTCTTTTGTTATGACTGCATGGTTCCTTTGATAGTTTTGAAAGGATTTTTGAAATTAACATTTTTATATCGAATTATACATATTCTGTGTAGCTTGAATAGAAATCTATAATAAAAACAATACTTCTACTAGGTGATCGCATATATAAAAGAATTGCATGACCAAAATAAATTATTCTCATACCTATGTCACATTTCTTCTAGCTACTATACTATGTTTAATCTTAAACTTGCGACGGAAAGTTATCTACTTATATTAATAAAAACAACATCACTATATATTCAAAGACTTTGCAATGAATAGCGATGAGACAAAGAGATAAGTTGGAAAGGATGACAAAATGCTTCATTATGCAATCAAATAATTATTAATTATATTTTTACTTTTGAAATATTATCTACAAGGGAAGAGTTTTAAGATTTATATATTTTAGATATTCTACAAAACATTTTACAATTTACCAACTTAATCGTGGTTATGATAAGTAAAAAACATTGGACTCTTTCTTAGAGTAAATTGAGCCTCAATTTCTGTGGACAAATAATTTGGACGCATTTTAAGCACTTATTATGCCTAAATTACCTAATTACGAATATATTTAATTTTAAAACACTTAAGAACCCACTCCTCCCATATATTCAAATGTAGATACAGCGAGTTGTTGGTTTCCGATGACGTCAATAGAGAACAACCACCAGTCAAACGGATTTTTCCTAGTGACTAGATTCAGTTAGTGAATTCCCTCGATTTCTTGTTAGAAATTTGTTTAAATGGAAACACACTTAAATTCCATTCTCGATAGAAGCAGCAAACGAATTATATTTTATGTATTTATTTTTATTTGTATTAAATTATTAATTTTAATATCTTAATTAGTCACTTTTTATATATAAAAAAACAAAAAACTTCGTTCATTTATTTTGATAGCTCTATTCCGGCTTTTAATGAAGATAACGAGCTAGAACTTAAATTTAATGAATTATGGAGCCATTCCCCTTTTCTAAGATATAAATTATGCTGCAATGACTACCTGATATTGCTCTGCTAAAATTGACATCACATGAAGACATATATCTTATTTTATTTCTAGATAGTAGCTTTATAACAGCAAAAAAAAACAATCGAAATCTGTTCAAGTTTTGCGTTATGTCGAAATTGGGAGGCAAATTGTATGATAAATTTCGCTATATTGCTATTAGCATGGAAATTTCATATCAACAATTTTTGTTAAATTCAAACAAATGATTTTCTTTTATATTTGTTTGGTATACTGTTCAAAAAACGATATTCTCAAACCAACCATGCAACCTTAAAATTGGACTGTTTTATAAGATCAATCAAAAGACCTTTTTAAAAAAAGGTACACGTGTTGCTGGTCATCAAATATTAAGTCGTCTATTATTATTTTTTGTATTATCACACGTGCCTCATTTTCGTATTTTATAAAAGAAACTGTTTTTTTGTTCTTACTTTTTAAGTTCGAAAAATTTCTTGAATGAAAAAGCGAATGCGAACCACTTGTCGTTGTGTACCTTTCTGAATACCTAACATTGACAGAGCCACTTGATTTAATTGACAGAATTTTCTGAATTTTCAACTGTGTACCCTCGTTCCCGTGAAGAAGCAGGTCGTGTGTGTGTGTAGTATCCCTCATGTCTTTTCAAAATCAAGAGCAACCCATATGTAGTAACATAGAGCCGGCGCACATAGGCAGAACGCGTTAGTATCATAAATGCGTTATTATGAACGAAATCGTACTACTTGAAAATTGAGTCACAAATTGTATCTTAAATAGACAATTCTACTTTATTATAACAACCGGGCAATTTTCAGACGTTATCAACCACGACTGTTCACCCAAACATTGCGCGGGCGCAAGTGAAGAAGTGGTGAATTTCTGCGATCAGCAGTGTTCATCTATGCCAATGAGGGTTACTCAGCTCCGATGCAATTGATATAAGCAGTAAGCACTTCTGATTCTAGCGGCTAAGAAGCTTAGTACACCGCGTTCTGGACCGATCGATAGTCTTAATATCACCTCAACTTGCTTCTAATCGGGAATTGAGCTGGTCGGATCGGAGGAAGATTTAATTGAGTGTTAGCTTTAGCCGCGGATATGATCTGGACGCGCATGAATAGTACGCTAAGTCACTAAGATACATTTCTCAAATTTCTTCGCGACGACATACAAGTAGTGACTAGAATTGTCAAGGGTACAGTCGCTCAAGTAATCGGAGAAGTATTATCCAATAGGCGTCTAATTTACGGCCGTAATTACTTCCTAATTTTTAGTTTTCCAATTTTGAAATGATAAATCCAATTTTGTAGTTCGAGAAGTTGAACAGTCGGTATGTTAAGTAAAAGTGCTTTTATCAAGGTAGCCGAGTAATTCTTAGTAAATGCATTCATAAAAGCTCCTTCAAGTGGACATGTTCTATTTAATTTGAAAATCTCTTAATTAATGTTTGCCCATCATCAGCCTAGACTACAATATGGAGATATAGTACAGATATTTTGAAGTTCTTTGTCTTTATAACAGTAGTGTTTATTAATCAAGCTCCAGCGCCACAAGGATTAGGCCTGGAAAGCAAACTGATAAGAGAAATGTTATCATTCAAACGCAAGAAGAGTATCTTAGAAATTTATCATTCTTTAAAGTCATTTGTTTAAATAAATCAGCAGATCTTACACGGATAATTTAATACCTATACGTTATATAGTCGCAGAAAGTTTTCTTGTCGTCTTATAAAAAGGATGAAAGCAATTAAGGTGATAGTCATTTCGCGCGATATGACCAGCCGCGAATAGCTCCTGGCTACTTATCATCTCTATCTTTTATTAGTACATGGAAGAAGCACGTTCGGAAAATAATGTTCTCGTCGATTATCTTGCTTCGTAGCTACTGAAGATCAGCCCATACTCAGCAATTGATCAGTTGTTGAAAAGTGTCCGAATATAAGCGACATCGTCTTAAGCTCAAGGAGCAATCGGTGTTGTTGTTGCTGTTGAAGAAATAAATTGAAATTTTTTAATAATGATTGCAACCAGTGATAATACCAAAGATAAGCAATATGCTGATCTCGGTGAGACGGAGAAATTATCTGGTGGTAATTATAAAGTGAATTTGGGAAAAGCGCAGCTATCAAACAATTTGAAGAATGGCGACTACAAGAATTTTAAGAAAGATATTGAAGGCAGGGAAAATGCTGATATTGAACGAGTGCTCAGGAATATGCCACTTACTGAAGAAACGACTTGTGGATTTTGGATACTTAGGGGATCATTCTTTCAAAAGTATGTTTAAGTAATTTTGTTGGTTTGTGTTTCTGAAATCTTTCTATAGCGAGTATTTTTAAATTTGAATGTGTACCAAGAAAAATTTGGAAGCATTTAACTGAATAATTTTTTGGAATAGTTGAAAATCTAAGAAAGGTGATCACGGTTAAGGCGATTATTTTTATTTTATTTATTTTATTTTTTCCACGTATTGTCATAATATTAATTTTTAGAAATATTTTAACCTCTTGTATCTGTATCCCTTCATTTTTTACTTCGGATGTTAGTTATTCAATCCCCGGTTTAAATTTGGGATACATCGGGTTCAAATGCTAAATGTTTTCTTATTTTATTAATATTTATTTATATTTACTAGACAATCCCTTATTATCCCATCGATTCCCAACTATCTACTCATATAATATGAACATATATATCCACCTGTTATTATTGCTTACATATAAATTTTAGCATATTAATTTTCCAAAATTTTACGAAATTTTTGTGTCATCAAATTAATTTCCTTTTTTATTTAATTTTTTTTCCCTCTTTTATTTTAAATTTATTCCTTAAAATTTACGTAAAATTTATAAATCAATTTAGATAACCTTTTGTCATAGGATAAATCTTTTTTTCTCTGACATAATTTGCTTGAGCACGTGGACGTATTATATACAAACATAAAAAAAATGTTAACAATAGAAAGGTCAGTAACGTTTGAAATTAATTTAGTATATCTGCCATCTTATGAAACGATGAAATTATATAATTTATTATAGCTTTACCAACAAATGCTTGGAAAAAGAAAGATAAAAATTAAATCTTTTATTATATAACTTTTATCTTAATTATATGTAAATTATCACTTTTTATTTAGTCACGTTTTATTTAGATTTATTAATAATTTTATTAAATTTGATTCTCATTGTTCATTTACAGTAAACAAGTATTTTCCTTAGATATCATAGCAATTTTAAATTATATAAAGCTGAAATTAAAATAAAATAAAGTATAAAATTTTACCAAAGTATTATTTCAAAATATTTCTTTTTTCGAAAAAGGTAATATTTGACTCGCTTGGATATTTAATTACATTTTAATTTTTATCATTTTCAAATTAAAAAAAAATCACTTATCATGTCTCTGACCTTGACTTTGAAAATGTATGAAATCTTCTTTCATTAAAAAAGAGTAGTAGCACGCGTGTAGTTTAAATTTTTTAAACAAATATTAAACACGCATAGTCACGTTATGACGCTTGTATAATAAATAAATCTTTTAAAAGATTAAATCAGTGCAGGTAGCAAAATTTTGTGATTTCTTATCTCTAAGATGATAGGGTAAAATTTTGACAGTGGAATCGTATATTATATCAAATTGTACTGTTCAACTTTATTGGTGTAAAGATTAAGAAATCGTGATATTAATTTTCATCACTACCATTTGTTGTAGCTCAATGTTGCTAGGATGTTTCTCTCATACTCAGTAAATCCTTTTAGTAATTATAAAGGAAAAGCAGAGTTATTAAGGATATCTTCAAGAAAATTTACTTCGTATTAGGTTTGATCACTTTCTGTTCGAATTCTCAAAATCATTTTTTACCTTCTAAAAGCATAAAAATGATAAAAAAAATGGTAAGTTTATGAAATAGACTCCGTGTTTGTTTGTGTACTCTATCATATTAAATTTAGACTATGTGATCTATAGAGGGCTCAAATATGATATAGCAAAAATTAAATAGTTTTTTTGAGGGATAAAAACAGTCTGTCAACATTTTGTCTTATTTTATATAAAAGTCAATGTACTTTAAATAAAACATTTTTAACAAAATTATTAATACTGTGAAGAGTATATATAGAAAATATTATAGTGTATTAGAAAACGTAATCCTTTTATTCGAAAAGGATCTACTACTAGTTCTTATGTAACTTCGACTCGCATTATATTTTCAATTTTCTGTGCTGAATTTCTGTATCAAATAATAAAAAATAAATTAAGTGTTGGTTGAAAATTAAAGCGCTAAAAATGTTAAAGCAGCTATAGTAATGATTAAACCGCTGAAAGCGTAAATCTTATAAACCAAACAGACCAGAAAAACCAAACATAGTCTTGATAACTGCAAGATTCCAGAAATCTTTGCTTACTTACAATGTGTATCCACATTTGATAACATTTTCAAAATCTCAATGAATGAGTTCAAAAAAAAACCTTGTTTAAAATTCAATTAAATAGGATTCGATTTTAATTGTCATATCATAATTTATAAATATAGAAAGTATTTTGCAGACTAAACAATTCAGTCGTAACACTACAGCGTAAATATTTCGATAACTCCCGCCTTTAGTTTATCTAAGCGTGATAAAATCTTGTCTTCGCTAAACTCACTCCTTTGCATTTCAGATTCGCAAACAAAAAGGCGTATGTTCTTTTATATGGACTCGTTGGTTGTGTATTTTCAATGACATACGCTTATTTTAATGGTACTATAACAACAATAGAAAAGAGATTCAAGATACCCTCGAGGAACACGGGAATAATATCAGTGGGGAATGATATTAGTCAACTTTTCGTCTCGGCCATTCTGAGCTACTACGCCGGGAAGGGCCATAGGCCTCGCTGGATAGGTTTCGGTAACGAGACCATGTTTTTGCATTATTTGGACTCTGATAAAACCTAATTAAACTTTTGAACCCTAGGTTTACTTACGATCGTGACATTTTGTATTCTTACGGCTGTGCCACATTTCCTCTATGGTCCTGGTGAAGACGCACTGATGCTGACAACGGAATATGGTGCTACTGCCGACGTGAACAGCACGTTAGAGGTTTTGGAGGCGGAAAGATCAAAAATGCTCTGCAAAGTCAAAGGTTGGTTCTTTTTAATAAAATGGAATGATTATTTTAAATTTAATTTATCTAAATGTATTAAATTACAATTAGGTCAAAAAGGTGCTGAGTGTGAACAGAGTGAGGGCAGTTTTGCTCCACAGGTCATTTTGTTTGTCGCACAATTCATATCCGGTATTGGAGGCTCTCTTTATTACACCCTAGGCGTTTCATACATGGATGACAATATAAAAAAATCCAAAACTCCAGCTCTTATCAGTAAGTGATTTTTTTTTTATTTGTTGTAAATAAAAAATTATCCAAATATCAAACAAAGATAAAAGAAATATTGGTGTGAACTCAATAAATATTAGATAACTTAATTTATTTATTTCCTTTGGAAGTTATTTCTCAGATATCAAACTGCTGAAAATAAGCTAAGAGTTCCAAGGATAAGGTGGGAATTGAACCCGCGACCTTAGGAATAGGGGATATTTGCATTACCCTTGATCTATCGAAGTTTAAATTGTGTTTTTACCCTCAATGTTTGGAGTATAATCAATATTATAAATTAGGCCACAAATCAATTCGAAACTTAACGTTTTGTAGCAGACGATTTTAACACAAGTCGTAAAAAGAAAACTTAACATGCTCAGGTAAAACGCAAATTGCAAAATCCGGAATTTTAGCAACAACAAGAAAAAAAATAATATAATAATTTTTATTATAGGAGCAATAGATATGTATACATGTATATCATCCTAAACAAGAAAAAGTAAAAATAGCATGACGTTGTTTTGAAAGAAATATACGAAACATTTTTAGAACGTCTAGTATTTGTCTTGAGTAAATATACTCTTACCAAATTATACTAGTGCTACTCTATTTGTTACCTGAGAATTATAAAATTTTCGCTTTGATAATAAAATGCTCATATATGTATTTAGATAATTTTAAGACTGTCAATATTTCACAATCTTCCAGGTCTTTCATATTTCTTGAGGATGTTGGGACCAGCCATAGGCTACGCGTTAGCATCCTTCTGTTTACGAATGTACATATCGCCGAATTTGACTCCAGTGATAAACAACAATGACCCTCGGTGGCTTGGAGCCTGGTGGTTAGGATGGCTTGTGTTAGGAGCACTTTTGTTCTTTTCAGGAATATTTTTGTCCATGTTCCCAGCGGTACTACCCAGAGCTGCTGCTAGAAAAATGTTAGAAGAAGAGAGACTAAGGAAAGACGACAAAGACAAAAAGGAGGAGGAAGCAGAAGAATTACCAGCATCCTTCAAAGGTATATAATTTTTTCAAAAACCCGGAAAAATGTTTAACTATTCTGACTTTTTACAGATATGCTAAAAACCTTTAAAAGGCTAATAACCAACATTACCCTCATGTGCAATAATCTTGCTTCTATTTTCTATTTGTTTGGTTACACCCCGTACTGGATTTTCACCCCTAAGTACATCGAAATTCAATACAGACAGTCTGCAGCGACTTCAAGGTGAGACATCTAGACATCTAGAGAGTTTCAGATTGCTTAACACTTCGCTTAGTTTAGTAACAGGTACTATCGCTCTCGGATTTTCTGCCCTTGGGGTTCTTTTGTCTGGATTTGTAATTTCCAAATACAAACCTAGAGCCAGGTACATGGCGATGTGGAACGTTGTGGTAGGATTCTTTTCCGTTGTAGGCATTTTAGCATACTCTTTCTTGGGATGTCCTGATAATGATAATTCAATGATCATTAATACGCCAAAAAGGTAAAATAAATATGAACTACTTTTTAAAATGGGTAGAAACTCTTACAGTATCCTTACAGTGATTTAACTATTCCAACTTGTAATTCAGCGTGCGGATGCGATTACGTGAGGTATTCTCCGGTCTGTGGAGAAGATGGAAACACCTACATATCGCCATGCCATGCTGGATGCAAGAAACAGTTTATTCGCTCTGATAATAGTAAGGTAAATGAAGGTTGCTATTATTTTGCGAATTGCGTTTAAAAACAATACTTTTTAAACAGTTGTTCTATGACTGCTCATGCATTGCTGGATCAAACAGAACTGCACTAGCACAGCCGATTTTTGCAAGGCTAATCGATTTTACCAATGAAACCTCTACCTCAACAGCCATACCGGCTTTAAATAATGTAAATTATATAAGAAATGCTTAAATTTTTTAAAATTCGCAAGATTAAGCACTATCGGGAATTAATTGACCATTAAATTCCAGATACCCTATGGCGGAAAGGCGATACCTGGAGGATGTCCAGTCAACTGCTTCAAGCAATTTGTTATGTTTCTAGTTGTGATGTGCTTTTTGAAATTTGTGGGCTCCTCAGGACGAGCAACTAATTTCCTCGTTTCGGTCCGGTGTGTACCTGAAAAGGATAAGACAGTGGCCATGGGCTTCAGTTTGATGTTAATGAGCCTATTCGCCTTTATACCCAGTCCAATATTTTTCGGATGGCTCCTGGACGGATTTTGCTTGGTTTGGGGAAAAACCTGCGCAAGCAAAGGTAATTGCTGGTTCTACGATGCTGAGGCTCTGAGGTAAACGGAATCTCCTTTTTAATAAAATGAACGATTTTTTCGATGTTGATTTTCTCAGGTACAAAATGAACATTATCGCTTCGGTCTTCGTGTTTATTGGAACAGTCTTTGACGCCGCTGTATGGTACTACGTTAAGGATCTAAAAATATTTGACGAAGAGGTTAAAGCGACAGAAATGCAAGAGTTCGACAAGGAGGAGGAAGGCACCGTCGAGAAAAAAGCAGATATATGAAGGTCCTTTCGTATAGCCTTAAAAAAATGTCCTAATTAATTTTCTTGCGGCCTTCTTTGTGATTCGCGGTAAAAGGGAAGGCGGAGTTCATGATGTGTGTGATGTTGTTTCGAATGCTTTAGAATCCTTACGGGTACAAATATTTAAGATGTAACGCTTATAATGTTTTCTGTTGAGTTTGTAGGCCTTTTAAGTTTGTCGTTGTAAATATTTCTAAAATATAACTTGTTTTATTACAGCAGATTTTTTGAATTGCTACTTACACCTTACAAAATATTTTTTCTAATATCCAATCCCAAATTCAGTTCCTTCAGGTGTTAAGACGTTTTAATTAACTTCACCAAATTATATTTTCCCGAAAATTACTAAACTCACAAAGCAACAAAAAGATTATACAAAAATGTATGTTATTTTTTAAAAAATATGCGTGATTGGACTTTTATTTCTCGATAACTAGTTTTGATGAATATATTTGAAAAATATAGTGTTAAAAATAGGATAAAAATTCCACATTTAAAACACAAAGAAACAGAAAGAAAGTTTGTTTTTCTATATTTTATTTTGTTATTACATATTAACCAAATTAAGGAAGGGGAGGGAGGGGCTAGGTGTTGAAAATGTAATTTTGAAAAAATTATTTAAGAAAATTTGGATAGTTAGATTTTTTTTTTCAAATAAGAATTTTTATTGAATCCTGCAGACTTTTTCATTTTTTGTTATTATTTCCTACATCAATAATGTTTTTAATGAAATACAAATCACTTAAAGGCATTTTCTCTCTTATTAAGAAAATTTCTAATTAATAAAAATTCAGAACATATTTCAACGTTTTTTTTTGTGGAACCTAAAAAAATTTAAATTGTGATAAATTTCCTAAAGCACCATAAGGTCGACAGCACTGGCATCATGTTCAGCTTTCAGAAATTTTCGAAGAACAACTAAGGGTTCTCTCCAAAAAAAAGCTTGAGCGAAGATTCAAACCCTCATCGCGAGATTCTTGCTCCATCTGCTAACGGCTTCCTTAATCGTAGGCTTAAAAATTCTTAACTTTTGAGGCAGGAATGAAAAAATAATTTAAGAATTAATCAAAATTTCATTCCTATTATTTTAAATCTCCAAGAAATATCAAATTTTTGTGTGGTTTAAAGCTTTTTTTGTTTCCTAACACTACGTAATAAGTACGCCTGGCTGGTTTAAAACGGTTAAAACTAGTTACTAAATTTTGTATAATTTTGAAAAAAATTAGTTTAATTGAGTAATTAAATTTTTCTAAATTCAGTTTCAGTGTAAGTGCAATAAATTGGGAGACTGGCACTTTTTAAATATACTGAAATTAATTAAAAAATTCTAGTCAGTCCTCCGATGATTTTCAATAAATTAAGAGAACATTTTCGAACTAAACCAATCGAACTTGATTTGTAAAATTTGGAAGTCTTGTTTTTCTTTATTTTTTTAATTATGCTTGTTTTTTACTTTGACTTTTTCTTAATTTTATTATCATTTTAACTTTACAATAAAAACAGTCCTTTAAAATTCGTAGAGAACACGAGATATCGAAATAGCAGATTTGAAAATAATTCGCTTTTCAACGTAAATTTTATTTAAAATTTTCATAAAAGTTTTGATTCCTATTTATTTATTTAATTAACAAATAAAATAAATTGAAAAACACGTGAAAGGCTACCCTTTTAGCGTTTATAAGTCAAATAAGTAGAAAATTTTATTTAATTTAAAAATACGAAAAATTTGGTAAATATTTTAAATTTCAAAATGGTCCACTTCAAGTTTTAACATTTTATAAAAAAATTTTAAAAGTTTAATTCAAATTCGTTACAGCGGTGAGATCAATTACGCATTTTCCGGGAGATTATGGAGAGGAATAAACCAAGTTAGTAATAGTTTATAGATTCCTTTTTTCAATTGTGGAAACGTTGAATACTCAAGGCAATTCAGTCATTCAGTCTAGATCTAGATCGATTCATGTTTATCTTTATCGCTTTGTTTGTGTAGATCTAAAATTCTCGAAATGTGGGACAAGCTAGGACTTCAAACTGCTCTAGAGTCGTATATCCTCGCAATTACATAAAATGCAATTGGGTCAGAGCGTACAATGACAAAACAATTAGCCTCGAACAAAACAAGAAGTGGCGTAATGGCATAGATGGCTTTACCTCTGTTTTTAGCCTGACCGACACGCGTCCCCCGCAAGGTATTAAATCGTGGAATATCGGCGAAAAATATTACTGGAGCGGCAGTAGGTTGATGACGAATTATAAAACCATTTGCCTGCATGTGCAGGAGACAGAACTGAGTTGAGTGCGAAACAAAAGCAAAATTTGCCGATTTCCGCAAATGGATCTGCGTGGGTGTACACGGCACTTGATAAAATTGAAATTTGTTCATTTTAGCTAGGAAAAATGTAAAGAGACAGATTTCATCTGCAAATTCCCAGCCTAAATTAATATTTAACAAATCTGTTCTGGTTCGGGAAAAGTTACATAAAAAGGCGTTGTTGTTTAATTAAAATTAGAATGAGTATTTAGCCGAAATTTAGTTATGCTAAATTATGTGAAATTTAATTGAGGCAATAATTGTTTTATGTTTCGGTTCATTCGATTGTAACAATTATGCAGGGTATTCCCTAAATCAGTTTCGTGGTAAATATGTTTGTATATAAATTAATTATTTATTTATTGCAAATCAATTAAAAACAGAAGTATCATGGAGAATTACTAAGTGAACACACCCTTGAAGACAATCAAAATGATAAATACTAAAATGAGTTGGAAATGTCCAAAAGAGCCGGCCTTCGTCAAAGTTTTATTGTCTCCGGATTGAAGAATTTGATTGACACTTTTCAAAAGGCAGGTACAAAATGAATTTGGATATCTGCGAAAAGGTTTTTAATTTACTTAACCCAAATATTTTAACAAACCATTGGTATCATCGTAAACATTAAATTAAATTTTTCTACAGTTTTCCCATAGTTAGGAGAGAGTTAGAAATTAATTACGGATGGTTTTTCGGAAATGAAAATAGTAAATAATTAGCACGAATTTTTTCTTAAGTTAATCTCCTATCGAAATGCTGAATTCATTTTCCTTGTATAAAACAGGTATAGCGATATAAAAGATTTATGCAGTCTTTATAGAGAGTACCTCTTTTAATGGACCTTTGGCACCTTAGTCATTACGAATTTTTCGTATTATTTATAAAATCATTTTACTCAGGAATATTACGACATAAAATTTATCTGGACAAGGTTACTAATTAAATTATTTAATTAAATTTAATCAATGAATGCATATCTTTTAAATTTTTTTAAGAAGGCTACTAAATACCCAAATTTTTTTATTTCTAATTTTAGGATCTTTTTTTCCATTTTTGTTTTTTCATTTTTTTATTTGTCTGGTAAGGTGGGAAACTTTTTGAAATTCTTTAAACAAAGAACAATTTTAAAGAAAAGGCAAATTTTAATCGCCTTATTTTGAAAATTTAAAAGTTAAATTCTGGATAGTGGGCCATGATTGTACTAAAATTAAATATTAAATAAAACATTAAACATAGGTGTAGAATGACATAGTCTCAAGGTATCTAGACTGTATGATCCATGTAAGTAATAGCACATTTTTATATTTAGTTACTGACGAATATTTGCACTCTACGGGGGGGTTACATATTTTACGTAATCGTCGTTGACAAATGCGATCCATCTCACTTTTCCCAGCTTTTAGAGTCTCCTCGTAATTTCCACTTGGTTGCCGAACAAGAAAAAATCTCCAAATTGGCCAGTCCGGATCTGTCTGGAGTACAAAGCAAATATCGCCCATCCTCTCCATCTGGAGTACACAAATTGAGATAAATAGACCAAATGAATGCTTAATGACCTCCAAGAGATCTTTCTATTTATCTCGTAATTTTTCACCTCTCGCCGGGAAGCATCACTCGTGAAACTGTTAATAAATCAAAATAGAAATGGACTTAGATTGTAGCGCGTAATATATTGAGGCACAAGGCCAATACATCTTCTGCAACGTTTCAATCATTGCTCGCCTTATGGCTCTTCAACTATTAATGAGCCACCCCGGCTTCCTTCCACGCATATTTCACATCTTACTCTTAATCTTAAACGTGCGCAGGGAACGCCACATTTCCTTTAAGGAGAGGATTTGGTCTAGTCGATCTTTAAAAGGTTACTTAGTTCCGTGTCATTTTGTAAAAAATATTCCTCTATAGTTTAAAGGTGAACTAAAATTCGATGGATTTACATAAAAAAAAAAATATGGATCGGATTTTTTTGTAGTTTTGTCAAACTCGAAATTCTTAAAGACCAAATTAAATACATTACTAAATCGGAATATTTTAGTTGAGATGCAAACATTTAAAAAATCATAGTTTTCACATTTTTCAGTACTACGCGATGAAATCCTATAATATATAAGTAAGAATTTTTAATTAAATATTTTATACTATACTTTCGTATAATGTGAATCTAGCCAAGGCGCAATTGTTTCAAAGTAAAGATCGTCAAATTAATCGATTCGTGGTGCTCTAAACGGAGATCTTTTATAATGAAAAAGAATGCAACTATTACGATTCCTTGGCTGCTTGTTTTGGGTAAATTCAATTTAATTTTACCTTGATAAAACTTGAATAACTTTGGATTTATCTTTGAGTACATTTGTCAAAGTTCCATTAAGTAAAGAAAATGCAATGAAATTAAAGCTAAAACTTCGAATTAAAAGTTAAATTTTTTCAATGTTAATTCTCCTTTTTTTAAGTATGGGTAACATTTTTTTAAAGTAACAAATTACCATGATGTGTTTATCCTTAAAATTACTATAATAGATTTAATCATACGAAAATATTAATACATTGCGAAAGTTTAAGATTAACTAACACATCACTATTTAGGGTTCCGTACCTAAAACGTTAACAAGGAACCCTTACGGGGTAGACTAAGTTTGCAAGCCAAAAAATTTGAAATAATTCGTAAAGTTCTGATTATATTACAGGAAAAATAAAACTCCCAGACATTTATAGTTTCCGAAAAAACAAAATAAATCTGTTAATTTTTTTAATATTGTACGGAACCCTTGGTGCGCGGGTCTGACTCGTAATTGGCCGGTTTTTTATTTTCCTGATTAAAAGTAGGGAAGAAAAGTCTGTGAGTGTTTCTGAAGGGTTTTAGAAAGGAACACGCTGATATTTGTGCATAAGACAGCTACAATTAGTTTTAGTAAAATACTTTAACTAGAGTATAAATTTTATTCTAGGATAACCAAATGGTTAATCTATTTTAATGTATTCAATAAAATCTAAAAATCGTATAAACTCTGCACTGCTTTTCTTTACTAGAACCAAAGTAAAAATCTGCCTCTTTTTAAATGCCTAGGAAAGGTTCTTCTAAAGCAGGATTAAATATAAGAAGAGGGTTCTTAATTCGATACACATGTTTCTTTCATGAATATGTTCCACTAGCTTGTTGAATATTTGAATGTAATGAATGATAAATTTGTCAAAGTTCCGTTGAGTTGTGAATAATACAATTAAAGGGTTACTTTCGCTAGTCATCATCCGTCGGTCTGGTATTAAGCTCCAACGTCGTTTATCAATCAGAAGGCGCCTATCTGTCCGGCATCCAATGATATTTCGTTCTTAATCCCAATTTAATTTTTCATCTGACGGCGAGCAGCAGCTGAATCACCCCCAGTGTAGTGCAAAATTCGACAAAAACCAAAACCGTCCGAAGGAGGAAAGTATCACAAAAACAGGGGGACCGCACTATAAAAATACTCGAAGGGTCAAATAAACGTCTTGATCCTGTCTGTAATCGACATTTAAGGGAAGATAAGCGAATTATCAAATCCGAACAAGTATGTGACACACATAAAAACAAACCCGCCCGGACGGAGCGGGGTCGTAAGTGGTCCTGGTTCTGTGCCGCACCAACTGCCACTTCATATTTTGAGTTTAACTAAAAAGAAGTAAAGGAAAACGTATTTGTCGATGTCATTCGTTGTCGCTCCATTAAAATGAGGGAGGACGACCGCCCGGGAGATTCACTGCACTTACCAGAAACAAGAAGAAAAAAAAACATAATGGAAAAAATCTCTGAATGAGAGATGATAGGGATGCTGTGCCGCCCTTTCTCAAAAATTCAAAGGGAATCTTAGATTAGCGAGGTTATATCGCTTTTTCTATTTATTTAACGTTCTTGTGCCCGGCCCACTGTTGCTGATGGCAGTCAACTGGAGTGGAACACTACGAGGGTTGCATTTTTATTTTTATATTTCGCTGGCCGGGCCAAGGGCGTGCCCTTCGATTCTAATTCGAACAGTGGAGTAACAACTATAGCGTGGAATTTATGTCCTTCCGGCTTTCAATCAGCCGGTGTGAGTAATGGTCCTGCTGTAAACCAGCACCGTCGGAATGATATCTGCAATCAGCCATACTTTCGATATACGGATCCTCCCATGTCAAAGATTAGTCATAAATCAATTTTCCGTGGCTTTTACTGGAAAATTATATCAAATGGACCAGAAATTAATTTTTCGTAAATATCTTCATTTCGGGGTAGAAAGTAAAATGTTTTTCCCCTTTTCATGATTGGATTGATTTAATCCCTGTCTGCGGTTATATGAAATCTATTTTTTTTACATTTTCAACACATTCCTTAGAGAATTCGATACTGATTTTTCAATGTCGAATATTGAAAAACCATGTTTTGATGATGTTCTATTTTGCAACTACAAATTGTTCTGTTTCTTTAATTGCATATCTTTTGAATTTTCAAGTGAAGAATTAAAAAGACAGAAATTTAAAAATTATGGTCTTCGATTTCTAAAGTATAAAAATAAATCGACGGTATTTGAGTTTATTTTTAAGACTACAATAGCAAAATCTTAATCAGAAATGTCCGCGCGGCATGTAAACTCTAAGGCAATTGAATTGATTCTGCAGAGTGAACTCGCGTTACTCGATATTTAAAACAGAGTGAACTATTACCTAGAAACCTCCAGTTGGCCAAAGTGAGCGTCAATCTCTGTCTTTTCTGAGAATTGCGAGCTCTGCATAGTTAACTAGAAAATACAAGTACAAAAGGTCCCTTAGGTAGCCAATTCACCTAAAGTTCCCACACAGAACGACTTGAACCGGTCTGCCGGTTCTCGGAAAAAACAAAGAATGACGTCAGTGGCATCCAATTGCGTATATCTGAATATACATGAGCTTGAATTGAATTGTTTGAAATTTTAGAAATTCCGTCTTACCGTACGGATGTCAGTTTCATTGGTTTTCATAAACTCGTAATATTTTTTCCCTTACTACCTTAAAGAAGAAGTAATTTCTGGGGTATTTCAAAATATGTGTTGTATGCATTTTAAGGAATAAAATCTTAATCAAAATTTTACAATCATATACTCTTTTGTAGTATAGACTGAAGTGTACTTTATTATTTATACACGGCAACAAAAATTCTTGTTCAGAAAAATAAATTTCAGCATTTAAGTTACGATTTTTATGAAAATATTTATCAATGCACCATTAAATTATTTTTTTCAACTAATATTAGTTATTATTTCAACACTTTAAGAAGAAATCTCTACCGATATCAAAAAAAGGGAATTTTCTGAATCGCTAAAAATGTTTATTTCACATATTCACTTCCTTCTTTTGATATCTCTTTATCTTTTACTTTGTATATAAAAATAAAAACATTTTGAAGAAAGTCTATCCATTACAGAAATATTTAAAATTGGTTTATGTGTACAATGGAAATACTTTTAAATTGTCAAAATATTTGTGTACTTGTTTGTTGTTCATGTAGAAGCTACAGCATAATTTTGAATTGCATTTTTAGTTATATCTCATAAGAGAAAGCAATAAAATAAGATATCAAAATTTTAAAACTTCATATGATTATCAATTTCTTGACTGCTGAGTTTTGAAACTAATCCTTGTACAAGAGAATTAAATAAAATACTATGTTATTTATTTTTATGTGAGGAAGATGAATTGGCTTCAGATAAATCCTTGAGGTATTTAATTGTGAATTAATAGCTGAATCGCTAGTGCTTCAATCTCGTGAGTTCTATAAAAAATATTCCCGGATGAAAAGGGATGATCTAATTTCGTGTGTACCAGGGGGAAGCGAAAAATTTCAAAATATATTCACAGGAAATGCACATAAGAAAGGATACTCATTAAACCAGTCCTTCAGAGCGTGTCGTTAAGGACCTGTTGCGCATGATTTATTACAATCAGAGGACGTGGCTGTAACGTCATCCTGGCAACCATTGCCGCAACCACCGAAATCACAACCACAAAATTACTCAGGACCCGGGATGGCCTACGGGCGTACAATTTTAGATTTCGCCATTGTATGGATGATTGCTGCCAGTTATCTCGTCAGCAGATGCATGATTAATTCAAAACCGTCTTTTCCTCCAGTCATTGCGATTAACCAGTTTAGGCCAGTGATGCGAGATATGACCGATTTAGTTTGAAAAGTGACTGACGTTCTGGGTCATATCACATATGTGCTGAATGAATTAACTGCTATCGTTGTAAGGGAAACATGGCAGTAAAACGATCTACAAATTTGTTGATTGATGGAAAGGAAAATTTAGAAGCATGTTAAATTTATGTATAAAATCAAACAGTGGCTCCCTACAATAATTTGATACAGGACTTCACTTTTCAGCTAACAACGAGTTAACAGGTTATGTACAGGGTTTTAAATGCAAACTCTCCATTACTTGATTAAAATTTTTCACCTTACTAGATCTGAAAGTTTAACGTGTTTCATTCAGAAAATGATTAAAAGTAAAAATAAGTTGGATTTCCATACGAAACACAAAAACTGAGAGAACTGGATTCATTTTTGTTATCAGGTCATAGCTGTTTGCTATTTAGGCCAGAAAAGAGTACTGCATTTCTACCTGTGCACTTATTTAAATTGGACATGTGCATGTATTTGTGCCTTTTTGACCCATTTACTATTCGATTGTATGTAATTTCGTTTTTTATAAATAGTAAAAAAGTACACATTTGAAATGTTTTAATATGAGAAAAAGAGTGCATCTAAATTCAAAAGAAAATCACATTTAGGTACTCCTTTGCTATATCTTTATAAGTTTTCTTCTTTATCTACTTTTCTGGGAAATAAAAATTTTATCTGGAAGAAACTTTTGGAATGTTGAAGTATTTAGAACTTTGTGTAAAATTTATAATTAGGCTCAATTAAATTATTCTCCTAGTCCAAGTACTAAAGAACTGTATCAAGTTTAAAGTATTACTAAATCACTATTCACGAGGAATAATTAAAAATATTATCATCTATAGAAATTTGTTGTATGTTCTTTTTACCTGTAAAGTAGTCTTTTTTTTATTTAACTCATTTTAACTTTTTTTGACAATACAAAGTGATTTATTCTGGTAACGATTTATTTAAAAATGATCACAATAATTTCAATTTAAAAAAAGCACATGTACAATTTTATGTACTTAATTGAATATAAAGAATGACCCCAAATCATCCTTCTTAAGTTTTTATTCTCATTCTTTTAATAAAAAGTGGTATATAATTTAAGGTCATATGATATTTCTTGAAATTTAAGTTTTTTTTTTCAAAAAATACCCAATCGTTTTTATGCGGTCATCCCTTTAACTAGATACAGGCGGGTTTGTGAAAATGGACTTCATATCTTCTTGTTGCATGCTCTTTTTTAATATTCCTGTTTTAATATTAATTAGATATAATATATAAAAAATGGTGCAACTGGCATAATTAGGTGCAGGTATAGTTTTGAATGGAAAATGTTGAAAAGATGATTTCATATGTTAATAATACCTCATAGTTAGCAGCGAGCTGCCATAATCGCTCATAATGTTGTGGAAGCAGCTCCACTTCTACCGAATCCCTGTTTGTCTAAAGTTTAGTAAGAACAACTTGTTGTTATTTTTGCCACCCTTCTACATTTTGTAGCGAAAGGGCCAAAAGGTGGTAGTAAATTTGCCAGCACCGCCATGTTTTACATAATTACACGTGCCGTAAGCACAAATGAGCAGGAGACAAGCACATTAGGGAGCAGAAGGACGTGAACCAGAATTATTTACCGCTGTAATAAGGACAGCCGTGCTGGAGCTTAATAGCGTCTGTAAAACACATTAAACCGAATTTTTCCCATTTAACCTGCAAACATCGCACTTTTTGAGGAGTGATTGAGGGCTGCTTAATGGAGGGATGAGTCAAGCCTGGCACCGAATGAAGATGGTGAGCTTCTAATAGCAGCTCTTTTGTTGTCTCCGGGATGATTCAGCTGCTCCCAGATGACACATTATAAGTCCCCAATCTACAGCAATTGCATTTCACTCAGACTCTGTAAACAGAATGGTGAGGGAAGCAATGACAACGCCGGTATCGGCAAAACCTTGCTCCCCACGCCATCGGTGTTAATAGATTCCAACACATTAATTATTTAACATGGTCAACTCGTGTCCACCCTTAATCTTGTGGGTCTTTGATAAAAATATCTCCAGCTATGGATCTATGCCCCGTTCCCGAAACCCCATGTCGTTGCCGTTGCTATCCTGCGTAGGGCAGAGGGTGTAGTTTAGTATCAATTTTTTCTGTATGGACGTGCCTCATTAAAGTTAGATAGGGTTTCTTCTGAGCAGACCAAAACGTTTCTTTCTTTATTTCATGCTCGATTGGGGACTCCTTTCCAATCAGGTCCCTTTGATGTTTTTGCTGATTTTGCAAGAAATGGAAATTGTGATTTTCGATGGCTTGTAAATACCTTAATGGCCATTCTACAGAATTTGATATTTTTTTTATCTTTAAGGGAACTCTAGAGAGAAAAAATATTAAACAAAGTATTAAAACTCATTTGCTAGCTTAGAGTTTAGCAAATTTAACGTTACATCTAATTTGGCTGTTAGATAAGTTTAGTTTTAGAAACTTTCAATTTTGTGCGCCTGTTTTCACATTTTGCCAACGATAGTAGCAATAGTATTTCAGAAAAACTTAAACTTTCAGATAATTCTAAATTAACTAATTTTAAAAAGGTCTGGCTAAGTGTGCGTTGGATTTGCGCTAGAAGCGTTTTTGACTATGGTTATAATTATGAGTTCATATTTAATTTTACTGTTTCCAAAAAATTTAACAAACTTTTGGTTTCTTTGTTTCATAATTTTTTACTTGATATCTCATTTTGCTGGAATTTCAAAGCATTTATTTGATAGTCGATTTGACCCCTTAGATTGACGATTTTTTTTCTTTTGATAACTAAGTACAATTTCAACTTACAAAAATTATTTATGGGTATGATAATGTTTTTGATAAAAACGATTTATTTAACGGTTGTTATTTAATAAAGTAAATAGAAAATTTGGAAATTTTTAAATAGGTAAAAGATAATAATTAGAAAAAAGAAAATATTGGTAAAAAGGTCGACACTTTTGTAAATAAAATAATTTTAATCAGCATTATTAATTTTTAATACAATTGATGAAAACAATCGATGAAGAAATTTAATGAACTTACTGATCGCAACTCAATAACGCCTAGGGTGTGAACACAAGGGAATTTACGTTACTTACAGTTTTTGTTCTCTCGTAGTACCGTAAATTATGAAAGTCGAAGTACCCTGAACTAATAAAATCTGTGTAATCAAATTTCGACAATCACACATCCATGAGGAGGACTGGCATGAGTAGATGGGTAAAGTTTCCGGTGCTCTATATCTGATGCGTGATTACTACTTAATAAGGGCATAATTCGCTAGGTAAACCATGTGATTCCAATTAGCAGATAAAATTTGCACCTTGCAGAACATTCGAGCGTAGATATTCCATTTGCTAATCAATATCGGAAGGCCCTTAGAACTTTCCCACCTAAATGTCTGTCAGATTGCATTAGTGGCACATTTCGTTAATCTGAATTTCACTGCCTATGGAATGGCGGCGCTAGAAGCCAGAATGTAGGGCCTTCTGAACGAGCTGCCGAAGCGCCATTCCATTCTATCACACCATACACCACGCCTTGCGAGCCCTATTAAAAATATTGAATTATCGCGATTTAATCCAATTCGAAATATGCCAGTTTTCGGAATATGAACAAAGGATTATTGATTTAGTCCTTTAATTTCCTGACGTTAAAACCTATTAAAGTTCCAGAGAGGCAAAAATGAGGGGTACCTACTTTCGTCGTATCCCGGTTTCGTGCTATTTCTGGCCCCGTGTCCCGGTCCCGACCAGTCATTACGTCCCGGCTCTTGCCCGTCACCGGTCTCTTGATATTTGCCGAACGTACAGCGCGCTAGAGGAAATATTTGGCCCCTTCGTCTTTGATTTCGGTTAAGGGAATTGAGGAGACGGCTGCCTTCGCAGCCCCTTCTAGGATAATATAGGACCGCCTAATTAAAAGGGATTCCATTTTTATGTTGTTATTATTCAATTTAAAAAGCTTTTAGATGTCGGTTAAAACCTTGTCAAAAGTCGTTTTGAATATTTCACGGTCTATGGAGGATTTTATTAAATGGAAATTTCGCTTTGCTCGAAGAGGTCTCCGCCCCCGTCGCCTGCGCCCTATCTGGAGCTGCATCGTGATGCTATTGTCCGCTTAAATCTTCGCTTAAACTTGAAAGGCGCTCGGGCGACGAATTGATTTAAAAGAGATAGCCGAAGACTGCAGCATCAAAAGGTAGAGCTGAACAGGAAATTAGCAATTCTTTGATTACGTTTAACTTTAGGACGTCCTTTGAGGAAGCTCCTCTAAGTTTTGCAAATTTTATGAATTTATAAGATTGAACCAGGAGAAAAAATTGAGATACGTTTTTAGTTTAGGGAACATCTTCATAAAAAAAACATTCGCTTTATGATTAAAATTGAGGAAATTATACTAATCTACCTCGGCCATGAAATAAAAATAACATTTAAAAGTTTTCGCGCATCTTTGATGTATGTTTAAATAAATTTAATAGTGTAAATAAATAAAAATTTGTGTGTTATTACCATTTGAAATTTGAGAATGATTTTCATAGGTGAGACAATTATTATATCATGCAATCAATCGAGAAGTGCGTCAAATCATTATCATGTGATTATTCTTGCAAGCGCACTTAAATTTACGCAGCTCTGTATAGATATTTTTATAAAAAGTCCAAATAAAAATATTACTTGCATTAAATTTTAATAATAAAAAAGAAAATGAAGCGATTGTAGAGTTAGTGCATTATACGAAAGTTTGTTCGTATGGTACTTTATGCAGCATAAGATGTATTCTTTCTTGTGGCAAAATTATGTATGCTTGATATGACAATGTTAATGTTTAAAAAGTAGAAAAATTTAATAGGAAAAGAAATTAAATCCATTCAGTTTTAGATGATTTAATTAATTTTTTTGTTAAGAATGCGATTTCCACTGCAAAATTCGAAAAAAATTAAAATATTTCCAAAAAAGTGAAATCGAAATTTTTACTATATTTTCGCTTTTACCTGGTCAACACCTATAGGAAAAAACAACGAGCTTTTTCAATTTTTACTGCACGGATTTTTCTTTATTTTAGTTTGATGTTGTTAAAATTGTTTTTATTAAAATTGTTATAATTTAAATTTGTCGTCAGTTTTATTAAACCATCAGCAATGTTCAAGCTGGGTGAAACTGTGTGCATTCTTTATTAACGTTTTACCACAATGGGTTATTTAAAGATTCATAATAATATTGAAATTAAATGCATATCGCAGATCCTATGAATGCAACCAGAAAAATTATTTCTTTTTCTAACTATATTTTTCCAAGAATTGTCGCTCCAAAATGTCATGAATTAATTGAGTTTCCCTCGGAACCGTACAAAGAATAAATTCCCTGGGCCGATATTGTTGCAGCCGCGGAGCGCAGAATGAGCGCGAGTGTTAAATTAACAGAACAGAGGGAATTCCCTTACCTGAATATTCAATAATTTAGTAACGCAGAGTCCCGAAAGGAATATGCGAGCAAAAATACGACTACATGTTCCAAATGAAAAACTAACATTGTTTGTCCATGTAAATGGAAGTAGCATACTCTAGTTTTGGCCACTTTTGGCACTTTGACAAAAACAAATGCACGAGAGAGTGCCAACAAAAAGCAATTAACTAGGGACTACAGGGGCGATCATCATAAACCGCACGATAGAATCGAAAATCAATGAGTGCCTTGTCCCATATACGGAGCTGGAGGCCTGCGAAAACCCGGGGACCTACACAAATTGGTTATCTGTACCGATGTAGTACGTTATCCAATAAGTTCAGTTAGATTCCCCAAGCTTTTTACCGCCAATTTGCACCTTGATGTGGCAACAAATTTTATAATCTTCCTGGACAGTACACTTTCTGCACCAACGTAAAACAAGCACTGAATATCCTGGCTCCCGGTAACAATCCTTTTCTGTACGGATGTATGTATATGAATGGGAATAACACTGCGCCAGCATCTGATAGGAAGGAGGGAATAAGATTCGAGGGTCCAACTTTAAAGGAAAATTCTGTAAAATTTTACAGGGAATCTAGGACAGGCTTAAATACACGACAAACTAGAATTTTATCGAATGTTTCCAGATTAACCTGACTCAATTGATTAGTACGAGTTCTTGGGTTAGTCTAACATAAAGGTTGGTCTTTAAAATACGAATGTTTTCCTGAATCAAATTTCAAAAAAATGTCAGAACGTAGTTTCACTATTCCGCGTGATAAAATCAAAATCTATCTAATGATATTCTGAAAAATGTTACGGAAATATTTTTAAAATGTTCAAGAAGCCTTTCATTTAATTTTTTGATATGGGATCAAAATCTGATAACATCGTTTTGATTAAAACTGGCCTAATAATTAAAAAGGCAAGAAGAACACGATTTACGAAAACGTGTTCGTTTATAAAACTTTACAACTTATACAAATTTGAAATTTAGCACAACGAGCTATTTAAAGTGATTTTATAAATTTTAAAGTTCAGATAGAACTGAAACGTTTAGAAGTGTCCCATCAAAATTTGGTAATAATTGAGTGGAAACTAATCGAGCATTGATTTAATATTGGATATACTGGTAAAAACGATATTTTTTTCCTCTTGATCCCCATTCAGAATCATTGCTTTTGTTCAATGTTTACCTTCTTCCTTCGAAGTGAGAATCTAGCAGCATAAAAAGCGCATAAAGCAGTCTGGTATTCATATTTTTGCTCTAGAACCATTTATCTTGTCCCTATTAAAAAGTGATAAAATTCATCAGCATAATACCACCATTATGAGGATTCATCATTTCTCAGATCCGTTCATTTTAAGAGCGGACACCGCGCCGCGAACTCCTTAAGGACAAATTTTAAGTTTTAAGCGGTCTTTGTCAGGTAACCCCTCCAAACGTCTCTTGATAAATCTCTTACGGACGTGGACGCCCATCGTTGGGAGAAGTGCCTGGGTACAAAATAAACCACTTAAGACAGGAAAAATTAATATTCTCTCCATCGTAATTCATGGTCTGGTCTGTGCGCTTAGAAAGGATAATTCATAAATATTAAGTGGCCTATCCGCCATCATCCAGCTGTAATATGTTAAACCCTTCTGAATGTACACGTGGGTAAGGGGTGAGAAGATGCAAGGTGGAGAGGAAGGGCTGAGGGCTGCCCGTTTTTGGCCCCTTTTGAAAACACCAATTAACAAAGTTTCGTCAGAAATAACAAGAGCCTGAATGGATAAGAAAAATCAAACCAAAAAAGAATTTTAACCAAGAAAAGGGCCACAGTCGGGATGGATGGAGCAGAAGGGGCTGAAGAGACAAAAGGGGAAAAGGAAGCCAAACTTTTTAATTCCCACCTTAAATTCGTGCCTAAAGTACGGACCAGGCCCGGAAACTTTTGAAAGTAGCCGGCAAGGAAAACAAAACACCACTTTGTGGGGTAATCTCGTTTCACTGAAAAAAGAAGATAAGGAAGGACTAAGGAGTAGGTATCCCCGGCGAATGAAGGTTTCTGGGCCTACGTCCAGGTCTGATACCTTTTTGCTGTGCCTGGAGCCCAAGTGATTGCCGCTCGTAATGGCTGTAAATATGTTGGTTTTACAGCGTAGGCGCGTCTTAAGGAAATTATAATACGCGAGGGATTGCTTCTAGGCTGGAATCCCCGCTGGAGCGACATAGTCGAGATGATCCAGGTCTGTAGGGATTTTCTTCCTGCCAGTCAAACGTTCTGGAAAGGGCTAAAAAATTTACATATTTTCATATTTTTATGTTACGGATTGTATAATTTGTTTCCCTATATTATTTGAACGGATTTCACTGTCTCTCATAGTTTGTTGCCCTGCGATAATGCACATCCCGTGTGAAAGTACCCCATTCGAAATAAGGAAGGGCGAGTAGGGCGCAGATACGCCCCGGTGCGGGATGAAGACGTCGCTCAAGACATGTTTTAAACAGATAGACAGACATGCGGCACAAATGAAGATTTACGCTGGAACGAGCACTTCCGGAATTGCGAGGCGAAATAAATGATACTATGCCTGGCCAAATGATCCGCCTCATGGTTATGTGGCTGTTAATGGTGCAATTAATAATTAAACTCTAAGCCCCGGTGCGATTACTTTCTGGCCCAAAGAGCTGCACGATGGGCTCCTGATGGAAGCACGGAACGTTTAACATGTAACTGCTCTTACACCTAACTGCCACCTTATACCACCTTTCGTATCTGTTAGGTTGTTTTTGCGTTTGAATGGTTCCTGCGGGGCAGCGAAAACACGGCGTGCAAAATCTTCTTGTTTTAGAAAAATTGCTCTCGCCGGGTTTTGGCAACGACTTCCATAACATTTTAATAAGGAATTCCTCGAGAACATGTTTTCAGGGGGAAATGGTGTAATTCAAAGCGAATTTAACGTTTTAAATGCACGAACAGGGAAAACGCTTAATTGAAAATGTGTGTTTTAAAAACATTATCATTCATCCAATGTTTGAATTTGCTTTACTTCATGAAGTCAATAAATTTTTGTTTTATTTTCTGAACAGTTTTAGAAAGTACCCCACAAATGGAAGCAAAATAAAAGATTTAAAATAATACATAATTTTTGAATAGGTGAAATAAAAATTTTAAAAACAAAATCTCAGGATTTACTTAATTGTAGGTTTTATGTTCAATCTTTTCATTTTAAGCAAGTCCTATAATATTATTAGTTATAACTACAAAATTATTGATAAACTTTTTGTCATAAAATTTAGTCTCTTGGTATAAAAAGGCAAATTATAATAGAAATGAAAATACCTCCTTTTTTTATTAAAGAACGCGTATAAGTTTGATTAAATATGCAGAAACGATTTTAAAGAAAATTTATTATATTTATGAAATCGAATAAAAAAAGACAAATAATTTCAATATACAAATTCAGTAGATTATTTCTTTATTAAAACTAAAAACACCTTTTATCTCAATAGTGTCCAATAGAGTAAAGAAACGAAATATTAAATCATACAAATAATTCAATCGGAATATGTAAACGGAAATCAGTTAAAATCTACATAAGAAATTTGGTTAAGGTAGAATTACCTGCAAAATATCTTGCAGGGCGAATCACACGCACGTTTGAACTTTTGGCTGTCTTCCAATCAACCACATGGAGAATGTGCCTTCTGAGCCATAGAAGAGCAATTAGTCCTCACTTTCCAACAAAATTCCTGAATTCTAGGGTACAAGAGTTTGACTTGAAATGCAGAGGAAAAATTAGGAGAAATTAAAATTCAATTAGACCAGAGTTCCTTCTTCAAGTTCCTGGCAATTATCAGTAATTACCAGATTCTGATGTAATTAACATTTTTCAGTCGTAGATCCAACAGATGTCAAATATGTGGGAAAATTTTGCAACTGCTTCAATATTAAAAAGCGCAAAAGGAAACTTTCCCTTTCTCTGTTCCGCCATCGAGACCATCTTAGAATATAAATTTATTGCAAAGGAGCTGGACATGTCTGGAATTTGTTTTAAAGTTATTGGGTTAATTCTATAAATATTTTCCCAGTAATTTCAAGTTCAGGAAGAAGAACGATCAATATTATTCGATTACGTAATATTTTGTGTCCATATGTATGTAAACAGATGGTGTTCTAAAACAAATTAAAATTTAAGCTCCTTTCACAAAAAATTATATCTTATACTTGTGTGGAGAGCCAAACTAGACCAAATTTGGGAAAACTAAACCCAGAGAAAATTCGAATGAAACTGAAAAAAAATTGAACCCGGAAAAATTCGAGGCAAACTCAGGACAATTCAAAATAATGCATTTATATTTTCCAAAAATTATTTCACAATTCTTCAAATTTTTATGTAATATGAGAACAAGCAGATAGGCAGGCAAAAATTCCGAAAATGGTGAATTATGTTTCTCTAAAATTCATTTTTTCGAAAATGTTTAGTACAAATATTTCCCTTGAAGCACTTTCGACTCTTAGATCATTTTTTGACCAACTTATAATCTCAAAAATAGTTCGGAAATATAAGTTCTAGTAGAAAAATTGTATAATATTTTTTTTCTTTTTTGCAAAATAAATAGAATTTAAATGATAGGCATGGGTTTTGGGCAAATAAAGTAGGCTTTATATTTCCAAATATCGCCTTGTATCTGAAAACCAGATATGCTGAAAATACATTAAGGCTTTCATAAAGCCAATTACGTAGGCAAGTTGAATTAATCAAGCTCTAACGATTCTTGTTTAAGCCCCGAAAACCGGGAGCCGAGCTGTTTTCTATTTTGTTAAGCGCAAAGCTGCTTAAGTTCACTACCTTTGGGTAGAAAGCTATATCGTGCTCCACTCCACTTGCCACAAATCTTTCTTAAAGTTCATAATTTCCGCGACTTTCCTCTTGAGTGAAAACCAATTTCCTCGTTTAAATCCATGCAAGAAAGGAGTTCTATTTGCTATACTTGCAAGGAAATTAGTGGCATTTTTTATTAAAGGTGGTAAGACAAAATCTGGATTTAACGAATTTTGCTACCAAATAAATAAAAACAGAAGATAAGCAGTTTTCGAATGGACAATTTTCCTTTTATCTGAATATTTTAGACATCACTATTATTTTTAATTGGCAATTTTGCTTTGACTATTTTGTAAGTTACAGGCCTAAAAGTGTACGTTTATTTTTGTAGTTTACACTTTAAATTCGAATTAATTGTTCAATCTTAAGTGTTATTTTTACAGAAATTCGTAAACAGAACTAGTGGGAAATGATCCATGAAAAATTTTCTCTAGAGTTATATAAGAAATCCTGATTTACACATAAATTCATTCATAAATTTGAGTGGATCTCTAGAGCGAAAAACCCAGAGAAATTTAAAAATATTTGTCAAAACAAGACATTTTGCGACCAAAGAAAACTGAATAAACCGAAAAACCGGGAAAATCTCGGAAGTTTGCAGTTAAGCATAATAAACTGGCTAGTTGCCAACAGCTACAGGAATCTTAAGGAGAAGCTACTGGAAGCAATTAGCACTTCGGTTAGGGAATTTTCCCAGCTTTGTCCGGATGTTGAGTTGACATTTCATTTCGGTGGCCATTTCACGGGTTCTAGAAGGTCTTAGAGATGATGACAAAGATTTTTGGCTAATAAATCCCTTAAATCTTTTGTCACATTTGATTTCTTAGATCTCCTAAGATACTTTGACTTTTTATGTTAATACGTAATTTTTCTACTTTCCTTTTATTTTATTTTGTAATACGCTAAAGTTTTTGGATTATCCTAGTAATGTTATCAATTTTAAGTGTTATATAACTTTATCTCAAATTACATTTAAACACTATTCACTATTTTTTCAGTTACAACTCAAGAAATTTAAGAGACGTTCCCAAATTCAGATACTACTTTCTTTAGTAGTTAATTATCTGCTTTTTCTTAATCATACTAAAACTACTGGGTGAAATTTTATTTAATTTTAATTGATACTTTAGATTTCACATTTCAAATTTGTGTTTACCTGATTGTTTAGGAATTAGATAGTTTCTAGATTGATCTAAATTTTGTATAAGTTATGGGCTATGCAAAAAGCCTACAGTTGCTACAATTTACAATCGTTTATAATTTTATAAATTATAAGTTATAAGTTGCAATCTTCAACATCTTCTCGTATAAATGTACAAACATTTTGTTAGCAATTGTTCAACATATAACTACAAATCTGAAATATGCCCCTTGCAAAATCACGAGGTGAAATTAATACTAGTTATGGATTAATTGAATGAAAGAGTTAAAAAAACGCTAAGAGTGGAATCAGCAATCCTTTTCATGTTCAATAATATCGATCAGGTGCTTAACAAGCAGGCATCCACTGGAAGGGAGCGCGAATTATTTCATGTCAAATTAACAAAGTCTCGTAAGGTAATCAGTTGACGGGATTATGGAATCAATGAGGGAAAACCAATTTAGAATTAATTTCCCTTTGTTCTAAGCCCCAGTGCTCGCAACCCCATTGTAAGAGTTCTGTGCAACACTTGCAGGGAACTGATATGAACTCAATAATTCGTTTGCCGAATTACGCCGCGGGTAGCACCCTCTTCATTCAGAAAGCCGATCACATACATTTTAAAGAATTTTCTTTTGTGGATTTCGGTAGAAAACTTTATCGCAGAAGTTAACAAAATTCCACCATAATTGCCCGTCCCGCACGTAAGAAAACTTCAAGGTAAAAGTTTAATGGCGAGAAGGAATTGTTAGACCAATTCCCTACATGAATTCAACCAGCGTAATTCGGAAAACCCTTCGGAATTACAAACAGCCGGAAAAGTGTAGGAGCGTGTGCACCGGAAGGGTCTTGAACGGGAAAAAGCCCGGGAAGGAGATATTAGCATATTTTCCTCTCGCATTGATACATCTAAAGTGCTGACTCATGTATGCATTAAATGAAATTTTTTGAATTTCAATAGCGTGCCTTTTGAGTTATGTTCCGAGATTCCTACGCACTGAATCTTGTTCCTTTGGATAGTTGTCCGGGAGCATCCCGTCTTGTCTGCAACCCTACCAGACACGCCATTTACGGAACGTAGATATCATCGGACTCACATCTACGAGTATTGTTGTGCAAACATTTATTGAAATCCGGTTACATATGCTCCGGGAAATCCCAAAAGTTTCCTCCAGCCGTTCTACAACTTGGGATTATGCTGTCAAAGTAGCTGCTCGCCACAGCGGGTCTGGCTCAACTTTAACTCCTTTGTACAACTTTTGAGTGGACAAGGACATGCCTTCTGCTGGCTCCCCTCCTACACAATTCGAATCCCCTATCTTCCCCACAGCCCCCTGTCCGGAACCTCACATCTGAGCAGCGAGACGGCGTTAAAAAATATATTTTGCTGAGCTCATATTTAAATTTATGATTATGTCTCTTTTGCTGAGAGTTTAATTCAAATTTATGGACGACATGTTTCGGTTCTGAAATTTGCGAAGGGGTCTTGGAACAGTGTGCTCGGTGTGTGTGCTGCAGCACGCACCAGTGTTGCGATACAAACAGGAAGGCGCCCGATGATGACCAGGAAACTTTTTTTTTACCTCTGACAAAACTTTTACGCAAATAGAAAAGTTGTGGCCTGATGTCCATTTGGGGGCGAAAATAGTCAAAGTTTTCAGTAATATGGAAATGTCTCGATAACGAGTTGTTGAAATATGACGTCATGTGCTTAGGGAACAAAAATCAAAATAATGTTGAAATATTTTACGATATTTCCTCCAGTTTCCATGAAAGTGTTGTTTGATTGATAGTCTCGACTTAAGAGTCATAATACTAACTCTGATTCCCATATGAAAATTGCCGAATTCTAAGACATCTAATGGATTAAGAACATTATTCGTATTAAATTGATTTATTAATCGATTTGAATAGTCAAGTCAGAAGCAAAATAAAATTTAAGACCTTTCTATTAGATTAGGAAAAGTAATTTGTAGCCAAGTTAGCATGTCCACCCGCTGCATTCACCATAGTGGGAGAAACTGGACTGAATAGGCGAAAAGTTTTCAAAATTCATCAAACAATTTTAAAATCGACCGCACGAACATGAAAAAATTTCCGTTCCTACAAAACTGATTATTTTGCCTTCTACTCTTAATTTAATGATTAAATCCTCAAGATAAATACTTCACACATGACCACGCATTACCTCTAATATCTTTGAGTCACGTGAATGGGAATACCCTGATCGATTGATAATATTAGACACACATTTTTCCACATATATGATTAATGAAGGAATCGATATAAGTTTCAGCCCAAGGTTCAATCTCAAGATAAAATATCTACGTTTTACGTTCATTGATTCTCGCTGGATATTTTTAATATGAAAGTGTTAAAAGTCAAGGATGATACATGTTAAAAATGAAAATATTATTCCACTACTACATTTCAACTTGATAAATTCTTAACGTCCCCCCAGTAAGCTAAAGCTTTATTGAGTAAGAACTGTTAAAATATCTTAAAAAATTAAGAGAGAATCTTATTATCGAAAGAATCTCGAAAATTATATTATAATTAGCACAACAGTGCATTCTGGTACAAATTGATTATATCGACGTTTTTAATCAGATGCCAATAATCAACTTGACTTTGTGTAATTTAAAAGGAAGTGCTGATATGCCGATTCGTATTAAAACCACACTTCAGGATTAAAATCTATAGAATTAATTGGACAAGCTTTTTAAGAAAATGGAAGTATTAAGAAGTAGATTTAAAAGGCGTCATTTTTTTATTAATATTATACGTGTATAATCAATCAAGCAAAAATTGTTATTCAACTTGATTTTTAATTATGTCATTGTTATCATTCGAGTATATCACAGAAGTAATTATTTAATATGTATGTATCTAGGTTACTTTATATATTAATAGCTTTACACGCTATAAAATGATGTATGTTAAGGTATTTTTATATAAATTTAGCGATTTAATCTTAACAAACCAATTTATTTTAATTAAATAAATTAAATACGTAAATGCGTTGAACTGACAAAGACATCAATTATTTCAAGTGCCGACTGTAGTACCTATCGAATATCAAAGTAGCATCGCGTTATTCACTTTCGATAAAGATCTCAAATTTGCAAAGATATCGCCTGCTATCCCAAATATCTTCCTATCTCTCAAAATTGATAGTTTATCGTCCGATGGCGTCACACACGGTCAATGCCTATAAAAGGAATACTTCGCTAGTTTCTCGGCCTTCAGTGTTCACACAGCACCTGCTTCAGTACAGTTGTAACTTTAAATAGTACGAGCAAAATGAAGTTCGTAATTTTGGTCCTTTTCGCGGTTTTGGCATTAAGTTATGGAAATCCGTCCGATCCAGTTGCTCTCAAAAAAGATTTGGAAGACTTCAAGCCTTTGATTCCAAAGACGGCGATTGTTCTCATCGCCGCGAAACATTTCCTATTCGACAGTGAATTTAGAAAGGCCAAGAGCTTCGTTGGAACACCCGCAGCCAATGCCCTGGGATTAAATGTTATGAGAAGCCAACCATTCCGTGATATGGTAGAAAATTTGAGAAAGAAAGATATTGATGCTCCCGCTATCATTAATATTTTTGCCAAAAAACTGAAATTCCCCGAATACCCAGAGAATTTCGAACAAGGTGAGGTGAACCTCCTGATACTTTTCACTTATTTGAATTTTTGAAATGGTAATATTTATATACAATTTTATTTTACAGAGATATTGATCCAACCCCGCACTTTCAACAGCTTTATCGATGACGTTGTTAATGCTCTTCCCAAGACTGAATTTTCAGAACTCATGAAGAAAAAGATTCAGACAAGTCCAGCTTTTAGGAAATTTTTCTTAACCGCAACAGATCCAGACTTTGATAGGAGGGTTCAGCTAATTCTGGTAAGATAGGGCAGTTTTATATTTGAAATATTGTAAAATACTTACTAAAAATCTCGCAGAATCATCCTCCTCTTGCATCAGTCTACGCAACTTTCAAATCAAAAGGCATTGACTTTAGGCACATTTACAATGCTGTCAAGACCATTTTGAGTTGGGGAAAATGAATTACTATACAGGAAAACCACAGTGCTGAAAATGTAAATATCTCATATTTATAAAATAAAGGAAAAAAAACGTGTGCTAGTAAAATATATTTTAATTAACGTTGTCTGCTTTGTCATTTACACTACAGTTGTCCGAACTGAATTTGATATGACCCCCAAAAAACCAAACGATTTTTAAAAAATGAAATGATCAAGTGAAAATCAATTAACAAACAGAATTCAAGTGGCTATTCAATCAATCAATTTATGTACAGAATTGTTTATCTTTCGCTTTTAATAACAATTATTCGGACAATGGATGTTTTATATGTAATTAATCAATTTTTGATAAAATATGAGGGACAATATTAATTTTAATAATTCCCCAGAAAGGTTTTTAATTTCCGTTTATAGGAGTTACATAAGATTATTTAAAAGACAAATCGTGTAAATAATCTGCTGTAAACTACTTCTGTTACTTTGATATAGTAAAAAAAAAATTAGAAAATGAAATATAATTTTGACTATTATAAAAATACCTTTCCAAAAGTAAAAAATGTACATTTTGTACATGTTTATTATTTTGGTTTGAGCCATTCCTAGATTTATAAACGAATAAAGAGTCGTACATGAAATTTGAACAGTAGCGCGGAATAGCTATTTATAATAACACATCAAAATTTAAACAATTTAAATGGACATATTCTTCGTGATTGTTTTGTCTATGGCGTAAACTCGAAATATAACGACAGAATAAGAGTTTCTACTTGTAGACATTTTATTTAGTTTTGTTTTTTTAATGATTACAGTCTAACAGTCTATTTTATTTTATTTTAGACTTTTTATAAACTAATTAGATATTTTAATTCACGAAAATAATCTTGAAAACAAAAATTTGGGGCTTAAGAAACTGAAATACGAACAATTGAGGAAAATCGAAAATAGAGAAAATTAAATTTCAAAGTTCAATTTTCATTTCAAGTCACGTCTTCTTTCCCTCATACATTTATTTAATAACTAAATAGATTTCTATAAATAAAACAAAAGGTAAAGTGAATTACGAATCAATCAAAAATTTTCCCTCGAAAATTAAATGCAAATTGTGTTATTTCAACGGCCTCCCCATATTTCTATAGCTTACACAAACGAAGAAATCTCTCCCATCAAAAGTCAATAACATATCATTCGGCTGGATCAAGGCATTACAATCACTATCCTGAGGAAGATTGAAAGAATGACAAGTTATAAATCGCCTTCAAGAACTCATGTTATTATCATCCATTTTGGTACAATAATTTCGACATATCTCACTTTGGTTCAGACATCGAGATGTCTTCTTCGAATCGTGACATTATGATATAAAACGATACAAAAAATTACATCAGGGATTTGGGGAATACCAATGCTCCCCCAGACATGGCGAACAACCAGCCAGTCAGGAAATGGTAGAACAATGACATGAAATATGTTGCCATTAGCAGACAAACCGACAAGCGTACATACAACATACGTCTGGGTAGGAAATAGGCTGCTAGCATACCAAAGGATCGAGTTGGTAAGTTTCGAGGCGGCCGGGTGACATACTAAACGGCCCCATTGAGCCTGCAAGTGTAATATATAATTTAATTTTTTTTTTTTGGAGCGAATGTGCCCCTAATTGAAGAAACTTTCGGAGTTTAAAAATAACGGGGACGGTGACCCGCTCCCGGGGGAACCTGGTTTCGGCCTAGATGCGGGATTTGCGCCCCCATGAAATCATTGACGTGTCATTAATCGGGCTGCTCAACAGGGTAACAAACGACAAAGTAATAAAAGTTTGTAAACTTTTCCTTTCACTCTATTCTTTTTTTGGTTGCTGCGATCATCGTGAGACAGACCGACCGCCCCTTTGTCCTCTTCTGTTCGACAAAAACCCCTGCCAGCCGAATACCCGTAGAAAAACCCCTGGCAAAACTTAAATAGAAAGCCAGTCTCTTCAGCAGGTGGTGAATATGTTGCAAGGAAGTCAACCACATTTTGAACTCCGTCGTCGTCTTAGTCTTCGTTTCGCTGTCGGATATGGCCGCTGAGTTTCTTTAGTGGTTCGGGCCTTTTGTAAACTTTTTTCCCATTTTAATGAATATTCAAAGCACTTTAAAAGTCTTTTATAAGGATTTTCAACCTTTCTGAATCTTGCAAAGAATAGACTCCGGTCACAGAGAGATACCCTGGCAGGGCTATCACCTGTCTTGCCGCTTGTGAAAAGTGCCATGAACGAGCATTACCTTGTTACATGCTAATAGAAAAAGAAAGTTGGGTCCTGGAAACTTCTGAAATAGTTTTCAGCTTTCTTGTTTCGCCCCCAAGTTGTACTAAGGCAATCTCATAATTTTGGACCGTCCTGAACTGACTGCCACGTTGTAAATTATTAAAGATTCTAAGGCTTTCGCTCTCAAAAGGCTTTTGAAATTCTTTGCGGTCGACTTTTGGATTAAATTTATGTCCGGATTTTTAAAGTCGTTTAATGCATCCTCACTCGCTAGCAACACAACCTTTCTTCTGTTCCTTGTGTGTGAGTCATAATCTCTTTCGGCGTGAAGGAAAATACGAGTTCTCTATATTTGTACCCTCTATTTTACATCTACGTGTAGTTCTGGATAAATGCGCCTGTGTTGCGAGTACTTGCAGAAAAAATCGACCATTGCTTTTTTCTCACTGGAAGCGTATTGTATAAACTTATTTTTTCTACAGCAATAATTCAACACACTCGTTTATAAAGTCTTAATCAAATAATCAATCATACATTGTAATTGTTTTCATATACTAAAGAAATTTTGTTATAAAATGATTTGCCAAATTCAATTCGTAAGCCAAATAAGTTTTTAAACAAATTAATAGGAAAATAGGAAATAAGAAGGTACTTATTAATTAAGTAGCAATATCCTTTAATTAAAGATCCATATTCTTATTTGTATTTAGAAGTTTGTATCAGACTACCACATTAAACATATTTTCAAAACATTAATTCAACTATGAATTTTTTCTTTATCAAAAAGTTTGTTTAAGTAATGCGTTTCTGATACGTAAATTCCTTTTCGATATTTGGAATTTCGTCTAAATTTTCAAATTATTTTTTTAGCAAAAGAAATGTAGAGTGAAAACTCATTAAAATACGTGTATGGTAATTCTTTTCAAAAAAAAAAAAACACTAGTTCCTGTCAGTGTACCTAATAAATTTGCATTAAATTTAACACGAGTTCATTTTTTAATTATGCTTTCATCAGAAATAAATATGTTTTATAATTTGTGGAAATTGAAAGATTCCTTGCTCTGCTTTACGTAAAAAGTTTCATATGCCAAGTTCAAAGAATCTCTATAATAAATATTTTGTCTATAGGTTATGTGGGTACATTATTACCATATTTCAGACCGCATGCTGTTTAAAAGATTAAACTCCGCCTTAAAAGTTGTTTGAGGCATGTACAAGAGGAAATGATGCCGCCAATGAACCTATTCGTAATAATAGCAATTTCCCCTTCGTCATGTTACATGAGATTTGAGTCAAAGTCCTGCAGTGAATTTCAAAGGCTTTCAATAGCACAGAAATGGACAACCTGTGCGGTTAATTATTTTAATATTTCCCTTAGCACTGCATCTCATTCAAGGGTATATCTTTCCGGAAGCAAATAGTATTTGAATATCGACGACTTTGCTCACTCATGTGCACATAAAGAGCGTTATATACGTGGCCGTAGCTTCGATTATCTTCCTTCTACCGGTTTCAGAGTCTGGACGATAAGAGACATAAATTTTAGCCATTAAACGCAGAATAATGTGCACCTTACAGTCTGGCAGGGATGCCTTTTTATTCGAACCCTAACAAATCAGCCCCAAAGTTCGTTTGCCAGCTTCCCTCCTGCCGAGACGGGGGGATGTTAATTGATTTCAGCTTTAAGATGGAAGAATGCGATTTCATTAAGGTGAGGCTGCTTAGGGCCCCGAATTGAGTTTATATAATTGAAGAAATCTTCTTTGGAACCAGGACGCTAACGATTCCTTGAACCTTTGTAGGCATTTGCTCCGGTAAAGAGGGCGCACAATGAAGAAGCGTGGGACATACTTACCCCTCGGTGTCTTTGCCAGCATTCATCTTGTAATATGATCGTGGACTGAATGGCGATGGGGGTCTAGACCTGGTATTAACTGGCAATAAGTACCTACTGATTGTGTCAAGGAAAATGGATGAAAATAACTTTGTTACTTAATGGGTATTATGACAATATGAAAACCCATCGAACCGCAACAAAGGGTTTCTTAGAGGGAAAATCAATTTTCCATCTTCAGGTCCAAAACAAAGAGAATTCAATGGATGCCAAAGTTTTGTTGAAACGAATATAGGTAGATGTGTATAACCTATAACAAGGTTTCGTTCGGCGAGGGCACAAAATTGTTCCCCTTTTAACTGCAGAACCAACTTTGTATTAAAATTGTGTCCAGAAATTTATCCTTTCACCATATTGGATTCATTGAAATGCGAGGAAGATCTTATTAAATTTTGCTTTCTTCTGAAGGCAATTTTCGTCAACAATATATCGAATAACAATAGAATTTGCCATTATATAATAGAGAAAGCATTTTTGTAAGGAGAAAGGTACCCTCCTGAGTAGTAGAGGTGTATTCACTTCAAAGATCTTTGTGGAATATGCTTATTTTATCCACCTGAAATTTGAGTCACGCATTTTATTGGATTTGGTTATCATTCCTTTTCTGAAATTGTCTTTTCCCGAATTAAATTGCCAACACCTTTTGGCGTTTGTGTTCTACAATAAAAAAAAAATCAATAGCACGAATATCCTACGATGTGCATTTCAAACATTTGAAAAAACTTTAATTTTAGTATTGTAGCAATTGTATAAGATTTGTAAGAAAAGAATATGAAGTATTATATAGAATATGTCGTTAAATGTTTTTTATAAAACTTCAAAACTGTGATTTATCTCAAAAAGTGTATAACGATTTCTTTCTCTATATTTAGGTTTGAAAATTGTGACCACATGATATAAACATAATATAATAAAGTTTAACTTATTTAAAAGGTCTTTAATGACCGACTGGACCTAAGTTTATACTTATATGACTATTGTTTATAAAATCGGAAAATAAAAAAAGAAACTAAAGTCTTTAAACTCTGTTAAATAGTTAAAGCTTTATAAATCGATGGATCGATCACAATATTGAATAATTACCGATTTTTAATTTGATGAATGTATTATTTCTCTTATCGCCTTAAAATCAAAATGATAGATGTAAAAATATGGAATTTTGTATGTACCTGAAGGTTCGCTAAGAGATGCATAAGACGTCGCATAGCGTAACCCTACGAAATCCAAACGTTACTGCTAAAATTCCGCTGTTGTGTGAGATGTTCGAGATACTTAAAATTCGCTCCCATTTGTGCAAACAACAGCTTTTGTTTAATAAGCTCTAATGAGCAAAGATTATGTGCTAAGTACGTTGTAAAGGTTGTATCCGTCTCAAAAGGAAGGCACAGGCGGGCTGACGATTGCATTAATCCCTGGGTAAACACCCGCGCCCCGGATTCTATGGAAACGTGTTGAAGGTTTTCTGAGGCTTTGTTGTTTCTGCCTTTATTGTCAACAAATGGAAAGGCAAAATAAGTTCACGACACTACGCCCCAATAGATATGATAACAATTCAAGCACTCCGCCAAGAATTGAATACGTGTGTGCAGGGCTGATGGGGCGCATTTATCTGATTCCAGAACTCCCTTTCCATAGTCCGACGGCAGCGTCTTGAACACTGGTGCCTTGAACTTTCTTTTCCTTAAAGCGGTAGAGTGACTCCCGGATCGGGATTAGTACAAATGGAGGCAAATCTTTAGTGGTACTAGTCAAATCCCACAATTATAAAGGGAGCTAACTGAAAACTTTGGATTCTGATAAAAAGCACTCGCCGAGACTTTGGCCCTCCGCCCCACCGCTATGCTGTATTGTAAATTCAGGGCGAAGTGTATAAAGATATCCTGGAATCGTGTTTCCGCATCAACGCAAAGAAATAAGATGCTAGCTCAGACTTTGTGTGCTTTTTTTATTGCCTTAGACTGAATTTCTCATTCGGCTGAAAGTATCCCTTTTGTCGCTTTGTCCCGCTTTATTCCGAAGCGTCGACTTATTGAATTGGGAATACAAATAGCTGAACTGTATACTCGCGGAGTCCCTTTTCTTATCATTAAGTAATTGTGTTGTGTCTTAAAAGGAATCTTAACTTAGCAATTTGTCTCTATCAGCTCATTTATGCATATATTGAACTGTTCTTCATGGTCCATGTACAACATTTACCTTAAAATTATTAAATTAATTACTTTTGGAATTGTTTTTCCTTTTTGTTCTCACATTATTTATCATTAATCTAGAACGTAGTAATAAGAAAGTAAGCTGATATATGTTTCCTCACTCGACCCCAAACGACACGTGACACTTTCTACATGATATAGTGTCTAGTGTCATGACATGATACATGATATATAGAAAATAAAATTAAGTAGAAGAATACAAATAGTATATATGACAATTCAACATATGACCATGTAGGAAAACTCAAGTAGTATTTTTTATTATTCAAAGCAATTTACTTTTTAATGCCACTTGATTTTTAGTTAAAAGTATGCATACAAAACCAACTCGATAAATATTTTCATATCGTTGATAAAACAAAGACTTCTTTATACCATTCAAATTCGTTCATAAATATTTTCATGGGCATTTATGTTCAAGTAAAAATTTAAAATTAATTAATATCTTTTAAAATTTTATTTTCCACAAGTTTGACAAACTCGGCTAATTTAAACAAATCGAATTTGAAGACCTTAAGGTTAAATTTGGTAAGCTTACTGTCGAAATTGACTCGTAACTAGATTTGGAAGATCCACCTTCGAATTTTATAAACTTCTTCAATTCGAAATTACTGAAATTAGGAATCTCCTTCAAGCAATTTTAAAAGTCAAACACCGATTTTGACAGCCCCGTTGTTGAATAAAGAAATATAATCATTTTTTTAGGAGTGGACCCGTTTTACTTTAAGCTTAGCTATGTCCCAAGAAACAACGGCGCAAATAAAAAGTATGTTACATATTGCCTCTTGTAGTTAACTATAAAATTATGTCGAGATAAAAATGAGAGAATGCATTATATGCTCCACGGCGCAGGATGAAACTTTGGCCTTGAGGGACTGAGTGCACAAACTATTTGATTATAAATAACAAAAACTGAATATAGTTACTTTGTATGTGTAATTTGTCTTGTGTTTTTTCTTGGTAAATCTGAACATTTATTAAAACTTAGCATCCTTGCAGTAAAAATTTATGAATTTCTTATATTTCTAATTTTCGTTACTTGTGGCCGTACACGGAAAGTGTATTTAAAAGGAAATTACATTTATTGAATAGGCGTATTTGGATTTTTGCGCTGCAATTTCTTTTGGCAGGATTCCAAGCCAACTCTTATATGTAAAATCGCAAGATAGTGCTATAAGTTGCTGGAGCTTAGTATTAACTACAGTCGCGGCATTCGGTGTCTCAATGTTAATAATTGCTGTAGATTGCAAGGCGACTGAGTTCCGTCTGGGCGGTAGAGAACAAAACGAAGGAACTTGTAAGTTGTACAGCTGCTGTTGATCCTTCAACAACATGGGAGCACGGAGTTTTTACAGAACTGTCGCGACAAGTTGCAATTCTTGCAAAGTCATTAAACGCAAAATAAGGAAAGTCGGTAGTTGTTGGGTTCGGGCGTAAGACGCTAGCCGGGATATTTATCTCATCTTGCGCTTTCTCTGCTTCTTCGAGCAGAGTCAAGGGCTCACCGGGAGCCGGTTGGACCCTCAGAACTTGGTACCGTGCACCATAATGTCATTTACTTCCCTTTCAAAGCCGCTGCTAGTTCATTCCGCACTCACTCCTGGCGCGGCTCCCGACTTGGTTGCCTGCTCAAGAACTGAAAACGGGAAGTGAATTCTGATTCAGATGAAAGGAAGAAAACTGCTCGTGCAAAAATTTTATGCTGACAAGTGAGACAATTACAGAATAGGAACACTCTGGGCCTTTTTTAATCTCCGTAAAAAAAGTGAAAACTCATTTAGCTTTCCTTCTGTGTGTTAACACAATTTTGCATTGCTATTGCGCACTTATGCTGCTGCTTACGTTTTGTCCGATTAAAATGCGAGTCGAGTTGAAAAAAATCCCTCAAGGACGGCATTATGATTTGAGTACCTTTGTGGAAGCCCCGACTTAAGCTGCATAACCTATTTACGCAAGTTCTTTTAACAAATTACCTCCTTTTTGCGTTTTGGTATCTTTGAACTGAAGTGCTCCCCTTTGTTTACAAAATTAGTGTAGATATTCAAATTAGCGTTGTTTTAAAGGGTGACTAGTCAACCCCTTGGACAGAAAGAAATAAAAAGGCAATTAAATAAGAAATCCAACATTTTAATTTAATAAAAATTTGAATTCATTGTTGACAGAAAGGTTTGGACTAGTTCAAAAATGTGGGTTTTATCACCTTAAAATTTAGACCTATTTCAGCAGTTAGGGTATTAATTTACCCCTACTAAAATCACTTAAATAATTTAAGTAACTTACCCAATTTATTAAAAAAAGAATTGTAGTTTTTGAAAAACAACCATATTTTCAGGAAATATTGTTACTTAACTTGCTTGCTAATTAGTTAATTGTTGTTAGTTGCAGAAGATATGAAAGAAAGTTCTACAATCGGCTGTTAGAAAAATTGGCTTATCAAAATACTGCATTTATTAGTGTTTTTTCTTTGCTTTTTATACTCCCTTACGATCTTTACGAAAGTTATTCGGTAGTCATAGTTTTCTCTAAAATTTTAGAAAAAACTTAAGTGTAAACGTAAGCAAAAACCGGAGTACGAAAAAAGTACGAAGTGTGAAAACATATTCAAAAAATTCCTAAGCGCTCATGCCTTTCAAATTAAAAAAAATTTAGAATGTCCTTTTAACCCTTAAATTTAAAAACGATTCGGTAACCGGAAGCGTTTTCTTTAATTATTTGAAAATAAATTATGGTGTAATTCGCGGGGTTAATAAAGTCTTAGGGTATCCCATATTTTATCGCAGAATGGGGAGTTTTAAACGACGTAAACCTCAAGGGCGAAAAGATCTACGAACCATTAATTTTCGGACCCTCTTTGCCGCAGCCATTAGGGCAAACACTTTACATATTCCCAAAAGATTGTTCAAAGGTATCAAATTTCATCCGAAATAGCTAATTAAAAAATTCAACGAAGGCAACCTTCTTAGACAGGTTGAGGGTTGCTTGGGCGTGAATCCATGTAAGCACCGGTACAAATCTTTAATTTAAAGGCAGTTGTATACACAGACAGAGAAGTACTAATTTCATACCTTCATCCCGGCTAGCTGCCAGACTTTTCCCGTTTCTTCATACTTTCTTACCATGGCAATCCAGCAGACGCCCCTATAGTGCGCCCCATTACTTTAAAACTTCGTAAGATTTTTATTTTTACGTGGAAGATGCTGGCGCGGGGATAGGCACAAGATTTATATATGTATTCCCGCGTATGCTGGCTGCCAGGTAGGTTAATTTATTTCAACAAAATGAAGAGTGGCACGTTCCATCGGTTGAGGTCGAAAGTGAAAATATTTTCCTCAAATTCGTTCTCACCTGCCGTTTTTACGTTCCTTGAATTCGGAATTGTCTACTTTGTTTGCTTTAGTTAGGAGTAGCATCGCACCAACCCGCCGAGGGTTTCTCTTGACGACTAGGGCGGGCCAAGTTCCTTATCTTTTCTATTTTCGCTGGGTAATTTACATTTTTACCGGGATGTGCCCATAAGAAAATGGAAGAAGGCGCTAAAGCCTAAATTAATTAAAACAGCTGGTGACAGTGATTTATTTGAACTTTTTACAAGGAATGCTGCGCGAGTTAAAAAAAAAAAAGTGAAGAAAAAATACAAGCGTATCGAAGGGGAAGCCCCGAGAAAGGAAAATTGGCAAAAATAGGAAAAAACTTCGCAACTCATCAAACTGTGCAAAAAGATCTCCCGGAAATATTGTTCTTATTTGTTGGGAAATGCTGGAAGTGAAAATAAATGATGTTACGAGGGATTTCGTGGCGTGGGTCGAACTCGTAACCCCCAAAACCTCCCAGTACCATCCATCTTCACGTGCAGATTCCGCCGCGTGAGAGTAAATTTGTAAATTACATTTTTTTATTTTACCTTCGGAAAAGTAAATTGTTACGCTTGAATAGAACAGATTGCAACTAAACATAACGTACGATGTCAGATCTTCTTCCTTTTTCTCTTTTGAGGATGATCATTTTAATTAAACTTCGCCGTCGGGTGTGCGCACGCCACGCTGTATCCTTGTGTTGTTAATTAAAACGAACCATCTCACTTTGCTTTTCCCGCCTTTGACCTGTCGAAAACACATAATCTGCGAAAAATTCGAAAGCTATCACGTTTATTAATTTTTTACATTTGCTTTAAGCGCAAAATAAGCATATGCATTCGAAAGGATCTAAATACAGATCGATATGCTATTGCTTGAGTTTTATTGTAAATTTGGACACATGCTGGAAAACCATGTGAATTATGGAAAAACTTTCAAAAAGCAGATGTGACTGGTACTCACACAAAAAATATTCCACGTTACAACGTAATTGAAGACCTTCAATAGATTAAAGGGGGTTTGTTTCAATTTCCATATGCAATAATTTGCTGGATGAGTCGAGTTTTATAACAAGGACTTGTTCCGCTAAATCCAAAAGCGTATATTTTGTTGAAGATCCTGAGATCTAGACACCATTGTGCATATTTCAAATTTTGTTTTAGAATTTTATAAATATTCGAAGCTAGAATATGGAGACGGAATTCTACGACTTACCTTCTTTGTAGCTCATAAAGCACTTCACCGAGAAGGCTGCAAAATCAATATTTAAATCTGTAGTTCTTAAAGAAATATTCAAAATTCTTATTTAATTGAGCACTCAAGAAGAAAACGATAAAATCTAATTTGCTTTACCCATGGTATCTCGTAAATAGTGGATCAAGTGGATTCGGAAAAGGTCTCAAAAAGGAAATATAAGATTTTAAATTTTTTATTAAATTTTTATTTATCATCGAAATTCCTGGGACAGCTTGAATTTCTTCTATTTTGTGGTATGATCCATGTTCCTGTCTTTCTTAACTAGCTCATTTCGTCGGTTTATTGCATGTGGTTAATTGTTTTACATTTTGCAGTAACAAAAATTGAAGAATTTTATTTCCATGTTTTCTTTTTGTATCTTGTAAATTGCAATAGTTTTTAAAAAAATCGCATATTTTAAACGGAATGGGGCAACTACGGATGTTTCGAAAAAGAGCAAGAAGATGCAAGTATGAAATTATGTAAACTAACAAAGCCAAATTTCTAATCAGAGTTGGAATAATTAGCATTAAGACTGTAACTGGTCCCAGTGTTTCTTAAATAGGGTAACCTCTTACTTAAATATTTAACAGGCTTTGATTACTTATAAAACAAGACGCCCGACCGAAGAGAAAGATTAAATTTAATTAGCCTTCAATACATCACGTACGAGATAGGAAGTCGGGATGGGAGTTGCGTCTGGAGTACAAAGTCGAAAACGACTCAATGCTGACTAACACGAATGAAATGTGTTGTAGCATGGTCTTATAGGGCAAAACGTTAACTATGGGCGCACTGATGCGCCCCCCGTTTCCTTCCAAGCATGTAATTTCTTTTCTGGAAAGGTAGCAGTCCCGTCCTCTACCGAATAGTCCAAGTCCATCAGAGCAAATTAGACAGGAAAGGAAGGAGCTGAATAAATAAAACTGATATACACGCTACAGCAAATGAATATTAATTGATCGCCCTGGATAAGAAGTAATAATTTTCGAGGTGATCCCTTATTGATTCGTTGGAAAAAGAAACAAACTGATAGAGATTTATTGGACATTGTTATTATTCCATTTAAAGTGAGAGTATTCAGAAAAATCTTTGTCCGCATATATAAATTGAATTTAGTTGCGAAGAAAGCATTCAGGCACAAGAACTAAATTGGGAAATTAAGGATTACAGTCACATTGTCCAATTAATAATAAAAGTAAAATAACCTGAAATATTAAATGAACTAGAATTTAATGATTTTTCCAGATGTTTTATATTTTTTCATACATATATACTCTCGAAAACTTATTTCCGATGAAATTAAATCTTAAGAAAGAACTGGAGTCCAACTACGTAAAAAATGAACAAGATCTTTCCAAATGAAGACAAAAAAATTATTTACTAAATATAGGATATCGTTTTGGTTTCAAAATCAGTTTTTTTTTTCTGCATAAAACATTTATTAATATCAATTATTAAACTTGTCTAAGGAATTTAAACTCTTCGAGGGAATAATATTACGCACAAAAATTGCAAGGTTTGGGGCAACATAAATAAAACCATAACAAATTTTACATTTTTCGAAAATGCATTTTAATTTTCTCTTACATGACGCTCCGGTATGTTTTGAAAAAGTCAAATTCATTAATTCATTAAGCCGCCATTTTGTTTTGTTCCTAAACGATAAAACCTACGATACTAAATCAATTAAGATAAAAAATCAATTGGTAAGGAATAAAATACCAATTGGTAATTGGTTCAATAGTTTAGACCCTACACAGGAATATTCATACATTTATAAGAATCTACAGCCATAATCATAATCAAGTAATAAAATAAATTTAATAGTAAATATTGTAAAATAAATTAGACACACTGTCGAGATCCTTATAATCACCTAAATTTAAATTCCGTACCTGCGTGTATTCTGATATAAAACTACATCATATTTGAACATATAACTACTTTCAATTTTGCTACAGCGATTTTAATTATTCAAATTGTAAAAATAGCAATAAATGCAAAATTTATAAATAGGCAAGAAATTGTCTACATTTTAAAGCTGAATCATAGGACATTTTTCTAGTAATAGTTTTTAAAATACCATCCGAAAAGAAAAAAAAATATTTGATCAGGTAAAGAGCTCTTATGTAAGATCCCAATTTCCAAGAGCAAATAAAAATTTCGGGGTTCTCAGTTAAGGGCTCTTCAAAATTCAGAAAAATATTTCTTTCCAGATTCTGTCCTCAGGTTACATCTGGGTATACCTACATTTTTATGACTATTCTAAAGTTCAAGTCGACTAAACTGTGGAGCACACGAGCCTCAGTAAAGGTATTACACTTTTTGCTTTGTAAGTGTGGAACTTTAATATAATTTTGTATCAAAAACTTATATCTTTGTTTTGTAGAAATTGTGCTATACGTTAAAGAAAAGAGAGTATCCTTCGTTCAGTATTACTTGTAATTCAATGTTAAAACGATCGATAAAACAAACCCAGAGAGCAAATGTAGGCCAACTAAAGCTTTCTGTTATCATCCTATAGAATCTGAAAACAATCTTTAGTCTGTATCAAGTGGTACCAATTACCCGTTTACTAGATGGTAACTTTCTGCAGGAAACTTAATCCTTAGAAAGTACCCTTGAAAGTGCATGAATATCCCATTTGGTTGCTTATGAATTCCATCAAAGCATTTTAATCTTCCTTCCGCTGCGGAGGCACAAACAAGATAATAAGTAGTTCAAAACTTCTTTCAATTCGTTATGAAGCTCCCCGCAATAACCATAAAATTTCATTCTCCGGCTTAATTTAACGAAGCAGGGTGCGACTACGCGGCCTTCATCCCTGCAGATTCTTCATTTACTCATTCAGAATTTCGGTTAATACTTGATGAGCTTCTTACGCCCGTATGTCGTTACTTACGCATTTTTACCTACTGAAATGGTTTGCGGTGAAAGACTTTTGCAGATAACCAGGTTCAGTGTAATGCAATATATTTTCCCCCCCTAGATCTAGTACACGAGTGCTCATGCATCATTTAGCAGACCCTATAAAAGTGGGAGTCGTTGAATTTATAGGCTACAATCCTGCCTCACTAGAAGGCTAGAAACATGTAACCAAGGTGTAAAATTTGCGTTACTTTGTTGGATTAACACGGCATGACCTTAATAATTCATGGCGGGTGCATTTGCAGGAATTGTCTAGAGACGTGTATTATGGGCAGGAGACGGATCTTTATAGAATTGTTTTCGAAGGGTCTTTGCGTTTTGTATTTAAATTTTAACGAAAACACAGCATCTAAAATAATAAAGCCGAAATGAACAAATAATAGTGAGAGTACAGTTTTTAGAGTTCCATGCCCAAGGGGGCCGAACGGTGTCCTATTACAGGCTTTTCATATTCAAATACAAAAATGTTGTAGGTACACTTTCCGAAGAGAGGGGAATACGCAAGATATACAGAATCTTTTTAACATTAGCATCAGGTATCGTCCTATAGAGCTTGTTAAAGTACAAAAAAAATATATTTTTAAATTTTTTTTTTCATTATGATGAATGGAAATCAAAATCATTCTTAAAATGCCGATAGTTCAAACAACACTTTTAAAGAAAATTTTAAGACTATCATTGATGCTAAGTAGCTGATTTCATAGTTTTCGACCGCCCGAATAAGTAACTTTCTGCGGCAAATCTGCAATATTCAAAAATCTTAAGTATAAATGTAAACACAGCGATTTTTTTTTGGAAATAATTTTAAATGTTTTAACTCTTAAATTTTGTTTATAAGCCTGTAACTCGTAAATACTAAAAAATACGATAAAAAATTGTGTCCGAAGGCTTTTCTTTTTGAATTGAACTTTCTATGATAAATTATTTTTCTTTTATCAATTCATTTTTCTGGTATTGTTATTGCGAAAAATTATTAATAAAATTATATTTTGGTGGTTTATAAAAAATTATTCTAATGATCTATATAATATCCAAAAACTTTCTAAAGATTACACTGAAATTTGATGTGCATCGTGACTAATTCGAATTTCATTTCTGCAGTCTGGAAAAATTATATTTAAACAAAAATACAAATACAAATAAAAGACGATAATTTTTAATAACAGCATCTAGAAGGTTAAATAAAATAGTAGACGTAGGTCACTGCTTAAATGTTAGATTGAAAGATAAATGCGATTTTTGGAATCATCTGCTATTTTTTGTAAATATAAAAGAGTTTTATTAGTCTTACGTCCGAAGTAAAAATTGATATTCTATGATATTTTATTAATTTAAAATAGAATGTTTTAATATAAATCTTGGGCAATATCGGACAAATGGGAAATTATTAAACAAATCTTGAGTAAATGTTAGAAAAATGTTAGGGAAATGCAAGATTGGACAAACGTTTCTGACAGGTTGAACAAATGTGAGTATATATAAAATAAATGACAAACTTTAGACCAAAATAAGTATTTGTATAAACAAATTACTTTGGAAGTAATTGCTTTAATTTAAATAACTTTTTGTTGCGTATCAGATGAGCTTAGAAAACAAAAAGCTTCTTGCTTTTGAAGTGAATTACATAAGAGACCGGGAAATAATCTGCTTTTAACATTCAAAGGGCTAGATTCATTTCAGTGACGGACGACGAAGGTCCTTTTTATTGCGAAAGCCTTCTTGTCGACAAAAAGGAGAAAATTTGAAAATAATTTCAGGAAATTAATTTCGTAGTCTGTCTCCCCTGGGACATTAACTGCTACCTGATTGTTATTCGCGACATTTGTCATCCGTCGGAGGGAGCTCCGTCAGGTGAAGTGGCCGGTCTTAGCCATTAGGGGTAATCGTAAAACGTAACTTCACCCTTTTCAGCGATCAAAGATGAAATATTCATTGGCCCATCGGAAGGTACAAAGGAGACGGGGGGGGGGGCGGTTCGACAACAGCATGAACAACAAAATGCCACTAAAAAGAAGAAAGTACCAAAACTGACAATTTTTGGGCAAATTGCTCATTTCGCGAAAAATATGGTGAAATTTATTATTCACAAAAATCCTGGAGGGTGTTCATTGCTGGGACAGTATCCGCCCGAAAAACGTGACTGTGTGGGGAAGCTCTGGTTTGTTTCGATGGGTTCAGGCCTTATGAAACTTAGGCGACCGAGTGACATCGCGGGAGCGATCCAGCCGCCTTTATATGCAGTCCCATCGGGTTGGTGTGAGATTGCTGAAATTACCCCGTTTGAAGTTTATTACAAATTTAAGTTACTCTAAACTTGCGAATGGCGGCCTCCACGTGAATAATAATGAACTGCCTTGACAAGATACAGCGCGTATCTTCACGTGCTTACATTTTTCGAAAAGTTTCATCAAAGGTTTACATTTTTTATGATCATCCAATGCATTTTTTACGATACCTTCACGTTTTGCCCTAGTTAATTTAAATCATTCTTTTTTACAGCGTTTTAGATACAAGTTTTAGAGCACTGTGGAGTACCAATGTATACAAATAGGTCGACTCTAAAAAATTTACATTTTTAACGCTTTTTAAATAAATTAGTTTGTTTTGAAGTTATAATACGTCAGTTCAATAAAGTTAAATAGATTTGCGCTTTTTGAAAACAAAAAGTACTTTTCAGTAATGAAATGGGGTCGATTTTCAGTATAAACAAGTTAAGACCCGATTTAAAAAAAAATACCTACAAAATGGAAATAAAAACACACATGGAAACACAGAAAAATTTAAAAATATAAAAATGAATTTCATAAGTGGCAACGATATACGACCGATTTTATTCGGTAAAATAAAATTCAATCCAAAGTTTCTAACACTATTTTAAAAATAGACTTGAAATAAATAAATACTGTTTTTTTAGTTTTAATTGCACTAGCGTAGCTCGATTTTAGTTTTTCCACTCCTTTATTAAACCTGATTTTAATTTTTATATTAGGCAAATTCATAATATCATTTAAATCTATTAAAATATTTGTGAACCTTTAACTACAGAACATTTATTATCGTTTTAAACTTAAATATTTGCTATTCTAGTGTGTTTATGACTAGTTGTAGACATTCGGCGTACGTAGCACAGACAGTCCTTTTTCCTCCACGATAATAAAGTAATAAAACCAAAATCATTAATATTGGCGGTCTTTTTTTGCACGGTTTTCGTTTTATACAGTACGCATCTGCGGTGTAAAAAGAGACCGAGGTGTATTTCAGTACATCGTTTATATAAATTTTTTTCAAAATTCCAATAGGTATAGTAAAATTTTTACAGTCGCTAAGGCTATTTGGAATGTAAAGTTGTTCCATGTTATTGAAATTACTCCAACGGAAGCAGTAGACAATCATTATAAGATTGTTTTCTGCTCATTACGAATTCGGAATCTAACATATAACACTAATTTCACTAAGTTCTTATATCATAAGAGAAAAATAATTCATACTGTAAAAATCGTAGTTTTGCTAGTCTTTGAATCAGTAAGATGCGTCATGCTATAAAAATAGTCTTTTGACTTATATCTAAAGAATGTTAGCCGGTCTTTTAGATTTTGTGAATTTTACATATCTAACCCCAAGGTTGCAAAATTCAAGCACTTATAAATTTCAGAAAAGCAAAATTTGATTTTAATTTGTCAAAGTTCATCATTGTGAAAATCCTGATGGTGGAATGAAATCTTTTTAGAGATTCGGATTTTGTTTTTGCGGAAAATAAGTATTATTTTTTTAAAGCCCAAAATAGCAGCGTTACACCTATCAATTATTACATACATTATTTATTGAAACGTTTGATATTAAATTAATTTCAGCTTTTGCCTGAATTAGGTTACTTTATTGATCTGTGTATGAACAAATGTATGTAAGTTTTATTGATAGAAATTACTTAAAAAGTAATAAGTGAAGTTCTATTGATACTGATACTGAAATATAGCCAACACACGACTGCTACAAGGCGCTTCTAGAGTAATATCCGTCCCCTACATTATTGCAGGAAATAATGAGTGCTTGGTCAGAAATATGGCCCTGAAATCTCATTACACTGGGTAAACATGTTAACTGACCCCTATTCTTTTGAAGACAAATGAGAGCGCAACTCGACGGCGTACGACTGGCCAAGAATTATGTGTCCATGAACAAGGCCGAAGGACGCTCTATCGCTTCCGGAAGCAATTTCGACTGCAGCAACGCACAGGATCTTCCGTCGCCCCGCTGTCGAGAGGTTAACCAATTCTTGGGTCGTGTCCACTGTCATCAATTTGGGGCCTACGAGCCCTGAGAAAATAATTCCTCAAAACGAAGTTGGAGGAAGAACAGTTGGAACAGTGGACGAAGGGTCAGGTAATCTCGCGTGACGGCTTTCTTACAATTTGTCAAACTGAGAGGGTGTCATACTGAAACGTGTGCAATGCCCCGCGCTGCGTGACACTTATGAAAGTGATAGGTGAGGGCTTTTCTTTCGAATTCAATTAGGCATACATTGCTGCACTCCTTGGCCTTCGTCAGTTAATTGAATTCCTAGCTCGATAGTATCCCTTGAGTTCTTCAGACGCTAATCTTGATTATAATAAATCCTGAGAGGTTCGCCCTTATGCGAAAGCTTCTCCAGTTCGAGGGTCAAGAAAGGGTTAGAAAATATGTCACGTTTCTTCTACCAGGGAATGTAATTTCTTTTCCTTTGATGCATTTACGTGAGGGCGCTAAGACTATTAAATGAGGTGAAAATTTTTATAGGATTTTCCGTGCTGCGAGTATCGAGGTGAAAAGCCTGAGTAAAATAAATAAATTATCTCCTCGCCTAGTAAAAGGAATTGGAACAAATTGGCTTACCTTCCCAACCCTTAGAGAGTTTTTCAGAATTTCAAAGTGGCATAAAATCAATTATTTAGGAGTGCATTTGCCTATTATTGCTTTTGACTTAATGATAGAGCTTCCCTGACATATTGTCAAACATAAAAATTATAATTCTGTTTTTCTTTAAAAAGATGAAGATGAAAATGACAGTGGGCCTTATAGAGGAAGAGATGTGGAAGGATGTGCTGTTGTTAAAGCATAACAGGAAGTATACTTAAACGATATCAACATGGATTTAGTCTTTATATGGAACATTGGAACAATAAAAGGAACGATTTTATAATTAAACTTTCCATCTTTTATATTTTTGAAAAGCAACAAGAAATCCACATGGAGTATATACAAATATTTGGATTACTTGAGACCGATTTACACTGAACCTGAAAAACACAACATTGAGAGACTTTACATACGGAAGTAATAAATAAATGATCTATTTTGTTACACACAGTTGACATTTTTCTAAAGAATCCTATTCTACTATACAAAAGAATAGTATTTCTAAGATCAAAAGAAAAAAAAAAATCGCGTGATAAAAGTTTCTTGATACAAAAGAAATTCTTTTCCTGGAATAGTCGCGTAGAAGAATAGCAACTAAAATAGGGATTTAGTTTTTACAACTCTATCATTAAACTTTAGGGAAAAAGGAGGGTCTGTAAAACTTCCAGACCTTCAGGCATTTTTACTTTCGTCTGGAAAACCCATAATATAGCCAAAGTAAATCTTGTGCCCGGTGTTCCCCATTTCCCTGCGTCATATCCCCTTGACTGTTACAACCGTCATCGACCAAACAAACACTTATAGCTTTGATGTCTTGATGAAGTCGCCTGAGCAAAAAATCTTTTAGTAGAACTTTAATATTCGTCATTAGGTGTTTACCTAGCAGAGTAATTGTTTTTGATGATTCCTTTTGTGAGAAATTTCATTATTAAGTTTTACTTTCAGCTCAGAATTAGTATTGAAGATTACGTTACTATGGTCTTACTACTATGATTTTTTATTGATCTAAACTTGTTTATGACTTCAAAACTTTCAAAATAAGAACATATACCACGTAATTATTATTTACATACTACTGAAAGGATCGATCTTCTATAGTTAAATTTAATGTAATTAGCAAAGAAGAAAAAGATCAGTATTTTAATCATAAAAACTGCTATTCTGTACAAATTTCAATTTGCGCCAAGTACTTTTCCTTACTTGCGTAAACTTATGAAATTTTCTTACGTAATAGAACAAATTTGTACGAAACCTTCCCTGTGGTTACTCTGAAGCTTATATAAACTGTAGCTATTTTATAACCTTTTGTTTGTCTGATCTTTTTTATTATATAATTGTTATTTTAACATACTCAGACTATTAAATTCATTGTTGTGGAACAATTATGTAAGGTACTTGAATGTAGTTGCCAACAAATGCAAGTATTTTGTAAAACCACATTTTTAAAATAAATTTTAAAATATAATAAATACAAGGAATATTTAATTCAAGCATAATTCATATTCATTTTAGTTAATTTTATGAATTCACGCACGAGACGACGATTGAAATACTCAAGATTTGGGTAGACATTCAGGGGTTCAGATTTACATTATCTGGCTTAAATATAATTTTCCTAAATTGCAGCACATTGCTCCTACATCAAATTAATTTATGGCTCAGCAACCACAGTCTCGTTTTTATCATTGTACCTCCTTAAAAGTTGCTTTTCCGCTCGTGGTAGTCAAATTGTTTGTACTGTTCCGCATGAATGGGAATTGTACTATACTTGAAAGATAAATTGTGGCTTGTGGGTTTAGCTAAGTGAGTTCATAATGTCTCAACTGCTTTTGCTTAAAGTTTTCACGAAAAATGTCTTTCAGTTGAGTTTTGAGAAGTCTGCCAGAAGTGCATTCCATCACCATTCCCGTCAGACTGCAGAAGAAAGAAACTACGTTAAAAACTTCACTTGTCTAGGAAACTGATCTCCAATTTTAAAGAGTTCTCAGTTCCTGGCGCAATCCCGGCAAATCAAGTCATTTAGCACTAATGCATTTCACTAGACGGAAAAGTAATTTCCCAGAGATCCGCGAGTTGCTGGCTTTATGCCTTCTTTGTTCCTGAAATTTCCCTTAAAATGTTTCAGTTGTGAATTTTTATGCAAATATTTGGCCCTGTACACAAATTTGAGCATTCGACAGAAACATCCTTTGAGTGGCTCAGAAATTTGCTTTTAATGGATTCGTACCGAAAAACGGAGAAATCCAAGAATCAAGGAAGACTACGAAGTTGCTCGGTTTGTTCGTCCTCCTCCTTTTTTGTCCACTTCTTATGGAAAGCAACCTTAGCCAGTTGCGATGTTTTCGTCTCGAATCTTTTTAATACTGCTCCACTGGAGTGCTTCATCCTGGCGAAGTGTTGGGGAGCCGGTTACATTTGAAAATTTATGTGTTTAAGCAGAAGTGTAAATCTGTCCCGAAGCACATGATATATAGTGGGGTGTATGTGTATTTCCAGGATAATATGTTTCTCAGCTAAGACATTTGCTACGAAAGTGGTTACATATGTACGCTCGGGTGGTGTCTTTCACTTTTTTCTGCCGGATTTTCTGCCACAAGCAAGATGTTTTACAAGATGGAGAATTTCTTGGCCCGAAACCAACACAAATTTATTTCCTAAAAATGTTATGTGATTGTTTAAAGAAAGCACCTATGCTGTACTATCCGGCAAAAGAAAACTTTACTGTTAGTTTTCATAAAGTTGAACATTTGAACATTTTTATTTATTAATGGCGAGGAAGTTTCCCGTGCATTTCCTGCAGCAAGGTGTTCCAACTTAAATTAAAGATTAACCCAATTCCGAGTTTTTCAAATTTATGGATTCAACTGGTCCATAAATAGTGTGACGCTTTTATAGAGGTAAATATTTAGCTAAAAGGTCAAGTTGTGTCTTGCATTTTGAAATAAAATAAATATAGAATTGGGCTTCAAAGTTTCTAACTTTTCATATATTGAATTTAAGTCATACTTTTAGAAATGTTTCATTTTTTTATTACGTAGGTGTAATTTCTTTGGATATTGTAGTTTTCCTATTCTTACCTCTATTTTGCAAAAGACATAACTTCCAGTAAAGAAAGGTATCTAGTAATTTAGTTTGCATTAAATAGATAACAACGATATGATTTTAAAAAAAAAAGAATCGTAGTTCTCCGTCTTAACTAAGACTAGCAAAATAAAACTTACAATTTGAAAAATATCACCTTTCTCGTGTAAAATTACACCCTTTTTCGTTCGAATGTTTGTACTTTTACTATTTTTGATAAAAATTGTTTCAATGCTAGAAACATTTTAAAATTTTAAATTGGAATTATTAAAGTTTTACCCGTTCTTTTACTTTATGTAATTTTTAAAAAAACTGACTTTGTCGTCATATATAATTTTTTTTTTTTTTAAATCCATCATTTTCCGCTAATAATTATGTAAAATAATGAAGGTAAAATATCCTTTTTCCAAAAATTAATTTGTAAAATGATTAAATTTTCTCTGTGCTCTTTGTGGTTTTCAAAAAAGTTCTAGGAAAAATCTGAAGGCACTCAGCCCTCAAATTAAAGTCGCGCATGAGCAGTTTTCTTTTAATAGTAAACTTAATATTTAAACTAAACCTAATAATTCTTTTTTTATTCAGTGTAAACATACCATTAAATTTATTTTCTCTTATTTCCTGTAAAACAAAGTGTATCAATTAACACAAAGGATTATTATTTCGACATTTTTTTTGAAAACCTGTTTTGGGTTCATTAACTCATAACTCTTAATTTATTTGAATTTAGTTCGAAAAAGCACTCAAAAAATCCTTTAAAATAACCCCTTAATCTTAATACCATTAATCAAAATGGAAATGGGATCCGGAAAGTTTGACTGGCGTCTGTAGATTTTCAAACACATATGAGTTGCCCGACCTTATCCACTGTGGGCATGTAAACTCTGTTCGCAGCATTTTCAATGAATGTTGACGGTAATTAGGCTAAAGACATTTCCAAATCGACGATCCTGCTCGTATCCAGAATGCGTTACACCTTTGCATATGACATAAATATCAATTTAAGAAAAGCGCACTTCTAGGCATGATTTTCGTTGTACGTACGCGCTAAATGGACATATCCTGTTCGGCACACCACTAATCCCCCGAGAGGTATAAACCGCCATGTCACATACGATTAAGTAGGAGCTCCTTGCTCCCACTGGGAATTTTGATTCAGGTGATTCAGGCACTTTAGATGGAGGGCCTGGAATCTCTTCGAGAGGGAGTAGGCCCATTAATATCGATCCGGTAGCCATATTTACTGATCACCCCTGTTCTTGAGATACACCCCCGATAATACAATTGAAGGCTTAATATTTGATGAAGTTTAATAACGCCGGTAATGAGATAGGTTGTCGGTTGTCCGCTTCCCGCCTAATGTCATGTGATTACGGCTAAAGGCATCAAGTCAAAATCGTCTCCCGGCCGTGATTATGGGAAGGGTGTCCCGATTTTAAAAGCCAACAGCAATCTTATTAATTATTTAAGCATTTTGCATTAGGATATTATTTCACTGTTTGAATTGGAATGGGATAACCTGCGGAAGCTAATGGAGTGGCCCTGCCTTTTTAATTGACAGCAGATTTAACCTAATCAAACCCAAGTTGAATTAACCTTTCCTGATGGGACAATTGAGTGACACTTGCCAAGAAATATTAAATTTACTTTTGGTCCAATATGACATGGGTACCAGTTGTTGTTAGCTCATGATTTGAAAAATTTCCGCTTTTAGTCTAACGAACTGATTCGGCAATATTGGACGCTCTTTTCACTGTCATTTCTAGTTAATAAATTAAACATAGTACAAAATTCTTGACAATCTTTTAATTTAATATGAGTGTTTAAGCCAATACGAGCAAACGATTAAAATGTAGAACCACTTTCATAACATTTGTACAAACACGTGAATATGGAATAAATAATAGAAAAAATTAAACTTATCACTAGTGAAATTCAAAATCAAATAGCATATTACATTAAAACATGTTCAGAGTTTAAAGCAAATAGAATTTTTTTGAAAAACACTGCTAAGGATTCAAAGGCTAGTGAGAGTATAATTCGTGCGTTGGGAGTTCCGTACAACAAACAAATAAATTAAGGCGAATTGGAATTATAGAAAATTGGAGTTACATCAATTAGGTCATTAGCAATTAATCGCTTTTTTTATAAAGTAAGGTATTAGGGGTAATTTTTACCAAAGTTTTAATACTATTAAAGACTTACATGGATGTCAAGAAAAATAGGGGAGTATTTTTTAAAACAAAATAAAAATGCACCACCATTTCTAACGAATCTTATTTATATACGATAAACCACGTGATTAATTTGTGAAGACAAAACTTTCCCAATTGTTAAGAAAAATTCTGAAATGCTAGACTAACGCGGGAAGTACAGTAGCCTGCAGCAAATGACTATACAAACGAAAGTAAATGTGTTTGCTTATACTTTGTAAATTTCTATTATTTGTGATGTATTCAAATACAATTTAAGGAACAACTTCGGGGCAAAAAAGGTCATATAATCCCTAATCCTAAGCGCCGAACCCTCTTTTCTTTCAGTGCTGCTTTCTTGCGCACTAGCTACAAATCTAAAATTGTTCTTAAAAGTGATCTCAGCATGTAGCACTGCATGTCATCTAACTGACAGCTATACTTTGGCTAAAAAATGTTCCGTCTTTTCATTTTACTTTGACACAAAATTGGCTGGGTCGACGACTATATCAAAGGTTCGAGGGAATCAAAACCTTTTATGAAAGAGCAGCCTAAATATGGAAAACTAAACAAAAATTACAGGAGGGGGACTTCAAAGGAATAATTTTGGAACGGCAAAATATTTTAGCCATTTTCAAAGGTTTTTTGTATAAAGGTAGATGGAGGCGACATAACGTGCAGATTGTAGAACGTCTAACTTCTAAACTAACAAAGGATTAATGTTTTATTAGTGGAACAGGGATTTCATATTAATTTATACCAGAAAACCAAAAGTTTTAAAGTGATCCGCGAATTTATAGAGATATACTCACCTGCAAATGTTTTGCTTGGAATTCCTGTGGAAGTAATTCAGAATTTCAAAATTTAGAAAGTTTACAGAACAAAAGATACGCCTGCGTACGTTTAAAACAATAACTAGTATATTATTATTATAGTATAACTATAATTACTTCGCTATTTTGATTTCGAACTAGTTTTATGTTAGTATATACAAAGTATGTAACTTTACATTAAATTTCAACCACACGTTCTTACATTGTTTAATACAAAAATTTGTACACTTAGTCTTTATTTAGATAAATGTAAACAAGTTTATTTTTTTTATTATTATTTTATTTCTAAATTTTTACTGTTTTATCAAGTGAATTTACATGAATTAAATGATATATAAAAAATTAGAAAGAAAAGACGTTTAAACGCAGTAAATCCTTGAGAATAGTTAAAATTTTTATACATTTTTATTTTTAAATTAATTTTGAAACCAATATTTTCCACAATTTTTATTTAAAATTTTAAAATCACATCTTTATAACTTTTCAATTTGCGAAAAGATAAAAATAAGGAACTTTTAAAAATTTGTTTCTATTTACATTGTACTGTGACTGAATAAATGAATAAATTGGAATCTTTATAAAGAGTTTGAATACAATTTAAATATTAAGAAATGGTAAAGATCCACAAAACATCTTGAATATAATTCTGCCTTCATAAAATTTCATAAATTCAGATTATTCCGGGGAAATTCGTTTTATTTTCGTATGCAGATTGTCAGATTTTATATCGTAATGATTTAATTTTATTTACCTTTACGAACTCTTATATTTAAGTTTTAAAGGCTTCTCCACTATGCCTAAATTTAATTTTAAAAATAAAAGTGAAAAAATAAGTGTTTTTCATAAATGTTTCTTTAAGTCTTATGCCTATTTTTAACTTTAGCTTTTAAGAAGTATTCCTATACATTTTAGTAATAAAATTAAAACCTGGTTTTTGAATTTACACCCAACCCTTGCTAAGGGGTCTTAAGAAACTCAATATAGCAGTTCTTAATGAAAAAAATGAGAAGGATGTTAAATGTATTTTGGTGAGTAGGAAAATATGAGACATTTCGCTTGATTAATTTTTGAAAATTATGGAATAAATTTGAATGTAAGAAAATTCCTTTTTCGTTTGCCTTCCTTTGTTTTGCTAAGTTTTGGATGGATGTTAAATTGTAAGAATTCAAAAAAGTCTGTAGTAAAATTACTGGTTTTTTAAATTATTCCTGTATTAACGCACGATTTCTGAAAGCTTCCTAAATATCTTCCTAAGCTACATCCATAAATTCGTACATGGAACAGTTATGACCTCCGAGTTCAATGAAACCTGCAGGATTTATGTCTCGTCGCGGCAAAAGAGTGCGTAAATCGGAAGACATGAACGTACATGAGAAAAATGCAAGTAATAAGAAACTAGAAAGCAGCCTGCGTCGGTTCCATTCCGCGGTTCACGAGCTGCAAGGGTGTGATTAACCTGTAATGCGCTTTGAAATCGTATTTATTAAGGAAGGCATTAAGAGGTACTTGCGAGGAGCTCCATCCCCACGGTGCATCTGGGCGCTTGGTGCGGTTCCATAAAAACAGCCCTCGGAACATAAATAAGTAAACATTTGATAAAACCTCGAAGCCAGGCGTCAAGGAACACTTTGCCACACATTACGTGTCTATGGCGCTCCCGAGCTCCGAGCCCTGCTGGCTGTCGTCTACCCGAGAATATTCCTGTAGGAGCACCCCGACTGCAGTCCGGGCCCTGCCGGGTAGAGTAGTTCAGAAATATCCCCCTCTCCGGATTCGTCCCGTCGACTCAAGAACACAAAAAGCAGGACGAAGACAATTTAGCGCGGTGGCAAATACTTTTTATGTTTTACACGTAACTTGGTGTTGAAATGAGATCCAATACGACGCACGAAACATGAGACTTTTGTTTAAATTGCTGCTTTAATTTGTCTCGAGCAAGGGGCGCAGGGGCCAAGGAGGGTCTTGAATCGTGCCATCGTCTGTTTTAGAAGGGCTTAATAAAGGCCTACAAGGACGTCGTGTGGATTGTGGATATGCGAAAACAATACCACCGCGAGCGGAAGGAATGTGTGGATGATGTCGGTGTTGACAAACAATATTTTTCACACTAAAGACCCGCGCCTGCACCCACCCGAGTACGGCTCGTCCCCGGAGGCATCGCAATTCTCACACCTCAGGCCTTCAGCATTATGCAACGCTCGAATGCGCCTTATTTTTGCCAAGTGAGTAGGCCGGCCCTTTGTTTATCATCAGAAAGTTTTCTTGTTCTCGTTCTTAAACTTGGCTCGTGGATTGTTTGAACTAATGATTAACTACAAGTGCTATTTTCATTTCTTCAAGTGCTCTATTATAGTCCTCTGATTGTTGCAATTATAACAAGAATCCAACATCTCTGGCACAATGGGATTAGTTTAATAGTTTTTGTCTCTAACCATTCGTACATTTCGATTTAGCTTTACTGCAAATGGTCTCTTACAAACAATGGAAGTAATAGTTGATTTTTTAACCGTTTAACAAGAATTAGACTATAGTTAATGAAGTGAAATATTATAATTTGGAGCATCGAAATATCAGACCCAAAAATTGTTTTTGTAAGTGCCAGGAAACAGAAACAGAAGGCTGGGTTCTAGAATTTTGTGTAATGCGGCTCCAGTGACATGAAAATCAGAGTGATTCTCTTTTTACATTTTTATAAGCCTGTCACTACCTTTCACAGAATAAATCTTTTCTTCCAATTCAAATCATTTAACAATTTTTATTGCTGAATTGTTGAAAATCGTGTCTTTAACATTTTCACAATTTTCCTGATTTTAAGCTTAATCACAAGTTTTACATTCCATAGATAAATAATCGCGATAAATTGTAGTTAATCTAGTGTTCTATAGCTCTTAGACTTCCGTGCTTAATTTGCTAAAATGGTACGCTTTTGTGATTTTACGATTCTATTTGTGCCGTATTTTATAGTTAGAGCCCTCGTTATGTACCGAGAAAGTTGGACATGCGTTCCTTAAAAAGGCTAGTGCTCCAGGATCTGCAACGACGTCACTTCATAATTATTTTTTTATTGATTTTATTGATTTTATTGATACGATGAATTCTGATGGCTTCATTAAAATACGTTACAGCTTTTCCGTAAAAATTCTGGAATTATAAGGGTAAAGATGGATTTCGATAAGTGTCGTTTAACTTTTATCATTTAAAGAAAGAAATAAGATCCGAATGTAAATTAATTGTAAACTGTCTAAAGGAAAGTTTTCAGTTAAAAAGAGTATGCTATTAAGATTCCTGCTATTTCAACACTTTTCCCTCCGTCCCTCTGTTGAACATCGACGGACAAATATCTTAATAGTTTCTCATGTCGTTGCATTTAAGTTGTAGTACTTTAAAGCAAAGATTTTATCGCAATAGCGCTCAAGACCTATTTGTTTTAAAGTGCAGCGTTACGATCTGTCTTCCGGTGCAAGAAGAACATTGCGACAAGGAGCAAGCTAGAGCCAAATATTAAGAAGAAATGGCAAAGATTCCCGGAAAAAGGCACCATGAAGTGTTCATAGGTCGCAAGAAGTGACAAAAAAGGCAAAAATTGTTAAAGGAATTCCCTTTAGAGGGCAAAGAAGCCAAAAGAAAAGGAAGTATAAAAAAAAAGTCGACAGACTGCTTAATACCTTGGCCCTCTCTTCTTGTAAACCCCATCAGGACTTGCGCACTCTTCGTGGCTCTCTTCGGTGGGGAAACTGATCCCGAAGTGTTCCCAGTTTTGCGGACGGTAACCCCAAAATTAGTACAGACTACCGAGACTCTTAAGCCGTCTGTTCCCGGCAGAATTCCCCGGCCGGCCAGACGTCGTCTATTCAGCCGGCGTGCTAATTTAGTACATCGTGGAATACCGCCGTTCGCGGATGTGCGTCGGACCGTGTTTAGAGTGATCTCGCGTTTTCTTAATTCCGGTTTTCTTGATTTAGCCCTTGCAATTCGATTGAGTCATTGTAGTACTGCTTTTTTCTGTCTGACAAAGAGAGGACAGTGACGGTATCGCGGCGCAATCTAGACCGTTGTGAGGTTTGGGTAATCAAAGTGCTTCGCCTTTTTGCACCTTGTGACACCTACTGCAGGCCAGTACTAAGCACCCAGAATAAGGACTCCATTAGCAGGTGCAATTGCCGTGCGGTCGTGATGCGGTCACGGTGGGACATGGAACACTCGAAGGCGGGACGTCGTCCATCGTCCGAAATACGACGAGTGCCGGTCTATCGGTCCACTACCGATTGGCCTGTCGGGTGGAATCATTTGTTAGATAAGTCTGCCGGGCTCCTCGTGACCACCGGTCCGGGATCCCGGGAAGAGAATCCCATCCCGGGTGTATCTACCCCGTTTTGGTTCAAAACTCGTTATGGTGTTCGCTTTCAATTCAAATGAAGATTGATGATGGAGCTTTCATGCTCTAATAAACTCCTGAAGAGGTTTCGCCCGGATTAGGGTTTCGTTAGCCGTTCTAATGAATGTGGCGATTCCGCAGACAGACAAATTCCGATAAATAAATGGCCGGCCGACGGTCGTAATCCTTGCTGAGGCTCCCTAAATCGCGGATCTCTGAATATTTATTCTGGCCAACTACAGGAAATGATGTCGTCAAGTCTGCCTTTCTGTCTGCTTGCCTGTCTGTCTTTCTGTCCGCTCCACCAGTTCAATAATCGTCTCCGAAAGGACTTTCGTTTTCGTCTGCCCTTGCATCGGCTTTTGTATTTTCGAACTTGTTCACGTTCACTGATGTGCTTTTGACTGCTTTGATCCTGCCGAATTAATTAATTTTCCTCCGCGAATTTGTTCTCGACGAAAAGTTTATGTTTTGTGAATTTTGCTCGAAAGTCGTATCGTTCCGATTAATTTAATCCAATTCTCTCCAAACGAGTTGCCAGGAGATTGGGGACTGGGAATTAGCGCCTGTGAAATTTCAGTGACTGACTCCAATTCAGTTCGTGGTAGCTTCTTGTTGAGATATGAAAAAAAAAAGTTTAACGCACATTCATTTACGCTCAAAAGTCTCAAAGGCACAAGAATCCGTCTCTGATTAATTAAAGTGCCAGCTCGAGCTACTTTTAGTCAAGCAATGTTGAGCATGTCCGGGATCAAAACACAAAAGTGCTATGGTAAAGACAATTGTTGATAGCGGACGGGCTGGTAATGTGAAATCCTTAGTATCTCTCATGTGTTTTTAGCAGTATCCGACCTAAACCACCCCTCCCATTTGGGAAGAACGGGATAATGCGTATTTAACTCGTTCAAGGATTTCTTCTTGGTTCGTCAACTGAAGAATGAAGTGAAGAAGAAATCGATCTTTTAAATCATACCTGAACATTTGTTACAGTAACTTTCATTAAACTCGTAATAACGACATACTGAGGCCACTTGGATGGGAAGTTATAGTATTTGTTATGACATTTTTTGTATTTTAATTTTTAAATATAACAAAAAAGCAGAACTTTCTCATTTGAAAATTTTAAGAATTCGTTTAACCATTCTGTTGCTTCTTTTCTAATATCAAAGTCTTTAATTTTTTGTTAGAAGCAATTTCATTCCTTATAAATACAAATATATTATCACAATTTTATCGGAGAGGTTGTCATAGCCTAAAAAAATAAAAAAAGTTTCGATATCACGAAATGTGTTTACGAAGCTTTTTAAAAAAAACTAATTATTCTTTAATTACCTCCTAAAGGTCTACCTGACCTTAAAGGAAAATTCACATTTTTGCAGTGCCTTGTTTAATAACTTTTTTTCTTTCTTTAGTCAGTAAATTTTAGAATTTCTATTTTCTTCTAGCTTTTTCTTCCATGTGCACTCTTAATTTTAAGAGGAAAAAATAACTTGAAAAGACAATGTATTTGTTTTTTTTATTTTAATTTTTTAAACAAACATATTTTTAAAATTATAATTCTGACAGAAAATATGTTTTCTGTAAGATCAAACATTTATTTTAACGTTTCCAAATCTCGTTTGTTTCATTAATTAACTGATCATTTTTTTAAATTAACTTGATAAAATTTAATCCTAGAACTAATGCATAAGATAGGGAACCATCTCAGTTGCACTTCAATTTTATCTGCTAGACTTATTCTGCCCTTCTTTGCAGAAATTCAATAAAAATAAAAATAAGATATTTTGCAGCACAAAAAGTAGTTGCATAAATCTTTACATACTTAATTTAACTAAACCTGTCGTCCTTTCACTTATTTACTACAAAAATGGAAAGGTTATTTTTGGGCCATATTTTCAATGTAATATGCTCAATCGTCTACAAAAATTACTTTTTAAACTGAAAACATTAATTCTAAAATTTTTTAAAATATTTTTCAACAACAATAATTTCTATTTATTAAGACGTTATTTTAAAACAACAGTTTTTTCAGATTTTGATTTACAAGTTCACACTGTTTAAGAAAAAATTTATACGATTTACGTAAAATTAGTACATTGGGATTTATCTTGAATTAGAAAGAAAAGAAGGAACTTGGCTAGGACATGGCAGTTTGATTTCAGTGGTAATGAAACTACTTGTATAACTGTCCTGGAAGACATCCAGTGGTGAATTTTTGTACAGGACACATTTTTTCCATACACTAGCCTCTATAGTGGAATCGGAACTGTTTAGGTAATTAGGCTGAAATAACGTAGTAGTATTTCTAGAACTAGTTATCTTGCCGAATGGACAACAATATAAGACAATAAGATGTGCACACAAGTATTTTAAATAATCTATTTTCAAAATATTTCTATTTGTTTGATCAGGAAATACATCACGCAAAGTTTCACGGCTAATTTCCGCTATATTTCACGAATGGTACTAATTGTAAGAAAAATTATAACTCGGCTTTCTTCAGACGCCTTCCTTCACAAAATTAAATCGGTGTGAAATTCATAAACCATAACATGAATGAGGTAAATTTCCACGCTTGGTTCGAAAAGAAAGGGCGCCGTGAGTCGCTGAGCATCCACGAGTGGAAATTTTCATTTTGAAACCACCAGCCCCGGTCGTGATTCATTCGCAGACCTTCGTTGCTAATAAGGAGCGTGTCAGTCCGCGGAGGGCGCGGGGCAACACATGGCAATTAAGGGAACCCTGTAACCCCGTAACTTGTGCAATAACCGTTAACGAACGCTGACAAGCAGTTAAATACTTGTAATCTTATAAGCTATCCTCCTGAGTTTTCGGTCGGAAAAGCCGATGAAAGCCGGGAGAAAGCCCGTCTTAATCATTTAACCCAAAGACCATTACTCGGACTAACACTCTGTGTAAAAAAAAGGAAACATAGGACCCTCCCGAAAATCTTTTTGTTTGCAAAAAAGATCACCAACTGGTAAGAAATTAAACCTTTCGCACCCCTTTTTCCGTCCAAATAAGCAAAACAGGAACCCTCTCGGAAAAGGTAGTAGACACAATGGCTAAAAAAAGGAAGAAATGCCAAGCAACCCCTAGGTTGCAGAAAATGTTTCCCAACACGACCGTGGCCGCACCACCGCACCGCCGCCAGAGCAGTAGGGCAGCCACCAAGTGCTTTCATTACATTTTATGCAGTGAACTCCTCCGTCGTCCACCGATATCTTCTTCTTCTTCGTGTTCCCAGTCTGAAAGGCAGAAGGGAAGAGTCCTCTCCCACCATCCTCACCCGCGGATGGCTGGGAGAAGACAATTGGAGAAACCTGCTGTGTGCCGTGCTACACACTTGGTGGTTTCTTCTTAGCTTTAGTGATGGCTCACCTTGCTGCGAACCTGGGTCCAGAGTATCTGGTTACCGGGTGAAGTCTTCTACCTTTTGGGAGGCAAAATGTAGAACGTTGCTCGCCAACCTGAAATGCTCAGGATTTAGAGCGCAAGCGTTCTCAGTCCTGAGCAGGAGCTCACTGACATGAACCTTATTCTCGGTATCTAGCGTATAGGTTGGCTAAATGGGGTGAAAGTGAACCCGCATGTGGAGGATCCGGAGAGCGCGTAAACTGAGTAGTGGTGAAGGTTGGTGATGCTAGGGGGTGCTCTGGCTGGTCCCGAAAATAAACAGGGAGCGACTTCAGGCGCCTCTGAGAACGACGACATCTATACATCCGTGTCCCAGTGGCAAGGACTCTAGAAGTTGGAAGAACAGATGATAGCGCTCGAAGAACCAAGTGTTTAATAACAACCGACTCAACTCAGATTGAGCCAGTCTAAATGTAGAATCGCGACGGGAGAGTTGCCTGCTTCGGTCGGTCTAAGGATGGGCGTCCAGGAAAGGTGTTAAAACTTCCGGCGGTGGTGATATCTTACCTTGGCTCTGTGTGTGCCATTTGGTCAATCGGTGGCGACTATAGTGTGATTTCTTAAGTAGTGCGGGCAAAGAAAGTTCGAAGATGGATGAAGACACCTGAGTCCCCCAACCAGTAGTGCTCTGCTAGACATGGGAGTCACAAGATCTATGGTCTAGTGAGTCTTCAAATTCGTGTATACCTTATGCGGGAGACGAAGACGAGACGTGTCTGTCTAGTGTCCGATGTAATTTTTACTGTTAACAAGTAAAAGAAATATTTCTTGTAAGAAAGCAAAAATGTGCAAATACGTGATCAATTTGTGTGCCCTCCTTGCCGTAACATTTGTGGATAACGCGTTCAGCGACTACGAGAACACATGGAATCTCTACTATGAACAGCCCTGCTGCGGGAGTACTAACGGTCAGCACCACATAAGACACCATAGAGGTAAAGTACATCTTAAGGCTATATTCCCTTTTTCGCTCTTTTGTCTAAAGGCTCCTTTGCTTTAAATTGTCCGTACGTGACGACGACGGCCGGCGCTTACTACTAGTAGGATTTTCGCTTTACTACTTCACGAAAGGTAACCATAGGGTATTCGGGGGCTTAACTGCCAAGGTCCTCCTCGGGGACCCTTGTTCTTCCCGTGAAAATTCACACGTCGGGACATATACACGTTTTAGCGCTAAGTTTTGGTCGATGTAAGGGATCAAACTTAATGGTACAGGAGAGCGAGTAGTTGGTAAATATTTTATCACCGAAGCGGGTTAATTGCGAAATACGGGAGCTCTGCTCCGAAGAAGGAGTTCCACATGCTCCTTAAGGAACTATGGGCAAGTAATGTACGTAGAGGACACAGTTGATACCGGGGATTTCCCAGGGCATATAAAAAAGAGTTGTACGAGGACTTCCTTAAATAAATTGCACACCGACCTGCTGGTACTTTTTTCTGAGTTTGTTACTTGGCGATCTCTAGCACCTGTCCTCTATATGTGCTCCCAGGTACTGTGTCGCCGTCATGCAAATATTTGATTTGTGAGTTGCAGAACTTGCAGAATTGCACCAGCACCTCGTAGGAGTCCTTTGACACGGCTTCAGTTAGCACCCTGTGTCAACTGGCTTTTCGAAAATAAGAGGAACTCAATGGAAGGCATCGTGCATTGAAATTAATTAAACAGAGCAAGGAGTTAACAGTCAAATTTCCACGCGCATCCCGGAACAGTCAACCAGTGAGTTTAAATTAAACTGCAAGACATCCATAAATTCTGGATTCGCGCTAAGTACCAATGCCGAGATGCTCGGTCGTAAGATCCCGTGCCGGATATAGGTTTTCTTCAACCCGACAGGAAAACTTATCTGACTCGTTACCATGAGAAATTTCTGGAGCGGGAAGCGGGAGACGGGGATGCTGCGGTGCGCTCTCATGGGGCTATATCAAGTCGCTGAAATCAATTTTCACTGCGATATTTTCGAGCGGTCTTCGGGGACTGGGGTGAACATAAAATTTTTTACTGGAATGTTTTTATCAGCCCAGGGTGGCACGACTTTAAATGGGGAAAAAACGAAGATTGCTCTTGCTTACCTTTGAAATTAACTGAAACTATGTAAGAGGTTCTCAAAGTGGTTGGGGCTTATCGCTACGTTTAGATGTCTGTTAAAGGAGGGGAACATTTACAAGAATTTTAATTTTAGTCAAAACAAATAAGGAGGTACATTAAAAATTTTGTATAGAGATTTTGTTTATTTTAAATAAATTTTAATTATTTATTTTTTTGAAGCTAAAGCTATTTAAAGAGAAAAAACATGAGATCAATTTGCAATATTTGATGCGCCCATTATTTTGTATTGTATTTTTTAACGAATCTACGACGTGGAAAACGTAAAGAGCGTTTTTACATTTTAAAAAGATTTGAAAGTCATTATAGCAAGGCTACCATATATTTTTTCTTTGGGTTACAAAATTTGATATAAATATTTATTTGAAGATAGGAAAAACTCCAGATTTTTGTCTTTCATAGCAAAAATAAAACACAGGAAAATTTCGTAACATTTTTACTATTCAAAGTCATGTAGAATAATTGAGAATAATTGAAAACACAATTGAAATTCGGAGTCATGTAATTTATTTAGTAATAAAATAACGTGATTTCCTGTTTATCAAAAAACATGACGAAAAACTTTTAATAATTTCGAATAAAATTGCTTCACTCATTCACAATTTAAAATAATCTACAAATTGTATTTGTCAAAATAGTTAGATGTAAGATTCAAACTCAATAATTTATCCTTGAATAATTCTAAAGTAAAATAAAAAGGTTATTGAGCTCGGAAAGACCGGTGATCTTATTCTGATAGCTCCATAATGATTATGACTATTTCCAACTACTAATAAAAACTAATAAGAAAGGTGTAGTCTTCTTAGGTTCCGCACACTTTACTATAAACCTGTGAACATATGCGCTATGAAAAACATTGAATTTTCTTCAATTGTACAATTGAGCTAATTTGAAAGAAAACTTAAATTACTGAAATACGTAACAGATGACACCAAATCATTTAAAGAGTCGCCAATAAAACGTTGAAAAGTTCCATAGGGTGTCTAAACAGCATATGATAAAGCAATATACGGGTCAATTCCATAGATCAAGTAGTAACGTCGATGTAATTGAAATGTTTGATCGCATGGTTTGTGTGTTATCTATTAATGATCGTCTGGTTCGAACGATCAATTCGCTTAATATGAAAAATAAAAGATTTCTTTGTAAAAAAAAAGTCTAAAAAACAGAAAAATTATATTGAAAGGTCTATTGAGTCGTTTAGAAATCTTCCACGAAAAAAGTACCCTGTTTTTAGGACGTTTGAACAAGTTTAATCCTTGGTAAATCTCAGCGATGGTTCGACCTTCGCAAATCGTTAAATTTCAAATGTAAATAGAATATAAGAATAATTTGTAATTTAAATAAAATGCCTGGTATTTCTAATAAATGATGTCCAGTACTACTGAAATTATTCAGCAAATCATTCTATTTTTTTAAACTTGAAATAAAAGTAAAACAATCTTGGAAATGTTTAGTTTCCTTTTATTACTTAACACTAGATTGTCGGAACGAGTCGACTTAACTCACTTACGATTTCATAGTCAAGTTCAAGCACCATGCAAAAGAAATAGAAGTAAGGTCCTTTGTGTTAAAAGTAATATAAAATTTTTCGTAAAATGTATTTCAAAAACATATTCCGTGTAAAAAATGTTCTAAATAAAGTTTATTTAAAATAATATTATATTTTGTTTTTTTTTTCAAAAAACTTCTTTTTTGATGTTTGAATCAAATTCGTGTTAATAGAATTTCCATAGTTTAAATTACAGAAAAATTTATAATTTTATTGTATTAGAATTCACATAAGTACTTTCAACTTAATAAAGAAAAAAACACTAAAATTGCAGCAGTCGCATAATCTGCTTCTTTTAGACGAAATGTAATCAGTTTGTCACATGAACGAAAATGTCAATATAATTGCTCCTAATTCCCCTCGGGAACACACTAGTAAACTAATAAGCGACTTCCTACCGAAGAATTCAATTTTCAATTCTTCCGTGTCACACGTCATGTTCTTCTACTCGTACTCGTAACACTGCGGAAAACATTTTATTCTCTGTTATGCTTTAGATCGATTAAATTTTACTTAAATTTTCTTCAAATTGTATGTGATTATAGGTAACAATAAAATGCAGGTATGCATGCAATCGACAGAACCCTACAGGAATTTATTTTTCTGTATATTTTAAAGTAGAATTCAACTTTAAGTAGGCGTATCTTTTCTCCCACACATTGTCTTAATTGAAACGATTAAAATTTTTCCATTGTTTCAGTATTTCCATTAGTCACGTAATGCTTCTAGACATCTTATAAACTAGCCAAAATAAAAACGAGATATTTCGATGTTGTTGAATGCAACTTCGTCCATAATCATTTGCAAGTTTTTATTTTCATCCAACTCCATGCCTTGCTAAATTCAATTTCTTTCATCCTCGAGTATGTAATTCAATAAAGTACACAATTTTATACGAGCAGCAATGGAAATAATGAAATTAAATGTGCAGCCTAGTATTAAATACTAAATAGGCTAGAACAGATGTCATAACTATGATAATGAACTCTTTGTGTGGCTTTATGACTATTAACTCGAATATTATGCTGTCCCAACGAATACGCTTACATTACATGTACATTCCGAAATAAAAGGGGCCGTAATGTTCTTTCTTTTCTCCTTATGAAGAAGTTTAACAATGTAAATCATAATATGTAAATTCATAATGAAATTCAAGAAGGAAAATTAATCTCAAGGGTGCATTCAAATGTCGGGAAGCTTCTTATGCAAAGTACGTAATTATAATTTATAATTTTCCAGACAAGGAAAAAATTTTTTTCTTTTTTCTTTTTAATTAGAATGTTCGAAATTCAGTTTAGAGACTTTGTGTCTCTACATAAGCTGATTAAATTTTATGGTCTCATCAAACCGCTAAAGATTTCTAATTAGGAAAAAATTTTCTTAAAGTATTTTCAAATTAATTTGAAAGAAAACTTGAATATACACCAAAATACTTTTAATATTGCACAAAATATGTAATAAGTGTACATATTTGATTACGTCTCATTAAATTTAGGAATAATAAGGATCAAATTTGGACTTTTTTTATTAATAATTCCCTCAAATATCATGGTCACTAATATTGGATTTTTTTTTTTAGAAATAAATTCAGTAATACATTTTTCATAATAATGTGCCTAAGAACGAATAATTTACATAATGTAAATAAAGGGTCTGATCTGAAATTTTTAATTATATGAATAAAATAAAAGAAAGTACTTAAGATCCTTTACTAATTTTATTAAAGTAATTTATTTAATAGAAAGTGCGTCTTCAGGAGAGTGTTTAACTGAATCTCATCTTTTATTTGTTAAAGATTTTTTTAAGCGATCATGATCTTATTATTTTTCTATAATTTCCGTAGATGTTTTTCAAACGCTGTTTTTAAATTCTTGATTTCTTCAGCATTGAGGTATAACAGGAGAAAAGAATCGCAACATTAATTTTATTAAAACTTAAAAAAATTCCAACTTTAAACATACTTTTTTCAGAAATACATATTCAAGATCAGTGATCAAAATATTATTGCGATTTTTAAATATTTGATGCAAATCTGCTTAATTTTTTTTATCTATAAAGCGATAATCAAACTTGAGTCTTATTATTTGAGTAAGAATGGGATTATTTTTTCGATATTTGGTTTTCAATGTTTTATACAAATTTAGGAAATATTCAAAATATTCGATTGTAGTTTTCGAAAAACACTTTTTTGGAATAAATCAATGTTAAACAACTAATATGTGATTTTTTAAAAGTTTTATCTGCAAAAGTATCATGTGATAGCACATCTAAATTTGTTCATAATTAATAAATAAAATTTATTAAAGTCATATTCTACTTTTCCTGGAAATTTACGAGGCCAATATCAGCAAATTTTGAACTTTTTCCGAAATTTAAAAGGTATGAACACTAAACTTAACACAAATAATTTGGTATTGACTTTATAAAAATCAAATTATTTGTTTGATTTATAGCGTAAAGCGTTTTGCAAACAAGTTTTCACACATAGAGGGAAATTTAAGTAAAATACTAAAACATATGGTTACATATTTGATGTAAAATTTATTTGCTAAGTTTTGTGTCATTTTCACTACAAAGTTTTTAAAAGCATCGACTGCGATTGGAAATTCTGTATAAAAATAAATCCTTCTCCTTCACCGGTTTTGGGATACATTTTCCAACCCTCTGTATTTAGCGATATGAATTTTGATTAATTGAGGCTTTCGTTATTACCTTCAGGTATTAATTAGTTCATTGAACCCCTTACCCTCGTTTAAAAGTTCAGTAACCTGTGAAGCCTTCTACGAAGTTTTAACTTCAAGAAGTTTCCAATTTCAAAAAGTTCAACAAATTTCTAAAGATTGGGTAGATACAATTATCGAAATTTATATGGAAAATTCTATTAAGTACCTTATAAAAGTCAAACAAAGTAGGCAATAACGTGCTCTGTTCGAGCACGAAATTGATATGACCTAAATTCTTTGAAGAAAATTTACATTGCGAAGAAGTAGTCGAATTCATCAAAGCCATAGGTATCGCCAAAAAGTAGTCGGAGGAATGAGGCACTTCCGAGCCGAAATAAACCTCGTTTTTGGGTTAACGCCGCCGGAAATGGTACGCCCTGAACTCCCTGGCCGGATGTGTCCGCCTTGCCCCGAAAATTAATCCTTTATGACCTTCCATACCATTGGGAAAATATTAAAAATAAAAAAGGAAGAAATAGCATAGCACATTAACATTTCATCAATGGAATGCCACCTCAAACGATCTTCGTATTGCTTTTTAATGTTCCGACAATTACCCTAATTCGAAACAATTTGGCCATTTTTGGAACAAACGACAGCCAAAATGGCACCGCTTAATGTCTCATTTAATCCTCTGGATGCTCGCAGCTTTGTGTAATTTCGCTAATAATAAACACAAAAGAAATGCAAAAGGGCAAAGTATTAAAACTACATTTCATTGTTTATATTGTAGCGCTAACAAGTCGTATTTATGGTAATTTATGTCATGGATCACGGGACGAAGTGCCGTATCCAGGCACGGCGGGCATGGGTCTCGGGGAGCTCAGCACTAAGACCGGGACTACACGGGGCCTTATTTGAACTAGCATTAGCTGGTTTTACCGACGATTCATGCAATTCTGTATGGTAATCGCTCCCCGCGGGGATGTTGGCGAAAATCTTCCTGCTGGCCGATACTGATACGCGCTCCGCGTGCCCTCTACGCACCCCACGTACCCACGCATTTATTTATGCGCCATGATGGATTGTTATTAGGATTGTGTGTTGACAGTAGTTTCCCTGGCTGGTGCACGCAATTCGGCCCTGTACAGAGACATCATGCCCCAGCATAAATAAGGAATATGCTTGGGAAACAGTGCGCGGCTTATCCGCAAATAATTTTAAAACAAGCAACCGAAGCAATGACGGCCTGGGACCGAGGGACTCGGATTCCGTTCCCGGGCCTGGGAGTCCATAATGTGCTCCTGTTGTCACGAAACCTTGTAATGTCGCCAGTATCAGCGCCAGCAGGCAGTGGCGGCGTGTGATATGACACCGTCACGTACCTTGACTTGGCGAAGTTTGGAGAGCCCCGAATTAGTGTTTTCCCGGGCATAATTACACGTCTCAAAACGACAGGAATTACAGGACTGCCAAAAGTGGCAGGAGTAGTGGGCATGGTGGCAAATTGTTACGGTCGAGCAAAACTGTCACAATGGCAACTTCTACATATACGAGAATATGGGGAATTTTCATTGAAAGCTGGAGACGAACTTTTCTACGGACTTTGCTGATATGGTCTCGAGACTAACATTTCTAAAATACACCACCATTAGACCTCCGGGGGAAAGGATAAAGTTCCACAGAGTTTTGGTAGCATGCAGGATCAGCGAGGGGCAATCGACAGACTACTGTGGCTTTCCACATTGTCCAACTTCCATGTTAATTTTTCATTTCCATTTCATGGGGTGAGACGTGTCACTGTGTCTAGATTAATGGCGAACTTTTTGGTGGGTTGCGTGGAGATGCACTTCAACAGAACAAGTCTTATGTTCGCTTAATTTGGTGAAAACGGCTAGCCTTCTTAGATAAAATAGATGGAATCATATTTAAATAAAATATAGTTTCAAAAATTTTCATGTTACATTATTATATTTAAAATAAAAGAATATACATCGCAAATAAAAATATATAAGAAAAAATTAAAAATTAGTTTTCGCATGTTGCGATAGACTGATAAGTACGTACGACTATTTGTACCTTTTCTTTAAATAAACCTATAGGGACAGCCTGAGTAGTTCAAAGCCCAGGATACTTGTAGTTGCGCCAAATTTTTGGTTCGTAGTTTGCTCGCTCAACAACATCTACTTAAATAGGTTAACTGGTTCAAGTAATGGTGGAGCTGAATGAATTTGCGATTGGAAGAAATGTCTTATTATATGCAATTGAACAATGCTCGTTTTAATTCATTTCAGTCGTTTTAGGTCGAGTACCAAATGAAAAGGCAATAGTGTGCTTTTACGTATTTTTAATATTGTCCTAGAACAAAAAATTCACATATTTTTATATAACTTTTCAAGTCATTTGTTGGTTGTTAAATTAGAAACTTAATTTAAATAGTTAATTATAAATAATACATTTCTTTATTAAATTTTGTTAACAAAAACAAGATTTTTGAGTCAATATCGCATCCACAACTAAGAAGTTTTGTTTTATTTATTTTTGTATTGTGCTTTCCAAGAAGTCTTTTATATACAAAAGACATTCTACCTCTATTTCTAGTCTACAGGGAATTTTGTCAATTCCTAATTTCTTTGTGGCTTTCTTCCTATACCCTGTATATGCACTTTAACCAATTTTAAACTATTATATATTGAACACTTTTAAATGTGGACGTACACTGTCCTAGAATAATCAATTCCAAAAAGTTTGTTTACAAAATTTGCTGTATGCCAATGTCTAATTTGCTACCCTCTAGCAGTATCATCCGCGTGGGTGGACGCGTTTCACGGGAGTTTGCTTTGAAATGGGGGCACGTTCTGTATTTTATAGAGCTCCGGCAGGAACAGCATCCCTCATCAAGTTAGCTAAGGTCGTGGGCTTATTTTGCATACGCGTCCCTTTGGCTGGGTGCCGAGCAGCGACCTCGCCGATGACGCGTTTATCTTATCTGGAGCTCTACTGCAATGTACTGGGAAAACGATAGCTCGTGATGTATCGCTGGTTTCGCGCACAATATTGGAACAGCGGCCAACTTGCGTATATGGTATGTGGCGCTGCATGTAAAATACTAAAATGCTCTATTGAAAAGGCCATACACCGCGATGCCGTCGCTGTTCTTTGGCTTTTACACGACAAACATGGCAAACATGAAAAACATGACGCAAACATGGGGAGAGGCTCACATGGAAAACAGGAAGGAATTCCATCTCTTCAGATTCAACGTATTCCCGGAATTTTATTTTTCATGCTCGAACGACTCTACAAAGTTTCCCTGATCTGTGTTTTGATTTCGAATCGCCTTTGAACTACTGCATGGTATGCATGCACTGCTTTGCCGAAAGGTTATCATTAAAAATTGCAGAACTGTGCATACTGTTTGCTTTTACCGGTGGAAGATGGATAACGGTTGACTTCTGAATGTTTCAATCACTTTCCTTAAAACTAGATGAAGACATTTACGAAAACTTTCATGCAAAAGAAAACTTTGAAAGACCGGGCTACGTAAGGAAAAAACAAATTTCATGCGGACTGAAGCATTTTGTTGACTTTTAAAAGATCTTTTGTAACTCAAGGGAAGTGTGATTTTTTTTATAATTTAAACAGGTTTTTATTTTTTCTACGACACTTAAGCAGCATTAAAAAGGTTCAAAGAAATATTGAATATATTCTTGAAGATTTAAATCAATAATTTCGTTCGATTGACAAAGAATTTAAAGTAAAAATATGAAAATAACACGATTATTAGCAAAATTTAAAACAGGTAAGTGTTAATAAGAGGACGTATAAATTACAAAAGGTGTTGAGTAAAAAAATATTAAAATCTTAATTCCTATACTAAAATATTTATGGGAATATTTTTTTGCAATTATCTGCAAACTAAAACATAAATCATTAAATGGCGTGGGTCTATAAATTAAACACCTAAGGAATATACGTAAACATATACAAGATTTTATATTTCTAGATATTCTGATAATTTTCTTTAATTAATTGGATCAAATTTCTCCGGTTTATAAAAAAATTTTATCCAGTAAGTTAATTTTAAAATTTCAAATAATAAGTAAGTTAAAAATAAATTGAAAACTGGGTTGATGAAATTTAACGTTTTGATTTCTTTAAATTGATTAAATTTATTATTTATTCAGAAAAAAATAATGGATAGGTTTTTGTACTAAAAATCAGCCATAAAGCAAAAAGCTCTATAACAACATTTAGAATTTTGCCAATATGTTTTAAAAGTTTATTGTGTTCTAATCCATTTAACTGATTTTTAAAGCCGATTTGTTGAAAATCGAAAATCTATGACATTATAGCTTTATACCATAGTACAGTGTAAATGAGCAGAAATTATATGGGGAATTGATGTGACCCATATGTGGTCACACGTTACATTCACCAAATTATTTGTAGCCGAAAAGTGCAATATCCATGTAGGTAACTGATGTATCGCGGTAGTTTTAATGATGGGGCTTTCCATAAACCACTAAAGTGCTTTTATTCGAACATAACCATTGGCCATAAAATTAGTTTCTAACAAGATAAAGCGAGGACTACACTAGTTGCTGCCCCCTCCTGATCTGAAGTGCGGTTGTCTGTCGCTCGTCCATTTCCCAGAATAGTGCACATCAAATATTGCTAAATATCAATGAAAATGAACTCCACCGAGCTCAGTTGCGACTCAATTCGATGTAGGGTATGTCGAAAGGCGCAAACGACCACAACTGCCCACAAAATATCCCCTGCCAGCCGGGGTGTCTGATCCCTTGCCATAAACAATATCGGCCAAACTACCTCTAAGACGCATGAATGGTATTCCTTGAGCTGCTTTCGGATCGGATTTTGTCCTCTTATCAGCTGAGCACGAAAAAAGGACGACGACGGCGACGTCGAAATACTCCTCGAAGTCGGAGGAAGGCGCTCCTTAAGTGTCGCCTTTATTTTCCATTTAACTTGTTAAACGATGGCCCAGACGGGTCCCTGCTGGAATTCCTTATACCCCCCCTTACCCGATCCTAATGAAGACTTGTGCGGAAATATGGCCAAGGGGAATTTTTCTTCGGGGTGATAGGCGTACAGGAAAAAAGCGAGGAGGCTTGTGCGAACAGCGAATGCATCCAGACGTAAGTGTGGAATTATACACACATCATGCTGAAGGAAAAAGGAACAAGGTTCACACGAGCCCATGGCAGCAGGAAATGGAAGTTATTGATGAAGTTCCCTACGAAGCCCGCTCTCCCTTTCAGTCCATAGCATGGATGAATCGATATACACATAAATAGATATCCGAAACCAAAAATTTTTTATCGATGTTATGACATTTGCGTATGAGTACATTTTGATATAAAAGCAAAATACTCTTATGTAAATAATATTTTTTTAAATATATGGCAAAATATCTGAGTTTTAATATTTTCACACTTTTGGAATTTAATTAAACCTTTCGAAGAAAGAAGTACGCAATTTCAAATAATTAATAATTTCATATTGTTCAATGTTCAAGGAATATTTAATGTGCTTTCATTTTTCCCTGAAATTTCTTAATCTGAGTAGGGTTTTTTAATGTTTAAAAATATTTTTTGAACGAGTTTAAGATCACAGATACACGCACTCAAAGAAACTAACTCAACATTTTAAGGGAGATTTTCTTTAATGAAATGTGCTGAATTTTGAGCTATTTCTAAACGATGACAAAAAAGAAGACCTTAGAAAGTTAATCAAAAAAAAAAAACAATGCACTTTGCATAAACCTGATCATCAAATTGCACCTGGAACTGTTCATAGAATGCCTTTAACCCTTAAAAAAAAAAAAAATAAACTAACTCCGTGATTTTTAAAATTACATTGGAAAAAGAACCTTTTAGACTTGAAATGAGTAGGTATCACTTTTATACGAAAATTTAAACTAGAAATCGGGACAATGTGGATCCCTAATAGACAAGTACAAAAAGACAAGCAGTTGGAAATATTACGCATAAGCCAAAATTTGGAATTAGTTAAAGGTGGTACGACTGTGTACTCAATAGACAATAGGATCGTCAATTTTGTTATTTCCTGAGATTTGAAGCGAATTCATTAAGGGAATATTGGATTTCGTGTTGGTTCGTTCTCTTCCTAAATACGTATAATGGATAAAAGTGGCAGATATTCTTGTGGTGTAATATCGATTCGTCCACACCCGCACCCGGTGGACTTAGCCTTATAACGAAATTTGTGAACAATCAATTTCCGCCTTGAACATTTTTTCCTTGCACTAGCTCTCGCCGGAAAAGCACTCAAAGAAATTGGAGCAAATTTCAATCTGGTACAGAAGGATGCGGTGCAAGTGGCAGCGGAAAGAAAGCGCCTTGAGTGGGGGAAGTTGACAGCGGTGCCGGAACAAAAGGAGCAGCGGTACATAAGCCGGCAACAATGGCCACAACACACGATTCCTCTTATGTCCCATCCGCAGCATCTTTTCAATCGGACGTCGTCGCCGGGCACCATGGCAGCCTCCTCTGGACCAGTCGTTTGTCTTTCCATATGTGGGGCCGGCAAATCGATATGACCACATTAAAGCGTGCGGAGTGCTCTGCTCCTTGAACAGTATTATGCCGGTGAAAGCCTCTTGAGCTTTATCCAATTTTAGTTTACCTGTATATACCTGCAACTGCTACGTCCGTTCTGAAGGTCTGAAGGATAAAATTGATGTTGTGGCAAATCCCGGCAACGTGCTTTCAGGGAGTCCTAGTTAAATCCACGAATGCGAAATCTTCCGTAGCGTTTTGGTTTATGCGATATATAGCAGGGTGATTCGAAATTCAGAGACATATACGGGGCGTATAGGTGAAACATTCCGTACCTAACAAAGGATCCGCACCGGATATGTGCGCTTATCATCAAACGATTTCGTTTTTATCAGCTCGAGGTGGAACTCCTTTTGGAATTAAATTATTGAGTCTGATTTTCCTCTCTTGGTAATAGGATAATGATGTTTCGTCTGCAGTAGACACACATCGTTCCCCGGTCCTCCCGTATTACGGACTAAAGCACGAAAATCTACTTGTGGGACTCCACTGTGATCGATACGAGGCTCAAGGGAGATTTCCGAAATACGTCGACTGAAGGATGAATTGGGAATAATATTCAAAAATAGAACGTGAACGCTAAATTTATATTGCTTCTGGGTACATCTTCTAAAGCATGGATTTTAAAAGGTTTTTGAACTACACAAATACGTGCTGTTGATGTGATGTTAAGTCTATATCAAAGCAGTTCCTTTGCACAATCCGATAACAATTTCCTCAGGTGAAATACGCGGGAATGTAATTCAGAAAGGATCAAGGAGTTTTAAACTTCATAATATCGCCACAGCTCAGTTGATTAAAAAGCTATATACCTAATTGAAAGACTAGCTCACAATGTTAACACAAAAACATCATTTATTTAATGTTCTATTTTATATACATCCTTTAGGCTTGAAGAAGGAATCCAATTTATTAAAGGAGAAATACTGACCCGAATTTTGAATCTGTCTATAATTTTTAAAGTAAAGAAATTAAGATGATTTCACTTACTATAAGCAATCTCTAAATAAAAACAGGAAATTCATTAAATTGTATTTTGATAAGTAAACATATAATTCCATAAACATGGTAGTTAATAACTTGCTTTAGAATGCATGCTGTGTATGCGAGATCAAATTTTATTATTTGAAGTAAATATGTGTGTGCTAGAGCCTAGATTATTCTAAAGTTAAATTGTACTTCAAGAATTTGATTTATAATTGAATTTAAAAAGAGAGAAATTAATTTTCGTCATTTCTACTACTCTGAAATATAAAAACCAAGCAAGTAGTTGATAGACCTAAATTTGCAAAAGGAATTAACTTTATGTATATAGCTTATGTGTATAGTTGTATCAACGATTGTGATACAATTTGTCCTAAAACACTAAAATTAGCGGGTAGTGTGAAAAAACTGTAAGAAAGGAACGTAGGAGAAAACTTGCACCGATAAGAAAAAAAATCTAAGTGTAAAATAAATACTTTGAAGTTAATAAAAAGACACTTATAGGACTATAGGCTAAAAATCGGCCCTATCAAGCCTTGTTTTTGTCGTTCATGAAGATTGACTGACTTGTTAATCACATTAAGTCTATTTTTTGCGCTATTTTTAATAATCTGCAGGTAATAGTTTTTTTTTCCAAAATAGTTAATTAAAATTTTTCAAATAAATATTTGATGAAAATTGAAAATGAAATATTCAAAGAGGAACACTAATTAGTTGAAATTACACATTAATAATTCTATAGCTCATTAAACGCTAGACGTGCTGAGAGTTAAAATAAAAAAAATGATTATTAATTTTGAAATAATGCTTTTTTCAATTTATCAGAGTTCGAAAAATTTTGTGTAAAATTAAAGAAATATACTGCGAACGCCGTCATTGAAGTACGAAAATAGCTCTAAGTTGGAAATGGTAATTTATGTTTTTTATTAACCGTAAGTTTTATTAATTTCAAATTCCTATGGAGCCAATTTATCGATTGGAATCCATTTATTATTGATTAACAGATGTAGATGTTGTCTAGGTATTCGTAACCAAATAAAAATACCCTCTAACCCTTCAAGTTTTGCCATTTTCCAATTTACGTCAAAAATTGCATTACATACAGCAATAATGCATCTTCTAAGTCGAAAAATTCCTATTTTGAATTTCATAAATTTAAAATTATTCCGTGAGCGTTAAAAAAACATCTACTTGAAGTTTTGGTCCAAACAACTTTGGAACGTTTTCCATTGGCCAACGTGCCGGTCGGGTATATGCAGATAATCTGAGGATTCTTTTGGAGCGCGCCGGGGCCTATTTGCATATCCTGGCGAAAGGTAAATATTTTGACAGCTGTCAGAGCTTTGAGCACGTGCCCCAGCCGGAGTGTATGACACGATGACAAGATAAGTGAAATTTTTTTGATTTGGAAAACTGCTTTTCCTATTCGAATGTATGCCATCGTATATTGGATTGTGTCAGGTAACGCGCCGCCTGGCCGTTGACGCATGAAATTGATAAAAATTCGCATAGAAATTGCCAAAAAGGGCATCCGTCTGCAGTTAACCTCTTTATCCTGTTCTTATTGATATTGAAGTTAGGATTAGATTTTGAAATGACTCACAAAATTGGTATTGCTTGTGAAAAGTCAGGGAATGTCAATTCAAAGGTGATATCGCTTCGCGTAATTTTAATGTCGTTATCGTAGCAGTGATTTCGTTGCCGGGTGCTTGACCCAGACTAGACTGTTCCATTAGTTCCTTTATAACTTGCCTTGGGTATCCAGTTGAATACTTAAAGAGCCTTAAATTTCGCCCACTTTGTCCTTGAGGGCCCCCCGTAGGAAAGACTGAAGACAGCATTTTCTTCGCGCCATGCCAGGTGAATGACAAATGCACCTGAGATAAATCTGCGAAAGTTTATTAAGACAAATGGGCACTGATGCGAGCAGTCGTTGTTGTAACATTCGCTCTCAATTTCTTTTTCGAAAGAAATTCTTGTCAACTTCAACGAACCTTCTCCGGCTGCTACCTTGATCCGATGGCAGTTGACAAAGGAGGTCATTAGCAAAGTTCAGACATTGCCTTATCGTAAATTAACTAGGGATTTTTAAAGTGCTTAAGGAAGAGGCGCGGGGGTAAAAATCGTTAAATATTTAGGGCAACCTCAACCGATTCCCTGAGGATGGAAGTCCGCACGAGGCTGGGAAGTTTCTTCGTTTTCTGCACGAGACAGAACATTTAGCCGCAGATAACCTCGCTGCTATGAATGTCGGTCTTTTATGATTAATTCAGTTTAATTTTAATGAGACTTCGGTTCAACTTCCTATGGAATTTCCATGTTCACGTCATTAATCAGTCGGAATCAGAACGAGACGGTGAAGGCGGAACGTATACTCCAGCATGGACTTATACTCCAAATGAAAATGGATATGGGAACATTTCCTGGCTTCATCCTCTAGGACCTAGCTACCTACAGCGCGATGCAGCGCAGGCAACCGAAGTGGCCAGGCCACTGCCAGTCTTCTACTACATTTTTTCTTCATTTTAATAACAGTCAGACGTTTGCTTTCACAATCTTTAATTACGAAGCCCGACAGAGGGTAGTTATCATTTCGGGCTTAATTTAAATATCATTTCCCGTCTACAGAGTGCAGAGGTAGATCAGAATTCGGGCTTTCCATAGGTTGCCCCGTTGCCGTCGCCGTCCTTTTCGTCGTCGCTTTATTGAATGCACCTGCACTTAAATATTATAACTTTATACACTAAAGAACGTGCAATAGCTTTGAGAAAATTTTCTTTTATATAAATATAACTTGAAAATGCAGGTACCTATTTTCTTCTTTTCAGATCACATACGAGATTTTAGTTGCGGAAAATTATATTATAAAACATTTTATTTCGATGAACCAAACAATGCCATTTACGTGGGAGCAATGTAAGTACTTAAATTTGTATATTTTATTTTGTTTTTTTATTGCGTATTCTTCCTTTAAGACCATCTTTTTTGTGACTTAAAAATGTTTTTACTTCAACAAGCCTTGCTAGTTAGAAATCGCTGTTGTCTTAATTTTAGATTATTGTGTGCTACTACAAGTATTTTCCCAACTACTGCAAGTATTTTTCCCAACTTTTTTTTTCATTCACGTTATGCAGAATTTTAAAGAAATATGCTCTTAGTGCACAAGTAGAAAAGTTCTGATTTTCTATTAAAAATATTTTTAAGAGCTGTGAGTAGCAAGGAACGAAAAAGTAGTTATACCTTACAAAATGTCGCGAGACAGCAACGAATAAAATTTGAGAGGTGATTAAGCATTTATCCAAAAAAAAGTATTAGATATGTTTTATTTTGTTTTTTTAATTGTTACAGTACTTTTAGGCTTTCAGTTACAAACCCAATTACATTAAAATTTTAGTCGACATTGGGACATAAATGTTCATGAAAACTTTGAACATCGACTTGGGATTAATTTAATTCCATTTTTCAGTTAAAAGCCTTTTTATTCTACAAAGTCTGCGGATATAAACAGACCACTGAGGATATGCCACAGAAGATATTTTTAAAAATAGTTTGGCCAAAAAATTGTACTGTATTCTGTGTACACATTTTAGATTAAAAACTATAGGAAATATTCATTAAATATTTAACCATTTAAAAGTAACGTGACTTATTTTTGGGAATAAATAAATTAATACTTAACGAAATTTTCAAATTTTGTTTTGTTAAGCAACCTTTGTGAACTATTTTTATTTTACTAGTTCTATTACATTTATTTATATATTTATTGATCTGCATTAAGAATGTTACAAGATAGTAAATGTCTAAAATTTCGTTTTCCCGGAATAAATCGTCGTATTTTAATCGTATAGAAAAATAGTAACATTCGTCGCTTACAAGTCATGAGATTTTATAGAAAAATTCCAATTTATTTACACTCAACAACACTCAAAAGGCATTATTTTATAGTTATCTGCTCAACTTGAACCTAATAAATATGTAAAAAGGAAACACAAATAAATTAAGAGATAAGGCTTGTGGGACTGTAGATGAAGGGTTCTACAACACAAGGGCTCAAATGTCCAAGACAAGGCTTATAGGATTCTTAGGTGGTTTCCTATTCATAGTACTATTTGGGTACAGAATGCCCTGTGGCTATGCTCCCCCAGGATTAGGGATAAATTCGTTGGGGTGCATTGAAAACAAGGAAGTCGTTGGATTTTTGTTCCATAAGGACACACCTTGACACAGCCTTAAGAATGTCCCAGCTAAGACGAATGGGGTAAATCCTGGAATATGCCAATCAATAAAAACCTTATATTGTTAGCGAAGTTGGAGATGGCAAGCATTAAGACAAATGACTGCTGCGGAGTGGTCCTGGTCACATTAATTTGTATGTAGATTGTTTGTGGCTAGTCTGACTCCCTTGTTCAAAAAAACATTAAGAAGTATGCTTTTATCTCTGGCCAATCGAAAACTCTGCCACGAAATTGCGTATAAAAGTTGGCCGGTTCTGAATTAAGATTAATGGTCTCAGCTGTACTTTCAACAAAGAGCCTTAGGAGAGATATCCATCGCACCCTTCCTAAGATGGGCCGAGTTGATTCTGCGGCTTCTTAGCGGCGACCTCAACGGTCCCGGGGTGAAGTTAAATTTGAATAATTACGGTAATTAATAAGAAGTAAATTCTTCATTAACGAATCGCATCATTTGTCAAAATTTGACAAGCACTTATTTATTTTTGTGGCCGAATATTCGGGACAGTTATTGAGCCCGAAGTGGATTAAGGGATGATGGAATGCTTGAGATTTAAGCACGCCCTATGGCCAATTTTTCACTTTTATGAGGGTGGCCTATCAATTTATGTGACATTCGAGTTAATTGAATTTTTATTTATGTACGTCTTTATTTTACAATTTATAGTTCAAACAGAATGGTCAAATAAAAACGTCTTACTTTTTTGCTTTATTTCCAGGGACCGAGTTTTTCGTCTCAACCTGCAGAATATCAGCCAATCAGTATGCGAGGTAAGCATGGCTTTCTAACTTTATATAAGCTTTGAACGGAAGTTCCTCCATTGACATTTTAAGCACTTTAGAAGCGCCCCGCCGCTATCCCGCCTAATCTCACCTTCAACACCTTTCAGTTAAACTTGCGGACTTTGTAGAAACCTGTCACAGAGAAACTTTTAAAATTTCTGCAAAAACAGAATTGAAATAAATTCCCCGACTGTCCTCGCCTGAGAATTCGAAAAGTTTCCGGGAATGTTTAGAAGACGTAAAGGTGGTGCAGGAGGTGCCCGGGGACCAAACAGAATTGACGAATCAAGAGCGCTAGTGCTAAGATAGGTCCCTAAATGGATTGCTTATTGGAAAAGTTTTTATATTAAGTCACTTTGTTTTCCGAATGTGACGAACTCACGTTAGGGACCCCACACGCTCGCCCTAGACCCTATTTCGGGCTTATTCGATGGGGCAATCCCCGCCTGTCTGCTTGAGTTATGTGCACACCTAAATGGCTTTCGCCGATTTGTTAATTTTCTCGCCTTTTGTGGCTTTGTTATTTTAACTGCGATTCCCGGGCTCCGAAAGTTCCGTGATTGCAATCCAGACTTGATTAATTACACTAATGGGAATAGCTCGACAGGGACGTCGTCGATCGTCTAATTTACGCAATTCACTATAATTAGAGAAATTCGTGGATCTACTTGTCACCTAATAGTGGCATTTAAGATTACCGAACCGAAAAACATTGTATTTTGAAGATTGCGATTACACAAGAAACAGTAGTTATAAATTTAGTTGGCATCTATGGTCATTGGCCCCCCCATAACTCAATTGTGAATTAAATCCGACCTGTCAAGTAGAATCAGATTCGTACACCGTTCCGTGGAAAAGTTAATTTATCATCCTATCATATAACTCTAGAAATGTAGAAAGCGCTATTTAGAAAAACAACAGTACGTCGACTATCACAATAAAATGAAAAATGTAGAGGTTGCCAATTACGAAATTCTAATTAATAATTAAGTTAATTTTGCAACTTCCTTTTGAAGTGTCTTTACGAATGTGTTTGTAAACTGGACGAGAAAAGAACTAGCTTGTATTACTCATTATTTTTGAACTGCTTTATATGCAACTATTCTTAGTTTAGTTAATTTTTAAAATTCATTACGTGAAAGCACTCGTACAATTTTTTCTATTTTTTTGAAAGCCTTAGGTGTTAAGTAAGTGGTTTTATATTCTCAGATTACATTCTCAGTGTGATTTGTATGTAAAGATAACCAACATACAGACAATACTTTAAGTTCACTTTGTGAGAGATCGCATGAGAAGATTAATTCGAAACCAATGAAAAGCTATAAAATTTGTTGTAAGCTTCCGAAATTATCTCCCACACCGAAGGAAATAATTTGACCATGCGACTGATTGACTTCGGGAGGCTAATGCCACGACTTTAATACTAAACGTATTTCTGATTTTTTTTTTTAGCTGAATCCACCAAACTTTCTACACTCGCCATCCCTTAATACTTAGGGATTTTCTTCACGATTGCTTTTATTTGACGTGAAATTTTCCTTATTCGTGCATAAAAGGTTATTCCCGTTCGTAGAGGGATGTAGATGTTCACGTAATCATCTAACCGTGTGTACGTTTGTTCTCTTGTGTATTTTCAGAGAGACGTAATCATCCTGGAACCCTCAGGATCAGATATCCTCAACTGCGTCTCGAAAGGAAAGAGAGAGGTGAGTCATTTGATTGACAAGGAAAAATTAAGGACGTCCCTTTAAAGACACGGATCTTCGTATTTTTCTTATACTTTTCAGCTCTTTGAGTGTCGGAATCACATTAGAGTAATTCAGCCAATGGAAGGTGGCCGCAGGTTGTACATCTGCGGCACAAACGCTCATAATCCCAAGGACTATGTGATATTTGTAAGTAGAGCTCTGGTGGTGGTGCTTCGTCTGTGCCGTACACTTGGTGCCCCCGGGGGAGCCAGTCTAACCTAACCCCGGACGGGCAAAAACAAAACAGCGAGAATTGACAAATGTTCGATTTCTTTTTACGTTTCAGTCCAACTTAACACATTTACCGAGATCTGAATTCGTGCCAGGAATAGGTTTAGGCATCGCCAAATGTCCCTACGACCCATTGGACAACTCGACGGCCGTTTACGTGGAAAAGGGAAATCCGGGCGATTTACCTGCCCTGGTTAGTATGCCCCCTCTCGAAACCCCGCCTCTGGCCCCACGTGTTTGTACGTGTGTTCAATTCACGGATGGCCAGAGGGACAAAAAAAAAATAGTACATAAAAAAGCTGAAAACGTTCAGAGGCGGCGAGCGCCTTTGTGTGCGGAAGCAAATACAGGTTCCAGGAAGTTGGAAGCTTTTTCAATGTCCTGGGGTTTCTGTTCTCTGTTCCGCCTCGCAGCCCGCACGCCCCTGGATTTTATTGATGCGATAAAATTGCTAAAAATTTTTTTCTCCTTTTTTGCTTTTCTTTTCCAGTATTCAGGCACAAATGCGGAATTCACGAAAGCCGACTCAGTCATTTTCAGGTCTGATTTGTATAATTTAACATCCGGCCGGAAGGAGCATAATTTCAAAAGGACACTCAAATACGACTCAAAATGGCTTGACAGTAAGTTGTGATATTCTTTCCCATCCTGTGACGTCTCATTTTCCCTATTCATGGTGGCGAAGACATTTATTTTGCCTCCTCGGAGGTGTTCAAAGGAACATGCGGTTCGGCCCGCACCTCACCTGCTCACCTGCCCGTTCCCCGCTCTTTTCTTTGTTAAGAAGATTTGCCAGCCCCAACTTCAGCATTGCAAATTTAATGTTTTCCAATGTTTAATTATTCAAATTTATTACCGCTTTCGTAAACGAAAAATTCCATATCTTCTGCTCCTTCTTCTAGAAGGCCTTTGGACACGGAGTACCTGGATAGAGGGGTGCTACTTACTTAAGTAAAACTTCTAGAATTAGTTATTGAAACAGCATATTTTATTAAATTGAGTCTTGAGGAATTCATTATTTCAAATATTGTAATAAAGGATGAAATTTCCATGATTTTTACAATTGGATAATCATTTCCCATTTCAAATTTAATTAAGATGAAGTCAAATAAAAGAAGAATCGGAGATAAATTGCTAAAAAAAAGCTTCAGAAAGGAAAATTTTTATTAGTTTAATTAAAAGACAAAATAATAAGTATTTACCCGTATTTTCATTGATATAATTAAAGTTTTAAATACCTATGGAAAGGAATCGCCCATTTCATTATTAAATAATCTTAAAGAATATATGCAAAGATCTTTTATAAATTAGTTAATAGTAAATATTAGCACAATAATATGAGCCCCTTAAATATGATTAAATTATAATTAAAAACTAAAGTGTACATGCGTATTAAAAATATCAACTTCAAACATTTTTAATATTGTTTATTGAAATTAAAATTGACTAGAATTCTCATCAGCCAGGCTAAATTTTGTCTCTCCAGTAAGAAGAACTACCCATAATTTAACATGCATTTACTAAATTTTATGAATTTATGTAAGATCTCCGATTTCGTTTTGTGTTTCATAATTAACTCAGCTTCAAAGTTCTATGGTCGTTCATAACATTTTTAGTGTATGGGCTATTAGCAACATTCTTGCTCAGTTTTCATCATTTGAAGACGAAATTTGTCCTTCCTACAGTGTTTCAGCAAGAGCATAAGTCCAAAGGAAGGCGAACGTTTCCCAACAAAATTCAGGAGTACTCCCAAAAGCTCATTGTGTGCCTTTTTATTTTCGCCCGCCTGAGTTAAGGATTCCACTGCCCGTCTTACAATGGGCCGGGCTGCTTTTTGAAATTTCAGCCACAATGGCAGCGAAACGCGGCGCATTATGCGAAATCATTGGGCATGTAAAGGCGAAATGAACTCGAAAACAAACTTCAGTGAGCAAATTTTATCATTGTTGAATCCATGACCGGCCGCTTTCTCGTTTATGTCTGCGTTCGAGCTTCTTTGATACTTTTATTAATGGAAATTGTTATTGGCCAGGCTTTCACAGTTGGAATGGATGTAAAATGTAAGACCAATATGTTTTCACTTGCGAGAAATAATTTTTACCGGCCATAACATCGATTGTGCTTACATCACGTCGAAGGAGACTTTTTGGGAAATTATTTTTTGAATATTTCAAATTTTTTTATTCTGGAAAAAGTTTTTCTTATTGATGATATAACATACGATCATAAAATTAGCACAGACACATTTAAAAATGTATGTACCATGTCCACTGGTCGTCAGATCTTACATTACAACGACCTTCATCATTTTTTCCCAAAGTTAATGCAGCTCTGATAACATATCACATCACCCTATACGTTTTAGCGTATAGATTTTAAAAAATTAGAGAACATAGCACATTTAAATGATTCAGTAGTAAAAGAAGTTTGTAAAAATTAAAAAATTATAGGTTATATATTTTTTAAATAGGGTCAAATCTTGATAAATGTGGTCCCTATTGGTTCTACACTTTCTCTTAACTTTATTTTATTTATTTACTTTGTATTTATTTATTGTACTACCAAAAATGTTTCGTTCTTATAATCAGTTTGAACTTTATTTCATTTTATTTGCTTAGTAGTTATAAAATGACTTATTACCCTTGACTGGATTTGTTTAACAAGTTTCCCAGCAGCTCTTTTCGCGGGAGTGCTTATATTTTATAAACGCATCTACTGAAAATATCTTTCATTCATCTCAATATTAAGATAAAGACTAGAATATAACTTTTTTATAATCAAATGAAAAAAGGGTTGGATATTCAAACGCAAATTGCTTTAAAAACTGGACCAGGAGAAATTATACTGAGGGAGTTATTACTCTTCGTACCATAAAAGCTTTTATGTCATTCGAAATTTTTCTTCTGACTCTTAGAACATCCACAAATTCCTTAAGACGACATTCTTTTCGATTATATTTCAAAAAAAAGGATCTCGTTCACATTTTTATGAATTTTGTAAAATGCACGTTATAATAAAAACTCCAAAATGGTGTTTGAACTTTTCTTACCTGTTTATTCGAATAGCTTTTCCTTGACATTACTTTTCATAAAAAGTAAAAATTTAGAACTCAGCTAGGGAAGTATTTTGCTATGGATGCATTTGAGCATTTGTGGGCGACGTATTAAGACAGACATCAATTCCCGGGAGCCATTTTCCGCGCTAAGTTTTAACCTGCAGGAAATGGAATTGCACGTCGAAATGGAGTTGAACTCTAAAAATTCCGCTGACATTGCTATGACGGTCAGTGCAGCGTTTAAAATCCGATTATTCCGTGGTGTCCAGTTTTTCAGTTTTTCCTCCGTGGACTGCGTCCGGTCACTGCTGAGACACCCTTCTAATAAATTTGACATTTAGAGCGCAATTTCGCCGAGCCGTTGGGGTAGGGGTTGCTGCTGCTGGTGCAGCACGCTGCCTTGCTGGGACTGCATTTCGATTTTCAACTTAAACTGATTTATTTCGTGAGATTTTGTCTTGTCCGTCAGATCCACCCGGACTGTCCATAGGGTGGGGTGAAATAATTTGCCGGACGCAATTTACCACTGTCATCCAGGACAGCCATTTATCACACCCTATCTTGCGAGTAGAAACATCTCCGCCTGCAAATTCATGCGGCGGCCGAGCGGCCACGGCACGTTTCCACTAGACGCCGCCATGAAGACCAATCTATTATTTTCCATTTTAATTTCTTTTCCCCGAATTTCCTTTTTTTATCCCTTTTTTGTGATACATATATCTCCCTTTTTCGCTTCGTCAGAGCCAAACTTCGTGGGATCGTTTGATATTGGCGCTTACGTCTACTTCTTCTTCCGGGAACGTGCCGTTGAGTACATAAATTGCGGGAAGGCGATATATTCGCGAATCGCCCGCGTGTGCAAGAACGATAAAGGTGGCAAATATATGACCAGCCAGAATTGGGCGACGTACCTGAAGGCGCGCATCAACTGCAGTATATCAAGCGAGTTCCCTTTCTACTTCAATGAGATCCAGGCGGTCTACAAGATGCCCGGCGAGGACAACAAATTCTATGCAACATTTACGACCAACACCCATGGAATTGTAGGATCCGCAATATGCAGCTATGACATCCGCGATATTAATGCAGCATTCGAAGGTAAGTGCAACCCTGTAAGCCAGGTCCCCACTGGGGAGTGACTGCTATATACACCTAGTACCTATGTTGGGGAATGCTATGTTTTTTTTTCAGCGCACGCTCTTAAACTATATCTGCATGAGCTCTTTGTCTGTTTGTCTGTCTGCGCGTCGGAATTCCATGTACCCGCAGTGTTGGACCCTTTCGACTCGACACCGTACCTTCTATGCAGGTGGTCGGGCTCTTTTTTTTTATCATCCTTCTTCTAAAGATTCGTATTCGAAGTGACACTCTTCGCGGCTTGCAGTTTTTATTTCGACAAAACCGCATTTCCCTTTTGATACATGCACCATTTCATGTCCTCACAAAACGTGACAAGCAGACAAGAGGTTTCATGGGGCCAACGAAATGACTCTTTGCATAACAAGATCCGATGCATCCGCTGTTACCCATAAAAATCATCGGTAAGCCCAAATACCTGCAGAATCGCGGAATAGGTACGATTGTTGCGCTACCCATGATACGGTATTCAAGCAGCCGCCTCGTTTGTTGCGGTGATGGCTTCTTGTTCCGCTGTAGAGGAGAAGGAAACCAGGTCGTTGTTTTAGTTTTCATTTTAGATACAAAATTACAAAAAGTACATCAAGCATTTTAGAAAATAAAAGCAATTATTGTTCTTTGTTTGTACAAAAGCAGGTCAACTTACATAATAAAGCCCTTGTAAGTTAAAAGGTAAATAAAATTGGTTAAAATTGAATTACACTTGTACGAAAAGTGTTCTGTACCACTTGAACATATTCTTTCATAGTATTTTTTACAGAAATATGACAAAAATGCTCGTTACTTTAATTTGTAGCATATTTCTTTACCTTTTTGCATTTAGTTATTTTTGTTTTTTAGTTAAATCGAAAGAAAAAGACCTCAAAGTAGAAAGGTAATTGATTCGAATTATGAAAATTATCCACTTTGAGAAAAACGTTTTAAGAATATTACGATCTTTATATATTTTTACAACACATTGTAAAACGAATTGATTTAAACAGTCTAATGCTTTGAATTTTCCTATTAAGTCATCATATCCTCAAAATTGTAAATAATACAATTTTAGTTTCGAAGTGAGAATTTTGGTGAAGACAGTGGCACTAAAATTATTTTGCATAAAATACACCGTGGAATTTTTTTGAGAATTAATTTTTTGGTTAAATTGATGTAATGTGAAAATATATTTTTGATTTCAAAGGATTTCCGTATAAACCCAAATATTCTACTTTTTTGTTGATTTTAACTAAGAAACGAAAGCAATCCAATTTTTTTGCGAAAGGGTAAAAATAATTTTGATGGGTTGTTGGGAATTTAATCCCGTGTAATCTTTTCATCTGTTCCGAAAATTACTTCTAGCTATTTGATGTTTCGCCCCACAGAAAACCTTTACTCTTCGTTATTAGCCTAAAAAATGAAACAAGTATCATTCGGGAACTTGTAAAGCCTGTGATAACCTGTGTGAATAGGTCCTGCCGAAAATGAACTCATGTTCAATTTAAATCATTACACTTTGACCTTTGAGCATATGCGATGCGAGTTAACAAAATTTAACAAATGATTGGAGGTAAGATAAGAAATAAGGTCGCACGTGGCTTGCTTTATCAATCCTTATTAAAGGTATCAATTCAACTTTTGGTATTTAACATAACCCTGACAGAAAGGATCAATCCTCCGTAGGTTAATTATGGAAAATTGTGGATAAATACCCTACATCCATGGGATCGTTAAACATTTAAAAATTAAATTAAAAAAAAAGATAGGAAACAACCCACGTTTCGAAGGCACGACCTTCTTCTGTCCAAATCTAGTAATGTTGGGCCATGGACAGGTATGAATTTAAGATACACATTCCTACTAATTATAAACCAAACTTTGAAAAATTTATTCTAGCTAACATAAATTACGATAAAAATTAGATTACTGAAATGTGCTCTTAATAAGCGTTCGTTTGATATTCCATTCAATGGGTTTGGGAACAAAATAATTTTGTCAACCCTTATGGTGACCCAAATTGACCCCTAAAATCGGAATATTTGTAATAAAAACTATCCTAAATGTTGACCAAAGTCAAAATTCGTTCAGTAGTTGATTTATATTGCGTGCATAGTCAGACAGATGGACAAAACCTTCAAAAATGGTATTTTTGACTTCTATTGTGTTTATATAGTCTCACAAAAGTATTTTTTCTTAGATGCACTTTTATTATTTGCACAGATATGTACAAAGAATATCTCTACTACTATATCTAGGGAATTCTAGTAAAAAAGTTGCATAGAAAATTACTCCGTAATGCATACTACAGAAAGATCAACGACATAGCTTTCAAATATATAAAAAGACGTGATGAGAATCTGGCACCGTTTTGAAATAAAAATCTGAATCCATTGATTTAATCAACATAACACGCCATTTGGTCTACCTTTACAATTTATCAAACAAATTTTAACTAAAATTAAAATAGGAGCAATGAGACAGACTTCATTCTCAACGGAGTGTTTTACAAATACTCCACTTTGTTCTTTACCTTCTCTGGAGATAAAAAACGGGCAACCTACTTTCACAAATTACAATTCTACATCTTCAAACATACTTTTCCTATGTAAGTACTTCCCTAAAGGTATCTTAGTATTTTTGTGCAGATTTTTTATTAAATGCGAAGATTTATCTCGTTTGCCTATGCCACATTCAGTAGACTTTTAGATCTGAGAACTTAAGTGTGCCAAGGTATGGACTATTTGGAACATCAGGGCAACGTTGAAAAATTCCCTTTGAGATTATTTTCATGTTTCTTTAAAAACAGGGTGTACCGGACTTTACTTGTTTGCTCGGTTGTACACACACATAATTTATCTAAAAAGGTGTACTCATGATAAATCTTGCGAAGCTTAGAGCGAAAATCTTAACTAAAAAGCACTTCTTTTATATTTTTCCATCAGGTAAATTTAAGGAGCAGGCCACATCGAACTCTGCTTGGCTGCCAGTTCTCAACTCGAAAGTGCCAGAACCACGTCCAGGCGTTTGCACTAATGACACGTCCAGCCTTCCTGACGCCGTCTTGAACTTCATCAGGAAGCATCCGCTAATGGACAAGGCGGTGGACCATGAGTTCGCCAACCCGGTGTTTTTCAAGCGAGACGTTATCCTCTCAAAGCTGGTTGTTGACAAGTAAGTACGACATCCACTTCAGTCTGATAGATGAATTACTTTATGAAAAACGACAGATATTTATTTATATTAGTTTCGAAACAAAAGCCACGTTTAAGTGATGGAATTATATCGTTATTTTGAAACTGATGTTTTTTTTAAAAAGAGAGACTGTTTTAAAAGCTTCAGTTATAATGGTTTTTATGCTTTTATGATTTTTAAAATCATGGGATTTTTAAAACATTCTTAACTTTTGAATTATTTTAAATTTTGAAATCATTTATGGCACTCTTTAAAATTTGAAAGGCGTTTTTTGTTATCACATTAAAGTCAATAAAAATATTACTTTTTTTGCATAGATAGATATTCTACATGGCCTAAACTGTACTAATTAGTTTAGTTGTGTATAGTATTTTTAAATCTAAAAGAAAACTGCTTAAGAGCCTTAATTCGAAATTTTCATAGGACGACTCAGAATGAATGTTTTCACGTATGGTGATATCGACGTACTTTTTACTACAACGTTTCGGTGAAAATGCAATATAAATAAAATACAGAAGAATAATATAAAAATTAATCATTATATAAAAGTAAAACAGAATAAAACCTTCAAATTTAATAACAGATTACTTAATATACACGATATTAGCTTTAAAATACGAATCCTCTTAATTTCGAAACTAAAACGACTCCAATGCAGTTTAAGTAACTTTCCTTACAAAAAGCTATGACGTCTTCCAGTTATATAAAATTTAATTGTTAAAACTTTTAAAAGTTAATTTTTAAATGGTGTTTTATGAAGTACAATGTTTTTAAATAGCATTATTAATGTTTAAAAATTAGACTGTTGCGAAATGTTTATCTGAAATTTTATGCACACAAAAGATATTCATATGAATAAAAGTATTCATGCAGAAAAAGTTATCTCATTGGTATTGAGTCGTGAAATTCTATTTTAAATACAGTTTTATGGGTCTATAGACGATATTATAAAAGTCATGGTCCAATTGAATTTGACTTATAGTGTAGATGACTTTGAATAAAAAAGTTATATCAGTGACTGTTCAACTTTCCGTTGCTTATAAGCAATAACCTTTAATATAATAAATATTCTATTAATTCAAATTGGAAATATGCTTGTTATATAAACTAAATTAAACATTCAAATTGTAGCGATGAAAATAATGACGATAATTGGTGATAATTGAAAAAGCATAGATTGATTTAATTTTGTTTTATAAAACACAAGATAAAAAAGAGTTGCAAGTAATCAACTTAATTCTTTTTGATTTGTTTTAAAAAAAAAGAAACTACATAAATATTCATCGTCTCTAGAATTCGTATCGAGAAACTGAACCATGAATATCTGGTGTATTTTGTTGGCACCAATACGGGCAGCATATACAAAATTGTGCAGTTCTTAAAGTTCGGACAGCGAATGTCGAATCTGCTGGACATTCTAGAGATAGCAAAGAATGAACCCATCAGAGAGATGGAAATAAGCCAAAAGACGGCCTCCTTGTACATAGCCACCGATCACAGCGTGAAACAAATCGACTTAGCAATGTGCAATAGGCGATACGACAGTTGCGTCAGATGTGTCAAGGATCCCTACTGTGGCTGGGACAAGGACACCGGGGCCTGCAAGCCCTATCAACTGGGACTTCTCCAGGTGAGTTATCTCATTGCCAGGTGATTAATGGGTTCTCGGTCGTAACACTTATCATTGCATACTGGGCGTAGGACGTTGCCAATGAGACCTCTGGCATTTGCGATACGAGCATCCTGAAGAAGAAGATAACAGCGTCATATGGACAGACACTGCATTTGTCATGCTTCGTGCGGGTACCAGAGGTGTGGCGGCAGAAGGCAGTTCGATGGTTCCACCATTCAACAGAGAAGGGCAGGTGAGTATCTTACCTGGTAAGTATATCAGCATTCGGCCTAGATTAATAGAAAACCACCTTGTTCACATCGTTGAAACATAAAGAAGTACATGTCCTAGCAAATGTTTAATATCCTTGAAATCTTTCTTGCATTCAACTTAAATTTTTAGCAATAGGTAAATATGCAATTTGAGAACTAGAAAAAAATAGGTTTGCTTACAATAAACTTTTCTAAACATGAGTATTATTTTTAAAATTTTAGAAAATTCAGTAAATTATGTCGTAGCAGATTCAGCGCACGGAACATAATAAAAAAAATTGGTTTTGCAAAATTTTTACAATTTTCGTTATTTGCCTCTTTCCTTCTTAAAATTACAAGCTTTTCGTAAGAGAAAAGTCTCTTGTTAAAATGTATGGAACCCTTGGTGCACAAGTAGCACTCATTTTTTTTTGTATGATAACAATATCAAATGGTTATTGTAGTTACCCCACGATAGTAAAAGAGCAACAAGAGTATCTGTATTTTCAGATTTCCAGGTAACATCACAATAAGGTGTCTTCACAATAAAATACTTTTTAAATTAAAACATGGTTAGATGGCCTAGTACTGGTAAATTTGCCTAACACTCCCGGAAATCCGGGAAGATATTTCAATTAAATATTTCGTCGAAACCATCTGCTTTTACGACTTATAATTCTTACTGCGTCTTCTAACCAATCTCTAAACAATCCCGAAAGGTACGAAATAGCCTACACGCCTTCTAAGTATATTGAGACGTCTGAGGGTGGCCTGGTTATAATATCAATAAACGAGGGCGATGGCGGGCGGTACGACAGCTACTTAGACGGGACGCTCCTCTGCAGCTACAGCGTTAACGTCGACGCTCACAGGTGGGTTTTACGACCGGCGTTATTATTATGTCTTTCTATTAAAGATTATATTGTGGAATTGGATGAGGAGCACAAGTGAACGTCTGTTCCCAGTTCCAATGCCCTATCCGCCTCCACTTTGGGCTCGGGGACGTTAACGCTAAATAGAATATTAATTCCTTCTTTTATGTTTCGCCTGCAATTAGGTGTACACCACCCACCAAGAAGAACGACTACCAGAAAATTTATTCGCACTGGTGTAACGAGTTCGAGAAGTACAAGTCAGCGATGAAGCATTGGCAGGAGCGACAAGAGGTGAGTGCCACTGACTGGTTTAATGCACGAGGTTCCTGGCTCCTGGTTCCCTATTCCTTACCGAATTCCCGATTTATGTCGTCATTCCACGTTTCATTAAGCCGGTGCTAACTAGGCTTCTCGGCTCTTCCTCGGTTTAGCTGAAAATTGGCGAGCGGGCCTAATTGCCGCTTTCGCCGAACAACGAAACGATCAATTACGTTCCGCGCAGAGTCTGGTTTTGTATTGTTTTACCTTCGGTAAATATTTAATACCTCCTTTTCGCTTAATTAAGACCCGGATAGTCCGACCGATTATTTTCAGCTCTCGCTCACTCGTAAAATATCCGACGAGTAATTGAATTTGCTTCTCTTCCGACATATTTTCGGTAACAGCCGTCCAAGACAGTTTATAACAAACAACAGAAAATAAAATACGTATAAAAAAGTCCAAAGATTTCATTTTGTCTCCTAAAACAGAAGCCTTCCAAGACATTTTCTGGAAGGTAAAGATTTAACAACTGATATTTAACAAAAATAGGGTACTATGAACACGAAAACTGCTAAATTAACCGAAATGACTAATGATTCCTCAAAATATAACAAAACGAACAGTTTCGAAAATAAATTGTACACCTATACCTTACTTGACAGTACTAAAATTAAAACTAAAGTGTGAAAATTAAAAAAAGTACACGGTTAAAATTTACAATAATAGCAATTTTCATGTATAAATTTTTATATAAAAATGTACAGAAAATCTTTGATATTCCAAAAGATAAACCTTTCTGAAACTAAAAAAAATATAAATGTTTATTAGAGAATTTAAAAACAAATAGTGCTTTATGTACTATCCAAATACCAACAATGCAATTTAAAAAAAAAAAAAAAATAAAACAAAGTTGTAATTTAATAAATAAATTGATAAAGAAATCAAAAATCGGAGTTTACATTGTATATAAATTGTAATTGATTAAAATATTTATTTTTTGTTGATTTTCTAACTACCTTTAACTTTCCAATGGTCGTTAACTAATCTCTAAATGAGGAAATCTTAAATGGGATTGCGAGGCCAAATAGTTCTCTTTTTTGCATAAAATTAGTAATGACTATTTCCCGAAAATATGTTTAAAGTTAAATATGTGATCTACTTTTCCCCTAAAGTTCAAGAATCTTAGTGAAAGATTTTTGTTTTGGAAAAAACAACTTATTCTTAATATTTTAATATAAAACCGGGTTTCGTTAAAAATGCCACAAGTCTCCGATTTCCTAGCTCTCGTGACATTTTCAAAAATACTTTTTACTTATGTTTATAGAGTTGTTTAGCGAAGGAGAAGAAGGATAAACATATAAATGAAGTCACAAGTCAGGATAAGAACGTCTGACCGTTAGGTAAGTTGATCTTTCCTTAATAATTAATAATTTTTATCTTTATAAACATCATTTCAAAATATGTTCTTTTGCCAAATTGGTGGATAGAAAAATTGAATTTCATTATACACCTCCTTGGGTAGGGTAAGAAATGCACTCCCTTTTACACTATTGAAAATCTTACAAAGTGTGATTACTAGAAATTTAAAAAATAAATTAAAACTTAAAATATGTTTTATATTTCAAATGAAATTATATGGACAAAAAATATCTCTTTAGCTAGGTTTTACGTATGTTTGATAAGTTTTTATTTGGTCTTAAAACTCTTTTAATATGAGTTTCATCATTTTGTTTTTTAAATATAGCTAATTTCAATAAAAGATTTCCAATTAATTTGGCAATTGGTAAATTGACAACAGATTTAAATTTAAGTTTATGGCTCTAATTACTTTCATTTAAAAATCAGTGACAGATTTGAGAATTAATTAAAAAAAAATATTCTTTTTTCTTATTCCTCACAGATTATGTTTCATCAACAAAAAGACTGACTTTTTAGCTTTCAAGGACAATATTTTGATTTGTTTTCTACAATTGAACTCAATTTTATAAAGGAGGAGATGTTTGGCAGGAATCTTGAACGAATTCCTGCAATTATTAACTTTAAATTTTTGTAAGCAGTTCGCCATGCTGGTAATATTATGTTCTTGCAACGCCTTTTGTTTCTCAGAACGTGTATGTATTTAGAAGCTTACTTTCTTCTCGCGATTTGATTGTCGAGATAAAAAATAAAATAAAATAAAATAAAAATAATGAAAAACGCTATGGACCGAACGAATGAGCTATCAATTTGTTACAAATGCTAATCCTTGTAAATACGCTAGAGTAGTTTTTAAACGTAGCTTAGGATCAAAGTATATTTGACAGTTCAGCTGTAAAAACGCTAAATACCTAGCCGAAGCTAATTTTAAATGTGAGCAATAATTATAGAGTAAAGTTGTACTTACGACCTAGAACCGTGGACGTGTGTAAATTGACGAGTACCGACGAACAGATTGGACATACACTTTACTTTTGTAAGTGGTAAAGGATGGAAGCAGTCGAAAAATCGGTAACACAAGCAAATGCCAAAGGGAACCAGGATCTGGATCTAAGGATCCCTCCCAAGCGATCGCTTACCGTAGCAATAAAATAAGAAAAAAAAAACTGCGAATGCAATGAATGTATTATAAACCCAATACGAATACGAAGATGAATTTTATGTGTAGGTAAAGGAAGACAACAGATTTGTATATACTAGCGAGTCACCAGCTCTCTTAATTTTCTAAGTAGTCACAAAAATGTCCAGGTTTACTGTAACATAGGAAGAATACAGAAATCCATTTTAACTGTTGTTTGAGGTTTTACAAAGCACCATGTCCTTATGTTCTTAGACAGTGAGACATTTAACGACACCTGTAAGTAAGATTTGAGTTCCACTCAGTTTCTCGCTTAAAAACGAAAAAAACAAAAAAAAAAAATAGTTTTGTCCCATGTTCAAGATAAACAATTTTTAAAAAGTCATAATTATAAAAGAAGCCTTCGAAAACCAAACGTAATCGCTTCTTTCGAAATTTATGTTTTCGGCAAAAGCATGTATTGATTCTGTTCGTTGTTTCGAATTCGTTTCGCTTACTGTCGGTAAAATTAGAAGTTAACCTGAAAGCATTCCTTTTGTAGATTTTTAGATATATTTATGGTTTAGATTAAATAAGGCAAAAAAAAAAAATGAATTGTATTATAATTTATGTGAAAGTTTTGTATGACAATCACATAATGAGAAAATTTTTTCTAAAAAAAAGAAACTAAAATGAAAAGTCAATAAATGTGATAAGATTCCTTATTAATATTGTGTTTTATTTCTCTGTCCTTTTAATCGAAGAAAATCCAAAAGTATCCTTTTGTAGTAAGAAATTCTTTGTGTTCTATAATATTTAAATTTAAATCGTACGACGAAATTATTACAACCGTTTATTAGACATTGGATTTTATAAAGTAAGTGTCCAATCTAAAAATTCAGGGAATCCATTAAGAATATTAGACAATTTTTGAAATTTCGGAAAATGTCAGAATATTTAATTTGATAAGTATACGTTACGCTCTATCATAGAAAAGCCCCATTTATTTTCCCTAAAGACGAAAAAAGGGCTAATATTGACGTAATGGTAAGCAGGAATGAGTCATTTTTATACAATGTGGTCCCAATGTATCGCTATTGCCTTTAACCGCGGATGTCTCATAAAGTAAGTGTCATAAAAACAATTCGAGAGCGATTGATTTTTTTTATTGCGTCGGGGCCATTGCTTTCGCGTTTGGGCTATTTTTTACGATTCGTATATACGAACATTTGACTTATAATAGGAAGTCATACACATTTTGTTCAAAAGATTTTTAACTGATAATGTAAGTATACCATCTTGGGAACAATCCAAATTTGCCATATAGGTATTTACATAAAACAATTTCTAAAGCGTTATGCACTGAAATTGGCTTGTTTTATATCAAGCAAGTAAAATATCTGAAATAGGAACACAGAAATCTAGACAAAACGAAGCCAGAAAATGCAGATTTTTAGCACTTCAAGTGTATATGTCCGATGTGAATCAAGAACTGCATTACTAAGATTGTCTCTCATGCTTTATTCATACCTTAGAAATATACGACACTTTATATATTCTTTATATTCTCATACTCTAAATACATTTTGCGAGCATTGCTATTACTAAAAAATTGTCCCTAAAATAATTAATATTAATATGGTATGCAATGTCTTTAATCAGGGTTCTCGAATCTGGACCAGATCAATGTAAGTATAGTATTATTGAAGATTTAGTCAAAGCAATTAAAATTTAGGTTGAACATTTTCTCCACTTAAAAACAATACAAAATAAAAGATTTATCAAAAGTTTCTAAAAATATAGTTTTATTTATTTATTATTGAAGATTTTAGAGTGCATAAATAAATCTACATTCGTATCGAAATTCATACTGAGTTTGTAAGGACGTTCAAATTGGTTTCCAAGAAATTGCTTTGATTTTAATTTTGATTGATTTTTTCACGTTGTATGGTGATGATTAAAAAGAGATAACTAAATTTCAATCCAGAAATCTTCGTTTCGCCTAAGAATGTCTAAGTTAGTAATTTCAGTTTATCATACAACAGCCAAAATTTACTGGTAAGTAGTGTATGTAGTCGTAATATAACAAATCTCTATGGATTTCAGTAAGGTCGCAATTTTCTTCACCTAATAACCATTTTGAAACTCTTGTAAATGTTATCAACTACGCGCATCTTATTTAATACATTAATATATTTATTATTACATTTATAATCCAGAATAATCTTGAATAGGCGTTATAGAATTAATTGCATAGGCAATTGATAGCGATATTTTGTATTATTAATTAAATTTTAAAGTTAAATTAGCTTAAAGCACAAAACTGACTGACTATGCTCTAAATAAGCCCTATAACAAAAATATTCAATGCATAGACTAAACGACTAGAGCGTTTTATATAACAGGGTCAAATTTCTTATAGATAGCTTTACTATTCCTAGATATGTGACGTAAACCCACAAAGATATACTCATTATAATGGCCAATCCATAAACTCTTTTTGGGCCAGAAGTCAGAACTAGGTCATTTTTCAAATACTAGTGTATTTCTGAGTTAATTAAAACACATGCTTTTCATTCTATAAAAAAAAATCATACGAGTACGTCAAATCGGCGCTTGCGTGAATATTACTTTTTTTTTTAATGTTATTGATATTTTGATTTATCGGATTGATTACTAAGAGCGCCCAATTATAATAATAATGCCTATATCCATGGTAAAATTGTATGGTAAAAATACAGCATTGGGTACATTAAAGAAATTTCGACAACATTAAAGGCGACCTAAAGTTAAGGATTAAATCTCTCTCAATCGACTTCGATTTCTTTCGACTTAACTTTTGTCTTAACTTTTTTACACCTACGCACGTATCTCTCGTTTTATTTACATAACATCGAGTCATTTCGTACGTCATCAATCATTCAATCAATCTCCAAAATGATAAATGATTCACTGTAGTTAGAGCCCGAATGAAGGTAACCATAAATTAAGAGTGAAAGGGTTTGTTTTAAATTTGGCGTTTATTACGTGTAAGCATGAAACCGTAGATGACATCACGTCGAGTGACATTTTCTCCAAGAGCAAACGTAAGTGGGGCAAAAATGTGTCAATCTGGGGATATGTAATTACAATTCTCCTTTAAATAGCGTCATTCGTTCCATTGCGAGGCGCGTTTTCTTACCTAAGAGTGTCACCTGAAAGGTGTAATCTGACGGGTTATTGTCTACCTTGAAAAGCCCCTTTCTCCATTGTATACGATACAATGTAAATGTATGAACTTCCATTCAGCGCCCGACTCAAAGCGAGTATCTGCTGAAAATTCCACTCCGTCTGAAGAACGCTCCCAAAAGAGTCTGGGTATCCCGGGGGATATCCTGGCGTATCCCCAAAGAGGTCGCAAATTCATTCCGCTTACATATGCAAATTTTCCGAGTCGCTATCACGAAAGGGTTTGTAATCACAACTCCTCCAGCCGGGCTAATCGTAAGATGTGAAGGTCGATTCCAATGAAGGGCACCCATTTTTGGGACGGGCAGAGCAAATATTTTGATAGAAAGTCTTATTTGGGAACAATGTCTGCCAGCAAATAAACCGTTGTAAATTGGATTCTTGTACGTCAGGAAGGGAGTGCTTATCTAGACTTACGTTCGGATCACTTGTTCCTCGTTCTGCTCGAGTGTCAGTCAGGCCCGGAGTGGGCCTAGATTCAGCTTGTTTACTAAGCCACTCACTTTGCTATTTGTTCTTAATTGTGGAAATAAAAGAAGCTACCTGCCAGCAGAATCGCCTACGACTTCTTGGAAAGGGACACTTCCTTCGAGCTTTATCCTTTTAAATTACATTGCTCAACGAAATTTGGAAAATTTAAAAGTGGACGAATGTTTGACCTAATTGTATAATTTCGATTCAGTAAACATGGGATAGCGTTAATTTTGGCGTCTAATATCGTGTTTTATCTTACATAATGGAGATTTTAGGTACTTACAATTTGTAATGCTATTTTTTAAAACAAAAATTTCAAAATTGTCTTTATACCTAGTTTGCATAATTCTGGTGGTTTATTTACCACGATTTAAAAAGTTGACGACTCTTTTCTGGTATTTTCGACACTTTGTCATCTTATACTTGGCCTCTGCCTTTATTAGGATTTCTTGCATCTTTTAAATTTGTTTCAACTCTTAAAAGGTTTTAAATTTTATATGTTTACTAAATTTAATTAGGAAGTAAATCTACAACCATTATCGCGGTACAAGCTTTAATGCATGAACACTCAATTGCCTCCATACCATAAAGAGAATGTAATCCATGTATAATCAATTGGAACAACCAGATTATTGGCTATTTATAGGGTTTCCATTTCGAACACTTAGTAATGATTTGACTTGATTTCACTCAAAAATTCCTCTGCTATAAGAAAAAAAAAATCAATATTAAGTTTGTTTGTAAGCTATGAAGAATTATAGAAAAAATATGTTTCCAAAAATTGATTATTAATTATAAATCAAACGAAATGAAAAGATTTTGTGATAATCTTTATAAGTATGAGATATTTTATCGTGTTCAGATAAAATTACTTATTTTTCATGTGTAATTATTAAAATTATGAAACCGGAAACTTAAACACACGTGTATCAAGCAGAATTTTAAGTGCTTGTATTATTGGTTTTCTTAAAAATATGTTTCCTATAGATCGAAAATTAAGTAAATTATCGGAAAATTTTTATTCGCCAAGAACTAAGCTTCGACAGCTATTTCACCGTAATTATACCTTGTCATACTTTTATGTATGAATATCCTTAATATAAGAAATTCAAGACAGAACACCGACAATTTCAAAAAGTATTTTCTAGGCTTTTCTAGTATTGATCAGACGTGAAAAATTCATTGGAACTAAGCATAATGTTAGACATATTTAATATAACATGTTTGAAAAGTCTTATTCCAAAATACTGAATTTTCAAATAAAGTAAACTCTTACTACTTACTCTGAATTTTTGAATTTGAGGACATGTCTTCCCTTCTTTGTAATAAATTTTGAAACTAATAATTTGAATTTTTTATTCCTCCTTCATAGGATTGGCTCTCAAACGTTTAACCTTAATATGAAACCCTCTTTCAAGGATGCAAACTAAGGTCAGCGATGTGTTCATGAACCTTAAGTTGAGCAAAGACAGCTGTTTATGAATTCTTGGGTTTGCTGAGCCGTTGTATTAACCCCAATAAAAGGTTTATGAGCAAATTACTCACCCTTTTATGAGCAGCGAGACCCGATGAATGTTCGTTCAGTCTTGCAGACAGCAAACAGCACTTGTTCCCGAATTTCCTACTGCACCGAAACAGAAGATACACAAGAAAAAGTGGGAAGGCAGTGCGCATCCAATTCTCTGCATGCTCCCTGAAATTTAATTTTGCATCACTCAAAAGCTCAAAAGGAGCTCCTGCATCTGCAGATATAATTTCTTCTCGGAAACTTTAACATTTTGGAATGCCGAACACCCCTCGTTGACTGGCTGCAATTTAGTGAATTGCATATTTCAAAATCGAGAAGTTGTTCAAAAATTAAAAGGCCTCGAATTGCATCTGCTGTTTCTGGTCCTGAGATCCAGAGACGACGACGCTGAAGTCCGGAGTTCTCCCGGAAAAGTAGCCAGGCCATATATAATGCAGGAGCATACCAATGCTACCTTTTTATTGCCAGGAGAATTACGGGCCCGGGAGCTAGCGCTATAATGGCGAACGATGGCAAATTGACGTGTAACTCAGTAGACCTTAAAGACCGACGTAACCACAAGCGCCGACTTGTTCCGTCTGACCAATAATGGCTACTGATTAATCAACCTCATAATTGATACAATGAACCGTTTGATGGGCAGAAGGTGGTAGTGGGTGGGAGTGGGTACCCGACCAGCTTGTCTTCTTTACTAACTAATCCTTAGTGCCGTGCTGTCGACCAAAAAGCGGGATTGCCGATCAACCAATCCTCTGCGGGCTTCTAGCTCTCAGGTCTTTCGATGAAGTTAGAAAAACTACCAACAGGCGGTCGGCGGGAGCATATACGTCTATTGGCTCCTAATCGATAAAAGCAGTTAGGTAAATAGAAGGTCATCGTAATAAACTATTCCATTGAATTATTCACCTATTTCCCGAAATATATTGGAGCTAGGTGAATAATATATACGTCCCTTGGGGCTACATCGACTGCACGCATCAAGAAACAAAGTATTTACTACGGGTAGCCGAGCGAGGAGGGCACTGACGGTTCGAGTTGCTGGAAGCTCCATGGAGCAACTTATTCCCTCTAACCCTATTATAAATTACGCAAGTTTGAAAATCCCCCCTTAATGGGGGGTTTGATTCACTAAAAATTCTCCTTAGGGATTCCAAGCGAGCCAGGGAGTTGTGGAAAATCGTTGCCATTGCGATCTCTATTTTCTGCAATTTTATCATGAATGATAATAGCGAAGGAATTGCGTTTTTTATTCGGTTAAATCCTTTTGCGTTATATTTTTATTGAAGTATCCCAAAATTCGAGCATTGGGCCATATAGTCCTAAAGTAAAGAACTTTCCATTGAGTTTTGAATGGGACATACGATTTAACAAGGAAAGTTCTTCCAGAGCGAGGTTAATTGATCTAATAAAACTTAATCGGAAAAAGGAAAACGTTAGTATAATCACTTTAGCAATTTTATAGAAAATACGAATTACTATAGAAAGTTTGTTTTTGATTGTAGGTTGAAGTATTGAGATCCGTATTAAACATTTTTGAAATTTTTGAATATCAAAATGCTATAAGATTTGGTATTATGACATATAATAATTGCATTTTTTAGTTAATTGTATAAACTTACTCAACACCAAGAAATTTAAAGCTATATCATATCGAGGATCGTAGATTGAGTAACAAATCCGAATGTAGAAAGTTTTATGATTTTATTAATAGATCTTTTACTTTTAGGGTATTGAAGAAAGAACATCTCCAAAATAGAAGAAAATTTCAAAGTCTAAACTTGTTTACTCTATTAAAATTCGAAACATGCTGTGAAAAACAAAAAGAATTTCAAAAAATACTTCATTTTTGGAAATTACATTCAATAATACGCCTATATCGAAGTCGAAATTTTTTTTATTTTCAGAAAAGTGGCCACAAATTCACAAAGGATCGATAAAACTGGCTTATTATTTTTGTTAAAATGGTATTGAAAATGATTAAAATTATATTAAAATTTTTTAGTAATAATATTTTGCCTTGATGGCTAAAAATAGCGCGCGAAAAATGTTATTTGTTTAGAATATATTCTATGTATGTATATCAATTCGGTTTAATTCTTACTGTTCTTTCTATCATTTGAAATCTAGCTAAACTTCATCTAAAACACTGTCACTATCAATAAGTCATCTTTATCCTACAGTTTTGTATATGGACAGGAAATTCAAATCAGAACTAAAAATTGTCTATCTTAAGTCAACTTTAACAATACGAGTAAAAAAATGTTTTGTCTGCCTAACACTAAGTGGCTACTTAAAGTATAGCAATAACCTTTCGGGTAATTGCACTGCTTTTGAACCGTATTGCAGTAGAATTGGTTTCTAAAAATGAAAGCGCCCTGTTACCTAAGGAAAGCCAACTGACAGCCAAATCCAATAATATCTGAAGGATTTCGATGAATTGCTTTCAGCTTGTCTTTATCAATTCTAGGCGACTTATCCTAGTTAAGTCTTTCGGTTCCCGAGAGATACAAAGAGTGACGTTACTTGTGGCCAACACAAAGTTATATTTTAGGTTTGCAAAATTAAAGACACTTTTAGAAGAAATTTCGAATAACAATCAAAAATTAACAGTGGAAAATTAAAGTATGATTTGTTCTGCTAATTGCGGTTACATGCCAAATTTTGTATCTTAGAAATACTGCATAAACTTTCATTTGATCATTTGGATCGATTTCAAAATGTTCGTTTATGTTCTGACTTTTAGTTTTGTGTATCTGCTTGCAAGTACCTACGTCTAAAATCAGAAATGTTATATTTATGGCTAACGATGATTGTGATAGCAATTTGCATATCTTCAGTACGGAAAGAATTACAAAGAGTGCTTGAAACTCTGCCACAAAATTGAAGTTATGGCGATGCTGTTTTAATAGCTTTGCAAACAAAGCGGGGAAATAAGCCTCAGACTGGTAGTGCAACGAAAACAAATAGAAACGAACAACGTAAATTTAACTTGAAGTAACTTTGCCGAAAAGTTCCTGTGCTAGTATTGATTGCGGTCATGGTTTCCTGAATAGAAAATTCAGCTGAAAGTGAATATAGCACTTTTCCATTTGCTCCCTTGCTTTCGTAGACCCCACCTAGCCCTAGACACATAGCAACATGCAGCCGGTGCAGAGAGTTCACCTAGACTTCTCAATTACACCCTCGGCGAAGTTTGCTGTACACCGCCGATAATATGTCTGACACGTTTGGCAAATATTTGAACAGGTTTCGACTCAAGTTGACCATTTTCGTGTTTGAAGTTTCTGATTGCCCGTTAATAACTCCACACCCCATTATGTCCGAGCTAGCTCTTAAAAATTAATTCTGTGCAGCGCGGTAGTATACTTTCAGGTCTTAGAGCAAGTTCACACCTTGCCCTAATGTTTTTGAACTTTCCAGCAGGGTTTCTTTGCTCCGTCCTCCGGCAGATTAATGACAAAACTTAATCATCTGAGAAATAGAAACGCAGAACCTCAGTCGGGGTACAAGCTCTAGATGGCTTAACTATATCCTCTCGTCCTGTGTTGGCAGAGGGTTCTCGAACTCTCGAAAGCCACTGAAAGAACAAACGTTGAACATTTACGCAAGTCATAAATTACCTGTAACCGAGGTGGTCAAGGAACCTAAAGTGAAATGGAATACACACATCTGAAACTAATGAAAAATAAGAATTCAGTGATATATTGGAGAGGAGGAGGATGCTCTCCACCCTTGAGTAAGCATTTGCTTTCTCAGTAAGAGGGTTTCTTTGGACTTTCTAAATAAATTTCAACACAAACATGTTTTTCGAGTTTTTGGAATTTTAGAATATTAAAAAGGCTAAGGGTTTTGTAAATATTGAATGAAATTATTTTCTAAAACCGAGAAAGATCCAAGTTTTAAATTGTAATAAAACTAGTTGTTTGTTGTTAGATATTGCTAGAAACGATTAAGCGAATGGACTTTGATTCTTGTTTATTTTTTTGGGTTTGTTTTGTATATGTATATGTATATAAGTATGTTACCATCTAAAACCCATTTGGACTAACCAAAGTATTGTAACATCTATTTTGATCTCTTTATATGAGCAGAGAACATTTTGTTTCACTATAGCATATTATCACGATGGGTATGAAGGGTATCAAAGTTTTGGATGAAATTTAACATAACTTTCATTTTTTTATTATTTATGAACTTCTTCGAGGAGAGTAAAATTACAATTAAAAGTAAATTGTGTAGCTTCGAGGCGCCGCTGTTGCCAACGTCCTTATAGTATAGTATTTGTACTAGAAATACCCTATAGACCATTCAGTTCTTTTATTAAAGTTATTTCTCGTTATTTGACATTATTTTCTTTTTAGCAAAGTGGATGATCATTCCTCCCCTTTTCAAGAAACGAAATGTTTATTTAGCTTCAAGTATAATTTATTTGTTTGTTGTAGTGAAATTTTTATAAACTTATCTAAGTTTCATGAAGATACTCGAGATATTAAAGTATTTAAAGTAAAAATTATCCTTCTGTCAATAAGGGATGAGCAGTAGTTTCTAATTACTACTATTGTTAATAAGACACTTCTTGTAATGTATAAAGTATTTTTAGTAACATTTTTTTGTTCATACTTAAATTCTTTTAATTACTACTAAAATAAAATTTAAAATAATAATTTTCGTTTTTCATAAATGTACTTCAATAAAACCTTTAAAAGAATTTTATTTTTTTTTGTAAAAAAGTTAAAGATGAGTCTCAAAATAAGATAAACAGCAATTTTTTGTCTAAACGTCATATACGAAAAATTTTGAGCAAGAAACACTCAAATCGGATTGCAATCAAAAATCGAGAAACTGCCCAAGAGCTGCAATCTGAATTCGTTAATTACTTCATCCCTATCGATCAAAGCCCGAGGGATATTGGGAATACGAACATGTCTCCGTGCACATCCCACATAAGTAGCCGCGCTTGAAATTTGCATATTATTTCACACTTTGATTGAATATGTAAATGCCATGGGATTCAATTTACTATCATAAAAGGGCCGACGTATGCTCACGCAGAGAAAAGAAAAAGTTAAGTTGCTGAGGTGTACATGATCCGCTCGCCAAAAAGCCAACTGGGAGTAACCGCAAGGACTAAAGGCTAGGGGCTAAGGGCGGACAAACTTTTTGATACTGTGAGGCGCTCCTTAGAATTTCCACAGTTTTTCCATTATCCCCGAAATCCCAGTACCTCCCAGCCACTCCCAGGCGCTATCTGTCTAAGTATTTTTGGGATTATTTAAATTGCCTGGGTATTGACTTGAATTGCAAACGAGGCGGTATAGCAATCCCCACGAGGGGGGTCCTAGGGGCTCGGGGGTTTGGGTCACCCATCGGAATGAATATGCGACCGGGTTAGTCCTCTGAATATCATAACAAGTGTTACCCTTATTCCAGCCTTAAGTTTACATCTTTTCTTTTTCAATTTGTCCAATTTACATCGGAAATTATGTAAATATCAGCAGAGTCGTAACTCGAGGCCGCGGGCTATTACAAGGACCAAGTTTTCAATTGGCACGGCAAACACAGGCGTTCCTTCTTTTCTCCCGAAGGGGGATACAGGCTCTGCTTGCTTTGACACTGGGGGAACTCATATATTATGGGTACGTATGGGACGTACGAGTACGGTCCCGTGTATCTTGGAGCCGCAGCCATCCACACCTGCAACAAATCGAAAGTGACGTAATGAAATCAATTTCCAATATATAAGTTTCTGCCTCCGGGATAAAAGGAAATCGAAAAACGCACCCAAACTCGTCACTTCATTTTTCCTCACCAAAATCGTATCCAAAACAACGAAGCAATTTATATTCTGCCCCTCAAACAAAAAAGCCCTACCAACGAGAGGAATGCTCTTCGCTTCCACCCACAAAGTCCCTTGTTTTGTGTCTCCGCTCTTCTGTTACCTGGACTCAGGTGCTCAGGTGCTAGTTTATGAGGTTTGCACAAAGTTCTCATATAGCCGCTGAATTTATTTCAGTAGAGCATTCCCTTCCTAGGGCCGAAATCGGGAATAGTCTGGATCCGGGCTGCTACTGGTCCTAAGAGCCATCCTTGTTCCTGTGATAGTCCTCTAGCGGTGCTTTAGGCCAACAGGCAGGGAATATTCGCGGAAATAACAAAATTGCTGCGATGTCGATTTGCCATGCAAATCAGTGCTGCTTCGACACGCCTCCTTCAATTTTGTTGCACTATAAACTTCAACTGTCCGATTTTTTCGAGCCTAATTGGTTAATGGTGTTATCCCTGTGGATGAAGTGACTAAAAGAACATTCTTTTTAACACGACAAATGGCACTTGAGTGTAGGCCCTAGGCTCTAGTGTAGGCAGTAAATGAGACATGCACTGGTTTTTATAATTGCGTACAAACTGATTTACAAAATTCAGGTTTTAAAGCGAGGTACAATATTGAACGCATTTTGAACAGAATATATTTGAAGAGAAATGCATATGCGACTTTTATATTTTAGTTAGTAGTTCCTACAATTAGAATTACAAAGATCTAAACAAACTTAGAACAAGTCAGCTATGTGAACATTTTTAAAGAGGATCACTAAATTTAAAAGTTATTTATAGAATATCTATAAATTGTCCTTACGTTCTTCCAGAAATTTTGCCAATATTCCTTTCACTTGGTATCTTTAAGGAAATCGATATATCTTGAATTTTTCTTCAGCTTGGAAAATGTTGAAACTTGAAAACAAGTCACAAAGGTTTTTAATTTGCCAGATAAAATTATCGATATTTTCCTGTATTTTCAGTCCGTATATTTTTTTATATAAATAAATTGAAAATATAGATTAATAAAAACATGTCCTTGTGTAATTATGTTTCTTTTAAAATGTTCAAAGTTTTGAAATAGAATTTTCTATGATTGTGATTTGTTTAAAAACATTAACTTTTTAATATTATTGAGGTAATTTTAATTCTTTTTATAAACGATATTTAACTAAATGCATCTGCAGGTAAATGCAGCTTTATCTACAAAATGGAAAAAGTAAAATCCAAGTGTAATGTTTTGCGGTCCTTTATTTAAAAAATTTCTTATTTTAAAGAAATTATCATCTTAAAAATTACTTCATCTACAATTCGTCCCTATATTTTACGGAGTTGTAAAGGCTCCAAAATTTTATTCCGTATTACTTACTCTTTTCTGATATTTTCAATTTTAAAATTAAAATTACAAATTAACATTCAACATAAAAATTTTAGAATTTTTCTCGCACAAGTTTTTAACAATTTCAATTATAGCTTGTGATTAGAGTCGTAGAAACATCATTAAGTTTGGAAACAAAAATTAAAGGTTGATATGAAGGAAATGAAACAGCATACGTGTGTTTTCCGATATTGAATTGCTAAATAATTCCTCAATTTTTTTAGAGTAAAATATAAAATTTATAAAAGTGAATGGTCATATAACACTTTTACGTGACTCACTTTTAATTTATTTCTTTTTAAATTATACTAATTTGAGAAAATATTGGCGAATGTTCATTAATTTAACATTTTCATGTTTCATCTTTGTAAACTGCAACGTAAACATAAATTTTATATTTAACATTCCGACTTAGAGAAATATGAACTTATGATAAAATTCATATCATTGAAGTAGACTTCATCGCACAAATTTTATGCTACAAGAAAAAGTAATGATTGAAGCAGTCTTTCTTAGAAAAAGTAATGATTGCCGCAGTCTTTCCTAGAACTAACGTGCTATTAATTAATTAGTCAATTAAGGATTGAAGGCGAAGTTCGGCTCGAAACTGGTTACGTTGCGTACGATACGAAGCCTGCCACGCTTCCGCATCAAATATTAAGCACATAACTTTATGATTCCTTGAAATTTGCTGACTTTTCCCAGAACAATGTGAAAGTATAAATCAGAGGAGAATTACGAGACCATATATAAGCAGCTTTCGAGGTGGATCTAATATACTCCTTCGCAAACAAATACGAGAGGCTCCTTCTGACGATGCCATTAATTCATACCATACCAGGCTCCTGACATTATTAACAAAAGGTCATAAGAAAATATTGCTTACCCGAAGCGAGCCGAAACAAAGCCTTCTACACTCATTTATTAGTCATGTGTGTATCCGGCACTTTATCTTGCCGAGGGAGTTGAGCCCAATAATTACCTAAACTCCTGATAATGACGGCTGGAAAAATTAACAATTAAATTATGAACCCGCACTTATCCCTTACACCATAACGATTATTACCGGCCTGTTGTTGTGAGTGCCAATTTAATTTTATCCGGCAGACTGCACAGAGCGGGGCAGGGCACCTTTCGCGGCCAGAGGTGTAAAAATAATCGTGCGTCTTACGGGCTCAAAGGATACGTGTGCTTAGCCCGGGTGGCTCGGAAATGATTTCTCTACCGGTACGAAGACGATTAAATCTGAGGTAGCCTGGTTAAAGACGTATAGGAGGAGCGAAATGAGTGGGAGTGGGAATACAGGAAGAATGGGAACTGGAAAATGAGACTTGAGAACTTGGATTTTGCACAACAACTCGGCTCAGGTGGATGTTTTGGCTGGAATTGCGAGAATTCAGGAAGGAGGTACCTGTAGGGTGCTATAACCGACTCAGCACAAATCAGTTTAAAAAGGGACGCACCAGCACGGTTGGCGACTGTGAGAGATGAATATGAAATTATCCGGGAACTAAGCCCAAGCTAGTGGCATAACAACTAAGGTCGGAAGGTTAGGGCCTGTCTAACGTGAACGGACACCAGAGACTTGATACAGGACTGGCTTTACCTTAGTAAGACCAATGTTCGTCCACACCTGTTCCCTCATCTCGTATAGTTACATATTACACGCGTAGGTCCTAACGTTGGTACTGAGCTCTATCTCCGATCCTGTACACTCCTGTATACCTTCGACACACTATACCTTACACGAATAGATATTTTTCCCTCCTCGTTTTTAATTTGAACAGCAAAACGCTTTTCAATTTGGCCCTCTTTGAATTTTCAGATGATTTAACAAGTTGAGTAGAACGCCCTTATCAAAATATATTGGAATATAAGAAACTAATCATCTGCGAGTAATTCAATGCTCATCACGCTCCACTGACAATGCAAAGCTTTAAAAGCAGGTTTCCAATATTCGGCCGCATCAACAGAAGTACTCATTTCTTCCTTGTCTCTTGCAATTTAAATGGAAAAGTCGACCTCAATCTTCGAAACAAGAGCCCTCAATTGTGGGATCAAAGTACGTTTTCTGAATACCTAATGCCTGATGCTTAAGGACATATTCGGAAATTGTCAAATGATATCATATATTATAAATCACAGATGGTAGGTACCAGTCGGAAGAGTAGAATTCACATTCTTTTCACACAAAAGTTGTATAATCAGATAACCTCTGTCCAAAAGTTTAACACATCACAGTAGATATTTAATTAAAAAATTATATTTTCAAGAATTTGTCGAAAACCCTATTACCTTTTTAAAGTCAATAGTGGTGTATGGATCCAAAGTATACAAAATTTCGTTTAGATATGGCCTTGAGTCAGTTCGCACGTTTTACTATACCCTAATTTATAGTAAATAGAAATACCATATATAGTAACATTTTCTCGAAGTTTACTGCTCTAAGTTTTATAATTATTTTCTTACTATTATTAAATACTTTCCCGCAGATGTATTTGCCAGACATATTTAAACTTTACAATAATCCATATTCTCCACACTGAATTTATATCACCCACAATTCAAATGCTTCGAGGCAGAATCATGCGTATCCTCAAATTATTTAATATCGATCTTATAGTTCCGACATCAAATTCTGTTCAATTAGCAAATATCACAAATTGGTTACAGCATTCTATTTCTGGAAGATGCCCCCGAAGGTCCATAAGGAGGCGACGTTTTCTGCACTGATACAGCACACAAATCCAACTTGGCATAATTGATATGTTTTAAATCATTGTAGATCTACATTTGTTCTTGTTATGTTATCAAGACCAGAAACGTCTTTTCCATCTTAAATGTCAGGAAAATATTACCAATTTGAACACACCCTGGAAGCAAAATACTTGCATAGACGGACATCTCTAGACACCCAGTCTAATCTATTCAGTGCTTATACGTAAACTGCAGAGCTTAAGGGAACTGCTGAGCAAGGTATGCATGGAAATTTAGCAGGCCACAACAAAGGCAACTCTTGGAGGAGATATTTCATCACGTCCTAAAACTCTGATTGAATTAATCACCAGATCCAACTGGTCTCGGTCAAAGGTTTCTCCTTGACAAACTTTTCGAATATGCATGAGTTTTACTAATGAAATCCTTTGAGTGAGAACATCGGATCTCCGAGTCGGGCTGCCAGTTTTGCCAGTTTTTCACTTTGTGTTCGCTTTTGGAGAGCCCGTCGTCCTTTTCGCCCAAAAGACCCTACGATATGACATTTTTATCAGGAGCTTATAAAGGTTAACACATCCCGCCCGAGGTGCATCTAGGTTCTTTGCAAATATGCAGTGAGCCGTACACATATTTACTTAGTCCCTGAGCGGTCCCTGATTATTGAATTTATGAATGTACACGGACATTAATAGGACCTTGGGTTCCATTTCGGTTACGACGCTGATTAAGGACCCGATGCACCTTTGCCCTGGCGAAATTCGAAGAACACACAGAAAGGAAGACATGTCCGACTCGATATATGGCTATTTGCTAGCGACTGTGTCAATTGTAACACTGGTGCTCGAGGGTCACGGGATAGGGACGGGATGTCGAAGCCCTAATGTGGACAAAGTGTTTCATTGCACTAGAGATTGCGGGTTGCCAATAGTTGGGCATATAGTTGAAGTCTAACAAGATGGAGAAGCATTCGGTTCCGAAATTGGTTTGTCCTTATCTAGACTGCTTAAGCCTTTAACCTGTCAATTTAATTTTGTCCACCCATCAGTCTGAGGGGCGGCGCAATACGCACTGGACATTCGTATACAAATTTGTGCAGCAATGAGACCATCGTTCGTTGAGTACTATTTCAAAGAATGTAAACGGAAACGTAATTTTGTTAAAAATTAACTAAACGTTCACAGAAGTTCTTTGTAGTACCATTGCACGTCCCATTACACGTGGATTAAAATCATTTCATCTCATCTCATACGCATTTCGCTGTAGTAGAAAAAATTACCTTTTAAAATTTTATAAAATTACGATAGTTCTTAAAAATATCTCTAATGCGACTGTGAATGTACGGACCAATGTCCACCAGGAGCCTCCGTGGCGCAATCGGCTAGCGCGTTCGGCTGTTAACCGAAAGGTTGGTGGTTCGAGCCCACCCGGGGGCGGTAATCTTTTACCCAAACATCCTTTTCAAAAATTTTGTGAAAAAAAGCAATGCTTTTTGTTCTTCTTTACAAAGGTATTTTTAATTCTTAAATAAACAAAACGCGAATTTACAAAAAAACAATTAATTTAACTTTTACCTTTATTCTTTATCGCGAAATAATGTCGCACTGAGAATTCAAATTACATGCCTTATTCTGCTTAAGTAAAAATTAATTATTACCCAAAAATAAATAAAATTTTAGAAAAACAAAGTCCTAAAGTACGATATTTGCCCGTTCCTTTCTAAAATCAAATGCAACAACGAATTTGTAGGCTGATTCATGAATATCTTTCTTTTTTCTCGTTTATATAAAATTTTTGTTTTCATATTAAATAAATTTTGTAAAACTATCAACAGCAGATTTTTTTAAAGAATAAACTTTTAATTAAAGACACGATATGAAGTTACAGGAACTCATTTGCATTTTGTCATATTTTGAAAGAGCATCAGTTTCTTTAACATGTTCGATCCACGTTTTGAAATGTTTGAATCGCTATTTTTGAAAAATAATGTACAAATTATCTAAAAAAAACTTGACTGCTTTCTAGGCCTTTGATTGAGGTGTGTAGGAAAAGTATTTAGAACTAAGGGTAAATTTTTCAAACTTTTGGGTAGATTCCCAGGTATTTTCTCTAGAAATTATTATTTTTTTTCGCATTTTTAAAATTCAAACTAAACGAAATAAACTTTGAATAGACATTCTTTTAGCGAATTGTACAGCACTTGGTTGTCAAACTAGAGGCTTCTTGGCAAAAGGTTTTATTTATTCATATTTAAGCTTTTTAAGAACCACTAAATGTGTCGTCCCCCATTATAAAATTATCAAGTAGACTTTGCTATTTCTAGAAGGTAACTTTAAGAAAATATGTTCACTTTAAAATTGTGCGGAAATGAGAAAAAGGTCTCATAAATTATTGATGCGTATAAATCGCCTGATTAAGGTTGCAATCTTTCAATATTTGGCTCGACGTCTGACAGCAACTAGCCCTTATTTATTAATAACTTTACAAAACTCCCCTTCAAGAGCAATTTTCTCGAGAATCATTGAAGTAAAAGTTAAGACAAATGATTTGAAAGATTCCCCAAAATTACTTGCGGGTAGAGCTATTCTTTCGAAATGATTTCCAGCCCCTCGAATCAAAATGCATTAGCCCTTGAGGCGAACCGAAAAGTGCCAATCTTGTAACGCTCGTCCCTTTCCGCCCGCTCAAAGGAAGCAGCAGAGTGCCGGCAAATGGTTTCGTAACTTTTCATCTCCATCAAGAAATTTGTCACATCTAATTGGGAGGTCTGGGGCATAAATTAACTACGGCACTGAAACATGATGAATATTTCTGCATAAAAAAAAAAAGAAAAAATTTTTCCAAGTCGAATGGTATGAAAAATTAAACCCCCATTTTGGGGTAATTTCCAAGGTAGAACGTTACTTTTTCCCCCTTTAAAAGGCATTAGTCTTCTGTTACGAGAGCAGAGAGATGCAAATTGGGGATGAATTTTGCTGTGTGCTAGAAGAAATAGGTTCACGCATTTCTTAAGGAGGTCAAATTCCAAAAAGGGTGTGCATTGCCCGCCGGTAACTTTATTAATATAAATGAAGGGGTCATTACGTAAAACGACTTGCGCTTTTTATTCTTCCCTCTAGGAATGATAAATCGTATGCTATTTACGCAACTTCATATTACCTTATTCTCGATGGCAACCCAGCAGATCTAAAATATTGGATGTAGGAGAATCCATGGAATTTCCCGTCTAGAGTAATATTACGGCTTCAAAGGATTTCAAGTCCTGTCAGTGTCTTCATCCAAGAGGCTATAAGTAGGAAGTAAGGTCTTTGCCAAAAGAAAATATATTCAAATTCAGCTGATGTTGACTATTGGGGTGGGTAGATTTATTTATATAAAAGATTGTATTGTATCGTTCAGATTAATCAAATTCATCTGTTCTAGTATTAATTTAAATTCTTGATTTTTTTTTGTATAAACAAATTCTTACATGACTTTATTAAACATTTTTCTTTACCATTCTGAACTAAAATTGAAGACAATAATCAATGAATCCTTTACAAAAATAAAACAGTTCGTATGTGATCTCTTAAAAATAAGTGATTTTGATAGGGAAAAGTATTATTACACAAAGAAAAAGAGTATTCTTATACGAGTTTCTCATTTCGGAATTTTTCTTAGACAATTTCTTGACCTGATCTTGATCTTGATTTACTTACTTTAATTATTTACTTAAAGAATTAGAATTTGTTACCAGCATTTAAAACTTGTGTTTTAACATTTAATTCGAATTGTTTCGGTTTTAGAAAGAATAACAAAAAATTAAAGCTCTTTGGAACGGAAAAAGTTTTTTTAACATCTTAGAAAATTTCAAAGGATGAATTTAACGAAAGTTGTAGTATGTTACTTTAATTTTTGTTCCTTAACATTTCCTAGCTCTTATATATTCTGACATAATGTATTTATATACATATGTACGTCGAATTTATATAAGAAAATGAAACCCATTAAAAAAATTTATATTAAACTTAAACATTTTACAAATTTGATTTCGGAACAGTCCCAATCTTTCTGTTGTCACAAAAACGACCCCTAAAAAAATGGTCAACGCGAAAATTGGACACCTTTTTATAGCGACTTTTTATACAAACTGGTCGATGATCCCTCCAGGAAAGAGTCCTGATGCTATTCCCTTATTACTTAACGCTGTTATTTACCGAAGGAATTTTCTGACAAAATCACTCAGGCGTTAATGTGTTTTGATATACAGGGCTAAGAGCGTCTACAAACATTTTGAAATGAAGTTCCGATTGCGAAACTGGAGATGAATGCTATCGCGACAACGACGTCGTGGAGCCGAAAGTCCTAAAAAAATCAAAAAAGGGAAAAATTTTATCTGATTAAGTCCTCGGGTAAGGGGAAATGATAAGGAAGGAGCGAAAATAGAAGAAAAAAAAAAAGAACGAAGCAAAAATCCGGGAAGAATTAGATATACATAGCAGTCACGGGGGGTATTGGTGTGAAGCAGATGGAGTCTTTAAAAGATGACAATGTCAAAGGAAACCCAGCAGAGTGATCAAAGCGAGGTCGGTCCTGGGAACGACAACTTGTTAAGGGAGTTCATTTGGAACCCTTTTCTGTGCGGCAAGCGTCCCTCATTCATCCTTACCAGAGAGGTTCTATTTGCTCTATTACTAGCACTTAACCGCCCGGGGCTATTCGCTTGTAATTATTGAGAATTGTGTTGGCAATTTAAAAGGACAAAGTTAAAATATTCGCTCCCACTCGGGCGAGCAGCGCAACTTTGTGTAGGAAAACCCCCGGCAGCGTCGCGCCGCGTCTTTCCATTCAAATCTTTTAAGTGGAAAATACTTTCTTAAGACTAACAACAACATTACTACACTTAGTCTTAAGCGAACTGAGGACGCTTTTAATTGTTATTAACCGCTGCCTGGAAGCGCAATAATGCGCACGTGATTAAATAGTAGAGATGTGGAATTCTGTCTTTTCTCAAGTGCATTTGTATTAGTCCGCTCTCTTACGCGGACGGTACCTCGAGGCTTTTCTTGTTTTAATTATTACTGCTTTTCTGCTCCTTTCAAAAAATATAAAGTATAATTTCTCACGAACCTCGAATCTGTCACAGTAAGGCAATAGGAGATTTCCGGGCGTGGCCTATTCCCCACGGCTAAACCCAAATCCAAACAAACGATTCAATATAAACCTTGTAACATCTTAAAAGACTGTATGTATAGAATCTGGAAAGAACCAAAATCGAACACAGGTTTATCTTTATAACACCTTAATTAAAATCACATTTTTCATTACTCTATATTTTGGTTTTTGTTTCATTAAAGAACATTTTTCGTCAAATATAACCAGCCAATTTGTCAACCATATTTTCCCGAAATTTGATACAAATTATCATACCAAAATGCAATGATAATGAACAGCATAAAAAAATACAGCGGAGTTATATTTTGTAATTGAACTAATCTTTAAATTTGTTGTCTAAATAAATCAAAAACAAAAAAATTAAAAAATAAATAAATTGTGATTTCTTGTAGTAGTTTTGCATAAGGCTTTCCTAATGTCACCGTTGTCTCTCCAGAGAAATATTCTTTAGGGATTATTCTCATTAACACTTAATTGCTATTGACGAAAAAGTTATTTAAGTATCTTTTTTTAATTAGTAGTCAATTTTAAATGTTTATCAAGGAGAAAGAAATATAGTTGCATGTATTTATTTTTTAAAAAAATTTTTAGAGTACATTCCAACTGGAAGATTTATATTTTTTATTTTAATTTAACTTTTACAGAAATTTATATGTTTTAATATTGTTGTAATATTATAAATGAGCAAAAAAAATAAAAATACTACATAAACAAAAGAACTCTGTGTTAATTTTATATGCACTTTTTATAAATTATAAAACCCTTTAAATTAAAACAATATCTTACGACGAAAGTTCCATTAAATTTTTTAATCAATTCTCGATATATAATTTTGTGTTTTTAAAAATATTCCTAATTTAAAGGAAAAACAAATTTGAAATCGAAGTTCAGATCATGTAGTCGATATCTTGAACCTTAAACCTTGTGATCTTGAAAAGAATGTGTCTTGAAAAAAATTGTATATAATTTTTAAAAAACTTGAAAATAACTCGTTGTATCATAGCATTTTTATTTATTTATTTTATTTTTTATTATTACTTTTTTTTTGCTGAAATGGAAGAGTTTTGATAAAAGTATTTATTTTAGAAAAATTTTATCCCGAAATTTTAGTTAAACAGCTCTCAGTAGTTTTACGCTTCAGGTAAATGAGGTGGTAAACACAGTTTCATAGTGTCACTTATTTTGGAAATTCTGCAATAAACACAGGCTACTGAAAACATGTCTATATTATGTTTTTTTTTTTAATTTTTTGTGATGAAAACAAGTAAACAGGGAATAAAAAGGGATATTCAGGACTTGGACGCGAATGAAAAAATGAACTTTTTTTGCCACAAGGCGGCAACGAGAAACGAGACAAGCGAACGCACCCACAGGAAGGTGTGTCGAACGTGTATTTTATTAATTTTATTCAAATTGCTTCCACATAATTGCACGGGATGTGTATTTAGGTATTTACCTTCAGCAACAGAGTTACTTTGGTGCGCGCAGTACAGTTGCATTTGTAATTTTTAATATTTAACCATATCGCATTTTTCCACGATGGCAAAAACTGAGTAATTTTACGAAATCATCACATTGAACGGGAGGTAAAATGGCTATGATTTACATTTTTAATTGCGCGGAAGTAATCAAAAGCCCCAAAAATTACACCGCTGCAAATGATTACCCGTGATTATCATCAAAACGTCAGACGAGTTGCGAGAACTGTGCGACAGCGGCAACGCGCGGATAGCTCATATGAACAAATTAATTCAATGTTAATAACCATAATATAAGTTGCCAGCATTTTTGATGATTTTATAATTAAAATTGTCTGGATTTTATGCCGAGATTATTTTATCTGTCGACAGTAGAGCCTACGCTGAGCTGGCAAGATGTGCAACTGGTTCGCGAACGCTGCATAATCCCGACCTCCAGAAGAGTCTGGATTTCCTCATTCCATGATTTAGTGCGGCTCGCTGCAGGTAAAAGCATCATGATGGTAACTAAGTGCGTAGGTGGTGTTAATTTAATGCCTGCTAAGGGCCAAACTTTGCTGACTCAAACAAGTCTTCATTCAGGATATACCAAGGAAACTAGGGCATAGAGCCACCATAATTTGCTGAAGAGACCTTCTAAGTTTCGTCAGTGCTCCTAGAACTAATAAGTTCTTGCCTCAGCTTTAATCCCACTTAACGATTAAAATCCCAGGAAACGCTTCGGTTGTGCACGACTTACACGAGATTTTTCGACTGCATTCATTTAAATGATAAATCCTCTTAAAGTAAGGTAATTGGCTAACAATGTACCAGCGTGGAACATAGAATTATTAATAACGGAATTTTCGAAAATATTCTGCTTAGCTCTAATATTTTACCTCATCATTTTCAAAAACATTACGTTTTCGTTTTTAAATAAAATTAATAATTTAAATCAAGATCGCGACTTGTATAGGTGTACATTTTAAAATTCTCTATTAACACCAGGAGCTTAAAGAATATTACCTTACCTCTTTCTTACTCTCCAAGATCAAAAATTAACTTTTTATATTTATTTTACACCTGTAATAACTATAATTTAAAATAAATCAATTCTAATAGAATTTGCTGTCACCAAATGTTAAATGTATATTTCACAATCATAGGAATGTAATATAATTAACAACTATTGATTTTTTGATCAACTTTTAATTTATAAAATTAGAAAAGAAAGGAGAATTAAAAGTTGAGAATGTAAAACCTCTGTCCTGCCTTCCCATAAAATTTATGGAACACTTGTTTTCTTTTAGGGATAAATAAAATAATTATTCCAAGAAAATATAAGTAATTTAAAATAGTTCCTTAATATTTTTAATGCTTCCAGAATGTTTTACACTCATATATTGTTTCAAAAATAAAATTTTTCCTTTTAAATTTATGTTACTAATCACAATTACTTATATTGACAAAATTCGTAGTATAAAATAAAAGTGAGAAATTGAATTTCTACTTAAGACTGGTTCTGGTTCCCACATAGCCATTAAGCCAGTTTTCCTATTACTAATTAATCTACTTGCTAGAAAACATAATAAGTCTGTAATAATCACACGCACCGAATTACTTCAGAGGACCCTTTTAATTTTTTAGTATTTTAGGCAGAATTTTTTCCTCGAAAATCTCCAGGCAGTTCGAATTTAATTTCGCGGAATTTTTAATTGTGTTAATTTTTCACAATTTCTGAAAACATCATTCTTTATTTTTATTTTATTTTTTTATTTCTTTATTTTAAAGCATAGTAAAAATTGACTTGTGCATAATTTAAATAAAATGTTCTGATTTACTGATTTAAAAAAGGAAGAAAAAAAAGAGTTAAACGACGACCCTTATCATCTAGTGATGTATTCTCGTTTTTTGCCCTCTTTTCGCCTATTGTGCTGGGAAAAATATTGAACGTCTCAATCCTAGGGCACTTGTGCGGGGTGATTTTGTCACCCCAGAAAATTGAATGTGTGCTGTGACGACAGCATCTATGTCGAAATTTTCGACGCATGCATTCTAAGGATTTTTAATTAAATTCTAAATCACAAAAGGCGACCAACTGGCAGCACGTGGGATTAACAACCCCAACTTAATCAACAACCGCCTTCAAGTAAAATAAATATAATACAATTAACCGATTTTGATTGTATTTGCAGTTTTTAAACGTATATACATCGTTTGTGTTAAATGAACAAATTTATTTAATAAAATAGTCTGCAAATGCTTTTGTCATTCCCTTTTTTAAAACAAACACTTTTAAATTTCTTTTTTTAATCCCCTAATTATTTTACAATGTTTTAAGAAAAGGGTGCATTCCAATTAATTGATTAAACCCAATAAATCATAAAAATGATAGGATATTAGACGTAGATAAATAAAGGTAAGTGATCTTCACACAAACAGCTCAAATTTAGTAAAGTGTAAAATATAATATTACTTAACCCGATGCTGGAAGAAATATTAATTATTTTAGATGTGTAAGAAATCGAAATCAAATCGGTTGAAGTTTGCATTGTTAGCTAACACGTTTATATCCACTCTATTAAAATGCGTGCAATGGTACCTAAAGAGCTACTTTTGACCGCCATTGACCTCATTGTGTATGTCTCTTTAGAATTAGGACATCTGTATGGTCTAGCTATTTAGTGTATATGTAAGAGCGAACAACGAGTGCCAAGGTGACATCGAGTAAGGTATTGAGACTAATTTAACTGAAGCTTAAGGATATTCAATCTCCTGCTTTTTGGTACTACAAAGCATGACGTCAATCACAACCAACTGCAGCTTCTTAGGCGCCAGCTGATGTTTGCTTCAAAAATCACTTGCTTTAAATGAAGCTTCAATAGCAGTTCATTTTCCATTGATTCCACACGATTGCTTTTAGTTGACTTTTATATATTAATTCTACGTTTAAATTATTAAAACATTTATTATTTTTTACATGTATTTTGTTGTATTGATAAACTGTTAATACACACGAATAGTGTTTACAAGACTGTATTAATTTATTGTTATTAATTGCATAATACATATCCTTTCTGACATGTTAGATTAGGAATATCGTGGTATCTAATGAAATTAAATTGATTTTTTCATTACCGTCATTATGCTTTCACCTACTTTTAAATGATGATATATCTCTTATTAGAATCGACGTTCTTGCAATGAATCCAAAATGAAACTAGATGATAACACTAAATCAAAAATTTCACGCTCAACGTCATAGTCGTAATATGCTTGATTAAAATTAATATAGACGCCACCGCCGAAATACCGCATAAACTTTATGCGATACACAACTGGCCCCTTTTTGGGTCGAAAAATCCCTCAAATGAACTATAAAATTTTAATCTTGTAATCTCCAGGCATTATAACTCTTCCTAAACAATAGAATTTCCAAAGTGCTTAAAACTTGGCTATGTGCATACTATACGGGCTTGTTTAAAATTTACGATCAAGAGCCCGAAATTATAGCGCCTTTACAACTAGAGAGGATCCTTATCGGGCGGATGATTGCGGGACCGTATGGTGGGCGGGCTAATAAGGGAACTCTTTAATGCCTTCCTGTGTTACTTCGAGGAACTTGAAGGTGATGTGCTCTCCATCAGATGCTAGACATACTCAAAGGACTCCTATGCCATTTTACCGTGCGATTCTGTCACGGCGGGTGCGAACGAACTGCAGGGAAAAATGAAAATCTTATTCATTAGAGCGTAATTTATGACAGAGTCCTAAGTGAGCTTTGTGCTTGCTCCTCCTGATTTTCGTTGACAAGAAAATTTTAAGGAACTGATAACGATTCTCGCTCACTTCCCAACGTGTACTTCCATATAAGACGCCAGTGGCTGGTGGGGCCAAACGCAGTCAGCTCCTTCAGATATTTGCAGATTAAGGACGATAATAGCGCAAAATTAATTATTTAAAGCTTTCAGATAAGTAATCATTATTTATTAGAAATGCGCCACTGGCGTGGCGTTCGCGGCAAGACGCTTTGGTGGGCTCCTGCTTATTCAGGAGTTGTTGGTTAATATGTCATAAATCACGGAGCACTTCGCAAACTTGTATAACTTATGAATATCATTCACCCAGCAACCATGGCACATACTTGAGGGGGTGGAGCTCAACACAGGGGTGCGATAAACAGCAAACATAATTGTAACCTCTCGAGTATTGTCGTAACTGGAAGTTCAAAGAAGGGGTTTGTATATTTTCAGTGTATAATTGTTGTGTTATAATCTTAAAGAGATACCGCAGAATTCACTGAATTTTGCCATAGAATGCCGATATACAAGAAAATACTTGGGCATATCTTCGAATTCAATCAAACTAAAAGATTTATATTGCAACTAACTAAGTAACATTTTATAAAATAATAACGATCTATTAAATAATCTATAAAAAATCACAAAATGTGTATTTCATATACAAAATTTTTATAATACCCGCTGTTATTTCAAATTGTTAATTGAAAACAAAAAGAAAAATCTTTATTTGTCAAACAATTTAATTCTTGATTAAAATTTAAACGATGTTTTAGAATCATAATGCAAGTTTCAATAAATTATAAGTATTTTCATATTAAAAGTTCGCACACATTTTGGTAAGCTATAATTCGGTTTTTGTACTATTTTAGTTATATTTCTGTTTTTATTTGCATAATTTAAAACATATTTCGGCTGAATTTTCAATTATATACTTATATTAATAAGTACTATGTTTTTGATTACCACCTAATTTCCGATACTCTCAGACGACAACAGAAGGCTTTATTAGACTAGACCAGTCTGTGCGAAATAAAACCGCAGTAAAAGGGAAAATTCAAATTTACTTAATCCATATTTTCTTCTAATTTAATAACTTAATACAAATAATAACTATCAAACAGTTTGTTATTCGAATGTCCTATTAAATGCTTTACATCAATCAATTATATGTGGAATATTTATCTGAAACTGGTGAAAGTTATGCCAATGACGGCATAAAAAATTTGTTGTAGTTTTTACGACACTCATGAAAGTGAAGATGATGTCGGCCTGATGTCAAATGGTCTACTCCTAATATTTCTCCAGCAGTCATGTCTACATTACGCTCTAAGAAAATTATTTTCGATAAATCATCAAGTGGACAATAGCTTGTGACAAACAAGCTTGAAGAGAGCACAGATGGGGTTAATCTATTTAAGAGAGTGATTTATTACTGACCGAGTCATTTGTATCACATTAGATTGTCACTGTTGGTCTTACTTTGTTTGACATTGAACCAGAAGATATTGATAAAAGGAGGCTACAGACACCCCTAATTCATCTTAAGAAGGAGTTCATTTGACTAAGTCAGTTTTGATGGAAACTATTTGAGGGTTGTCTATGCTCCTTGTTTTGTTGCTGTACAATTTAGTAACAGCAAATATATTGAGCATGTACCCATCTTAGTATTCTATTAAATTGTGGGAATTAGCACTTTAAGAAAACTTGTGATTCATTGGGTATCTCTAATGATTTTATAAAGAAAATTGGAAATGTTAATAGACTTAAAGTGATTTAGTGTCAATTTATAATTAACTATTTATTTATATACATTTTTTAAATCTTTTATGATGGGTCAAAATTACCTCAATTCGGCTTTTAGGTTTCTGAAGATCTTTGGCTGAATAGCGAAGTCTCCGTACTCTCGCCTGAGTGTGTTAAGATAGGTTTCCACGAAATATGTTTCCAGTTTCGCGTACGTAATAAATTTCTTAATATGCCATTATTGATTGAAAGCAGTGAAGTTTCAGAGCTCGACAGAGATTTTCAAAAATTCATTGTTCATTTTGATCTTCATTAGTTACTATAAAAATTGGTACATTAGATTGTATCTCACCATATGATATTTAAAATGTTATCAAAATTCGACAGTCGAATATTTCTGATACCACGAGTTCCAAATATGCTGTGAGGAACAGTATATAAGAATTTAGGATATCTACCATATCTAAGCAATTCTATCTTAATGTTTCGATTGTTATAGCTATCAAAAATGTTCTGAGAAGAACCTTAAAAAGAAAATTGTCTGTTTTAAATAAAGAGGTGCCAATGTTTTACATTCTACACATTGTACACTACGATATCAAATATAAACGCATCGAATTAAGTAATATGCATATATAGCATATTTAACGTTATTTTGTATACCGTGGAGAGCAATGAATCAAAACTAAATCATATCGACATTTCGGGAACTTCCGTAAAGATATGTTTTAAGAAGTTTTAAAACACGAATATTAAAAATGCGAAAAAGCATGGATGTCTTCCAAATATGCAAATACACGTCACATTAAATTTGTGATTGCAATTCTATTGGCATTCACCTGTTAAAGCATAATTCGATCGGAAAAACTGTGAATTTGAGAAATCCTTGGAAAGAACTGTTCGCTGCACGAATCCAGGAAATATAAATTCCCTTTAAGGATGAATACTCATAGTTTTCGATCGGAAATATTTTATTCAAACCTGTCAAGCGAGAATTCAGCATTTGCGTGAAATTCTACATTTCCTCAGAGGAGCACAACTTTTCCATTGTATAAGTCAAATGTGCTGGCATCAGCTCGCATGCCCCCGTCCTCGAAGTGTTTTACTTGCAATATTTCAAATATGCAATTTTTTCTTTTACGTATCGGGTCCCCGCTAGTAGCCAAGTAGCAATAGCATTGACAATTTCATTCCTGTTCCCGAAGGATTCCTGGGAATGGGGAATGTGCGGTATAGGACTGCAAAATTTTCGGGGATTGCATTTCACTTACACAAAAAGCCCTCTGCGGCAAGGGAAAATTTGTTCTCGCTTTATGGGGGCCACAGGTGCGGAAAAATTTTAATGCTTTCCGCTCCAGCTTTCGTCGAGGTAAAAATTCTAATCAGTCTTACAGGTTTTTTGCGCTCTGCTGCCCTATTTAAGGCAAATCATTGAAAACTGTCGGCATTCCCCCGTCCCTGGGCTTCCCTTCGACGACATATGGCATCCGCAGACAGAGGGCTTCTTTGCACCTATTTTATATGCTAAGTTTTGGCCACACAGGGATTACCACGAAAGCTTTTCTAAGGGGCGCTTAAAGCAGTTCCTTCACTACATTTGAGTTTAAATGCAAACACCCTTCACATAACAAGGGCGAAATCTGGATTTAATTTCAGGAGGGGAACTAGAATTGATTAGGGAGTTACATTACCCTGAAAGGTATTTCCTCAATTTTTCTTGAAAATTTTCGCAAAAAAAAAGAAGTAACAAAATTATAGCCTGTGCGAGTTAATCGATAACATATTTAACATCTGCTTTTTGTTTTTATATAAAATTGAAAATTCGTTCTTTTCTCAGAAAATTAATCAGGCGAAATACTCAAACCACAATAAAATTCAATTCTTTAAATTCGAAATATCAAGTTTATTCTATTTAAATGAAAACAAAGGTCGTTAATGGTGACTGATCATGACTGATCACTTAATTTTATTACTTAATCATTTAAGTTTCCTATTTTATTTACAAATCAGTTTTTAAATTTATGCTATGACAGAAAATAATAGCAAAAGTTTGGTCACCATTTCTTTACATTTGGTCGTTTTATTTATTTAAGTAGAATGTTTACAATAATAAATTTAGTAAGCAATTCAGAACTTTTACGTTTTATAAAACAAAATGACATATTTTATTCCAATATATAAAGTTATTTATTGCATAATAAATGAGTTTTTTATAAATAAAGGTGACCAGAGTAATACTATTATGTTATTTGAATTACGATCACGTTTTTTGAAAAATGCTGAAAATTGTCTCTTTTTAAATTTTAAAACAAATTTCTAAAGAAGGTCATCTCTCTGTCTATTAGAAGTGCGAATTCTTTGGTGTTTGATTTACAATTACGGGTAATATAAAATTAATCTATACTCAATGCTTAAAAAAGGTTTCGAATTACGATTTAATCACTTTTTGGTCATTTCGAGTTAATTTCATTAAAAAGCTTTTATGACTGGCCACGACCTATTAACTTTTGATTGTTCATTAATGTTTTATTAATTAATCAAGATTTTATGGTACAATCTCGATTTACTCCGCGTTGAATTTTAACTCAATTTGTATTTATTTTTCTTAATTTTCCTTTAATTGCCAATTATCAGCCAAAACACAGTTTTAATGATTTTCAAACTTTAGTCTCTATTTTTTTTAAAGAGAAAATATGGTACCAAAATTACAAAACACAAATTTAAAAAAAACAGTTTATTCTCAAAATTTTCAGGAATTTCATTTGAAAATAGCGTCAATTTATATAATAAAGAAATAAGCATATAAACTGTAGTGAAAAACTAGTGAACACATATTAAGAGGTTAAAATCGCCTTCAGTTCATCTTCAAATATCAAAAGGAACCAAGGAAGAAATATCCTTTGAGAGAGTCGACAATCCGTCCAACATATATTCCATTATTGTGCAATGTATAGACCAAATTTCTCAGCTCCTTCGATTCCTAAAAAATTTTTATATTAAAAAATCTAAATCGGTTCCCTTTTCTATATCAAGGATAAAGAAAAGGGATGGGCATCTTCACATAACAAAGCAACGCACATCCACCCACACTATACTTTCATTACTTTAGCACATCCCCCAAAAAAAATGGTGTCATACCCATACGAATCCTTTCATACTATTTCAAAGACGGAGACAGGGCATAATCTGACCTTAGAAAATGTTTAGCATACCTCCATGCTGTCGAGGATATCGCTGAACTCCTCGGAGCCAATGTTGTGGACGAACTTTGCGAATTCATCGCTCGTCTCAAGTTTTTCAAAGAAGAGCGATAGAATTTGATCCTGAGGGATGGTATCCAGGACGTCATCGATGAGTCCGTGCAGGCCACCGACGATTGTCGAATTCACGAACTCCTCTGTTCTTCGAGGCGGCAAGGTGAAACGGAAAGTTTGGAAATAAGACGCACCATAAGACATCGGGTGAGGGGCGATAGGTGGTCGTGGGTGGTGTCGGGTCGAGACGGATGAAATCATGCAAAGCAGTTTTTTCGTTAGTGCTCCTTGGGAGAGCCAAATAGAATACAAAAGTGTTTGTTACCGCTTTGAATCGGTGGATCGGGGCTCCGGGGGTCACCGGCAAGATTGACTAAAGTATTCATCAGGCTGAGAACGTCTAGTCCGGTTCGGTTTAAATATTTGAGAAAGTAGTTCACCTGCTGAATGCCAAGTATGCGCTCCTTCAGCTCCATGAAGTCCTTACCCTCCAGGTAGGTGTACGCCCTCTGGACCTCTCGGTCGTTATGATAGTAGGTGGCCACCACCCGCCGAACCTTATCGACCGATATCAGGGCAATAAAATCGTTAACATCGGTGCGTAGCCCATCAATTCGATTGCCGACATCCGTAATTGCGACGGGCTGTGTCTCCAAATAAATTAAATCGTCTGAGGAGCTGATGTTGATGTTGCCCATGTTGTTGCCCGAGTAGTGATGGGAAATCTCGAAGCCAATTACAATCGGTGTTAACAGCACAAGGCTATAAGCCAGCATTTTGCAATTTGCAATTAACTGAGGCGACTGCAAGCAATATTACAAACCCGGCGGCACTTTACAAGGATTAGACGCGTAGACTGTAGACCAGGTGATCACTTGATCAATAGATCAGTCTCCTTCGGCTTGATCCAGCCCAGATCTTGTTTCGATTCAAACTGGCCAGAGACGAGCCCAAGCCGAGTTAAATTTGATAATCCATTTGGTGCGGAGCCCCCGGACAGTTCAGGGCCCCTTCCTTCACTTGGCTAATTCAATTAGCGTTCTTCACGTTCATCTTAGAGCGCCAACGACGATGTGTCTATGTCTCCCTTACCCCGGCTTCTGCGTCAAATCCGTAAATTGACCTGTTACGTTGTGGTCAGTCAGAATGGTTGGAGATTAAATTGGGGGACCGGACCGCATGGGATGCTAGTGACCCCTCGCGGAAATATTTAAATCACAGCTCCCGCGGAGGAGCCGCACGCCCGCGCATTCAGCACTCTGATCGTGAATCAAAATATACACAAGAGGTGCTTGATGGTAACCATTGTACAGTGACCAATAAAATTATAGGACACAACATGTACAGAGACTATATTTTGCTTCTTCAACTATTTACACCTCTCCTTAGAAACTCTCGGTGTATAAAAATATTTTGTTTTAGTCGAAAATTAAGACATCAAAGGAATTTTTATAGTTGCACATTACGCCGAATGCAAAAAGGGATGTTTGGACTATTTGTGGAGCATTCGATACACATTACAAAACAAAAATAATTTATTTGAGGTATCTTTCTCTCCAAAACCTCTCAAATGATTTTTCTAAGATTTTTGATTTTAATTTCTTCAACAAACCCTTTTTTCATTCTTTTAAATAGTGGTAAACTAGAAAAACAAAGGGTACACTTCAAACTTTCAGAAGTTAATGGAAAATGTGTTGTAAACTTTTGTTTACACACTGGTGCTTGAGGATAACTATTTATTATCATTTTTCATATATCCCGTGTGTGTATAAAAGTCCTATATTTCCAAAATTATGGTAAAATTAATACACCACTTCCAAAAACAGAAATCTTGAACGTTTCTCCAAAAATAAAAATTTGGTAAAACCAAAAGTGCACTAATCAACAGCGCGAAAGCCTTATCGTTTGGCGATTGCGCCACGCCATTGTATCTAATCGTAACTAGTACCTATAGAGTATAGTCAGTATAGTCAAAAACTAAAGACCTTCGCATAAAATTCTTTAAGCCTTGAACTAAGGGGATACTGCTCCACAAACTGCGTGTATTTAATAAATTGAAAGTAGAGCGCAGACCATTTCACCAGTATCGAAGCAGTAGGGAGCAGAGAATCCACATCAGACGGAGGCCAAGCACGGAAAAAGGAAGTTTCATTTCTTTCTTCGCAAACCCTTAAGGTCTTGATTGATTTTAACAAATGAACCTTTCGAAAATTTATTTGCGTGTGACAAGACTGCAACACTTTTTAGAAAATTCAAAATATAAACCGTTCTTGTGCCGATAGAAAATGAAGATGAGTATCAAAATAAAGGAATCCAAAAGATACTTGTTGGTTTAGTTCCTTTGTACTTCATTAATAAGAAAAAAATTATCCGATATACTTTCAAAGACTTTCAAAAAATATTTAAAGAGTTACTACGTATATCTTAAAGATGGTATAGTTTAAGTGACGCTCTTCTCGAGACGTTGACTTCTAAATATTGAAATCTGATGTATTCTATAGCAGCTTTGGTGTTGGTTTAAGGTATCTTCTAACATTTATCCTCTGAAATATTTCTTTCAAATTTTTAATTATTCACTTCTACCATGTACAAAATTTCCTGCATTCCAAGATTTTTTCAACAACTATGGATATTTATTGATAATATAATTTTGTCATTTTTGTTGTCCCTTTTTACATCTATGGAGCTTGCTGCAAACTATTCCTTGATCGTTAAAATTGTTCTACTCTTTTAAAAATTTTCGTGCCATAGACAAACCTAGTAGTTGAGTGACCATTTCAAACTACTCTACGTTTATTTCGCTACATTCATTTTCCCTCTTCAAATCCTAAATTTACTTTTAATCTTATTATACTTATTTTATTTTATTTTGAATTAATTAGAAAATCTTAATTCAGTTTCACAATTGAGTAAGAAAAATCCGCTGTGGTATTGTTTCCTTTTCTGATGGTGTGGTGGAAATTTGTTTTTTTCTTTTTGCTTGATATGGAAATGTGTCGCAATTTTGTCAGGCAGTGTTAATTCGCAACGGGGATTGAAAGCAAAACAATTGAGCTGTTTGCTTCTTTCTCCACACGCCGTGACACCTCTGGCGTGAAATATCGCACGCCGCGCCGAGCTTAGGCCGGGTCATATGAGGATATTTGCAGTGGCGGGGACCCGGCGGATTATCATTCCATTATCTCAATTTAGCCCCATTGTTCCCCTTATTATAGGAGGGCGGGTTGCAAGCTGCGGGGCTCCCTATTATCGTCGTCTTGTGACGGAAGGACAAACACTTGAGCACATCCTTGCGCGCTCCCCAAACAATGCAAATCGCCCGGAAGCGTGTCTGATTGCACCTGTGTGCGGGCCGTGTGTGTCATGTATGCCGTGTGTCCTCGTAATGCAATTGTTGCAGAATATGCAAATTTGTCAACGGAACTGCTTTCGCTTTACAAATTCAAATATTTGTTTCGCAATTTGCCAGTTCCTCGGGCGGCTCTGCGGCACAGGGTGGCACTGCATTTAGCGAGTTGGGCGAGCGCTTGCATAAATCTGTCGATTTCGCACGCCACACCGCGCTCCTTATTCGCAAGGATGCTGTGATCCAAGGCTGCAAGGATGCAGGGATGACGTCGTCGCAGCACCGCACTCCATGCAATTTGACGCCATTGAATTGCTCGCCCATCTTCAGATGTGTTGTCCCGTCACCGCGCCGCGCCCGTAGGCCTCTGACGGGTGAATGCTAACCTGATTGACCTACTAGGATGCTGCGGAAACCTTTTAAATTGCAATGCAGATAGAACGGTGGGCATTTCAGCAAGTTACCAGAAAATCGTATTTCCATTTCAAATTGGACCTCGAACGTGTGAACTTTTCACACACCCTTTTCAATTCTGTTTAATTTTGCTCACGGGCATGGGTTTACCCAAAATGTTGGTAATATTTACCACAACGATGAATACAATTTCGTGGTTGACAGTTGATACAAGAATTCTAATTTACTACCATACAAACGAGGACTTTTCGACGAATTAAATAGGGTACGGGTTAGTAAGCATAATTAATAATTCTAAATTGACTTTAAATATTAAGGGTCAAGTCAAAGTGTTTAACAAGTTTGACGTCAAAGAGAAAACGATTGAGTCGACATATTCGAAAGTATTTGCTATGTTTTGATATATTTAAATAGTACATATTTGTTATCACAGAAATCTGGCTGTGAGCTGTACTTCCGCCGTGAGTGTTCCATAAACAAGCCTTATTCGCATTAAAAAACTAAAATATCTAGTTATGTTTTCCTTTAAGTTATTATAAAACTTTTGTTAAACAATAAGAACAGAAAGAAACAGTCTAATTAGTAATAAAATTCGAAATACTTTTAATTCCTTACACTTATTCAATGCAATTTTGAACATAACAGACGAATATACGTGAATAATTTTTAAAATTAAATTCAAATTACAGAATAAAGAATAATTATATAATACACAAAGAATAATTTAGACTTGTATACTACAAATACTAAATAATACAAGTAATAACTACATATAATTCTAGAAAGTTTTAGAGCGTGAATTCTATTTATAAAACGTCTTATTAAATTGCTTTTATTATTTTATAATACATTATATTATATATTTTCTATAATACATTATATTATATACATTTGTGTAATTAAGAAATCAAATTTTTTTTCTTTAGTTTTGTTTAAAAATTGTAGGGAAATTTGATGTATTGTATTTATTATTTGTAATTTAATTTCTTATTTGAGAGAGAAGCATGAGCAAATTTTAAATTCACAATCCTTTTTCATATTTATTAGAAAGAAAAACCCCTTTCCTTAAAAATAGTTACTTAAGTGGGTGCTGAAAAGAAGGAAAATAATATTATTGAAGAACTAATTAACTAAGTTAAACAACACGTTGTATTGTATTGTACATTTCAAGAGTTAAAACTTATGTTGCCTTTAAATTGTAAATAATTCGTTTTGAAAGGCAATTTGAATAATTCCGTATATATCCGCACAAAAAAATATATTTTCATTGAAGAAAGTAATTTCCAACTGAAATGAGATAAACAAACTTAATTTATAAATTCGAACCTATGTAAAACGTAAAATCCTAATAAAATTAATGGACTGTAGTCCAAGTGAATTATTTCAGGACGGAGTTGTCTGCTGCTGTCTGTTAATCATCGCAAACAATTTTTAATGGTACTAATTTTTGGCATAAACTAAAATTTTCATTATAATCTAAAGGTGTTTACAAACTGAGCGTTATCACGAACTGGTGCAAGATTTCCCCAATGGCCGAAACCTTGGTGGCTACAGCACACGCGAGCCTCAAAACAACACAAAAATAAATTTACCATTTAATACAAGAAGAAATGGTAGTGAATCTTTCATTAGAGGTTGCTCTTGCACAAACTTCACCTTTTTCTCGGTTTTCTGCTTATTTTCCTGGACAAATTGTAGTGGCCCAAAGGAGGCGATCTTACCCTTATATGAACTAACCGTCCCGCAATTTTTTGTTTTATTCCTTTTGAACATAAAAGTTTTAATAAATGCAAACGAGCTCAGAATCTTTTCTGTTGTTTCCATTTTTCTAGGGCAATTTTCGCGTACACTAGCAATAGTAAATATAAAATATAAATAAAAATCCTTCTTTACTACAAAAATGGCTTTTATCACGGAAAACTTGAGCTCAGAGGAACCTGGGGAGGACACGCAATGGCTTTTACTAAGTCTTCTTGCCTTTGTTCTTGGCGCAAGTTTACGGGCCAGAGGTTAACTCTGTCTTGTGGACCGGTAAATGTACCTATGAAATGATAAAAAATTGGCGTGCTTATGAGGAACCCGGTAATGAACCAAACCTTTAGTTCTCAAGTGGTTATCTTTATTAATTTTTAGATTTTGGCACAGTATTGGAGAATAAAAACCACATATAATTTATGTCTTTATCATACTTGTCTTCCTGAGGATTTTATTAATTCATTTTTGAGTTTTTCTATTACATTTAAGTTAATAGGTTCTGTTTTCTCTAAGCAATTATAAGCACTCCATTGTTCTCATTAAAATTAATTACCTCAAAACAATGATAGATCTTGCACTTGTTTAGTTTTTAAAGTGTCAATACAATCTATAGGAATATTGCCAAATTTACTATTGAATTTCTCATTAAGAACATTTTTCTCATTGATGATCTTAAATTTTTAAATGGTTCTACAGTAAGACTTTCTAGATTATAATCTTATTTCTGTGACTATAATTAATTCATGAAGATGCCTCGCCATTCTCTTCGCTACAAATGGCATTTTCGAGTTTTAATCCAAGGTATTACAATTATTTTTTTTCCTTTTTTCATATATTTTTCCTTTTGGATATGTCCTGCTTGATGTGAGTCGTATTGATTTCTTATAGTGCTTAAAAATCTTAGCCGCTATTATTAAATTCGATGAAAAAATCTACGAATAGGAGTAAAACTCGTTTTAATTTTCGCAGATGAAAAATACAAAAAGTTCTATGTTGTCTTATTACCAAAGTGCTACATTCAAAATCATTCAATCTTTTTACGCAAATTATTATTAACTAAAACGAAGTAATTCAGACTTAAAACTTTTTAAAAACCGCTAAATATTTGTAGATTTTTTTTTTTCAGTACCAAAAGTATAAGAAGAGAAAATATGTTTTCCTTTTTCGTTTAATACAAACTTATTCATTAATTTGTTTCTATTAATTTTTCCTTCTTTTAAATATTACTAGTACGAAAATAGCTTCCAATCACAAGGTTGGTAAATTCCAAATACTCTGAATAATTTCACGGCATTTTAACATACATAATTAATTATTTAAAATTATCATGTTTTATTTATTTAACATTAAAATTTAACATAGAGTACAAAATATGCTACCAGTTAAATAAATCGCAGGCTGTAGGAAGAAAAATGTTGACATTAATTTGACTAATCTGGCTAAGCCAGATGAAATAAACAAAATTGAACCAACTAAAACCAATTTGACCCATAAAGAGAATGAAGCTAAGTCTAACCGATTAAGAAAAGTTTTGAAGATGCGCCAATTCGAGGCGAGCAAAATTGGACCAAGTCAACCTGAATCAAGCCAAGGTAAACCAATAATAGCGAAAGTCAACTGAATTAAGCCGACTCAAGGCAAAGTGGGACCGAATAAACCAAGACGAATTTATTCAAATTGAATGGGAGTCAAAATACTAAGAAAGAACAAGTCCTGTTCGGAGACTCTTAACGATTCTTTTTCTGCACATTCTTATTGTAGACTCTTCCACCGATAAGTAAGGAAGGAAAATATTGAAAAGAGTCGAAATAAAAATATAATTGGACAACTAATTTTGGGGCTAGATTACTTTGCTACTTCCAAAATAGGCTACTCTACTACTAGGTACTTTCAAAAGCCTATTTCACTTATAAGTTTCTTAAGATTCATTGTGGAGTTATCTATATTTTCTGCAGCAAACAAAATTCTGTTGATTCGTATTTAATCTCAATTCAGGTATTTTCTGAAGAGTATTGATTACTAAAGTTTTCCAAAAAGCGCTTGAAATAACTGGAAATTTCTACTCTTATAAGTGGGAGAACGCATTGGCACTGTTGAGAGTACGTCAGACGACTTATCCTCTCGAAAATTAACCCGAGCGAATACACTGATAAAAGCAATCCCGACTATTGTTCGATTTGAAGAACTCTACAGGGTATGAACTTTTGAAGGATGAAACACACGTAACAACGAGATCAGCAATTATCCTGTTATCGCACCTTTTTCAATCTTTTGCAGTCGTTCTAATTGAAAAATTATGGCACTGAACCCTTTTGCTAATTTCAGTCTGGAGTCTACAGCGAAAGTCAAAGGAAGCAGAAAAGAATTGAATGGAGCGGACTGTGGGATTTGGGGGGAATAGAGTTCTATTCGACTGCTCAGGGAATGCGAATTGAAATTATATTGCGCCTGAGGAAACCCTTTCTTGGGAAATATGGCGCAAATTAGTCGATTTGTATTCACTCGAAGTGCGAATGGCAATATTGAAGTTTCAAAATACAAACACAAGTAAAATGGAATAATTTTAAGAGGCTGCGAACCATTGTGCCGGGGGCCGAACAGGTGCACGCCGGCAGCACAGGTAGTCAGTCGAGAAGGTAAAAAAGAATTTTCTTCGCAACACTTCACAGGGGTGAGAACGGCTGTCGTTCTCGTAAAAGGAATCCATCGTTATTGTGCTACAAAGTAATCTGTAGTCGGTGCGGGAGACAGGAAATGACAAGAGGAAAAAATATTATATATTCCCTCCAGTGCAGGAAATGTTCTTTTCTCGAAAACAAGACTGCCAGCATCTTTGTTTTAGTCTTACTGAATTTAAAGTGCATATTGAAGTTGAACTTGAATAGTGTAAATCGGCCATGCGACAGCTCTTACAACAAGCAAACATGTCCAGTTGTATCTTAACAAAAGGGATACCCACTTTTCTTAGGAGATTTCACGTACCTTTGACGGATTTAAAAAAAAACCACTGTTTCAAAGAAATTTTTAATTAAAACAATTGTTCTTCGAAGATCCTACATAAAAACATTTTTGATAATACCCTATTTGCATTTTCTTCTGTACTTATTTTTTGTCATATCCATCATCCTTCTACAATTTAAAGTGACTTCAATATTAGCGCATATATGCACGTACTTTTGGTTACACGATTTGTATCACTTTGAAGAAACGTAGTAGCTCCATAAGGCTCGAATGTTTATCAACTTTCGGCTACCCGAAAATTGAACTTTTTGAATGATTTGGCCTTAACTGGAGTGAATGCTAAGCCAAGTAAGAATTGGTATTAACATATTTTTGCGAGTTCTCTTCACAAAAATTTATGGTCTAACCATAGAAATAAAAATACTTCTAATATGTTTTAACGAAATCCTGAGGATCGTAGACTGATTTACAATCAAACATTGGCTAGGATAGCGATGGCCCATAAATCTCCTGTATGGCCATCAGCAACTTATCCTTTGGGAGAAATAACTTAGGTCCGAATTGTAGGATTATACGAGTTTTTGGATAATTGTACACCGGTGGCTCCTTTCTTTGCCACTTTGAATGATGGCCGCATCGTGTGCACTTAAATACTGCAATTACAGTTCATCATTTGAGGTAAAAAAAACGTAATCAATCATTCACAGGGTGTCCGCCATGTAATTAATATTCTAATGCACTATGGGAATCATTTGTTTGGAGTCGGCGATTACTACTGTTTTGGTCATTTTGGTCGTTCTGGCCGGCGCTCCGGATGCCCCATCCTTCCGGGAACGGTGCGCATAATTACTCTGGAGCCCTCCTGTTTACCGCCGGTGGCGACCTCGTGCACTGACAGTGACATTAAATTTCATCTGCTCAAATATGCTCCTATATGGCCGTATATGGTTCTGCGAGCTCGTTACTGTGGCCTCAATGGCATGTTCGGCGGCTCATAATGAAACAATGCACTCGTATATTAAATTTATCCCAGGACCGCCGCCACTATGATGTAATATCCTGTTTACCAATTATGTTGAACAACTAGAGAATTGCACGCGAAGTGGACTAATTTTGCCACAATTCAAGGGAGCCGCAACAGCTGAGCCCCCGAGTCCCGCTGAGACCGAACAGACAGACAGACGAACAGCCCTGCACAGTCAGAGGGTCTAGTTCGACATCGCGGCGGGTATTTGTCTTTGCGGCCATTCCACAAAATTTTATTTAAACACAGAATGGTTGTAGTTACCAGTTTTCCCCCGGGTTTCTAATTATAAAAGGTCGCTAATTTATCGAACTTTTGACCACAATATGCCGAATTTCTAATCAAGACTTGTTCAATATTGAATATCAATTCTCAAAATTTGATAACTTCCGGTGCACCATGGAAATGTCGATCGCGAGAACGCTGAACAAAATTTAGACTGTATGCTTTTATTTACCAAATTGTTCATAACTTTTATGTTTATTTTTCGAATGACCAAAAAGAGTTAAAATAGTTCTAGCACAGAAATCCAAATCTTAATTCTTTAAATAAGGAGCCCGAAATTTTGTTTTGTTTCCTGGATAAACATTTTTTATAGACTTCTTGTTTTAAATTAATTCACTTATTCAAAGAAATTTGGCTTTTCCCTATTGTGTACGATGTCAAATGAATATAAAATTATTATTATTATAGAACGTAATAAAATTTCTAATTAATTGCTAAGATTAGGTAAAGTATTACTGTTTGCGACATACGGAACATTTTTCTTGTCTTTTACCATTTTTTATATTAAAGTTAAGTAGTACTTGTTAGGTAGACGCTAAGCTAATAATCTTTCGATGTAACATTTAATTCAAACAGATTAATCCATAATCAAAAGTTTATTAATTGTATTCTAAGTTGATACATAAGTCATGCAACAATGAGAAAACTCTTTTCTTTTAAAACTCTTTTAGGAAATTTGTTCACGTGAAGATAACAAACAGACAAATTAGTAGACAAGAAAGTTAGTTATGGTATTTTTCGCTTTGGTGTGTTGTATATAAAAGCGTAATTAACTGCTTGTTATTCACCTTAATGTATAATTAATTAGATTTTCAAGATCTAAGTAAGAATTTTTTTTTATTCGTGTGTTTTGTATCAATAATCTGTGACAAATTTCTGCAAATGTAATGCCATGAAGCAGTGGGTAAGTATGAATAGTATAAAAACCAGGTAAATATGGTGTATTTATTCAAAACAACAAAAATCAGCGTTCACTTGTATGGCAATCACTAGCTTATCTGAACGAGAAGCTACTAGTCCCCCTGCAGGCTATCAAACTTCTTTAAGTGGGAACATGCTCGTTAGATTGGATGGAAAGATAGCCGCGGTACAAGGCATTAATTAATTATATTTGATAAGCCGAGAGCTTTTTACCTTTCTCGGATTGTCGCGAACCTATTACTCAGGCAAAGAAAGCATTATTGTGTGTGCTCACAATATCGCGGGTATTGTGCTTGCTAATTTTTCTGCGTGATAACGAGCCCTCTCGACACGAACCCTAGGATTTTTGGGACACTGGGTTTTTTATAACGTGCAACACTGCGTTTGCTCACCCCGCGCTCGGAAATTCTGTTGTTTTGATTAAATTCGAGACTGGAGTTTCGGTGGTGAATGAATTATATATTTATTGTTTCAATTTACTAGGCCACTTGGCCAGCTGTGAGTCACCGTAAATTATGCATATTTCGTCAGGTAAACGATTGACGTCCTGATAGCAGGAAAAATTTATGTCATCAGGCGCCAGTTTATCGTGAAGTTTCTGAAGTCATGGCATAGCTCAGTGGAGCTGAAATTATAATAGGGTAATCAATTGGATCTGATTAAGCATGATTTATGCCACAAACATGAAAGGAAAACAAATCGTTCGCCAGAGCATCCTGCTGCGAAAGATAAATAAATTGCTACGAAATTGGCCTTTGTATCAAAAGGGCATAATGCCCAAACTGCCGCAAAACGATTATTTCCCTGTTTGATTAAATCCACGTCTGGTAGGGTTTCAGCGGCTGCCATAAAAAATTTTATTACTCCAATTTATAAGGCGCACACATAGTCTTCGCCTCGAATTGCGACGAAGTACTACACAATTTATAATGTTCGAAATGCATAAGGGTCATAACAACCCCAGCATGATGCCAAGCCATCTTCCAAAAACAATTCTTTTACAAATAGGGCGAGATACAAAGAGCTTCTTCGTCAAGTTAATAAAACTATCAAATTGAATAGGAATGATGGTCCATAATTCCCATGAGCCATCAAATAACATGCATCCTTCGCTCTATTATGTGCTCCAAAAGCCACGCAAATACCCATATCCTTACATCGCTAACGCCAAGGAATGGAGCAACTGAAAATTATTGGAAGATGCAGTTTTGAGAACTTGCCAAAACGCTGTATCCTCTCCAAGCGGACGGATCTTCTTCATGGAGCAACTCCAAGAAAGTTTTATGGCTCAATGGCCAAGCTTTGTGTCCTCTATGGCCTGGTATGTATTCTGAGGAAACAAAAATTTTTGCTCGCTCCAATGAGCTCAAAATTATTTTTCTGAGAGATTTATTGAAACCGATGATCCCAGCCAATTTCCGAAGGAGCAACTCAAATAAAAGAAGATATGAATGCTATGCGTTCCAGCGTTGGACTTACGATTCCTTTACACCAAAACAGGACCTCACCTTTAATACGTTTCTCTTATTTATGAGGTACCTATCGGGCATCAAGTAACTCATAAACAATTCAGTCATTATGTGGCCATTCGCTATTGTATATCGTGTTGTCGGTTGCGTATGAACAGCCATTTGCTGACCGCAACCATAAAGGCTTATTGTGTAATAAATTTAATACTCGTTACTGCTTAAATCTTTCTTGCTCTGAATTTGTTGTCCTTCTATTGTATTTATATTTAAAGATGAGAACCTTAAGACGCGTTAAATCGTTGTATGTCACGCAAATAACATTTCACAAATACCATGAGAATCTATCGAAAATTGTTTTTCATAATGTACAACTTTTAATTAAAAAGCATTCTGCGTATTCAGCTTAAAAATGCACTTTTTATTTGTACATAAAATTAATTTTTGTTGTCTATAGATTGTCTCTGGAATACTGGAAAATTTCTTTTCAATTTCTTATAATACTTTACCATATGAATCAACAAGCAGCCTCTTTTCTCAGAACAAAAATTAAAATATTAATTAAAAAATATATGTAGAAGAATAAAAAAATTTATAGTTTAGAATGAGAGGCAACACCAATAGTGACTTCTAAAAAACAAAAGTTAATTGAATTAATTAAATTATTATTACCAAAGATTATGCTCGTTATCAACTAAATAAATAAATAGCACCATGTCCAAATTAACCTGAATAATTTATTCGAACTTTAATAATAAAAACATTTTACTAGGTATTGTTAAATATACGAGGTTCTTCCCGAAAGTTCCAGGAATCATAAAAACATAATAAAAGTAGTCCCTTTCCTAAAATTTCTTTAAGCTTGGATTTCATCTTTGGAAAGATAAAAAAGTTGCCCGGTGGTGATAAGTCCAGTGAGTGTGGTGGGTGGAGGACAAGAGTCATGTTGTTTTTGGCCAAGTAGTGCAGATGTTCCCCAGATGAATGCAGATTAATATCACGCTGGTGCTGCGTTGGGAGCCGGCGACAAACTTGCTGCAACCCCGAACGCTCGTTGTCTTCAACAGACTCACGGGTCTCCTTAAAACGTTTAAACTACTCAAAAGTCCTTGATCTTCTCAAAACTTCAACACAAAAAGCTTGAATGAACATTTGATGAATTTCAGTAGCCCTTTTGCCAAGTTTAAAACAAAACTTAATGCAAACTCTCTACTCTTCAGCCGGAGCCATCACGAAAATTGCAGGACGTTGAAAACACTACTGTGAACAAATACCCCGTGCCCGACTCTAAGTATTTCCATTATCACGCCGTTTAGTACAGTGATAGCTAAAGATTGGCCTATGATTCACCTAGCGGCGCAAGTTCCTATGATGACTGGTTCAATTTCCTGCAACTTTTGGTAGCACATCGTACACTATAGATTAGAACTATAACCTTTTTCTAGATGCAAGAGGCATTAGTTTAAAAAACGTCTATTTCAAATCATCCTATAATATCATTGTAGGTAGAACAACTGTCCACATGAAGCTAGTCCTAGGCAAAGCTGATTCTTTCACTCTACTATGATTCACCTTTTTACTTTAGTAGTACCAATGAAGGAAAGCACAAATTGTGGTTAACGTGTATAGTAAAGATACCACACAACGCAGTTCTGTAGTGTACTATACTATTTCACTATTGGTGTTAATACAATATATAATAATTGTCATAACTCTATCTGATGTTAACTAGATTTTGCGACTTAACTCGAAACATTATTCCTTAATTCCTCTAGGATTTTCTAATACGTTCTAGCTTTGCACGATTTTTAGTATCTTCCCGTATTTGAATAATTTTTATTTCCTTGATTTTTTTACCTCAATCACCACCTTTTGTGCACATTCTAAATTGTTCCTCTTGTATGCAGATTTTTAATCATATAAAATTCCTGTAGTTTTTAAAAAGAGTAGTGCATATGCACTTTACAAAGGTTTGTATTATTTTGCAGAAGCGCAACCAAAAAGTTCATTATTTGTTTACAAAAAAGAAATAAATCGGCAGACTTTCGAAATTAGCAGCTGTTTATGCTGACCTCAATTCTGTTCGGATCTGGCGCCTCCCCCGGGCACGGTGTATAATCAAGTCGGTGCCGGCAAACAGATTTCCAGGGGAAGTTTATCAAAGAGCTCATTTCATAAGTGCAAACAAAGTAGTGGTGCCATATTTCAAAATGAACAACTTTACTGTTTTGTTAGCATAAAAGTTTAGGAGGAGAAACTTTGCTGCTACATAAGGAAAAATATCATCGTCTTGTGCCAATGGCAAAACCTTAAGCTGCGGATCAAGAGCTGGGGCCGGGGTCAGGCGTATCTGCAGGGCGCCGTGCAACAAGATACAAATAGAAAAACTCGACGAACTGAACCTCTCGTAAATTAAGGCTGACATCCTTAATAATTTATGTCCGTGCAGGACTAATTACAATAGTCGGTGGCAAACTTGTGAAACTTTTCGCTGCGGTTAGTCAAGTTCAGCCGGGAGAGGGATGAAAATGAAATATTTATGACAGGGTGCCCATTAGGTGCGATCTTAGGAGCGCATTCCGTACAGCCTCACATTGCGCCACTATGTCTAAGATACGGGGCAGTTGTAAAACTTTATCTTTCACATACTGTTTTAGAAAATTGTAGGATAAATTGCATAATCAGTGGCACGAGCTTTGGACGGGTGCCGCCGCCGCCGGCCGACAGTCTCTAAAAGGTGAAGGTAGAGGCAGTCAACGCACTTAAAGACGACTACTAGTGGCAAATTGCCAGGAAAGAAATTATCGTCACGAAATACCCAGATCCAGATATTCTAGCAAACAAGAAGTTTTCCCTAGAATTGTAGGGAGCGAGGCACGAAAGGTCTTTATGACCTGTAATTTTCGGCTTTTAGCTGGGTGCATTTTTGAAAAGCCACGAGCTGCCACAGACATCACGACACCGAACGAAAGTCCCTTTTCCGCATAATTACTAATCTGCTTCTGGGAAATGCCACAAATCCTACAGCAGAACTAGAAACGAATTGATTATGCAAAATTGCTGTTCTCCCTTGATTGCAGGTTGTACCTGTACGCGTACGATTGAGATATTCTACTCTATTCTCTATTCTATTTTATTTTCACTTTATTGTCTCTTAATTTCGGAAGGATTTGCGAGCGACAAGAGCCTACAAACAGTAAACAAAATTTGACTCCAAACAGGTATTTTGTGGGAACGTCAATTTGGAAACAACTCTCATCTAAAGTATTGTGTAATTTGGGGGCTAGTCACGCGACCAGCGCTTTTCGTCCCTTTGTCTATTCCTGACTATCTTTACTAGACTAAGTATTTTTGATCTATTCGTTTTACATTGCGTGATAAATGCCTTCGCCAAAACCATTACAAAAAGGGGACTTTCAATTTTGATTTAAAGGAGGAGTTCCTTGCATCCATATTACGTAAGAGTTAAATAATATTGTAGAGTGTAATAAAAATTAAATTTAAAAAATATGTGATTAAAATATTACACAAAAATTTAGACAATTTCTAAAACCAAAGGTGAAAATTAACTGGATATAACATGATAATTGAGTTTAAATAAAAATATTGATTTAATACTTAGACATGTAAATTGATAATATTATAGTTTTTATTATGCAAATAAATCTTTGCTTTTTTTTCTTTCTCTATGTTAAAAGCCAACAATTTTTACAAATTTCTTAAGTACTGTTTGCTTCGTTTTTATAAATCTTTGCAGATTTGATGCGGAACTTCTTGATTATTTTTAGTACCGAAAATTACAACAGTGGTTAGTAAGGAACAATATTTTAAAAATATTTATCCAAATTAATCGACACTGGAGGTGTTTCCTCAAATGCTTACCTGGTAAACCTAGATACACGTCTTGAAAATATCCTATTGCTTGAACTATTTCAAATTAAACCATAAAATAGCAATTCTGAATGAATGATGCAGATCTTGTTTCAGGTAAAATCATATTTGAAAAAATATGTGAGCAAACATTATCCCTTCAAAGCCAAGTACTTCGTCTAGTCATCTTACTTATTCCTCTACTTAGCTTTTGATGAGAAGTCATATAAGCGGGCACTTATTTTGGCCTCTTAATTCTTCCCTGTTATACAACTCCCCGGCAATGAATGCTCTTTGTTACTGTTACCTATTCAGGTGAAGATAAATAGAATTGATAAAGTTCTTTGATGGTTTTGAAAAGCTCTTAGTCGCAGGACAATTAGGAAAAAATATTTAGATTCAAAGACGATAGCAAGGCAAACCAATTTCAATTTAATAATGGAACAGGCTGGTCTGATGATGAAGGCAATCTATAAATAATTGCCTCCAATTCCCCTTATTATAATCGAATTGAGCCTGAATATTTCAGGAAGCTGGTAAACAATACCACTTCGCTGGGAGAAGCCGTGTAATTAATTTTTGTCAAAATTCATAGACTGGCCTCTGATACTGAATCGCATTAGGGTATCGGACAGGTGAAAAGATAAACAGGGAATGAAGGAAATGATAAAATTTAAACACAGATCACCACAAAGGGCAGGTCGTCGGGGTCTGTGGCCCCATAAAAACATTCCGAACATGACATTGATCGAACAGTACAATGTTATCCGGCATTGTATCGGGTATTGATTATGTGCTAATGGTCATATCGCATGCAAATGATTGTTCAACCGGAGTGATACCGCGCCGGTATCCAAGTACAGGAGCATTCATCCTATACGGGGGTAACAACAGGTTCAGGCGGCATTTTCTATTCGGGCTTAGCGTAAACCCTGTGTACGCCGACGGCTGGATAAATGGTAAATGTACGCAATTGGAGAAAATGAAAACTATCCAGGTGCAAACAATATGTTTCACGAAAAATTGTTCACTTTGCGAAATTTATGACGACCCCTTTGAAGATTTATTGGTCGGATTGACAGGAGCTCACTTAAGCTTGTCAGGATAAGCGCGATTGATTGAACGTTTATCTCCGTGACATCACAATTGAAGCACGCACATGGTTTTAATGTTAAAGCCCAATAGAATTTGCGAATCTGTTCAATCCTTTTGAATTGATCAAATTCTCCAAATTCGATTAGCTTAATTTGTAGCCTTATTTGTATCATCCTTACAAATTTGTGATACTTATTTTTCAGTGCTATCGACATTTTAGACGAAAACGGGGCGATTTTCTACTTGAAATAAACCCGCACGAGCATCAAAAGTACGTGCGTTACATACGATGCAAAATGTAACGTGCGAAAATCTTTCGTGTGCTCGCGTGTCCAGGCACATTAGAAACAGTTCAATGCTACGACGCGTGTTGATACCTTGACGTGAATTTTAGAAAACATCATATCAGACATGCATTGAAGGCGAGGCGGCATTGTACATTGCCATTTATAACAGCACGCGGTTTCGTACGTACTTTTGACTATCCCGTCTCAGAGAGTTACTTTATTGTAACATTTATTTATTTTTATCTCTGTCTGTGTGTGCATATGTAAATCTTAAGACGTCGTGGAATTCTGAAGCATGGTGCCGTAGTGTCATGGAATAAGAAATATAGGCTCTATAGTGATACTAAACTACGGATTCTCCGTCTCTTCTCAAGGTTCTCAAGAAATAAATGAATAAATTAAAAAATAATAGGTTAAATAAAAATTCTGTTCATTATTAAAGGAACCACATTAAATATTTTGGCACTATGGAGGTACTTCTAGAACTTTTTTCTTGTACTAAGAAAAAAGAAAGGAAAAACAAAATTTTTGAATAATCTTATTCTCTTTTAATTTTTCTTATTTGCTGCCTTAAAAATGAGTACGTAAAACAAAAATATTAGCGAACATTTCTGGTTAAAATACAACTTGAAAGCTCTATGAAGTACTAAAAAAAAAACCTTAAAACTTAAACCGTCAAGTTTTACACCCTTAATTAAATTTTACTATAATTCACTTAAAGTGAAATTTTATAAGTTTCTCTAAAGACTAACAAATTTCTATTAAGAAATTTGTTTAGCGCTTGTGTAATTTAAATTGTTTGACAATTTGCGTACAATTTATTCACTCCTTTATAAAAGATTAGTAGGAGTAGGAATCATTATTTATTAAATTTAATAATAGTACTATAACAGAGATTATTACAAATTTAATTTAAATCAGTTGACAACATTTTAAGGCTATTAATGAAGATTTGAAGAAGAAGCATGCAAACCCAATATAAAAGAAAAGGGCTAGACTTTGTTGTAAATTATGAAATGGTAATTTCTTATTTGTAACGATGAAGTTTTGAAAGTTTGCTAATGCGATTATATTTTATACCTAAGGAACTATGCGACACTAACACACTATTGATATATAGCAGTATGTGACTGCATTAAAACGAGTAGCTCATGCAGAACGAAGTTTTCTCGAATGGAGGCCGACCACCGTCTTCTCCAAACATAAAGAAGGCGCCAGGAAGCATTTGCGCTTCCAGAGTTCGGAGTTGGTGTTCGTCGGTAAGTTCGCAGTAGCAGGTAAAACTTTAAGCCTGGTAATAACTTAATGAGTAATTTCAATTAGAGTTTAATAATCCTTTGGTCTTCGAAGTTGCCGCGCAAAGCCATTCATTACCCTAAATCTTGTGCTTTCTATACAAATCAGAAGGATGAAAATTAATCCTTCCTGACGTATCTAACAACTCTCTGCAGCAACTTAAGCCCCGGCAGTTAATAATTAAAATCAACTAGATTCAGAGAGGGTATCATGTCTGTAGCAATGTACACCGCAGGGACATAGTAATTTTTTATTATTTTTTATGGTCCCAAAGTGTAAATGTGAAAATCCTGTAAACAGTCGTTAGAACAACCCATGAACCTACGCAGTATCTGAGCTGTACTAAAGCCCATACATACCTCAGGCTTTTCCCTTAATTCCAGTTTTCAATTAAAGCTCAACCAACTGCAAGTAATATGTCTGATGGAAGCGCCTGTGAAATTCTGCACTTGCCTTAACCAAGTGTGTCAGATAAACAAGCTTTTTGTGTCAACATGCAGGTACACGTTTGTCCACCTCCGCATAAAAATCGGAATTTCGAATATCACAAAAAGCTCACAAACAAAATTACAGGTGAACCATGATAACTATGATAGCACAAGCTTATTCAGATTATCGTGTAGTCAAATTACCAAATTTTATGCGCCTGTGATTCTTCGGATTCAAACAATTTTACACTTTTAGGCCATTTTATATGGAGAATAAATAAAAGATTTATATTTATTAAAAACAGTTCAATATATTGAATACAATTTTTATTTTTTAAGTAAAATCGTCGTAGATTTTTTTTTCTTATTTTAATTTGTACACAATGGAAGACAAATATTTAGAGAAATCAAATTATTCAATCAATTTTACAAAATTCTTAAATGGGAAAATTATAGAATTTTTAACATTTTTTATGTACTCTGAAGTTTTAGTGTTTTTATGTACTTTGATATAAAATTATGATAATAAACTGGAACATTAATTGGTAATGAGATTAGACACCCCTAAAAATTCTATTATTTAAATATATTGTTACTATTGCTAATTTTATGACACCTACAAAAAGTGGAAGGAATAAAGTTCAAAACAAGTAAGTAATAGTGTCAGAAATACACGATAAAATGATAAAATACGTGATTTTGTATTTAATTATAGAAAAATTCAAAGTACAACGTTAATTATTCCAATTTGTTCTTGCATGTGTGTTTAGCATTTGCCCTCCTTAACGAAACTAACTTACGGCCATAGAAACAAATACAAAACTGTGAACGCCTCTATGTATGATTTCATTATAAATTTTCGTGTCGTTGATAAGCCCATTAACATCACAATAAAACAACCCCAGACATAACGAACACGTCATCGCCAGAGTTTACTTCTCGATTAAATTTTTATCTTTATAATTTCGCACCAATTTTAGCCCAATTCTATCCTGAGGGCGCTCAGGCCCATTGTGAATTTAATACATGCAAATTACGGAACAATGGCGAGAGTCCTTAAGGGTCCATATGCCAAACCCTCAACGTTTTAATATACGTTTGTTATGATTATCCTCTTCAATGCTTTTGTTAAGCAGACCCATTCGGTTATAGCTCCAGTTATAGGTCTATTTTCAGTGACGTGTACATGTCTATGAGTATTTGTAGACAGTTGTGTCGCCAACAGCGACGAATGTGCAAATGTACGCACCCCAATGGCCAATTTCAATTAAATTTAAGTGGTGAGTTTAAGTTGACAAATCAAATTTTTGGAATACCTCCTCAGTCGAGATAAAAATGGGTACTACCTTTGCAATTTTCCGACGGCTGGCAGATTATTGCTTCTATTGGATGTAGTTTTTCAGGACTATTGGAACCATTTAAAACTCATTTAAATGCCAGTTGAGATTGACACCAAATTGAATATGGCAGATGAGTTAGTGTCCATTGCTCTCCAGTATATAAATTTGACTAATAGACCTAGTCTAGAGCTATCAGCAATCTTTTGATTTCAATCGATGTGATTTCCATGGGTGGCTCCTTTATAACAGGGTTTAAGTGAGGTGAAAAATTGAATAAAGCCAATGTGTATGCCATTTATGGTTCATCCAACATCCCAGTACATCACCTTAGACTTAAGAAACTGTATGGGTTAACACTCATTGATTCCGGTACTGCACGATTTGACCTCTATAAACGAAGTCGTGCACTTACTCGCGAATTCAATCGATTTAGTGACCCGAAAACACGGAAAGTGTAACAATGCTAAAATAACTTAAAATTTATGGAGAATTTCCGGACACCGCAGTGGTTATTGAAATCTTGCTGCATGTCCCTTCATCAATTTTTTAGAAAAGCCACATTTATGGAAATGAGTTCTGCTTTATAAAAGGCACTTAAATAATTGAAGACATCCAAGGGTTTCATTTTAAATATATAGAACATTATTATTTGGGTCGTTCTCCGGGGAGTAGGGCAATTTTTGTAAAACGATGGCCCTTAAGTAGGCAGCATTTGTTTCCTTTCTAATAATTAATTTGAGTGTAATTTGAAAACAGAAATAGACACAAATCACTTTTACAGAAAGTAGTTCTTGTAAAAATCATTGTAAGGTTATATTATAAACCTTGTAAAAATATCTTAAAAATTAAATGATTAGCAATATAAAGACGATTTGTATTAGTGTTAAAATTATTTTTTTTTACTTATAAATTGCATTTAAAGGAACTCTTAAAGGAGTTCTCGAAACGATTTTAAAAATAAGTAGGATTTATTTTTATATTGTACAATAAATTCTTCGATTGTTTAGTGTTATTGTATCAGAACTATACTGAAAAATTTTTGAGAAAAAGGTAAAATCTAATGCAATACCAGTTCTAAAATAGCTCTCATCAGAAAGCACGGAACAAGCTTTAGTAAGTTTAACTCTGTTAATTTCTTTCAAAAAGGAACAAATTAATTTACACTTAATTTAGTATTTGATGTCTTTTAAAACGAATTATTCTATGCGCTTCGCACTTTGTTTATTTCGGATATTGTCCTGAATTGAAAATGAAAGGAATCCACTTTGTTTAAAAGAGCACATGCAAAATGATTATGCTTACAATACAATGAAATATTATTAATACAATTATGTCAAACAATAACTCCCCCTTCGAATTTTTTACCTCTTCCATACAAGGAATACAAATAATTTTTATATTTAATTGTTTACAATCCAGGCAATTTTGGGATATGCATTTTTTGATTAAAGAATAAATTTCAGTACCTCTGATTTGTTCTCATTAAATTTATTTTCAATAAAATTAAATGTTTTTTAATTGTTGTTGATTTTACAAAAATATTCACATAATTTTATGAAATACTTTAGCTTATTTGCATATTTAAAAACTGAACAGAGTTCAGAGTTCAAAAAAAAGACGCTTTTAAGAAAGTGCATATTTAAGAAGATTATAAATTATATACGAAGTGTTTTTTTCATTAAAAAGGCCAAATTACAAATATTTTTATATTTTTTTTAGTTTTGTTGTTTTGATTGTGAAAAAGTTTATGTTGTGCTCTAATCTTCTTTTGTGACTGAATATAGGTCAGGTAATAAGATCTGCCAGTATACGTGGGTGGAAATAATGACTGATTTAGCATTATCATCTCAGAATGAAAGGCACGTTGAACAAATGTTCCTCTAATGTTTCGTTCATTCAATAAATTCATTTTAAACTCCGACCGCTGTTCGCAATTCCATTTAATTTGTCAAGGATAAAATCTTGTTTGTGATAGCTGCTTGATATTGCTCTCATAAATAGCTTTTGTCCTTGGGATTACCCTCATTCACACTAAAATTTAATGCAAAATTTCCGGTTGTAGGAGAGCAGTGCTGAGCTCAAACCAAGGTAGTAATCACAGAGAGGACACCTTCATTTTATTTAATCCACCTCAGCACCCTGCTTCCGGGAATCCAATTTCATGTCCTTTCATTATTTGTTTCGTAAACACAGGAGCGAATCCATGGGCTTCGACTAAGTAGTCGAATAAGAGCAAGAAGTGGCGAATGGACGAGAAAATTGCAATTAAAATAATTTCTTCCTTCATTTCGTCTTTCATTTACATAAGAAAATGTCCAATTTGCATACGTAGTAGAAATCCGGTAAGACCTATTCTCGTTTTGTGCAGTCCTCGTCCACCAGAAGGCTTACGATCCCTTTGAAGCCGTAGCTTCCACAGGGTGGGTAAATCGTTTCGATTGAGTCAGAGGACAAGCCACCTTCCCGGAGACCCGGGGCAGGATATCTTTGGCATACTTTTTATTCGCCTGGATAATTGTATTTCGTGGACAATTAATTTTTTCATCGCTCATTAGTAATTAAATTCGACAGTCTTCTCAGGGTTTTGCGAGCAATTTAGGGAGATAAGTTCGGGCCGGAGTGCTTTTTAATTGTCCCTTTCACGGGTAGGTGAAAAACTTGCTCCCAGAGAAACCCTGCACACCCTCTTTATGGTTTCTTATAATAGTTTTTCACGAGTCAGTGCAAACGTAAAGCGAATGGCAATTACTTAAACTATTTCAACTGGGACTCCGTGACCTGGAAAATGTTCAGAGTTTTTGATCCGTAGAGACGTTACGCGTCGGCACCTCGAACTGATTTAATAATTTCAAAAAGGAGTGTCGTATAATAGCGAGCAGATCTATTCAGAATATTCTGAAGTCTATTTAGATTTAGTTAATAAGAAAGTCATGTCTTAATGTTAGTCACAAGTATAAACACGGGTTTCCTTCCTCTTTCGTTTGCGATGTATTGTTTAGATTTTTCGGGCTAAATTTCTAATTTACATGTTCAAAATGTTGATGTTCTACATATTTGCAAAAAAAAACTACTATACCTATATTCAAAATTATATTACCATTTTATCAATTAACATATGCATATAAGAACTACAGCTAAAACATGGAAGTTGAAGGAAACTAACATGCTAAAACATTTAGAATGGCTGGAAAACAAAAACTAAGTTTAAACGTGAAGTCGAAAGGGTGGAATAAAAACGTGTGTATTGATGACCATGACCTAAATTCATTCTTTTGTCTAAAAAAACCACTGTAAAATTTCTAAGTAATTTTCGAAAGGAATCGGTCTTGTTCTTTTAAATTATAATCACTACTTAAAATCTGAGCTCTTTCTTCCAATCTCCCAATTTTTCATTCAATTTTTTGTAAAATTTGTTTGCATAGTAAACATTTGAAAGATACGAAGTAAATCACTCGATTAAGAATTGTACTCGTGCTCTGCAAGTTCTGTAGATCATAATTTTTTTTTATTTCCAAGAAAGATTAATTTTTAAAAAAATGCAAATAATAGTGGAAAAGGCGATGAATTAGGCAAAAAAATACTATCTTAAATACTGTTTAGATACTTACTTCAAAAATGCTTGAAATTTCTTTAAAATGGTTCGTAGAGAAAATTTTTTAATACTAAAAATATTGATTAAAAGACAATCCATAAATAAATTATCTAACATCGAGCTCGATTTCCATAAATTTGAAATATTTACAAGGATAATTCGTTATTACGTAATACAGAACTTCTCTCGTTGCTTAAGTAATGCACTCATAAGCTGTAGGTTCGCTTTGCATAAATATTTAAATTGAAATCGCTTTACAGCAATGGCCAGCCTCTCTATTTCAAACACCTTTGTAAGCAGATTAATAAACATTTTCAATTAAATCAGATGATAATTTTAATTTATGCCTTCTGGCGTCCTCCACAGCAGAAATAATTTGAGAAATTCGCTTACATTTACACTAGTCGGCCTCTAGTCCTAACCCGAACACAATTTGAAACTGCTAACAAAAATGCCACTCGTCAGTCCCGAAAATGCAATAACTCCACTTCTGATTCAAATGGTTTTGCATATTCAATCAAAACTTTGAGTACTATGCAAATTAAGGCGAATATATTACGGCGATTGTTCCTAATCCTCACAAGTTCAGGACCTCGTTCAAGGCACTTTCCATCCAGTCATCCAGACGCTTGCATACATTGTTTCGATAGGTCTGGATAGCTCTAGATAGGTCTGGATGAATCTAGAGTTCCGTATTCTGTATTGTGCCTTCGGCAAGATGCCTGATTGATTCAAATCCGGCTGACTTCATTTCAAAAGTCACTTCCAGATGACAATGCGAAGGAGCCGCAGGTTCGCACTGGTCTTACAATTGCGTGCGCACCGGAAGATGAACCTGAATGCAATCACCATCTAGGACAGAAGTGTTTCCTCCTGTCTTTTGCGCTCTACTCTATGACAGTTCCAGATGGACACATGTTTCCATAGCAGCAGTGTATTACAAGAGTCCAAACTAATCAATCCTAATTAATGATTTATAACTAAATCAAGCACAATTACTCAGAGGAATTTCCTGTGAAGTTGCCTTTGGGGCTTTGCGTCTTTGTACACCGGCCTGGGAGATTCAAACTCAGGTACATGACACAAGTTCTGGAAATGCTCAACGATAATGAATTACTCATAGTTCTCGATTTATGCGTATATTACTACAGTTCCAGCTTGTCTGAATAAGGCATTGAAATTGAATAAACGATTACCTTTGAGGTAAATTGAAAAATGCATAATTTCTGAAACACTGTTGTATATCTGCAGCGCTATACCGTCCACTCCGAAAATATTTCCAAAAATTATATCAATAGCACCTATGGATTTGTAGTGAGTAGATACCACGGATACAACGCTTACATCTTTTCTTTAGATGTTTCTCGAAAGTGTTCAGTAATTTTTATGCCATAAATTATATTACATTTAATAGATTTGATGGTTGTCTCCATTAACAATTCGGGAATTTTACATAAGAAAATAAACTGATTAAAAAACATTACAACGGGGGGTTACTTTTTTATTTATTCACGAATTTTTAATAATTTTTGATTGAGTTTTCAGTTTCTAATGTTGGGGCAAATTTTTTTCCTACAGAAAGTTTTTATGGTTCCAAACCATCTCGAGCCATTATAACAGAAATTTCAATATCGTCGGACTTCCATAAAAATCGGTTTCTTGAAACTTCTTCATCATTCGTCAAGTGGAGTAAATGAAATAAGTAATTTAGGTTGAGTATGCATTATTGTAATAATAAATTCGTTATATTTTTTAACCCTTCCAGCTTAATTTACTTTACATGCTTCCAATGCTAGAAGCATATTTCACATACCATTAAAAGATCCAAGAATTCACCAAAAGTACGAAATGCACTCGACCAATAGAAGATAAATGTACGTTGCTTAAAACCGATTACGGCACGTTCAAAATATTTTTGCCTCAATCTTGATTTAACCCTTCCACTTGGAACGTGCTCGATATTCAAATAGTTTTCATTCCCCGAACGAAATTCCGAAAATCCTCTCTAAAAGCACTCCTAGGAACCCGACAGAACCCGAACTAGGCGGCGGTGGTGGCAGCGGTGGCGACGGCGGCGGCTTTAAGGTACACAGGACTTATTTGCATTTTTATTAATTTACCGAAAGCCCGAATTTGCATGGGAGTGGAGCAAGAGGACCGCGGTTATTGATCCCCGTGCCAACTGGCCGTCCGTTGTCGAGACGTGTCAATAGTCCTTCGTCCGCCAGGAAACGGTTACAAATATCGAAGATGTTTGCAGAAGGGCGCAGAAAACGCTCCTCGTTCTGCATAAATGGTAATCGAGACTCCTTGAGGACAAAAACGGGCTCCTTAAGCGATGGACATTCAACAATTCCTCGGGTTGCAGCCACTTAGCCGTTGGACCTACCCCGGCGCACCACCGCCACGGATCTCGTCTTATCTCGATGCCACTAAATTAAGCACATCATTAAGTTTGGATGTAAATTGTGGAACTAATGCAAAAAACGGCCGGCAGTCTTTATCTTAATTGAGACGATTTTAATCTTGGACAATAATTTAACGCTGTCGTGATGAGGCCAGGCCGCCCAAGTCAGCAGTTCTAGCAACTTTGGAGATGCGGGATTGCCATAAAGCTATCCCCATATATCCCAGTTCCGGTGTGAGGAAAAGAGGGGGAGATCTGCAACAGGAAATTTAATTTCCCATACGCATAAATTTTATTTTTAAATCACCCGGTGTGATGTCTCATTTGTTATCCCACTCGAAGCCCCTTTCAACAGACAACTTTTTCACAGAGCGGAGATAAGCGATTCCATTAACCAGGTTTAGGATAGCTAGAACTAGGGTCCTGCTAATAAATCAATCTGACTTTACAGGGTGGCCCTTTGTTAACCCGTTTAATAATTAATACGGAAAGTTTTGGTGTGATACCGTTTAACGGTCCTCCCAGATATGAGGCCTCCTTCTTCAGGAGGATTCCTCTTCGCGCTAACTTCTGTACGTTCCTGTTCCGAAACACGTAGGGTAAATATTTGCCCGATTTTGCATCCACCGTAATTACAACCGCGCCGAGGTGAATATTAAAATTCCCTCTCTTCTGTTTAGCAAATTTCAAATGTGAACCCCCGTCGTCCTACCTTCTAAATCCAGAACTCCTGGGCACAATAAAGAAAAACAACTTTGGTTTTATGTTTTTTTTTTTTTTGGTTGACAAACAATTTGAAAAGGTCTCAAAAGTAATTTCAGTATTAAATAAAATTAAATTAAAAATTAATTAAAAGTACGTTGGAAAAAAACAAGTATCATTTTTCGCCCGTTTTCGTAAATCCATTCAAACTGTAGTGACAATGGCCATGATATAGCAATACTAATTTCTTCATTTACATGGTATTTATTTTGGATTTCAGAATATTCAAAATTTTATAAGAAATATTCCGTAACTTTTCAGTGCATTTTCTAAACTTTAAAATTAATTTTGCTTTTCAAAAGTGAGTAGTTTAATTTTAATTCTCCCATACTCATTTTAGCTAAATAATTCTCTAAACTATGCAAAAAATGAATACGACATTTCGTTAAAATTTTATTAGAAATTAACTGAAATCCGAAAAGGAATTTCAAATTTTTATTGCGTAAATTTTTGCCTTTTCTAAAAAGATGTTCTAGTTCTAAGCATAAAATAAAAAGCACCATTTCATAAAGTTCAATAGCCCACCGGGTGAACATATTCTTAAATTTTCAATTTTTCAAGAACCAAGAACAAATAAAAAATATACTTGAAGCCCTAAACTTTTTATCAGTTCCAAGTCTGTATTTTAAGAATCTTTAATATTTTAATGTAAGAACCTAGGAATATACGACATTGTATAAAATGTCCGGTGTATTGTACCATGGGCAAAGCTGTCCGAGGTGCAAATTTTTACTGTGATTAGTTTAATCAGTGCATATTAAAAAAAACAAATCTTGATTTAAATTTTATGGTTTATTTTAAAGTAATCACATTCGCGCTAAAAAAATAAATTTGTATCAAATCGGTACAAGAGAAAAAAAAAATACATATTTAATTGAAAATACCAAAGATTTTGAAACTGGCAGAATCTAATTTATTACCCTGCACGATAAATTGTCCCTAATTATTCCTCCATCAAATTTTTCCTTTATTTTCTCTTTAAAGTCGGTAACCATATGGCGCACTCCAGGAGGTAAAATTAATCGCTAATGCTTCTTGCAAAATAATTTCGAACTCTCACTCATCCTCGGCAGAGTTAGGAACGCTGCGAAAAGTTCTAGCTAAAATTAAATTATTTCTTGTAAATGAATCCGAAAAACAACTTGGATGGTTAATTTAAAACTCCTGAAATGCCCGAACAAACTTTTCATAATTAATTCCTAATAACTTGGCACCCACTTACGAGGCACCCATCCCATCTTGCTCGGAGACAGGCCATTTAAGCGCTTGAAGACGGCAGGCGCAGAATTTCCATATTTCTGCACGAAACATTGCGCTAAAATCAGATCTTGAAACTTTTTCCAAGAAGTACAAAACTTAGAGGAAAAAAACTTTGGTGTTTAGCGAAGTACCTCAAGATCGCGTCGGCACCGCGCTCGGATTTTTAAAGACATGTTGACAGAGTCTAAAGAAAAAGTGCAGAGTGCCGGGAAACATAATGTTCCGAAGGAAAACATTTCACCGGGGGAGGAGCGGGGAGGACCGGCACTGCTGGGTCTTGAACTTATGTTAACCGTCGTCGAAAAACTTAAAAATGTCTTTTTAATGTCTTCTAGTTAAGCCGTATGAGTGGTGCAAAAAGCGTCACGGGAAGCGGAGACCGGGTCTGGGACTGTGTTCCAGTTGCAAAAGCCATTAATAAAAGTTTCTTGCTCCTTTGAAGCGTGCGAAGAGGAAAATGCGTATGGGAAATTGAATTTCCTGGAGCCGAGCAGACTTTTCGATTTATCGCGCTCAATTGCCCATATACCAGCGCACAGCTATCTACTTACCCTCGAGGAAATCCCTTCAGGAATATGTAAGTAGTACTTCATCCCTTAAATAAGGGTTGAAAAACCGAAGATCAATTGAAAGGTATTTACCTTAAAGTGGGAACGTAGTTAGCAATATGCGCGCAGACGGTTCGAGCACGCTAATCCTTTTCAGCTCGTACGTAAATCAGGGCGTGCACTTATGTCTACTTCTACTTGAAATAGTTTTCCCAAAGAAAGGTTCTCCTATTCTTCTGAGTATCGAAAGAATTGTGATTTATCAGCGGGGATGGAGGTCCCTATCGAACTCTGCCTCCTTCTGCTGAGCCAGCAAAATTCAAATTTATGCTGAGTAGGTCGCGGCGGGCATGTTTATTTTAAATTGCTGCGGAACTTTAATTGCTCGCTTTAAATATGTACACTGTGCTCCAGGAAATCGATACCAGGCAAAAATATAGCAAAAAACCTTTTTGCAAAATTGAAACTCGTTTGCGCCATTTTTAATGAATTAAAATAAATATTTGAGGGATTGTGAATTGGCTGCATTTAAATGTACAAGCCATGTACTCCATTCTGTCTGCTGTCGAAGTGGAACCTTCAAAATATTCCTTTCAATGGCGAATTGTAATTTCTTTCAACAGGCAATAAGTTATCGTAGTATTTCCATTATGATATTACACACCTGCATGATTTAAAATAATTAACAATTAGATACGTACAACTAGCTTTAGCCTACGAACAGAATTCTCAACTTTTCAAGGAGATGTCTTCAGCTTTGTCTTCCTATTTACCTCCTAACACCTGCCATATTTCTACTGAAAGAGACAATTCCTCGTTTAATTTTTCATCAATTCTTGATATTTTTAAAGTGAAACATTTTTTTAAGATTATAAAGTCTATATTAGATTCAAAAGATTCTTTTTCTAACAGACATCAAGGATTTTTGTTGATAAAGAAAATGTTGAATTGTCCCAGAAATTTCAAAGAAGCAAATTTATCTTTCTTTACCCAAAGAAAATAAAATGACAAGAGGTTTTCTTTAAAGCGTATGGTACAAAGAATTTGAAATTCGAAGTCTCTTGATTGTAATAACACCATGAATGTAAGAATCAACGACATGGCACAGTAAGACTTAATTTATTTCTTTAGATCTAGATATTCTTGCTAGGTGTTACATTGCAATTTCTTGCCGCCACATCTTGTTAGCCATTTCTGTATCACTTCTCCGTGTTGAAGTAATAATCGCATAGCAAGTCATTAATTTTCGTCCGGCTAAAAGAACTCCCCGCAAATGACCTCTTATGGACCGAGCTCCAGCCTCTTTTCCTGTAACATTAAGCACAGGCCGGGATCGGTTGTTATCATAAGTTAATAAGCAAAGTCACAATGATTTCTTTTTGCGGCAATAACATTACTCTCCCTAGTCCCCTGTTCGGGAGAGTTGCCGCAAGAAAGGCGCGGGCATGGGGGAATCTTGCAAACGGGCTCATAAGGTCAGGGCATTGAGTAGGCCAATGTGTCGGCTCCCTTAGCCCTTGGGAGGACTGAACTCGGCCAGGGCATTTGTTTGGCACCCGGAGGAGTCGAAGAAGCAGGAGTTTATTAGAGGCGAGAGATAGTAAAAATGTAAATGGAATTCTGCGGGCGCTGCTGCTTCTGTTGTGTTTCGTTTCGTGCTGCTTTTATGGATATTTATATGACACACGCCACAAACGCAACCAATGCACACGCAATGTTGCGTTTTCCGCATAATTAAGTAAATATTGGTTACTGGAAGGCGGAGGCACCCCTTATTTATGCCGCCGAGTGTCTTTAACGCATTGGCAGCTCCTGCGAAGGAAAGGTACGAGTGGCATTAATCAGGATCAAATATTAAGGTCTAAGGTATTCCCTCGCAGCTCATTACTTAGCTGCAGCGCTGCTTCTCCGAATGTTCTTTAACTACACACTGAATCAACGGGGGTGCGATAATAGATTTTGTAACAGGAACAGAAATATAAAAATACACCGGCGTTATTTTCAAGATAATTAAATTATGGAGAAAGGCGGGCACCACTTTCGATTGCTGTTGTAAACATTTGAGTGACTTATAAAGCCCTTTTATAGGGGGAGTTTTGGAAATTATATGCAATCATGAATTCTAAATCAACTCATTTCATTTTGGTTTTATTAAAATAAGTTTACAACCTACAACATTCCAATTAGTGATTCATTAATTCTTAAGAAATCATTAGACGATTGCGATCATTATTGTTGCTAAACTTTGGTCTAAAAAATTTAAACTTTTGAACTTTATCTATAATTTTTCTTGTAGTAGGTTACATGAAAACATAAAAAGGCTGTTGAAATTGTTGGAGATGTTTAAGTGCTTATTTTATGACTAATTTTTAATCGTACTTTTCTTAATCTCATTGCCGATCTCAAACCTCATATTACAACAGATTAGATAATTTTACAATTTATTCCGCCATAGCACTACATGAATTTTCAATAAATTTGATGTCATATTAAATTAAAATGAATTAAAACAAAATATAGTCAAAAAATCAAACTGAACAATTTACGTTCCCTAGAAAGTATCAATTTAAAGAATTAGAAACATAAAAGTTTAAGTTCAGTAATTTACTTTAATGATTATGCTTGAAATAAGCGTGAGCAGTATTTTGACTTTGTTTACTCGGTTTTAGAACGAAAGTGATTCCATAGTAGTCACGATAACACTTCTCCAGGTGTACGGTGTCATCTAAAATAAAAGCCTTCTAAAAAATATTTTAGAAGTATAGAAATACCGACGTTATATATATTTAATCTCCAAAAAAACTTTTTGTAATAAATGAAAACTTAGATATTTTCCAAAAATGTTGGGAAATTTTGTTAAAATTAAATTTCAAACTTTTATTTTACATTGAATATAAGAATAGAAACTTTTCGCAGATGACCAGGGAGGGAAAATATTAAATTTCTGTTAGTTACTGTCTTGTATAAGGTAGTATATCATTATTAATACTCGTAGGGTGTCAACTGTTAAAGATATTTCGGTTTAGTTTTAGAAAACTAAAATAAAATAGTAATTGTCAGGATGGAATGATTGATGAGTTATGAAGTTTGGTAGGAACAACAGCACAATTGCCATAGAAAGCAAATCCAATAAAAAAACCCTTTCAGTTTCAGTCCATCTAAAGGTAATACCGCAAATTTTAATAAACCGAAAAATAAAATAAAATAAAGTTATTGGCTTTCACGCTTGCAAAGTGCCCTGTATACGGCCCGTTTTTCATCCCGGTGTTATGTATTGTGACATGGACACCATTTATATCTATCTATGCTTTATGGAGTTATGCAACAGGGCGCACCTTTCTGGGTGACAAACGATACAATTCCCATTAGAAAATTATTACGTCAATAATGTAGTGAAGCCATTCTATATCAGTTTTATGCCCTGCACTCTTGAAAAATCAATTTTCGGTCAAAACAGAAAAACAGCCGGTGATCGCATGTATCCTCTCTGCCAAACATCGCCTGCCATTAATCAAACCTACGGCGGTTCTTGGACGCGAAGCCGCACGCGGAATGGGAAAAGTGCATTAGTAGGAACCAGGCGACATTGTGGGGTCTACAAATTGAAAATCTCTGGAGAATGTCATGAACATAAAACAAAATTAGGTTATGATTTATAAGTCAGGGCTTAGGGGATAACCTACGTTTTTGCGCCTCAAGCTGCCCGCGAAACCCAGGGACCAAGGCAGGACTTTTACAGCGCAGTCTTCAGAGGGGAGTCTTTGTCCTTCGAACGGCGGATAGAAAAAATCGCAGCAAATATCCCATTTACGTTGCTGACCTGGAAGCCTATTGTGCGCCTTCCACCGATACAAGATTGATATCCTTTGGTGGCACCCCGGCGCGTGTAGTCGGCTGATGTCATACGGCCGTTGTGCATACACATTTAATCACGTTTCATGTAGGCTTCAGTTATGTAATAATATGCTCAAATTTAAGACAAGACATTTGTTAAGTTACTAGTAAAGATTTTGCATTTAAAAGATCGTAACAAAAATAGCTATCGAAATTTTATCCTATTACAATTAACATGGACATCTTTTATTTTCTCAAGATCAATATTTTAGTTTTTATGAAGTCTAATGTTTGTTTTCGTCTTAAATGTGTCAGCTGTACCAATCTCTGCTAAGATAATACAACTAATGAAGAAATATAACACTAATATTCTACATCAAAGCCGTTCAGTTCTTCAGATCAATTTATTACGCACCTCTCCAGACCTTAAGACCACATAAAGTGTATAATGACTAATTCTTCCACACAATACTTCGGAAAAATTTGTTAATAAAATTAAAGTTTTACTGATATCACAGAAGTATTAAAAATAATATTAAAATAGATTTTTATGATAAAGTAGAATATCCATCGGTAAGTCCTGTCTTTTTTGCCTCAATAAAAATAATATCTCCAAAAACTTTACATTTACAATCGAATTTTAACTTCAAGGTTTCATAAAAGCCCATTGATTGTTTTCAAAGTCTAGGTTCAGTCTAAATTGAGTAGACTTATTTTAAAGCTTGTATGTAAATCAGTCATATTTTGAATTTTTTCATCACATATTAAAGTCTAGTCTAGATTTGTACATAATTTTTAAAATAAATAGTCGCTGATAATTCCATGTGGGAACTGACAGAAACCTACGCTGAGTATTTTTAAAGCTATCTAACTTCTTCCAAAGAAACATTTTACCAATTGTGGGTTGAATAAAAAACAAAAAATTGGAAAAAATGTTTGTTAAAATTTGAGAATTTAAAGATCTTTTTGTGTTATGTCCATTTAACGCATAAGCTTTAGTCACAACAGTTCAGAAAACTTCGAAACTTCAAATTGCGTTCCTTAAAATAAGAATGTCAAAAATGTTTAATGAAAAAGGGTTTTTCATAAAACCTTAAGGGATTTAAGCCTATACCCTTTGAATTCTTCTGTGTGCAATGCAATAATTTTTAAAATATGTTACAAAACAAAAACAACCGAAAATTTCTTCTATGAAACTTTTAATCATAGTTTGAAATATATTTTTCTATTACTACTACAACGTTTTGATGTTGAAATGAAGTTTTAAAAATCCATACTAAAAAATCTACAACAACTTTACCGTGTGAAATAAAATTCAATTAACCTTAGACGCAGCGAATTACTTTGCAATAGAATGATTTTTTTTATAATAACTCAGATGTATTATATTTTTATAATTTTGAATTTTACATTTTTGTGTACATTTTTTCCTAAGTACACAAACGTTCTTTCTTGTAACTCTTGCTAAAGTCTCTTAAGTCCTTCCTCAACTTACTCAAACGAAAACAGTGGTTTAATTGGATTTTTCTCTATAGATTTGTGTTTTATCTTAAAATCATCATCAAGATCTTCAGCTAAGAGAAGGAAAACAACATACCCCAAATAAAATTACTCAACTAAAAATAAGAAATGCCGATAAGTATCTTATGTGCTTGGTGTGATGTGACTACAGCCTTTCGAGCCATAATTACAGTGATGCAACTATTCTGGGTTAATTTATTGGGGGCGCTAAGATTGGTGAGAAAATTCCCAAGTGAGCAGCTAAGCCGTAAAGGTGTTGGTCATGATAGATATTTTCCTCATCTGACCTACAGCGATTATTGACTTCGGTTGGATTCCTTTCTTGAAACAGGGGGCAAAAAGCGAAATCATTTGCCCCATATAGGGCTCGCCCTCCAGTCCCAAGTGTGCTCGACGTGCTCCTTCAGAGTTGTTGGCTTTCTTCCTTACGTTTTCCCATTTCCTGTCTGGTTAGTTTTTTTTCCTCTTTTTTTTTTACATTCCCTCCTTAGCGAAAACATGTACAGAGATATATTCACATCCACCGATTGATAGCAAGCGTTGCTCGTACGGGTATTTATAGGTAAATAAAATACGTTAAGTACATTCACCCCTAAGAGAAGAAGGAAGGCACATTTAACCTGGACATGTTTGTCTTTCATCCACCGGAGAGCAAATCCCAAAGAGGTTTCTGGATTGAAACGTTCCTTACGATGGTAGAAGGACTTCTGTTGGTCACACTTGACCCACACACTTTCAATTGGGAATCTGGATTTCCATTATTTTTAGATAAATATTCAGTGCGGTTAAAAGGATTAGGATTATGCAGATATTCCAACTAAAGTGCATTTTTGCAAAGAATCGCATTATTTTCAAGCTTACCAATTACTTTCACTGCTCAAACAATCGGCTTAAGACGATTTAAACCTTTTTACATACAAAATTTATTTAAAGAACTTTTTAAAAACGAAAGTGATTTGCAAGGAATCTTCCCCCAAAAGTGCTCATATTTTTATTTTTATAGAATTATCTGACTAAAAGGTGAGACAATTATTAATAATATAAGTTTCACATCTATGAAACTAATTTCAAACTACTTTTTTGAGTAAACGAATTGTTGTTTAAAAATTAATTTCACAAGAAAAATGTCTAGCGGTAACGCTTCTATTTGAAACGTGTATATTTGGCTTTTGACTTACACAGTTTCGTTTCACGCGGTTTTCGTATAACACTATACAATATTTCGTGTTAAACGAGAGTTACCTAAATATATTTAAGTAATATTGTAATAATCAGAGTGAGTGAACGTGATGTCCCAAGGAGATATCCCTGTTGATTAACCTTGAAAAAATGTTTCCTATACAAAGGTTTGTTTGATGGTTTTGATAAAATTTGAATATATCTGTTTTTTTTTTTGAGAAATTATTTGATCTGAGATCTGAATTTAGAACTTAAAAATTAGCTCAAATATTCATTATAGTAGTGCCTACATAAACTATACTAGTGTTTATTTACGCCTTATATTTTCTTATAAGGAGTATAGGTATGAGTAGGAAATAAAGTTTTTTTGTGCGCATTCGGGAATATGAACGTGAAACTGGTCTTATTATTTATATTTAGTTTTAACTTATTTAGTTTTAACGCGTAACACAGCATTTTAGTGGAAACATTAAGAAATGATCCATACGCAGAAAGTATAATCGGAAAACCGTGTAAGTGTGTCAAATGTAAAAAATGGAGCGAAGCTACGAAATCCTGGGGGAATCCCCGAAAACATTTTTTACTTTCTCGGTACCTGTCAAGGCAGCCAACAATAAATCGCAAATCCACAAGAGACAAAGCCTCTCCGACACACATCCTGGATCCTAGTCAAAGTAAATATCCTGGCTAGATTCTTGGTTCCCGTTTTTCGAAAAGGGAATGCAGGAGGGTCTCTCAGCAGCAGTAAGCATTTCAAATCTTTTCCCGGTTGCACTCCCAACTGGGAGAGAACAGAGGCTTTTAAGAGCTCCCTTTCATTCGAAGGGAGAATATCACGTTGTCGGCCGTGTTCACGGTTCGTATCCCAATCCCGAGACCCGAACAAATGTGCGATGCGATTGCAAAGGGTTGCTAACGAACTGAGGTGCGCCATATTTGACGGGAACATGCGCACAGCAGCGCAGGGATAGCACTATCGTGCCGTAGTGGATTCTTGTCGGGTCAATTAATTAAGTATTCCGATTTTTCTTAAACATTTATGACACCGGAGTAGTGGTCATTTTTGAAAAGACCTGCAAGAAAATTCAAAATTCCATCCTACAAATGTTGAGGAAATTGCGAAGTTCGTTTCTTGGATCCCGCCCCGTCACGGGAATATCTCAGCCATTGTAGCTCTCCTGAATCGTGCAGTTCTAGGCTCTAGTATCGTGTTTTGGACGTGTTTTGTGTTTATCTGGCTCAAAATAAAATATTATTATCGGTATATATCAAAAACGTAAAATGTTATGCGGCAAAATGCTCTAATTTTACGAATTTTGAAGGTGGCAGAATTTGGCTAGGCGTGAAAATTTTGTTCCTAGTAAAATCTGCAAGAAAGATTCGCCAGTGCTTTGGGAATCTTGACAAGAATACTGCGACTGTGTCAGTGTCAAAGGTGTAAACTCTAGTGCGGTGTTGCTCTGTGTCTGTTAGCCTTTATGTGTGCTTGTAAAAATTTATAACAAAAACAAACCATTAAACGCAAATAGCAACCAAAAGGTAAATAATAGTTGTCCAAACGCATTGTTTGCCGACCCTTTATAGACCCTAGCTGTTACCTTGCTGTAAGTAATTGTATGCACTTTGCTGTATCCTTAACATAATTATACTAAATTTCTGTTAATGACTGTGCAATTCGCTCAGTATTCTTAACATGGTCTTAATTCGTATTCTTAAGCTTAGAACCACCTTTTAGCCCTCGATTCCAGTAGTTTATAGCGCTCGGGTTCTAACTTAACCTAACTTTCCCCTTTTTATCGATTTGACAAAGGTAATGCCCTTCCTGTTAAGTTTGGTTGTTGTACCTCTTCGGCGCGAGATAACAAATAAGCTGCGAAACTCCCTTTTGTGGCCCATTAAAAGAGAGCCTAAGTGCAAAAAGCACTTGCGAGGTGCGAGGCAGCACCGACCATGGGAATTTCTTTATATGGAAATTGATTACCTTTCATGGGAATTTGGAAATCTTTCTTTCAGATTTATAAAATTGGACACTCGGAAAAACTTTTTTATAAAGTACACTTTCACTGTTCTTTATTGAGGTATATAAATCAATTTACACGATCTGTCTTTCGCCTTTTTTTAAAATAAATATCATTAAAAACAACTTTTTATTTCTCTGCGTCCTACCTTCCCTAAATAGTGATGCTGGGCTTTTTGTGCATTTGAAGTTCAAAAACTCCTGGATTGGTGTTAATGAAGCTTTTACTAACGTCTTTTTGGTAAATTGAGAAATAACATAGTTAACCTTTATACGCGGAGTAGTGTTACTGACACTGACGCTAGTTCACATAAGTATCAATGATCCCCTCTCTAGCGAAAGTAGGTTAATTTGGAATATGACAAAAATTGGCTGAAAGTAGATTTTAAATGGCATATTCGCATTTAAACTACTTTATTAACATTTTTAAATGTAAAATGGGAGACAATTTGATTTGATTGATAAATTTGAATGACCTAAATTCTGTTTTATGGAACGTGAATCCAAATATTTGTAAAATTATTAAAGATAAAAAGCACTTGATAAAGGTCATAGTTTAAAAAAATGGAACTCATTTTTCATACACATTAATTTCTAGTATTTTTTTTATTTTGTAAAAATTGTGTTTTTATTTTTCTACCTATTTTTACAAACTCAAATGACTATTCAGGAAAATATAAAAATATGCTCCAAAAATTAAGATTCAAAATAAAGCTTGTTATAATCGGAGGATGCCGTTGAACAAAATAGACTAAAGGCTGATCCCATTGTTTAGTCTAATTTCTTTCCGCTTGATTTTCTAACTCTCAAAGGACGCAAAGAATTACATGATAAAATCAGCAACAATCAATTGAGGATGCCTAGATATCAATTTATACTCGCATGCATAAAATTCTAAAACTATTGATTTATTTCTATAGTATGGACCTTAATCGGCGTACTTAGGGAAGAGTAAACCTAATTATATTGTTTTATATAAGTGAAGAAAAATGGGTGTTCTGTTTCCTTGACGCAAATATACGCACATTTTGCTTCAAAACCTTGGTCAACTTGAGATGATTAGTATTTCTTTTACATGGGTAAAGTTTTGGGTATATAATTTTTTTCGAAGTATTAAAATTTAAATTAAAAGCTTAAACTCGTAAATGCATTTTTAATTGGTGAAATATTCGAATCATTTTTCTTAGATTTATTAACAAAGTATTACGAAAAATTTTAATAAGAGCTTATGAAGTAAAAATGCCCTAGGCTCATGTGTTAATAAATTGCAATGTGTCCATAAAAAGTAGAACTTTCACTTAGCAACATTTTTTTCTAAATTGTTTTAAACACTCTGCTTTCATTCTGGACTATGAACTATTAGTTGTTACGGAATTAATAACTAGTATATCATAAAATTGCTGACAAAGTGAATCTGTTGATAAGTGTACAGTCGAAATCCGTCATAATTAAATTAAATTGTGTAGTTTTTTTGAAAAACAAATGATTATTTGAAAGTTTTATTGCAGAGATATAAAAACCCTGAATGACTATTTTAGAACAACACTTTGTAAAGTATAATTTACGTCCCACTATTGCAATTATACATTTTTGTGATAAAGAACGTTAAACTTAGATCTGCTTCTGCCAAATGCATAAAAAGCCACCGAAGTGGAAAATTTAAACCGAACAACTTTTGCTGATTTAATTTTAAAAGTCATTAATCGTTTTATTTCCTTGTTCGTTGATTGAATTTTTATTGGGCATGCTGGTCCCTAAAATCGATTACGAACTTGATAAACTAATAAAGTGACCTCTCTGCAAAAGGATTTATTCGAATTGGAAACGAAGAAAAAAACGGAAATAATGCGAAAAATCGATTTAATTTACTTCGGTCATAATTTTTAGTGTAATTTTTTTTCGCCTGATTGGAATTTATAGTGTTATTACTGCTCTGTCGTGCAATGTGGACCAGAAAGGATTTTGATTGAACATATACGACGCAAATTTATGTGTATGTCCAAAATTAAAATGTGCAGGATGTCTGGCGCCAAATGAATGGTAGTCCCTTTTGCTTCTTCTTTATTTAATGACATTCCCAGCTAGCCGTTTAGAGCCCTTCCAGATATGTTTAAAATGATCTTCGGCGCCTGTTTGTATAGTTTGATCTTATGAATTATTGCTTTGCAAAGTTTCCGAGCCAACAAAGTGGCGACAAGAATATTCTATGTAATTTGCGGAAACATGTGTGTAAAGGACCTATACTTACTGGAACGGGTAGACCCTTAAAATCTTTTCTGTTAAATAATTCCGTGGCAGGAGGAGTATAAAATCGGTCATTGTTTCTACAAAATACGCTCACGACAATGTAATAATCCTTCTAACATGGAATATGTAAGGGATAATCTTTGTGTTACAACCCTTCGGAGCGTACTAACGTGTATGCGAGCTACCAATAAGTAGATTTCAGTCCACCGCTAACGAAAAATCATTTTAATTTACCCTTAAGGTAATAGGATTAGAGTGAGCAGCTTCGAATTTTAAATTGAAGCTCATTTTTGTATATAAGCTGATCGGCCCTAAAGGTCCCCAAATATAAGATGAGGTACACTACTCGCTTTTAGTCCAATAATTAAATTTTGTCGGGTTGTAATATAACGTAAGAGAGCTTCCAGAATATTTCGGATAATTTTTGGGGGTGAATAGGCTGTAAAAACACATTTAATATGCCAGGCAGGTTTTGGACGAAAATTGTTTACTTTTAAGGATACAGGAAAGCTTTCTCTACTTCGTCCTTTATGTAAAGCATTTAGTTCTGAAGACACATTGTTTGCTCGGTACTCGATATTTCTCTCTTAGGACAGACGTAGAGGCCCTTTTAGGGCACTAAACTATTGGATACCATGATTCTAGTATTAATTGTGTACCTTTCAGCAATCCGGTTACACTTTCATTTTCTGTATCTGTATGTAGTCATACAAAAAGAAAGAAGATTTTAAGATATTTCAATAAGATAAAACGGCCATATTCATAAAAATCCTGAAGAAGAATTTTGAATATGATGAATATTAATTTTAAAAAATCAATATAAATATTTAGGATTTTTCCGGCTTTGATAAAATCTGAAAAGGAATTTGTAGGATAATAAATTTCATTTTTAACGCATTTAACTCTTTAATTCATTATAGACTCGATTCATTTTTTACTTACTTGTCTTATACTCGAGTCAGTTACGTTTATTGAAATTATTTTATATCTACTTATTAAAAACTTGTTTGCTCGTAGAATTTAGATCTAAAAGGTTTTCAAATTCCATTCAAATTTATTAAGACATCATTAGACAGAATTGAAACTAAATATTTCTTTTGATGTTCTTAGGACATAACAAACAAAAACTTCTTTAGTTCCAATTTGAATTCACATTCACATTGGCATATTTTATTTCATGCTATAATTATTAATGGTTTTTTTTGTGAAAATATTTAGAATTTTTAGATGTGCTGCTCTTTTAGAGTGTATTTAAGATAAATTGGCACAAAATCCAAACATAACTTTATATTATATTCCCTGAATATTATAAGCTCTTTAGCTTTTATTAACTTAGCAAGATTAAATAATTTAGAGTTATCCTAATTTCACCAGTTTATTAGTTTTTTAGTTTAAACTTTATTTAAATGGTTTAACCGAACTATTAATTCAGAGCAACTATTAGTTCGCTCCTTTTAACAATTTAAAGGACAAATTTGTCAGTAAAATAGAAATTCCCACTCATAAAACCACTTTTTCTTAAAATACCACAAATCCGACGAAGTCTATATCTCTTGTTTGATGTCTTCACCCATTGTTAACTCTTTAAGATTTGCCTACTTTAGTTGTCAGTTACTTCTGCTTTACGAACACGAAAGAGTCATATCAAAATTTATCTTGTTCCTGTAAATTCGAAAGGGTCATCAAAAACTTCGATAGAAAACAAGACTTCGTGTAAAATCAGCGTTTCTGTCAGGAAGATATTACCCATTACTAGAACCCAGGAGAGCATCTTAGGCCCTATTTCTCAGAATAAATGTTCGCCTGGCAATCCATCGATCCAATTTCCATAGGCCATCAGTTAAATTCTGGGGCCAACTTCTTTAGCATCAAAAATGTTCTTCCATACCCTTATCATCATTACAAAGTCGAACCCATGTCACAAAAAGGAGGCACAATGTGTTGTTCACACATCCGGGGGTTTCAAAGATCGTGGCAATATGTCTTTTGAGTTTCCCGAAACTCGCTCTAAAATTTTCCCGGAAAAATGTAGCACGGGGGGTTGCTGACGAGCCCGGCTCCTTTGATGGAGAAATTACCTCCAAAACAGCCAAATAATTGATTCGAGACGTCTGGACAGCTCAGCCCTTTATGTCAAAACAATATGCGAGCTAGTGGCACCATATGAGCCCAGACCGAGTACTCCAGTGGAGTCCGGCGGGCATGTAGCCCTACGTCACAGGAGTAGCTGCTTGTAATCACTCCAGACTCGCATGTACCAGATTTTGAGCGAAATTTGTGGAAAATTATTTTAGAGGAAAGCTGAAACATTGAATTTCATTTCCAGATGCACACGAGGCAGCCGAAACGACGCACTACTTGAATACTTGAATTTAATGGATGGGAAAATGGACAGAGAGCGAGTCTGGACCGAAATTAATTGAAGTGGACACGTGCGAACAAATTGCTTGAGTTACCCCTACGAATTTGTACTCTTCAGAAAGGAGCATAGGAGCAATAGTAGTTTATTAGCAGTGCAAGGCATGTGTTCTGCTTCTGCAATTCGGCTATAATTTGCGACAGTCGTGTAGGATCCTAATCCCGTGTCCGTGCATTTGAGCGACTACTCCCAGGATCCAGAGCCCAGACTTTTCCACGGAAATCCAGGCCAGGACCACGCCAGCAGAAGCCCGGAGGAGCCTCAGGTAATTTATATTATTTTTATGTGAATCGTGCGAGTTTTTATTTGTTAGCAACTCCTTTTCGCCAAGCACCTTCCTGCAAGATTTACGGGTCCTGTTGACAGCACATTCGTTGAATTGCTTTGGACTGGTCATGAAATCCTTTTTCTCCTGTGGGAGCATCCCCCCACGGGCATTACTCACAGATTAAAGCGCTAAGCTGTGTTGGTGCCGTTCATTAAAAACAAATCGAAATATAACGTGCCCAGCATTCATTCCTATAACAGGGCTTGCATTGACAGAGAAACAACTGAAATCAAACAATTTGTTTTTTTATCGATTATCATTGCAACTCCACAAAATGAATAGCGACGACATTCGTTCTATTAACAAAGCTGAAAACTTGGTCGGATTAGCCACGTGAGATATTCAAATTGCAAAAGATTTAAATCTCTCTGAATTTTCAGGTTTCTTTATTCGAGGATTTTCATAAAATTTCCTAAGAATTACTTTCAATATTGAGAGAAAAATAGAAATAGTATTACTTCTGGAATATTTGAAACATTTCAAGTTTCATTGGGATACTAAATTTAGTTAGTGATTTGTTGGGTAGTCTGTATTAAATAAAAAAGCATAAATAATAAAATAAAAGTGATAAAGCACTTAAAGCCTTACGAAGTACTAAATTTTCTATACAAAACCTGAAATATCATTCATTGATCTTATGACCATTCAATTTCACAAAGGAGTAAATTTAAAAGCGCTACTTCCCGATTAAATATCACAATTCAATCTGATCTCTTCATAAAAACTAGATAAAACAGAATACAGGCAGATGTACAACCGATAGACTTATACTACCTGGAAAAAATGATTTTACAGGTCAAAGAAATATTTGTGAACAGTACGAAAACAGTACAGCGTTAAAAGCTAAAGGAAAATTGACTTCGTAATACTCATAACTCTTTTGAACGAAAATATCCTATTTGAATATGGAAAGTGGTTAAATTTACTTATGTTTGTTTTACAATGTATAGAACTTAATTTCCTCTTTGAATAGTTAAAAGGGAATTTTTTAAAAATCGTCTAAACTTTTGTAAATCGTTGTCTTTAAAATCAAAAAGGATTAAAAAAATTTTTAGATGATGATGTTTATAATCACTAATACCTTTGGAGATTATTCGAAATTTTTTTGGTGTAAGAGAAGTAAACAATAAAATTACGTTACTACAAATTTTACGAGATCAACGAAAATCAAAATGTCGAAATTTTAAGTAAATCAGATATTGGCAAAAGTTGTAAGATTTTAAAAAGCTTGTACTGTAACTCTATGAAGATTTGCTAGGATCAGTTTGAATTTTGTCTGATCCGGAAGATAACACGTAAGTATTTTATCCTGCCAGCAGTATGATTAATTAAATGTTATAGCACATGGCTAGTAATAGTATCAATAAAAATGAATTGAATTTCTGTGTTCTCAAGGAGCTATTTTGGTTTAAGCTAACACCTGTAGTAATCTTTCAAATGTAGCGTACATTTTTTCCCTTTGTTATTGTTAGAGCGTAGATCAACTGATAACCCATTAGTTCACATTCTCACAAATCATACTTTGATTTAATTGATTTGATAATGACAATGGAGCGATTGTCTTTTAAAAATGGAAACTTAATTATAAGCGTTAAGGAACAGTTGAAATTCTAAATTAAAAGTCAAATCGATGCTCTCCAGATCTAATAATAGTACATTTTGCGTTCCATGGGAGTATCCATGAAATGTTTACAATATCAAAGCATAACTCTAGATGCAGAATCTGAGTTCAAACCACCCACGCGCGGGTTAAATATACCCTTCGTCTTTCTTCCAAAGACTATATTTTTTTTAATTTCATTGCTAATGTAATATCGATAAAATATACGAAAAATCAAATCAAAACATTCACAAGCATGACGTTAAAATCAGTTGTGAGTCTAAGCTCAGGTTACGCTATTAGAGGTATGCATCTAGAAATAAGGAAACTTAAAGGCCAAAATAGGCATTGAATTTTAGAATTCGATGTAATGTGTAAAATTTAGCTTTCCTTTGTTCCAAACGCTTCAAACGCGAGCGAGAATGGATGGCTATCGTTCAGTTTTCTGTTTGTTCTAGTTTCGGATTTGATGCAGGTGGTTCTATCAAGCCAAGAATATTCAAAAAGCAATTTCGCCCGCAGGTAAGTTATTTCTAGAGTCTCTCTGTGCTGCAGACTATTTAACAATAGTAACATTCTCCGGCTACAAAAGTGGAAAACTGGTTCTATCGATGTGGAGGCATCATCGTTGGGCTCATCCTCCTGGTCAGCTCTGGCCGTGTATGACCCTAATGCGGTCGGCGGACATCATTTCGTCTGATAACCTTAACCAAGATCGCAACATTAAATTTTCAGCTGCACATTTCGTGAGCTACCCACCGGCAAAAGTGCACATTTACTGTGTGCTCGCGGCCCGCATACGAACCTTTTTTAGGCTTTTTTGTTCTGTACAAAGGATGCGCAAATACCTGGTAACGTGTTCCTCGTCCCGTCCCGCCCACCGCCGTTCATCATAGGCCCGGCAAATCTTTTTGCCGGCAATTCACGTTAGAGTTTTCGTTATTGCATAAATCTCTGCGGTTATTGTCTGTTGAATATAGTCCGGCCGGGGATGAAAGCATGGGGGCTGCGGGCCGACGCTCGCATAATTTCGCATTCATGCGGAAGAGCTGTTTAGCGGTGCAAGCGAAAGGCTTTTGTTGATAATCGCCATTTTATTTTATTTTTATTCTACTGATAATTCGGGCAGTTTTATGCTTGTAGCATAGCATTAGAGCTCCCGGCTGAATACCGATGGATTCGTTGTCCAAAGCAGCCCTTTAGTTCTGCCTTGCTCTAAGCTTTGACGCCGCGCCGGTCTACAGAACGCAATCAACAAGAGGTGATTTTGAATACAGCTTACAATGAAGTAAGAATAAACGAGGTCATGCTAATTATTCCAGTCGATTCTGCTCTGCGATTTTATTTATTTATTTATTTTTTTTATGGTCTAATGTGTGCATATATTAAAATTATATTTGCTTTTAGCATACGCTCCATTTTTGTACATTCAGGCATATTTTAGTCTCCCATTCATACGTTACCTTTGTACGCCCCAAATATTCTATGCCTTATGTGCTCAAGTACTAAGTAGTGTTCGCAGGTAGTTCGCAGGTAGTTCGCAAAACTCATTACCGAAATTTTTGTTTTTTGCATGTTTGTTTTATTTCACGTTATTAAGTAAGTGTTCCCAGAAAACATAGCAATCGTACTGACTTCCAGAGTCAATTATAGTGGTTGGATTTTCAATTTTTGTTATTTTTTTCTAAAATTCTATTCTCTATTTTATAATAATAATAATTATTATTATTATCACACTCAAATATTTATTATCAAACTCGATTCAAACACTTTCATGAATATTTTAAAAACGTACGAAATGAACATACGATTCTCGAAAGGCCAAATTCGGTTGTTGTTAAACTTTTAAGCCGTGAGCTCTCATGTGGACTTTTAGTCAAGTAGATGGGGTGAATAATGAAAACTAAAACAGGCTGGCAGTAGCGCTACACCCTCAAAGTCTCGAATTTCAAATCAGAATCGTTTCACCAAAGTCCCAGAGGACCAGCTGACAAAGTGCACAATGAGTTTTGCGTCACCTTATGCACCCGAGCTCTTTTCTGGCAGATTAAAGCCGGAGTAAGAGTAGCAGGAGCATGGGGAGGAGGAGGAACAGCAGCTCTCGACCGTGCAAACATTTAAAACGAGATCCATCTCACCCCATTTGCACTCGATGGAATCTTCTATCTGATTATGGCGTAGAAGACTGGAAGTCCCCCTGAAACAACCAAAACCAATATCGGGGGAAGGAAGTACAAAGTAGAAAGTCTGAAGTCGTCTGAAGTCTCCTGTGGGAAAATGAGAGAAACAGGAGCAGCAGTGGCAACGTTAGCAGTCCTTCTTTCCACTACGCATACCACTCGTATTTTTTTAATTTAATTTGACGAACTGTGTGCTATTTAACTTTCGTATTGAGTTTTGATTCAAATCAAGGGATAAGTGTTTAAGGAATTCGAGGATTCGAGATTCGAGCTCCGAGTGGCTCTGTGATTTCGTCTCCTTCGAAAATGTTTGTCTTCCTCCTATCCGTCTACTTTGACTTCGTTATCAGAAAAATGGGCGGTTTCGAGTTGGCAGGGGAGATGGTGGTGCTCGAAGGTAGAGCCCGGAGATCCCCGACCCACCCGCACTAAAGCCGTCGTTTAATTTTATCAAATGTTTACTTTGAGGGAGATTTCTAGCTGAAATTTCTACGAACCCTTCTTAGCTTGTGACATGGCGGTATTGAAATTGATTTCCATACAATGAGATGAACACAGGCACAGCGACGTCGCCGCGCCGCGATAGTCCTCCCATCCCTTCCACTAAGGTGCTTATATGCCACGATATTACCGTTTGAAGATACACTTCACTTCTTACCCACGCACTCCTCAGTCTCGATAATCGCATGCCGAAGTGCTTTCTGATTACACTTAGCACGTGACAGACGCGGGGCCGTTTGTTTGTGGAGATCGTAATTAGAAATAAATAAAAGAACTTATTTAAAAGTGAAAAGTCGCTATCGAAGTCCCGGTCTCGGCTTTATTGGCTTTTGATTAAACACTTCATGGGAACTTTAATGTGGAACGTGGAACCCTTCTTCACAACAGTCCCGTCTTCTTACCCTGGGGCAGCCACTAGCAATACAGGACGACTCCTCGAAGAAGTACGTACGTCGAGCTCGAGGAGCTAATCTAGCTTTACTTCAAACCTTTATCCGAGGGTGAAGGATGATTAAAACGTTGCAGTGTAATGCTCGTTGGGAAACATTTATGATTATCTACGTCTTGAGCGATATTAAATTTGAAATTGGCATGTTGCAAACATGGAACATATGAACGAGAGGCGAATTTACTTAACGACAATATTCACTAAGTTGACTTAATATTTGAGGGGACTGGAAAAGTCCTGAGACTTTGTAGATATTTTTAACTCCTCTGGAGTTCATTTCTTTGTAACCTCTTTTTACGGATGTGTACGTTTTAGAAATTCCAAACTCTTTTTAAAAACTATGTATTAATTTCCCATATGATTTATTTATTAAAACGTTTACCTGCTTTAAAAATGTATGATAAAAAAAAGCAAATGCATTTATTTGTATTTTTCTTGATATTTCTGTTACAAAATTATGGGAAAATTAAGGAAATTTTGATTATGGCGGTTTTATGAAAATTTTTCTGTTACTTGTATCGCGCTCAGTATTAAATAATTGAGACATAATAGTTTTTTTTTAGAGGATCTGAATTGCATTCAGGTATTTTAAGACCTTCTCGAGCAATCTAGATGTTTTTGTATGCCTTTCGGAAACGATTTTATAGCAACAAACAATGTCCAGAAGTAATTCAAATCTGTTGTCTATGTTAAAGATTTGAAATGGAGTTTAAGGGACCTTTTTCATATTCTTTTATTTTTTATAACGAGCAAAGTTAGTTGAATTTTAGAAATGAAATTTTTTGTCAATTACCTTATTAAGACGAAATAAAAAAAAGCCTATATATCTATAGATGTTCTTATCAGGGCTTACTATACCAGACTATCTTGAATGGGCATTATGTTTTAAGAGTCCCCCAAAATGAGAGCTGTTTAAACAAATTTAAAATGTGAATGAGAAAATTTTTTGTCATTTGCTCTTACTGCATTAGTCACACAATTTCAATTAAAGTCTTAAGTGTAAGAAAATACGACAACTATAACTAAATTTGTGAAAGTAAGCTGTTTTTTTACATAAACACTAAAAAATGATCATAGGCGATTCCGGCAACCGAAATCTTCGGAAAGGGAAACATTTTTAAGTATTAATAATTCTATTTTATGGTCCAGTCTAAAGAAAATGTTTTTAATGACATGGTGAAGCTCGTGCTTATAACGATTACGAAAAAATCGTGCTGTTGCATTCATTGGAATTGGTAATCCTTTAGTTCAACTGATACAATTACTACCTTATGGGTACAAAGCAAATCTAGGGCTTCTGAACATTATTAACTGAATTTAATTTGAATTTCAAGTGAAGGCCGTGATCTGCAAGTGTGTGTTGCACTCACTTTTGCGCGAAATGGGTGAACAAAACAAAGGTAATGAATTCTTTACCAGCACATCGCGCATTTATGCAGGTACGATCCTGCTCCACCTTATTTTAAAATTAATAAGCCGCCCGCAAGCCACTCTTTCATAATATCGGACAGTTTTAATCTAGTAGGGCTTTTGTTGCCATTTCCAGTCGCGGCTGCAGCCTGTTCCAAAGCAGCGCAGCGCGGTCGCGGCCAACCGCACACTAGTGGAGCAAAATACAAATAAACTTAACGTCATGAAAGAGTAACCGCCTTAATACTTTTTAATTAATAACTTGACGTTTTAGTTTATTTCTGTGAATGGCTGGTGTACGTGCATTGCACGTAGACCGGCACTCTGGCAAGTACCCACCAGAGTACTTGAGGTACATGTACATACAAATTTCCGGGATATCTGCTTCTATGTCCCGGAAGGACTTTATAGTGCAATTGGTGAGCACTTTGCCTGCTCTGTCCAGGACGTATTTATGACACTTCCTCCGATGGTAAAGTGTCAACATTCAAAAAATTTGATAAACTCTGACAAGTTGACAGTGTCAAAACACTAAAAGCTTTTACTGTTGGCTTCTGCATGAAAACTTTATTAAACCGGCGAAGTCTGCGGCAAATTTATGAAGGAACTGAACCACGGAGCGCAGGTACTGGAAGTAAAGTAGGGAAGCTACAAACGGTTTCGATCGTACAGAAGAAGGAACTTTTGTAGCCCTGACACCTGTGACGCCAAAGCATTTCACCTTTTAAATCAACTCCAGACTGTGCCAAAAATACGGAAGATGGCAAATTGTGGCATATCAGAAGAATACCTAGACTTTGAAAATCTGCTCTATGGGATTTATTGAGAGGAGAAATGATGTGACCTGCCATAAAAGTCGACATAATGCTGCAGTAGAAATTTAATTTTTAGAAAAATATGATGCAGTCTCCATGGTGCAATGTTTAAATTATTACAACGTATATAACGTTGGCTACGTATTTACCATCGCAACGTTATTGAAATAAAATTACTTGAGCTGTTTTCAGACACCATCTGTAAGCAGCGAAATGCTATTTCAAAACTAGAACATCATTTCGCGTTTTCTACCTTCAAAGTGTGTTTTTAAAAATTTAATAATACCATTTGCAGTGAAAGCATTCAGAAAGGGTGAAATGAATTTGTTTGACTTTTATATTTAGCAAAACGACGTTTTAGTCACGATTTCGAAGAAGAATTATATAGAGATGTGTGATTAATCGTAATTTTAGAAAAACTAATAAAAATACCCTTTGAAATCGTCAAAATATCCTTTCACACTTTGAGAAAAATTAACAAATCAATGTGAGTTTTAGGTTTGAAGTTTTAGAAAGAAAAAAAATTTCAAACTTAGATTTCGAAAAACTATTAAATATAAATATTTATATTAATAAAACGCAATTCATTTTTTCACATTTTAGTCTTTTGTATTACGTGTTTAAAAGGAAGGCTAAATATTGTTAATTATTTACACAGCTAAAACGTTTCAGAAATTATGGGACTGCTTTTAATTCAAGGAACACTAGTCTGGAAGGTTTTTATTCTGAGAAAAACTCACACATGGAAATATTCTAAAATTTAATTAAATGATGCAGATGTGTTTAAAAAATGATATAAAAATGTGTACTTTAAATAAATTACATAATTAATAACGAATACTTTTCTGCAATATTTAGTTCTATTTTGCAAGAAAATCTAAAATACTGGAGGATTTTGTTTTTGAAATAAACATTCGTTCCTTCAATGGCTTGCCATTGGACTATAAAAATGAATACCTTCTAGAATAGACTTCCTAGGATTTACTTTGGTACTTCACTAATGCGCTTGTAGAGAGGTTAATCAAAAATTTGGAAGGCGTATATTTCTTCTTCGAAAATTTGGCTAAAAATAGTTGAAGAAAATCAACAATTTTAAAATTATTATATAAAAAACGTGGATATGTAGAAAGATGAAATTTAAGAAACACTCGTTTGATTTATCCAGACTGTCCATTTAAAATGAATGCAGGCTAGTAATAGAGCTTGTGTTGGTTTTCCTTGGTGTTATCTATTGCAATTCTTGACAACCAGGCGGCCCATTTCAGCTCCTAGATAACTCGACCTCTAGCTTAGTCTTCTAATTAAATGATGCAATGAGAATAATTTTTATCATTATAATTTTCATGCCGTCAAAGAGCATATTGAATTTTTTCTCCGAATTACGTACTAACGACGTCAAATTCTCTACCTAATGACCCATAAGCGAAGGGTGTTTAGAAGACGATGTTTCATTTATCTGCATATATAAAACATAAATTGAATTTATGAGCACATATTTTTTATTCGACGTCGTTATTTTCTTTTAGAAGCATTTTTCAAACCATTAAGTGGAAATATGCGATTCATTTCTTTTACATAATTCGAAGCTGTGGTAAGCAACTAAAAAGATAATTTTTAATGGATTTTCGAATAAATGAAATTCATTTTGAATTATTTACTTTCTGATACAAAATTTTTGAACTTATAATTAATTAGCTTACATAAAAGTGTCCATTAGAATTCTTTTCCAACAAATGGATGGAACATAAAATGAAAGAATTACGACAGTTATATTGGCACTTAACTGAAATAAAGTGTAACATTGAAAACCTTTCGTGCAACTGTCGTTAAGACAAATGACAGAATGACTGTCGATACCATAAAAATCGTATAGAATTCATTTGTATGGCTGTTTGGATGAGCCACGGAATTCACTTTTTAGTGCGAAAAGAGCAATTTATTTGTTGTTTTTAGAAAAACCTCTGCGCTGCCCTTAGAATGCATACAGCAGAAACCAAGGGCCAGACGTTCCCTTGTATTCGTATTCAGTGCATGCCGGCACGTTTCTCTATGGTCGTTTCGAGACGTTTGCATAGAATTTTCTTACATTCTGGCTTACAGTGGCGTGTGGAACGTATTGTTTTGCCTTCCTCGTGCATACCACAATAAGTTTCTTGTCTCTCCTGCTTTCTTTTGGCTGCCAATGGACTTGGTTTTTTACCTTTTACTATATTGACATGCCTTAAAATTTTCCTTTTTATTCCCTTTCAGGCAGATCTTCGGAGCTTTCAACCGGTAGTCCTGTCTACCTGCACACGGTGTTCTCTACGGCTAAAAAAGAAGCCAACACAGTTTACTTGCTCAAAGGGTGAAATTAGTGCACGATCTACATGAAGAATACAATGAATTTTCTGCGGGTCGTCCTCTTTCTAAGCTTGGTGGTTGCCATTTATTGTGTAACTGAGGAGCTATCACCAGGTAAGTTTTCATTATTTTTCAAGGAAAAAATTGCCCACATTTCACAGAGTGCCTTTTTATCTACAAAGATTTAATGTGATGTTAAGATATCTATCTTTAAAGTTCGTTCACCTCAGTTAAAATCAAGTTTGAAGGATCTACCGTTTCGGTGTCTTCGCAAAAATTTTTCTTAAACTCATATTCCGCCATTAATTTAAAATCTTTAAGAAGGCACTAGTTAAACATAAATCAGACATCAACAGACATGTTCCTATTCTGAAACCCTTTTATACATATCTTTATCGCTTTCAGCTTTTTTTAATTAACTTTAGTCGTAATAAAAAGATTTTTTTCTTCGAAGAAAACATTTTTTTTTTAAATTCTGAATAACAACGGACTATTTTTATATAATTATGACGAAACAATGAATAGGATATGGTGAAAAGTTATAATTTTTTTATGTGGTCCATGGAAATTCAGTTAAGCTAGTAGAATCAATATTATCAGTAAGGTTAGCAGGGTCACTATATGCAGTTGAACTATTACTATTACTATTATTTTAATAAACGGTAGGTCTTTTGTTCTATTTCTTTTTACTTTTATGGATGCATTTGAATTAATAAAAATCAAATTCGATATCAAAATCAAAGTCACATAATACTTCTTAGCAATCTGAGAATTCTTCAAAGAAAATCTGATCATAAGCATGAACAAAATTGGAACTGAAGAACTGGATAGCATTTCTCTCAAATTGTAAATCTTTCTAATCCAGATTGTTACTGTGACGAAAGTGCAATTAGATTCTTGCTGAATGGTTCGAATTGTAGGGAGCGTGGTTCCACAGTTCGAGAAACATGCGTCAGAAATAAGTCACGACCAGAGAAAGGAGCGCTTTCCTTTTATATTTAAACGCAGACCTGACAGATCTAATACGGATCCCAACCTGCACTATCAACATTTCTTATAAATCTTGCCAACAAAGGCAGGAGCCATTTCGGTGGTCCTGTTGCGTTCCAGAGCATCCGTGGTCCATCCCGGTTACAAAGTCGTCCGTAGGGCCAAAAAACGTCGAGATTTGCGAAATATCTTTTCGTGAAAATCCTTTTCCCAGGGCAACTTCATACAATCGAATGCAATAAATTTAATTCTTCAAACAGTTGCAAGAATGCAATTTATCCGAAGGACCTTCCGCAACGCTCTCTATCTGCGATGCTGGTGACGGTACACTTATTCAGGCCGTTCGACTCCTTTCACCGACATATTTCTGCCATTCGATTGCCATTTCAATTTTTATCTGCCATCAAGCCGAAGTTTTTTTTTTGTCATTGCTGGTGCAACTCTTTTCGAGCTCGCAGAACTTCTTTGGTCGCGTCCTCCCCCATTGTTAGTCTGCACAAGATTGTTCTTCGCTGATACTATGGAATAGTGGTGTAAGTCACTCCCCGAAGTTGAGAGTTATTTATGCCGAGTCAGAGGGTTTACACCGGGAAAATGTTGCCCTTTTTGATTGAAGAAGCAAAGACATGAATTCCTCCCGATATTTTCGTTCGGTTGACATTTATATCTTCTACGACTTTTTATATCAAAGCAGAGTAGTCCTTGTCACTGAATGAATTATGATAGAGCATACGAACAACGAACTGGAGGACACGGGCTTCAGGAACTCGAAATTCACCCCCGGGAAATTGATGATGGCGCAACTTAGATGGCACCTTTGTACGCTCATGTGAAATTAGATGCGCCCCCGTGCAATGGACATTTCAATTTACTTTTTTTTTTTTCTGGTGTGCGCCCAGGGATTTGAATACAGTACCAGTCACTAGGACTTTCTTTGCCTTCCCTTTTATGTGCCGAAGAAGTGAAAATGTCCAAAGTTCGGCAACAAAGTTCGTCCTGAAAATTCGGCATCATCGACCCAGGAGTAGGCACATTCTTTTGTGTGAACTCCCCAGGGGCTCTGCCGACACTCATATGTGAAATGCGGCACTATTTGTTCAACAAAAAACTTCTCTGATACAACAAAGTAATTCTTTCTGCGTTTGATAAGAGCTTGATCCCATTACTCCCCCAACAGGGATGATGGCGGGCGGCACAGCGCCCACACCTGCTCTCCTAACATATAAGTCGAATTCAACAGCTTCAACGAAAAGTTCACAAGCGTGTGGCAGCGGGGAGGTTTTGAACAGCTCTTTAAATTTTGTTAAAGAAGCGTAAGTGAACACGAGGACGCAATCTAAAACTTTTCTTTTAAGAAGACTTCACTCAACGGTAATCTAACGCCGAATGGGTATGGCGGCGCCGAGGGGTTGAAAAAACATAATTTTCCCAGCTAAGAAGATTTTGACTTGCTTTATCCGAAAGCAAATTTTCCCATCCACCCGAACGTCTGCCAAGGTGGTGGATGCGGGTGTAGTACGCGAGGGCGCTGGGGCACTAGAAGACTCTTCCTTTTTCCATCATCATCAAAGCATGTCGTCGGAAATAGATTAGAATCTCCATAAACCTCTAACATTCTTTGAGTCAAATTTAATTTTCACTCTGAAAGCCCGTAGTCTACCTCTCGCGTGGCTAATGCTATTTCGCCTTAATCTCCACTTAGATGGAGTGTGAACATCCATTCAGGCCCGGCCGAGACTTCATTTCTCGGTTTTTCCTTTTGATGTTTGGCTATTGGAGTTGTCCCTAACGTCTTTGAGGGAACCCAAAGAAATCACTTTTACAATTTTCGCGACATACATGCTCCTCTCCGCGGAGGGGAAGTGTTTACCTAAGCTGATTTACTGCTGATTGCCAAACAAACAGTTTTTAATTATTTTCTTGGCTTTCAAATGTGGAAATTCTTTCCAGTTTCTTTTTCGTTTTTTATTTCCTTGTCTTTATAAGTTTACTCACGGATAGAAAAAGTACAAAGTAAAATTAGGAATCTTGGCTTTTCCCTAGTGTGGATTTCATAATGACCACGAAGGATAAACAATTTCCTGGAATTAAATCTTACAGAAATAATCGTTATAATCCCTGAAAAGCCATTAACTTATATCCTATGTTCTGGTGTATGGGAATTCGTGTTCTGTAGAAAATGGACACACAATTTTAATACCTACATTAGTCCTTTCTTTGAATTTCAAAATGTGTTGAAGTACAAATTCAAATGTTGAAGACTTGTAAAAGTAGCATTTTTGGTAATTTTTTTGGCAAACAGAAAAACACTTCAAACATAAATATTTTTTATTACACAAAATAAAATTATTTATATAAAAAGATGAATTGCGTAACAATATAAATTAATAAAAACAAAATAATTAAAAAAAAACAATTTTAGAATTTAGCAATGAATTTTAAAGAAAATAAAATGGTTTTGATTTAAAAGTCTAGAAAATATTTGGTAAGAGTCTCTGTATTTTTATATATTGATTTCCAAATATTTTTTAAAAGTGTTAAGTGTTGTTACTTTTTGATTTCTAGAAAATCTGGACTAGAATACTCTTTTGAATTTAAAAATGACTAGTGTGAGAATTGTATTAGATTGTTTTGTAATGACACGACTTTTAAAAGAGTGACTTACAAAAGATCGCGCTTAAAATTTTTAATTGAAGTGTCAGGATAGAAAAACTTGACGGTCCTTGAATATATTTCTAAAATAGTGAATAAACTATAAAAATTTATTTTTTTATAAAAATTAGAAATAACTGAAAATAATTTAAAAGCGTTATTTGAAGTCCAGCAGGTAATAAGTTATTTTATATTTTATTTTTAAATCTACTTTATTGATTTTTAAATTAAGGACGTGTTAACGTGGTTTTTCGTTTAGTTTGATCTTCTCTTACAAATAATAAAGATATTTATCACTTCGCTTCACTTGAAAAGGTTACATTGTTCTTATAAAAGTTTTCTTTTAATACAAAATAGTGTTAGCAATATAATAGATTTTGTTAAAAATACTATCTCAATGGATTAACTACCGCGACCCCAGACTTAGTTACTTTCACCCGAAATACTGCACCCTTGATTGCTTAATTAAATACATTTTGGCGCGACAATCACAGTCCCTAGTCACATTCAGGTTTTATTAATTTTCGCGTCCCTCAACTAACGACGTCCAAATTTGGATTTTCGACTTGGACCTCCCCAGCTCGTTTAGTGCACATTTGCCGGCCAATTTGAATACGTTAATAGCTCACCATATCGCCGAAATATAAGGCAGTTAATTGGATTTACCATCCGATTTATTCTTACTCCACTAGACAGATAGGACGCTTATTTGCACGAGCAGCAGAATCACCCTTCGAGTGCTCGGAATTTACAATCAACATGAATTTTTCAGAAGCGGTAACTCTTTCAAGTGTTCCGATGCAGTCGGTCACAATTTACTTTGCATATTCCGCCAATACTTGGGCCGAGTGCGTGTGTGTGCACATGTTTGATTTATACGCTCAAGTTAATTAGTAAAAACAACCGACTGGCATCCATAAAATCAAAAAAAAAAGGAAAAACAAAAAAAAAACGCTTAAATTTCACTTAGGGTCCAATTCTTTCAGAGGGTCCATTCGATGTTTTAAATTGTACGCACGTCCCACGAGCAAAAATTAAAATTTAATCGTATGAGCAGAAACACTTTGATAAATGTTATTTTTAATTGTCTGCAAAAAAGAAAAAAATTAATACGAATATTGGAATAACGTGTTCCAAGCGGGCGAACATGCGAAATAATGAAAAATTCTAATTTTCTATGTTTTTAATTAATTACGTTCAGTTCAGGTTTTGTCGAATTATTAAAAACACTTAAACGGTATACTATTCAATTAATTACATTTTTACCAATCTTGGAATGGTATTAATGTGCTGTTTTATAGTGTTACTATTAACTTTCATGTAATGGAGTTCTTGCCTCGTTCTGGTTTTCAATCCCTAGACTTTTAATTTCCTCTCTGAACTAGTACATATTTTTATAATTAAAATATTCACTTTCTTACAAGAATTGTAATTATTATATCTCTTAATTGTTAGTCAACTGCCGATTAATGCACATCAAATCAAATTAACGCGTTGACGTTCCTTTTCAAAACGTTGTGTAATTTTTTTGCCTATTCCATACATTTTGATTTCCTAATTTATTTTTATAAAACGCGATTTTTAAAACCTTTCTTATAAACTCTTTTACTTATGTAACAATTTAAAATACAGTCCAATAATTTGATCCCCCGTGTCTTTGGACTTAAACAAACATTACTAAAAGATAAATTAGTGTTAAAAACGGTCGACTATCAATGAATTATCAATATAAAGTTTAATTTAGACTAAAACCCCTAAAAGCATGTGATACTAAGGCATAAATATTTATTTTCTTATACAACTATGAACGCAATATTGAAAATGTACATTTGATGACTAGTAAATTTTTTTAAGTGAAGGTAAGAACTTTCGCATAGAAGTTGAAGCGCTCTTTTTGCTTTTGGTATAGCGTAAGCAGAATTTTGATGATACAGGGCCCCATAAACTTTACCAAATTTTCTTCGAGCATCTGATCCTTTAATTCGCACGGGTATATCCTGTTATTTTAAGGCAATCAAGCGCAAGAATCCCTAAGCCCTAAAAAATAAAAATAACATAAAATTATTGGTCGTACCACCCACAACGGTGGACCCGGACCCCAGCGAAAAAAGAAGAAGAAGAAGAAGAAACAGTGGATGATGAGGGTTATGCATAACTCATTCCACTAATAAACATCACTCGAAGAAGGCAGAGATTCTGGATTCGTTGGAAATATACTTTGTAAGCCCGCAAATAAAGTGGAAACTCCTGTAGAGCAGTAAATCATGCCCCTGTGAATAATTCGGGGCCGACCCGGGTGCTCTGCTGGCATCAATCGATACCTGAAGTTAATAAATGGTGAGGGAATCCCCGAATATCAAAATGATGAATATACCCCGGCCTCCATGGTAAACATTATTAAGCCCATTAAAGTATCAAATTTTTCGACTAATTTACCATTTAACACGCTCCGGTAGGTCCTTGCTGCGCTCAAGATTTCCATTCGAAATTTCGCTGAGACATGGAAGATACTGCCAAATAAGGACCAGGATGCTGACGATGGCCAGCCAAGGCCCTCCGGTAGAAGCAATACATTGACAAACACAAAAAGATGAATGGTGACCCAGATGAACCTGCCAATTTATCATTAAGACTTTCATAAATAAAGTGGGGCAATCACGAAGCTATGTCGTCGTTTCGGGTGCGTTCCTTCTGCCCAATTGGAGTCCCTTGGAATAATTTAGTAAGAGAAGAAGCTCCTTCTGCATTGGGCCTCACAATGACGTCCTGCTTACGTTGTACAATTTTCATCATTTCCACTTGAGGATCTGATTGGCGCTCCTTCTGCTTTTGAGTTCAAATTTGTAGATTCTCAACAACGCACAACCCGTGCGAAATTTTATCGAACGTAATGGCCCGGAATGGCCCTAATTCGGGCCTTCCTTTTATACCATACCTTTCGAAACGATATTTTCCCCAGAATAGAGTCTAACAAGGTATCCTTTGTCTTTCTCAAGAGTATCAAGTTGAAAACTACTCTGCATCGATATCCTTGCAAGTGATAGCATAGTATCCCCGGGACTTTTCAGTATCATCAGGAGCCCTATCATATGACCTCCTGCTCCTTTTCTATTCATGCGGCTCAGTATGATTTTGTGGTTTTGTGGTATGCCTCTCAACTTAATTAGGATTTGCAGCCTCTCTTTATTTCTTTATTCAAAGGCTCTCACATGCGGGCTCCTCTGGTCCATCCAGGACATGGTATGCATATGTCGGCTAGTAAATATGAAACAAGGTATCCATTTCTAGTACCGGACAGCCAAGTACCTTTTGTCCTTGCGCACCTGAGTAGTAACTAGTTGCTTTACGCCTTAATTAAGTAATATGCCATCGTTAGGACAAATGGCATACCTGGCAAGTCTACAATTTCCCTGTTCCTGATTTAAATTTAGGTTGACCTCCTTCTACGGCAGCCCTTCCTACGGGCAACATGCTGCATGAAATAGGAAAAAAAAGAAGAAACCCAAGACAAATTGTAACAAGTTGCGTCAAGAGATGTGTGATGCATTGTAGCAATTGTGGGTCATGTGGAAACTCGATTATAAATATTGCAAGATTTGTTTGGTAGAAACGCTGTAAGATTACAACAATGCGACAAATCTAAAAATTCAATTTGCGGAAACATTTGTACGACTTTCTTTTGAAAAATTGTTGCGAAAAGCTTACTAGCTCTAATTTATCCTTAGCTATAACAGAAATAGATTTAAAATTGTTTTGTCCTCGTTTCTCTGAATGAAGTTTAAGAAATTTAATTAAAACCTGTATTCCAACTATAAAAACAAAAATGATTAAAAACAAAAACAATCATGAAAAATAAAAATTAAATAACTGAAATTTTTTCATTAATCAACGAATATATAAATGTAATACGAGTATAATATTAATTCGGTCATAAAAATTGAATGAGTTATAGAAAATGCTTAAATTAAAGTAACCATAAGTATACTCGTGCGAAGAGTATTCCGTTCACACTAGGGACATTTTATATCATAGTTTTTATGCACCTTAATTATGAGGAGAAGCAAGAAAGTTTATTATTAGATCTTAGGTTTCATTTCTCTTTGAAGAAGTTTTTTAGAGTATTCAGAAATGTCTAAGAGTTATTGTGATTTTATTTTTTCGATGTATAATTCTTTTCCGAACTTTTTGGTTTATACTTTTGGAAACAACTATGGATTATCTCTTCAACAAATCCCATTTTACATTCATTAAATATTAAACGTTTACAATTGACCACCTTAAAAGCTTTATTAATTTTCTATTTTTGAATATGCTCGAAGCAAATAAAATTGTACATTTGTTTGGAAAAAGTAAAAAAAAAAACAAATGTTTTTTATAAATGTTCCAATTAATAAAAGCACTATTAGAATTTGAAAATAGTCAAATTTAATTTTGGTCTATACGGCAAATTTAAATTGGAATTAGTTTAGATAAGATGAAAATAGTTTGAATTAATTTCGGGTATATTGAAATAGCATTAAGACTTGAGCAAACAAAACGAAAACTTCCAACTATTTATATTTATCTCAAATTAATTTTTGGTTTTTTTCTTAAATGCGAAGGTAGTCTCTTTCTTAAAATTTATCTATTGATCTAAAAACGATTACGTCAAATTTTGAATACAAAATAAAAAGAATAAGAAAAATTATATATTTAAGTAAATTTCAAGTGTAAGTGTTTGCCGCTAGTTTCCAATATACGCTCTTATTTGTTGTAATTACCCGCTTTAGCAACTTTACATCTTATAAATCAGTGCTTTTGTGACTTTGATCCATTTATTGCTCTGAGTTCAGCCTTATTTGTAAAAGTTACGAAATTTATTCAAGAAAATAAATTTTAATGGAATTATAAGAGTACACGAAATTTGAGTCGTATATTAAGTCTTTTATTATTTTTCCTGTTAGCCCTTGATTTCCAGAAATGGCATAAATGAAATAAAACTTGGAGCAGTTTCCCAAATCTTCTGTAGGTCTCCATCTGAATGTACCAGAAGGTAGACGACGACGGAGAGCTACAAGTGCCTAATTGAAAACAAAAGGAACAAAGACGACCGAACCAAAATGAATATACCTACTTTTCATTTTGGTCGAGCCGGCCGTCTGAGGCAGTATATCTTCAAGTTCAATCAGCGTCATTGAACAAGAAAATTAAAATTTTGGCGAACCGAAAAGGGCCAAAATAAAGCGAAATGACGAAGTAAAACTTTTTTGGGAGACTTTTGTAATTATGCAAATCGTCAACGAAACTTTACCTAGGTCTCGGTCTCGTTTCCGCTCCCATCCCTAAACCCGGAATGAATAGATTTAAAAAGTTTGCCAAAAGTTTTCTATGAAATCACCTTCAAACTCTGCGAACTCGACAAACAAAACTGCAAATGAAACTTACGCAGGAAAGATTTAACGAGTGTTCCCCGGTCCGACGACATTTTATGCGTTAGACCGCAGAACGCGAGGGCGCGATATCCTGGATAAAGTATCAATTACGACTGCTCTGTTTGATATTGTGTCGTTCGAAATTGATTATTTCCTCCAGGAGAGGCTTATTCGTCTAATTAAAAAGAATTTAATTGCGACCCTATTCCAATTGCCGAGCAACAGACGAAATTCGTACCGTGACGCGTTCTGCGACAAAAGTTCGTAATTAAAAATTTCATTAAAAAAAATAATAAAGGTGTTCTACTGCGTCTTCGACCACTTCCCCGAAACACCTCTGTGCCCTCGTGAGCGCTCCCGGCCACCGCGTCCCGCCACCCTGCCAGGATAAGACCCGCCTTCGAAAATATTCTTGTCTAATTACGGAGATATTTCAATTCGCCGAGCCTCGGGGACATTTTCTTATTTTATGGTTCCTTGAACCGCTTATTACATCAAGTTAAAGAGAAAAACAAATGACAGCCCGGCAGCGCTTAACTGGGATGAGTTTTTGTAAATAATGCCTGCCTTGGGGCTGTTGCATGCTTCTAAGACTTTTTTAGACGTCTCAAAGCCTTAGTGGTTCTTACAAGGTGTGTCTGGTAGGTTAATGGGGCTCACTGTCAGATTACATTAAATTTTAGCTTAATTTACGGCACGCTTTTCATTTACACACTGCTGCTTCTTGCCTATGAATTAAGCCAAGCAAAGCTACTCTCTGTGTCTCCTTAATTCTTTCTTGTTCCCCAATTTTGCTGCATTCAGATCCAGGTATGATATTTTTTCTCCTTCTGACGAGATAATTTTCCGCACCAAGAATAAAACTCCTTTCTAAAAGGATATATTGGAATTAAGAGTTTTTGTAATCACCAACAGTAATCTTTACGATTACTTCGTTTCTGGGAAATTGTCCCTGTTTTTTTGTTTAGGTTCACATATTCAGAAATCAAAAGCGAATGGTTTGATTTAAGTGGCTTTCATGAATTAATTTAAATCATTTAAGGACAATCATAAATTAAAATAGAAATACAACTTTTGTACACATTATTTAGGGTTCCATATGGTTGGAGTAAAAGAAGTAAAAACTACATGCTAATAGAAGTCGTAAAACAAATTTAAATGCCTTAGTTCTATTTACTTGTGATAATATTTCTAGAAGTTTGAACTTTCCAGAGTAGTAAACCTTAAATTTGATACGGATTTTAAGCATCTTGCTCAATGTTTGCTAAAATTGTGACAGAACATGTGAAGTACTTGTTAAAAGGTCTAGTCTGTTTTAACGACGTCCACAAAATAAGGCCTAGACCAATAGACCGCCAAAATATTTTTTTTTTATGCATTTTGCTGGAAAAAATTGTTATTTCGCAATTTTACTTCGAGTGTAAAAAAAACAAAAGTGTCTTTCTTTGAGTTACGAACTTCCAACTTTCGTATTTTAACTATGAACATTTTTTAAGAACAAGATATGAGTAATTTATCTTTGGCAGCATAATAAGTGTCTGGTTTATTACTTTTAACGTAACTCCATTATCTCTTAAACGAAAAGTGTTTATTTAAATTTTAATATAATTGAGATTTTCACTGGTAGTTCTTTAAAAAGCATATGGCTCATTAAACAGATAACAAAAAGGACACCTGAAAAAGAAGTCTTATAGGCGAAAAAATGGTAGAATAAAAATAAAGTCAATAACATGAAAAGCGCTTTGGTTCTCATGAGGAGCGTTCAGATTTCTGTGTAAAAACGTAGGTTAGAAAAATGTGACAGACACCAAGGTGATCCCATAAGTGTTCTGTTTTTCCAGTATTTGTAAGGAACACTAAAAAGGAGTTACCTTCAAGAAAACAACTTTTACTTATACCTTCCTTTAGCCGTGCTTTTATAATCGAACTTGATCAAATGGATTTTCTAGGATGGGACGTAGACTTTCAACTTTTTCTTCTAAAACATATCATCAGTGGTGAATTGTGATATGATCAATGAAATTAACTTATATCTCAATCTAAGTCAATTAATTTCTATCCACGTAGAACTGCTACGTACGCTCATATTTGAGGGTATTCACAAACTTAAACCCACATGCCGACCAAAGACGTAAATTTATTTGAATAAAAAATCTTGTACGTGAATAAAGGGCCCTCTCGGCTATTCAGAAATTTAAGTAACTGTAACAGGTGTGGCTTATTATCCTGGAAAAACAACCCCCGAAAATTATTCGAGGGGTATTCTCTGCATAGCCAAGTGAGCGCGTTCGACTGGAGCGGCAGAGCTCATTTTATGGTTCTTTGGACATAAGGACGCAGAATGTCTTCTTCCGTCTCCAGCCGTCTTCGGCCGGGACTGTGGTGTCTCCATGCCTGTCTTTTAACTACACACAGCCATGAAATCGAGGGGGCGGCGACTACGGGTAAAGTTTCCCGGCGGAAAGACAGCAGTGCCTTCCCCGCACACATCAAACGTAGTTCGCAACCCCTGTCCTAAATGCATTTTTACGGGCTTTTATAAAAGTTGCAACATGTTGCGTAATGGAAATTTATAGCATTTGAAATTTTCCGGTTTGCAGCATATTAAGACATAAAAGGAATTTTCAATTACTCCCTGATTGAAGGCCCTCGCAGTCTGTGCTGTATTTTACCAGCACCATTAAGTACCTAGACCACAAATGGAGAATATTTGATTGATCCGGCGGTGCTGCAGAGTATTGCTTTGTGGCTTTAGGTGAAAGGCTCTCTTAATTTGTAGCCCATTACCTGCCTTGTGCTTTTGAATATCTCTAAAAGTACAGCGAAATATTCTTGAAGATTTAAATTTTCAGGTAAAGTATTTTATATGACAAGTTTTGTTTTCCAAGATGGTAATATAAAAACGGTTATATGGACATAGTTTTCAATGAACTTTATCATATTGATAAATTTTCCTCAGAAGAAAAAAAAATTGTCAAGACATTACTTGCAATCGTCAACAAAAATCTTGACCAAAATAAAAGTGGTTTAATTTTCGTTACTCGTCATACATTTTTACATATTGACCCTGATGTTAAGGAATGTCCTAAGTAGTTCCTAGTGGAATTTTAGTTTGCTTCTTTTTAAAACTGTAAGCCTCTTGCAACCCTTTTATTTTTTATGAGAACTTTTGTATATTTTTTTATTTTCAAAAGGGGCAAAGATGGTCACTAAGTACGTTATTTGTTTCAGAAATTGTTTAATTAAAATGAAACTTTCAATGTCAAAGTGGGTTACAAATGTCCTTCTGAAAAGAAACACTTACTCTAAATTAAGTAAGCTGCTTTCAAACAACTAAACATTTATCTTAAAATATCCATATTTTTTTTCAAGCACCTTAACTAATAGTTTGATTCATTATTATTGTAATTCCTACTGTTAGGCATGTCTACGAATTTTGCCAACTAAAAATGCACCTTGCATTCTGTGCCCTCCTCTCCGATTGGTGAAATATATCCTGCGCCTTTGTGCCACAATACCACCAGCAATCTTAGCAAATAGGCGATAATGCACGTAAATACTCAACGACCTGTGGGGCATAATTCTTGACCCCCGGGCTGTCTGGAATTTATTCACCTTACAACTATAGATAAATTCCCCTTCGGTCACAGCATAATTCATCGCGTGCTCCCGTATTAGGAGTGTTAAGGCCCTCTGCACACGTCCAATCAGGGCTGTCCTCATAATCAGCAAAGCATCAAATTGTGTCCCCATGGCACACCACCCAAATCCAAACTGCATTTATCAATTTAACCCTAGATATACGTAAATGCCGCTGGCCGTACTACACCTTATGCCTATTACGTTTAGTACCATTATTCGATATGTTTACTACGAGGGTTGGCTTTGGTGGTGGACAGGAGGGGGACAGAAGGACACACGTCGTTTTGCGCTCGCCCCCTTAGATATTTTCCGAATAAAATATTACGTGAATATCTTCTCGCATGGCTGGGCCTTCCATAGTGTAGTAGGTATGCGCGGTACTTCTACGGATGACGAAGTGCCAATACTAACTCTCAATACCTTTGGTCAACTCCCAGGAATTTAATTTCCAACGTGCAGGCAATGTTAACATTTGGGCCTTGGTATTAAACATGACATTTATGCCGAATATGATGGCTGCAGTTCGGTTCGACAACCCTGACTCCTGCTCTGGCCATTCGTCTGCAATGTTCGATTGGTGGTATAGGAGCGGTATAGAGACGGCAAGGGGTGCGGCCTGGAGCCCATTCCTTTGGAATTCCTTTTAATTTGCGCCCCAACGTTAGAGTCTAACCCGGACTGACCCTTTCCTCCCGGGAATTCGTGTATATTGCAATCATCTATTCATGCCGGCCCATGGTCAACCCTTGTGTTTGTCTCTCACGTTGCGCGGCCGCCCTACTGTCCCGAACGGCCAGCCAATGCTACCATGAATTTTTGAACAAATTATTTGTAGTGAGGAACAACTTTTATAACTCTCCATTAATTATCGAGAACCTGCAGATATGGTCGGGTGCATGTAGCGCTTCCATCATTTTGTGTGCCTGCATTTGAACAGGGATATTGCACCCGATTCCCCGGGGCATTCCTGGACGAAAAACGTGTTTTGTACGTTTGATGAGAAAAGAGAGATCGGTCGGCTTCGGTTTTCCAGAACCCTATAAATAGAAAATTGTTTGTGTGAAATACTATGGAGAACATCGGCCGTAAATTAATCCTACGGGCATTCAAAAGGCAAACAGAATCCAGCCCCCGTAACAATTTTTGTCATAAAATTCTGCAACACTATTTGCACACCGTCAAAAGTGAATATAATTGGAACAGTGTTGTAAATATTTGACAGAAAGGTACTGTAGCTTCGGTTCTATGTTTCATAGGCACAAACAAAATAGTCGATCTTGTAATAAGTTCTAAAATGTAAGCTAAAAAAAAATTCTGAAATAAATAGAGGAAACGATAAACTTAAACTCTTTTAGATATTCCACGTATTAAAGACCTTAATTATTAAATTATATTTGTCTTTTTTCTCACCCAAAAGGTCTCTAGATTGTACTTGCGAATAAATTTATAAATTGTATGCATTTATTTGTAGAATTTGCATTGATGGGTGATACTATAAGAGTTGCAATTCTGATAGACACTTCCTAAACATTATTAATCCCGCAAAAATTCTTAATCTGCTACAGTTTTTGAAAAAAAATGAGGTTGAAATCTGAAAAAATTTATTTTTTTAATTAGTTTAACCGGAAGTATTAAATGCCATTCATATTTTTAATTTTAACAAAATCTTACGACAAAAATTTTTATTAGAATCATAAAGTTCAATAAAATTACACTATTTGGTTTTAAAATTTCCAAAAAGTGTGTTGCTTTGATTATAAGTAGAAATGTAATTTATAAATAGGAAAAAAATTGTACTAGTAAGCAATTTCATTACAGTGCTATAATCGTAAAGCAGATGATTTCCCAAAGAATTTAAATACTTTTCTAGTTGAATATCCTCCTTCCTGTGATTTTTTGATCTAGGACTTTACGAATAAAATAAATACCATACTAGGATAAATAAAATGTATTAGTGATAATGAAATATATCATTCATCTGGCATTCGTATATACGAACTCCACAAAATTTTCCTATCCCAGAATGTACCCATCTTTCCAAGGTTAGCACTAGGGTCTTCGTAAAAAATTTATTTACAAATCAGCAAAATATGTAGGTTGTTGAAATTTTGCATGCAGGCCTCGTTTTCATATACCACTTTCATTCAGGCAATATGAAACAGTTCTTCTTCGTTAACTTTGATTAAAATAAATATAAAATATTTCTAAGGTTCCCGAAAGTAATATACAAGAATCGTCCTCGTAATGTAATACAATTTTCTTCAATTTAGATTCAGCACGTGTATCCATAACAAGATATTACCAAAAATCACAGATATGATCATTTTAATCCTGTCCCAAAATTTCATCTTAAATAAGTGCTTTGTCCAAAAGAATGAGATAGAAGAAAATCTTTGTGCTAGGTGTGTATAGTCGCAATATTTCAATTATTCAGTAGAAAGGATTGTATGGAAAGTAGAACAATACACTCTTAGACAAATTGAGAATTAATCCATTTTGAAATATTTATTTAACTGTCCCAATCTTAGGATTTAACAGCACGTAGTTTACCTTACATTACATTTATGAGATGACCATTTTAATTTGGAATACTGAAATATTCGAATTCTCCTTCATCCTGCACTTGTTTCACTATTCGCATTTATAACCAAGAGCATGTTACGAATAGAAATACCTTTGAATTTCTAGTGATTTCTCCATAGCAAATAAACCGAGCGAACAAATAAATTGAGAAATTCTTAAAAATAAAGAAAATGGTCATGCTAATGCAAAAGTCTTGTCCCAATGGTAATCTGTGGATTTGAGTTTGGTTTGTGTTGTCATTGCATTCTCTATTCAGAGATCCTCATGAATAATTTACAGCTCATGCAAAGGACATCAGTTTGATAACAATAGATCCATTTGAATGTGTGTGGTTTTAGTTTATTAAAACTTAGATTACTTTGTTCACATACGAGGGTGTATCAAAAAGTGACCACCGAAGTGAATAAAAGCCGCGATATAGGCTTATGAAATTTTATTTTTCAAAATATGATCCCTCTACATCGAGGCAGTTTTGTATCCAGTGTTGCCATCTTTCTAGACCTTCTCTGGAAACAGCAGCCTCTTTAGACGTAAACCACAGCAAAACTGCCTTTCGACGTTTTTTATGGATTCCCAGTTCACACCTTTAATCCGCTTAAAACTAATCTGATGGCGCCAAATCTGGATTATAAGGTGGATGTGACCAAATTTCCTATCGAAATTCTCTCAAAATATCCCGAGATTCTCTCGAAGAATGGAACCATAAACTCGATGTTCCCTCTAATTTGTAAACGTAAATTTTCCATTCAATAAAAAATTGTCATTTAATACTTTATAAATATGCCATAAACACTTTCTAAAAAAATTATACACCTTTACTGATGGCCTACTATAGCCAAATTAATCAATCCGGTTACTTTTGGTACATAAAATTACTTTAACGAAACTAGCACTTGTCCAACTGAAGTATTCTAGCATTCTATTCTTAAAGATATATCTTTTCTATACATCCCATTACAGTTCAGAATAAACATCTGAAACGAATTAAAGAAATAGGTTTTTAAAAAATCAAATACAAGTTTCTTAACTTAGATAAAAATTTAAATATAGCTGGTCTTACTGGCTGGGCTCCTTCTTAAATAACTTAACAAAGCTTCTCAAAATAGACCATCGTTAGTCCTACGTCCAACAGAAGTTTCTAAGTAAAAATGCAAATAAATCGCCAAATAAAATATTCGTACAAATCTAAGACAAAGGATTAAACTTAGAATGAGGGGCAAAGAATATTATCCGACCATAGAAAGAAAATTCCTACTAAAATTTCTCTAAGAGGGTCGTAGATGTATTTCGTTTAAATTTTCAGTATTATCAAAAGCTCTTAATTAAACTCCCCGCGAAGAGCCGAAATAGCTTGCAAACACTGCCCGGAATCTGCGGTACATCTTGGGCATTCAGCCGAGGGAAGTACTTTTCGCATTTAGCATGAACCCCAAGTTAATAAAAACGTTGCCACTAGATTAACTCGCACTACCACAACGATGTCGGGATAAACGCATAATTCCAAGTAAATGATTCATGAAATTTCCAGTCCTCATACCCCGGTGCACAACTGCTCTGTTACAGAATAAATTAACAAAATATTTCGGTGCCATTGCAAACATTCAAAACTAAAATTAAATTATTTTTGAAAAAAAAAGATTCATGCAAAAACTAGACAGGACCGTGATTTAAGAGATCACAGAAGATTTACTGCTTTTTATATTTATTTTGTTTACCAAATGAAACTTTTCCATCCTGCACAACGTTACAATGTAATTAAAAATGTTTTTAAAAAATATTTTTTTTCTCTCTTTTTCAGGTAAGGACTATAGTTAACAATGTTTTACATATTTATGGAGAAACTTCTCAGGTATTTAAAGGGTAAATTTGGAGCGCCTATTTTTGGTTGCATTTGTTTAATCGACCAGAAATATTCTGTGTTTCTAGTGCATGTAAAGTTTACTTAAAGATTAAGAACTCGGCCAAGCAAAGTGATTAAAAGTTTTGGGACGAGTTAGACTCCCGCACTGAGTGTTGTGTAAGTATGCATACTTATACAAAACAGCTTCTTATTACCATACATGTATTAAGGCAAATTTAAATGAGGTTGTCGGTTTTAGTCATGACACGTACTTGGTGTTACATAATTAACGTTATCAGCCACGTTTCACAAAATAGATTTAGAGGAAATCTGCCAATTTCATTCTACGTTCTAAAATGTTTTCAGGCGAATTTCTCTCCATGCTCTAAAATGTTCTGGCTGATTATGAAGCAAATTTAATAAATAGATTTTATCTATTTTGGAATATAAAGGGGTGGGGTATTGCTTTCGACTAGCTTCAAAAAATTAATTAGTCGCATATCTACGTATGCCCGTCACTCCAAGACCACTAGACCAATTTGCAAAATTCTTCTTTCATATGAAGGACACTAGTTCAAGCGTGTAGTCTGGTTAACATTTTTTGAAAATCGGTTCAATGGGTACTTAATAAATTCGGACCGATCTAGATCAAACTATTTTTCATAATTTTTTTTGCCCTTTTTTTTGTGTCTATTTACCATCAGATTTAGATGTAATTTGTCGACGTATTCGTTTTGGATTTTTAAACACATGCACTCGCAAATTTCAAATAACTCAAACAGTTCGTGGAAGATCGATTATGATAAAAGACATATTTCTGCAGTAGTTAACAAGGAACAAAGTGTTTCTTTGTATAGTTTTGTAAAGGTTTATGAGAAAGCTCCCTTTTATTCAATCCTTTTAAATTGAACACCAAATTCGAAGCTTATTTATTTTATTTTATTTTTATTTTTTTTTTCAAAACATGCGTAGTTACAGCTATGATAGTGTATACCAATTCATCCGATATGTGGCAGTATAATGGCATAAAAAGGATAACACTTCAGACAGATATTTCCGTGCATAGGAGGCGCCTACTCGGGACACTTTAAAATGTTCTTCAATTCGCTACGCATTGGTGGTATATTGTCTCTTTAAGCTGCTATATAACTTCTATGTGGTCTCTTTATCATCCTCGCATTCGGTTCTTGAACCCGAGCGAAAAGCCCTTCAGTGTGATTACGTACAGTCGTCCTTTTAAAACGTAGACGGTTGCCCCTCAGACGGCAGGCACGCATTAACGCAACAATCACTCATGGGACGAGAGTTGAAAGCCCATACGTGGTATGTAGAAAGTGTCCCACCACAGAAATAATAATATGACCTAGTTGCGTGCGTACCGTAGACGCCGCAGACGTCCAGAAATTACAAAAAAAGAGGAGGAAATTAATTCTTTCAGTATGACTGAGAAAAGGCTGGTTAAAATGGTATGGAACCATCTCAAACGGTTTAATCTCACGTACCCTACCTTAGTTTTACTTATTGCTCCCCAGACTAGAAAAATTGTTCGCAAATAGTAGCCAGACACAGGTCAAGGCCCACCTTTGGCGGCCTCCTTTGTCTTTCACGTAATACGGTGAAGAGCCTCCCATTCTAGCATCCAGGTATGAATGTTCTTAAATAGTCCGTAATTATTGAAGTGGAAATATTTGGCTGAAATAAATTTCTTAGCAGTAAGAACGATTTCTAAGCTCATAGCAGGAAAGGAGCACCAAAGATGGGAATAGGGCAGGGCCAGGAATGCGATGGAAGACTTCATTGAATTCGTCGGGAGTTGGCTTCCCCCAGGGGAACCTCTGCAAATGTGTATGTACGACCGTAATGATATCCCGAAAGAGGAGCATCCTAAAAGTGAAATTTTTCTGTCTGCCTGCAGCACTACTCCTTTGCCTTCCATTTCCAGGTACTTGGGTACTGTAAACTTATAGAATAAGAATTTCTTTGGCTGTGCAGATGGGGAGCAGATAAGTTAAAGTAATGCGAAGGGCTCGAAATGAGAATGGCGTACAGACGGCAGTTTGCTTTGCAGAATTCAGGCGAAAATAAAATAAAAAGTATAAAAAACTCAAACGTCGAATAATTCTTTGATTGCGACATTTGCTCTTGTGCACCGAGCATTTACTTTTTACGGGGACGCGGCGGGCGGGAGGAAATCTCAGTAGATGGCGAAGATAAGAGAGTCTGGAGTAGATTAGTTCGTTTATAATCACTTGAGCGCTCCTGCAATGCCTGGAATTCCGCCCTTATTATATTTGTGCATTCAGTGATGTTTGTGGCAATAATTAAAATCTGTAATTAAAATACCTTTGCTCTTTAACAAACGATGCTTCGCCCTTTCACGTTATACGCATTGCATTCAAAATGCAATGAAGTATTTAAATTACTCGATATTAGATTATTTTTGAAATATTTTTAAATGCAACTTTATGTTGAATTAATAATTACGCTAATTTTGCAGAAATTTCTAGTAATTATTTATAAATTGCAAATTTTTCACACGCAACGTGTGAAATTTTTCTTGTGGATTCGCTTTTATAAAATAAATAAAATTTCTAATCTAATTAAATTTAATAAATAAAAACAATAAAAGTGTAATCGATCGATATAGATCGATACACACATTTTCAATCACAGTGTTCCAAAATTTGCCTATTATATATTCATAATCGTTTCAAAATATGGGCAAAAGAAGGCTGGATCTGGGTGAAGGCGTAAGTTAAGTTCGAAATCCCTACGATGGTAGTTTGGCATGCTGCCAACTAATCTACGTGTACCTCATAATGCTCCACAAAATTACGTTTGTATACACAAATATTGTATTATATTCAAAAATTCCTATTTAAAAATGTAAAAATTTCAAACCAAAACCTAAAAGCACATATCATATACTAATTTTTATATAACAGAAATTTCACATCATCTGTGGGCTATCAATGTCGTACTCTTCGTTATAATTCCCATGAATTTAATCAATTACTTTTTTAAAAAATCGTTATAAGAAACAGGAATAGTTGTGTAACTTTTAATTATGACTACGGCACTGTGGATGTCAGAATATTTTGAATTTCAAATATTCCGTAATAAGAAAAATTTAAAAAGGGTTTAAAGTAATCTCATTTACGAATAAAATTTTACGGGTAATTGAATTTTGTAGAATTCACTAAATAACATAAATAGTACATATTTTCTAAAACTAGTGCTTCAGGAAGTACAGAAATCAAAATTGTAAGATGAAGTGCAGAATTCAAAACTCACTGGTATTTAGAATTTTATAGGCGACATAATTACCTTTAGAAATCGAAAGAACCGTAGAAGTATCTCTTAAGATGATTAGAAGAATTTTGAGATAAATATAAAACTTTCAATTATTAAAATTAATTAAGATTTAATTTTATTAAATCAACAAAATTTGAACTCGTCTGTTTTAAATTTATTTATTAGAAAGGACTTTTGTTTTTCGAACGATTTATGCACATGATTGATTTTTTTAATTTTTGATCAATCATTGAAATTGAAATGAGTTCGGATTTAAATCTTATTTTGACTCTTATTATAACGAAGAATTTACATTGATTAAAAACATAAAAAAAATTTGAAATAACTTGTACTACATGCTACTACAACAATAACCCTCTATGTGACTCTTTTGAAAAGTTCATTATGCTGATACAGACAAATGGAAATATAAATCAAATATTTTAACACTTTTCAATTAATATTTAAATTGAAAAATGCTTACTGGCCATAGATTTGTATGCCCGTGGGTAAATTCAATGAAACCCAATAAAAATCACTTATGCTTAAAAAAAAAATAAATCTATATTAAAAAAATAAAATTGGGAAAAATCGAAAAATCCCTTAAAGCTTTAAATTCTCATCCCACACCCCAGCATAGGGCAGATTAAAAAGCCTCCCGTGCGTGTGTGAGACTAAGTAATCTTTTATTATAATTAAATCCCGCCTATACTTCTGCGATTCGGAACGAAATTCGTTGTGTCGGCTGGCAGTTCATCAATCACCTTGAATTTTCTTTTAGATATTTTCAGGTGAATCTATCCGACGTTAGCCCAATTGTTTCCAGTAATGCTTTCTGGTGGTATTTATCCGGGGTTTCACTTTCAGAAATCTGCATATGAGATATATGGATTTAATTTTTCCAACGTAACAGTAGAGTGAAAGAAAAACGCGAACCATGGAACGTTTTTTTCTGGCAATTTCGCATATTCCTTTTCAGATACACCGGGGAAACCTCTCACACCTTCCCTGGGTCCCATCAAACTGCGGCTTTGCGGGGGCTTTCGTACCTTCGTGTACACTTTTTGCTTGCACATAAATAAAAGTGAATTACTTTGTTGGGATAAAGGTCCATCCCAGAATCCCGGATGAAATCAAACAGCGCACTGGAGTTTATTTAAATTGAATTGTCATGTAGGAATAGCAGAGCTACCTCCGCAACTAAGTCTAGTATGGGGGCAGACAAAGAGCTAACGAAGCCACGGATGAGTGGTCATACCTGGAGGGCTGGGCCAAAGGCCGCAGCAGGTGAGTTTTCACCGGCCATTTACAGGGGCGCGTACTGTTCATATGTGTTCATATGCGGTCCTCATATTCGCTGATCACAGACCGTGTAACGGCAGCATTCACAATATGACGTCCGTTTAGTATAAAAAATTGCCTATTGTTCTAAATTATGACACCTTCCACCATAAATAATGCCCCGGACCGAGGATTATGTACCTTGCGCCCATGGAGAGAACCAATAGATTTTTTCGCTCGAGATACCTATGGACGTCGCTAGGATTAATGTTTCTTTGTGTAAATAGCGATGATGAAAAACTGTGAAGGGTTACATTACATTTCTGGTCAGTATAGTAGCTCGTATCCCAAAAAGATTTAAGGAATGATATATTTTTATAGTTGGACAGAAGCCTGGTGTTTCCAACAACAGCCCTCTTTAATTCATTTCAATTTGTGGTTTCATTATTCAATTGAGCATAACAAACATCCAACAATATTAAATAAAATATGAAATTACTTTTACATTAAAAGATTGAAGTTCAATGAAAAAAACTGTGTAATATTTAAAAATAATCCACATTTTTTAAAGTTCTGCAGATGTAGAAAAAGTAAAATAATTATAATTAACTATCGACTTTTTTATATTTTGTCCCTTATCACACTTGTAATCTAGTGCACAAGTGAACGACGGGTGACATAAATAAATATTTATGTTAGCATTTAGTTTGAAGTCAAAGTATTTACACTACTGCGTGTTTAAAATTTGAGCGCGACGTGTTATCACCGAAAACGATCCGATTGTTTGTTGTTCACAATCACGAATACTTTGGGGAGCGGGAAAAAAGGCAGAAAGTACTAAAGATGAAAATACAATTTCAATTTGAGCATTTTGATTAAATAAGGGTAATAATTTATGATAAACCTAAAAACAAGATTCCGTTAATTTCGCTGATATTCTCAAGTAAAAATTGTTGAAATCCGTAAAGAAATAAAAAATTCGTGAATATTTTATACTCAAATAATAAAATATTGTAATAAATACCGATAATACGCATGTATTTAACTTTTCTTTTAATATCACAGTATTAAAAACTAAATTCGTTCAAGCTATTACTCATAAACTTCGTCTTTAGAACTAGCCATTTTTGTATAAAATTTTATTTGAAAAAAAAAATTAATACTTATCAAAATCTATTGAAAAAATCCAAAAATATAAAATTTTAAACAGATTTCTTATTTAGTCTTCTTTTTTTTGTAAATTGACGAGGGTTTAGTTTATGATTTTCTATATCAAATAATTTAAGGTCATAAAAATATTTTCTTGAAATCTTAATAAACACATCAAGCCGTCCTAGTCTTCCTGATTTTGAAAATGATTTCAATTTCAATTCAAAGCAACGTTATATCATATCATATCATAAATCATAGCCCGTAGGTTTGTGGAACGGTTTGGACGAGTGACTCCTCGGCCATTGATAATTTACAATACCTGTAAAGTGAAGCAGCGTAAAATGGAATTTTCTGATAGTGTTTAATATTTCATTCCAAATTGACAGGTGTAATTACGAAATATGACTGAAAGTGATATTCTAAAAATTTGCCCCAACTCTGTGAACTTTATTTGAATATTTTGTTTCGAAGAACGATGATGAACAGGTCAGAATGCGGTGCAGTGGGATTTCCACACAATCGATATACCCAAGATCCACAATCCATGTCTAGTACCCCTCCCGCACCCATTGAAGAATTAAATCCATCCGTAGTCGACAGAGTGCAGTTGCCGTGCCCGTCCTCAGGTAGGTTTCATTCAATTTCATCGCATATATGAAATGTGGTAACAGGTCGAGACAAGACCAAATCAACTTCCCCATCCGGCCCGAGCTGTTAAAGACTCTCGGTTATGTCAGTCGTTTCGTGTTGCCAACCAGGACTGGTCCAGGCATCCGTGCCGGTGCGGTTGGGCCATTTTAATTGATATGCCTTGGATCCTTTTTGCTAGAAATACCTTCATTAAGGGAAAAGGATGGCTGACCGTAGGTTCAAAGGCTAATTACACCTGCATTTGACATGACATGTTTATTCAATCCAAATTATTCCGTTGACATATGTGCTGACCGGGATTATGTCCGGATATACAAAGCCCAAGTCTGGACACAACGCCAACGTTCCGAAATCAACGAATTAGGGCCACTACGTTCAGGATGCATTGTCTGGCCGTGAGAGAGCCCTCCGAACTGCTGTGGACCTGCATAACCCTAGATAGGAGGCGGGATTAAAACTTTGTCGAGAAAATTGCCACAATTACGTTGTGATAAATTTTTGATAGATTGAACCCCGGTGTAGACAAAGTCCATGTTAAGTGTAGATAGACATATTTTAGTCAAAAACTTCAACCTTTGTCTAACTTAAGCTTTTCAGTCTCTTAAAAAAACTATACTTTAGAAGAAAAAGAGAAAGTGTGTTTATCTGGCGCCATAATATTTTTTTCGTCCAAAAGACTGCTAGAAGTAAGTTGTAATAAACTTTTCATACATTGAACCCGGAGTACACAAAAGTTCACTTGAACCATAGATTAGAATCGACCTGCCTGGAAGAGCGCATCCAACTGATCCACGTGAACGAGGAGCCGTCGTCAATTCGCCAGGCCCTGTTCTGCGCGAAAAGTAAAAACTGGCAATTAGAGCTACCTCAAAAGGCAGACAGCAGCGCCCCCTCGTTGAAGCCAGTCGAGGAGCATGAAAGGAACCAGGCGGGATCAATTAAGCACAGACTTGCCTATAAAAGGAGAAGTTTAATTAACCGAGAAAAAATCAATTACAGAAGAGATTTCATCAGTGCACACATCCTCCATCTACCGCCGTTTCGACGTCGTCACTGTCGAGAGATTCCGGACTCCTCCGATCCCAGAATCCACAATCAGCTGAAATTTTTCCCAGATCTACCCCTGTCTTTCATAAAAATTATTTCAGCCTGGTGGCAGTTAAATGCATGTCGTGTGCGTACCTTGACAGTAATTATTTTTAACGTCGACGTTTCGAATACGTCATGTTGGGAAACAGACACGTGTATTCAGCGGGTTAGGCTGAAGAACCTTTTCTTGATAGGCATGACAAAATCTTGAGAATTTGAATTTAATTAAAACCCATCATCGTGTGCTGAGTTAGACAACAAAAATTGTTTACTGAATTCAAGAGGGTACCAATAACTTTCTTTCTTATAAGAACACGCGTGAGAAACCCCTGAGAAAATGGACTATATTTTTGAATCCATATTTAATTAGTTACCAGGAATTTTTTATATCTCAGCAATTACCCATTTACCAGAAGACGAAATATTCGAATATTCTTCTCGAAATCTGAGGATATTGTAATAAGATTACGTCACGTGGAATTTGAACTTACCTGCGAAGAAGCTTACCTCTAAATGTTCGGCTGACAGGCAATTCAATTTGATGTGGCAGGAATCGGTAAAGGTTGATCAAGGATTGGTGTCAATTACGTGCAATGGTGTCTAATGTGGTCTGTGTGTTTATATGACATTCTATCATTTTTAGATAACACACAGTTGGTACTAGTTTTTTGTTATTAATTGCTTTTTAAGAAGTATTTTATCTTGTGTAGTCAAGTGTCATTGTGGGATATCTAAAACCAGTTTTCAGAAAACTTGATAATTGAAGTGTTGATGTTAATATAATTTAACACAGTCCACTGATTTCCAATGCTTAACAGAATAATGTTAAAATTTGAAAATTTGCCCGAATGGGATAAATTGAAATATCCTTCAATCCAGACATTTCAAAAGTTTTATTCGAAATTCACCACTTTTTAAAATTTTAAATAAAATTTGATTTATTTTTCATTTATTTGTATTCATTTTTAAAATGATTTATCGGTTTACACTTTAGTAAAAGTACTACTGAATAGTAAAGAATTTAATTCTATTGTTTTATATTAAAAATAACGGAAAATAAAACTAAATTGGAAAAATCATGAACCGTTGGAATTTAATTGTCCATAAATGGATTATCTTTTATCAGAAAAGAAACCAATTTTTTTCAACAATTTGAAGCATCTCAGCCTTTTGAAACATTTGCTTCTAAATGTAACTTTTTGTAACTCTAAATTACTCGTTGGATAATCATGAAAGTGTTTATGAAAATTAAATTATGGTGTTTAATTAAATTATAAGGGAAGGTGTAAGATTACAAGTATTTTATCAGAAACTGTTTAGAATTTTTCATTAAGTCAATCGATTATTTTGAAAATTAACTAGAAAAATAATGTGATAGCTAAAAGCGTATGTGTTTATTTTAAGTTCAATCACGGGAACTTTAAAGCGCGAGTCTAACTCCCCCTTGAATGGTTCTATTAAGTTGTTTATTTTTTATCTCTTATTATTTTGTTTATAAATTACTTAAGACTTTAAAAATGGCAGTAAGAAAAACTTGTAAATTTGTTTAATAGATCTTGAGATAAGGCAGACGTTCGAAAGTGCAAAATATTTCGTTTGGCCTCCTCTTTCAAAAATGAATATCTTGAAAAAAATGAAGTGAAGTAAAGTGATTTATAAAACTTAAGTGTAAGCAACAAATGGGCTTAATACCGTAGGTTAATTTTTGTACTTCTTTGCATTTTCGATTTACAGAGATTCTGAGAGGGACCCGTGTCTGTTCAACCTCAATCGGATTAAATAAAAAAAATAAAAAATAATTATGACAATCTCGTACATTAAATACAACTGTATAAAATAAAACTCGGTTTAAATTATGTCTGAATCGCCTTTTGCAATTGCTGCGAAAAAATGGGTTCTCGACGATGTCGAATTATTTTCATCGTCTGCCTGTTTCGGGCAAAAAAAAGATGTAATTTTTCCAAGCGAAGGGCGGCAGCAAACGTCTCGGAACCTGCAGGTGAGGAAAACCTCTTCGCAGCTCATTAAACTATTCGAGGGTTGCAGCCGGAGCTGCTCGCCATCGTGGTCGCTCGTCTCCACCTGCCCCAGCCTCGCGGGATGCTTGAAGAACCCGCACGAGCTCCACCGCCGTCCGTTTTTGTGGAAACGAACAAGTCGAACATTTATCAGGCCGGTGGCAGGCCGGAGTTCCGATGCTGTGGCGGCGCCTTGACCCCCATTTCGGCACAATCCAGAGGCGTTGTGCCCGCGTGGGGAAGCGCTGCCGTAAATAGTGCTCAGAGGAGAGCGCCCTTTGCTCCTGGAGGAGCGTGCGTGCATCCGCGCCCGCGCCCCAGTCGGTCGGCTGAGAGTGGCTCGTCTAGCACCCACACCCACACAGGCACCTCTCGCTGTCGGGTCACTATCTGGGCCAGGAAGTGAGACTACTACCGGCCAGCAGCGGTCTCTGCGCTCGCCGGCGGACGTCCGCCCCCGCGTCCCAGCCGCTCCCGGGCTCCAGGGTGACTTCTTTGCTCAAACTTCCGCAAATTAGAATTTCGGCGCTCAGTTTTGTTTCGGTACCGGTAACGGACGCTCGGGTTGACGTGCATGCGTGCAACGGTCGAACGAACGGAACTTGGCCAGGTCACGGGGAACAGCACGCTCGTGATTGCAACAGTAGGAGGTGAAGTTGGCCGCCGATGAACACGCGACCCGCCCCCGTCCACGGTGCATTCGGTGGGTGACTCGTGTCATGCGGACTCAGCGACTGTCGGGGACACCGATTACCGAAAAGTGCATACGTGAACAGTTGCCGGGTGCGGGGCCCGGTCATGAAACCGAACGTGTCCACCGCTGCCACCATGTCCCCCTCCAGGAAGAGCCGCAACCACCGACCGGGGAAATTAGAACGGGACCAGAGCTAAAAAACGGTTCGGGTGGTAACCCGGTGTTTGGACACACGGCACGAGTGCAAATTAGCGATAAGATTGCCGATGCCCGCGTTTCACTCTGTTTGTTCGCAGGTAAGCGACGTTTCACTGTGTCCGATCAAGGAGCCGATTTGTGGGCCATTTGTGCGCAGATAAGAGCACACACAAATCTCGTGCTTTGGCGCTTTGCCTTCCGTCCCAAAACGGTTTCATTCAAAATCAGAGAATATAAAAAATTACAAAGTTGAATGTTGTAAATCAAATATAAATTTAAAAGACTGAAAATATTACGCAACGTTAATTATAACTTTAAAATTTCTTAGAAAACTACGAATTCAAAAACCTTTTACGGGAAAAAGTATCACAGTTTGCTTTGAAATTTGTGATTACCATTTCCAAAATTTTGATACAAAACGAAAACTGTTCGGGATGTTTGTCCCCATATGAAGCTGCAAAACAATTTCAAATTTTTAGGTGTGGTCTTTTTGAACTATTCTTTTCTTTAAAATTTCGTTATACCTGCTAAGATTTTCGAACGATATGCACGTAATGAAAAAAGATAATTTTTGTAAAGTACGGTGTTTTGCCGATAGAGTTTCATGATTTTTGGGCTTATAAACCGTCATATTCATTTTCAAAAATGTGGTGACATATTCAGAGGTAGATGAAACTAAGAAAGCAGAATAAATTTTGAAATAAAATTGCATCTAGACAAATGGGATGTTGTTACAGGAGTCCATTAATTCATTTCAGCTCTTTCTAAGATGTGTCATTATTTCTGTCTCCAATCTTTTCCAAAATCAAATATTAAGTAAAAAATGGCCTTCACATTATTTTTTTCACATTTTCATAAGAAAGTAAGATGTAGCCTTTGTGCTTAACTATAGAATTTGTAATTCATAAAGCCAAGGAGCTAATTTATTTTCGTAAAAGCCTTGGCATTATGAATCACCGAATAGATAAGAAACCAAGGAAGAGAAAATTACAACTTTCATTCTAAGTTGGTCTAAGCTTTGTCTAACAGCGAATGTTCGTAGAGTAGGATCATACAAATATAGACACATAGAAATTCCAAAAGTTACTTGTAGAAAGTTCTAAACACTTCCACAATTCCTCGAAATTGAATTTTCTAATTCTGATGTACAAACAGTTCCGAAATATTCGACACGTGTGGATATGGATTAATTGACATTACTTAAAAGGGGTTAAGCAAAAAATAAAGTTTAAACTGCTTTCCTTTGACATGATTCCCTTTAGCTTTTTTAAATTCTTTTCAAATAAAATTTAATTTATCTCACATGAACATTCAAATTTTTAAAATAACTTTGAGGTTTTATGCAGACATAGACGCACGTTATTAATAATAAAAAACTGCATTTCGGTATTGCGTTCTGATGTCCATTGATTGTGAAGGAACTGATAGTGATGAAGAGTTTTTGTTTTTATTTAAAGACAGTAAAACAAACGAAGATAATAAAATTTGGTTTTTCTTAAATGCTATTACTAAAAAAAAAAATTGGAGCCTAAGATTAAACCTGGAGTTTCTCTGCTGAACTGGTACATAATGAAACTTCCCCGGGTAGAAAAAGTAAAGCATGTCCATCGAGCACGGAAACCAAACTAGTAAAACTTTCTGGATTTAAATATTCATTTAGTGGTCCCGAGAGCTACGGCTGACAGTTCGCCACACCAGCTCCAAGGATACTTGTGCTAGCGGGTATTTCTCCATGTCCGAAACATTGCTTGCAACAAATCATGAACACTTCTGGACCGAAAAAAGCAGACAAAAATACTCCGGCTAGTAGACAAAAAAAACTCATTCTGAGTCTAAAAGTGGACAATTCGATGTATAGGGTTCGGAGGACTGCAGGTCCACAGGGGGGGCGCAAGTTTCAGCTTTTAAACCGAAATTAATGCTTTGGATAGAGTTTTTTAAAAACGCGAGACTCGCCATTAATTCACATTAATTCGGTGTTTGCACGGGGCTCCGCGATCAGGGGTCGAATGGCCGTACGATAAAAGCCCTCGAGACGGCCAGCCGAAGTCCAACAAGAAGAGGGTAATAATCAATGTTTGGCTACTCAGCAAAGTGATGAACAGCTGGCCATTGTCCATTATGCATTTCAGCGACTAATTTGGGGAACGGGCGGGGTTAGACACAGCCGAGACAAATATTTTACTTCTGACAATTCGAATGAGTGCGTAATGAATGCGCTGGTTGTTATTTTAATGGCCTAGCCGAAAAGTTTTAATATTTTAAAAACGTTCATACGCAGTAGCGAAAGTTGGGATGCAGTCTTAATTTATTTGTGACCAACACACCATACAAAAATTGTCTTTTAAAGCGTCTGCTTATATTGTGGCTGTTTATTTCCAAAGTTTATAACTCAAATTAAAATCATGTGCTTCTGCTATGCCAGATGAATGCATGAAGACGCCATTCACACTTTTCTAGAGTCATCGGGCCCCGTAATTAAAAAGGTTTAAAATCGACATTAAAAAGTTTATTAGTACGACAAAACATAGAACAATAGTTTTGTTGTTAAACTCGTATGTTGTTATATAAACAAATTTCTTGCTCTATTTTTGAACATATACAAATACAGAAATTACTGCCTTACCGCCTATTTAATTTTGCACGTTTTGTTAAAATAGTTTTCATGATGCGATGTCATTTCCTTGGTTTTCTAGCTTTTTTTATTTTCATATTGAACAAGAAATGAGTAATAAAAATAGATTAAGAATTTGGAAATGGTGAATTAATTTTTTAAGATTTTAGGTAAAAGAGCGATTTGAAATTTCTTGTTAACAACTTTTTGATTAGAAATCTATGACTTCATACCAATGCAATATGTTCAAAAAGTCTTATGGAATCTTGATGGGAAAATTTTGTAGAAAGCACATTTTTTTTTATATTCAGTCTCTTAATTATAATTATTGATAGTTATTTTTTTTAAGATCGATGACATTTTATTTGATTTCTAAAATATTTTAGGATATAAGAGAAAAATAACTTTCTTGGACTGTCTTTACTTAAACCAAATTTGTTGGGGCAACCAGACGTGAAGGAAAATTTTGGTCTTCTGATTTGAAATTTATGGAAAAAGCTTTGTGGCCAGCATTCAAAATTAATCTCTTTACGATATCTTTCTTAGTGAAATTTCAAGCCTTTGAAGGTTTTCTTTTCTTTAAATCAGATCTACTTTCGAAATCTGATAGTTGGTAAAGATGAATAGGATAATTTTTTTTTGTTTTTCTAGTAAGTAGCCCAAATAATCAGCTTAAATCTTTCAAAATTTATTGATTTGTTTTAATTTCTAAATTCCGATTGTAAAAATTTAACATTTGATATTCAATTAATAGTTCTTAATTAGTCCCCATATTTGTCACTTCTTCGCTTCGTAGGTCTAGATATATGAGTTCAGCTGTTCGCGAGTGTGAGTGAGTGTGTGGAAACCATTTAGAGGCAATTCGCTCGTGACTAATATCTTGAGAAGAAGGCAATCTTATTTCCGCATGCAACAGATTAAAAAGCACTTTGTCAACTCGCCGCCATTTATCATGTTGTGTGGTCTAAAGGCTTCGCATTATCACGACGGCCCCGTTAATTGTCATCGGCTTGTTTTACACAATCGCACTTTTCTGCACTTTTGCGTAACTCAGACTTCCGATTGCCGTCGGCCTGTAATTTTTCACTCAATATGAAGTTTACGCTAATGTTTTTATTTTAATTGCACCGACCATGATTCGGCCGTGTTGACTTAATTCGCATATTTATTTGCCAATTGTTTTGGAACACACGCAAACGAGTCATTACAGGTGAGCTCGAAACTGGCAAAGTGACCTAGTGCAAATGACCCATATTGAGCAAGGGCTAAAGGAATTGTTATTAAACTACAAATGACCAATTCCTTTTATAGTCTAATTAAATTTAAATATCGTAGTATAATAATGTGACGTAGTGTATCAAGCTCGTAATTTCACTCCTCAGTATACAAAAGTAAATTAAATGTTTATTTTCAAAAAGCTATGTTTTGTTTTAAAAAAAGTTACTAAATATGCGTGTATTTATTGCTTTATCATGTTGTGTTACTCCAGGGTAAAATAACAAACTTTCATTGGAGCATTTTAATACAAAATTTGCAATGTTCGACAGTTGGTAAATTAACGAAAATATAGCCATACACACTCTCACTTTTTTTTGTTTCTGAGCTATAGATAAAATTGCGTTTGGTGACAAAACATGATTTAGAAAATCTTTGAAAAGTCCATATATTTCTGTAACATTAGATAATTTAATATAACCGTTTTTTAAAAATCCTTTTAATTACTGTTTCAGAGAAGAAGATGTTATAGGAAACTCATTCAGGGTTATAATGGAAACCCATTGCATTCTTTTAAAAATCAGCTGACCGCTTGCTCTTTGAATACCCAACACATTGACCAGCAGACCAATTGACTAACATACCGCCTGATTCACTGAACGCTTGACCTACATACTGAAGGCCTCACTCAGTGAATGCCTGGCGCACTAAGTATCACTCTTTTATCACTTGACCCACTGAACGCGTGTACCACTGATCGTTTGAGCCATAGATGACTCACTGACTTACTGACCGTTCGATCGACTGGCCGCTTGACCGATTGGCTACGTGACCAGTCAATGATTCTCATCAAGTTTTAATACAATTATTAATTTTTCATGTTTCAAATCGGCCGTTCATATTTCCAAGTGGAATTTAAAAAATTAATTTTCATTAAATTTCTAATTTTCATATCATTAGTTAACATGGCTTTCTATAAAAAACTTACCAATGCATATGAAATGTCATTAGTCAGCGTTTATCTGTAGCTTTCACAATTTCGTTGAAGAATAATTTTAAGAATGGTTTTAATTTTTCTTATTACCAAATCTATTGCAGTAATTATGTAAACATCTTTTTACACCTGTTACAACAATATCAATTACAAATATTTGAAGTAATTTGCGAGTTTTAAGAGCTACAAAAGACAGCTTTTTAAAAACTGTTCTACAAGAATTTGAACAGTCGATTGGCGATTTTTCTAATTCACATTTGGCCGGTTCAAATCTATTGCAAGTTAGAATAACAAAAGAATTAATAAAGACAGACAATCAACTTTGAAATAGAAATAAAAATCGTTAATGATACTATAAGAAGTCTAAAAGAAGACAAAACAGAAGGAAGAAACGTTTGAATACTTATTTTTCTTTAACATTTAATCTAATCTCTAAATCTTAGCAATTAAAAATATTTAGTAGAAGGCTTTAAGAAAATAGAAGGAATTTGTTGCATTGTCTTATATATTGCATTTCTAATAAATAAAAAATTATTACATCTCGTGATGATGTCACTACGTGAATATTCTATTTTTTATTGAATTTTTAATCAAACTTTTTTGTGTACTCTCGATATACAATTCTCCTTTTTGTATGCCATAAACATGCCCTGGAAGAAAAAACCACAATAGCTTGAGCTATAAATTAATTATCGGTAAATTGGATTCTTTTCTTATTGATTGAGTTATTTTGTATACATTTTTAATGAAGTCAGGCTAAAAAATGCCGACAGAATTAACGCACCACCGAAATAGACACATCAACTTTTGAATATGAAACAGATTAAGATAACAATTTGGGGCTTCTAAGAAAAACGGAACTGTACAAAAAGACTTCCCCCTGACTAATATTTATCTCATAGTAGAAAGATTCCCAGGGCCGCATTTAAGATACACACATCCGAGAATACTTACATGAGTGTGCTGGTCACTCGGAAACTTCGAGTGCGTCCCATTTCTTGCAAGAAGAATTTGAAACTCCAGATGGTAAATGATACCCGAGGGCGAGCTGGGCCGGCTAAGACTTGGGTTCAAAATTCTGAGAAACCGGTTCAACCTGAAAGAAGCATTCATGGGAAATGACCAACTACCACATCGGAACCGTATACCTTCACCTGAAGGTGTTCCAGCGGGAGACATGCTTGTTATACCTACTCAGCTGCGGTTTACTTAGCTTACCTGAGCCGCAATCTAGACCCCGCTCACCAAGCCAACCATGAATAGAGTGATTCAGTAACAGTGTATTTGCAATTAGCAAGAAATGGAACGTTTTTGTAAGACGGAGACGCCTTGCAATTGCGTCTTCGTCTCAGGTTTAATGCTCGATAAGTGACCAGGCCTTAAGATGAACGCTTTCTTCGCACGACCGCGTCTAGGTCTCTTGAACGATTTTCGCTGGATCAATCGATCGCGCCGGTCTTTTTGTTTGGCCTCCGCATGTTCCTGTGTTTGTGCATGTTTCTTGGTGTTGCGAGCTATTTTTAGATCTTATGCTCGGATCATAAACATACCAACATATGCCCGCAACACAAGCCCGACTGCTCCCTGCTGTTCACTAAGGAATTCTCGAATCGATTTAGTGATCCTCGCCATGTTGCCACAGATCGACGCGTCGGAGGAAGTTTGATGACTCGTGCTCTCATCTTTTGTGAGCTGTGGTGTTAGAAATTTCGTTTTTTTTCTGTCTTTCTTGTCGTTTTTTTTTTTTTTCGTTAGCCTTAGTGACGAAAAGGTTATATAGTTTAATTGGAGTGCTGAGTAGCCCAGTCGCTTCTCCCAACGTGCTAATTAATCAAATGTGCTGGAATGGCCTTTGTTTTATGAAATTTATTTACCTTTGCAATATTTGTGCAGTTGCAATGTGAGTGATCATAAAATTCAGGTTTTCTGTTACCTACACAAGGATAAAATCGAATTGTATTCCAGTGAGATTTGCTTTTGCAGAGTTAATGGTAAAACATAAATCTTGTAATTGAAGACTTAAACAGAAGGTTATAAAGTTTGCTTTTTTTTAACACACTTTAAAACGTGCATACTAAGCCGAATTAATTGGGAATAAATAAATATTTTCATATACTTCACTATTTTTTTAGACCAGGCAATTTGCAAAATTCAAGTTAAGTAGACATTCAATAAATAATCGGCGAAGATACTTTTAATATTCAAATGTTTTGGTAAATTAATATTTGAATTCATATTAATCTTAGCATAGGCTGCCAAACTGATCCAAATCTTTTTCTTATTAGGCGTATTTCACAATAGCAATTTAACAATCTTTGGTACTATTAGACATTATTTTAATCAAAATCCATAAAGGCAATAAATAAACTCCTCCCCTTAGGTGTAAAATCCGCCAGTGTTCGACTTCTGGATAGACAATTTTTAAGAGATAATAAAATACGTGATTTGATGTCATTGGCATTTTGGAAATATACTGACAATTTTTATTTATTCCATTAATTCCTTTAATTGGTAAAACTAAACAATTTTTAAGTAGTGATGGCCCTAAAATATTTTCAAAAATATCTGCGATCATCACATAACTAAACAAACATTGACTACATTTTTTCAAATGTGTAGCCAAGAATTTTTTATAAAACTAGCGATCTGATTCGTTAATTTCATATTGCGATTTATGTAATAATTTTTACTTTATGTTTAAAATATTACTTAAGATAAATCCTTCTCAATTTTCATTTATTAATTTCTGTAATTATTCAAATTCACAATAAATTGCTCTAAATTGGTACTGGTAATGTAATAGATGCTTACCAGTCACAGATTTGGAATTGTAAGATAACGATAAGGATCAAGTTTATTGAAAAAACTTATACTTGTATTTGATTTATTATCAATTTAACCGTTGCGCTCATAATTGTTTGATAATAAAATCGCTAATATAAAAGTCAGACAAACTGAACAAAAATATGTGCACAGGACTGATACGAGAGTTTTGACCGCTTATGCATGCCTAGCATTGGGACAAAGTTTTGATCAAAATAAATGAACTTTGTAGCAAAAAGAGGGGTTTTCAAATTTTGCTATTTCCCTTAAAATATAATTTATATAAGTTTTTGAAGTATGCAAAGTAATTTTATATAACACCAATATAATTATAATACCAATATTACAATTTGAAAGTTATAGTTCTACTATTGTGCCAAAGAATCATGTAGAAATATAACAAATTTGTATACACTGACGTTGGAAATTACGAAATACCCACGTATATCCACAACTAGTGATAAGAAAAAAAATATAAATCGTGAAAAAATTCTTCTGATCAATTCAATTATAACTCGTTATTAAAAAAATGCGTGCCATGCATAGCTGTAGACTCAAGTCATGCGAAATGTGATTTTATTGATATACAAAATCAAAACTATTAGCCGTTTTTCAATTAAAGTCTAAAACATTATAAACTAAGTGTGAGGGCTAACAATAAAATATAATTTTTAATGCACGTACTATTTCATTTTTACTTTTATTTATTTATGTATTTTTTATTTTTTTTGAAGTCACGTAAAAGGCGTTACCGTGCCTTTAACTTCATTTAATTTTACGTCTGGCTATCCACGATTTTCCCCAGTTCCATTAATGATTTCAGTATTGCTTAATTCGAAAAATTCCCGATTCATTCGACTGTAAAACAATGTTAAATTTTTCGAAGCCCTCTTGTGGTAAAAATGCAAAACTCAATTTTGTTTAATCCACCTGCCTGCAACAGGTCAAGCAATTATTTTGTAAATTTTCGTCCGTATTTCTATTAATTCTACTGAAATATTTGTGACTTATATATTCGATTTGTTGGTGTCCAGACCCAGTACTGGCTTGGTCATCGGGTCAATATTTGCGGTCCGTGAATGTTGCAGCATCCGCCGCGAATCTGTGCACATTTCACATTTTATAAAATTCGCAATTATTTTTCGCGCAGTGCAGCAGTGCCCAGGACCCAAATGATAGTAGCATTTACTATCCCATGCAATTTCCGTGTAGGAAAAATCTGAACGATTTTTCTTTTTGTTGTTGTTGTTTGTTTCTAGAATACGAGTTGCATAAATTACGTGAATTAAGGAGTCAGATTGAATTTTGTCCGGGGAATGAACTTTCCACATGTGTTGGTTTATAACGACACTTTAATTTTACGCACTGAAAAACCTTCCGGGTCCGGAAGGAATGCAACACATAAATAATTTTCGTATAATTAAAATTGCTGTTTGCATTTTCTAGTTGCTAGTTTCATCCAAGTGAAGTCTAAACAACTCATTTTAAAAATGATAACGAATATTTCATTAAATTCTTTTAATATTTTTAACTATATAAGCTAAATAAATTTTTAAAGCTTTCAACGTCAGAAAATTAATTTTAATTACAATTCATTTTATAGTTACAACAATTCCCATAAAATATATTTTCTAAAATTTAAGAATTATTAATAATATTTGGCGAGTTTTTTTGAAAATGACCTTGCGCCAATTCACGAAATTTGTGTGAAGCTGAAAATATTTTTTTTTTATATTATAATTAATCGTTTCCAATAAATAATTTGCAGTTAACCGTTTGTGTGCTTAGACTGTGGAAGGAGTGTATGTGCTGACATAAACAAAGTTAAATAATTATTTAAATAATCAAGGAAAGGTTGTATATTTTTATGAAATCATGTGCTTTTTTGGTTATTTGTTCCTAATGGTGGCATTTTTTGCCATCAGTGTCTCGTGCGATTACGAAAATACGTGGAATTTTTACTACGAACAGCCTTGCTGTGGGATTTCGAGTAATATTCATCACAAAAGGCACCACAGAGGTAATTGATAAATTCATTATTTAATTTGTAATGCAACCAATTTAAGCAGTTTAAATTGTAATATAAAAGTGATCATATGGTCTTTGGAAATGAACTATATTGAATTATTACCTATGTAATGAATTTGATTAATTGATCAACGGCTCTTTTCTTCAAAAAGCAGCATTCTTTCTTCTACTTCTATTATAATTAAGTTTACTCTATTTGCATATGATCCAGTGCTTGGATAATATTGGTGAATTTCCTAGATTATAGATTTAGATTATAAGAAATTTGCATTTCCGTCTAATGCACATTCAGGGTATAGAAATTGTCTAGGTGTATACAATAAATTTACATACAACTAAAGCACTAAAAGGTACTATAATTAGAGACTTATTTTACCCTTTTGAATTCTATAAGGTAGTACATCAAAATCAGAAACTGATTTTCAAATGCTTCGTGCAAGAAGCATGTTAAAAAGGAGTGGATTGTATGGTTTGATACTGAAGGTTCCTAAAAAATGCGTTCTATACCTTTTTACTACAATAAAGATCGGATTTCGAAAAGTGCTCTCGTAGTGGATGCTCACCTTCTAATGGTAAGCTTTTCCTAAAGTCCCATGCCTGTACCTTCCATGGTTTGAGTTGTACGTTCATGACGTACAGAATCAAATTTCTTTAACCGGAAAACTTATCATGCGATGGATTTCAAACAAAATTACTTCAGAAGAGAGTTCCAAATATTTACACGAATTTTTACATAGTTTCTTTAATCAATCAGATAGCAAAAGAAAAAAAACAAATTCCTTTTTTATACAATTATATAGTCGGATTTTTAATTATTGTTATGGTCCCTTCCTTTGAAATGCGGCGGCAGAATACTAGTGATCTCCAGTGATTTTCAGAACAGAAATGTATAGGAATCATTTGCGTATTAAAGTTGCACTATCGGTGCCGCTGGTAAGAAGACGACGACGGGAAGATAATTTTCTCAAATTGAAATGACGGAGAGAAACATTCAATGAACACAGTCGGAACGGTCTTGTGTGGCCCCTAAATTATAGATGACAATCGACAGAGGGTAAGGTGTAAAATTGTACGAACAAAACGACATTCCGGGGAGCAGCATCCTGTCCGGACCTAGATCCGGGTCTGTCGCACCCACTTACCGCGCCGTACCAAAATGAAGAAGGCGAAATGTCGCAATTTTGAGAGCGAGAATTGGCTATCTGTGTAAAGTCTGAAAGTAACGGCGCGCCAAGCAAGAATTCGGGTCCGCCCTTCCGGGATTTTATCTTTGCACCGTGTCATTGGTACGTATTTTAATCTATAAATGGATAGATCCGAAAGAAAAGCGTCTTATGCACTAATATAAAATTTATGCAAACACGACCGGTGGAATGGCCCCACTAAGATGTCCAAGGCTCCTTTGCCGGCATCTTATAATTCAGACATAGTATAACACTTTCGACTACGTGACTTGATTTTCAACCTTTTGCAAAGGTTCCAAGGTACACGGGAGGGCAAATAAAAGAATCATAGATGCCTATAGAGGCGGAGACAGACCTTTTGCTTCCCGTTGCGGCGAATTGGAAAGAGTAAGAAGCACGAGCTCAACTAAATCGAGCTTACTTGGTTGGACTAAGTTGCTTGGATCCTGTGGGATGCTGTGCGGTATTGGCTTCCATCGGGATGAGAGATGTTGCCAGCGTACTCTGGACAAGCAGTCGGAGATCACATTTCGCGCTATCTCATCGTCTGCGCCAGTTTTTAACACGCTGCAGGAAATGTATGTAGTACAAAATCACACAGCAACTATTCATGCAACTTTTCTGCGGCGAGATTAGAAAAACCCATCTGAATGAAAACTTGTTAATTTCACGAGAAATTGTTCACTTTATATTCGAAATTGCAACCGCTTTGAAATGCAGCACATGGGCCAGCGTGGAAGAAATTGAACCACCCCACGTGCGGCTGGAATGTTTTTTTCACACTAGTGGTTTTTTTTCTCGCGCGGTTTTTTCCGCGGGACTCCTTTTTTTTGGAAGTGGTGGTGAACCAACCCAGCAGACATAGTCGAAACCAGACCCTTTTAGATAGAGCGAAAATATTTTTTTGCGATTTAATTGAAATCAGCGCGCGGACGCGGGGATTGCCGCATTTTTGCCGCTTACGCGTTAAAGAAAGGCTTGAGGCAATTAAGCCTTGTTAATATGCACACCAAAAATTGATGAGCACGCCGCAGTGTCAGGAAGAAGGTCCTTTAATAAAAAAAAAAAATGTGGACAATGGCCATATTTCCCCAATTTAATGATTTCATGTGTATCAAAAGGCGAAACACAAAAAAGGAGGAGTTATGAGAATTGGTGACAACGTGAAAGTTATGTCGTCGCGGCCCTTACAGAGACTTAAATTGATGTGAACATACCTCATGTTGTCAATAAATGCGCACGTGAAACGCATGCACTTATTGTTCTCAGCTTATCAGGATTAACGTGCAGCTACAAACGAGTCCGTCCGAGATTATCGTCCTCGATAAAAATCAAAACAGGACAATACCGCAATTGAAATAAATGCATTTGAATGTGGTGCCCGTTGTTAACAGACTGTTTTCTTTTATTTTGCATAATTGTCCCCGAGCAGTCGAAGGAAATTAACGACAAGTTTGCACATATGTAATTAAAGGTTCTCATGTAGACAACATATCAATTGCTTGGGGCAATGAGATCATAGTCTATTTTTTCTTTAAATCTTACGAAAACCCTACAACAAAGTCAGAATGAATTATGCTTTAGGAAACCTAAGTTGGTTAACAACAACAACGACAGCAACTAAGTGTGCATTTAACACATTTGTAAGACGTAACACTAAATAATCAAATCTTTAGTGATTCAACATATAAATCAGGAAAAAAACCCATCAATTCAACGAATAATTTGCTAAAATATTGTTTTCAATTATGCTTATGTTTTCGTATTTAATCTATTTTATTTCATAGTTCTTTTCCCAAATAGACACAATTTCTTTGGTATACCTCAAGGAAGTTATCTTGGACCGCTTCTATTTAAAATCTTTGTTAACGATTTGCTATTGTACATAACTCATTCTCACAATTTAGTACCTGTTGAGATGATGCTCAAATTATTTCTTTTACATAAAATTGTGGTGCTCTGCAGTCTGGTTTGGACGTCTTCTATAATTGAAGCTGCATAAAATATTGCATAAATAAGTGTACTCAATTTATCTAAAATTATTTTGTTATTCCGTAAAGTAATATCAATTTTAATCTGTTACCTGTTAACTTTTAACCTGGAAATGTACTAAATACGATTTTTATGAGCCTATGTTTTTAATGTCCCCTTAGTTTAATGACAATGAAAATTAGTCTGCGATTTACTCTCGTTAATTTAAAGTTTCGTTAATTTGAATTTAGAAAATTGACATAGTTTTATTTCCGTTACACTTTGCTTTTGTTTATGATAAAATTAGCTTTCGACTAAATTATAAATAAGTAAATGTACAAGTAGTGTCCAAATTATAAGTTGACTTTAGCTTCATCCTATGTTAGACTAGGCTGATACCGTTGAAAATTATAACCTACTTTCCCAATAAAGTTTTTTTTACAAATAGAGATAAATTTAGGTTAGTTTATTTCCGAATTGACGCTAATCGATCGATATGTGTAAGAAAGTGCCCTTTACTGGAATCAATAGGGAAAGTAGGCCTAAAATGGAGTAGCCTAAGCATAGATTCATTTGTTTTCCCAATCATGAATAAATCAAGGCACTAATGGTGTGGTACACTACACAAACTTTCTTGTTTCAGTTTAGATAGTATCAAATTACAAGAAAGAGTATGGATAGCCCACTAATGTAAAGATATGCTACTAATGCAAAAAAAAGAAGTATATGAAAGTCTATGGAATTAGAATAAATTGTAAATATGTATGTTGGGAAAATTTCAAATTGAATTTTTGGCATCATTAAGGAAAACATTAAAATTTTATATGACATGGCATACATGATCTAAATCTTTACTATTTTACCTTTTGATTTTATTGTTATATAACATCTTTCTAAATTATTTATTTAAAAAATAAATTAACAACGAAAGAAAGAACGACAGACAGTGAAATCTTATCAAAAGTGCTATATTTACCATCTTTTGAAATCTGGATCCCTAAAATTATATGAACCTTCTTAGGAATATGTGATGATGATATAAATGATTTTATCGTGCAACAACAGTGTTCGATTTTTGCAAATACACAAAAAGTATATTTCGACAGAAGCTTCCTAAACAAATGACTTCTAAAAGAGTCATCGAAACAAAAAAGAAATGTATTTTTCGAGGAAAAAGGAAATTTTATAGTTTCGCTTGTTTAAAATTTGAATTTCCTCTTTAGTATTGAAAAGTTGGAAACTCCATAAAGAAAAGCAACTTCTTTCCAATAATCAACCAAAAGTCGAATGCAGCATTTTAACCATACTTTCAAGAAAACTTTTCTGAAAACCCTTAGCGTAATTATTTGTTTGGAGTACGAAACTGCGCATCGTTCGAACAGTGTCTGTCTGGAAAAAAAATGGACTGCTGTCTTTACTATTTCTTTTACGAAGAAAAAATTCGAGTGATTTTTGACCCAACAAAGCAATTTATATAACTATATTTCTTTAACTTTCCTTTACGTATAAAATTGGTGTTTAAAATTATCTTTTCCATAATAGCGAACTCGTTTACCTAACTAGGGGAAAAGTTAAAGTTTTCCCAACGAATAAATTTTTACAGGCTATAAAGAGGATTGCTAAGGAATGACCTGAATTTCCTGCCCTCAATAAGTTCAAAAAACCTTTTACAATTATCAAAAGATTCAGCCTCGGGTCTTACGAAATTATTCCAATCTGCTTTAATTAAAATGCAGCTGGCAATTTGCAGCTCTGATGATATAATCAGCTTTTCTTTTGCCATTAAGAATGCATTTTGTGCGGCTCTGCTCGGTTCATCAGGGATTCATCTTCATAGGTTCCTGGAGGAACAGAATGCAAGTCACCGACTCTAATTCAACATCGTGAATGGAATTAATTACCCCCGTCATCCACTTCTTCATCTTGCATTGCCAGAATGGATTTCACTTCCGGAGCCAGAGGCCAATGATGACCACGTAGAAGATATCACTTTTATGGTTCATCGGCCACCAAATGGGAGCTCGAAGAATAAGAATTAGCGATATCGACTCAGGAGCAAGGGGCCAGATATCCAGAAGAAGGCTCTAGGTGTGGGTTCATTCCGGGCTCTGGATATTGGGTTAGTGGAAACTGATAAGATGCAGTCTGGTGTTTTGCCTCTTAAATAACAATTCTAGTTGCGTCAGCATTCTATGGAAACGATAAGGGAGCACCCACGCTACTGTTGAGTTTTATATAATCAAGAAAATTCAAGTGGATTTATTTATATTTTTGACTTAATAGCTTCGGCGGTTAAGAGCAATGTCTAGGCTTACTTAAGTGGGTGCTACATATGATATATTCACTTGTGCTCGAACCGAAAATAGCACATACGGTCTGTTTAAGTACCACAAGTTAACCTTTATAAATATAAAGATCGGCGTTTCAACTTTATCAAATTTTCCCGTGTTTAAGACAAACTCTTTTAAGTATAATTGTGGAAAGGAGATTGGCTGCTCATCTTTGCAAGAATACCCGAAAATGCTGGTAAAATTAGAGTGAGACTCGCGTAAGAAGTGTTCCGTATAATTTTTTTTTTATTTGTAAAAATAAACTGATAAACTGTGGCCAAAAGTGTTGCTGTATTTTTGTTTACATACATTCTCCATTTTTATATTTTCCCCACAATTATCTTACCAGAAATGAACATAAACTTTTTGAAATTTTGTTTCACAAGACTAATTAAATCTATAAAATTTTTATTCTTGTGGTTTTTGCTTAAGCTTTTATTTTATACTCCACTTAACAAGACCAGAAATTGTTTTGCTTATCAGATTGATTTCCGCTTAGACTATTACTAACTATAATTATTAAGAATTTCAGCTCTGTTCTCATATAAGTCCTTGAGAAAAAGGCTTTTGGTAGACAAACAGAAAGACACTGAATTGTGTCCGTGATTATTGCCTTTTTTTTCAAAAACGATACTTATATAAGACAACGTCATGATAACTTGTCAAGCATTTCATAGGTATTTTTAAAATAAAAATGTAGTCTGTATTTAAAAGTTAATCTTCAAATTATATCTTCTCCAATCGATAAATAGAGCTACATTTTCTTTAAATAGGAATACAGAAGTAGTTTAAAAATTTGCTGTCGAGAAGAAGTAAACCTGGATACCCAAAAATAATAAAATGCAGTCGGGAGTATTCATACATCCTCTTATTTAATCCAAAGAACTAGAACTTGACGCAGCATATTTGAAATAAACGTGAGCTGACTACCGCCGACGTCACTCTTCTTGTCTCATGAACGAAGACGTCAAGTCTAATTATCAAGGGTGCCTACGGAGCTGAACTAGTCTGAAAGAAAATCAGAGTAGTTGAATTGAAATTCACAAATAGCCTTGATCTTCTGGGTCTTACGATGAATGATGTTAGCAATTCTATCTTGAGCACAACATGGACGTTCTGGCTGTCTTTTAGAATTTCCAAGTATTCAAGTTTGCTAATACAAACTTTGCAGTAGAAAAACGATTTTTATAGGAAACTTTTTACTTAATTAAAATTAAATCTTAAGTAATTGAATATAATATTACAATTAAGATGATAATTAAAATCACTTTTATTCTATCAGTGCATTTCAAATTCAGTTGTTGGGAAAGTGATAAAAGCGAAAAGATCAATAGTCCTCTTTGATAAGAAAGCCTATGCATCAAATTTGAAAATGTTTACTGTGAAAATTTTTGTTTGTTACACGTTTTCCACGAAAAGTAGCACTATTAAATTTCTTTGAAATTGCATTTTTTAGATGGATGTAAACCACACTAGAGAATAAGCGAATTTTTCCAAAATAAAATTCATAAATTTAATTTATTATTAATAAAACTAATGTTTTAATAAACAGAGAATCAATTCCATTCAACGTTAATATCGTTTTAAGCTGGACTTATAACTCTGATTTATTGGCATTCAACATATTAATGAAATTGAAATGAAAATTTTTTATCTTCTAAAAGTCGCATTATTCATTTTTTGAATTTGTTTATTCATCTTTTAATATTTGCTGTTTCATGTTTACCTTGGAATAAATGAAAACTTTGCAGATAATTTTTCAATCAACCTTGATTGACTAAACCAAAGTAAATTAACTTCTAGCTACTCTGCTTTATCAAATAAATTGTGCTAATTAAGGTTATACTCAGCCCTAGGTACCGTGCAAATGGAAATTGTAAGTAGTTACGTAAGTAGTCTGTAGAGAGTTAGCAATGAGAAGTTTCCAGAAAATAAATAAGTACGACTTTTCGAGAAGGAGTTGAATCGTGAAGCACCTTAAACTGGAGTACTAAAACAAATAACTCTTGCAAAATTCACTACATGTGTTTATGGGTTATAATTTCCCTAAAACTGCACTTCCATTCTTTTAATAGAATACTAGGCACTTACATCATCGTTCGTCTATCGAATTTCGAGTGCACTCGATGCAAAATTATGGCTGAATCAAGACACGAGCTCGCAACCCACCCGATACCAGAAAAGGAAGAGCTATAAACGAATTTACGATTTTCCTACTGCATATAACTAAATCTTCATCCCGCCGCAATATTCCTTCAATCAGGAGAATTACAGAAGTTTAGTCGACTCATCCTTCCCAAGAATAAAATGTTCCCTTCCTTCCTGCCAGTTCTTGAAGGAGCACATGTGTGCATGGTATTATTTTCCCATTCAGCAATTTTTTTTTTCTGCTGTCTTACCGTGAGTATGATATAAAAAGGTGCTCTAATCTCGGTAGTTATAATTCCATTTCGAATGGCAATAAGCAAAGAATCACACTTAGGTTTAGAAGAATCTCTGAGGATGGGATGATTTAAGAGGGGTATACCAATTGAAGATCTAGATTGACGTTTATGTCTCTTTTAGGAACAAAATGTTGAGTTCATGGCTTTTATAGCAATCCCATGTCTTCTAACCACGTTATGTGAGTATTAAATATTTTTATTTGTATTAAATTGCTATGCGACTGGATATGCCAATAAAATAAAATTCTTCTCGTACTGTGATAAATTGCAATAAAAAAATATATCCGTACACTCAATTTTTTTTAAGTGTACTTACTCAATTAAAGAAGCAACAAAATAAGTTGTAAAAAGTTTTTATATAAATTTTGATATGTGTTATGGAAGATATGAAAAATTGAAATAAGATTTTAATATAAGACAACGACTGACATATTTGAGATATTTTAGGTACTTATGCTCTTAAGCATTATCGAACAAATTGTGATGAAAACAAAGAAATATTAATTTTTGCATTACCAGATATTTTAAATAAAATTATGGTAATATGATAAGTGAGCCGTATTTTGGAAACAAAGAAATCAATATGTAATTTGATTTAACTAATTTAAATCACGCCCTTATATTTTAAACACATTACACAAATTTTGTATGAAAGTAACTCACGAATAAAACGTTATTTTAATAATAAACATATTTTTATTTTAACATCAGTAGGGTCGACCAAAGGAGGCGCTTGTATAGAAATTAACGCACTTAATTCTGTCCTCTGTCTCAGAAATGTAAAAGTATTAAATTTCTGCCTAGGAGGAAATTGAGGTTTCTAGTCCTTATAAACGTGAATGCCATAGAAAAGCATCTAGTTCTGTCCAAATTTTGTTTAATTCCTGGAAATAATAAAAGAGGCGAAATCTACAATATCTAAATTAACCGAAATAAAAAATTTATTTTTAATAGTTTATTTAAAAGCAAATTTTATTTTGCAATAATTTTTATCGCATTTTTCTATGATTCTAAAAGAATTCTGAATTCCGTCCGTTTGTCTGCTTTAGCTAATTTGTCCTCGGCAATTATTCTATACTTTTTAATTGTTTTTATTTACGTACAAATTTAGTAAAATAAAGCGAATGAAATAGAACAAAGTGAACAGATTTCAAGTGAATTAATTTTTCGACAGTTTCCTACAAGTAATTGTTTTTAGGTGTAAGAAATAAATAAATAAATCTTAATATTAAAGTAGACGTTTATGTTTCAATTTATGTTGGTCTTACGAAGTACTTTCATTGTTTTTTTATGTTTTAATAAAAGTCTCAAAATCAAGATTTAGAATGAACTAGACTTACAATAGTAAGTCCATACTTACTTCATCAAGTTGCTTCAGAAACTCAAATTATTATTTCGCCATAACGACCTTAATTGCAAAAAGTCACAACAGTAGGTATCCGGGAATACCTGGTCATTTTCGTAGAGTTGAAATCACCAGTACTATGCACACGTACTTCGTTAAATATGGACTGAGGTTTCTCTCCTCCGACTTTTAAATGAAATTCCAGAAAAGTCTGGAGTTTTACAGTGAAAATATCTCACTGATTTTCTTTTTATTTCCGCAATCTTTTTTCGCTTAGGTACAGAGCAGTAGTTTGCAGATTTTAGAACTTTTCTGTAGCTACTCTGGCGTCCTCCTTGTTACAAGTTACCTGGCCAGTAGCTACGTAGCGCCTTTTGGTCGAACTTTCTGACACCAGTTAATAAGAGCACGACTGCTTGGAAAATTATTAAATTTTTTTGAGATTGGACTCCAAACTTATATTCCAGATGCGACAACCTGCTGAACTATTACTCAATTTCGTCGCCTGGGAGTTCGGTCGGCAGCTCACAGAATTTTCAATGAACCCAAGGATGGGTTCGCATGGCAGACCACCGCATATTTCGTCCCTCGAAATGAAATTGTCGGATGATGGAGTAAAATTAGGAGCTCATCATGTTGTGTAATGAAAAGATGTCCAACCAGTTACGTTGAATAGTTCGCATAGTTGATAACATGACTGAACAGGCATAGTCCATACTTTCGGAAGCAAAATTTACACCATTGACTCTCCGTTCTAGTTTGCATAGGCTCTTCGCAGACCGTGCCAGAGGAACCCTATAGTTAGTTGAGGTTTGAGGGTTTGAGCCCAATGCAACTTCCCAGATAGTATGCAATGTGCTCCCCGAATTCGGACGACGAAACATCTGCAAATGGCACGGAAGTGTTTTCAATTTACGAGTTCATCACGGAGATGGGCGCCGTAGTCAAAACTGAGCCATAATAAGCAACGTAATTTTGTTATTGCGAATTTCAAATATTTTCCCTCTATCGACGGTTGCGTATGCCTGTGCATCCGTAAATATTTTCCGTATTTTCATCAAAATAATTAAATTTCCGTCTAATTCCGCAGTTTGTTTCGAAATTCCCACAGGATTTCCGTCGATTCCCGAAACAAAAAACAAATCTAACAAGATTCTGCAACACTATTTGACCCGTATCATAAAACTTTTATTATTCATATTGTAGATTAAAATCAAAAATTGTTCTTTTGCACTAGGGATTTTTTAATCTGTCACTTATAGTAGTTGTTAACTAAATTACCAAAATGTTAATCCACATGGAATTAGACTTTTGATAGTAGTTAAACCAATTTTCGCGTAAATAATTAAATTTCAATTCAAACAACGTTTCGATTTGGATGTTACTTTATGGGAGGTATGGGAAGATTAGCATTTTTGGTAAACAGTTTTTGAGTTTAGAAGGGGATAAATAAAAGCTTAACAAGCTTAATGCGACTTGTACGGAACATTTATCATGCGGGTCCAACTCACTCCTGGCCGATTGTTTTAGTTAATGTTGAAATTCGTGAAACCACCAGCTATTGATCTGCTAAGTGGGATCTGCATTCCTGAGGAACTATACCCACTCCGATACAAACCAATTATCTTCCGTATGTCGTGTTCTTACCCTGCTTCTTCGACGACGACCGCGGCGATAAGCCCTTGTACCTGGTGGCGCTGCAATTAAGGAGCTCCACCACTCCTTAAATTTATTTCCATTAAATTCATTACATTGTGCGCGGCGGCTGTTGCGGGAGGCATCTTCCCCAGTCGCGATGTAAATCCCCGGGGCTCCTGCATAAATATTTGCATGTAGATATACGTTAAATCAGGCTTTTTACTTTCGACGCTCCACTGCGTTTATGGCGTGATTCGGCTCCTTTCCTTGCAAATAAATCATCGAATGCTTTGACAGAAGTAATAGGATCGACGGCTTTGCTCGCCTTTTTCCTGACGTATTGGTGAGCCCCACCCGACCCGGTCGGATTTGTCTTTATATAGGGACGATTTTGGGGGCTGTATATATTCGGGCATGTTATCAAACTCGACCCTTTTCCTTTTTCCAGGAAACACGGACGTCTAGGGCCTACAAAACAAATTTACAAAGCCTTTGACCCTACAAGAGGGCTCACATTGAAACAGAAAGCGGCGAGTAAATGTTATTTTTTTTTCTACTACTCCTGTTACAATATTTGCCTGATTTCCTTGCCCTCTTGTTTCCTTTCTTGCAAGGAAAATTCCTTTTTGTAAACATACACGGACAGACGAAAGGACTTTCCCTATTATCTGGAGACAGCTAACATTTGCATTGACGTCCTCAAGCATAATTGAATTGTAGTTTCGCCATAATTACGAGAAATCCCTTTCTAAGATTACACTAGGCTGATTTATTCTAAGAGAGAGAATTTTCTTCATTGTCAATTCACACGATATTGATTCTATCTTTCGTTCTGCGATACACTTGAGTGGAAAAATTTTTGAATAGATTGTCGTCAACGTCGAAAATTTTTAAAATTTAGATGTTTTAGTTATACTATTGCATTTGAAACGGGAGACATGAGACAAAGCCTTACAGTTTTACTAATTAAACACAGAATTTTAAAGTCTTGCTATTTTCTTTCAGATATTCATACATTTTATATATTTAAATGTTTCAACCAATTTTTTATTATTCATCATTTCAACAGCGTTTTCCATTGTGTGTAATTTTGTAACAAAATCAAAATGCTAAACTGGAATCATTTAAACGATTTAAAAATTCTAAAGAGAAATGAAATAAAATTAATTCTGTTATCAAAAGAAAAACTTTCTCTTTTTCAGTAATGAAAACCATTTATCCTTTTCTTAGTCTAGTTGAAAAATTTACTCGGAAATAAATGAAGCAATGTTCAAAAAGTTACCGAATTTTTCTCTAGCAATTAACAAGTGAAAAATATTAAACTTTCCAAAACTTTAAGAGAACAGATCTTTTAAAAAGTCGTTTTTTGTTCATTAAATGTTTTAGGTTATTAAGAAGGAAAAAAGAAAGATTCCAGGTCAACTCTTCTAGACTTGTTTGCTTGAAAAAGAGCTTAATTAGTCAAACACGTCCTAAAATATAAAAAAATGAAATAAATTATTTACGGTCTTAGAACGTATAGTTTTGTTTTCTTTTTTCTGCTTCACTGGTTATTAAAAGTTATACTTCTATGAGATTTTATCTAAAGCCAAGATAAAACGTAGCTGAAAATCAATCAAATTTATTTCAAGCTCACTAAACTCCAAACGTTAGCAAATGGCTTTCGAAATTGAATGATATAATTAGGGCTAAAACGAATGTATGTGGAGAACACGTGGATTTAGGTCAATTAATAGAGGAACAAATCATTTGCTTGGTGTGCAACATTTTGATTAATCGCTGCGACTGTCCGTTTTGTTCATGGGAGAACTACTTTATTGAAGTGCCATAAATTGGAATACATGTCATTGGAAGTTGAGTTGTTCTACTCCTCTTGTATGGGGCAAAGATGCCAAAATGTAAAATGCCAGGCGGTAGTTGTTACAAAGAAGTTGTTTCTCCTCCAGGAGTCACAGCAGCGACTTCGTAATAAATTCGAAATGAAAAAATAATACGACTCGGAATGAGATAATAACAAAATAAACAAGTGCGTCTGCACGATACGGAAAATGATATTTTTAACCCCTCAGAGCGCGCCAGGGAAACTAGGGGAGAAAATAAGTCTCTAACTTGCGTGATATGATTCACTCGGCAGTAAGATAACATGCCCATCACCGTCGCCCTGTTCCCGTCCCCGCCCCGGAGCCCTTGCCCGGCACATATTACACACGAAATATTAACGTTTTCCGCATAAACGAGATGTAACTAGATCCTAGGGCAAAGTGCCGACACGTCATGTGTAATTTCCATTTCATTCTGCATTCAAAGACGGGAGGGGGTGTCGGTTTCCTAAATCAACTCGAAAACCTCATGTTTTAGGACGTGCAGCTATTTTTCTGTTGATTCAACCCCCGTACCCTGTGACTATCCAGAAGAAACCGGGGCCAATTGCTTGTCCTTGCAGGAGATACGTCCTGCGCGTCTCACACTCGAGTATAGGACTCCTTATGTACCCTATACTTTCTTCTATGGAATATCCCCCGCCCGCGCGGTAATTGAATTTCCCTCCCATACATTTTTGGTGCAGAGCTGTGTAGTGTTTCTGCGTTTTCCGTCTTTCGGCATCTCGCTCCTATGTTTTGATTTACTGTAATTGGAGCAAGGATGGGGCCATGAATAATTCATTGGAGCCCGTCTTAAAGTTAAAAGATCGTAGAAATGCCGACTGGCGCATTTAACTACTCTCTGATAACGAAATAAATATTTGCGGCAATTTGGCGGCAGTAAAGTGCGCGAGGGCCCGCGCCGTGTCCAATCAATTTTAACTTTTATTACTAAAAATAAAACTGGGCGTGCACATTTAGCAAAAATAGCAAAAATATAGCCGAACTGAAATCGATGTGATACAGAGCAGATGCTCGTCTGTAAAATTTTATTAGCATTTTGTTTTATTCTATTTGGATTTTCTCATTCCCAGCAATAAACAGATCATGGATAGAATTGTTGTCGTCGAAAGAGTTTCGAGGTCAGAGCACAATTCGACGGATTTATTGCATTTGTTATGAATTTAGAAAGGAAAAATGCTCCGATTTAAATGACAGACTAATTCAAGAATTGAACTTAAAAAAATCTTGACCACATTCGCAATTTCACAACCGTTTTAAATTTGTTCAATCAGCATTTTTAGAATTCTATACTAGGAGACAAGCCATTAGAGATCGAATCGGAAATATGTCAAATTTAAAACAGATCTTTTAAATAAAGAGGCGAACTAGGAGGTTTTATTTTTTAACAATGTCTCATAACTCGAACTATATTTCGTCGAATTTATATTTTTAAAAATGCTATAGCTAACGCTTCGTATTTAGAAAATCTAAGGGTGTTATGGGCCCATTATCCACGCGATAATACTTCTTGTAATCATCCAAACATGTTCTTCTAATTAAGAAGATTCGTAGCATAACCTAGATCATTAGAACATAACCGCGTAAAAGTTCTTACTTTCAGAAAACAAGTTTAAATTTTCTAGTAAGACGCATGAGAATGCTTCACTATAAACAACTTCCATATCTCCTTCAATTTTTTAAATTAGTTCACGAAAATTGACTATGCTATTTTTAAGAAAAATATTTAAATTGGAAAATTCAGAAAAATTGTCATCCAATGAGAACATAACTAATAAGAAGTTTCTGCTACTAATGCAGATCGAATACAAAATTTCTTCGAATTTATAAAATTAACAATGAGAACAATTAAAAATTGTAAACATCAAAGTGTGTAGAGTGTAATGAGGGTAACAAGTGCTAACTTTTAGGTAATTATCTGCTAAAAACGTTTATTTTAAATTGATAACCCTTTCCCTGCACACGTCCGTAAGGCATCGTAACATTGGCAAGTGTCACTTTACTCGTCACTAATGTGAAATTAATAGTTACAAGTTTTAATTAAATACCGGAGGGTTTACTTTTAATTGGATAATTTTCAAGGAATTGAAAATAAATGGATTCTGGTTTTTTGAATGATTTAACTTTATAGGATATGTAATCACTTATTTTGTCATTATGATTTAATTACTGAAGATTACCCAAAGGTTCTAGTAATTTTGTGTTGTTTTTACGGTAATTACTTATTAATTATTTCCTTTTAACTAGCGTGATTTTTAATATGATTGGTAAGATTTTTAGTATTTTCTGCACTTATCACTAAACTCATAACATTTTTTTTTACAAATTTATTTTCTTGTTATCAATTTCGAAAATATCGTCTAATCTTTTGACGAACCAAAATGTCCTAGAATTTTAGATTGTAGATTTTACTTCATAAAAGGCAGAAACAGATTTTATCGGTCATTTTGACTATTTTAGCTGCTTACTTTTGACTAGTGCTTTCAGAGTATTTTATGGAAATTTCGCCCATTGTGGACTATTGTTTCCAAGAATGAAGTTGACATTGAAGAATAAAGCAATTTCCAAGGATTTGTTGAAATATATTTAAATATTTACTGGAGTATTTCAGCATTGTGCGATTATGGTGCAAGAATAATTACCGGAAATGTTCGTTCATTGTCAGTGAACATAACAAAGATACCTGCCATTAATAAATTAACATTGCACAAGTCGGTACAGCTCCAGCCAGAAAGCACATTTCCAGTCATATTTTCGCTACAATTATGCAAATCTGCGAGCCGAATTTCCAGGCCGGCTTAAAATATCTGTCAATCAAGCTTAAGTCTGCACCGTAGCACTAAATAGAATTAAAAATAATGAAATTTCACAAATTGTAGCGGAAGTTTCGGAGTATCATCAAGTTCATCTCCGCAAAGACTATTTGTAATTCTGCTCGTGTGCTGGCTGCTCCACGGGACTTGGGAGGTGGCTCTTCTTCGCAATCTTCGCAAAGATATTCCTCACGCCTTCGAGGAGTCTTAACCACGAACTTAGTCTGGAAAGGAAGGAATTTTGGGGTATTCTGGCGCATAAATATTTTGGATTCGCTCGCGCAGAATGTTCCCGACGGGCCAACCTCCCGCCCCACTTCACCTGCCGACAACCATTCTTTCGCAACCCTACACTTTGTGGATTTTAAATTTCGAGCTATTTGTTGTTTGTTAAAACATTAGATAATTCCAAATGATGCAAACGAAGGCGACATTGATTTCGAATATTAGGGAATATTGGAGCGTCTGAAAATCGCATCTCCTCCAGTACGCCAACCGGTCATTGTCGGGAAGTGTTCTTCGACTGAGGAATGGGGCAGAAATGTGAAATGAACCTTTATAGAGTGTAGTTATCCACGCCTTTTCTGTTGTCCTGCTTAGTTGAAAAGTTGAAAAGTGCCGGCGGATACAGAAGCATCAAATTATCCTTCATCTCGAATCATTGCGCCCGGCAGCTTGGATTGCAAGCAGTTCAAGATCTCAATTTTTGCCAAACCCAGTCCGAGTGCCGACCCCGATTCCGATCCTCCTTAAGTGTTAAAGTGAGATAAAAAAAATTTTTTTTAAAGATTTTCAGCTTCTAATTTTATACTTGGATGAGCTTTGTTATTCCCTGCAGTGCCCTCGTCCTGTTCCCAGGACTGAAGTTTTCTATCCTTTCTTTCTACTTTTTGTACTTGCCGCGCTCAAAGGAGTTTTTCTCTCTTACAATTACGTTTTTGTGTTTCCTAAGGAACTTTGCTGTTCGTGTGAAATTAATCAACCCTAATTAAGAAATTGTGGAAAGAGTTAATTACAAAAAGAGAGGGTGGAGTGTAAATAAATTTGTTTCAAACTAAACACTAAAATTTTATTACAACCCTTTTCGGCAAATCTTAATGATGATGAATTTCGTGTTTAAATTTATAAAAAAATATTTTTAAAGCTTAAATCTTAGATAAGGGAACATGAAGAGTAAAAAAAATAGTTTTGATTTATTAAATTAGTTCAGGTAGTCTTAATAAACCTTACTTACCTTAATTTTTGGTTATTACTTACTTTTCCTGAAATACAATTGCTTAATATTTCATTGCTATGACCAGACTTTTAGTTGCAGTCTCCTAGCGCTAAAGACAAATGCAAATAAGAATCTGTTTTTTTCCTTTCTCTCAATATTCCTTATCCAAAGAATAATTCTGATTTTGTTTTAAAATAGTCTCATAATTTACGAGTCGACGGATTTCCAAAATTCTTATGCAAAATTAGCAAGCGATTCCTTTTTCATAATTTCAATATTTTTCCCAAAATCTAGACTGAACAATTTCGGGAAGACAAGACAAGACAAGACTAAGTTGCGAGTAATGTGCGAGTTGAAAGCTTCGTATCGAATAACTACGCATAAATTTTTAAGCAGAAGTAGAACTACTTTTTATTTACAATTTAAGTGTGAATTTAACCCATTGCAGTCACCGGGGGTCCAGAAGACACCACCAATTTTTATTTTGCACGTGAAATGTTAATTTTAGATAAGTAAACAATTGGATCTTGTGAAGAAGGTCTTCTTATATGGCCATACATTTTTATGAGGTGAAGTCGCAAGTAATTGATAAACAGTAAAAGATTCCCCGCGTGGGGTCCCACGTTCTTATTTGGAAGTGTGACCGCAACGGGTTAAAGTAGAAATTCGATAAAAAGTTTATGTTAACAAGGAAATCTAAAGTTCAAAGAGGAAGTTAAACAACTTTCTTCAGATACAAATCTTTCTTTTTATTTCAAAATTTTGTTAAAACTTTGAACTGATAAAGATACCGTTAGTAAAACAAGAAAATTGATTACAAAATCAAAAAGAGCGGAATAGAATTTGACAAACGGGGTGTCAAAATGAACATTTTAACATCTTAATGATGCGCAGGACACATCACACATTCCACTCTTCTGCTGCGGTTTGAGTTGTCGTCAAACAACAAATTTTGGAACTGCAGATTTAACAGTTTGCATCCGTTTGGTACGGCGAAGTTCCGTTGTGTTGATGATTGGAAAATTATCAATAAACTTTTGCGTGCAGACGAAATCGGTTTACAAAGGATGGGACGCAACCGAACAGGAATAATTGTCCATGTGTGTGTGCGTGTGTGTCCGGCGCTGAATTCCAGCGGTCAATCAGAGCTCAGCTATGCAAACAAGTTGCAAACAACAAACATCGGCGCTTCCTGGCGGTGTAATGCATGTCAAGGTTTTTCTTCGACTGCCGTGACATTCGAATGTATGCAAATTTTTCATTGTTCAGCTGTTCACCAGCGACCCTCAATGAATAACGGGAAGTTTTGCTGTTTGCGTTATTTATGAGATAATGGAAAACATACTCCTCGGAAATCGTAATGTACACACACCAAGGCGACACACCGAAGACCCACACCCGAGCGGAGCCGGATCAGGCACGGCAGGCACATAAATGAATCCTTTCCCTTCCCGGTCTCGGTCCCGACCTGACCTGTACCGCCCCCGTCCGCCGAGCCGTCACCAGTTCAAGAGCAAGCAAACAATTGTCCAGGGGGCGGAAGAACCCGGGAAGGAAACACAATTGGAATCAGAGTTTGTTTGCATTTTTTCCTGCGACTTCTACGGCGCCCCCACCCTCTCTCTTCCACGTCGCCGTCGTCTCTGCTTTTTCACTCCTTCAACTCTGAGCTTTGGCCCTTTGTTGCTGCTGTTGTTGTTGCTGTTTGTTTACATAGCGGCGGCCAACGTCCATTCAGGGCGGCCGATGTCGCCGGGACTCTGGGGCCACCGGACCAAGATGACGCTACTTCTTGGCGGCGGGGGCGGACTGGGGCATAAATTCGTAAATAAAACATCCATTAAAAGTGCGCCTCCCGGGAGCCAGGACAGGATCCCTGCGTGCGAGGACACTTCAGTTCAGGGCCGGCGGGTGTGCAATTGGACGTGTAAGTGATTTTTTCAGCGGTCCTGGGATTTTTCACAGCAGCTCATCCTTGTCGTAATGTTGGCAAATGTTGGCCACTTGAGCAAAATTGGGAGCGGCATTTGGAAAAATTGACTAACATTCGAGTGAGACGCTACAATTCGGGACAATTATTTATTAACAATCTGCATCTATTCGAGAGGAGCTACATTTGTATTATATCCGTAGTCCTGCATGTTTGCAGAACCCTTTTCATGGACATATGTGAACTGGAGGTGGAACGGATCAAGTGGGAACACCGGTGCATGCTTTGTTCGGAAGAAATAGGGCTACTTATTGATGTTATTGGTTTATGCTTTCAATCGAACACCAACGTTGATAGGCTGATAAAGAAGCGCAAAAAACGTATTCTTCGTTTTTTTGACGATCGACATTTCTTATTTAATAGTTTCCTACTCGACGTGTCCAATGGAACCATATTGTTCCCATGACAATGCCAACTCTTCCGTCCGTTCGTTAGTCTGATTCTCACTGCCCTCTAGTTCACTAGTGGAATGGGTTGCAGATTCCGAATTTACATGAATTATTATTTGTTGCTTAGACATAAAATCGAAACTCGTGCTTTGAAATGTCCTTGGGGACGTAGAACTTGTCCAGCACCCACATTGAAGTGCATTAAACAAGTGTTGACAAAGAATTTGTCTGCAAATCCTTCTAAGTACTAAGTACACAGAATATTTACATTTAAGATAGCCTGCAAATCATAAGATATACACGAAAAGAAATTTTTCTTATGTCACTAAGCAATTTAAAATGTTAACGTGTTTGTTTTTTAATATTACAACTATAATTAAAACTTAACCTGTACTTACCGAGTCTATCACAATCCACGACAGTGGTCAAAGCCTATAAACAAATTTTAAATGTAAGGATGGAATCTTCAAATCGCGGACTTAACACTTTTAACGCGTTTTATTTGATTCATTCATTAGTAGAGTTTTATTATATTAACAAAAATTTGTTGGTAAAAAACCGTCGTTACGGCCGAAATTTAAATTACCTTAAACAGTTACCAATTCGAAAATGGCGACTCGCTACACTGCAGGCAAATTGTAATAAACACAAAAAATCATGCTTTTTTAATAGCTTTTATCTTGGAATGTGTATGCATATTGAAATTTAAGTTTTGTTAATTAATAACATAAATAAATTCTAAAAATTATAAGGTTTCATTCCAATGCGGTACTAAAAAAGATCTCTCTCTTCCGAAAGGTTTTTTTTATTATCTTAAAAGAGGACTTAGAAATGGCCTATTAAAAAAAGCAAAAGTGAGATATTTAGTAATCACCATTTTAATTTAATTTAAATTGTGGTCTAATGTTAATAAAGCTTGGGTCTCGATTCAACAGAACACCAATTTGTATAATTCCGTCGTTCGTGCAATGCGAAAGAATTTTATTTGGCCGTTTAGTGGGATTGTTATGAAAGGTTTAAAAAATGAGATTCCTGGTGAAATTCCGAACATCTGGCAATGCCATCTCTATGAGGAATGGTCCAACAATAGTCCTTGGAATCTTCCTCGCCGATGCTCTGCGTGTTTATTTTGACCCGTTTACACATTTATGTGGAAGAAGGCAGCCGGACAGCCTCGAATCCAGCTCCCAAGAAAACACCTTGCATTATTAATCGGCATTTTCGCCAAATCTCTCCAGGTAGCTTGGGTGTATGCGTATCAGGCCCTAACCGGTTCTAAGATTCGGGATTGTCCGGGCACCGGGCCCCAAATAAACGCAATAAATATTCTATAAAGTCCGCAACGCTTTTCCGTCCTTTGCCTACACCTGTTCGTTCTCCCGTCTTCAGTCAGCGTCACTATTTATGGGCGCACAGTTGAAATTCTCTAAAAATCGTTCCGCAGCTCCCGAGGAAAAGTTAAAATGTGAAAAGGATCACAGGGGCGTACTCGGCGCCCGGGATATTTTCGGGAAAGGTTCCCTGTATTTTGCTGACAGTCGAAAGCTGAGGAGCAACATATTGTGCTACCATACGTTCCCGGAGCCCACCGGCTTGGTCTTGAATGGGTTGGTGTGCTCCGCCCCCGCCAGCCCAGCGCCGACTTGCAATGTCTAAGATTTTCTATACTTCTCCCTACTTCTTGCGAATTATGAATATTTCGTAAATGATTTTACACAATTCGCAGACATGTTGTTTTTAATATTTCACGCGTCTTTCATAAATATATTAAATCTCTGGAGGTGGCTTTCCCCCACCTCCGTTTTGCAAGTAGCAGACATTCCCTGACGCGCTTTATTACAGTCTTGAATGTTTTTACAAAAAGTTTGCGTGAGCTGAAACCCATGCAAACTCTGAACGGATTTAGCATGTTCGCTCCTTCAGAAACGATTTTCTTTCTTCATAGAACTGAAAGAGCTTTCTTTGTAGTCCCCAAACTTCTGTAATTCAACAAAAGTATTTTTTAGAAAATCCAAAATTTTTAAGGTAATGTAACAATTTGATAATATGAAAAGACACTTACTAACACGGCAAAAGACAAAATAACAAAAACCGAATTCTTAAAGCTAACTTTTAATAACAATAATAATAATAAAAGTTTATCAAAATAGAAAAACCAGATAAATAAGAGTACAATAAAAAATACAATTGAAAAACTTATATTTGTATCATAAAATTATCACGTTAAAATTGTTTACTCCTATTGTGAAGTTTTCGAATTTATTTAAAGAAAATTTATTATTAAAAAATCCTCACTCTACAGTCTTCATATTATTTCTGGAACTATAGGTAAAATAGTTACATGTTTTGGGCCGTATATAAGACAGAAATTGACCAAGCCCTAAAAAATGCAAACAGATTCCTTTTATTTATAAGAATAAAAATACGAGATAAAAAATATCAGCGTATTTTTTTAATAACATTTTAATTGTTTTAGTCTTGTATAAGAAATAAGAAATAAATAAATAAATTATCAAATTTTTTTTAATAATAATGATTACTTTTAAACGTGCTGAGAACTTTCTCCTCTAGTGAACTTTAATAATTCTAGGGCTAAATCTTATCGAACATTATTAAAGACGTCTAAACTATAAAAACCTGAAAAAAACGTACCTATTCAATTGGACTAATTCGATTTTATCCTTTTCTTTTGCAGATCATGTCCGTGAATTCAGCTGTGGAACCCTCTACTACAGAACATTTTACTTAGATGAGAAAAGGGACTCACTCTTCGTTGGATCCATGTAAGTATTGCTATATTTATGAACAAATGCTTGTACTTAGTTTTAAAATTAATTAAATGTTTCAATAATCAATTCTATTGTATGATTTTCTTTTCAGGAACCATGTGTTTAGACTTAATCTTAAAAACATCAGTTTGACTGATTGTCAGGTAAGTTAAAACGTGCATATCTACAAAACAAAATAACATTAGAAAAGGTGTTAAATTGTGAGAAGTTTTTTTTTTTTTAAATTATTCATTTTGCCTTGAAATACTACATTCAAGTTCAGATGCTTTAAAACGTAAAATAAATTTAGCTATATTAATTGAGACATCAACGCACTATTATGATGCGAGATAATTATTTGCTCAAGGGACGATAAGCAGCATAATTTATGTCTCAAGTGCTGAATTCTTGAGCGTGATTTAATTCATATACATGAGGTGCTAAACAGATTTCACACCTCTAGAAGTGGGTGTCACTTCATGAAGTGGAACAGGGACGTGATCACGTTAAAGGTGATGCTTACAAGATTAACTATCAAGATCCATGTTTGTAAATTAACACCAAAATAAAACTTAAACAAAGTGTTTTCTTTAGTGCTTAAATACTGTTTTTGAAAACTATGGTTTTTTGCCTTAGCCACTCTTGATGTTGTCCGTCTAGACTTTTAGACGGATAGCGGTCAATTTTATTTTAGCAGTCTGAACTACTGAGATTCGATTTTTCAAAATCAGCAATGTGGGAGTATAAACTTATCCAATTTAGGACATCCATGTGGCAACTATAGAACTAAAATACTATAAATAATAAAACGATGTGTATTAAATTTCCTATACTGGTCCTAGAATTATATAAAATGAAAGCAAAACAGTCAATCCGACTGGAAAGAGTATTATCACTTTAGTTCGATTGAATTGAATTTACATTTTTGCGTTTTCATATTTCGAACCAGTTCTCCCGACGCGATGTCCTGAATCCAGGACGATATTAAAAATCTGCCCATCTGCAAAATGGTTTTGCAATTGCCTCGAATATCACTTCCGTCGCCTAAGTAATTAGCATAACGTGGACTTTTTGGGTGGGCCGAGTGGAATTCGGTGAATAAAAATTAAATTAAAATAAAAATAAAAAAATTTAAGGGCTTGATGCGAATTTGTATTCATAGTTTGCGTATATAAAATAAAGTCGCTTTCAATGATATAAATATTTATTTAATAGGATTTCCAGTTTAAGCAAATTTTGATATATTTTTGTCAATTTTTATTTTTTTGAGGAAGATAGGCATTGTATTGAAAAAATTGCAAACAGGATTTCTGAAGTAAAATCCTTAATTTGAAATTAGTTGGACTTTAAATTCCATGCCCAAAGTATTTTTATGCAAAAGAATAAATTTTTAATCAATTACTGTAGCTTATTATATTTAAGCAATAAATAATCAAAGTGCGATTTATAGGGTTTCGAAAAAGTACAAAAAGAACTCAGAACTGTTTTCTCTTGGATATTTTAATAGCAAAATAACTACGTATAAAATAAATTTGATTTGACAAAAAAAATGTATTTGCAAGAATTGTGGGAACAATTAAAAATCTTGTTTTGTAAAAAAAACCATTAAAAATTAATTACAAAATTTTACTTCGACTTCAAAAACAAAAATCCTTGTGAAGAAATACATTTTATAATTATGTAATTAATTACTGCAAAAAGAAAAACTTCTTTCAAGAAGTTGCAGAATAGCAAATGCATGGAAGTTTCGGCCTTATTTTCGGGAAATAATGAAAAAAGATTTTAAAAGTACTTAAGTTGTGGGGCGGTGAACTTTTTAGTCATCGCACAATTTTGAATATTTCTAAAAGGAACTAAACATTTTTCAAAAACTTTTAAAGCCAAGATTTAAAGTTCACATGGAGTCACAATAATTTTTTAAAAACTCAACCAAAACATTACGAAACGAGTACAATAAGGAAACTTATATAACATTAGAATTGCTCCGAAATCATTTTTAATTAAAAGTATATTTTCTTGAAAGCGCTCTTAAATTTTCCTTTTTACGTAAATTCATTTTACATTTTAAAAATTAACATTTCAGCATATCTCTACCTCAAACCCAAGATTTCCTTCATTTTTTGTTTTGTAATGAGCATAAATTGTGCAAAAAAAAATATACAAGTGAAATGATATTAAAATGTTTGCTTAGATTTAAAATATTTGCTTATTTAAAATTTGAGAATGTCAGTTTTATTATTTCTCATCATTCACAATTTTCACGGTAACGAAATGAAATGAGGTACGACTTTTATTTTAAGTTGTGGTTTTGCGGAGGTATTGGGTTTAATATAACGCAAAAATAAAAGCAGTAATGCACTGCTCGCTTATATCTAAAAAAATGATTCTTTTATCAGTCAGGTAAAGATTTGTAAGTTTTTACTGAAAATGCAAAAAAATTTGTTAAGTTAAGCACAAAGCACTTAATTGAGATTTTGAGCGAACTTCGCTCTTTACCTGCACTGGGGACGACTTTTGTTAAGTAATTGGCCTAAGTACTTTTGAAAAATTTGCCTTTTCTAATAAAATCTCATATACTAACCCTTGTCTTACTTTTGGCATTAATTTTAAAACTTGGTAGCAGTAGATTTTTCCTTTTCTTTTAATTACCACAAAATTACTGCTCGTAACGAAACCTGATCCAGACATTTGGGTCATGTAAGTAAACATTTCCCCTTTCTACTTTTAAACACTTTTCCAGCAGCTCCTTTTTCACTTCAGTGATCTTTTATTTTATCAAAAGAAAAATTTAAGCAAATTCTTCTGAATCAGCCTGACGTAACAGAGCTACAAAAAAAAAAAAAAAGAAAACGATTTATACTTTCATTATATTCACGTTAGTAAAACCGTCGACGCAAACCTGCGTAAATGGCGTTCATTCTGGGGTCTGTCTACTGCGAGCTAAAAGCCTTATGCAAATATTCTGGGAGCAATTTAGCTGGCAACATGTTAGCTTTTAAACCCCGACATTTCAACTTATGACTGGAACTATGTGCACCGTCTGGTTCGCAAAATGGAGCACTCCGTCGGCGAAACACGTCCAAACCGGGAGAAATTCAATAACATTTCTATCACTGAGCGTACACACATCTTGCTTTCAGGTTGGCGAAGAAACATCCTCGGAGGGAAGTCATTTACAATTTGTAGTTTTCTTGAGTGCCGCATAAAATAGTTGAATCCTAAAGGGTCTACTATACCGTCCTGGCCCTGAGTTCTACCCTGCTCTACTATAACCACTGGCTTCCCTTAAAAACTGAATATTTGTACGTAAATGCAGAAAATATTCGGGGGATGCCAGAGCTAGTCCGTCGTTGATAGAAACAGTTGGACGACGGAAGAGGGGGATGAATACACATGCTCCCGAAATATGGTTATTATAATAAATTTTTAGAAGGGTTTGGGACCGAAGCTAGTTCTCCCTGAGAGCATATGAAAAAAGTCAGGTCCGCCGGGACCAGGGAACGATGCCGCCTAGTTATAAGTGCAAGAGGGACAATATGCTTCAGATGCATAAATCCCTCTAAATGGAACGAAAGTAACAGCACGGGGCAAACAAGGGCGAGAGCGACGACGAGGGTTCCACCGGTGAACATCCCCCGTGATGGAGAACCCAGATTTCGGGAATCTTAAATGTGCGGTTTTATGAAGCAGACGGTAATAACATACAATACCTTTTATCTAAGGTTGTCATACATCATCTACTTAATTGACAGTGAAATGAGTGTGCAAATTTGAGGCTGCGAGACACATCGCAACGGCGATATCAACTCATGCGGTAACACCTAGTGGCGCCGACGATGCGATGTACGCCTAGCCTAAGTATTCTAGATGGGGATGGGAATGACCGAGTGCTTATATTGAACGGTTCTTGGAATTCTTTGATACCTACGTAGGTGAGATTTTTCCATAAATTGCCATCAGGTCGTGAATTCTAGAAATCTATCACTATCATGAGAAGAGGATTCACGTGAACAATTTCGCGGAAAATTTCACAAACATGTCTTTCTATGTATTTCCAAATTATGGAATTTGGGACTCCTTACAGGTACAGGAATAAATTTATGACCCAAAATTCAGAAAATTCTACTACATATTTTATTATATGCTATATATAGTCGAGAATTCAGTAAATTAATATAGTGAATTATTTTACTCACGGTATAGGTACAATTAAACCGCAATGTAATCTGAAAAGTGAGCATTGAAAATACTAAGTGATATCCAAAGTTTAAGGTTCATTTTGGAAACCAGCACTATTAAAAAATGTGTTCTGACAAGGGCTGTATCAAATAAAATCTAATAAAATAAAATAGAAAGTGTGATGAGGTCGGAATTCCTAAATTCTTTTTATGAATGAAAAGTATAAATCCAAAGAGTAAAATTATGATGCGGAAGTCTTGTAAAGCGAATCTAATCGTACTTGATCGGAATTTTTCAAAATGTTCATATTTTGGAATTTTTGAGATCTTCTGTTTTTTCCTTAGTTGAACGGTCAATTACCTGACATGACTTAAGAAAATATTAATTTTTGGCTCAAGTATATTTTTACTATATTTGATTTAACGACTTTGAAACAAAAGAGAAAAAACCTAAGATTAATACAAATTCTTCGGTAAATTTAGTAGTGTTTACTGAATTTACGCCATCGACTTTAATATAACATTCTTTTTATTATTATCATTTACTGTACTTCTTGTTCAAGGAAGTATAAACGTGGATTTTCAGTTTTATAAAAATTATTTCATTCTATCATTTCTTGAGATAATCTTAAGACATGAACTGCAAATGCCTGCATCAGAAAGGTCTTACTAACTTGTTCGTTTTTCTGAATTTTTCTTCCAGAGGGATCATATTCTGCTCACGCCAACGCCTGAAGATGTAGTCAGCTGCATTTCGAAGGGCAAGAGTGAGGTAAGTTCACCAACTGAAATAATCTGTTTTGAGGAAATCTCGTGATATCAATTATAGTTGCACGTCATGTTGTCATTCTCAAAGAAACTGTGAATCGTACATTCGTACGTGTCGTCTATGATAGAATAATATGAGAAAATGTTCTTCTCCGCACTTTCAGCTCTTTGACTGCAGAAACCACATCCGCGTCGTTCAGCCGATGGAGAACGGCAACAGGCTCTACATCTGCGGAACTAATGCTCATAATCCCAAGGATTATGTCATATATGTGAGTAGCAATTTCCCCGGTAATCTCATTTTTGTATCAAACTTAAATCTAAATCCTGCATGAGATAAATTTTCATTTTTCGTCGAGTATTGCCGTAGGATATGAATTTCTCAGATTGGCACAACAACAGTCGACCGAACGGGCGGGGAGGCTCACGTCTTGGAAAATTGTCCCCTCGTTGCCGTTCTGTTTTATTGAGACAAGAAAAACGTGTTCGGCTTGGAGAACAGGTCCGGATTCGGGCAACCTGACCAAATCCGTCATTGAACCTTTCCCTTTGCGATTTTTACAAGCTTTCCACCCCGCCTCCTTATGTGTATATTTACAGAACGTGTACAGTGGTTGGCCCTTTTAGTTAATACTTATTTCGTACAATTTTTTTTATCCTTACAGTCGAATTTAACCCATTTACCAAGATCAGAGTACGTGCCGGGAATTGGTTTAGGAATCGCCAAATGTCCCTACGATCCACTCGATAATTCAACTGCAATTTATGTGGAGCACGGAAATCCTGGAGGTTTACCGGGACTTGTAAGTATTTAAAACATCCTTGATACCTGGACCTATAACTGAATTTAACTCAAAAAAAAAAAAAAAATTAACTCTCGAACCCTTTTCTTTCCCGCAGTACTCAGGAACCAATGCGGAATTTACAAAAGCTGATACTGTGATATTCCGGACAGATTTGTACAACATGACAGCCAAGAAGAAGGAGTATGGCTTCAAACGTACCTTAAAATACGACTCCAAGTGGCTCGATAGTAAGTAGACTTTCCCTTCATTGATACTGTAGGTACCATTCCTTGCGGCGAACACACAGTGAATTATGATGCTTATGAAGGCGAGACCCACCCGGGCTTGATACCGTGTTTATGGCGTATAAATTTAAACGTGTCAGAATATTGCCCCCAGTCAAACTTTCAATTAGATTTACACAGGGTGGTGTGTGTCTGCATCTGATAACATTAGCAGCATATTAAAGATGAAGGATGCTCCTACTGCCAACCGTTCCTTTTGTTCCCATGTATGTAATTACGTAAATTTTATCGATAACTCGAAACTTTCAATGAATCTGAGCACAAGGGTTTAAATTAGGAAAAGTTAGGAGTTTCGTATGATATTTCAATGTTTCCTTAGTCCTTTCTCCCTCAAGGGTGTTTAAGGCACACGCGCTTGAAATTCACAAAGCTGGCCTACAATTTCTTTGAAATAATCTTCAAAAATTCATATATTGATTTTTGTCAACTCAATATTTTTGAGTCTATATATAAAACGTCGCCAGACGACATATCGTCTTACTCCTCAAATAAAATGTTTTTTTTCTTTTTCTGAATTAATTTTTCTTTTGCTTTTGATGAATTTAAAGCTAAAAATTCTTTTTGAAATATAAAATTCTATAAATAAAGTTATAATAGAGCTTTTTCGAAATTCTATTTTTAGAAAATTCAAATTCAATTTTTGTTTCTGCTATTTTAGGCCAATTTGGATAAAAGTCATCTAATCGGGACTAAAAGTTTAGTATTTAATTCTCCAAGTATTAATATGTAAGGTATCTGAGAAATATGTAATTTTATAAAATGAACAAATGTTAAAGTTATATCAGGCACACAATGTGGTAAATTATTAAAATACAAACTTGAGAATGTTATTTAAGCTTGGGGAAGTGTAGTTGAAATGAAGAAATCCCTTGTTTGTAAATTGGGCGATTGTTCAAGAGGGGCAAAACGATATTACAATTTTTAACTTTCACTTCAATAAAACAAAATTTCTAAAAGCCGTCACCTACAATTATATTTACAGAGTCTGAAGTATACAATAAAACACAATTTAATTCACAATTAATAATTGAATACCCCCACAACAAGCCTCTTACGAATATTTTTCAATGGCATTGCTTAGGATAAAGCGACATAAAAGAAACTTATAACTTAACTTCCCGTATCGGCGCATACCTAAAGAAGGATGTCATGATGATTTATTTTACTTTTGACTTTAATTTTTAAATAAACAGTGCGTTGTTGTGTTGTTAAAGTACAATTCGTCAGAAGCCTAGGAAATTCCTTTTGCAATGCTACCTTATTTATTGGTGTAGGTTAAGTGTGAAGGGCGAAAAGGGGATCTTTACATTTTTTTTACCTTGGAGAAATAATGTACATGATTTTTTTTTTAGCAAATACGCCAATTTTTCGCGACATTTTCATATAAAGTAAAATTACTAGCTATTTATAGTTTCTTTCTTTTTTGCCTTTTTAATGAAGCTTGAAATTTGTATAAAACTATGTAACACTTTGTTAATTTAATAAATTAGTGTATTATAATAAAATATGTTTGATTCCAAGTTTATTAAAAAATAATCCAAAATGTTTTCGAGTGTGTAAACATTCATTACAAATGCTCTTGTAAGCAGTTTCAAAATAAATTCTTTTGTTATCGTCGTGCGAGATAATTAAGAAAGTATTATTTATATTTACACAGAATCTGATTTCATATTTTATTTTAATAAATAAGTTCTTTTCTTTAAATTAACTGAAACTTATAAAGCGGATTATTGTTTTGATGTTTTGCCAAACAGAGCAATTTAATCTGCTAATTATTCTTTCCAAGGAGTTGAAAGGATGAAATCAATTCGCTTTATTTAATAAATTTCTGAGTCATCTTGTAATAATTAAAGCAGATAGTTCCCCAGCCGAATAGGCATTACAGCGTTTATAAAAATACTTTATTTTTGGAGGCGGGCCCAGGCCGTCTTATTGGCTTTCTTCCTTCTTGGGGCTCATTACTGCCCCAGATGTTGCGTAATTAATAGTCATCTGGAATCTGGAGGAGGAATCCGAATCGCAAGACAGCATCGTAGTGTTAAGGGCATATTAAGCGACTTACCCTCCCGTCTTAGGGCCAAAAATTGAATACGAATCGGCCATAAAATTTCTCGCTTTGTGTCTTGGAAAATTAATTATGCAAATCAGACGCGGATGTTCGTCGCTTGCCGTCATATCTAAGATCTGATTTCTGATATCAAATTGAATTTTTTTTTTCTTGTCTTCTCCTTGCAGAGGCTGACTTCGTGGGGGCCTTCGACATCGGCGATTACGTGTATTTCTTCTTCCGTGAAACAGCTGTCGAGTACATAAATTGCGGGAAGGCGGTCTACTCCCGAATCGCCCGGGTCTGCAAGAAGGACACTGGGGGCAAGAACATTCTGGCCCAGAACTGGGCGACCTATTTGAAGGCGCGCCTCAATTGTAGCATATCCGGGGAATTCCCCTTCTACTTTAACGAGATCCAGTCGGTGTACCAACTGCCCACTGACAAGAGCAAGTTCTATGCCACCTTCACGACCAGCACGAACGGGCTTATCGGATCGGCCGTTTGCAGCTTCGATATAAACGAGGTCCATGCGGCGTTCTCAGGTTGGCAGCCTCGGAAATCCTTTCGCAAATTGAGTTAATTATTACATTAAATTATATTTGCAGGCAAATTCAAGGAGCAGGCGTCCTCGAACTCAGCCTGGCTGCCTGTCTTGAACTCGAAAATTCCTGAGCCGAGGCCCGGGACATGTGTCAACGACACCTCCAGTCTGCCGGATACTGTTCTCAACTTCATTAGATCCCATCCCCTGATGGATAAAGCTGTTAATCATGAACATAACAATCCTGTCTATTACAAAAGGGATTTAGTGTTTACGAAGCTAGTTGTCGACAAGTAAGTAAATATGTGCCCAGCCCGGCTGGCACGGGGGCAAATGAAAACGAACGAGATTTTCTCCACACAAATTTAGCCCTGTATTGGCTTCCTGTGTAGGTGGCTTTTCCACAAAACATTTCCATACCTACTATCGAGGCCAGACCACTGTTGTTTGAGTACACCCAGAGCAATAGGAAATTTTCATTGACCTGAAATTCGAAAGCTAATTCGTATAGCAGGAATTACAGAAAATAGTATTACCTTTAAATGACATGTATAAGATGGGATGGGCGGTGATGTAAAAATAAGTCAGGCATTATTTGGAAGTGATCAGGTCTACTTGATTAAAAGAACATTGAGGAGGACCCAAAATAAATTAGTAGTTTTCATAAATTTAATGTGAAACTCATTACGGAGTTATTTAAATGGTGTTTCAAGTATGAAATATATAACACTTTAAACCTGACCATATGACCACAGATCATTCTCTTTTATTGCGTTCTACTTTTATCAAGAAAAGTTTTCAATAGTGTTAAAAAAAATACATTTTCTTTCATATGTTGGATATTTCACTATTTGGCTTAAAACACTTCACGCGATATTGAATTTTCTTATACTTAAATGATTTTTTAGGGTTCCATACCTCAAAAAGAAAAAAGCCTTATAAAATCACTCACGCCTCTGTCCGTCTCTCACGGCTGCTTTTTTCAGAAACGCTGTGACGAGGAAACTTAAAATTTGGCATATCGTTAAATTTGTGATAGTCTAAATTAGCGAAATATTTTTATTTTATTTTTAAAAGAGTTTGAGTCGAGCCTCCCAAAAAAAATTGCTTCATGGGTCGTGTGGAGTAACGTGTGAATGGAAAAAATTCATTTATAATCGTTCGGAATTTTTTTTAAAGTTTTAATATTTATAATAAAATCAAAAAATTACAATTATGTAAAAATTGTAGTTATGATTTTTTGGGTTGAACGTAGTAATTGTAAAAAATATAAATAAAGTATAGACTTTTGAATCCAACAGGAAACTTATTCCTTTTTACAAACAAATGTAAAACTAAAAGTGGATTAAAAATTCGTTTAATAATAAAAAAAAATGTAGCAAGAAAGTATGTATAATTCTATAAATGATTCATAAAAAATAATTCTGTAGTTATTCATTAATTTGCATACTTTGCAATTTGGAATTATTTAAATTTAAGGCAAGCATGGATTGTGAAAGATACAAGTCAGATTGCCTTATATTTTTAGAGTTTGTTCGCTTGCCTTGCTGAAAATATGAGTACATCGAAGCTATTTGTTTTTTACATTAAAAAAATGTGTTTCCAAAATACATCTACCACGGGCAACACGAATATAACAATACGAGGTACGATAATTTCTTAGTGTAATAACGCGTTAAACATATTTAATACAGGCGTATATATGAATTTTGTTGAGAGACCGGGTTCAATAAAAATTTTCCTATTGCTCTAAAAGTGCCTAGATCTAGACAAGACCTGGGTCTTGTATTTTTTGTTAACATTTTACGAGAAAATAATCGAACGGCAATAATCCGCCATTGCCTTTCAATGAATATTTTGAAATCGTCGAGAATCTCACGGGAATCCGACCTCGATTCAATCCCAAATATTTACGAAGCCTGATTTTATTACACCGTTCATCCTTCCATGTGAGCAATTTTGGAGCGAATGGCTGCGCACCCTATCCGCGATTGGAGACTGCTAAAATCATGGAACGCGAAACTTTTCCGAGGTGGGTGTACATTATTGGGCCGTGCTAAATTGCGCTCTCGCGCTTTATTAGGTTAATTTCGGAAATAAGCAACACTTAAGGGGTGCGCAGAGGGTTTGGGCCATTTCGCAGAAATAAGGTATGGTTTTTTGGCGTGCGAGTAAAAGGGTTAGAACTACGAAAACTTTGTACTAGTTTACACGGCCACAGGACGTGAATTTATTCATTTAATGCCATTCTCGCCGCAGAATTAAAATCGACATCCTGAACCAGGAGTACACCGTGTACTATGTCGGCTCGAATGTTGGTCGGGTCTACAAAATCGTCCAGTACTTCAGGGACGGTGAACCGAAATCGAAATTATTGGACATTTTTGAGATAGCACCGAACGAGGCTATCCAGGTGATGGAAATAAGTCAGACACGTAAATCTCTCTACGTTGCTACCGACCATCGTATTAAGCAGATCGATCTGGCAATGTGCAACCGAAGGTACGATAGCTGCTTCAGGTGTGTTAAGGACCCCTATTGTGGATGGGATAAGGAGGCAAACACTTGCAAACCATACGAGTTAGGCCTATTGCAGGTAATACCGATGTCGGCCCAGGTGTATTTATGGAATGCATCGGTCAATCGTGTCAAATGTATCATTCTAGGATGTCGGCAACGAGACCAGCAACATCTGCGACTCGAGTGTTCTCAAAAAGAAAATTGTGGTCACTTATGGTCAGAGTGTCCACCTCGGCTGCTTTGTAAAGATCCCAGAAGTGCTCAAAAATGAACAAGTGACGTGGTACCATCATTCGAAGGATAAAGGAAGGTAGGTGTTTTTTTTTATTTTGGTTTAAAGAGTATTTTTTTGAAATAAGGTTATTAATATATGCACGATATTTCTACTATAGTCTATTTCGGTAAATGAATTTGGTGTGTCGATTTTTGGGCTGCTTAAAAAATTACAGAAAAATTTGCCTTTAAATTATTACCAAAAATAAAAAACGTATACAGCCTTGAATATGATACTATAAGAAATTTTTGGCGTATAATGTGTGTGCTTTCGAAATTCTTTCTAAATAAGGACCTCTCTTGTAGACAATTTTATCTTTAAACAATTATAGGATAAATATCGACAGATTTGTACCTATGTTATAAATGCTACAACTCAAAATAAGCAACAAGGAATTCCTTGTTACAATTAGAAGAATAGCTTTCAGCTATCAATTAATATCCCTTCCACATAAGGTGGTCTGGGTCTGATAAGAGGGACTTGAGAGCATTAGCCCGCACTTAATCTGTCGATATCATGCAAATGTACATGGCCATTGTCTTTCATAGATTTCTTGAGGGGATGGATCACAAAAGATACGAATCTTTATCATAAGGTTGAATATGCTATTTATAATATGTATTGATTTTGGACTTAGGTACTTGTTTATCTTAGAGTGGACAATAGTTGGACTTATTATTTAAAACAGGGATTTTAAATGAACAGTGAATGATATTAGATTTAAAGAAATTATGCTGACTTGATTAAGCAATTACTAAAATAAAATATTTCGTGAATTACTTACTTTAATTTTTAATTTTGTGTATAACCCGAACTTCTAATTCATAAAATTGAAGGTTGAATTCTTATTTCGGCATATTTGGGTTAATTGAGCTTAAAAAGTTCACGAGAATTTTCAATGAGATTGACTAAAGATATTTAAATTGAAAAGTTTGAATATAATTTCTTGCAGGTACGAGATCAAATACAGTCCTACAAAGTACATTGAGACGACAGAACGGGGACTGGTCGTGATTTCTGTTAACGAAGCTGATGGAGGGCGATACGATTGTCATCTAGGTGGATCACTGCTCTGCAGCTACAATATAACAGTCGATTCCCACCGGTAAGGAGTCGCTGTGCGCAACAAGCCGTCCACACTCAAAAACTACAAAAAAAAAAAAAAACGTTGTAATTAATGATAAAACTTTTAATTGTAGGTGCACGCCACCGAACAAGAGCAATGACTACCAGAAGATATACTCGGACTGGTGTCACGAGTTCGAGAAATATAAAACTGCCATGAAGTCCTGGGAAAGGAAACAAGCGGTAAGTCACAATCATTTCTTATTAATCCATCTGATAGACTAGAATAAGTAGTAAGCCCTTGCGAAGGATACCTCTTCTTCTCTAATAAATTATCCAAGGGTGACAAAGGGCGTACTTGGTTATGTGTGCGTTCCTAATTACTTGCCATTTCCTCTGTTTTCAAAATGGGAACCTAATTGTGTTTCGAGAAACTGACAGCAATTGTCAGGCATTTCAAATTCCCAGGAATTCTACACTTGTCAGCCTTTAATTCAATATTCAATGATGGTTCGATGACGCTAATGGCTAAACTGAAATAGGCTGTATAAAGGGAAATTAATCGATCCTTTAAAATTAGGACATGGGTGACACATCTTATTTTTATCTAAAATTAAGTGACGACAATCCAGCTACCAATTAGAAACATATATACCCATAGCTGGCAATCATTATCAATAACATCTATCAATTATTATTTCATTTGTGTGTAATTAATAAATAATAAATGAATAACACCTTCGGATAGCATTTTTATATTAAATTTTATTTTACAATGGATAATTTGCAACTTCTTTAGAAAAACTAATTCAAATTTTATTTCAGCAATGTTCCTCAAGACAAAATTATAGCAATCAACATCCCAACGAAGTGTTCCACTGAAACTATAAAAATGCTCATAAATAGGCCGATTTAATAATAAACGTCCATTAAGCTTCCTCCAAGTCAGTCAGTAAGGATCTACAAAGTTTATTAAACACAAATTAAACAAAAATGAAAATAAAGAAACGAAAGATTTCATATCGTCAAAAACTTTGCATATAAACAAAACAAAAAAACAAAAATTCTAAGTAAATAGCAAAATAATTATATATAAATAAATATATATATATATATATAAAGATGAAAAGCAGAGAGACGAATTAGCATCAGGATTGGCAATGAACTGATAGTCTAAGATCGTTTTATCACTAGTATTATATCACTCTTGAACCATCAGGAGCATTATCACGATCATGATCATCTCCATTTAACATAAAAGGAAAAGAAATTTTTAAAGCGCTTTTACTTCAATTTTCATAACAAACAAACAAACAAAAAAAGAAATAGTGAAAGTGAAAAAGGAAAATTTTTAACTAAGAGAATTATGTCAAAAGGGTACAGCTGAGGGGTCTGAAGCCTAAGTTCTCAAATAAGTTAATTTATCACTTAAGGAATGTAATCAAGCAATGTGATGTTAAGTTTTGATAAATTTATTTATCTAGGGTTAATTAAAAATTTTTTAACTTAGACTCGGTTCACCTCATTTAATGATAGTTTTCCTGTTAAACTGTAATAAGACCAACTCACTTTAGGGTTTAATTATTTGTCCTACTGTCCTTTTTATTAATACTTTTTAATTATGTATTTTTTTTAAATATATCTAGATAAAAAATATTCACAAGATATTCGTTTTATTAATCCTTTCGTTCCAATTTGAGAAGGTTTTCGTAATTGTTCAATTCTATAGAAAATTCAAAACTACTTTCTGCGATAACATCGGTAAGTATTTGGTTACATCAACGGAAAGAAATAGTGGCGTAATTAGTGAAAAAGTGAGGTTTGCTAATTAAAACAAATCTACCGAAAAAAAGGATGGGCGTAGACTCCCTTAAGGTAAGAAAGAAACTACTTATGAGATTCAATATACAAGAATTAGAAAGAATTATCTATTTCTATTTCTTTTTCTATTTTATTAACAAACAAAAAACAAGTTGTACACTCTCCAGTCTATAAAATAACTTTTTTGTTTTTAACAAGACGTGATCTAAACAAGTGCTGAGATAAAATCATATGGTAATGGATATGGTCTGTAATGTATTATTTCCGAAATAAATTTATTGTATATTTGTGATTTTGCGTCTTTAGTATTATTAACTCTGACATTTTGACATTCTCCTAAATTTAACTAAACATTTAAAAAAATTGAACAAGTCTAAAATATGCAACACTCAATTAGCTTAAATTAAATTGACGGACAAGGAGAAAGATAATGAATTTTTAACAAAATTCATTATCCAGACATCCAATGGGAACAGATAATGACATCCAGTGCTTGAATCTACCGTCGTTCAACAATCTGCCCTGTCTGTCTAATTGTTGCAGAGTTCGGTTTACAGTCTTGATATGTCAGTAAATAATAATGAGCATTAAGAATGACAGCAGTTTTCTGACAAAGCCACAAACTATAGTGTACAATTTGCGTCAGAAGTGAGTAGTTGCTTTCGATACGTTACTGCCTTTCCAGTCGGGGGGAGCACCGCGCGAAACTCCTTGTAAAATCGCTCCAAACGAAGTCGAGTTGAATTGTTAGCGTAACTGATTGAAGGATTGAAAAACACGTCCTCCATAATTTATCTTTTGCCGTAGATAAATTGCTATTGCTGTTCACGTCCTATACCTTTTATCCTGTTATGAAACCCAGGTTCGGTAGAATGTTCCCGTCCGTCGTTCGGAGGCTTGAATTAAACATTTGTTTTCCCGCTTTCAATTTACTCGAGCAATCTATCGTAGCTGGGAATTTTTGATTTATTTGCAAGAGCAAGCGTTAGAATTAGGAAAATTGTGGTGCATCGGTTCTATCGGAATAAATCCACTTTTGCTGTCGTAGTGCTAGATGAAGATACCCAAACAATCAATAGAAATTATTTAAAACAGAATCTAAACCATCGCGAGAAATAGGCGATCACTGACAAGGGAGATGTTTATCTTATAACATAAATTGCAGTTTAAAAAATCAGCTCTATCGCATTTTACGTTCAAATAAATTTGTTATGTATGCAACAAAAAATTCACTAGTATTTTATATACGTCCAAATCGTATGGGGTGCTTATGTCGATGAATCAGCAATGCTTGATATTTTCATATATTGCTTTTAGGAAAACAAATTTTTTCGATAAATATTTGCTTTGCAATAAGTTCAAATTTTAAATAGTTTAGTTGGAAATAAATAATTTAGGGAGCATTTTTTGTTGTATTAATTTCTCGACCACTTCGACTTGATTTCAATATCCTAATTATTCAAACAAATTCGTTTAGGGTAATATTCCAATTGATGGAACCCTATAGAAATTTTAAAAAAATTTATTTTCTCATTTTATCACACTTTGAAATTTAAAAATGTTTTTACTCACTTAAAACAATTAAAGATTTAGAGTAAACAAACATAAATCCCTAAATTCTTTTAAAAGTGAAATGATAAAATAATACTTATTAATATTTAAAAACAATTAATTAAGATAAAAAATTTGGTTCTTTTTTTATTTTCAGAATTGTGTAGCACGTAGTGATCCCATTTCTATTAGATTATTAATTTGAAGACTAAATATAAAAGTAATTATAGTATTTTCGCAGAATCTTAGAGGAACAAAACCCTTTAAAATTATGCAGAGTCGAATTTCGAATTATATGCCTATTTTTTAAATTACAAACATACATTTTGGTTTTTCAATCTCTTTATCTAGGGAAAAATGGAACTTGATGCATTGAAAAATGCCTATATTTATTCAAAAGTGTTGCTAATAAATTAGAACAATACTGAAATAACTTTACAAAAGCAGGTAAGAGATTGTATCAGTGTTTCTAAATGTTCTTGTTACCATGTGGAGCTACTAAACCAAAATGGCGCGATTTATTTATTTTGTACCATTTTTCCTTCTCCTTAAGAAAATTGCTAAATTTTATGGGCGTTCGACATGGAACACAGTCCAAGGAAGTGTTCGGCATATTGCAGGACATGCTGTACCTTTGTTCGCCTTCTCATCAACCTGATGGGATTATAAAAGAATTAAATTGGGCGTTTAAACTTTATTGGACTTTCTGAATTTCTCGAGAACAATCAATGGCGACAATAAAACGCTACATTTACGTCGACGTTTTACCTAATAAAAGTCCTTTCGAAGAAAGAACTAGAGCCAGCATGGCTTCTGCAGGATACCATCCACCATCGACCACCACCTTGCTCTTCGACTGTTCCTTCTAAGTACAGCGCGGAATGAGTAGTTGCCAAGCTATTTGTCATCGCTTATTGGAAATTTCATTTACCCATCGATTCCCGGGCACCGGGTCGGGCAGTCCGGGGTGCAGTAAAGGGCTCCATCATTCGATCCGGGTCGCTTTTCTCGGAAAATAAATGATGTAATGCAATTAGTTTTTCTGTAGACTCAACAGTTTTGATATTATTTGAAGGTCCGGGCGGCGGACAGGACCGGGACGGGTTTAACCCGGCGAACGAGGGCGGTCGTAATTTTATAGCCGTGTTTAACTGCTTTGTACTTCGATAATATTTCCTGTGTCTTATAAAAGGCTCTGTGGACATGATGAGTTATGTTCTCGCATTAAACTGGATAATGATTGCCCATTACGGTCTAGACTTTGAACCTTAATTTTATTTATCAGCCTGAATGGGCATTATTCTGCGGTTTTGATCTTGGGCTTTATCGTCAAGATTAAGTGTTCGACAGACAGCCCTCTAGTCCTTTTGATTAAATACAGATATTAGTCTTCATCGCCGGCGTTAGACAACATAAGCCGGCTATTAGCATTTTGTAATGATTGCTATTATAACAACAACAAGTTTTAATTTCATTGATCTTTACAAATTAGTCACAATCATTACACAATTTCTTTATCTTAAAATACCAAACTTTATTTTCTGTTCCATTACAATTTATTTGTTTACTTGTTTACACCCAAACCATATTTTTGTTTGCTATAATTATTAACTTCAAATTTTATTTTTTAAAAGCTAAACTCAATTTAAACTTTACAAATTGATTTTAATTTAAAAAAAAGAGTAATATACTCACCAAATCTGTCAACCAAAATTGAAAATATGTGCGATCTTTTGGGCTCTTGTATTCTTATTAACAACAGAAAAGTCTGTGCCAGGAACTTTTATTATTAGAAATAAAAAATTAAAAAAAAAAACACATAAGAACATATAATGTCTGTTGTTTTTATTAAAGTATATTAGGTAATTGCATACAAATGTGAAAAAAGTCATAAATAAAATACGGAATTCCCAAGAAGACGTAGATAAAATAATAAGTAATATTTCAGGTTTAATACTTGTATCAGTTAAATGATAATTTTCAATTACTCTTTAAAAACATGACTTTTTGGAATATTAAATTGTATATAATTTCCATTGGGGCTTTAGAATATTCGAAAAATACAAACAATTCAGTGTAGAACAAAGTGGCGACCATGACCGAAGTATAAAATAACCATTAAAAGAATGCTTTGAAATTTTTATTGCTAGCAATAACGAATTGTGCAATTTGCTGTTAAGATGTATCCTCGTTGCGAACAACTCCAATGGTGCCGCGAAAATTTATAGAATCCGTAAATAATGTTAAATCAGCAAAAACGAGTTCATGACACGCAGTGAGATTTCACAAAAGCCCCATATCGTTCCACACACGTAATTAGCACTTAACGAGACGACCTCATAAATATGCACTCGTCTATTGAACCATGTCAATAGGCTAAATGGGAAATATTAATTTTACGCTTTGTGTATATGACAATTTAATGGCACCGGTAATCTACACCGAAAAAATGGTACTTTTTCCGAATCTACCTGCAGACATGCCGGCGGTTGCAGGTGTTTACCGCCTATACACATACACGTAATTGTTATTCTCTCATTAAGGATTAATGAAACCTTGATGAAATCCTGAAAATCAGCAGAATTTTAAAATGCGGCTTAATTTCAGACTTTCTGTCGTCAGTCCCTATTATGCAAATTGCCAAATTTAAAGCTGTTACAATATCGAACACAATGGTCCAGTATTTTCCTCTGTTTTATTGCTTTATTTACTTTTTATTAATAGTCATTTAATTTTATTTTCAGAACGAAAACTTTCACTTAGCCGCTTGACGAATTGAAAATTGATATAATCGAAAATTCTTGTTGAAGTTGCTTTTATTGGTTAATACACCTTTTGTAAGAAATTTGAGCCTAGCATAAAGAGGTAAACAATATTAAAATTGATGTTTAGCCTCCGTGGTTTTCTGATGTAACAAAGTCGAAAAGTTTGTGATGAACAAGGGTGATTAAAGAAAGCAAGTATCCGTTTAAAATCAATTTTCCCTGCTGCAAGAAATACCATAATTGATAAGATAATAGAAGGTTTAGATTTGTCTTATATTAGTTTCAAATAAAAGCTAATTTAAGTCGCATAAAAATATATAATTAACACCAATTATAATTCTTATTCATATGTACACTTTCTTCACAATATTTCCAAAGACGTTATTCGGTACTATCTCAAAAAATGTCACTCAAAGAAATTTGGAAAAATAAAAAATATTGGTAATAAGGTGTAGATTGAAGGAATATTATCAACTTTTCATTGTATAACGTTTCCGGTACATAAAAATCAACAAACTCTATTTAGTGATTTGAATTGATTTGATTGATAGTGTAGATCACCTTGTTTTATAGATGAAAAGTATAAATTCCCTATACGGAACACTTCTCTCATGAGCTCAACTCGTATTTGATGTATTTTGAGTTTTACTTTTGAATTTTTTATGTAGTAATAATTTCAACAAACACCAATGAATTTATTTCAAATAATTTTTTCTATGAATTCCTTTATATCAAATTTTAAGCGAATTTGTATTAACTTGATATTTTTAATGAGCAAAATTTGTTTGTGGATTTTTAAACAAAACAATGAACTATTTTGATAAGTTTACTACTTGGTAAATTTAATTTTATTGAACACATAAAGGCCAAGATAAAATGAAAATAAAAATTTGTGAATTACGATTTCTTAAAGACAATGCAAATAAAAATCGATTTTTTATTGTTTTTAGCGAATTCTTCAGACGTTCCATTCATAGTTCTTAATTTCTCATACTTTTGAATTTTTCGCAAAAATGTATTAGAGATACTTTTTAATGATCCATTTTTACAATGAAAGTTTATTCAGAGAAATATTGACAATATGATCCAGAAAATTGTAAAAATAACGTACAAAAATTGTAATAAATCCGGCAACTGTGTAAAACAAATAAGTGTAATGAAAAGATTACTTTTATTGTTTGTAATTAACACCCCAAAAAGCTGGAAAATATTAACAACAAGTAAATTGATCATCGATGCAGAAAATGAGGTGTAAATTGAAATCGGCAGCAACAAAATCAATCACGCGGTTAATAAAATATTAGCTCACACGCATGACACCGCGATATTAATCACAAAATGTTCGCATTAATCACGGCACCTGAAAGCACATCGAAATTCACACGGAGGAAAGCTTTCATCTTATTGAAAAATTGTGTAATTTCGTCGCGGGAGCTCCTGATGATGAAATCCGCAAATTGCTTACAAAGAGTGTAAAATTCAGTTAAGGTATCAACTCTGTAAGGAACGAAAAGGGAGAAGAACTAGCCCGCTGCCTGTGGCGGATGACAAAGATGAAGAAAATCCATAAAAATTAATCTGTAGAAAATTCCAGTGCAAATTATTCCTTTATTCTACCATCAGGCGCAAATAAGACTCATTTTCGGGACTTTATAACCTCAGAAATATTCATTTTAATTTTCTAGCTGGATGACTGTAAAATTAACCTATTGTGTTAGACGGGGCCAACGACAGAGACTGTGGGCACCCCGCTAGAGGGAGGACACGCTCAATGAAGGTATATAGCGCCCCCTAGACCGAAATTATTTGCTGAAGACCCGCCTCACCAAGCGAATTTTCTTGGTTGGACGCCTTCGCCGCAAAAACGAATCCCATCAGATGAAGACGAGGCATTAAAAGTCTCATATTTAATAAAGTTAGATTAAATCTTGGTCCTTTAGCGCGACCGTTCAAGGAGAAAACAACGCATTCCCCCATTTATTTAATTGAGTAATGTGTAGAATCCCCTTATCGCCGTTAATTGTCTCCGAAGACAAGACCTCACTGATTAAAATTAATTGTATAGACTGTTTTCTTTGTCCGACCACTTAATAATGTTATCCATTTCCGTGAATTGGAATAGGTAGCCAAGATTTGCTATTAAAATGATTCCAGTTACTCGAAAAATTGGACTTCCAACAATACACTGGCTGAAGAATAAAATGAAAGAGACTCCAATTTGACAAAGTTCTAATCAAAACAGGTAAAGTTAAGATAGAAGACACCACTTTAAAATGTACACTGTACAAGTGTGTACGTATGTTTTTAATAATTTTATATTACACGCAAAATATTTTCAAAATTAGAAATAAAATATCTCCATACTGATAAAATAAAATATGTAAAGCAGTTTTACTATGCAGAGAGCATTGTTTTCGGAAATTTCTCGTAGTTAGTATGTCTTTAATGATATAGACAACTCTTAGGTATTTAGGAGACTATAAAACAATTAAAATCTGTGAAGTATTTATATAATTTTTATGTCGTACCCGAAAATGTTCATTTTAGTTTAAAAACTGAATAATCAAAAACATCAATCAAGAACAGTTTTCATTGGAATACCGACATAAAGTTTTAACAAAAAATTACACCAAAGAGCAAGGTAAAAATTAAAAATAGAACTTTTTTAAAAAATTTATGTAACAAAAGGGAACGTAGTTTTCATTATAAAACATTCAAATTTCCCAGACATTAATTTATTTATTTAAAAGAAAATATAGACTTCTCAGAAAATTCTCTAAAATTTAATTTTTTCAGCCTCATGTAATGTACTTACGCTGGGAAATGTTGTCGACTAGCATTATCAAGCGTTATCCTATTACCAGAAGACATCAGTGACTAAATTTCTAGGTATCCTCATAATGCTCGTGAGAAAGTGTTCTTTTTTGTTTCTTTTTTAAGATAAATTTGATCTTTAACCTCTGATAATAGCACTTTGAAGTGTTTCCTCACCTTTTCACCATGAGGAATGATTTTAATTAATTCAAGTAGAAGCATTTACTGGCCCAGGAACCCAACGATACTCCACGACCTTTGGGCGGTGCCGAGTAATTTAAATCATTCCACCTTACTGTGTTTATTTAGTTTCTTCTTCACAACTTTGAAGGTGTTTTGTCATTACCCTAGTGTGCAGGGGGTTTTACTGGCTCTGACAATAAAACGTTTTCTTCGAGATTGCCTTAATGGCGGATCGTTTATCTTGAGGCTATTGTATACGTTATTGAACTGATAACATCAGCTCTGCAAACAATTTGCACGACACTTGGAATTAATTCAGTTGTGATACAGCCTGTGATTAAGTAAACTTCTATCATTACTTACTTTCGTAAATTCAAACCCCAACCAACCTCCTCAGTTAATGGAATCCATCTTAATAACACCTCAAAAAGACAATGGCTTTTCTAAGATGCATCCGTGATCATTACGATTTACGATATCACACTGCATCTTCAGCTATCGAAACATTCATTCTAGAAAGAAATTAAGTGTGACTAAACGGTTTAGTTAAGTGTCTACATATAAATTAAACTACAAGCAATACAAAGAATTTCTTAAAAAATAGGTTAAAATTAAAATTCCCATTGACATTTTTTTAGAATAAATGAATTAAAATATTAGACTTTATTAGATAAATGAATTAAAATATTAAACACAAAAATTAAAGTCACTACTGCTTACATTTAAAACAACACTTGAATGTTGCAAAAATAACACTATTTATTTGATATTTTAAAAGTATATGAAAAGATTTCATACATTAAAGAATGGAATGGCAGTTTTTAGGAAAGGGAAGGTATTTTTACCTTTTAAAAAGCAATTTTTCAGATGTGCTCAAGTGTATATAGAAACGTTAACATTTATTTTATATATTAAAAGAAAAATATTATCGGAAAAAATTTATTTACAAGAAAAATACGTGTCAATCCTAAAAGTCTGAACATCTCTTGAATACACACCCATACACTTGTAACCTTTTTAATTTTGAAAATACTTTCAAATTTGTACATGCAAAATTAATTTCAGTTTTAAATAATCAATTTTTTAATAAATACAAATTTAGTATTTAAACGCGCAATAGGTTTTATGTCATTTATAATTTATTTCCTTATAAAGTGTGCTGCGAACTGGCAAAATTATTTTTTTAATTTCTTTGATTTATTTTTTTACTTTAACTTTTAAATAATTACTTCAAGATTATTATGAATAAACCCCTATAAATCGACATAAGCAAAAAGAAAAATTTATTATTAATTAATATTTAAATAACAAAAGTGTTGGCAACTAATTCGTTGAAATAGTAAGTGTCAAGATTTTATAGTATAAAAATCGGGTCCAAAACTTAATCAAATTTATTGCTATGCAGAAATATTTATTATAGATGCATTTCCATTCAGATTATTGAATATAGTGCGTGATTTTTGAATTTAATACTATCAAAAATTCTATTAGTGTTAAAGCCTTAAGGAATTCAAGTGTGCCTTATATCACGTATGCGTGTACATTTCTTTTCGTCAAGGGCATTTTTTATGGTGAAAAAAGTCAGACTGATATTTTTCAATTAAACCCATCGAGTTGCTGCTCTCAACTTAATATTTACGAAATAAGGATCAAAAACGACCGAGCGCATTGTTACACGACAAAACAAATTACAGACTCAATTCTCCGCGCACAGACCCATAAAAAAGAAAACGATAAAAAATTAAATTGTTCATGCCGTACGCGATGGCCGCCTATAGGATTTAGGAAACGGCAGAGTTACTCAGATGCAGTCATAAAAGTACACTTCCAACATTTTTCACCTTAAAATTTTAGAAGGCTTTCCACTTTTGGGCGGCTACATATCCCCCGAAAAAAAATAAACCCAGGACTCCTAGTGCTGGGAATATGAAGTTTATAGCACTCCTGTTGCTCTAGACTCACAAAGTACTTTTATGTTTCACTCTCGCTCCTGTACATATGCCTGTTTGGACAATAAATTTCGACGAAGCCCGGCAGAGAATGGAGTTTGGAGTCTGGTGCCATATTGTCAGGTCGCTCTCACCTAAAATCTAATGACAAATGTTGGCGGCGGGTCTATTCCCGGTTCCCGTGCACCCGGGAATGGGGAATGTCGTGTAGTCGTCGTCTTCGGCGGGATTTGAACAGCGCTCTTCATCGTGCACTACCTGATTTTATTATCAGCAACCGACTGAGATACACCCGGGGACGCACAGGGGGAAGAATCTTATGGGATACTTGGGAATTTTAAGAAATGTAAATATGGCACCCGCACGGCTTACGGCGCTCGGACGTGAAGGGATTTCGTAAAATGTTCGTAAAGCCACTCTTAGAAAATTTGAACATAAAAAATTTATCGATCCCCTAATGGAGGTTATTGGCTGTGCGCCCTGTGGACAAATATGTAAAGACGCCTGAAGACCCTGTACATAGAACAGGGTGCCGAGTAAACGTTCCCTCAGGTAAGTCTTACTGGGTCTTCACGCACCCAGTGACATACACACGGGAGTTGATCCCCACGACAGGTAAATGTTTAATACAGGTAAATAGCTTTTAGCAATGGTAAACTTTGAGGCGTTTATCCAGGTTTAAGGGATTTAATTATTTATTGTCTGTGAAAGTTTCACAGAGAGCGGGCTCTGTCTTCAAATAATAGACTCCTCCTTGCCCCAGACAGCACAATGGATTACTTATTTATAAGAGGAACTAGGAAACTAGTCTGCCCTTTGACTGAAATTTGGAGAATATCCTTAGCTGGCTTGAGTTTCTCAGCCTGTACTGCCTGCCATAATGTTGCCTGATCTGGATGACCTATACCAGAATCCGGGGAACGGGGAGCCAGATCTTTTTCACTGTGTAAATAATTTTCAATGTAGGAAGTAAATGGCAGAGGTCAATTGCTTCCTTCTGAATATTTATTTAAATAAATTCTATGATGGGAAGTCACGTCGAGCACCAGTCCGGTGTTCTTTTCAGCGCTTTTACATTGTTAAAATAAAGAAAATGCGGGCAGAATGATGGCCGGCAGGAGGATGGTGAACCACGAAAATAAAAAATGGAAAATAAGTTTTCCCTTGAATATGAACTTAACGAGAAAATTGTTTCTCCGGGGTGATCAAATTTAAAACCCTTTTTGACTTTAGACAAAGACAAATTTAACAGTAGAACGAGAATTTCTACATTAAGAAATTCATTCAATTTACTTGAGTGGAAATGTACCTTCTAGCGTTTTGTTATGTGTTAAGGTAACAATGACTGTCTCTTTAGAATGCTGACTTTTATATTTTCAATATACGTGAATATAAGTAAACTGAGAAGTCATTTTAACAGGCAGATGTATTATTTACTTTAGTGGATTATATTGCAAACATTGCACAGGATTTATTGATTTTTCTGTTTATTACTATGACTGTGAATTCGACTTTTTTTATGGTGTCATCTTTTCTGCATATTTATCTACTATTTGAACATTCAACATGGAAACCGCTGAAAATATTATCCTAACATTTTTGACATACACACATAAACTATATTTAATTTGCGTATTAGAGAGCTAACAGTCTAACAGACTTTAGTTTGGATATCGGAAAAGAGGGAATTTATAAACTTATAAATTCTTTTTAATTTCATCTATAACTTCTTATTCCTAAAGCAGTTAAAATGTTACTTTCCAGTAAGTGTTAATAATATTCGCATATAAATTTTATATTTAATAACAATAAGCAATTAATAAGACAAATTTGATAAACAATTGATTTGAAAACCAATTATAATAAACATTACAAAAAAAAGACCCCTCGTTTTTCGCGCATAACCTTCTAATTCACTGAGTTTGAAGGCTGGACAAAACTGACCAATACCTTTTAAAACCCTGACTAGTCAATGTTTCTACACCAGAAAAACATTCAACCTTAATCAAGAATGTGCAATTACTTGGTTAAAAATCTTTTGTGTCACTTGGACCTAATTTTATTTCAATTTTGTTCAGTTGAGAGTATGACATGACAGAAAAACTCGAAAATTTGCCGAACCCTTGCCCATTTTAAGGTTCACTGTATTCACGTCCATTTTTGTATGCATAACCCATTCGGTATTAGATAGACCAGAGGTATGCAAAAGATAGCGAAAGAGCCCAGGGAAGCGGATAATTAAATTTTCCCTCCTACGTGCACCGAGCCTGGTATGTATTTAGGGAAGGGTTATTCAATGCGGACTAGGGGAAAAAAGTCTTCTTTTAGAACTGAACCATATCACCACTTTGGGGATAACAAGAAGTGCGAGGGCTTGCAAATTTGGTCCCTGCCTAAAAAGGTGATTATTCATTCCCCCGGCTGCCGGGACTGGCTCCCAGATCCTAGCTACTGTTTCCTGGCTACCAACTGTTTTATGAGGAAGGTTTTGGGCCTTCAAATCATCCGGCGGTAAGCCGCTGTTACCCCGATGACTCCAGACGCACTACAATGAACCATCCGACGTTGTAGGCATAACTTCTTTAACTTAACTTGAAGTTACCGCTTAGACGTAATCATGTCTCGACACACAAAGGTACATGTAAACGACAGGCACATTTTGCTCCTAACGTAATTAGAAGTTTCTAACCCAAGCCGAGAATAAACGCAAATAAGATTACGACTTTGTCTTCTAGAATTAAAAGCTCGACACGAATAATCGCATATGATCCGAAAATTATGAAGGGTTAGTCATGAGGAAAATGAATTGTAAATATTTTCATAAACTTCTCGCAACTTTCTGGCATGTTTAAAACCACGTTATTTAATCTTTTTCACTTTTACATGCAGCATTGAAATTGGTATAGCAAAATTGTGTTCTCTTTTACAAAATTTTTATATGCTAGTTTATTTCAAAGTGTATTTTTATTACTATAAACATCACTGGGAATAGAAAACAGCAAATTCTAAACACTACGCTAAATAAATTTTCGGTTTTTTCAAAGAAACTCGCTATATATGCCCTCAGATACGCGTATTTATAGAAGATAATATTAGTAGATATTTCCAAGATGTTGCATTTTGTGTGTCAAAATCAAATCTGTAAAAACAAAATTTAATAGTACACTCTCTTCAAAACAATTGCAAACTTGAAAAAGAAACATTAAAATCAGTATTAAAATACTAATAAGAAATATTTTATCATATAAATCTAACTAAATAATTTTTAATAAAGCATTCCTTAAGACACTTTCCATTAAAAAATATTTCTTCGAAATTGGATAGAAAAGTTCGTCATTTAGCATCAGTTTAAGTACGAATTATTGATTTGTGAAAACCGAACACCTCATTGCTCTTTGCATCTGTGTCCAGCTGAAGATGGAAAGATCGCATAGTAGTTAAGTAATCCCAATGAGATTTCTCAGTAGGAATGCAATTTATAGAAGAGGTGGATGTACTCAAGAGAGCAGTTCCATGTCAATTTAACAACAATTCCTCCAAGGACTGAATATTTTAAAGCGCAAGTACCTTCAGAATAATGGTGTCGATATATATCATTAATTGATTTCACACTGAATAGGAATGTCCGAATAACTCTGAAATACGTTCCAGCAAAGTGGAACAAGTAGAAAATAATTCGTTTGAAATGAGGAAATATTTCTTGTATGCAAAAATTGATTTTCGTATTCCTCTGTTCAAAAATTTTCTATCTCTCAGCCTGTAAATTAACTTTTTTAATTTTTATTTAGTACTACAATGCGAAAGTTTTCTTATATATTTGTATTTACATGTTTATATGCCTGTTGTATTATGTATTTGCTTCTGTGTTTATGTTTGTTCTTATATTTCTTTGTATGTATGTTTTCGTGTATGTTGTGTTACTCAATAACCTTTCAACTAAAATAATAATACAGACTAAGAAAAGTATTGAGCTAACCGTTGAAAAGGCATTCATTCCGTTTAAGGCACATTAACATAAGAAAAAGAAAAGCCTTTACGAGCACTACAGGACCACAAAAATCCACAATGTTTTTACAGTAGAACGTAATTTTCCCCTAACTAAAATGAGTATCCCTTTTAATGCATTTTTTATTAAAAAAGCAAATGCATAAGTAAGTACAAACGCCCTTTTCCAAAATGAAATATCGCATCTTTTAAAGCAATATTTGTGCCTCCATAATTTATCTAGAAATGGAATAACATTCATAGGCTAAGTAAAATAACGAGGACATCAATAATAAAGTTCGCTGGTGTCCCGGTCGGTGCCAATTCAGATGCAATATCGTCAACGTGGGCGGTGACAAGTCAAACAACGAGAAGGCTCAAGAAGAGCCATATGGAAAGGAAAAAAAAAAAAAAAACTTAGGCGAGGCAATAAATTGGGGTTGTTGATGTTCCGAATCAGTGAATCCTGTGATTTCAATCTACGCATGATTTGACAATTGAATCTGATACCATGTGTTTCTGGCAAATTGATACCATTTCATCTAGAAAAAGGGGGACACTGAGCCAAGAACTATTATCGAAAGTCCTTTATTGCTGGGAGTAAATAAATGACTTCTTTTGACTTCCCCCGGTCGGCGCGGCGCTTCATATCTTCCTACTAAATCGTTGTGACTCTGCAAAACAACTCATATCAGTGACTCACATGTGGGCGTTTACGCAGTGTCTTGGAACGCCTCCTGTGGGGGCCACCATTTCTCAAGAAATAACTTAGTAAGAACGTATCAAAGCAGAAAACTCGAAGAGATGTTGGATATACAGTTATTTTATTTTATTATATTGCCTTTATGACTAGGAGGTGTTGTATAATATACATATGTACATCGCAAGAGCATATTTTAAAAACCACTAGCGATCGATTGTTGCTTCGCTCGTTGTACTAACAATAAACTGATGAAATTCGCTCTACCCATATTTTGACTATATGACTTTTGGGAGGTACAGACTCTACAACTTTTCATTTATTTCTCCATTGCCGGATGTACCAAGATACATACCCTAGTTTACTAATTCAAACAAAATTTAAGGTCAAATGAACTCACAACTTGATAAACTAAAATACAAGCTAAATGAACTAGTTCAACATATCTGTCCACCTATCGAAGGTAGAAATATACCTGGAGAGAATCTTTATGACAATAGTGTTCTCGGCTCAAATCAGTTAGAACCAATCACTTGCTAAAAAACAACTACACTATTTGGCCTGATGTGTATCTTCTAAGAAACACTGTCTTATAATAATATAACCAGATTGATAAAAGTATACTATACTTGCAGTCCCAATTTAGCTCTGTAACAGAATAGATCCTATACTTTTAGTAACTACAAGTTGGATTACTTGAGCGCAGTATACTCACAGATATGCGAGAAATTTATTTAGTTCTGGCCGAATCTTTCCCTGCTTATTGGAATTTTTGCTCGTGTAAACCTTGATGTTTGATAAAGCTAAAACTTTTTGAAATCGCCTCAGATGCAAAACGACCACCTCTGCAAAATGCCAGAACAGTGGTCAGATACAACTGCCAAGGGAAAATTTTTTTGTGCGACCAGAGAACCTCGTTACCAATCGAGAACAGAAATTTTGGCAAAACTGGACATAGCAGCGAAAGGCTTGCTGGTTTTGCCGGGTCCTGCCGCAAAAAGCGGATAAAAAATATAATAAATTCCTAACCTTGATGTGGAGAAGATTTGATAGTGTGGGCAACTGAGTAAAAGGCTTAAAACCGTAAATCACTAGAGCTTAGCACAAAACTGACCCGCCTGAAAATTTATATCGCCGCATACTTTTGGCTCCATATACGCCATAACGAACCCTGTTCTCGGTTCCTCCTGGATTCCCGGGTGCAGGAAACGGATCCAGAAGAGTCAGAGGATGTGGATCGCTACGAGTAATTGTGTGTAAGTTAGAAATTCCTTGAACGTTTGCTAATTTTGCAAAGCGAACATAGAGGAATTCTGGCTGTCTGACGGGAACTTTCACTTTTACTCCTGTTCGGATGTTTACAGAATTACAGGATAAATTTTCCTAGAAGAAAGGGTGAATTACACTGTCTGATGTCTTCACACGGCCAAACTAGTCGTAAATTCCCTGGGTTTTAAAATGGCCCCGGCAAGGACCAATTTGTTTAGCTTAGATAAGTGTTCCATTCTGATTATAAAATACAAATAAATTCGTATTATTTATTGTTTGGACAGTATCAAGTATTTCGCAGCCAATTGGAGTTTGTGCCCGTATAGTGCATACTACTTCCAAAATAAACGAAAAGAAATTGCTTCTTATGGTTCACTACTTACGCTGACTTCATTTTTTAATCTTCTTAAAAGCAATTTAACATCCTTCCCCGCAGGCATAAAGAACTACTTCAAAAAATCTCAGACGACAACCATTCACCGGAAAAATTTTTACTTTTATTTTTCTATCTTCTGTTGCACAAATTTATTTTACTCCTGCTCAAGCCTGAAAGTGAAAGACTCCAGATATGTCGCCCTTGAGATTTTTTCTAGAAGAATTTCATAACAGGGCAGTTTTCCCATACGTTTCTCCGCCGACTTTAAACTTAGTGATCTGAGTAAATCGGAGTAGGTATCATCTTAATGCTACATTTGATAATAGGAGAAAAAAAAATCTGTAGAGCATACATATCTTGATTTAGTGAATTTCGTACTAAAAGTATTGTGTAATAACTGCAGGTGGTTCTGGCAAGTTTTGCACCTGTACAAAAGCTTAAGCTAAAGCTGTATGAAAACTCTTGACATTGAAAAACAAGAAACCATTCATTTTACTGTATTTTGCAAATTCTGGAAATAAAGTAGGTTCAATATTTTAAGAATAAAACAACACTACTGACACCTTTTCTGTACCCTTAAATTACACTTTAATAATCATTTGCTAACAAGCAGGAAAACTGGTGTCCAGCCAATTTCGTGTTATCGGCCTTCAGATGTTTACGCAGTTCGAAAAGTTAAGGAATTATTTGAAATTTACACATTATGGTAGAAGGAGTGGCTACGTAAATTATACCAAAAGTTTCTTCAGGTTATTTATAAATGCTCTGTCCCTGCGACTGTGGGGTCTTTGCATAATAAAAGTTGGGGCAGTTTTTGGCCTGTGAAAAAGGAAAATAGCCAAAAACAATTTGCAACAACTTTTCAGCACCATAGAGCCCTGTTTCCGTCCAGCCAGTCGGCAGATAGCCATTATAACAAATTAGGATTAACATTTCTTGGTAATTAAGAAGGAAACTCATTAAATTTATTGCTGACCAGAGAGCAAACTTAAGCACTTATGCTCCACGATCCGACAACTGGTGGCAGTTGCTCTGGACGGGACAAGCGCATGTATGCTCATCGTTGCTAGCCTTGCATACATGAGAGCTAGGGCCAAGTAATCCTTCTCAAGTAACCGGGAAGGAGCCCCGCAGAAGCGATGATGTATGAACTTTTCCTCGGGGCCAAACTTTAAATTTATCTCGACCGCAGTTATATCCGGCAATTTAATTGTGGCAGACCTTTCACTTTTCGTTTTCGTAATCGAAAGACTCGACTGCAACTAGGCACAACTTTGACTATGGCTCAGCTCAGTGGGCAAGGGTTATCGAATGCTTACTCGATGTATTTTCGTCTGGTGCGTTCCACGCCAAATTTAACTTTGGTTTACGACATTGTAGACATAGAACGATTGTCTTTCTGTACTTTGGGCTTGGAACGGTAGAGAGACCAACTAATGAGTTATTCTCAAGTTGTTAACTTGTTTCCATTTTAATCCTATTACTCGAGATGCTTCCCTATTCATCTACAGATGAAAATGTCTTTCAAAACGATAAGCATTTGTTAATTTACTATTTCACATCTCTTTACTATTTTATAAAGTGATAACTATCCATAAATTTGTTTCTCTCCAAAACTATGATATAACAATGCGGAAGCACGAAATGTGTACTCGCATTGTACACAATAATTAAATAAATAAAATTATCTTACGTGTAAAGTGTCGGTGTTACAAAATGGGAAAAATACTACAACATTTACTAATAGTATGTATAAATAAAATATAAATTTCAAAAAAATTCCTTAAATATTTAAATCTAGCTTTTAAAAAAATTTTTATTTTTCTAGAGACTAATTCATTAATGTAACTGATTTAGAAAATATCATTTGACAAAAATTTAAAATTGCTAACAAAAAAAAAAGATTTTTATTTAAGACAGTCTGAATATCTTTCATAAATTTAAGTTCAAATAAGAATTTTGGAATAAAATCATACTCTTAGCATGTTTTAAGAACACACAGCTTCATATTACAGCACATAGTGCAAAATAATTGCATACATCCCAATTACGCTTTGGAAATAGGAAGAAATCGACTTCTTTTACCATTTCAAAAAGATTTGCTTACAATCCTACTTCAAGTACAAGTTTTGGTTTATTTGAAATGAACTTTCCGGTCTACAGAACAAATGTCCAACTGCAGGAGTGGCAGATTGATTTTCCTTAAAAACCTGATCTGGCTGTACCTAAAAGCAGTAAATGGTACGTTTTGGACTCCCACAAGTGACTAATTTCTACCTATAGTAGCAGTGGCTCTTCCTGGAAACCCTTTGGGCTCAATATGCAGCGGAACAACGGGGCAAATGGGCGAAACTACCGTGCTGCGTATTAGGCGCATTCTAGGTATCCTCCCGCTTTTAATTAGTTTCCCAACAGCGGCGGTGCTGTGCCGCCGTCGTGCCCAGGTAGCCGTGTGAACACCGTCGGCTGGGGACAAAATATACTAATTAACCAGGTGTATGGACCAGTAATTGCCAAGTACAGGTAGGTTGAAGCGGAACAGAGCCGAGAACGACGCGCGAGCCTAATACTCACGTTACCCACGTTACCCGCGTTACTTGAAAAGAAATTAATTCGAGATTGACGACGTCGACGACGACGGCCAAGTCTCCGACGCGCCACACTCACAAATCGGTAAAGGTTGGCGGTAAAGTTCCCTTTTGTGGAGAATGGAGAGAATGGAGCTCACTGTTTTTTAGGCTAACTGGTTCTCGGCGAAAGGGTTTCAAGTAAGCTTTTATTCGCCCGCCCCCACTCCACCTTTTGTTGCGCGGAAGGCCTTTGACTGTGTGGTAATTGGTCGAAAAGTTTTTGCGCCTCTACTGCACTTACCTTTGACTCCCGACGGAAGGACTGTGCAATTTAGTGCCGCGTATATGCCAGTCGTTTGTGCAATCAAGATTGTTCACATTTTACTATTAGTAGAAGGCGCGCCGCAGACTGTCGAACACCGTCGTCGACGTCGTCCTCGTCCTCGAACGTTGTCGCCAGACCGGCAATGAAAAATTACATATGCGTACGTTTTTTATTACAAAAAGCGCGCCATTATGGCGGCCGCCGAGTTAACTCGTTCAAAGTTCTCTAAATTAAAATTGACGGCGAATGCCGTTACAATGGAGTTACCGCGCTCGACTGATATGCAGAAATTTTTCAGTTTATCCTCTCGGGCTAGAATTTTTTCTCTGTTTACACTTTTCTTGACTACGGCGGAACTCAAGTGTTGGGCTCACTAAAAGATTCATGTTGCATTCGAGCATTTCAAAAAGATTCTAAACTATTTTCCAAGGAATGGTTACATTTTTGGGTCATGTGTACCTTTGCATTCAGTCGCTCATATTTGAAAAGCTCGCAAATACAGAACGGAACATTTTGGCATATTTTGGGACATTTGAAATTAGAAAGCAAAACATTTTTTCTTTCTTTATGTAGATGTGAATTCACGAATTCCATTAACCCTAATTTCCCTAATCGAGGTCATTTGCTCCCCTATGCTCCTCCTTTGTAGGTCGTTGGTTTGGGAAAACCCTTGCAAATGAATGAATTCTTTTAATCAATTACTTTCAAAACAACAAACGATTCAAATTCATCGAATAGTTTGATATTTCATATTTACTGCAAGTAAGCAGAAAATGTTTAGTTTTAATCAGGCATGTTAAAAAAGGTTTTTTTTAATATTCAGAATTAAATTAATAACACCCTTCTCGTATTTACATCCATCATGATATACAAGTAATAACATCAGAAATAAGTGCCTTATTTTATACAATTATTTTGCACCTATCAAAACATTTCAATTATTGTGTAACTTTTTTACAAGTTAAAATGTTTATTCCCATGAACAAAAATTAACTATCACTTGACACTTTTTGTGTTGTTTAAGAGCAAAATCTTGTGTGAAAACTTTAATTAAATAACATTGATAAAAAGTTTTGAACTTTAGTTGATATCTTGTAAATTATTATTTGGAATAAAAGCATATTTTAATTGATTTAAAGCAAATAGCCGACGTTTATTTAAGCAAACAGAAATCAGGTTTATTGTGTTGTGACAATAAAATCTATTTATTGAAAAGAAAAAAATTGGGTTAAAAGACCTGCTGGATCAGGACAGAGCAATTCACAATTGTTCAATATTGATTTTGATTTTGAAATTGATTTTCATAATCCATAAACAAATATTTGCACTATTCGATACCTCATGTCTTTATTAAAAATTAACTCGACAATAAAATTTTTTAATGACTAGTAGTATTCAAAATTAAAGCAAAAATTTGTATTTTCTCTGTAAAATTCGCAGAATTACCAAAAATAAAATAACAGTCAAAGTTCAACGAATAAAGTTTAAACAAAAAAAAAGATTACTAATTGAAGGTACAAATTTGTGTTTCTTTCTTCTATTTTTGAAAGGAGACCTCTAAATTGAATCGAAAGTATGCAACAATGTGCTTAGTAATACTAGTAAACCATCAGCCAATTGATACGGGATCAGATAGGGATACTCAATAGTAAGACAAAGCCGCCAATAACATCAATATAAATCGATGAAGTATGAATGAAATGCATGAAGAAAAAACTAGAAAACACTAGACTGAAAGGTGCAATTTACATTAATTTTTAATTAGATTATATACTTACACTTTTAATGTCTTTAAAGTACAAAATAAACCATTTTGAATGTTGTTCTTTTTTGAACTTATATAGCTGTGTTTGTTTTCTTCCTTATTCAATTATTCATTTCTATAACTAAAGAATAATTCAATTTAAATTTTCAATATCTGTAGTTTTTGCAACATTTTGATTGTATATTCAAAATTTCCACAAATTGTTTTAATCAATATAAATAATAAATGCAAGCAATAATGCAAATGTAATACGATTTTAAAAACTTTAAATAAGAGCATTAATAAATAAGCTGGAAAAAATATAGATTGATTAGTTTTGGGTATAAAACCTAAGGGATCTCGGTTTTAATCCCAAAAATACTTGAATCGATGAGCAAAATTCACTTTCGCAAGAGTGGAGTGGAGAGCAAACGCTTTGCTAATGACCATGTGGTGCGATTCCACGGCTGCAGAGATTTACAATCGGCCCGGATTGAAAATATGAAAGTGTTTTGTGTAAAGCCGCATGCAATGGAACATTCCAGGGGCTCTTTGAAGCCGGAACAAATGCAGGCCCTAGAGCCGTCCTTTGAAGCGATTTTACAGCCTGCTCCGAAAATGCACACGAGCGGCTCCATTATATCCCTGTTCATCCCCGTCTAATCTACTTACAGTATTCAATTCGATCAATTCTATAAATTTCAATACCCGACCCGCAGTGGTACATCGGGGCGCGGACAAAACAATATCCTGTTCTGCAAATCCAATGTAAAAATTTATTCATATTAGCAGATTCATTGAATTCAATAATCGTGGGGCATAATTTATTTATTTATTTGTAATGAAAATTATTTTCGCAATCAAATCACAACAGGAAACTGTTTTAACGATTCTGCGGGGACTGGAATGATCGTGTCCGAATGGCGGTCGGCAAGGTGGCTGCTTAAAATATGAATTCACTCGCGGTCCATGTTATGCGGCGATAAAAACAAAATTATGTGGCAATTTGAATTCCGAACAATTATTTCAGTTACGGATGATCAAAGATTGATTCCTATCCCGCGGCAATATGGGGGCTTAATGCAATCGCCTACGAATTGTGTTCTTTGGGCCAGTGATGTTTAATAGTCGCAATAATTACCGCGGTGAGTTAAACTGATTAATGAGCGAACTATTAAATTAATTTTAGTATTCGGGCTGAATCCGTTTCTTTATCGATAAAAAATGTCCCGTGAAATATCACATTAACATCGGTAATTTTTTCCAATCATTTTCATCAATACCCACAGTAGGCAAGCATATATGGCTCGGAAAATATTTTATCTCATTATTGAACCCATATAATTAACTCTAGCATTAATTAAATTCTCAGAAAAAAAAATCATTGTAGGATTTCTACCCAGGAATATTTTATTGTACTTTTCTGTTTAAATTTTACTCAGGGCTATGAGAGATATTTTGTTGTTGTTTTTTTCCACTCATTTACACCAGTACGCATTTTCATGCACTCTGTGCTATTGATAGAATGTTGACGTCCACTACATCATAATTTAAAACCCATCCTCACAGAAATACACTTTGTGACTCAATGGTGGGTCATGCCAACAAAAGGAGTGGGAACCTTATTTATTTAGATAACATGAATGTTTATTTATTTTATAATTGTGTTGTTAAAAAAGGCGGGTGAATTATTCACGAAAACTGAAAAGCATAACTAAAAGAATCTTACAACAAATATCGAATTTATTAACGGAATTCTTCTTAATGTCTTAATGAGTTGAACGCAGTAAAATTTATTCTTAACAAAAATTAATAATGTTAATGTTAAAATTTCTTTAAAAATATTTAAATGAAAGTTCAGTCGATATAAAACCACATATTTTTTTAAATTGTAATGTCACAAGTGAAATAAAGCGTTCGTTTATCAAACAAAAAGGCGTAACCAAGAATTTCAGAAAGTTAGCCAGTAAAAATGCTTTAACTAAAAGTAACAACAATCCAAATATTTATGCTCTGCGAACTTAACAATAAATTTTATAATCTCTGAACCAGAAGACATTAAAACTTCCTGGTGCCAAAAACTCCTACTTTGTTTGGTTTTGCTTACTTTGGAGTAAAACAACCCACAAACACGAGGTAGTAGGAATCACAAAATTCGACCGGTAGGTATACCCCAATTATAATAATTTTGAATCGACAGAAAACTGCACTTCATCCATTAATTAGCAACTTCAGAGTTTTTCGGGCGTTAGCCGTCCCTAGTGCAGGACTAAAAGTTAAACAATGAATTTGGAGCCCTTAATTACTAGCCTATCACTTGGTAAACGCTTCGGTTATCGACCATTACAACCACTGAAGGCTTCAATGTACGCAAAGTAATACCTACTGCCGGGCAAGAGGCGAAGGGTTCGAAATTGTGGCCAACTTTGGATATAAATTAAAAAGTTTTCTAATTTTTCTGCTAAAAGTTTCCCTTGCTTAAAACGCCCATTTCATCCGATCCGCCCGATTCGCCCATTGTGCCGACAATTCGTCTGTCTGTAGAAGCGGCGGCAGCGCGTTCTTTCTAATTTCTTTGTCTGGCTACCGAAATGAGGTTCAGCTTCAGATGGGAGACGCGATTCATTATCACATCATTTTCCGACAATGCCATGTTTGGTAAACAATTTATTTCCCCAAAACAAATGGAAATCTACCATCACCAATATGCTCGTAAATCACGGAAGGGTACCTCCTGGACTTGCTATAGTATGTCATGTCGCCATGTCGAACGTCGATCCCAACCGTTTACTAAAATTTTGTATGAGAGAAGTGAATAGCAGGCGACTTTCTTAAAGTTTCTTTGTGCAGGACATAATTTCTCCTTTTAGATGTTGCAGCATTAATTTAACTTCTCTAAAAGCACTTAACTCTTTCAAAGGCGAACGAAGCCATAAGTTCTTTACACTTTCTTGGCTTTCCCAACCTACACTAGACTAGACTAGTGTTGCGTGCGTGTATGTTTGCTGCAGTGAGAAATAGCATTCGCCTTTCATTAAGAAGTCCGCAATCTAATTTCTAGGCTCACTAAATTTTACGACAGAGCCGGGACTCTGTGAAGTTCTTGTAATTTGCTTTAATCAAAGTTTCTCAGTATTTTTCTTGAAGAAGATGTTTACTAGAAGAATTCGACGTAAAATTTTAAGAAGTCCGTGGTAAAATACGAATAAACTAAAATGAACTGGTGTCTCTCCCTTGCCAAAAACCTCGAGAATTTGGCACAAAGACTTTGTATAGTTCTTTGAAACAGTCATAAAATACAATACTTCTGGGAAAACTGAAATCTCCAGTTACCCAGGAAAAGGGTTTAATCTATTGCTTTATATTAAATCCGACTTGCTTAGTTTAGAGGGATCGAGTGTTGAATAAAGCTAAGTTAATTAAATTTAGGTTACTTATCTCAAAGAAATGATTGCCACTAATTTGAGACGAAGTGTTCGAGGTGCCTTTATAATTCATCCATTTCATTTTAAAGTACTAGATTTTTATTACTCAGAATTTCACTTATTTTTTTTTTCATATGGATTGGAGAGCTATCGTGATACCCTACCAGTAAAGCCTACGAAATAAATAAAATCGGAAAAAGTAGTAAAGTACTTTTGATAAGAAGAAAATCACCAGTAAGCAGCAACAACGTCAAAAAATATTGTGTAATATAATCCAATCTAAACCAATCTAAAATGTTTATATGTTTGTTACCACATCACGTCCGGACTAGAAAACGGATCGATATGGAATTTAGTGTAAATCTAGCATGCAGCTTTGACCTTACATGTAGAATAGTTTTCATCCTGATTAGCACAGCATGTGACGTGACACATGACCAGAAATTTTAAAAAGAAAATAATTTTCAACTATCTACAAATTGGAAAATTTAATTCAAAACAACCTTTTTTTATAAATGAAAATAATTTGCAACCGGTAAAAAATAAAAGGCCTGAAAAGGCTATAAAAGACACAATAAAACGAAAAGTCACAGTCGGGATATTTTATGGCTAATGCTATGAATAATGTCCTTGCTCTCCACTGGTAATGGTGCATCTTTATCTTAAACCTGATTTACGCGAATGAGGCAATTACTTTTATTTATGTGGATCTACGTTAAGCTTATTCATTAGCTAATTACTGCAAGGCAACGAATAAAGGTGTCAGAGAAAAAAGAACTTTTAAGAAATTAGCAATAAACACCGGAGCATAAAATACACTTAGAGCCCATCTCAAGCACCATTTTAATTAGCAAAGCATTAAAATAGCCTGTTAATACCTTTTGGCCCAATGGGCCCATCACAATAATTAATTTAAGGTGAATTGTACTACTAGTAGATTGAAATAGTATGTTTAACGCTTAAAAACAGATTTTATTACCGAAGGAAACATAACATCGATCACTGCTGATGTTGATGTACTAAAAAGCAAAATGTTAGTAGATTATTTCGAACACTATACTAAGTGTAAGTAAATTTTAAATTCAAGTGGTAAAATGGAATACACTCGTACACTGGTGAAAAGAAAAGTACCTTATTAAATTTAATAAAGAAAACGACATGGTACAGACAATATAAGCCAATTTTATATCACTGGGTGAAATCACTGGACTTTATGTCCAGTCTAGTTTAGTCTATCATTGTGATTTGCTTTTATGACTTGGCCATAAATATTCCATTTAGTACTAATAGCGATGATTACCAGCCTATGGGACGCATACATTTAAAAAAAAAACAGTAACGGCTCCAACGAAACATTGCCCATGTAGAGTACTTTCAAGAATAATAACATAATTAGCCCTGTTTACCAATAAATTTGATTCATGGCTCTATCCGCCGAAATTCCTAATTACAACATGAATATTCGTTAGAGAGACACACTAATTTATATGCGACTAAAAAGATTACCACGAAATGTGAACCGAATTTTCGCTAGCATGCCTTGTTGGGAATATGGACCAAATTTTCTCTCGCACGGTTTACGTGGCTGTGTTTATTACTTGTTCCAATAATATGAGGTTACACCTGTTCTGCTCTGTTAAACTAGCTGTACATAAATTATGATATACTAAAATCCTTGCACTAGCATATTTCTCTACACGAAGTTGTTGCATTTTTTCTTGTTTAATTCAACTGAAACGTGTTTTTGGAAGCGGCTGCTGGCGAAATATGGATCAAATCGAAAATATGTGGAACATTGTCCAGAGAATAGAATATTATAAAAATTCGAGAGATTCGTCTTATGCAGAAAATACAGAGTGAGTTGAACTCACACTCTGAAGGTTCTATACATAGTACTTAACTAGGATTTTTAAGCATATATTGTAGAATCTGTAGGTAAGTTCTATCAATACTTTGTACTGTTTATCGCTGTGGAACGAATTCAAAAATGTTATAAATTAAATAGTTTAAGTTTAATTCCTGCGTTGAATCTAAGAACAGCCGTTGTATAATATAATGCATACTTGGTGTAAAGTCCACACCATTTGATTTCTATCGATGTCCCTTTTAGAAATAATGGTTCATAAAAACCAGGACTATATCATAACGAATACTACTACATCCTTGTAAATTATATTTCACAAATATTGTGTAGGATTTTATTGCACAGCACTCGCTGTACTCTTCACCGTAAATTTACTCTATGGTGCCTTTATGCATCTTAAACCACTAGAACCACTTCTTCAGAAATTAAACAATTGAAAAGAATAGTACAAAAAAAAATAATATTTTGTATATTTAAAACCATTTGACATATGTAGCTCTACGAACAACCACGGAAACAACTACCAGAGACCTGAACGATATTATCTTCCAGCAAAATATAAAATAATAAAAAAAACTAATTTTATTTTAATTTTTACTTACACATGTGCTTTTTACTTGTAAAAAAAAGCAGCTGAAATAACGAAAAAAATAATAAACTGCAGATACATCTTTCTCGAGTGTCTTTATCTTTCATCTTCAATGTATGAGTCATTTTATATCAGGAGCTCTTAAATTCTTATCACGAAGTACCTTTCGGCAAAATAGGATGAAATTTAATAAACTTAACCAAATTCTTCACAATTCAAGAGACATCGAGTACAGCAAGTAGTAAATACGGGGAATGTTTCTTGAATTCGTGTGCTATGTTCACAGAGCTTCACCCGAATGCGAAGAGCAAATATAGCCGGGGGCAACACAAAGGCAGCCGCAGAGCAGACTAGCTTCACAGCTTGAATTATAATTAACTTAGTTAACTCTAACTATTCATTAGATAGCGTCACGCTTCGATAAATCGCCTAATCAATCAAATAAGGAAAGTGTTTTCGAAAACCTTGCGTTGATTATGTTATCCAATAGCAGATATCTGAGGGAACAGGTTAATTTGCTTTCAAGCAGGAGTTTTAAGGATCTCTGGCACTTATTCCAGGTACTCATCGTGGATGAGGGATTTCAGAATCGCAACTTAAATTAAAGTGGAATTTAAATAAGACAGGATTGGATCCCGAGTTTAACCTCTTCTTGTTAGTGGTCTAGTAATTTAACAATGCAAGTTAATTTCACACTTATGAGCTACATCTCTTTGTTCTTAAAAATCAAGGAATTCAATTTGCTAGAATCTAAACATTCCAGACTTACGTAATTAGTAGCAGAGTTGAATTCTTACTTCTGCGTAGTTCATTATGACTAATGAAACGCAGACGTCTAGACGGGTAAAATTTGATTTGGACGCTTTAAATATTAAACGACATACAAACGCCGAGAAGAGCTCTCCACCGACGGGACGCATCTCATGAATTTCTTAATAAAAACGCGTAAATACAGTACGTAAAAGTTACGTCGTTATATGAGAGCCAGATTACCGCGGTCAAATGGCCATTTCAGTTTATGGCGGTTAGCCGCCAAATGCAGGAGACTATTAAAAGCCATCAGCACTCGTCCATCTAAAAAGATCCAGAAGTCCAGCGTCCAATTCGATGACAAAATTGAAATATGCGGTTGTGGCCTCTTTTTCAATCCTGGACATTCATCGGTGAGTGAATGACATTCGGCGAATATTCGAAATCGCAGAGTAATTGGTTTCCCACTGTTTACGAGCCAAAGTAAATTAGGCATAATGTAAACTAAAACGGCATTCATTTTTAATAAGCATAAATGGGGTTTATTGGTTTTGGAGGGGATCCAAACATTGGCGGAGGCATTATCACAATTTGATTTGCATTTAATTTTGATATAAGCAATACGAAAATTGTTAAAACCTTTTATTTATTTATTTATTTATAAATCTTAAGAGCTTTACAGAAGAATTAATTTTGGTATATACAGAAAAACTTTACTAGTTATGTTTATAAAAGGTACATATTGTGTTATAATCCGTTTTACAAAAAAGCAAACAATAAATCAGTAGCATTTCCATTAAACTATATTTTTTGAGGCAATATACTGCCAAATTTTATTATTTCCATTTCTGGTCAAACAAGATCTTGGATGTTGTTTTCATTTTCTCCTAGAAAGTGGAATGTTATATCAACTTAGATCAAAAATCTAGTTTAACGTAGATGCTAAAATTTTTTACGTATTTTGTAAGTAGTCAATTTATTTCTATAACATTTCTTCCTGGATATGCGTAAAAATATAACAATAAAAAATAATAAAAAGAAATAATAACATAGGAAATTTAATACCTTGAAAATTGATGAATCTTAAATCTTTCACGAGATTAAAAGTTCTGTTTGTTTTTAATAAAAATGAACTAAAGAGAACCAAAATACAATCCGTAGTTATGTTAAACTGAAAACTTCAAGTAGAAAGTCAAACAATTTTACCTGAGCTTTTCGTACCCTACAATGGTCTGGAGGATATACAACACCCCATTGGCTAATAAGTACAAAAAACAGCAAATACGATTATAGAGCCATGTAGTTTCATATTTAGATTAAATCATAACGTTTAATCAACCTTATCTGTTTTTATCACACTTTGATTCATAGGTTAATGACTTCGGCCTTGATTTGAGGAGCTTCTCAGAAGATGCGGTATTCTAAACTATTTTGTAACTCTCACAGTAGCATTCCTTTAATAAAATTGTGGTTACTTGTCTTTCTTGAAATGGAAAATTTTAGCAAATTTAAATCAACACGCGAAATGACTTTGATCCAAAATTTTTTCAATTTACTTCTCTATCGAAGCAGAAAATTTAATTTACACAAAATTTAGCGATATTAAAACTTTATTTCCACTTTATTGTTTAAATAAATATAGATCAAAAGAAAATTTCAAGTACTTAATATCAAATCTTATAATTGGATTTTATAAAACAAAACTGTTATCTCGGTATATCTTGTTGAATAGAGAAAAAAGTCTATAGAAAATTGAAAGTTGTTTACTTTTAAAGAAATCTTTGTTTGGTTTTCTTACGAATACTTTGGTCAGGGAATGAAGACGAAAAGTATGTAATCACTAAGGAATTTTAATGAATGCAGTACTTAATTAGTAAAATAGCAGTTTTTTATTAAATAACTTTTAAGTGAAAATCACAAATTTTAATGAAAATTTTATTTGCTTTCCGGAGATTGGAAAAACAATGCTAAAAACTATAAAACACGAATTCGCAATCTGGAGGTTCCATACATGGTCATAGTTATTGTAATTATTATTGGTATCAAATCGAATCTTATGGGGGGAAGATTCTAGAAATGCAATTAAAATAATCGGAGTTCTGGATGCACGCTACTATCACGTTCGGCAATAGCGAACCCTGTGCTCTTTACTGACGCTGTTAAAACCTGCACATACATTCACATTTTTAAGCAGTTTAAATTAAATAAAAATGTTCTTTATCATCCTACATTCTTGTTCGTTCAGTAATACAACAAATTATGGTTTCCAATTTGACTTTAAATTACGATACCTAATCTTTTTGTATACACTTTAATCTTCCGGCATAAAATGCAAAAGGTAACATCATGACCCTGACGAAGACAGGGTATCAAATTAAAATTTAAATCTCTTTGTGTGGCGTAACCGGTCGAGATTATTGACAATAAAATTTTATTCCCGACGTAAAACCTTAACAGCACGCTACAAAGTGCTATATTTATTCAGGGACCCAAAAGTATAACTTCAAAATTCCCTGTTTTTGGCGCCTTGTGGCAGGAAGGGAATTGATGACCCCTACATTAATCATTCAATCTCCACGAATGAATCTGCCAGGACGGGGCTATAACTTTTTCGGATAATTCGCTTTTCTTAATTAAATGCTTATGCAACGCCTGAATCTGCACAAAATTGCGCATTCCAAATCAAAATTTGTTTAATGCCGCGCTACGGGGACAGGGTGATGAAAGTTCAACATCAGTTAGACTGCTAAAATATTCACCGAGAATGTGTAACTTTTAGCACTTTCATCGTCAACAATTTTCTGTTTCATGGCATAACCTTCTAACTCATATTTAAGCGGAGACGTGTGGGTGTAGCGTTGCATTAAACTTTCTTCACACCCTGTCGTTGCCACTGGGATCGTTCTGCAGAGCTAGAATCTACTCCAGGCTCAGTTTTCGTTGAATAATTTCCTCGTTCTTGTGTATGCATGTGTCGTGATTTTAGTCCTTTGCCTGAAATCCCATGTATGAACGAATATTCGCTAAATTTCATTGGACGCTTTTTGAAACACAAAGCCCTTCCACCTGAAAGTCTACCATACCTGGGCAGATGTAACGGCGAACTTTAAGCGACGACTTTAAATAAAAATAAATATAAAACTCGAGAAAAGTTTCACTTCAGACTCGGTCCCACCCTGTACCTTAACCTGAACCCCACAGTAGCTATCAATAAATTACTCTTTCGAATCTGGCGCCTGTTAAGCAGTATGTGTTTGTGGTTGAATTCCATAGCCAGCGCAACTCTTACACTTTTTTCAGATTTTTCAGCACCACAGAAAAAAAAAATATGACGAAAAATAAAAAAAATAAAACAAAATAATAGTTACATTTTTCTCCTTGGAGGCAACTTGTGGACAAAACGTTGAAGTGAAACCTTTTGATCCTGCACTCGGAAGGAAAACAAAGGCCTCTAATGGGACATAAAGTTCAGCCATGAGTAAAAATCGGGCTTATGTAAATACCTGCAGTAAATCGCTTTGTTGTTTTCCATTTATTTGCATACCGTGTCCGGCGCTGCTACGGATCTCGCCTACCTTACTAGACAATTTAATCGAATTTATTAAATGCACATAGTCCAAGGAAAGCATGAGACGGTTTGTGTTTTTTTAGCAAGACTTAGTCTACCGGAAACAATCAATTTAACCTAAATTCACTTTCTCTTACTCCATATGCCATTTTTCCACTATTTTTCGATTTAATGAACAGGTGTACCTGTAGGCGTACACGAGCCTGCATTATCAAATCTTTTTCAATTGTATCCATTCGTAACACAATGAACCGGATTAAAAACGGGTTGCAGGATTCGTTTGATATTTATAAATAAGGAAGTAAAATATTAAAACTATTAAATTTATTAATTTAAAGAAGAAAGAATGGAATGATACAGCAATAGAAGTTACTTATTTCGTGACAAATTTTTCAAATTTTATTCTATTACTTTTAAATTTATCAAAATCTCACACATAAATAATACGAAAATAAACTAATAACAATTTAATACGATAAATAATAAAATAGTTAGAGTGAAACTGAATAGTTTATTCTGATTACACTCTGTCAACTTTCATTTTGAATCAATATAAAACTTTAAATAGCATCCAATTTATAGGATCGGAAAGATATAATTAACCCATTTATCCTTCAAATTATAAATTAATATTTAAAATGCGCTATCTGTTCTGTTTATTGTCGACAAATGTGACAAAATCAATTTAAATAATTTACTTTTTACGCTAACAAATCAACAATTCACGAGGAAATCAATAGAATGTTAAAGAATTTTAAAACTTTTATTTATATTTCAGGATATTTTTATAAAAAATGAATCATTATGAAAGTTGTTTATTAATTTCTTTTATGTGAAAATTGACCTCGTTAATTGACAAACGCTTGTTTAATTTATCTTGTTAAAAAGTTTTCTATATTTTATTAAAAAATGCAAGTAAGCTCATTCCTTTAGCCTGTAAAACCAACCCAAGCATATTCCAAAACATGTTACATTTCTTATTATTTTTTCTTAAAGCTAAGGTCACACAAAATTCTTTAGTATTTTATGTTTTTTAATGGGAATGTGACGTAATGTGGCGAAATTTTTCTTCAAATTGAAATAAATGAAATATTTAAAAAATTAAATGATCACTGGCAATATTTGAAATTAAATAGAAACGTATAAACTAAAATAATTGTACCATGTGTCACTTTGCCAGTTCTTTTCCGTAGCCAGTTTACTTAATCTAATAGACAACAATTTTTTCTTTAAACTATAAGATTTATCGATCATTCGCTAATGTCTGTTTTAAAGATTTTAACATTTTGAAAACATTTTTAACGTCATCTACTACACAACTTATTCCTCAATACCATATAAATCTATTGCTCGAAATATGCACCAATTCCATATTGACAAATCTGTTGAAAATAAAGAGGGTAGTAATTTATTCTTAACCAAGAATGTGTCCATGTATCCATAAATATTTGCTAGTGAGCAAATGCATATGCGTCGAAATATTTATGGGCTTACAATTCTCTTTGTGTTTATTGTGAATGTGGAACAATTTTCAATTACGTATAAGGTAAATATCTGCTGAAATTCAAGCTCAGAAATTTTATCATCGGACCAAATATTTCTCATGGACATAATCCAGAGTTCGGTTCCTCGGATTGAAGCCAGAATATGTCTGAGTATTCCGTCAGAATTTTCTTACCTTGCGGCATTAACTTCCTGATAGCTTATCACAGTCTGGTCATTTGTGCAATAAATCAACAGACACATTATTGCGAGTCAGGGGCATGCAACAAACCCGAAACCCTAAGCCCGATGCCCGAAACCCGTCTACTGTCTACTGTACGTTGTTGTCCAATCCTAATATTTGATTTAACTTGCCGAAATGGGTCATAACTCAAAGACATGTCATGAGGGGAAACAATAAAAGGCCACCCTCATATATCGGGTCTCCTCAGGTTTACGGCTGCAAATACGAATGCTTACCGCAGAATTCCTGTTTATCATATGCAGGTATTTATCATGCCCCGTAGGACAATGGACAATACCGCCGGATCAAGTCGAATTCCCGGATTCCCAGACCAGAATTTTCATTGTGTACAATCACGTGATAAGTCTGCATCCCCGCAAAATGTAAATTTTCTTGAATTTCGATAATTGTTCTAAGAGCGGGGGTTTCCCGACTGCATGAATTTGAATTTGGCGCCCATTGTGCTCCCTTATTGGAAGGGACCACGGGGGAGGAAGGGTCCTACCACCGCCATTAATTTCCACTGAATTAAGTCAAATCGATTATTTTCGGCGAACACGGAAGGTCGAAAAGGTTCGGGATCGGCGCAATTTATGTATTTTGGCGGTCCGATGCAGATGCAAATTTCAACTTCAATTGCTCTCAATAATAAAGGCCCGGGAATAGGCGAGTCTGCTGACGGTATGATCCCTGATTTTATGATGAACGGCACCCTCAGGAAGTTATTTCTGGATTTAGGGCTAGGCCAAGTCTTTATTTCCGAGAGGTAATTCGGAGCCATTGTCTAAACCAGACTCGCACCCCTTTCGTATGTGTAACAAAAGGCCTAAATCCAAATCGCAAAGCTTGCTAAAATTACATACGATGCAAAAGGGAAACAGACCCTTCTTGCTCCGGTGGAAATTGCCGCCGTTTTTTAATGTAACTTTGCCGTAATTGGTGTAATTTTTAAATATATTGCTCCTGACGAATTGAAGTTATCTGCAAATATTGCTGCTCGGACGGCTTTTTCCATTACAGTCAGTACTTCTCCGCCCTCCCGTTGCTCCTGTGATGGCACAATCTGCAAAACATTTTTTGGGATAAACATTTTTTGGGATAAACATGCAAACAAAATTTAAAGGAGTTGCATACACTGGTGTGTTTAAAAAGAGAATAAATAGGATTGATTAAGATCTTGTGAAAAAATCATGACATAAGGTCGACTAGACTTCTTAAGATTTAACATTCTTTTGCCCGAATTTTACACTATTTGTTTTAAATGATGATTACTGGCTAATAAATCTCAGTACATAAAGTACGTACTCTAGATTTAATACCCTCGGTTCGAATAAAATGTACATTTACCATTAAAATCTTAAGTTCGAGATTTCGCATTCTACTACCCATGAAAATTCTTTTCTGCACGGTTGTTGTTTTTTGTCTTGTTCAATTATTTTAGATAACTCGAGTCAAACTTTATCTATCAGTTAATTTTGAGATATGTCAATATATTTATATTTTTATTATTTATTTATGAGTTATTTTTAGATACATATTTATATCTAAATTTTAAGATATAACAAAAATACAAAATACATACGTGGGGCGTATGAATAAAATTGTAATAAAATTTTATAAAAACTAAAAATCTTTTATTACTTGTAAACAGAATAATTAATAGAATGAAAACATTATAAATATTCTCAAGACTAATTATCTTCATGTAGTAAAACGTTTAACTAACCAATTGTATATTCACAGTAAATCGATAATATTAGTTTTGAAGGTATAACTAGAAATAAACAATTAGATTAATAGTAAAGGTATGTCATAATTAAAAATAAGGAAGTTTCTGTTTTAGTTTTGCAGGAAATTAAGCCTTTATGAAGAGGACCTCCTAAAATCAAACATTTAATGTAATGTATAAATCGTTACCTTATTTATTACATGGAATTGCATGATTCCTGAAGTTTCGTTGTATCTTTACTATCAGAGTACCGATTTTGAATGAAATCAATTACTATGCTTAAATAAATAAAAACTTTATCGTTTAAAAAATATCACTTTCCCATAATGTTCACCTTAGGTACTAGCCATTGTTCAGTACCTAATTTACACGGATTTCCTTTTACTTATTTTACGGCAACTAAAATAGACAGGTGAAATTTGGTTACGAAATTGTTTGCAGCGCCCGAATAAGGGCACTTTTACGACATGCACATAAAGCGGCTTGCACCGGAGGAAGATGTTACTTATATCAATAATAAAGATTTAATATATACCGTCTAGTACGGTCTTCATTCCCTCCGGGACGTCTGGAGATCCCTAAACTTTATCATTTCCAGTTTTATTCCCCGGTAACGAGGGAACTAGAAGAAAACCGCACGACACATTACCGCTGCCGAGCCATCTCCCGGGGTGTAGGGAATATGCCGGATCCGGGATCCGGGATCATAACCGCATATCCAGCGAGCATATGCATGATGTATGTTGCACGACAAGAAGTTACCAGCCGTAAAATTAGAAGGAGGAAATACCGCTTCGCCCTGAAAAATGGCCGCGAGTATCAACTCATAAAGGAAAAACTCGAAATATATTTCGCAAGGCGGAACTTTTTATTACACGTTGCGCTTTCCCCGGGTCCTGTCCCACTCCCGGGGATATGACAGAATTGTAAGTTCGTCCTGTCGCCGTCGACGGTTTACCAGGATGGGCGCCATTGCAGACATTGCACCCGCCACTTTACGGTTTTTACCCTGTTGACTGTTCATAAGAAAACCCAGACGAACGTGTAATCCTCTCTCAGTTTGAGCAGTTAATTGAAACGAACACTTTCCGACGTCTCTAATCCTCACACGGCTGAAGTAGGTGTCAAAACACATACTGAGAAAAAAAAGCCAAATTGTCCCAAATTTATTGTATTTATTTATTTGCGGTTTTTAGTTTTCAATCTATTCTATCTTGACTAAAATAGTGTTAATTAATAAAGTCATGTATAAAATCTACATCATACATATTAGGATCGAATTCGACAAGACGAAATCCAAAATGTCCAATTAAGAAATATTCAAGCTTCAAAACGTTTAGCTTGGAAATTAATATAATATTTAGTGTATCAAAAGATATCAACTATAACAAACTATGACTTGGGATTTTTAAGTTGAATGTTTCAATTCTTGGACATCTTGATTCAATTTCATTTTAATTTAATATTTTTATATTTCACTTGTAACCAGTTTAGTTTTTCGTTTCGTTTTTTAGTTTGATACAGACATAGATATTTGCATTATTTTTATTATTTATTACTTTTACATGTATATATTATTACGTATTAATCTGAAATTCGTATAATTAATTAATTAATATTATTTTACTCTTTTTTATAAATAAATAATACGATATAAAATAAGATGCATGCACGAACTGAAAACTAAATTTTGTGCATTATATTGTATAATAAATACGCAATGTTTTGAATAATATGGTCTTGTACTTGAGATTCTACGTCTATAATAAAGACTCAATTTGAAGAAAACATTCTCCAGGAATTGCGATTTACTTTTATACAAACAGAAAAGAATTTAAACAACACATTCCCTCCTGGTCAATGTAATTACTCGATAATTTTGAAACACAGCGTTTTCATATCAAAAAAAGTTGATTTGGTTAAGTTAAAAAAATCAGTGATACTTTCAATAAAAGACAATAGACAGTTTTATTCTTAAAAAATCTAAAAATAACACACTAAAATAAACACGAATGCATAAAATTGTATAAAATTCATTTTTGTTTTCCACAAGAAACCAATTTATTGTAAGTTGTTTTATAAATTTTATAAATAATACTTTCGAGTTAAAAAAGAGTAGGATAAAACCAAAACGTATAATCAAAGTTTTTACTATCAAAATCAATAAAAATCTCATGAAAGCGTAAAACTTAAGGAAAGTATCGACAGTAATTTTAGTTGAATCTTCCATAATCATCGCCACAATGTTCACAAATGTTAATATCTACCAAAGAGTACGTAAACTTGAGACTGGGAGGAAGTTCATCATAAAAGTACGTCAAGAGTATACTCCTTAGAGCCAAGCTTAAAACTTCTTACTTAGTCAGACTTCGGAGCCTTACAATTGAAGTAGTAATACATTTTTATATAAATAAAAATCAGTGCAATATTTTGGAAGCGTGAAGTGTTAAAGTTAAATTTAGAAGCCTCTTTAAAAACATTTTCTCGACAAATGTACAAAAATATTGAGTAATTTAAAGCAAATTAAATGTGATAATAAAAATAAATTTAAGACTAGTCTAACTTGGTTTAATCTGGCCTAATGGCCACCTTTTGATGAAAGGTAAATCGCAGTTTATGTAGGGGTTTTCGCAAAATCCATCTAAACAAATCGATTAAAAATGATTGAAATATAATTTATTAATAAACTCTGAATTCACATTATACGAATGTGTTTTTCTTATTTCATTAAACAAATTAAAACAAATTATTATTAAAAGAATTTCATAAAGTGTTCCCAGTTCCCTCCCGAAATGATTCCATCAGAATCTGGAACAGATTACATTTTTACATTAAAGCATTTTGGTTGAGAATTTAACGTTATGCAATCGCAAGGGAAGTAATAAAATTTTTAATTTCCGTAAAGTTATTCGCGTATGGCCCAATAAAATGGTAATAAGAAAAAAATTTACAATGTTTACAACATATCAATTCTTTTTACTGTGCAGAGTTTTTATACCCTGAAGTTTTTCCACGTAACTTTTTGCTTTCAGTTGATCAAACAACTTGTGAAAAATATTAGTTCACTTTGGATTTTATGAAGAAATTTAAACTAAGCACCTGACAACTAGAGTGAATCTCAAGAGAATTTAACGACGTGTCATAAAATAAAGTTTATGATCCCATACTGGGATGATTCCGAAAAAGGTTACTTCTGGTTATAAGTGCATATAAACAAATTTATAATACTAGCAAAATGCCATGCTTAATGCTTACAGGGCTTGTTATGAACTACTTGAGTTATATGATCTGGAAAATAATTATAATTTCACAAAGATATGAATTCTAAAATTAATTGGAATTTTCATAAAACTGTGAATATTTTTAAAATGATTGTTGGAAAATATAATTTTATAATCATAAAACTATTAGAAGCTATTTTAGTGTAAATAATCCTAATTAGATTAAAACTTAATGTAAAAGTTTAATAATTTATTGATATTTTTTCTGCATCAGTAAAATCCACACGAAATTCTGTCAAGTGCATTTAGTACTTTTATTTAATTTGTTCCAGTGCCTTTATGGGAACATTGCAAAGTACCTTCTTACCTAATAAAATTTTAATTAATTCAATTCATTGAGTAACGGATCGCAACGAGAATTCCTCTTTTTCAATGCTATATAATTAAATTTTTAACTGAGAAATAGAAAAAAATCCGTGTTGAATAACCCTTATCTACTTTCAGTTCTTTCAACTGAACTCGTTCTAATTTAACACAGTTCACCTTAATCGGAATTTTATTTAGTGTTTCGATTTAGGGAATTCGTTAAAAACTCATGGGATCGAATGGATGGAGCTACAGAAAGGATATAACATTTTAGACAGATCAAAGCATGTTCCGAATGGAAATCTTTGAAAATGCCAACGCGAGAATCCAGCATCCATTTTACTAGATTACGTGCGGCTTTTGCCTTTGTATATCCCTCTTTCAGTGTGCAAGAATCTGTGCTTAATTAAGTAATGGCGTACTGTTTACTTGGTTTTCTCGCATAAGCGATATAGCCTTATACGGGGATTATCAGATCCTTTTCTTATAATTTCACAGCTTTGTATTGACATAATCGTAGAATTAATCCTAGGCCGCGTTTACCTACAATAGGTAACCGAATTATTAGCGATACATATTTGAGGACCTTTTTTTTAATTATAGCATATAACTTTAGTAACACTTGTGTTACTAAGATTTTAGTGATTTTTTCTGTGAAATTGTTAAGCGGAATTATAATTGGGAATAAAATTCGTATTTTTAGTTATCTAACTTCAGCGACTTCCTAACAAAAGGGTTAGGTAGGTGAAACTTAAACTGAACTATGTCATAAGACTTTCATTCATTTATTATATACCATATTTTAAAATGCTTTCCAAAGTCCATTGATTTGATATCCATATTTGAGCTGAGGGATAAAGAGGTCAGTCGTTCGGCGGCAAATACGACAATAGTATCCGGACTGGGAATCATCTTGTCAAGAGCTTTCATTTCATATCCATTTTGTATATAGTACTTTTTAAAGTCCCGTAATATTCACCATGTTGAATTCTTCGCAATGGAATTTCTTTTAAATACAATAAATGCACATAATTTGATAAATAAATATAATTTATTGCTGATAAATGCATACAGTTCAGATGATTATTGCAATTGATTCAACTCCAAAGTACGTGCTTATCGCTATCTTTTGTTGTCGAGAACTTTTAAATAACTTTTGTTATTTAGTCCCTTGTAAGTATTTTGAATGTAGTCTTGAGCACTTATCCGAGGCACAGCGATGTGTAGATCTTAAGAAGATAAAAGTAACACTAATAAAAATAAATTGCTTGCACCTTGTGAGAGAACAAAGCATACTTTATTTCTTTTTACACACTGGACAATAAATCTTTTGCGTCTATATGCGTGCTGGCATTTTTTAGGATTCTAGGGAAACTAGGATTAGTGGAGTACATATAAATACTTTTACATGGTACCTTTTAATACAGGTATAAATTAAAAATGCATATTGTAAATAAAATTGGGTAATTTATTCAATATCTGTTAAAAAGACCAGCCACTGTATGCACATGCACGATATAAATAGGGTGGTATTCTTCATATCAGTGTTTTATGCACTAGAGGCTTAACATTTACCGATTACAACCCCATCACCTTAGGATTAGTTCTGAATCTGAATACCTAATCAGATTATTGGATCGCTGAAAATCCTTTCCCCTCATGGGGTCACTTACATCAGAACAGTGAACAAGCGAGCCCCTGTTCGGAACCATAAACGGCAGCATACACGGGCAGGAGAGGCAGAAATATCACCGCCATGCAATTTGTAGTATAATAAAACTTTATTGAACTGCACTGATTTCAAAATTACTCCAGTTCAAGCATAAAAAATTTCTGAGGGGCGCTCGCCCGTTGAGCCATATTTCCTACAGTAGCCAAGCTCCACTGGAGGCGGACCTAATCGTCCGTGAGAAATATCTTTTCGTTAAGTGAATTAGACATAAGCAAACAACGTGAAACAATATGGAAAAAGCGTTGCGAAGGGCTCCGGCGAGCAACTTTTATTGGCGGCTCGAAGGGGGAATATCGACGGGAAAATTACCAATAGTTTCTTGATGAAATCCTTTGCTAATGTATGAAGCTGATTGTTCGCCATTGTTCGGTGTCAGTGCTTGCTATTGGAGGAATGATATCACGGAAGAAGTGGAAGGCAGCATTTAAATAATTGGATTCTTGAAGTGTCGAATCCAATTGCCTCTCGCTAACATTGATATTTGATCCTCTTGTTTATATTTCGAAAAGTATTCTATACAATAAATCATTTTACAAGACAGAATGGAAATATGAGGAGAAATTCTATTAAGACAGTACTTAAGTGTAATCAATTTCGATTATATAGAAAATAAAAACAAATACATTTAAATAAAATGAAACTTACTTTTCTTCCTCGAAAACAAAGGAAAAGGAACATTAGTTTTAATAAGCAACCGAGATTCATTCTTATATAGAAAATTGAGAATTTCGATTAATGGCGACTATATTTTTAATTATTTTATTGTGAGTGCAAATTTTATGTTTGTATACCTTTTTTAAAAAAATCGAACATATTAATTAATTTAAAAAGTATGAATATAAACCAAATTTCTTTAAGTAAAACTTATTTTTATAAATTTCAATCTCAAAACCAAACGTGTTTTTACCGAAGCAATGGTCAAAGTCGATACCACAAATATTTAAAAAATTTATTCATTAACTTGGACGGAATTTTGAATAAAAATTTCTGAAGCTACTCTTTTTGAAATTCAAAATTTCTATAGAGAACATGAAGTATTCGTTATTTATCGTACAAAACTAATATTAAGCATTTTAATTGGAAACTTAAAAAAAAACAATTTATTAATTCATCTTTAATAAGCTCTTTTACGAATAAAAAAATAATATTTTTAATAAATACTTTAAATTAATTTAAAAGAAGTTAACATAATTGTCGAAGCATGAAATAGTAGCAAGCTGTAAAAAAATATCAATAACAATTATTAAATGAAATACTGGGAGACAAATTTAAAATGCACCGCTTTTCATGAAAAATGTGTAATAATTTAAAACTTAGTGGTCTAACTAAAAGAAACTTCTCAAGGCAATCTGGGACGATTGCGTTTAACAACTAAAAGCCTTTTAAAGATTTCACCAATTCAACATTAATAAATTATTGCCAATTGAACGACGTTTCTTGAACTCTACGTCTCTGGAAAATGAAAAGGGATGGCGGCCTTTCCAAAATAAATTATTAAAAAGCGATTTTCTTCTGTTCTTCAAGCGATACAAACTTTACTTTGTTTCTGAGTTTCCTTGGCCCTCGTTGCTGTCGAGAAGACGAGACTTTCGTCGGAGTCCGATTAAGAAATTTTCAAGTATAAGTTTTCTGTAGTTCTTCATTCAGAATTTTAAAGGCGCGATTATTGCTGCATTTTTTTAAATCTGCCTTCTTTAATAATCTCCTCTGTACGTTCAATGGATCTGAAGTGTACTCCTACAAATAAGAGCGCAGGCTACGTAGACAGTGAGTCTACTAGACACAGTCTTTCTAGATTGTGTGGGAAGTATCGTATCGTCTTTCTATCACTGGTTGCCGTCGTTTGTATAACTACGCGAAAAAAAAATGTTATCAATTAAGAGACTATAGAGCTCTAACGAGCGTAGTTCTGAAAGGTTATGAAGCTTCTTTGAGGACGTTTTTCTTATTGTTTCTAATAAATTCGAAAACAAGAAGATCAAGAAATAAGCTTTTTCACAATAATTAAGTTTTTAATTTTTCTTATCAAAGCATAAGCCTCTAGCTCCAGTGTTTGTTTTCATGTAGCGTAATTATCTTAAAACTATACCTTTTTAAATTAGTCGTCTACAAATTGTTCAAAATTTGTACAACACACAAAGGGAAACTCCTTCGTAATTATTAAACATTTTTGTCTTTTTTATTCAAAATCAATGCCATTTTTTTTGCTTTTGAAAATGTTTATATTTTAATACACTGCTTTAATCCCAATAACCGAATTTATTTATTTATTTCTATTAATATTAACTTAAGCTACAATTTTTCGAAGTTTTATTAAAACGATTTTAATGATGGATTCTATTTTGTGATTAGGCGAAGATGCTTCTTGTAATCATCATCAATCATTGTTATCATTTTTGCAGAAAAAAGATCTCATAAGAAAATGAGGACTTTCCCAAAAAATGTAGATTTATGCTTAACAAAACTTTTTTAACATTTACAAAAATTTTAATTTTGGAAAAATTTTTTGTGTTATTTTCTGGAAGTAGCATGTCTTGTATTCGTGAAAGTGCATGTAACTTGAATTAAACAATAAAATTACGATAAGCTTTAAGGTTTTCCTGAGCAACTTAAATTTATGAAAATTGAATTGTAAATATAATTACGATTGACTCTATGATGGAGAAGTATAAAAGCTCCTTTTTGAATAATTTATCAATAGATAGCTTTCCTGATTTCCATTCGGAAATTGAGTCAAGCATTACGGAAAAGCAAATTATTAAACAAAATTGTTCTGCCTACCTTCAGCTAAAATTTAAATACCTATTTCTTAAAAATTATTTTTCAATTTGTTAAATATCGCATGTTTTTTTCTCTTATTCCCCCATTCATCCCCTACATTAATTTACGAGATTTAAATAAAATAGAAGATGTAATAACTGCACTTCCCTATCTCACAAATTAACCATATTTTCTTCAGTACGGCCATATTTCATGGTCGGTCTTACCTGTCAGACGAGCTTTTCTTTTTCCCCTCAAATTAAATTTTTCTGAAAAAGTATCTAATTTGCTTTGCGTTCATTAAACGCAGACTTCCCAAACGATTTTTTACAAATATGCAAATACTGTCGGATGAAAAACGAATCTGAGGAACGCATGGCTTCGCTCCCGCCGCCCCCCCCCCCCCCCCCCAATCAAGGTTGCGCAATGTCTTGGCAAAGCACAAAAAAATAATCATCCGGCAAACAAGTGAATAATAAAAGGAGCTAAGTTTTGTTATTACTACGGCGAGCAGGTGGTCATTAAGCAAACGAGCAATCCGGAGCAAACGAAGAAAACCTGGAAGGAAGTAACAATGCAGAGGACATAAAAAGACGATGTGTACTAAGGACTAGGACTTAAGGTAGCTGCGGTGGCGAGCGTCTGGCTTCCCTGTGTCTTGTGCTGGTTCTATGGGATCCAGCTAACATACCCTAGACTAGAGCCTCTTAGACTCCGGGCCCCGGCCAGGGAAGGGAAAACCTCTCGAGCTGATTAATCCGCTCAAAACGCTGTCTTGGCCCCGTCGTACATGCAAGAAATGAAAAATGAAAAATTACGGATACTCTGGAAATCCTACTGCCGTAATTTTAATTTGCCGCTAAGGCGTACTGAATAAAGCGGCCGACGGACGCGACTGATGGAATGTCAGTAAATTAAGGGCCGCCTTATAAATGGTTGCGATTCTGAGCATACTTAGCCTTATTATGTTGGATCGGGAACTTTTAATAAGCGCTGCGGATTTTCGGATAATTTTGGCACAGCTTCAATTTTCTACGCGGAAAAAAATGTCGGATTTGAATATAAACTTGATTTAACAGAATAAAATGTCGAGGAACAAACATAGCATCATTGCCGTAATTCTAACTTAATTAATAATCTAGGTAATGAAGAAGTCCGATTGTTAAATATGCCTACAATTTGAACATGGAATAACTCCAAATGCGTGCTGAAATGTTTTAATAACTCGTGAGGTGCGGTTTCGTTTCGTATGGGAAGTGTTCTGTAGTTGCAGTGATTGCGGGGAGGAGCAGCGATTTTAAAGAAATTTTTGGGTAAAATATAATTGGCAGTATTTAGTTTTATAAAAATGTATTAAAAAAAATAAATTACACCCAGTTCTGTTTTTTCACGGTATTTTTTACACAGTTTTGATTTCATGTGCTATAGAAAAATAAATTCAATTTCATGTTTACACGATTTCATTCGATTTAGCACGGTTAAAGAAAGCTGTTACATTTGTTTTAATTTAAGAAGAAATATTTCCATTAACCATAATTTTCTAGATATGTTTAAGGCAGTACGTATCTAAGTTCTAGATCAAATGTTCTTAGAAAAAAAGACGAAGACCGAAATGGTTCCATAAATCTTTTCTTTTTCCAAATTTGAACCATAACGCTAAAAAGTGGATCTTGTTTTTAACAAATATTTCGGAGAATTGGAAAAACAAATAAACACTTTTGTACATATTTGCATATAGACAAATTTAGGAAATAAAAAATAACACTTCTAAAATATGGCGGTTATCAAATATTAAGCTTCTAACTTCTATTTTTTCTTTACTATTCCACTATCGTTAGTTATTTTTATACATCCGTCCCTCGGCATTTTGAGGAGCATGTACGATATGTGAGTGTAATTTTGAATACTGAAATATATACGGCGCACTGCATGGGAATTTGGCTCTATATAAGAGGTATATGTATCAATAGTTTTCCCAGTACTCCAAAAATTTCCTTATTGCTTTTCAACCCAGTAATCTTAAAAACTCTTCCCTCTAGGTACATACAGGAACAAACCTGTAGAACCTTTGTTGGTTGTACCTTAAAATTCTATTCGAATTTCCAATTCTTGGACAAGTCTTAATGCTCTCCAGAGGGTACGGATGGATATGCATTTAGAACCGTCGAGAAACACTAACTTGAATCGAAAATTGTCGATATAAAAGTTCAAGACAGTTGAGGGCACAAAAGTCTAGTGGAATGACATTCGCAATCATGGAAGGCCCTCAGGAGTCGACTTGGCCCAAGTAGTCCAGGTGAGATGTCATCGGGTAGAATAGTTTCGAAATTGTTCCACCTAGATCCGATAAAATGTTTAGTGGTGCCAGAGCCACGTATAAGTGGTCATTGTCCGGGTAGTGAATAAAATTCGTGCCAGGTAAAGGTTCCACCGAATGGCTCAAAATGGCCCACCGTCGTCGTCGTGGACGTTGCTCGGGCACATACCTGGTCAATTTTACTTGCTCCCATGTTTGTAAACTATTCCGCCTTTTCCATTGAAAGCACTAGCAGTAGTACTTACTGCAAATTATCCTCACGAAACGAAAAAGCCTGAACTATTGACAAGTCTTCTGGCGTTTCAGCTCGAGCGTTAGCCGCTTTTATTTCGCCGTAAGTTTTTTTTTTATTGCCGCCGACTATTAAGTAAATTGTTACGTTGGCCCGCGGTACCGCACATACGTTCGTTAGCGGAAACATGCAGGCCGCAATTTAAGCTCAAATCAACTCCTTTATTGGCCTCTAATTAGCCGAAGGTTGCTGTTACTCAGCGATTCGAAGACCCATTTCCATTTCCATTTTATTGCGGACGCGAATGTTAATTTTACTAATATCAAATTGATACAACTGCTCACATATCGTCCATTGTCTGTGCGGCTAATTCCTATGCATTCGTTAAAGCTAGTGAAATCGTTAAATGCTATTGTTCCGCGTAATTTGTGCCATTTACCATCGCCAAACTTTTTATGACCATCATAAACAATTTATTTCACCATTGAAGGCTATTTTCTACAATAAGTAGTTGTATTTAAAACATGAGACGACTTCAACAGAAATATTGATAAATTGAGACCATTGGGATCTACTTAAAGTAAGAGGGTTAAGCAACTGAATCTGACTAACTATGATACCAAATCTGAGCGCTTAAGGTTAAAAACGCACCACTTCTTTCTGAAATACTTCAAAAATTTCGTCATCTTAAATGGGAGTAGTTTAATAATCTACTAATTGATAATTAAATTTCAAAAACGTAATTCAAAAGGGCTGACAGACAAAGAGGCGTTGCTTTTAAAAAATTAGGGCGGAAATATTGTCACAGAGAAATTACTCTTGTTACAGGTATTATTAGTTTTAAAAGAAAAATTAAGCAACTTTAATTCTGAATCTCGGCAAATTTAAAATTTCACGACTGACCTACTTATTCAGGTGGGAATAATCACATGGCAGATATTTAAGAATTGTGCCTACATATAGTCCCATACATTCCACGAAAAGCAATTATATTAAATATAAACCCAGCTACTTTCCAAATGAAACTTTTTAATGTCATACTCCAGGTGTACGAATATTTTCATCACATTAATTTTTTAACGTTTCCCTTTTCACCTTTGATCGATGATTGCTGTTGGCGGAGAGTTTTAAGTGCCTTAAGCCAAAATAGCAATTAGTATCTCAACATGTCACGAAATCACCTATTTCTTCAAAATATCTCAATTACAAAAAGCATCGAATTGAATTCTTGGAAAATATAATGTAGCAATAAAATTGTTCCTACTCTTAATGGAAATATAATCCCTATAAAATAAATTAACATTCGCTTAAAATAAGCTAGTTAACCTGAAAGGTTTTCTTAAATTACATGGGATCTAATAATTGTAGCCAGAATAACTATGGTCATACCAAGTGTTGAAATTTTGCCACGTTAGAGTAATTCTTCACTTCTTTTACAAGTTGAATCCTTTTATTGATTTTTTAGCCACGTAGCTATACAATTTTTTGTGGCGAACATGTTTGTAAAAGTTATCCACTCAATCTATTTCAAGGAGATATCCTTGGATAAAAATATGCTCTCAAACTAAATCGTACATCTAATCCTCGAATAAGACAATAAAATGCTTAAAGTGATCTCCTCTTCCTGCTTTTATATTTTTATTAGGGCCATGAATGGGGCAATTGATTATAAACTCGGGATAAGATTCCATTCAATTCTAAGGGTGAACTCCTCCATGACATAACCCATGACCAATATGCTTTACGTCCATTCACTTCATCTCCATAAATCCGCCCCGAGTGCCTTGGTGATTCTCACACCCGTACATCCGCACACCCTTCGGAGAAAAAGGGTATGTTTGTGCGGAGCCTCAATGAGTCCCAATGAGACCCCACAGAAGTTCCACAGAAGCTACCCACTTTATGGTGTCATTTTACGGAAAATTCAAACGGCATAAATCCTCTATAAAAGAGTTCATCTCGGCTGAGCACATCGATCCGACCCTTACGGTCTTACGGAGGAATCTGGCATTTACAGCAGTTACTCCTATCAATACGCCATCAGGATCAGAATCGAAGTCGCTGGAGTCGTGATGCGGCCTAACAAGTGTAAGGACCCTATAAAAATATTGTTATCCCTGCAAGAGTCCTATACTCGTATTAGCCAAGATACCCCGGGGCGTTCTGAAAAAAAATCCTGGAAGACCGAGAAGGAGCCCTGAGGCAGCCTCATCCACCGACACTCCGTAATTATTCCGGAGCTACATGCGAGTGTTGATAGAAAAACTTTTTATGGATATATTTCCTCGGGTTTATTGTTATTGAAAGAAAACAAAACTCCCGGCGAGTATATCTTGCTGGGGTTTGCCCTTCAGGGTGATGGGTCTTGTCTACAAGGTGCTTCTCACTTCGCCTTTCAATCTTCCTCTTTTCCGTCGAACCAAGTCGGCCGATTCTGAGGAAAACTTCTCATCCGCAAGAACCGAATCAAAGTTTTCTTCTTCGGTGAAGAATCAAAACGGCATTAAGCAACTTCTGGCTACAAGAGGCTCAAACAATGAGACAGGGACGCGTGGAAAAGTAATTACTTACATGAATTTTATGCTCTGCAAAAGTTTTCACACACCACCGCAAATAGCCTCCAGTCCTGTTCTATTATATGCTATCCCGAAATAAATTCTAACTGCAAGAAACCATCCAATAGTTGTTACGGCTTTTCTACATTAGCTCGTTTCCAGGTACCAACCAAAACTTCTGTTTCTAAGGCTTCACTTTTCAGTGGTTTTGCGTAATTCATTATGATTTTTGCATGAAGATGAATTCTGACTAAATTAGTTAAAAGTAAACTCCTAAAGCAAATTTATAATTAAAAAGTTACTCAACTCATTGGGGTGCCATTAATAAAAATATTAAAATTTTTTACAGGATGCTTCCTGACCACTTTTCCTTTCTTCTTTACTTACAATGAAAAACATTTCATTTTAAATCTAATTTTAGTTTTGTATAAAAATTGCAATAATAATTTTGTCTCGTCAAACGCTTGTTAGTTAGTTTCTAGTAATCATTTCTTAGATTGCCCTTTGCAAATAAACAAAATTATACTCTTTCTTAGTATCTTAGTATCAACGTTCTAGAAAATGTGTTATTTATATTTATATTTAGATAAAAAATTTTGAATTTTTGTCGGTTTACAAAAAAATATGAAACTGTATAATTTATAAAAATAAAAACATTACTAAGATTTTACACACTGAATTTAATTTGATGGTGACAAAGTTAGTTTTAAATAACTTAAAACTTATGTATATTAATTCAGATAAAATTTACACCGCTGCACTCTGAAATACTTCACTGCAACGAAAAAGTCATAAATTATGCGTAAATTAATTAAAATCCAAAACTCATTCATAACAGAGATGCTGGAGTAATGAAAAACCAATCTCGTTCGCTCCCAAGGAAATATGTTCGAGGGCTTGTTAATAGGATTTCGTTTGAGCTCTGCTAATAAAAGCACTCGGGACTTTGCATTAAGGCAACGTACTCACGGGCAACTCCGAGTGTTGTAGCTACCCTGCACATGTGGATGTCGCCCGAAATTCATAGACATAATATACGATTTAATCTGAGTTGCACTGATTTTACTTTATTAATGTAATAAATTTCTGGGGCAATAAAAAACAAAGAAAATAAGTTTAAGAATTTTAAAATAATGGGTATTAAAACAGCGCGTTTCACCCTAAGTGTGTATTAGTTAAATAAAGCAGAATAGATGCTACTGCAAAGGGAGTATATAATTAGTTTACGAAAACACTATATTAAATTAATTGAACTAATTTAAATTTTATCTTAAAAGCTATTCAGTAGCAGCTGTTCAAATTTATGAAGATCTAGTGTAAGTACTTTTCGAGTAAACCTCTTTCATCGTGCGCTTACTTGAGATTAGTAAAAACCTAAACCGTGTGTGAATAGCTTTTATTAATTTTCGTCTGAATAAAAATATAAATAAAGTGAACTAAACTAAATTAAAAAGAAAAAAAAACAAGGGCCACTTCACGCTCTGACTTCCTGATGATGATATTTCAAGTTTTACAAACAAATTAATTAACTTCGCCCTTACAATTTCCTTTCTCTGTTACAAAAATCAATTAGTTTTTCAATAAAAATGGAGTTGGCATGTAAGCTGCCGTGTGTTATAAATTATTGTGTATAAATTAATCTTTATGTATAAATACTTTTGTTCACTTTTGTTGAATGATATAAAATAAAAACACGTCGTGCCTATACAGAACTTAATTTCCCACAATAGTTGAAGAGTTTGTGAAGGAATGTTTTCAGTAGAAAGATACTAAGAATGAAAAGTTAATTAATAATGATAAATAAATTAAATATCTAGTCTAACGAAATATAAAACCGAATTAAAAAATATTTAGGTTGCTTTAGAAGTAAACATTTGCTAAGTAGCCTGATCAATTGTGCTAATTATTTTATTTAGGTGTCTGATCCGATCCACTTCGATAACATTGAAGAGTAGTTTTGAATTTTGTCGAAGTACATGCATCCATATACGAGGGTGGTTTAAAAAGTCCGTATAAAAATGGAAAGTACTTAATTTTTCGGGATAAATGAAAGTTTCTGAGCAGGGCATCTACAATTATTACGTAAAGCTCTAAACGCCCTTTTATCGAGTTTTTTAATATAAAAAATTTAATCCTCCGCTGGCATTTTAATTTTTACAAACGTGCTAATTTTAAGTGATGTAGAACTGTAAAAAAATTTTTTAAATATCAGAAATTGATTGAAAATTTGTCCCTTTTACTTTCGTAGGTTCACTACTTTGAAAACTTTATGGAATTTGTAAATCCATTTAATTTATTTTGATGGGATTTGAAACGGTAGGAGACTAGAAATGACGTTCTGCTACTCTTAAATTACTGGCTCCTAACTTTAATTCTAACCAGTTTAAAAAAAAAACAAATTTTTAAAATTAGACCTTCCCTAGATACTTCCCAGCGAACGATTGCGATGCAAAGTGAATAACGGTAAAATCTAAATCGGAAACGAATGAAACGTGAAGATTGTGGAACGTTCCAGTGTTGCAGAGAATGTCGACGAAAAATTTTTGTCAGAGGCCATAATTTAAGTGAAATTAAATTTAATTTGAATAATAAAAAACGAGCAATCTGCTCAGTTCCGTGTTTTGGAAGTCCGAGTCATCTGTTGGTCACTGAGCAAACGGTACAAGAAGTTATTCAGTGTGTTTTCCAATTTCCTAGCTGGAAACTTCCGTTTGAAGCTTGAAACTGTGGAACAGTGGCACTGCCGCAAACCCGCAACAGCAAAGACAACGACCGAAACAGTCAAAAAGTACAGAGGTAGACATGGGATGCACGAGGCCGATGTAAAAATTGTCAAATTACCTTTGCAGTTTTATTCTCAGATTATTTTTAGACTTTGAATTATTTTATGTACAATTTTGAACAGTTCAAAATGTCTGAAGTCCCGTTGTCTAACCTTGAAAATGTCCCAAGCCATCCAAACCGTTATTGCCCACTTCTATTGTGGTGTTCTTGTCTAGAATAAAAATCCCAGAGAAAATTCGGTAATTCCCCGGAAATTTCTTTAATCTTCTCTCGCTCTAGCCCATTGCAAAGATGACGGGAATTTTTTTAATTTCCTAATATCCGGCACTTCTGCAAACGCTTACAGGCCGACCTTGCAGACTGGAGGAAAACAGGTAATTTCCTTGCAGCCTGGGGGAAATTCCGTTGCAGATCGAGGGACATTTTATTGTCATTTGCGTGAAGTTGCTCCGTTTCCAAACAGTCGAGCCGTCGCGAGTTGTAGAGGTAGATGTTGTCAGGTGCGAGCGCTGAACTTTTAATGTAAATTGAGTTTTTGCAAATAAAACAAGAGCACGAATTTCAGCAAATCGGTGAACAAGATAGTGGTGACTGGTGCGGCTGTCGACCACGGCGAAGTAACGGTTCGGAAGCGGCTGCAGGTGGTCGGAATAATGTACGAAAACAATCGCTCGAAGTTGTGATCCGTTCGCGGAGGGTGCGGTGGTGTCAAACTGGAACTTCTCAATTTTGATTTTTCGATTCGGAAAGTAATAAATAATTGTAAGTAGCCAGTTCTGTTTCGTTGGAGGTACTGAAGGAGTGCTTCCTATTGGAGGAAAGCTCCGTTGTTGGCTGCAGGAGCGGCAGGGACTCTTGGTCCGTGTCAGGCAGAGGTATAAATAATGCCCGTGTCCTGGGCTGTCCTTCGCACGAGAAATCAATAACACGAGCGAAAAATTCTGCTCCGTGCGTAGAGCAATCCTTCGCCTAAATTAAGGAGGATGTCATGCATAATTGACGACGGCGAGCCTGATTCTTCGGCCTCCTTACAAATTTATGTGCTTAATAAAGGAATAATCGGCGGAGCCCCGCATGTCGTTCTTGCCATCGTCTTCATTCGGCCTGGAGCACCGTGGAGCTCCTGGCCTCAGCCATGCCGTTCGCCGCAGCAATAGCGGATGACACTTTGATATTCCCAGCCATATCCTCTATGGGAATCTTTGGCACATTACTTATTCATGGCAGGCACTGAAATGCCGATGCGGGGGAGCCCTACGACTCCACCAGCATGCAGGGCCAAAATCCCAAATCGGAGCCGCCACATCTTTGAAAATGTTACAATTTTTGGATTCCGCTGCTGCTGGGAGCAACTCCTGCAGCAAGGTCCCCAATGTCATGGTGCCGTTTGAATAAAATTCCTTGCTTTTCGTTCGCATCCCGGGGCTCCGCAACGCTCGACTGCGGCACCATCTAGAACGGACGTGAGTGCGGGCCACGATGTGGTCTAGATGGACGGCGATAGGAGTCCTAGCTCCCGAACTGATGTAAACATGACCTTCTGCGCTTACGTTGCCTACGACCTCAGTGGCGGCGGCAACATTATGTAATCCGGCGCTCCTCAGTGGGGCGAAAGACCTCAGTCCCCAGCAGTCGGCGAGAGAACCGAAAGACATTTGCTAGAGTCTAGCACACTTACCAGGCACTCTTGTGGTCCATTCCGCCGTAAGCTCAATAAAACGAACATAATTCCAAACGACCGAGGCCGACGATTTGTTAAAGTAAATATTGTGCCCCATTTATTTTTCCTTTTTTTTAAGGGTAAAGAAAACGTTTTTATATTGGTATATTTTCTTCGTGAGCCCAATTGCCTAAGAACCAAGCTCAATTCTGCTAGCTCAGAAGTGCTAAACTTTTGAACCCGAAGCATCAAAACTTATTCATTTGATTCGAAATCCAAAGACGCAAAATATGTGGGATAGAATAAAAAAAACTATCTCCTTCAAACTTTTGTTTTGATCTAATATAGAAATAAAAATTAATTCAATAAAAACAGAGGTCATTTTGGTTCCTTATTTAATATTTTGTATATGTACTTGTAAAATATTCGTCATAAATAAAAAATTACATTTAAATCCCTAAAAAATTATAGTAAACAAAAATATTTAACTTTATATATAGGATAATGGGGAGGATGATTGTTGTGAAGATGAAGAAAGATAGTGGCCAATAGAACCTTTAGACGCTCATATATTAAAAGCCACTATGTAAAATCTTATCTGAAGAAGAACTTCACAGTCCTAGCGTTGTCCTTGTCAAAGAAGGAAGTATAAAAAAATGCACTGCTTTTAATCTTTAAATTAAAAAATCTCAATTTAGTACTGTAATGGTATTCAAGTATTTTTTAAAAGAGTATTTTTTTTTTGTGTTAAACGGTGACAAAGCTGTAGAGATTTATTTTGCTCTGTTTTAAATTTTCTCTGCCATATGCTAATATTGAATCATAATTTTATATATTAAGATAATTAAAAAATAATTCATATGGGTCTACTTTTACATCGCTCTGAAATCATGGGTGACATGAATAACAATATTAAGCTACGTAAGCAGACATCATAAAAATTCGCTTAGCTATTTTTCATAAAAGTGCTAAAATCGAAAAACGAAATTCATTGTCTAGTTTTTAAGTTACGTAACAGGCAGATAAAAATTCATAACCCATGTTTTTAGAATGTTAAAAGTGCATTAAAAACGACTCAGTAGTTACCACGTAATGTGGAAATTAACAGGTAAGATCCTAGTAATGGTTTTAAAACCTTTTCAAGGCTTATCTTAGTTATGTAAAAAGGTTTCATCAACACTAATGAAAAATTTCTCAAGAAAGTCGTGCACGTAGATAAAAATAAATAACAAGCAAGCAGGAAAAAGACAAAAACGTGGAGCCTATACTTTAAATCTGTCTGAGATGTATCTAGAGCACCACCAAACAGGCAAGGTAAGACAGACAAAATTTAAGCAATTCAGCTTGAAAGCAACAAGTTGTATAAAACGTTTCATCCAATTCGGTTCAGACGTCTCCAGGGAAATCGCAATAAGAAGATTTAAACAATAAACCTGACAAAATGGCGTAAAATTATTAATAATTTAATTATCCATGAAATTATAAAATGTTTTCTCATTTGCTCATTAAATAATGACCCCTTGAAAAGGAAGCAAGCATAGACAAGTGAAAGTCTTTTGCATTTTTGCAATTTTAATTATTCTTCTACAGCGAAAAGTATTTTATTTTTACAAATCAAATTCTAATTAAAAAAAAACAATATGGCATAAAATGACATCAATATAAAATTGATAAATTTGTTTTTTTTTTTGTTTTCTTCAATTGTTGGACTTTAATATATAAAAGAATATAAATAAAAAAGTGAGTGAGTTTAAAATAATAAAAAATGTTTATTCGTAGGTCTTTGAATCTGGAGATTTGATTTTGAAAAATAAGTATGAAGAATATTTTGCTTTGTTATAGTACTGAATTTTGCAGAAGAAGAAGTTTTCATTTATTATTTTGCAGAAGAAGAAGTTTTCATTTCTCAGCCTAAGAACTAATTCATGTATTCAGATATAAAAATAAAAATGAAAACAAAATAATGATAGAATTTATATTATAACTTTAAATTTTCTTTTGGAGTTGCTCAAATTTCAGTACTTGATTTCCGAGTTGTTATTTTTCTTCTGCCTACTTTTTTCTCCGGATTGTTAGGGTCGGTAGGATTACTTGGATTCGGCAGCCTCTTTCTTGCGAAACAGAATGTCAATAGTTACCAGAAATAGAAATGGTTATGACGGATTGTGAGTGATGGATGAGATTACGATATTAAACAAGTCTAGAAAAAGACATAGTTCAGAATATTTTTATTTATTCTCTTGCACATTCAGTTAAAATTATTCTTGTTAGGAAAGTTATCGCGTCATCAAAGGGATGTATATTTTAAAGATTGATAGCTTTACAATGTGGACTCTAAAGTATGGACAGAGTAGTTACTAGAAGAGTCAAAAAGCCGAGGAATTCCCAGTGCTTCACAGGGCATCCTACGAGCTGAGAAATTCGATTCGGATGTTTATCTGGCCAACGTCTTTTCCGGTCTTAAACCGACAATTTTATGTCGCGATTCACTGGCCAGTCTCTTGTTATGTTTTTGGTTAGTGGCCAGATTTCCGGCTTGTTTTGCATTTTTTTCCGACGTCTTACGCCAGATCGCACCGAATCGGGCGAAATAGTCCCAAAATCGAAAAACATGTCTGCCACCGTAATTGGGAGTGTGCCATATAAAAATGCTAAAATTGACCTCTTACACTCCGCGGCATCAATTCCACCTATTCAGGTATATTGCTCCGGTTCGGCCTCACGACTACTTTTTGTCTGTCCGGGCCGTATTTATCGCGGCTCGTGAATGGGAGCCCTGAGATGTGTTCTTCTGTGGATTAGGGCATCAATAGTCGGCCTTACTGAACTGTTTATTTGATTGTCGCTTTGGCTCTATAAATGAGCTATAAATTACAGACCTCGTTCTCTTTGTCACCTTACATACGTGAGAAAATTCATTTCTTCGTGTAGTGAGTCGCTATTACATTTGTCCACCTCACCTATGTGACATGACTATTTCAAGTCTATCGTCTTAAGCAACTTAATCGCATTGAATTTAGTAGACAGCGGCATCTTCCATTGATCACCTCATCTTACTGAAGTGACAGCAAGTGATAGGTGAAATAGATTTCTTTAGAAACTTGAGCATAAAAGTTACGGAAACGAGACCTTTTTATGTTACAGAAAATGCGTAAATAAAATGTAGTTTTACGTAAAACTCTAAATTTACATAAATTTCAAATACTTCTATAAAACAATTTAAACAACTTTTTGGTAAACAATTTCTAATTCAAAACATTTAAGTTTGAGATTAATTTAGATGTTACTAGGAAGAGTAAAAAGCTTAAGTTATCATTCTTATTGTAGTACGTGTAAAAATTTCAATCACTCTGATATCTTGTCTTCAGTCTACGGTCAAAGTTGCTATTCAATTCTGTAAATTGCAATTACCCAAATATGGTTTAGAACTCTTGGACAACTCTCCCTCCTGTAGAGATTAGTTTAGACTGTTATTAGTATAGGCTGTAAATTCTGTGCTATTTCGATACTACCACTGCCCGTGAAGAGATTGAGCTGTTAGAATATAATCGATCCCAGTTAGCAAGTCAACTTAATTAAAATTTAAAAGTGAACTATCGAAATCCATAGGCATTGACCTAAAATTTCATTATGTTGAAAAGAATTTCTATAGTAGTAATTAACACTACTAATCTAGACTAATCTAAAATGAAATTAATGAATTTAAGGTTCAAGTTTTGGTAAAATCTCTAACATAACAACTCTTAGTAAAAATAGTATTGACAAAGTTTTTATTTTTCAATATGTAACCTATAAAAAACTGTTAAAATAGAAAGAATACTATCACAAAAATTAAAAATATGTTCGACAAATTAATTTGACTTCATCGATTCGTCAATCTTGTTCAGAATGTATAAATAATGTATAATCCTTTAATATTTCAAAATCTGCTAATCCTCTGATAGGTGAAAACAATTTACGTGTAGGAAACGCCTTTAGTGTAACATAAAAGTATGTTTTGAAATGCTAATTTCTTGTCTTTTATTCAAACACGACGAAAAACGTGTATGGTCAATATTTCAAAAAAAAAAATGAAGAAATATTTTACTTGTAACCCCAAATCAATCTTTTGTTCAACAGGAAAAAAACCTTCAAATCTCGACTGATGCCTAACATGTGAAAAAAATAAATAAATTCGTGTCGATCACATCCGACGAACTACTCTTAAAGGCAAATCAAATTCCGGGAAACAGAATTTAATTTGCCGACTGTTAATAGATTTGAACGACAATTTTTTTTTTTTTTTTCATTAACATTCAAGTGTTATTGGAACCTGGTTTAGTCGTACCTGCGGATTGTGGATGTAAAAATGGAAGTAAATAATGGAATTTATCGTCTGGCCGATTGATTACTCATAACAATTCATTAAATATTCTGCAAAAGACCAAAGTCCCTGAAATAATTTTAGAGTAAAATTTATCGAAAATAGCTTCTACGATAATTGCATTCCAGATAAGTAATAAATTGTTAATGTTAGATACAGGTAAAATGGTAATTGAATCATCCGGCTCTGTCGGATTTTTAAATGAAATCATATAAAAATTGCTATCGTACTGCACAATAAATGCATTTTCAAATTGAATTTCAAATGACTAGATTTATGATCTAAATTAGTAGCTGGGGAAGGTAAATTTAGTGTATGATGTGTTTATTTGTATCATTTGTCTAGATGAATATTTAATTAAAAATTAATAAATTTCATCAGAGAATTAATAATGGGAAACATTTTGGTTTAATTTTGTATTAAATGATAATGATAAATGATTCTGGAATGTTACTATAGGCTTATTTTTATAAAAATAATAACAGTTGCGACATTTGATTTATAATTTGAACATTTATGTTTGAATTCAAAGTTAATAGAATCTTTTGAATAATGTTTATAATTTCAAATTGCCTTGGCACGGAGTAAAAAAAAAAGGTAAAATTTTCAGGTGATGTTTGTTAGTACCGCTGTAACTTTAAAATGCTTGAATCAAAGTCATAGTCCTCCTTTTGATTCAACAATTGATGCCATGCATATACAATTTTGATTAACTTGAAACAATTAACATTTGCCATCAAATATAAAAAAATCAAAATCTTACAATTGCGTAGAATAAAGATTTGAAAACAAATAAAATCAGTGTTGAAATAATTAATTTTATTTACAATTTTCTTCGCATCAAAAAGATTAATATTTCTCAATTTCCCCTTTCATTGTTAGATATTCTAAGAAGATCAAATTGGAATATTTTTCCAAAGTTATAGAAAAAAAAACAACGAGGCAATATTTATCGACAAGGACATTGAGAAAAAGATAAAAGTACAAACATTAATCAATTTTTATATTGACTAGCTTTGTCTTTCTATCCCTTAAAGGGTTAAGATTCTTTGTCATAGAAAAATACTTTCATTCGAATATTTATGTCTTGGGTGTTTTGTTAGTGTCATTTTCGAAAAGAGAACATCCTGGGAAGAAAATCATTATTAACATAGCTTAATCATATTTTGGACAAACATTAAAAACTTTTGAATTTAAATTTTAAAATTATCATTGAAATAAATGAGTATTTCGTGAATAATATAAAAGTCGCTTCCACAAGAACTTAATAAAAGTTGATTGGTGGATTCCACCCGACAACTGTACTAACTCATCGCATAGTTTTGACCCCGGTCGATAGCGTTGGTTCCCTCAGGAGAATAAAATAACTTAATAATTGTGATTAAAGTCACCAGTAGTATCAAAATGTATTTAGCATAGCCGCCAGTATGTAGTACTATACTAAAACTAATTTTGTTTTTATCATCTTTAGGAGGTTCAAAATAAATTAAATTTTCTATATGTTTCTCATTATTTTAAAAAAAATATGCTTTACATTGAATCGAATTTTTCTAAATAAAACCTAGAAAAGAATGTTAATATTATTAAAAAACAAAATCTTTAAATCATTCATAGATCCTTAATAAAGTTCATGCGTATCATCTGTTGAAAATGTCTCGAGACGAAGAAATATCAGACAATATGAATTCGAAGATTATATTTTCTTTTATTGTGTATACTTGATAACACGATTCGTCTATAAATTTGTTGCTAGGATTTAAACCGAAAACTCAAAAATTTTCTCGTTGTGACAGGCTTTATTGATAACTTTTCCGCACGTAAATTCATAGAATTGGAGCGTTCTTCAAAAGAAGAGATAGCTCAATTATTCTTTGAAGACAAGCTCTTATATTTCGTCTATAGCATATATAAGTATATATATCTCTGACTTGCCTGTTTATATATTCTCTAATTACTTTTTCCATAGGAAAATATTTGAAGGACTTGTGTTTTCCAAGAATTCTACGGCTCAATTTCAATTTAAAATAAAACTTAAAACCAATTACCAGAGAGCATTCCTAAGATGAAAACAATTTAACTTCCCACTACCAATTAATTCGATCACAGGATCTATGTTTGTTTCCTAGACAGAACCTTTTCTCGTTCTAATTAAAAAATAAAAATAAAAAAAAATAAAAAACGAAAAGGAACTGTCCTTAATTTCCATTGAATAAGATAATTATCAATTTCCTTCCTTAAAAGAAAACAACAGAATAAAGGAATCTGCATGGTAGAAGTGTTCAGAGAATTCCTAAGTTCTTTTTTCTTTCCCGCTCTTGAAAGACCCTTCTTGAAAAATAGGAGATTTCGAGCATCCTCTTAGGGTTGGTGACCCACCTATCTTCTAGGGGCGAACATAAGATGTCAGCCTGAGGTGAAATCTGTCACAGTAGATATCTTAAGACGAAATCGAAATTTCATTATCTCATGCTCGAGAACACGCTATTTGGAGTGTGTCATCTAATCTGGTATCGTGCAGTCACGCCAAAAGAACAAAGTATTGCAACTATGCAACTTGGGAATCAATAAAGATTTGCATTTAAATTTCATCAAACCTGAGGAGCTATTTTTCTTCTGTCGTCGTACGTGAGCGACGAGATAATTCTGATGATGCTGACTTGACATTATTCGCGTTCAAAGGTGGGGAATGCGCTGCGACCTTTTCGCACCATCATTACTTTAACGTTCTAATCGTCTTAATTGAGCTTAATTCGTCCACTTTTCTCTGCTGGTCGCGTACGGCCGCAGTGGTTCTTCATCGCTTTCATCCATTTCATTTTAATTAATTTCGATCTTTTATCACATGGGGACATGCCGACATTACACGCGCTCGTGACAACCCGAAAAATGCTACGTAGTAATTCCTCTGATGTGTCTGAATTACTATTTACAATAATTGCCGGAATGCAAAAGGAATTTTTTATTAATAAAATATCACGGGGAAAACAAACATATTTTCTTGACCAATTTGGGTGTATTATGATTTTGATATTTTTTTTTAGTAATATTTGTTTTCATTATCGTATTAATTTACATTATTCACTTAAATTCCAGGTAACTCGCCTATAACACAGTAGATAGGTTCCTAGAAAATGTCGTGTTGTGTGAAACCGTGTTATATGAGACCCAGAGCATATACATATCACAAAATTTTTCATTCCAACATTTCCTTCCCTATCACTGCTCGGTACAAACAAACGTGAACGTTTTTTCGTTTATATGATATCACTTTCAGGCTCTGAATCTTTTTCATCATTTGCGTTTTCTGCACTCTTTAAAAAATCTCTTAATTTCCTGATATGGAAATTTTGCAGCTCATACATCTACAGTGCGTAATTTAGATTTATTATTGTATACATAAATACGTTAAATAATAGACGTACAGTGTTATACAAGGATTCTCGCAATTTTATTACCGTGTTAGAATAAAACCGTGTTGAGGTTTCCGTATTTTTTTAACTTAGAGGAAATAGAAATAGAATGAAATTTTTTCTTTAAGAAAATTATAATATTAATTAATTAATATTTACATCTAAACCTCTTTTTACGCGAATCGCGATATTAAAAATAATTTTATTTATGTTATTTTTACTCAATTTAACGCGACCAAATTGAAGTCAAAGTTAGGTAAAAATTCGTAATTTCAGAAAATTTTAAGAATTCTATTCACGCGTCTTTTTTAAGAACGTATCTATCGCGTAAAGAGATGTTGAGGTGTATTACATTGTTTTTGATTTTGAATTTTTCCTTATTTAAGAAAGAAGAGATTTATTTTTGCAACAATGGTTTTAAATTAATTCGCAGTAGACCTACATAAATTCTAAGGAATGTGGCATTAGCATACCTAATTATTAAATCACCCTTCGCAAATACCCGCAAGATGAATATAAACATCATCTTAAGGTTTTATTCTAGGCGGGGATCTGGGACGACCATTTAAAGCTTATGCTAGAAAGTTATTATAGAAAAACTTCGAACCTTTTTTTTTGGAGAAACTTCCTGGAGGAAGTAAAGTAAACATTTTGTTTTTACAAGGGACTTAGACTGTGACTTAAAGAAAAGAAATTATTGTACTTGACATGCTTTAAACCATTGAGTAGCGAACTTGAACATTTTATTTCTATGATTTTTGTACACTTAGTTTTCTAGTTTCTATACAATTTGACATATTCGCATGCACTTTCTGAATACGAGGAAAATGATAAATAAGCCTACTACAAATGTGTTAACAAATAGAAAAACGTACCATATATAATACTACATTTTGAGATTTTATAATTTATGTTTAAGATTTAAAAATTAGATAACGTTGGCTTTTCGTCAATTAGTTAATGCTATAGAAAACTTTTCGTTGTTGTCATTGAATAGGATTTCTTGTACTATTTTCAATAATAAATTAATATTTTACAAAATATTTTAAAACATATTTTTCATTTCATAAAGATTTCCAAACTTTGACTTTTAATTATTTCTTACATAAAATTAAATTATTGGAATCGTAAAAGTGTAAACTATTTCGAAAGTTTGTCCGTTGTTAAAAGAAAAGCTATGGTGTACTAGAATTGTTTGAAGAAGTGTGAGCTCAGGGCTTTATGAATTAAAATAGAAATTTAAGACACAAACTTATATGATCTTTAAGTTTAATGCACTTCTCATATTTCCTAACAAAAGCATAAACACAATATGACGTATTTTTGTTGTGTGTCCGTCTTCAACTCTTCATAGAAACCTGCTGCAGTTCCCAAGTATCGATAGATTACTCAAATTTCATTGATGATTCAAAATGGTTAATGCTTCAGGGTTAAAGTGTAATAAAGCTAATGAATATCAAATTTTATACATTAATAGTGTGATGCTGCATTTACTTCGCTTGTTAATAAAAATATTCGATGTTAAAACTATTTTGTTAAAATTACTTATTAAAACTTTAGATTCTGAAATCTGATTTAATCTTATTATGAACAAATTAAAATATATAAATATATTAGTTTCATGAGAACGATACGCACGGCCGATACCCGCAGACGATAGACTTTCGGATATTAATCAAGTTACGTCTTCTCGCAACTAAAGGGAATCTATGCACAGAATCTCAATTAGAAGTTTCTTTGTCGATTCAAGAGGCAACTTAATTAGTGCAAGCAACTACTTCTCGTTTTGCCCTTTAACGAATAAAAAACAAAATAAATGGCTTTCTGATAAATGGAATGAATGACGACGTAGCAAGGAAACTTTAATTTGTGTTAAGTACCTTAAACGTGTACACATGTGGGACTTTCAAAGTAAAAAGGGGAAAACAAAAAAAAAGAACGAGAAAATCAGGACACTCGCAAACTTACAAAACGCTTTGAAATTTAAAGCCCCTTTTATCAGGAGTGCTTGCTGATCCTGCTGACTTGGTCTAAGAGGAGAGCATTCAGGCCAAGAGTCATTGTATTTTTTCCGAAACTTTTCTAAGTATACTTCTGGACAAAGTGAAAAATTTGGAAAATTGTTTTTATTTCTTCAATATTCCGTTTTATTGTACAAAAACTACTTAACCAAATTCTTAATTTTAGTACTGACTAAAGTAGAGAATGAAGACGAGAAGAAGAAATTGAAAACATTTTAACGTTTTTAATTAACATTTTAAAATGTGATACAGGAATCGAAATAAAATATTACTTGTTGGATAATTATTATTTGTTTTCTTTTTTTTAATTAATTCCCAAAAAGACACCCATTTCCAAAAAATCTTAACCGACATCGAAAAAGCCCACTCAAGTTAGAAAAATGTTGGGGTCGTACGGATTGCGAGTAAGTTGTGTTTAAGGACAAATTATACTTATTTAAAAATAGTGTGTTTAACACCACTTAATCACTTTCCCACAATCTCTGAAAATTTGTTAACATAAAATTTATTTTTACATGCAAACTGATGGTCTATTTTAGAAAAGACATGTCAAACCAGAACGTACAACTATAATTGATTTGGTAGACAGGTAGGAAACGAGTGCCGCTTTCATGTATGCAATCCATTCCAGCGGGGCACAATGGGGTGTCTAATGGCTATGATTTTTTGCTTTTATGTACGAAGCATATAAGCTGCTTAAAAAAATCGAATGCAGTGAACTTCGTGGCTTGTATGTCAAAATCTTATTCCGAACGATTGAACAAAACTCTACAAAGTCCAGTAATTAAATGCGTGCATTTTATTAATTTTTCATATCCCAATTGTATTTACATCATAAAATGCTTTTATCGAACATTTTTAATCACTCTCGCTTTATCCTAGTGAAATTGAGATTAATGGAAAAAGGGAAATCATCATCCTGAATCCCATTCGGCTCCCCCGAAATTAACATACAAATTGAATAACTTAAAATATGAATTTTCATGCATTTAAAGTAAGTTAGGGAAAACTTGTCTACTAAGTAGTTCCAGTTCGCGGCTGCCCTCCCTCTTCTTATATAACCAAGCTAAATTTTGCTCGACCATTGAACCTTATATCAAGTTGCCATCTTGGCGAAGTCTGGCCGCAATCCCCAAGATTCAATTGAGTTGGCTCGACGGCAAAAATCCAAAATTACAATAACTAGCAAAAAGCTGGAATTCGTCCAATATGTGCAGTCACATACGTAACGTGCTCTGCACATGTGAACCACAAAATTTAGGGTCGATCTTGTTAATGTAAAATTATTGGACACGACGGAAAATAATAAGTCGGTATCCATTTATTAGTCCAGTGGGCGCAATGGTTTTAATTGAAGGCAGATTTATACCTCAGGATTTTTGATTTATGCTTTATGAATTTTCGTTAATGCCCTTCATCAATAATTCTCGGCTATTGCACCTTTGTCAGGTTTCTTGGCGTGCGGGGGCTTCTTTCGTTTAACAATGGGCCAAGGTATCTTCGACGTGCTCATGCAATGGGCCGTTCATTAAGCACGCGACGCATTAAACAATCGGCATTTGGTCAGGTGGACTTAATTGGAAATGCTTGAGATTCCTCATAGTTGCCACAATCGATTGGCCACAGAACGATGAAGACGGGTAAATCTATCTTTGCGGCGCCATGGGAATTGCACCCTGTTGCCAAGGAATGAATTTGACAATTTTTGCCGTGGAGCTTTGAACCCAAATAAAAAGGTTTTTACCCTTTTCAGTTGCCTTAACGTCGATCCAAAACTCTTTTGTGATTGCCGGAATGCGAAATGTGTAGGTAGGTGGTTATAAAAGCAGACGCCTTTTAGAACACCGCGTAGGTACAGGTGAATATGGTTGAGAATGGTTGAGAATGGCATTATGGCACTTCCTGCAATACCTCATTCATATATGTGCGATTTCGAGTCGAGTTTCAGTTTTAGAATCCATCGCCGGTAGCGGTGGAGCAATGTTTGTCATGTTTGCACTTAGTATTTGCAGTGCCTGTTCCTTTTTTCTCTAGAGCAATAGAGAAAGGAACTATAGAATCCCATTTGGTTGGTTTGCGATAATTTGGCTCGCTGGGCACATAGGCACTTTTGGTCGTTTTTAGCCGGACCACTTTTTGCCCTAGGAAAAATCCGGCTTTTGCCTACCTCATAATAAAAAAGAACTGTCGTACATTGGGATTTTCATGTTCTTTACGACATGCTACGGTTTAGGAGACAATCCCTTAATGCTTGTTCGTTCCGCCCCAAAAAGGGGATAAGCGAAATCAGAGGATTTGGGAAAAATAAGATTTTAGTTAAATCGTTTGTTCGGAATATTCCGGTGATATATAGTTTTTTATTTATAGGCAGTGCTGCTTCCCTCATTAAAGGGAATGATTTATATAAAGCTTTAAATTCTGCCAAAACTCCCAAGCTTGCTAATGGAAGGTCTCTTATGTATTTTACTTATCCCATCTGCTCTACGTTTATTGGAATTTATTATTCTACTAATGGGATTTTTAATTGTTTAATAAGCTTTAATAATAATCGCTGTGTTGTTTAGATAAAGTTTAGCAACCTTAAATTATAAAAGTGATGTTAAGATTGAATATTTAAATTTAAGGATTTCAGACTAAAGTTTCATTACTTCTGTTAGCTTAGCAATCAAAGAATTTCCTTTTTATTGATAATAATAAGATTTGTAGGTGTGGCGTTTTTAATCAAAATGGACAAAAATATTATTATCACAATTTTTTTTCAAGATGACATAAGAGGTAAGGTATTTTCCACAAATAAAACTTTTACGAACTCGATATATATTATTACAAAATTAGGGCGTTAAATAGTTTTATAGTTGTTCAAGGTATTTCCCCTTTGTAAGCGGTAGTAAAAAGTTAATTAAAATCTAGACGCGTATTTATAATCCCTACTACCTGAATTAAAATTAATCTAACCCCTGTCGAGTTCTGTCGGGTTTTAATTCGTCTATGATTGAAATTGGTTCAATAGTACTGAACGCATAGTGATAAAAAAAATATCTGGCAATGTGTTTTTTAATGGACTGGATTGATAATAAGATTGAATGTTAATTAGAATTACAAAAACATTTATTTTTTCATTTAGTATTTCCTAATCAATAAACATTTCTGTTAATAAGATATAACTTGCCTTAAACTGATCTTTTTTAATGTTTAAACGATTTGAAATATTCACTCTACTAAAAAATTATAAATTTATTTAAGTTTGAAATTATGCTTGCGTTTTGTAAGGTAGCATAATTATTCAGCAAACTTTTTAAAGAGAAATCTGTGTCTGGAGTGATCTATTTAAAATATTGCGTCCATCAAAATCATAACATTACAAATTGTCGTTACAAAGGACTTAAAGTTGAAACCATATTTTCCAGGAAATTGCTCTAGAATTCGTCAAACTAACATTTGCGCGTAAATTAATAAATTAATATTAATAGCTAAATTTGGTGCCTACGGCAGTGATTTGTTTACTGATTCATTATCAATTAAATTTTATGATGTTGTATAGTTTTATAAGTAAGATCGAAGCTGCGTAATTCTACGAGATGAAATTTATTCATATTTGATATTTCCTTGGAGCTTATTTCTCCCATAAATAAATTTAAAAAATGAGTGTTTTTTTACCGAAAACCACCATTGCGTAAATTGGTTTTAAAACTCACCAGAAGTACTTCAATTTTCATCAAACTAGAACCCCTTAACTCTATAAATTTTCCAAGCTTCATTGAAGAAGTAGAGCAATATTTCTTAGACTTGTAGTTTGCATATGGGGTTAAGATATGCTCGTTTGTTTAATTTTTTCGTTTTTCTTAGAAAATTGCATTTTACCTCTTTTGTATCAATTACGATTAAGATGATATGAGAAAACTCTGAATGTGTGGAAAAAACTTAATATATTTAAAAAAAAAGAAAAATATTTGAAAACGCTCTAGTTCCTTGAATTTTCACATTCTTTTCCATTCTCGAGTTCTTTGCACTTTGAAATTTTTAATGAGGTTGGTTTTTATACTGCCTCCTTCGCACCCCAACACATACAACCACACGACGCCCTACAAGAAGGTTCACACAGAAAGTTCCTCATTATCCGAATTTTTATATACTGAGCGCTCCCGGGTATTATCTCGAAAGTGGAATAAAGCATCATCAAGATATTCATTAGTCTGTTTTTAAGGGGGATTTAGGTTTCCTGCTGGGTTTCAAGGTACAATTCTCAAATGCAATAAATGGGAGGACATCTTTTGAACAAACCAAAACAAAGTACTAAATTAAAGAAAAACAAAAATTAACCTGCACAAGTCGGTTACGTCGGTTCGTTTATCAGAAAAGGTAATTTTTTTATAATTATCGATTTTACCAGTGGATAAAGTCCTTAAATGGAATCTTTTACTGAAAATCATTTGAAAAAAGTTTTATTTTTAGAAATTTATTATATAACCTCGTTATCTAAAGTTTATTATATCGTGAAAAACTTTTCATGCTTTTCAACAAAATTACTACGCAAAATTTTTATTAAAGTTCATATTTTGTCGACTTTTACTTGCCCACTGACTTTAAAGGTTTTATAAGCTCATTCATTACAACTTCTTCTATGGGCGGTTCAAGTGCCTTCCTCCCTCTGGCCCTAGAAAAACGCGGCACTCCAGAGCACCACTATAACTCGTCGGGTTGTGGAGTTTTTGAAAAAATAAAAAATAAAAATCTACAATATATCCCAAACTGCATAGCGTTCAGATAATAGTAGTAAATTTTATCCTGCGGGAACGCAAAGTTGGAGTATGAATTGCAACTAAATCAGCGGTGATCTCAGTGCAGTGCCTCAGTGTCATGGAAAATAATTCGAGCACTTAATTTTGCGCAAATTCAAACAAAAGTGCGCTTTTGGGTTCCCCGGGGAAATCATTCGGGAGCAGGGATAAAATTCATATTTACCGAGTATTTTCAAATACACACAGTTCCCGGGATGGGGATTTTAAAAATTAAAAATTTGCCTTTGCTTAAAAGACAAGAGCATCGTTTTGAATATTTCTGACCTAGATGTATTTAATTTCCGGTCTTGTTTAAGTGATTGTAGAACCATCTCGTTCTTCAACTCAAACTCCCACCCCCGTTTTCGTGTGTAGTAAGATGGTTCTACAATTCGAGTAAATAATTCCCCGAAAGGAACAAGAGGAGAAAAATTAATGGTACGGTTAGGATGAGGGATAAAAATCGATTCCCAGGAGCATCACGCGCATAATTAGAACGGTGGCGCTTTTAAAAAGTTCCACTACGGATGTAACTGTTCAACAACAGAGGAAATGTCATATCCTTTCTCTCTTCATTATATCCCTCTTTATTTAAATTCTAGACGAAGGATGTGCTTTCACCGCGCTGCGCTGCCATTGTTACTGCAATGAAGCATTCTTCAGACAAAATGTAAACATGATTAAATTTACCTTTGTACGCTTTAAGTCCTTTTTAAATAGTGTTCAACCGACGTCCACGTTTTAATTTTATCTTCTCAAGAACTTGACGAGAGTTCCACAAATATCCAAACGTGATATTTTTATTTAATGCTATATAGAAAATTATTTGCAGTATCAACAGCACCACCTCTGATTTATTTTCCACTTATTGAAACAAAAAAAAAATATTTGTTCTTCAATTAAATAAGAAAATAAAATATTCCTTTTTTGTCCAAAGACAAGTTAGAATATTAATTTATGATTTGAATAATTCAATTAAAAATTCTGTTTTCCTCTGCATATCCCGAAATGTAATTTTAGGCAATAGACGGAGATTTTAGTATCTTCAAGTATATCAAAATTTGAATCGTCTGTAGAGAGCAGAAATTATTCTACTTGCTCCATAGAGCGAGCCTTTGGCTAAGATCAGTTGGATTTTAGTTACATCATTTTCTAACATTTTTTGTTCGTACCAAAACAAGTTTTGCTTTTTCAAATATTTCTGTAAACTTTTACACAAAATTCAACTCGAATAATTAATTAATCAATTATGTTTTGCTTACCTAAAAAGGAAAATTTTTTTAAACCAAAGCCAAAAAAAATGTTAATAACACTTTTATTTTCAAGTTGAATTTATATTTGATAAAATGTTTCAATAAAATAATTTAAGGAAATTTTGACTGTGATCCATATGAAAAAGAAACGTGAAGATTCGTAATTGTAATTAAATCTTAGTATTAGTGTAGATTTTAGAGAAAAATATCAAATCAAATACTGTTTCCGCCTAGTTTTAAACCATGATCTATTTAACCGTGAGAGTTTCGTAAGAAATGATTCAAAACTCTTGGTACAATAAAATAACAAACATCCCAACTTTCAGATGGACAAACATACAAACATTCGAAAAGGTATTTAACAGTGACAAGTAGAAAGAAATCGTTCATTAAATTCTGCAAAAGACAGACTCAATTCTACATACAGCATGCTTTTTAAAAACTAATACAGCTAACTAATTTCAAACAAAAATTTGCAATATAAAATTGTGATATAATCAAGATAAAATAATAGATCATGATTGCAATAATTAAAAATAACATAAAAATACTTTTTTGCAGAATTAAGGCAATCCTACTTTATATGTATTATGATTTGATCGAAAAGTAATCTATAAAAGTATTCATTAAGCCATCATTGCCTCGAAAAGCATTAGCTTCCCACTCCAAAATGTTTTGTTGCTTTTGTTTTTTCTTGTTGTTTTTTCCTTCCTTAAGATTAGATCGTGACCGAGTGCTGATAAAAAATTCACCATGTATTTTGTCAGATTTAGAGCATCAGGAAATTGTACAAATAAAAGGCAAACAAGATGGTCTCACAAAAAATTGGAACAGGGACAAATAGCGCGTCTTTGAGGTATATATGCTACCTCCTACTAATAAAAATGACCAGAGCCGAGTATCTGGAGAGCATTTAAAATTCAACTACATACTTTGTTCATCCGATCGATGTGGACGAAAGATGGCAAATGCTTATTTCGGATTCACAAAGTAAAAATTGTTCCCAAACTCCAAGAAGCTATACAAGCTCCCAGCCTTGTACGTCGGATTCCTTCGGGGTAAAAGCTTTTCAAATCTGTCTGGTCCCTCTTATCTTTGGTTTTTGCAATCGGAGGCGTATTTTCTTGAAAAAAAACCTCTGACAGAAGCACTCAATGTATCACTTATGACTTTTCTGCCAACGGCCTCAAGTGAAAACAAATTGTAAACTTTTAAACAGAAATCTCAAAGTTTTTTGAGAAATTAAGTAAAAGATGGGAGGGTATGCATACGAGAAAAGTTTAACCGAGAGACTTCTTAATTTTACATACTTCTTAAGGCGATAGGCTTGAATAGAGTTCTACAACCTTCATGTAGTCCTCATGCTACTGCTCTTTTAAATGTTGGGAATTGGTTTAAAAATGAAACTAGCATCGTCGCTGGGATTATAATTTATTGATGTCTATCATTGGCTTATTAAATATTTATGAGAAAAGCAATGTCATGAGCTCCAATTAACAAGGCAGGTCAAAGACTTACTTGGCAAGTCGAAAACGACCGCAGTGTTTGCCACCAGAATAGAGTAAACAGCCCGAATCGATCGAAGGTCCTAGGAGTTCAAACCGATTCAACTTAAAAGACCACGTGGTTGCCATTCCGATTAATTCCGTCCTTAAGGAGTCAATGCGGCAAAACTGCTGAAAACAGCAATTGCGACAGAAGTCCTTCTGCATCTACTTCCACATGGGGAACGTAGAGTACGTTTCCGCTTCCGACTAAAAAGCATACAAAAAAATTCAGATCCTACATCGATTCCTATGCTTATTCCTGTAGACATCGGAAAAAACATTGTAGGGTTTCAGGTTTTTCTTAACAGGAAAATTTTTTGACGACTCCCCCGATTGTACTAAAAACATTTTTTTTGTTCAGAAAAGTATGTTCAGGAACCATCCAGAAAAGTAATCTGCATGCAAGACCTCGATACGATGCTCCTTAAACCGTATATTGACAGTTTTCCCACTTGTTTAACTTGTTTGACGAAATTATATAACCGCTTTATTAAATTTAAAATTTTCCAATTTATAAATTCTTAGACTTGAAGCTCTGGTAATAAAAAACCATGAGTAAAATTTAATAAAGTGTAATCCGATAAAAATTCATTTATTTTTCGTTTGTTAATTAAATCCTCTGTTTTTTAATTCTGAAAATTTTATTCTATATTGCGAGGTCGAGAGTTTGTTTGAGGTAATTTCAGAAAGGATGGGAACCGATTTAAGATGTCTTTTCACCATTCAATAGCTTCGACTTTCTGAAGTAACCTATACTTACTGAAAAATATCACATTTTGTGAAAGAGGGAACTTAACGTTGATCATGAATCATATGATGTGTCGTATTTTCATTTTATGAAAAGCAAGAATATGAAGGGTGATTCATTTCAATCAGATGCAGGTGAAGTTATGGAATTAATGAAAATATTGTAAGAGCAACAGTTTAAGAAAAAAGAGTTTCTATCTAGTTTTGAACCACGGTCTTTAATTTCATTGTGAAGTTTTGTATGAATTTTTGTTTTGTTCAAATCTACATTTGCATATACCTTTTAGTATTCTAACAATAAACACGTAAAAATAGGAAATATGGTAATAAAAAAAAATTTATAAAATTGAAAATTGAACAAGTTCTGCTCGAAATTACTTTCGCCTGAATGTATAAGTGTTTAATTTGTTAACGTAGCACTGAATGTGAAAGGGACAATCAGTAAAAAATATTTCTCACAGGCAATGTTTTTACATCTTTTCTGTTAGAAATTGAAAATAGACAAGTTGTATTTTCTGCTCGTCTCGCAACAGCGTTGGATGCTGAAACATACGAAGAAAAAGGCAAATTGAGGAGCTCTTCCATTGAACAACGTTTCCATTTAACAGAACAAGGAGTATAAAGCTATTGTCGCTGAAAACAAGTCAATAAATGAATGTCTCCAACATGCATGTCCCATTGTAGGGCTTCGAGCCTTTTGTGCTCCCACTGGGAAATCTGTAGTTATTTGTATGATGCGGTATAGCATCCCTAACTTCACGCTCGAGAGGATAGATAGTGGCTTCAAGTGATATGTTGACCTACATCAGCCACGATCCAGGCAAATTGCGCACTTGCACGGCCCCGGGCCTAATAAGAGCACATATTTGTTTACATTTTAAATTTCCTACGGAGGAGCTGAAGACAAGACGGCGGCAATTTAAATTTATATCCCGTGAGGTGCACTGAATCTTCCATTTCTAGAACTACTCGCACTACGACCGAAGGGACTTAAACTTCAGCGAACAGAAAACACAATATGATGTGCACTTTTTACCCTGCAACCATTGTGTTCTGCTTAATTGCCATGAATGCAAATAGACGGTTTCATTTCAACTTGCCCGGCAAATTCCTCTTATCTTGCTAAAATGTCACTTAAGGAAACCCTGAAGGCGTTTTGCGTCTATCCACTAAATCTAGGACATGCACAAAATCGAAGGCAATAATGCATGCATTCTCCGACCCCGTTTGAGGACACGTTCCCGTTCGCCTCGCCCTGCCTAGATTGCCGGGAATCTTCATTAAGACTCCCCCGCATATGAGGACATCTCAGCCACAAATATTTACGCCATCAAGATGACTTTACCTTTCACAAAACAGTGGCAAATGAATGGGATATGCCTTGCGTGTTTTTCTCACATGAGTAGGACGTTTCACTTTTAATTACACGAGCATGGGCATTTGTGCGGACACGAATTAAAATTTACTTTTCAAATATGAAACTTAGCTTGAGTATACTCGATACTACTTTTATAGAAGGAACATGAATACGGGTAAATACGTTCTAATTGCAATTAGAATTTCATAAGTTGAAACGAATTTGAATTGGCATTTAATACTATTTCGAAATCAAACCGATGCAATTATAAATATTTAAAATTATACTAAAGATAAAGAATTTGTTCTATTTTCCAAATTAAAAATTCTGTTTGGAAGTAGAAGACTTATATAAGAACTAGCTCTTGTGTGATACAAAGTGCTAAGAAAAAATCGCATCAAAATCGCTTCAGCTCCTTAGGAGAAAAATGGTAACAAACACAAATCCATACAAACAACTTCTTACCCTAAGTGCATTCAATGGGGAACAAGAGTTCATGTGCAAATGATTTTTTTTTGTTAAAATATTTTTATCTCAAACCATCCTTCTCCTGTCTCCATATCCTCCTATAAGAAGATAATTTATCTACTGTTTTCGAGGTGCTATGGTATTATAAAAAATTTATAACTTGCCATTTAGAAGCTAAAAAATACCGATACATTGATAAAAATTACTTATTGATAAATAAAAGGTTTAAAAAGACATTAAGACATCTTTGGAAAATATTTTTAATAGCATGTTATTTCCCCGAATTGCCACCGATTAAATTTTACGGTGTTCTACGTGTCCACAAGACTATTTATCTGCTTGATTTTCCCAGTAAATAGGCGAAAAAAATGGCCATAAAAATACACCATAATCATAAATTTAAAGCGACACGTTTATAGACTTCTCACAGAAGAATCTTAGCTTTCGTTTTAGCTTTGAAAGATTATTTCATTCAATTATTTTATTTTGTTTTTCAATGATACTTAAATGAATATAACTTTTCTAAAAGCGACAAGTTTTATGTTAGTAATTAATTCCCCTTATAAGTAGTTTAAAAATGCTTAGTTTTTTTTTAATAATTGATAATTAATGTTTACTCCTTGTCTAAATTCTTAGCCAACACCCATAAGAAGGTTCTTGATTATTTTTGAGTGACTATAAAAAAAATCATTCGTTTTATTTCAAGTCAATAGGAATTTTTATTTTTATTTCAAAAAGAACTCTACTCTAGAGGACTTTTTAAATAATATTTTATTTAATTATAACTTAAAACGAGCGTTTTAAAAACAATATATCCAAGTAAAGTAAAATGCTGCTTAATTGAGTGTCAATACATTTTCCTAAATTACAAAACATAGTTCAATAGTAAAATTTATATTTCGCGCAATAGACACACTGGCTACGAAAAAAAATAATAACTTGTTTATTTAAATGGGTTGATTATTTTATTCAGTAGTATAAACTTTCTTTAATTAAGAAATTCGAAAAATCTCGTTTTTTAATTTAATCTTGGAGAAATTTCAGTGCAGCTTATTTTGGAAGTATGTAATGAGAAAATCCGTTTAATATGTGTTTTTTTTTCTAAAGAATAGTATGATTTATCATGATTGTATTTGCATAGAGGTGAGGTAGTAAGCTTTTATTTATTTCTACAGACTTCGCCTTAGTTCATTCAGAATTTGTTTTACTAATTTGTCCTGACTTTTCGCTGGGTGTGTTGTGGGTTTTCTTATTTATTAAACTCAAACAAAACAGAAAACGTGCAATTAACCCGCCCCCAAACATCTCACAGCACGGCGCGCTTATAATTATTCAATTCCACTGAATGCATAAACTTAAAATCATCGGTAGCTGGAACGTCAACCTGCATATCACCGTCAACGATCAATGAAATATAAGAGTGCGGATTATTTTGCATAAATAGGTCTAATTAAAAGAAAAAAATCGTCATCAATTGCCAATATGGAATTTGGTGATAGAATTAATTGAAATGAAATTGCCGATTAATATTTTACACCATCTAAAAACAATCAATCAAAGCTGAAACCGTGGCTGTAATCGCGGATACAGCAAAAATAAAAACGATAATCCCACTTGTGTTAACAGCGCATTAATTTTGGGGTTACATTGTCGCGGCCTCTGGCGTGTCGTCCCATTGATCCGCGTGCATCGACGCGTTCTGTGCGAAAATGAAGATTTCCAAATGAATAAATATATTTCGTGAAATGATCAGGCCAAACATTAGCACTTTGGGGCTTTGTGTCACCTATGGAACAGGTTACAAATTGTTGTGTCATTAGTTTTTTTTTCTCATATGGGCGCGCGTATTCTCGGGCCAAGGACTGGTTCAGGTTCTTTTGCAACAGTCCGAGCTGACTAAAAACGCTTTTCGCTATTATCTCAGTTCGTCTGTTTCCATCGAAGATTGCTGTGCAGATAAATTTGGATCTGCCCGGATCGAGAGCTAGCCGAGGAACGAGCTACAAAATCTGCGCCGAGCATGGACTCAAGTGTGTTATGTTTTATGGTGTTTCTCAATTAACGTGAAGTGCCCCCATATGCGTGTTTCGACTTTAATAAAGTTGCACCATACCTCACGGCGCGTTTGTTTCTCTTATATTTAAATTTTTTTTGTTTTTCTTTATCTCAGAGAGTAAATGCGAATAAATTGAAAAGTTACTTTAAAAGAAATCTTCTTAAGAGATCTGCACTTTAAACATTTACATGTGTCAATAAACGACATATCACACGAAAGATGATTGAACTTTGCATATTCTTTTTTTTCGTATTTTCAGAAAATATGAAGATCAATGCATCAAAAATGGCAACTCCGATTGAGGAAAAAGTGGACCAGAATTTAAAGGTAAGACACTGTATTAATCAATGTTTCGGACCGATAAAAACATGCCGCATAATAAAAACAAGTTTATTTATTGGTATTTCGAAACAACGCAAAAATCCAAACCGGCTTTTTTTTCATAATTTCAATCAAACAATCGCTGAGAAAGATTTAATGAATCTTAAATTAAACGGTACACGACTGGGAGATCAATGGAATCTGTAAGTTATTCAGTCGATCAAGGATTTCTGTGAATTTTCATTATTTTACAATACCCTTGTCACCACAATTTCTTTCTTCCTTACCTTAAATGTAAAACTTGTATTTTGTTGAATATTTCATGGAATTTCTGAGTTCGAATTGACTTGCAGAATGTAACAATATTAAAGCAAAAAATAGGGTCGCCGATTTTAAAATAAAAACCAACAATGTTCAAGCGAATGCGGTGAAAAGCGATAAACAGGTAACGCTAACGATTATAAAGGTTCCGATATAAAATTGATCGTATTTTGTTATGTTTTAAGTACGTGCTGAAAGGCACTTCTACGTCGCTTGAATTTTGAATCTAAAACTTTCATCTGTGTTCTGCACTGTATTTCTTAAGATCATGAATGTTAAAAATTCAGCTTTCGTGTCGGCTAGTCAATCAATTGTTCAGAAATCGTAAATAAGGTAGTGAATAATGTTCTTATTTTCAATTGGTTCACTTATGTTTTAAAGATGCTAAGCATATCTTTTTGCTCCTTTCTTTTTTTCTTCGTAAAATAAAACTTAACTTTTCTAAATTTATTGAAAAATTTGTTCACATATTACACGGCTTTTAAATTATATCAAAACTTGCTAGAAAATCAATAAGAACTTAAAATGCCACGAAGCTGTTTGAGGTGTCAAGAATATGCAGATTAAGAAAAAACTTGGTTTTTTTTGGATCCGATAAGATCTGAATAGGCGCTATCGAGAACTGCAGGATTAATATCATTAATTTAATTTCGATTGAAAGGTTTTTATATGTGCATTAAATCTAAAAAAAATTCAAGATATCGTACTATCCAGACCATCGAATTACGTAAAAATCTACCTTTGTCCTAAGAGGGTATTTTTAATAATAGAGGAGTTTCTGTTATACGTATCCATATCTCTTAGAAAAACAAACTATCATATCTAGCTAACAAAACTAAAACCAAAGCAAATGTTTCTAATACAAGACACTACCAATCGGGTTATTTGAAAGATGGAAGAAATTTAAGCAACGTTGTGACCCGATCATGCCGGTATTCAGCCCACTGACGTCATCCATTACCCACAAATATCTCTCAGGAGACCAATTTGGGTGAGCAAGGACATCATCAGGCAGAGCTGACAGTACTTGCTAAAAGTCTTTAAATATACATTCATTCCCTCTGAAGTAGGGACTTCATTTGCTTTTCAACTTTTGGGGACACCGGTCGGACTGATATTATCTCCGAAAGGATGGCTTATTGTTCTAGCCCGTTTTAGTTATAAAATGCAGATTGAGTTCGCTTCAAGTCTTTGTCCATGGGGTGCTTGTGGCGAGTATGCTTTTAATAATTTTAGTATTGTATTCAAATTTAGTATTACCTTTTGCATGCAGAATTACAGAATTACATAATTGCGGATATTAGAAGCTATTTAGAATTATTTTTAACAGTATAGTAAATATCATTGTTTTAAATTACAAATAAAATTTAGTGTAGGGACATCTTTCTTTTAAAACCAGTGAAATCCAACTATATTTTAAAACTTTACTGCACTTACTAAAAATGTTGTTAATTAAAAATTTTATTTTTTAATAAATTCATCAAAAAATGTAATTAAAAGTTCTATTTAAACAATACTCACTTTTATGCGATTTATGAGGTATCGTGTGTGTCTTATTTCCCTAGAAGGGTAAACAAAAGCAACTTTTATTTACATGTTTATATTGGATACAGCTTGATTGAATCTCTTTTTTAATTATATCAGTTTATTGATGAACTAAAAAATATTGAACATTTTTGTATTGACTTTGTCATGCAAATCAGATGTCTGACACTAACAAAAAATCATTAACCGAGTCATGATCACCTTTTCGTTTCGCTTTTCGCTTACCTACTGAAATTGTTCAATTTACGTACAGTTTTTTTAAAAATATTGACCAAAATGGTATTAAAAAACTACTGTAAAACATTTACTTTTTTATTTTTTTATATTTTTAAATTTCTCATTCAGTAAAACGAGAATAGATTTCTACAATGAAAATTTAAAGATAAAACTTAAAAAGAGCGTTTTTATTTGCAGTTCACAAAATTCGTTTAAATCAGTTATGAGCGTGATAATTCTAGAAATGGATATAAAATTTAAAAAACAGTGCGAATCTATGATATGTGCTCTGAATTTAAAGTCGGATCACTGGTTAAATCGTGGCTTAAATATTTTTGAAAAAGAGAACTTTAAGTTTGAATTTTGAACTAATTTATTGTAAAGACGAAAATATCATTTTTTTTTAAATTACATAGTGGAAGAATCCTTCAATTTTATTTTAGTTTTTAGAATACATTTCACTTTTTCCACTCGAAAATAAAAAATATGTTTTGAGACACGTAGACTAAATCAGGGGCTGAAAGTGCTTTAAAATATTAATCTATTAAAGTATATAAAAAGTAAAATAAGTGAAAAACAAATTCTTGCAATATCTTTAGAAAATTATAAATTTCGACATATAAATCTTAATGACAATTCTACTATCGTTCTATTTTAAGTATAGTAAACACTTTTTTAACATTATTAAAAATGTTCATGTCAATCTTGCATACATTTTGTGTAATAATTTGAAAAGCGTTTATCCTGTTAAATTTTATACTATAATGCCGCTTAGGATAAATCACATTTAGATTACGGTTATATCGTAATCATGAAAATGCAAAGCTCCTTATAGAAGTCCTTAATCCGAATCGCTGTTTACTTGAATTCTTTTTATTTTTTTTTTGCTGGTAAACGAGGAAACAATTTGTTCGCCGTGATACATCCCAACAAGATTTACATCGTACAGGAGCCATTCATCACTCTGCCGTTCCCATAAATCCTTTTCTTAAACATTCACGTCACTTCCACCTTTGGCGGATGCTAAATTATTTAAATCATTCGCGGCGTTGGCACCCGCCAAGTCTTTGTGAATTAATTACTTGAGATGATTCGAGTTCATTTAACCGCTGATCTGAATTCACATTCACCTTACGCGGATTCGGAGTTGCATTTGGTCCGCCGGAGTCTGCTGCCGTTAAATAAATATTGGAGCAAATCTGATTATCGCCTTTTTCTCGATATCAAGTGATTCGAATTCGGTATAAATAAAGACGGAGGCCCACTTGAAATGCATTCGTGTCGTGGAACGAGCTCACCCTGAAATTGCCTCCGTGATGAAATCACACAGCAAACAAATCGTTTTTAAGAAATTTATTGATTTATAGTTTTCCCACGGACACGGCCGCTCTAATTTCATGCTCAAATAAATTAGAATTTCAATTGCAAACTTGTTGAAATTCAAAACTACACTCGGTACGAACTCTTTGTATAGGTACTCGTACTGTGTAGGATCGAACCAGCACTCCGCGGCTCGGTTTAGAATTGGCGTAAAACCCATTTTCACTTATCAAAACATCGAAATTTGGAGAACGGTGGAGAGGCTAATTCAGGTGCGCTTTTTATTTCAACTATTTATTTCCGCCAATTATAGTGCACCTTTACAGGTGTTAGGTCAACATTTCAAATGCAAGAACCAACAAAAGTACAACAAATGAAAAGTTTAAACCTAAATGATCATTGTAACGTTCCAAATTAGGAAATTGTGTTAACACTTTTTGTATTTTTTTTTTACATTGTAATGTTAAAGTATTATAAACACAACTTAAACATAAATCAAATGCTATTTAATTTACAGTAAAATGTGAAATATCGTAATCACATTTTAATAGAGAAAAGGTTATAATTTTCATTGGTTTAATCGGAAATATTAAATGAATAAATTACTTAGTGATTACAATTTAAATAATGTGATTTAATTTTTAAAAAAATACCAAGGCTACAGTCCTAAGTACATATGAATATTTCTGAAGATAAATTTTTGCGGAGATATTGATATTTCAAAAATCAATCAACACATTTAGTTTAAACTTAATACATATAAAGTAAAATTAATTACTTACACTTAATTTATTTGAGACAAGGAAAGCAAAAGTACATTTACATTTTATAAAGAACTTGTCTATATTATTAATTTTGTCTAACGATACAATAAAATTACGTGTAAAGTTTTCATAATAAAGAATGGGAAATTTTAATATTTCTTAAATTCCTTTTAGTTTGAAGCATTTGATTTAATTAAGTTTTTGCCCAATTAATATTATTTACATTTCAAAAACCGAATCCCTAATTTTAACTCACTGATTTTTTAAATATAGAATTAATCTGATAAACCACAATGTGAACCTGTACAGGAACGTTAAGGAAAATAACTTAGCATATGAGTCACGATAAGACGTTTAATTAAAAAACACCCTCTTTTTTAATTTGAGAATTGTAAAATTATAATCTTATTTGAACTGAAATCTCAATTTCAAGTTTCTTAAGAAACATGGGAGTTGAAAATATTAAAAATAAAGGCCAAAGTAACAATTGTGTTTTGAGCGAGCTCACAAGATTTTTACTATCAAATGACAAACTTTATTCATCATATAACTCGGAAGAACACAGCCTCGATAGAAACGTACTCAAAATTGCTTTCTTTAGAATTTTGAGAAAATTAGTACCCAGTGATTTTGAAAAATTCGTCGACCATTGTTAAAAGCTAGTCAAGTACTCTAAGAAAATGTTGTATGACTTTTTTTTTTAAATCATGTCTAGATCAAAGGCTGATTTTGCTTAAATATAAACATAAAATTTGTAACAATGAAAAACCGTCTGCTGTCTTTTTGTTGAAATTGAAAGGATGTCTTATGAACACACAATTTTTCTCAACGCAATAAAAACTTAAGGACATTGACACATTGGCAAAAATGTCTTAATAACATCAAAAATTTGCATTATGACTTTCCTTAAGAAATTTCCGGAAATTCACCTTCCTTAATGGTGTCACACCGCAGCGACCTCCTAATGAATGATCTGTGGTCTAGTCACAATTGAGAAAATAAGTGTAATTTCCCCCAAAATCAATTTATCATACTTTTTATGAAGTCGCGTATCTCATTTATCATTTTAGATTCGAACCGGGATGGTTACAGTGAGCGATGGGAAGAGCAAGCCGGAACCGGTGCGTCTTAATCTCACGATGGAGCTCTTAACACTACAGAAACTGGAAATCGTCACACCCACAAATTCAACAAATGGACCACCTATAGAATCCAAGGTAAGATCGTTAGCCTACCTGTGCCAGTGCCGCTACACCAATTAATGCGGCGTAAACATTTAAAAACCGAAATATATCATGCCCTGAGCACCGGCTTAGCAGTCTGAAGAATTGTCGGGTGCCTGCGGCTTAAAGGGCTTCCAACTACCCTTGAAGGAGCGACTTAAATGCACAAAGTGCTTGATACTTATTTATGCTAATTCTTATAACGAAATGTTCATATGGTGCTCTCAAGGCAAGACCAGGGCACCAAGATAAATAACTGGGGAAGGTTTGAGATGATATTCCCATCTCTAGTCTCTAGGATTTGAATAATTAAGCCGTGAGCATTTCAGGCAGCGCATAACTTTCCGGATTATGTTAACAACATTAATGATGAAGTATTGCTCGAACGACCAATCTCTGCCCAGATCTAATCTCATATTGACAAATTGGTCGTGAAATCGAATTTTGCCATTTGCGTGAATATTTGGCAATAGACGCTTACAATATGCTCAAGTAATATGATCCTCCAATTTGTTACCGCCATAATGGCAATCGATGGAACGTCCCATTTTAAAATGCTAAAGGTAGAATGTAATGGTGATGAAACTCTGTACTTTTCTTAATACCAGCAAAGAGCTTCGAAACTTGTGCGAGGTGTATCGTAAGGATGTTTCGGATTGTTAAATTTCCGTTTGTGGTGTAAGTCTACAAAACCATTGTTACTACAGTGCATACAAAATTTTAAAGGCTCATTTACCGATTTTTCTGTTTTTTTACAATGTGTTTACTGCGTTCTCCTAAAAGTCAGTTAAGAAAAATATTTTTTTTAGAAATTTAAAAAATTAAAAAATACTTTTTTTAAAACTGCGGAAATTTACGTTTTAATGTTTTTAAATTTATGAAACTTTTTTTATTTGTTAATACATTTTAAGTCGAAATTATTGCACATTTCTAATTCTGGTTTCCCGAAAACAAATTGAAAGAAAGATAGTGTAATAAAGGTATGGGGTTTTTAAAAATTGCGGTGAAAAAAAAACTAACTCTCAAATGAAAATAATTAAAATAATTATAAAAAAGAGTTATATTCTCTTATAAATTAGTTATCTAACTTTCATGAAATTTTTTATACATTACATTTTAATAATACTTTTGAAGGGGCTTAAAGTTCAATATTTGGTGATTTATTTTATAAATACTTGTATAAAATACAGTTTAATAAAAAGCAATAAAGGTAGTAGTATGGTATGCTCCTAACCATTAACCACTTCGAATTTAAAAGTATTTATGAATGTTGATATAAATGCAATAACTTAAAAAAAATCGTAGACTTTCTGAATATATAAAAACTCCTAGTGTTCTCATCAACTAATTAGTGCTTCCTCTCAAGAATAGTTACAAACGCAAAGCAGTGACAACATTCCTTTCCGCATTGACGCTAAATTTTCCAACAACAAGAAAACGAAAACGCCATAGCTAACATCAAATTATGAAAAAAATCGTCGAAAATTAGTTGAATTTAATTTAGTCCAGTAAAGTTAGCATTTCATGATTTCCAAAATAAGAGTTATTAAGTAAATTTCAGACTACAGTGCGAATAAAAGCGGTTGAAAATGCTGATTTGTATCTTGTTTTCTATAATAATGCATTACATTTTATTGGTTAACGGATTTTTTTCTTAATTATTATGAATTTATTTTGAAATACAATATAAAATGCCAATTTCTACAATTGATTAAAATTCGAAAATCAGCCTAGGGTTGTTTCGATTTGTTTCCACCAACGGTTTTTTAAAGAATTACTTTAATCCAATAGCCATGAAAATGTAATAAATCGCTGTATTGATCCCCTTTTTCCCCAACTTCCCAGGCGAACGAAGGTTATAATTCAGTAATCTGGAATACTTAAAAACTTTATTTGGGTGATGAACACCATCCGGGCTTTTAATATTGCACTTTTTTTATTTCGAGTTAAAATTGTAAATTTTTTCGCCACAACATTAAATGGTTAATGTCGGGGATATGCGGCGGCACAAAACAGTGTTCCCTTCAATTTTCGCATCACAGCAGAGCGCAGTGCCATGAATTATGCAAATTACTCAAATATTCATTTCTCGGCACAGGAACGTATGGTGCAGATTACCCGACAAAAAGTGGGCGGCCTGGGACTGAGCATAAAGGGCGGAGCCGAGCACAAATTGCCAATCCTTATTTCGCGGATTTACAAAGACCAGGCGGCCGACATAACCGGCCAGCTGTTTGTAGGCGACGCAATCATCAAGGTGAACGGCGAATACATTACAGCCTGTCCACACGACGACGCCGTCAACATCCTTCGTAATGCGGGTGACATTGTCGTGCTCACCGTCAAACACTACCGGGCTGCAACCCCCTTCCTTCAGAAGCAGCGTAAGTTTATGTCGATCTATGCGAACATTGCTAAGTCCATTCTGTACTTTCAGTGTCAAAGGAGACCCCTGACTCGGACAACGATGCAACATGTGCAGAACTGAAGGCCGACGAAGGTTTCAAATCGTCCGTCTACAATGGCAGTCGGCCAGCATCGATCAGCTCGGAGCCCGAGAAAAAGTGGGTTGATGTCGTGTCAGGTAAGTCCAAAAATAATCCTCGCCCCAGCAGCCCCAAACCAAATTGAAAAAAAGGAAAAGTTAAATAAAACCAAATCATACTACGACGCGGCTATCGCGTGGCGAAGGGCCGGCCGAATTAAAATCGAGTTGAGAAAAGCGATATTAAATTGTCTATCTAACAATGAAGTAATGGGATTTTGTCGTTTCGCCTACAGTGCCCTTGATGATGGCCTACGTCACGAGATACATTTACGGCACAGACAAGCTAAGGCCCAACGCCTTCGAGGTTAGAGGCCTGAACGGGGCCTCCACGGGAATAATTCACTGCGATGACTTGGCTATTTTGAGTCAATGGCTGAAACTAATTACCGATAACGTAACCGGCTTAACACATCTGCAGGTAAGCACTGAAGAACTCATTAGGGTTTACTTATCCTCATCGGGTTTAGTGTTAGCCGTAGGGATGGATCAAGAGAAAGTATCGATGCGAACGCAGTATCGAATGATGACTTTTAATGTTAATTCATATCAAAATAATTTTCAAAATCCTCAAGTAATCAAAGTTTAACCAAAATTTAAATTTCAGCATTCCTTGCTCCAACAAGATCCTCGAAAGAGAACTAAAAGCTGGTTCATTTTAATCAAGGAGTTGAAAATTTGGATTTTTTTTTCCAAAAAATAGTTACTATTTTATTGTCTATTAAATGTGTTATGTTTTCTCCGTATTTGAAGCGTATATAAAATGTGGGCTCTGTTTGGTTTGAACCCATTAAATTAGAAAATTAGTGGGAACATTTTTACTTGTTTTTCTGTCTTATTTTAAATACAATCAATCAAAATTAAGACACTAATAATTTCCAATTTACGTAAATATAGTTTTCAAAAGTGAAAATTTGCTGTTTTGTATCTGTCATATACTTCGAAAATCAAATCAAAAAAAGTTATCGCCGCTCAAAGGTTTTAAATTTATTTATTTCTACGAATTAACCAAAAATGATCGTTTTCAAATTTTTTATCCAGAAGAAAAAATCGACTTAATAGTTTAATCATTTTTTAACCTGTCTGATAGTAACAATTTTACAAAAATAAAAAATACTGTTTATTAAATGAATGTATTTATATTTTGATATTTCTCATTATTGTTATTCGTTTTAGGAGGAGCATTTGCTTTTTCCTTAAGCTTTAATAACAGTCCTGTTCTCTTTTATTTATTATTTTTGTATTATTAATGCACTTTAAAAATCTTCAGACGCTCCAAATTTTATTATATGTAGATAATATTGCTGTTCTTTAATTCGATAGGGCGGCCATCCTTTGTACAATATCGAAACAGAATATAATCCTACAAGAGGTTGTCAGTATCGAAAAGAGAGTGTCGGATATTTGCATCTAATTTTATCAATTCATCCCTCGCTAATGATATATATTCACATAGGTATCTTGTTTTGCAGATGAAGCTCTACAACAGAAATTTCGCCGTCGGCGAACGGATCGAGTACATGGGATGGGTTAACGAAGGTGTCATTAACAACAATATTTCCTGGCAGAGCTACAAGCCAAGATTTCTGATTCTTAAGGGTACCGAAGTAATGCTTTTCGAGTCACCGCCGGTAAGTGTAAGTAAAAGTATTGATTTTTTGGACGTATACTCAGAAAGCCTGTGACAGCGGGGTGACCTGAATCCTGCTCTGCTTGCCTTTTATACTATTCAGCCTTAATTACCGGCGGCAACTGCTCACGTAGCCTTTTTATTTGCTTCTACGTTGCGTTTATGCGACTTCGCTGCTGTTAACAGAGCTAGCACGTCTGCAGCTCAAGCTTTTCTTTTGCTGATTCTTCCGCTGGTAATTTGGCACTTTATAGCCAGCCGAGAGTAAAATGACTCCCAATGAGCTTACCTAGGGGCGATGCAAATTAAAGGTGGAAATGAACACTTCCACGCATATTTCCTTTAATTATTTTGTTTAAATGGAATAAAAATAACACTACCGCGAGTATCATCTGTACTACATGTAGTATAGCCTGCGGTGTACCGACTGGTTTGTACGCCAGTACAAAAACGTATCCAATTAGCATAGCCGCGTACGCAGTACTAAATTGCCTTAATTGTGTTCGAGTACTCATCCTGAACTTTCCCTTGCAGTTGAATGTAGCCGGACTATCAAAAGCACTTGTTACCTACAAAGTTTACCAAACAATGTTCCGAGTTGTGAAGGAGTCAGAAACTGTGGACTGCCGCCAACACTGTTTCCTGCTCCAGAGTTCGGGTCATGAGCCCCGGTATCTCAGCGTCGAGACTCGGCAGGAGTTGCTGCGGATTGAGAACAGCTGGAATGCAGCGATAGTAACAAGTGTTATTAAACTTGGGGTAAATTGGATATTTTAAGCCCCAGTGGCCCTTTTAGACCTTTACATAACTCAATCGTGATCCTGTCTTTTTTCGTTGCCCTTTGCTTTACAGAGAAAAACTTTTGCCGTTTCCCATCATGGCAAAAGCGGAGGCTTAACACTAGACTGGCAATCAGGATTCTCGCTAGCTGAGGGAGCTGACGCAACTATTGTATGGCAGTACAAATTCTCTCAGCTCCGAGGCTCCAGTGACGATGGGAAATCAAAATTAAAATTACATTTTCAAGACCATGAAACACGTGCTATAGAAACCAAAGTAAGTAAGCAAGAAGCCTTTCGTCACGAATTATACTTCAATTCTTCAGCTAATTTACAAGAAAGCTTTGTTGGTTTGAAATGTAGACGATTATTAAAAAATATTACATTCTTAACATGTTTGCTTGCATAACTGAGGTAGTAAGTAACAATTCGCAATAATCATAAATAACAATGCCCAGTTAATCGACATCTCTAATTGGTTTTCATTTAACTGACAATATTTTAAGTGAAAATCGTTTAGAGAGAAAATCATACCCTTTCACATCTTTCATTACATTTCATAACATTTCAATCATAAAGAACTTTAGCAAATGTTCAAATGTTTTTAAATTAAACAATATATGATTTGAAAAGTTACGTAAGTATAATATTGGAATCAACATTTAAAAAAAAAGTTTACGTATAGGATAGCAGCATATTAAACTTAAAAATTTCGTTAGTACATACACTTTCCAAACAGGAGTAGATACGCTTGACCTCAAACTTGTCTCAAACATTTAAATCTGGAAACATTTAACCTCAACACTGTTCAAAACGTCTTTGAAATATTAACGAAATTGGTTTCCTGGATGGTACAATGGTTTCCTAGTGCTAGTTATAGATTCCACAATTTGTTCTAGTCTTTTGGACTAAAGCATATTTGCTTGAAGATATTCCGTCTTATCTCCTAACTAAGCGTACCAAAAGATTTAGAAAAAGTCATAACACATACAAAGGGTCTGTTTATTTAAAAAAAAATATTTATTAATATCCCTGACACGTGAACTTTTTAAAGTTTACTGTATATAATCATCGATGCACGAGTCATACTCGCATTTGAACTTGTTTTTCATAAAATATCATATAGCATTTTTTAATAATAATTCAAACTATAAATGCTGAATTGAAATAATATAAAATAAAGAACAGACAAAATTTTATAAATTTTGTAATTATGTCCTCTCAAAGCCTAAATCTCCATTGCAATCCTGACTTACGTACATGCATTTCTATTTATCTCATTTATCTTTTCATTTAGTAAAAGTTTATGTTTCAGAAAATTTATATCTTTAAATGAAATGATGTAATTGTATTTATAAACAAATTAACACATTTGACACTTAAACTTGTGAAATGTTACTAACAGCCTCAGAATGACCTCAATAATTAAATTTGAAAAGTTTCGATTACATAAAATTCTTTTTATTTACTTTACAGGAACTAGAATGTCAAGTGCTGCAAAGTTTGCTATTTTGTATGCATGCCTTTTTGACAGCTAAAGTTGCTTCTGTCGACCCAGCATTTTTAAGTTCGATTCAACAATCTTAACTAGAATCTCTTTGTTGTAAAAACTATTGAAAATTCATTTCAAAACCCTTTAAATATTTGTTTTCCTCCTTAGTTGGTTTAAAGCCTACATATTGAGGTACAATCGATATAATGATTACCAAAATAGTTGAGAGATTTTTGTTCGAAAAGCAAATGCTTTTTGATTTTTCTGGTGGTGAGATGAGTTTTAGTGTTATTTTCGGGTTTTTAAATTGACAAAACAATTACCGAAACAAAATTGTTTCTTAATGCGATGACATAACATCTTTACACAAAAAAAAAGAAAAGAAAAAAAATACTTGTATTTCAATAATTTAATACTCGTTGACTCTAAAATAGTTATATAAGAAATATCTTAGTTGTTGACATTAACAATTTTTATACGATTAATAATTAAATTTTTATCTATTGTTAAATTTGTTTTAGTCTAACCGGATTAGCAATATTTTTATCTATTTCAATCTTACCACAAACTCATTTTTATCTCAAACAGTGTAGGTTGTCATTTTTCATGGTTTATGATATTCAACATTCCAAAAATTGTCCAAACAAACACTGATTATATCTTTAAACATAATCATTTTATTGTCAAAATATTAATTTTTTTTGTTTTAAATGAATGTGTAAAAAAATTCTTCCAAATATCATTTAAAAGAAAAAGCTGTGAACGTTGTACAATCAAGTGAAATCAGAATTGCTTCCAAAACGACTATTGTAAATACACAAATTCATTTCAAGAAGTTAAAATTAAATGCTTGTCTAATCTATTTAGAGGGCACACGACATTGCCTCTAGTTTTCCTGTTTCCCGGCAATCCATTAAAGAGAAAACATCAATTTGTAAGTAAATTTCCCGACGAGCAGATATTCGGATACAAGGAACAGATGTCCTACCCATGTCGCTAAGGTGGCAGTTTATTTTCCATGCAAAAATGTTGTGATGTCTATCATATAAAATGTTTTCTCTGGCATGTGTATCCGTGCAACAGATTTCCCATATTGATTAAAACTGAGAGATCCTTGGTGGCTTCGAAAACAGCCCAACAAGTCCCTGATTGGGGTTAAAGAGTTTAAATGAGTAAGAGCTTTCAGATATGCACTTAGAGTCTTAATAGAACCCTTTTTTTAAAGTTTTTTTTATAAAATTGGTAGTCTAAAATTCTTGCGAATTTTATGGACGGATATATTATTCCTAAGGAAGTAATAATATGTAATTGTATACCAAAAGTAAATCTATTTCAAATCGAACTAAACAATTGCTATATCTTGAAGAATTTTGTATGGACATGATTACTTTTAAACCTTATAGCAAAATTCGATGTTCGGAGAAATATAAAATGAGTTAAAATTCAGTTAAATTATTTTCCAGTAATATTTTCCAAATTAAATAATATCACGACGGGGAAAGTTCGTCAGTAAACGTAAAAAATTTTTGCTTATATTTTATAAAAACTTTCTCTTTGTTGGACTATAAAAGGGAACTCTTTGCGCGAATTGAGTTGTAAATATAAAAACTAAGTAAAACTAATAAATCTTCACGAAACTTTGTTACGACTTTTTAGCACACTTTTTCTTTATTTACGAAGTGTGCTTAAAAGGTAATGAGACCTGAGTTATATATAGTTATTTCCATTAACATAAATTAATAATTGAAGTTGAACTTTTGAACAGGTCGTCGTGAGTTGTGGTAGTAATACCAGAACCTTTAACTTTTGTCTGTTGCATACAGTGATGACCTTTGACGTAAATTTTAAGATTTAAAGAATAAAAAAATACTGATCTATTGCCTTAGAAGTTCAATTGTAGACGTCAATGACGTCATATGGAACCAGTTTTGCAGAAATCTTTTAAATGCCTAAGTCTTCAACCAAAATGTGAACAGTTGGAGAGAGCACTTATTCAACTTTATATTTACATTAAATTCTTCAAAATTAGCACAACTATATGATCTTTTTTAGACAATATTAAATACATAATTTTTATGATTTTTTGTAAAATTTTAGGATGAAAGGGATGTTGGTGTTCTATCAAACGTTCTTTTTACTTTAGAATTTAAAAATGCGTACACAAGTAGCACGTTTGTAAATGGTAAATATACGTAAAATTTAAAACTGTTAAATTCTAGTTTAAAATCGTACCGTGTCATTAAAAGTTTAATTTTTTTTTGACGACGAAGGCGAGTGAAAATTTTCCAACAAAAAATTTCTTTTAATTATTGAATTCTATAGGACAAGGCAAGCAGTTCTGATTTTTATTGAATAACGAAATGACACGTTAGAGGCTCGCAAGAAGAATACTTGAAATAGTGATAACCAGATAAGCTTGAATTAGTATTTTTAACGGTGCTATTTACTTGAAAGTACGAGTGGTGTAAATATGTTCGATAATAATCAGAGTTAGTTAGATAAGAGAAAGGATGTCTAGTTCTTAGCGAAGCAATGTCAATAAAAGTGTTGTGTTACGTTCAAATGTAAGTAATAAGAAAAATCGAATGAATCTTGATGTAATTTGTAGTCACCTGATGGCGACAACAACAATATTAAAAATTAAAAAAAAGAAAAAAAAATTTGGTTATTGTACTGAAAAATGTCGAAGAACTTGTATTACTGCGGTAAGTGACAAAAAATCAATATGTTTGTAATGTTGTAAAGAAGCCTATAGGACCAATTTGTGAGACAAGTTCTAGGAGTTCTGCTGTAGGTTAAATTAGCGCTTTGTAACCACGCAGTTGTTTATTGCAAGTTACTTGGATATAAATACGGATTTACTTTAACAATAGAGTGACTGATCTGCATTTTGCTGAATTATATTCACGGCTTTATGCCATTTAACACACTGAAAAAAGTACACTATTTTGACAAAAAATATTTTGTAGAACCATAACTAGAATTAATGCATGTTTTATTTTGAAATCTTTGTGATAGTTTATTTAAACTAAAATTCAAAAACAGCGAAATTCCTGGTATTGTTTTTTTTCTCTAAAGGACATTGTGAATCCGAAAATTTCTTTTAAAATTTTCTTTTTTAACTATCAAACATAAGCGGCTGGAAAAAAGAGGCCAGCGAAAAGTGCATATATGTTACCTAGAATTACTTTTGCACTAATGACCAATAATTGCACGAAATTCAAATAAATTAAATTAAATTAAAAAAGAAAAGATTCGATTATAAGCCAAGAAGAGAACGCGAAAGCACAATTGAGACAGTGATTTGTTATACTTGATCGTATTAAGACGTGTGTTTAACAACCGAAGTCCTCCAGAATTGTACGAAAATTGTAAGATATTCTATCATTTCGACTGTACTTTATTTTTGTAAATTTTCCCTCATTCTCAATGAGATCCTCGGGGTCATTTGTTCTGTTAAATTTGTCAATATGCATGTAACCAAACTAACGAGAAATAAATTCACAAAGACAAACTCATCCATTTGTTTTAATTAATAATACTTATTAAAATTTCCTGCCGACGTATCCGACAATTGAAAAAATATAAATAAAATTTATTTTATTAACGGCACAAGAAACAAAAATAGTATAAGTCAAAAGAAAAAACAAATTTCTCAATGCTCCGAAAGCAAAACTAGTGAACAAAGCCTTAATAAATTACATATCAATAAAATAAAATAAAAAGCATTTGCTTAGCAATTTGCAGTATAAGCGACTTGTCTTCATTTTTTTAACTCTTTCTCCTTTCGCATGCCTCCGCTACTTTATAATCGCAATCTTTAAGCCACTCTATCTTCACTATTTATTTTCTTCCAGGAGAGCCTACTATAAGCGTTAATATCTATGTAGCTATAACATTTAATTGTAAAAAAGATTTTCTTATAATAAACTTGTTCGTGACACCAACAGATTTGCCGTGTTTCAAGTACCCCCGTAGCTCGCTCATTTTAGAGTTCCTATTGAGTTTTTATAACAATTCCACAAATTCACGATACGATTCGGTTGGCAGAAAATTATCATAGTCCATAATTTTGTTCAGCAATATTCGATAAAGAAACTTTGCTAAAACTTGATGTGGTAGGTCGCATTTGTACAGTTGGAAAATTTTGAAACAGGCTAATAAGCCTTTTGACTTTTCCTTAAAAGCGTGACTACTTTTTAAACACTTATTTATAACTTAAAACTATCTTTAATCCAATTTGTTGAAATAAAAAATCACTCAACTTTTAAAACAAGGTAAGTACAAAACACTAAGTATAAAATTTAAAAAAAAAATTAGAAACAGTAAATCGTGAGGCTATTTCTGATATCTTCATATACGAATTTTACTTGACTCTGATTCTTTCATTTTAATTCAACTTTTGTTTTTTTGCCTACGAAATTTCCCGCAATAATAATTTCGTTATGATTTCTTTTTAAAGAAAAAATTGCATTAAATAATTAAATTTAAACCACTTCTTCTATGCAGCCATTTTTCGAAGTCAATCCTCATTAGTTTTTAAAATATGCTATCTTCAATTATGTGTTTTACAACAATTACGATACTGCGCATTCAACGCAGTACGAGCAGGAATATCTTCACAGTTTAGAGTAAAATTTAAATCGCCATAGAAATTGAATTGAAAGCAATAGTAAATAGAAACGAAATTGCCCTACTCCTTAAATTACATAATACCTACCATTGTTGCTGTACAAATAATTTTTTACAAAAAACTTTCGAGCAGAATTCTGACGTATCTAGATAAATGGCCTGTGAGCAACACTATCGCTTCTAATATTTATTTGTACACTATCGACTAAGCGCCGAGAGACGCGATAATTTCAACGTTTCGCAATTCCAGTGCTACTCCGACGACCAATTTAGCCCGGCTAGAGATCCACAAAACGTTTTCCGGCTGATGCTGGTGCCTCTGCCTTTCGAGTGTTTACACATAGTACACATTCTGCGTCCACCGCTCCCAGTGTTCTTGAACGGACCAGTGGTTTTCTGAGCATCCCCGGTCCCTGTGTGAACTGTTGCGCGAAAACAGAAGGGAATTCCCTTCACGTGCTATAGATAAACTGAATTTTTAGTTTTAAAATCAATATCCAGAATTTATCGAGTTACATACGAACACAATTCGTTTTGATTATAGGCGCTATTGTTAAGGGAATTAAGTCACTTATTGTGCTTGTGATTAAAGCCTAATAATCTAGCACAATGGGGTAAGTAACTGCTATTGTGTTCTTTTTCGGTAATGTTTAAAACATGTTTATTTTTTTTTTTTAATTCGTTTCAAATCCAACAGAAAAGTTTAAAGTTCATTAGTTTTATATTGTGACCAAATGTTGATAATGACCTTCTAGAGTTTTTTAAGCATTTTTAATAAGTCAGTGGTCGAAATGCTAATGAAAGTGGACGTAAATATTTATTCTAATTGGAACAAATCATTTTAAAATGCGCCAAACCATAGACAAGTGTTAATAGCTATTATTAACACTAACAGCCAGTCACTCCGGTTGGACACTTAATTGTCATAAAAACTCTTAAATATCTTAAAAAAAAAACAATGGTTGATAAGACATTTATAAATTTAGAGACGTTTTTATCTGTATGAAAAATAATAATATACAATTTAAGTAAAATATTGAATAAAATTCACAACTAAAAGCACAAACATGCATGATTTTCTGATCTTATAAATGGAGCTTGTTCACTACTTTATACATCGACTGTAAATGAGACCAACTGAATTAAAAATAATTACTACTAGAAACTATAAAATGATATTCTCATAGTAAGATACAATTTTAAAAGTGAAGCTTGGGAAGTCTCAATATTCAGAAAAGTTATACTTAAACAAAATGATTGTGAATTTGAAATTATACTAGTAAACATTAAGATTATTAAAATTTCAATCTGCAAAACCTGCAAGGCATTAAACTATTATGTCTAATAAATTATATTTTATGATTCTCTAAACATCGCCTATAAATAACACTTTGTATTTCCCCAGAATAAGCCAAGATTACTTGTAGGATCCTCGATTGGAATTCTTGCATAGTATAAAAAGTACACAAGGGATGACTAAAACAAAACAAAACCCCAAAGCGGAATGTCTAATTTTAATTTAATGGATTCTGCTCTCACTATTTAAATATAAACTTAATGTAATTTCATAATATTCTTTAAACCTCATTCACTTCAGCAACTCCCCATAACAAGTCATATCATAGTTCCAGTGCGCGCAAAAATTAAAAAAATCATGTAATACAAAATATTTAAAGCGATGTTTGATAAACAGTACCATATCCCTTTTATTGAGAGTCTATTAATACAACATAAAAGAAATATTATGTATTTGTTAAACTTTTCCGATTGTTTCTTATATCCACACATTTAAAAAGGGAAACTGAATTTAGACTAGGCATACAAAATTAAAACACTATTTAATATCAAAGAATTCGCATAACTTTAAAAGAAGACGATGTTTGGTCAACAGTTTTCTTCTCCAAAAATTGTAGTTAAATTTATTTTTTGAAAAGTTTATAGGTTTTTCGAGGATGATTGATTATTTCATAAAAACTGGTAAATATCGTTATCCTAGTATTCTAGTAGCGATTTTTCTTTTATCGTACATGCGCATTTTTAAAACATAATGCGTTCACTTAATGAAAGTGAAGTCTGTATTTGTACTTATTTTTGGTTATATTTCGATATTTCTATTTCTATTTCGATTCCTACTTTTATTTCTATTTACAATTTCATCTACTAATTTCCCTTTATTTTTATATCTTATCCATGGTATCCAAATGTCGTGAAATAGTTTAACTATCGACTTTGAATTTTTAATTCTTTATGTTGGTTTTTTGGGATTATTTAGTCATGCTAAAAAGTTGATTTATTTTCAGAATAATTCATTTAAATTATTCTTATTTAAATCACTCACGAAATTACGAGCATTGTGATCATAACACTATTTCATATCCTTACGTTTCTCGTGTTAAAATAATAAATCAAACAAGTCGTTTACAAAATTTTTGGAAAAAAGAATGTTTAGAATTTATATTTTGCTCAATTTATTTTTTGAAACACCTCGTATTACAAATAAGAAGGTAGTGATGCTTTATTTCCTAAAAAAGGAATCTTTAGTCATTTATGTGTTTATTTATGTGTTGTTCTAATTGCAATTTAAACTTGGACAGATTTTATTTCTTTGTAATTTCTTGTTAGTATAATTCTTTGATCGTACAGAAGTTCTAAATAATTAAAAATGTTCTGCATGGAAAATTTACTGAATTTATTAATAACATAAAAAAATCGCTAAATGGGAAATGGGGCAAGACGAAATAAAAAGCAAAATTTATCATTACGCCTGTTCTTTTATTACACCAAAACGTCGTTCCACTCTACAGATCAGAGCCACGTTAAGTCGATAAGTGCTCAAGTTTCTTAGCAGATAACTCGCAAGAACTACCGAAAAAATTAAAATTTAAACCATTATGGTTGTTCGGTTGAAAAGTTCCAAAGTTAATGCACTTAGAAACGCCGGGAGAGATTTGTGCGCCCCCAAATGTGTTCGCATCATATCAGCCAAAGATACGGAGTAGTCTGTTTCCAGCATATCTAAAATCCCACACTCGTTCAGCCGAAAATTCAAGTACTCATCCTCGCTCTCCGCATACATGCTTGATATTCTGAATGTAGGAATTGTTAAGCGGTTAGGACATTTTTATCTTAAATTTACCTGTAGTTATTTGTGTGGCCCACTCTGTCTACACGATACCCAAACAGCATATAGCATACTTCCCGAAATTCTAGCGTCGCGGACTTGTATACCTCTTTCATGTGTTGCATTTTATTCTCCATTGACTCCAGCTTGGACCGCAAAGTGTTCATCTGAAATTGTTTTGCTTTATGTTTGTATTTAATTAGAATTGAAAAATTAATTACTTCTTTTATGTTGACTGTCATGTTTGTCGTATCATTCAAGCGAGTCGTCATTTCCTCATTGTCCTCTTCCAATTTTCGAATTTTTCTTTTTAACCTCTCGATCTAATTAAAATCGTTTTGGAATTACATTTATTTTTTCTTCAAATTATAATACATTCGAACCTCTGCTTGAAGTTTCTCCATTTCATTCTTTGAATTTTCATACGCCTCAGCAGCTGGATTCGCGGCTAAATGTAAAATCTGAAATATAGCATTGAGTAAAGCCACGTTTTCGGCGCAGTAAGAAAGAAAAACCAATTACTTTAAATTTATCAACATTAAAATCTCCTTTAAGACACCGGTGTTCCATCTCAAGTTCTAATTCTTCTTTTCGGCGCTTTAAGCGCTCGTTTTCAACTCTTAAGACTTCAATCTCTTTCTTAAGGCGGTCATAGCTCTCCGTGTTTACGGGCATTTCTAATGGAACGTCTGGAAGATTTTTTACTTGTGCCAATTCTTTTTCAAGATTCGCGTTCATGTCCTTGTAGCCAGACAGCGTCTTCTCCAGCATATCGAGTCTAGCTTTTAGTTGTGCGTCCGGATTCAGTGTGTCCACAAATGCGCCTGAAACTATAATTCGCAATAATCTCAAAAACTTGAATCTTAAAATATTAAGTTTTACTCGTTAGATCTTTTTCAAAATTCTCAAGAAGCTGCTTATAACAATCGCGCTCCTTGGCAACCAGCATCAGTTTCTTCTGTACCCTCAGCATTATGTTTTTATGTTGTTTCAAGGTACTTTTCAGTTCATTATTGGCTTTTGTGTATATTTCGTTTTGCTGGAAAAGAATCATTCATAACAATGCTGCAATGATTAGTACCTCTAGAAAGTTACTGTCTGTAGCTCTTGTATTTGGGCTTTGTACGTATCCTTCTCACTCTTTGAGTTCCCCTTCTCTGACGCCAAAATAATGTCCTTTTGAAGAATCTGCTCTATACGCGACCGCAAAGATATTGGATTTGCTGGAGTGTTGGGAAGACAATGATCTTCAGCGATTTGTTTCCATTCTTTAAGTTCTTTCTCAAGATTTTCAATTTGAACCTACAAGAACATGACGTGAGTAGCAGTAAAGCATTTTTCAATGTTATTACTTAAAAATTCGTAGGGTACCACTTTCATTCAGAAACAAAGGCACACGATTAACAAAATGTTAATGTATAACTTTATTTTATTTATATACAAGATCGAAATGTTTATTCCGTCAAAAACTAAAAAATCAAATGGATTCCCATTTGCAATTGCTAATTATAGCATTATTTTTATTTGTTCTAGAAACCATAAATCTTGTCTGAGTATTATAAAAACAAAAATGAAGTAATTAATTGAGACTATTATTTAAAGTCGTGACGGTGTGGGAGTCGCATCGTTTATTCGAACCCATAAAAAATCAGCCGCAGTATTTGCTTATCGCTTTAATATTACAAAATAATTTTTTTGTAACATGCTAATCGCGTAACAAACAGTTTATGCTTCTTTTTTCATCCGTAAAAACAGTAGAAATAAAAAAGCAGGAATGAAAGGAAAATTTTTCAGTAACCCTGTCGAACGTTACTGCAAAATTCCAACAAAAAACATTAGTTAACCACATTTTGCTTTTAATTTCATTACTTTCGGACCGGAGTTCCAGGGTTCAGTACACTGAACTTTTTATCAGTGCGACATGGGCACTTAAATCCTCTCTAGCAAAATCGCAATCGATAGAGATCGTCAATTCAACATGTGCGAGCCAAGCACAATTTTTTAGTTTCTAGACTACATACACTATGGCTTAGAAATAAAAAAACCCTTACTTTTAGAGATACTGTGTCGGTGCTCTGACTTTCGTATTTCTCGAGCCGCGTCTTCAAATCAAATACTTGTTCTTCCAACAGTAACTTATTCCCTAGTGAGTCTCGAAGATTCTTGTTTTCTTGCCTCAGACGATGAATTTCCCTTTCCAAGTCAGGCATCGTAGACAGACGGTTCTGTGAGTTCTACAACGAAAGGAAGCAATGTAACACTTGAAATACTGCACGGAGAAATTTAGTACCTTACAAAGATCTTTCCAGTCACCATAGGAGGCAATTTCGTATTCCAAATCTTTTATTCTTCCCTTAGAAATTTCATGCTGCTGCCTTTCCGTTTCCAACTGAGTTTTGGTCTCCTCGTAAAGAGAAACCTTGTCTTTCATATCTCTAAGGGTCTCCCTCAGGCTGTTGGCTTCTTGCTTTTCCAAATCAAGTTCCTAGTACAGGAAAAAGTTAGTTAAGCAAATAGTTCTGAAATTTTTCCACATACTATTTTTAATTTGTCGCACTGTCGTCGGTATTCACTCAATTCATTGGACAATTTATTCTGGAGCGCTCTAGAGCTCTCCTCGATTTCGGCGTTCGCCCTCTGCAGATCGAAGTATTTCTCCTCATATGCCTGCTTCTGCTGGTTCAGTTGGTTCTTCACCTTAACGAGTTCCGCCTTGACCGAATTCTCCCTCTTTCGGATAGCGGTCAGGTGCTTTTCCATGTCGAGCACTTTGTTGGACGTGTAGTCACACTGGGTCTGAAGTGCACTCACCTTGTTATTGTATAGAATCTCCATGTTGGCTCGGACAGTGTGCTGCTGTTCAATTTCCTGCTTCAGCTTTGCTATCTACATAAACATTGCACCGGATAATTCTTGCCCTACAAATAAGCTTATGGATAATTTACCCGCGTTTTGGCCTCAATTAAGTCGGCCTTCATTCGCCGCGCTTCCCAGGGACTGGACACTATAGACGAATTGAAACTCTCCCGGCTAGTGTTGTGGTCACTGTCGCTCCCATTTTTCATCGCGTTTACCTCGCCCTTGTCCGCCTTGTCCGGGGACAGCTTTCGCTTCTTGGGAACTGTAAGAAATGACCAAAGGTAAGGGAATCTCCCGCGTTCCGCCATAACCACAAAACTTACTTGTCGCCTCAAACGAATTGTCCAAGTAGTCGAAATTTAGCTTTTTGGGTGCACTATGGCTCACACTGTCTGTGAACTGCTCCATGATTTTATCGAAGTTCGACTTTATCTCCTCCATTTCGCCGGCCGTTCACAGGCTTCCGGCGCCAGTTTAGTAGAAATTAAAGACTCAATGCAGTTAGTTCCAATTTCAGGTCCGCTACTGAGATAGTAGCTCGCACGTATGTAAAATATGTGGCAATTATAAAGTTTATCTATGAAGTTACACACTCCCTCCTTACACTCCCGCTTAGCTTGACGTGATGACAACTGCAAACAAAACGCCATTAAGCTGAAACGTCAAGCGCTGTTGACCCTCGCGCCCCCTAGTTGAGAAAAATTAAAATGATTAGTACTGCCCAATCACTATTCGCAAAATTGTACACTGTAAAATCAATTTGAAAGGAAGTGTTTTTAAATAAACCGTATAAACATTATTTTTAATATCGCTAAAATCGTTTACTGCCAATTGATTGTTTTTATTTTATTAGATTTTGAAATACAGAACACAATACACAGAATACTGTAGATTCTTGAAAAAACAATGAAACCAAAAAAATATAAATAAAAAAAAATTTTTACTCAACACCTTAAGAAAACAAAATATTTTTAAATTTCAAAATAATGAATTTAGCTCATTAAATTCAAATATATATATGCTGATATTTTTTATGATATGTTATGAATATCTTTTATGATATGTTAATATGAAACTGTTTGCATGTTTCAAATCAGATTTTTAACATGGTTTATTTCACTTTTCCCAGGCCAAAAATGATTTCATGAAATAATGTTTATACTTGCCTGGTAACCAAAACAATCGTCTTTTTATAACAAAAATAATTTTAAGCATAAACTTCCTTGAGTACGAAAACGTATATCACTAAATTATGTCAGGGTAGTCTTTCAATTTAACTTTCGGTCTGTACAGGAAGTAAATTAATTTCTAAAGTATTTTACTTAAAGTTTGCAATCATGTGATGATGACCTTAAAGTTACGAGTGCTAACAAACTCTTCTATATATAGCTATAGTACATCTATATTTGGTTAAATTTTCTTTTGGGTAAACAAATTGATCCCGATAAAATCCACCCACCCTTCTTAGAGAAAGTATTCTTTATTTGTTTAAAATTTGACCACCTGGAGAGGACCTTCTAGAAGAGAGCAATATCTTCTATAGTAATGCTATGACTGATTTGATTTCATTGTTGAATGGATTTCACAAAAGGGTCAAGTGCTAACAAAACTTGCATGAAGGGAATCCATATTAAATAAACGGAACTATTTTAAATATTGTGACTAAGAACTCGTTGACTAATAATTTAGTAAATGCGATTAGAGGATGATGCTCTGAAGATTTCAATTTTTTGCATTCATTCACGCTATGAAAGAAATTGTCGTTACTTGTTGTACTCAGATCCAATAATTACTAAAATATCTTCTTTCTAAGACCGAAGTGCTAGACAAGAGTTTAAGTTACATGTTTGAATTGTTCAAATGCTGCCAAATACCTCAACAATGAAAAATCCGAAAATTAACACACGAAGAAACTCGGAAGTAGACAAGGACCATTTCCATAATTCGTCTACAGTAAATCGCCTTGGTTTCGAAGTTGTGCTTCCAAAACAAAAGATTCGTTAAAACAGCACGAGGTAGCACTCGAAACGTTAAATTTCCTGGGGATAATTCCATATTTCGAGTTATGCCACAGCATTCCTGACTTGTGCAAATATTGAATATCAACCGTAAGGAAATTAACTGGAAACAAATTAATCGCGAAAGTGTTGTTACTGCAGAAGGACCCCTCCCTAAGGAATTCACTCCCAGCACGGGCATTTGATTCCCTGATGACGATTAAGCCAAATCTTAAAGACGGCGACGGCAGGTACTTGAAGAAATCGGATACTCTTGCCGCTCCTCGTCGTTCCCGTGGGTAGGAACTGCTTCGCATTCTTTTGGCCAGATTAAATCCCGGAATATTTTAAAGGGGATTGATTTTCGAAGGTTTAAATTTCTTGCCATTATTGCTAATTACAATTTTTATTAATATCCTAACCTTGGCTTAATTTCATTTATGAAGGGGAAGTGTTCTTGTGAACTTGAAATTTGTTTAAGAACATTTGGTAAAAAAATTAGTTTTTTGGTTCTCTTTTTACCCTAAATTTAGCATTGTGAAAGTTTTTAACCGAAAATTTGTCCTTGGGAATTTTTGAGACAAAAAATCCGAAAGGGTCGATAAATTGATATTGATAACAAATGTATAACAAAAGTTGTTTCACATTGAGGAAAATTTTGTAAATAAAATTGATTGAAAATACTTTTTTTATCATTTTTTTCCGTATTCTACATAAAACTAATCGATTTCACTACTTGTAATTTTTCCTTAGTGAGAAATAATCCAAAGAATTATAACTAAAACTCAAAAATATACCCTTTCGACATTTTTTGGGTTCTTTTTGAGAAATGGCATCAATTATAATTATATAAAAATAGCCGTTCGGAAAATAAGTGAAATGTGAAAATGTGAAGCAAAACGTATTTTTAAATTTTTCCTTGAAATTTCCGAAAATATCACTGAAACCCTCTAGATAAAAATACAAATATAAGATTTTTTTCACATTGGAATTTAATAATTTTAAACAAATCTCTTTTAAACAAATCTATTTTTCAATTGCGTTTAGTGATTTAGTTTTAACATTTTTAAAAATGGAAGTTTAACTGATTACGCTTGCTCAAACATCGAAGCTGATTTAATATTCTGTACGATTAAAATTCAAGAAATTATGAATCCAATTTTAAAAACTATATATTCGTATGTATGTTACAATATTTCGAAATTAGGTTTAATATTCCAAATTAACGAATATGAAACTTTTTATTCTATTCCTTTCGAACTGAGAAATTTGGATTTTCGAGATACATGAGTAACATTAAAGAACAAATCCCCTTTTGTCTTTCAAGGATCTGAAAATTCAATATAATATTTCTGTTCTTAGAATTTGGGAAGCATAATAAACGATCCCTCAACGTTTTTTTTTATTCTCTGTTGGATAACCATGCTGATTAATTCTGCTGATCTCCTTAAATATGGACGTACATATTTGAAAATTTAAATAAATGTTTCGTAGGTCTGATTATATTAAAATTTGAATGTATTAAACTATTAAAGATATTTTTGGGAGCACAAATATCCTATCAATTTATGTAGTGTAGGCTATTAGCGTTGTTTTACGCACTTTGGAAATCATCCAAATAGGAAATGCTCAGCCGCCAGGAAAATTGTCCATTATTGAATCTCACAGAGGGAATGATTAACGAATTGGCTCACGTACCTAAAAAGAAAATGAATTAAACGAGTGCTGAACTGAAGTTCCACTTTTGGAATAGTTAATTTGAGTATAACAATAAAATGAAAAAGTTTAGGGGACGACTTTGATAAATGAATCGATTTATTTATTCAGTCCGAAGAAGAAAAGACAACTTGCTTATTCCTGCGTATCTTTTCCTCTTGACGAGCATCATAAATCAAATCCAGTGTAATAAGATACAGGGGAAAGTTCAATTCCCCGGACCCTTACAATAGAGTTCTAAATACGCCGGAGAACCATCTTTTTATGGCAATTGTAAACACATGTAATAAATATCGAATCAACTATGCTTAAGAACTCTTAAGTTTTCACAAGTTAGAGGTGGAAAAGTAATTGCTATTTATGGGGAATTTCACAGGAAAACCTTTTGCTACTAAATGTATTTAATTCTTCACACGTTAATTCAGGACGACCCGACGTCTAGACCATGCCCATGACTAATTTATAGGATGCTATGGCTCTTATGGAAGGATTAGGCTTAATACAGCATTAAAACGGCTCTGAACATAATCTTGCTACATTAAAAACGTTATTTACATTTGTAAGCTTCAATTTTAGATAGCTTTTTAACATTCAGTACTAAAAGTTATAAATTTGTAAATATGTAGTAAAAATAATAAAACTGTGTGAGTAAAAATGTTTGCTTACGTGTCTAATAATCAATTTAATATATTTTTAAGTATAATCAAATTAAATATTAAGTTAGAAAACTAAAATTCAATTACTTAAGAGAAAAAAACAACAAGCGAAGTAAAAGCAAAATCATTTAAAAATAAAAATACCAAATATTATTTTTAACATCATTTCTTGGGCTTCGTGAGAGGACTACTTGTTTTAATTTAATTTTTTTTTTAAATGCTTCATGGCAAGAGCAAATAAGTATATAGGGAAAATAGACGCATATTAAAGCCACAGTTCTGTTGGAATTAATTTTAAATAGACTACGGCCATAAAATTTATTGTTCCTCACCTGTTCTCAGATAAATTTGGAGAAAATGTAGTTAACTATTTAAACTAGAAGTAAAAACAGATTAATTTTTTATAATAATTGCTTTTGAGAAATTAATCGGAACAATAATAAGATATAAAAATAAAATTTGGAAATAAGTAAAATTTATTAAAAAAATTTTCAGTCAAAGAATTATCCTTAAAGCCGTATTTGTTGTCAAATATTTATATCATTATTTTATTATATTTCAATTTTTATAATTCAATAAAATATATTAATATCAATATTGTCTAATATTTGGTTACTATCTATATGAACTACTTTTACTATCATAATATTAATTTGTTTTTTACATATTTGTAATTTAAGGGACGTAGACGATAATAGTAACGAGTAAGAATTTCAAAATAAAATTTCAAAAATCGCTTTTGACTTTATGAATTCATAATTAGTGTCCCTTTTTTGCATAAAATATTAACTTTACTTTCTGAAAAATAAAATATTTACTTTTCCCGTGTTAGACTTGTTTTATTTTCTTTTAATTTTTGATTTTCTTGTAGAGATATAGAAAGTGAAAAAAAAAATTAAACATTTGAATATTATTTTAATAACATTTCATCAATTTTCAAATTATTTCAATTTAATTTCGGTAAATAAATTGATAAATTCGATTGTTCATCTGAAATTTCATTTATAATATCTAAAAACAAATAATGCACATAGTTATCGTGCTTTCATTTCTATTGATATAAAACTAGCATTAATTTAAATTATGAACTAATTTCGTTGGGTGTTATTCATAAAGTCGGAATGCAAAGCCCTTTGTAGGATTTACCTGAGCTTGAATAAAAATTTCCATACATTTTATTTGCACCGCTCTGTAATTTATCTGCTCGCTTGCATGCATCTGTTCATATTTGCCACTCGACTATCGTCTTGAACACAGACCGGAGCCGGAGGAGTTTCCAACAAGTCTGCTTTTAACTTGATAAAGTGTATGCCCCGCAAGAATTATTATATCACTTTACACGAACGTACGGAAACTAAGTGAATAATTTCTAACAGCTTGTTACTCTGGTCTGCATCCAAAGAGTTTATGTTTAATAAGCGAACTAAAAGAGATTTTTATGAATAGTTTCCAACCTGGTGAATAATAGTTCCGTATGATTTTTTCTGTTTTTCCCACATGAAATTGATTTACCAAAAATATTATTATTTGTCGAGAATTAATGATTTTTAAGTACCATTTTATATTACAATATAAAGTCATAGTAAGTTATTGTAATCGTATTATTCTGAAACCCATCATAGCTGAAAGATCTACAACAGTAGATCGACTTGGATGAAATTTCTTATATAAAATTATTTCCCGAACATCCAGACGCCTTTTATATTTATTACTCAAACCATCTCGAAGAAAAAAATATAGAACTTTCTCAAAAGTGGTAAAAGGTATACAACTTTCTGAAAAATGGGTCCAACGATTGTTTTCCAAATTTTTAATTGTAATTAATAATAATAATTTGTAACTAGTTTTCCCGGGAAATTTAGTTCAAAATTAAACATTTCATTTTTTCCATTGGTAACTTTTACTTCCGAATTTAAAAATTGTTAAGAGAATCACAATAGTGCTATGCTTTTACGTGTATTTGCCGATTTCACTATTCGGAGATATTAATTTTAATATTATTAGATATTCAGAGCAATGCATTTTGCCATTTATGCAATAATACAATTTAATACTAATGCTTTGGAGACGTATACAATAAATAAGGATATAATATATACGACTTTAAAACTCTGACACCGTAGTTCTGGGAAATACATAATTCATTAAAAATATATTTATTTCATAAATTAGTTTTGTGTATAGTTTAAATATACAATATAAAGAATTTTTATCGAGGTATTGTAATCACGTGTTTTATTTGTAGCACCTTAATTTAGTCGATTGCCTGTATTATTTTTAAAGAAATTATTTCTACCTGTACTATTACTGTAGTATTGATGAGATCTGGTGTTTCGTGATACAGTTTGAGGATTTTCCAAACTATACTCTATGAAAAATCCAAAAATACCCAATTTGTTAAAGTCGGTTCAGTAATTTATGTATTACATGAAGAAACAGATAATTTTACAAAATACATAGATATCCTATTTTGATTTTGTTATAGACCGGAAAATTAGCAGTTTTCGTAATGAAATAACTATACGATTATATTTGAGACATCCTTCGTCTGTGGTATATCACAAGGTATTAAAACTACACTACAGGGTGTAGTCTACGTCTACAAAATTCATATTAGATATTGAAATCTATTAATCACTTTGGTTGATATATTGGGCTATATTTTATTGAACGTTATCGGTATCCGAAGAATTTTTTCATATACGCAAAAACGAGGAAGGTATAGAAAAAACGGTTTTTATATCAGACCCTCATCTAAATATATTTACTAAGGCGAAATTACCAGTTTCAGAAACTTGCCTACTCGCCATCCTTAAGTTATTATAATCGATTTTTGGGTTCCTTCATTTTAAAGCTTAAAAACTTTTGTTAGGTAGTTCGTCCAAGTTTACTCAAGTTAAAAGCAAATTTGATTTGATATCGAATTTGTAAATTTACGTGCTTTACACAAATTAAATTTACTTTATTAATGCAAATTAAGCTGCCTGGAAAGGTTATGGGGAATTTTTGAGTGGCACTTAAGAAATTCGGTGCCCCAGAAAAGTGAAGCGGAATTAATTTTCATAAACAAAATTTTAAGAAAAATAAAAACTTTTTTTTCCTATAATATGTTTTAATTTCGTCTACTTCCGGATTAATTAAAAGTATTTTGCCAAGCATCTAGTCCTATTGGAATTCTTTTTGTAATCCGGTGAAAATATCTTAAAAAACGTGTCTGTTCGCTAATATCGGACTGCGATAGGAAATTAGAGTATACGCGAAAAAAGGAAACCATTTATTGGGGCGAACATTTTGAAATTATGGATGACATGGTTTATTTAACTTGTTATGTCGAAGAATTGGGATGGTATTTGAAATGAAAGTTCCTTTACTGTGTTATTTAGAGGGAATTTGCAAGGCCGAAACTCACCTCCAAAAATTTTCATCTACCTGGCGGTTAATGATAAACACGCAATTTTTCAAGGGCAATAAAAAACGAGTAAAGCCTCAAATGAAACCATATTTTTGTCGGCACTTGAGTCAATATAAAATCCCCCACAAGAACACCGTCAGCAAGAGGGAAACATTCCTCGATTAAAAACACTCCAGAGGTAGCAACCGGTGGTGTAATAAACAGAAAATCCCAAGGAATGAAAACAAAATTCAATTTAAGGACAGTTTAAAACTTCCCGTCGGGAGGGTGGTATACACCGGGACTACCAAGGGAGCGGAAAAATCTATGCGACTTAATGATCTAGTTTTCCCAGGGACCTTGTCCGGCATCCAATTTGGGAGATTCTCAAGAGAGTCCGCTGTCGTCCTGGATAGATATAAGATATAAGCGATAAGTACCAGAACGAAGGACGACGAAGCCACTCTGTCATAAAGTGAGAGCTCCTTCGTCGTCAACTTGAAATCCTAATTAGATGGTGTAGGCATATCACAAATTCACAGCGAAATAATCGACACAAATCTGAGACAAATTCTTGGCCAACTCCATTCGAAGAAAGTAATAACGAAAGCTTTGGCCGCTTCCCTCTGGCCGATGTAATATTTTCTTCCTTCATCCCTCGCGACCTCCTGAGGGGGCAACAAGATAGAAAAATCTGTGGGTGGAAAGGAAACCTGTAGAAAGTAAATAGCCTGACACTCTGCGGTGGATCTGCAAATAAAGTAATAAACTAAGACAAGAGGGCAAGCCAAAAGGTTTTGCTTTAGGACTCGTTTGGAGCTGTTAACGATGCGATATACCACTATAAATACACAACTACACGCTATACACGTAAGCTATTAGTTATGAGCTTAATTATTTTTAGCATATAAGCAACCACGAGACCCATGTGCTGTATTTGACTTAGTGTGTTACATCATATTGTGAAAAATTTGTGTGGGTAATCAGTTTTCTGATTCTAATGCTTCCGGATTTAATGCAGGAAACCATAAATTCAATTATGTTTGTCAAGGTAATAAACAGGGAAATCATAATCGTATGGTAATTATATGTGCGGCTACATCTATAATTATACTTAGATATTATGTCTGTAATCATCGGTTTAAGCAACGTTGTCTAACACTATTGAATCTGTAGGTATTTTCAGGCACTTTAGTTAATGGTATTTTACTTTCTTAATTGTTTGTGAATATTCAATCCAGAAGAATTTCCTTTTTTAATCATCATATCTCGATTATATGCCCTTATAAATCTATACAAATCGTTCTAAAAGGTTAAAGAAATACACTTCTCTCAATAAAAATATTTCGGCATCCAAAACTTAGGTTTGTTTGCTTAAGAAATAAGAAATTTTTAAACCAATAAAATTCTATTTCGAATTTCCTAGGAATCACCAAAAATGTTTCAGAAAACCAAATTATAAAAATGACTAAATAGTATAAAATGTGTACTGGAATTGTAATGAGGGTATTTTTAAAAACTATGCTAATATGATTTACTTATAATTATTATGAAATATGATTTCCAGAAGTTACGTTTGTTTGGCTATTCACCTGTTTGGCTGTGTATTTCCAAATCACATACAAACGGCTGCAAAAATATCGATTGAATTGTAGATTGTATTATATAACTTAACCTTGGAATGGACCGATGTAAACTTTTAATCTTCCTACGATAATGGATTATAGGTCCCGGTTATCGGCCAGCGATGAAAATGGGGTTAAAATTTATGGTTTTTTCTTTATTTCAGAGGTAATCTTTGGTCTTCGATTTTTAAATAATTTTTATTTATTATCTTTATCACTACACATTTCAATAAACTTTAAATAAATCTTTAAAACAGAGCTAAGTTTTTACGTCTAAATCAAAATGAACAAAACAACTGTACATAAAATTATAGCTTTCCGTAAACAATCCAAATTATGGAGGAAAAGGAAATAACCCACATCTGAAATATAATATTTTAATATATAGAAAAATTGTCCACTAATTAAAGTAAGTAAACTAAACTGAATCAGTAAAAATATTATGCTTCCATGAAAGTAGGTGGATGTGAACTCTAACCAGAGGTAATACGGCTTTTACTATAACTTAGTGTGCCTTGTCTTTTTCAAAGAAATCGATTAGCCTTTTTTATAGTTTTGACTTTTTGGCCTTTCCATTTTCAATCAATCTTTTTTAAAACTGATTTTACAATCGTAACAAGAGAAAACCTTCGTAGATTTATAAAAATTTAAAACGTTTTGATCAATATTAAGTGATATCGTCAGTGCTTTCAGCTAACTAAGTGCATAACTCCCACTTTAACTCTCAGTAACGACACTGATATGGGAATGCGATTAAATTTTAAACCCTATTAAAAGTACTTCAAAACTTCATTTTGTTACACACACACATTGTCTTCTTTTTATTTAAATATGCTCGAATAAATGTCCATATTGTTGAATTTCATCTTGTTTTCTCTTCAATCAATGGAAGTGGTTTAAAAATAAAAAATACAGAGTTAATCTTAAAACCTTGAACAATTATGCCATTTTATCAAAAATGGTAATAAGAATTGATTTTATTTTCCTGAGTATATCCCCATCCTATCAATTTTATTCCCAAATCAGTAAATAACGTTCTGAAGTGCTTAGGGTTATGGATTTTAAAAGCAAATATACCTATTACATTCATTTATCTGATTTTATTGTCAATACTCGATGTAATGGCTCAAGAACAATCCTTGAAAAATGTAAAGTACCCAAAAGATTTTCAATTTTTTACGAAATCTTTAAAACGGAAAATTTCTGTAATTTTAAATTTATGTATGATTGCATTTTGATGACACTAGACTGGAAGTTATTAATTTCTTATGGCGTCTAAGGTGTCTTTGCTTTAAGACAATTAAAACAAGTTTCAAAGTTAATTGACAACCTTTTAGTTGATAGAAAACGACACTTGAATTTGTAATCAATTAGATTTAATTATTTTTTCCGTCAGGATTCTTATATTATATCACTTGTTTTGTAGTAGGGAATTTAAATAGATATAGTCAACTACAAAATATCATATTTTCCGTCCATATAAATCGATATTTCGTCGTGGGGAGTTGAATACATACTTAATAAATAACAATACACAGGAATTATTTTTCATTTCCAGATATTGTGTTTTTTATTATTATTTGAAAATAATTATGTTCCGAAATTCAACCGTGCAGTCTATGGATGAATAATTATTATATGAAGTTTTAAAAGTGCCGTGTGCACTCTAGTGTTAATTGATGGTGAAAGTTGGACGAAACTTTGGAACTTCTGCCAACTCTCAAAATTGTCAATTACTGCCTTAAATAGGGGGAATTCTAAATTATATGACAATATGCAATTATGCAATTATTTTCTGCTTAATCGAAAATCATTCCGTTCCCACCTCTGAACGATCTTATTGTTTTTTTTAGTCACACTCTCGAGCATTATATCGTCGCCTTAATTGAAATCTTCGGGAAGTAATGAGTGCAGTCAGCTAATTAACTTTCCAAAAATCAGTTTCCTAGTAAAATATTTCACAAAACTGTTCTTGAGTTTCTTTCTAAATGAAAAGTTTACTTTTGTAAACATAATTATAAGGTATATTATATACGATATAAAGTATATCTTTTATTATAAAGTATATCTTTAAATTTTATTTATAACTTTTGCGAATTTTTTTTGTAAGCAGAAATTGAGATTTGCTCTCGGCTCTTGCATTTTTTGCATAGATTATTAAATTTTACAAAAATTACATATCTTTTAATAATCTTATTGAAAAATTTTTCTTAACTTAAAAATTCTCTGTGTAGTCTTGCGTAGAGTCTATTCTTTTAGACAGATATTCTAATTTTGGTATCATCAATCACCATCAACAAAGTTTACTTAAAAAATTGCCTTTAAAAGTTAACAAAGAAAAAAACGAATTCAATTTTAAAATTCTTATGTTTTATGCAAAATAAGAGCTTTTAAATATGGATATTAATTTTTCTGTCCAAAACTCTAAGTTTATTAAAAAATAAATAAATTGGGCTCGCATATTAAATATTCAATATCAATGCGTTCAGATTCCACTTTTATTTTAGATGTATCTCGAACTTATAGTTTAATGAAAGTATGGGCAATTGGATATAATTTTTTACTATAAAATTAAACATTAAAACTCTGAATTTCAAGTTTTTACCGGACAATTTTATCCATTACTAAACGCCAAATAGATTTAATAAATTTTTCAATTATTTTTTTTTCATATGCAATTTAAAAACATGTAAAAAAGGGTTATGAAAGTTGTATGATATTGATTAAATAATTTTATGATCAATTTTGTTGTGAAATATTAAATCAATCAGTTTATTAGTTCTCGAAATACTTTAAAAAGCAATTTGGAAGACATAGTCCCGAAAAGAAGCGTTTAAAATATTTGACATTGGAAATTTTCTGCTAAATGGCATATAAAAATTGTATTCCTTCAATATCATGGTCCATTTCAGCTTGCTCCTCTTAGATTTCTTTCACTTGTAATTTCCTCCAATATCCGGAGAATAATTATTTTCACGTTCTATTTGCCACACCGCAATTTTCAATCGACTACACTTCCTTCTCGAAAAATCAATATTTTCATCTTTGTAATTTAATTTATTAAAATATCAAAAATTGGTAAAGATCTTTACATTTAATAGATAAAAATCTCTAGGTTTTGAGGAATACTTCTAAATTATTTCATTGCCATTTGAGAAATGCCTAATTAGCGTTAATATTCTCTTGATGCTTATGCTCATAAGTGAGGTATCATTGAACTCCTAATTGTAAAAAAAAGGAAAAATTGCTAAATCATGTCCTTAATAGAATTAAAACGTAAAAACGCTTCTATTTTATTACTGCGAAAGGTTTCAGAAATCTTTTAGGCTCCACTCAGGGAGCTTATCACATTTACAGTACGTATGACAAAGAAGCCTAATATAAGGTGAGACTTCATGAAAAGAAAACTCTTTTCTTTTCTTAGAATGGCAAGTCATTCATTTTATTCCTTTAACTTGCCTTGCCCTCTAATACATCTTGCTCTGGATAAGCTCAACCTCGTTTATTATTGTCATTGCTGCCGTTGAAGAAAATTTCTAGGTAGAAAAAATGCAAAGAAAAAAAAAAAGTCTAAAAACGAAGGACAATAGAAAAAATTAAGACCATCAAATATATTAAACGGATAAAATTTTATGTTCAGTGTTTTAGCATATTTATGTACATACTTTTATGTATGTTATTTTTTCAATTTTGCGAATAGTCAGTATCTTTAAAATGTTCGTAAAAACTATCTTTTAAAAATTTTAATTGTTAGCTGGTGTGAACTCTAAACAATAAGCAGTAAAATGCATTTTTCACAAAGCACGAACAAATTAATTTCAAACCATTTTTTTCTGGTATTGCTTAAAAAGACAATATTCTGGTGTGAAAGTTTGATCGCTGGATCATTCGTTTTCTGTGCTTGTTCAACTCCAAAATATCTGAACCAATTTTAACAATTTTTATGCTAAAATAATCATATTAAATAGTAATATATTATTATCCATAATCAAATGTCAGTATTGTCTGCAATTTCTCATATGAGAAAATTATGATTGATTTTTGGTATTTTAAATATTTCCTGTTTTAGAAGTATCAATAAAAAAGGAAGCAAAGTGAGTAAATCCTTAAACGTTCAGGAATAAAAGTAGTAAATTATTTCTTTGACGCTCATCAAGTGCCAGTTGTTCCGAGGGCTTGTCCTTTTATTATCCTCAATATGGTGTAAACAAATTGCCCAACTGACTAAGTTAATTTTAATGAACCAATCTGAAGACGGCAGGATGGTGTTCATTCAACTTCAGACTTTCTTCTGAAAGTCATATGAAAGAAATTGGAAAGGGTTATGAAGAAATCAATAACAACATACTTCTTGGCCGACATATGGACATACGATTAGATTCGGTCTCGTCCCAGGACCAGATGGTGCCGCGGATATTAAGGAAATCATCGGCAGTTTACTGGCTTATAAGCTTTAATAATTTCTTAGCCTGGGAGTTCTTCAGGCGACGGTGGCTGGCGGGTAAATGATTCTTTTGCCTGAATTTAATATTCATAAAGCACGGAGTTCCCCAGTTTTATCGCGAAAAAGAAGTTCAATATTCCCTTAGACTCCTCGAAATCACTTAGCTATGTAATTGCCAACCATTGCCCCAATTGAATGACAAGTTCAACACACTTCTTGAATTTATTGATCGCGGAATGCCCCTTAGACTGATGCATAGGTCAGGTGTGGAGGACTCGCCTATTAAGATGGAGCGCTATAGGAATTCCCCATTTAAGTAGTAGGTAGAAATTCTGCAATCAAAAGGAATTAGAATAACCTACGCCGAAAAGTTCTTATATAAAGAGTATCGCACATCAGAGGTTCACTCTTTTAACGCGACAACTTCGGCAAAACGTTCATGTTTCGATATACAACTGTTCAATTTAATAATATATAACATAAAGTCAAGTGCAATTGTCACATGCAATAAAAAATAAATTTATATGAAAATAATTTACTATCACCACTTTGATGAAATATTTGTGCACGGCTGAATTTTAAATTTAAGTGAAGTATTACACCAAGTGTCAATATAAAATATCATAAAAAGTGAACATAAAAAGTAATTTGAAAAAAAAAATAGTTAAACAAACTTTGTCGTACTGATTACATTTTAAACAGCAATAATTAGCAATTGGAGAGCTAGGAGTTTTACTAAACCTTTAACTAAATGTGAGTTATTCAATTCAATCAATAAATTATATCAATTTTTTGGAATTTTTTTTTGGGTTAGGTGAAAAATTGGGCACTATTTTTTACACTACTTTTAAATAAGAACTGAATAAAAACTTTGCATCGTATAACATTTTCTTTGTGAAAACTGGCGGCGTTTTTTAATTCTTATACACTTTGTAAACGATTTTTTGAGAGTTTTTACCTAGCGATACCTCTTACCTCTTATATTTAATAAAAATTTTAAAAGCAGCAAAATATTTTTCGATCCAAGTCTGAAATAAATTTCTTTATCTCTCTTTATTAATACGTACTTGAAGTAATATAGATTTCTTAAAGATGTTTTCTAATTATGAATATCTATATTTTAATGTATATTACGTGTGTTAATTGCTGGCAAAGCAATTTGACTTTATCCTCTTATGACGCTTATATAGCGCTTTCAATCAGATTACTGATACTTGAATGATACGATTATTGACGACGGAAGGAAATTATCATCCACGATAGGTATTACGAAAATTAAGCTGAACTTGCGAGGATTTTAATAGATGTTAGACCAAAGCTAGATATGAATTAATTTATATTTTTGATAGCTAGTTATCTAAAATAAATAAAGAGTACTACTACTTCTAAATTCTCTTAGGATTTACTGTCAAGGTTATTCTAATTTCTTTTCTTTGCTTTAATTTTGTTATCTGATACTAATTAATATTTTAATAGATTTTTCTAACCGTATAAATTAGTAATAACTCACTCCCACACACCCAATATTCAATTTTTTATACTTCATATTTATATCTGTATTTTAGTCTTGAGAAAACTTATGGCAAGCAAATTTATTATTCGAACTCAAATATAATTCAATTTGTTGATATGATTTTATTTAGATTATAAAGAATAAAATATTCAAATTTTTTATCGAAAGCGCTTAGTACACGTCTAATACAAGTCCTTTATGCTTGCTAACCAAACAACATATCAAACTGGTGACGTTTATAAACTGCAATACACATTTTGCGAAATATTTACCATTGAAATTAATCTGTTTTCACCAGCTAAGCCAGAAAACAAAGGGCCCACGACAGTGTAGGACGTTTGCCGTTGTATGTGACACAAGGAAAGGGACATAATTTCCCCAGCTGTTTTGAAAAAGAACGTCGTGTGTATGAGAGAGCGGCCGGTTCGGAAATTCCTGGGTACCCATCATAAATTGCCTCCTCACCAAAAGCTCGCTAGTCTCTGTCTGAGGAATCTTGACGAGAACGAAAAGCGCTACTCCATCGTTTCAGAAGACTCAGTTCTGGTGTTGAATTCACCACTGCTCGCTATTTTATAGAGGACCCCCAGTAAGTCCCCAGGAGACATCTACCACTAGGTTTCAGAATTTTCTTAACTGTAAAAATGCTACTATAGAACAAAGAAATTTTGCACGGACTCCTTAAGGAGCACTGTCGTCTGCCCCGGCCTGTCTCAATATACTCCCCATGGTCCCAGTTGGATTCTCCGGCAGAACAAGCCCGGGTTCCCTGTGTACAGATCGTCCGCTGGTGTAGTAGTGGTATCCCCTCCACCGTGGTGAGTTTCCCGGTATAGTAAAAGGGGAGTCTCTGATTTCTTATCCAGGCAAATGTACCATCGCCAGCGTAAGTCTGGTTGCAGTGCGTAGGCGGTTGTCGTAGACGTAGCCACCACGTGTTATGCTGTCTGCTATAAATTTTTGTATAGTTGTGCATACCATGCAGCAGCTAAACATATTTACACAACGGCTGCAAAAATAATTTATACACGCGTTTTTTAACCTGTTCCGTTCGGCGACGAAATATATCCTTCTATTTCCGTCAAATCCTTGTGGTAGCTATTCCGAAGTTCCGGGCAATTGTTGCAAAGGGAGAAAAAAAAAATATGCCGTCGCGGGCGTGAAAAGGGCTGTTAAAGGTGAAAGTGATTTTTGCTACAACGGCCTCGAGAACCGTTCCAAAACTAATTCGAGTTCAAATCCGGGTTCTAGAGCGCAAGGTGGTGGAAAATTGCATTCGGACACCCCTCTCACTCCCCGCGACGATTTTCAGTGAATTTTCCTTGAAATGTGAAGGTGCTAAAGTTTCGGATGCAAGCGGAAATGTGAGGAGTGGAGCAGCGCCGTCCTTAATACACGATGTGAAGGGCTCTCAGCGATTTTAATTTCTAAAAAAGAAAAATCAATTTTATGGTAGCACGAGAAAAAAGGTAAAAATCATTTTCAAGCGTTTCGCTTATACCGAATTTATACTTTTATATAATTCCCAATATATTGCCACCCACTGTGTACCTAAGATCTAAATTCGAGAAAATCTTTTCACTGTGTGCACATTGAGGCTGCACTTCGTCCGATTAAAATAGAAAAAAAGTATTTTACCAACGATGCACTTTGGAAGTGGTACAAATTCACTGCTCGTGACACTCAACTTAGATAACACGCGAATATGATGCATTGATATGTTGATGTACAGATCTATTAAATGTGGAATTTAAGAATTCTAGAAATGGACAGATCCTTATAATACTTCCGCTAAATGGATAAAAGGGAGAAGGGGAAATATTAAGTTTGTTTATGAAACAAAAAAGTTAATAAAAAGAAATAATTTTTTTTAACTAACTAGTAATACTATCACATAAAGTACAATTACTAGGAACTAAAGAAGTCTAATCTTTAGGCTAATGAAGAAAGATAGTTTTGAAGACTAGTCAATAATTATAGACTTTAAAATTGAATATATGTATCTAACCTGATCCTGATTTTTCGAAAATTTACAAACCACGTCTCGATTTTAATATATAATAATACTAATGAATACAATTAATAATAGTACATGGATATGAATTAATTTTTATTGTCCCTCAAGTTCATAACTAAGTCACAAAATCTATTAAGTGTGTTTGTGCGACTTTAAATGGAATAATATATAAAGATAAAAAAAAAATTTGTGTCTTTCCACGGATTCTACAGATACGGATTTTATACAAAAATCACAAGGCGTTTCTTTCTTTTTATGCTTTCAAGAATATTTTAAATATATGCGATGTTTAGAATTTCAAAAAGTAATAATTTCTTATTTACTGTTTGGCTTGAGAAACGTTTTTCTTTGCTCCGCTTTAGACGCTTTCGAAGGTATACCTTTTGTATGTTTCTTTACAACGCCATATAAAAAGGTATTGTCCGTCCATGGCGAAAATTAAGAATAAAAGCTTCGGGGTCAAGTACGAAGCAAATATGCTTAAATTCAAAATAAATAGGAACTAATAGGCATTGTTTTTCTGTTTAGTGATATTAGATAATTTTTCATATATTCGTAGGTCGGATATTTAGACTTGCCAATAGCACTAATTTATTTACGAAAGGCTGTTAGGAATTCAGAAAAACACATTAAATAATAAAATAAATGACAATGATACATTTTAAAAAAAATATTGGAACCTCTATGTTGAACTTTGTTTGGTTTACTCTTATAGGAATATTCCTAAATATGAAAAATGAAAATCGATATGTTATATAAATCTATATTTTATTACGAAAATAGGAAAAAGCAAAAAATCCAGACATTTATATATAAATAGCCCAAAATCTTTCTTCGTATATATTAAACTGTATTTTATAAAATCAATTTGGGAACAATAAGAACTTTTGTATTTTTGCATCTCATTCTTCGAATCCTTATAGAATTAGGTGGTACTTTCTTGGATAAAAAAAAAAATTCTTTAGAAAATCTCGTTTCTATTCAAGCAGCCCTTAGTAAAAATTATTGAGACGAGGCGACTTTTATTTTGCAGAAAGCCATTCATTCTTCATATGAGCGAATGGTCAACAATGACCTCACAAGAGAAAATTCCTTGTATTGGAATTCGTGAATATTTTACCCCTACTTCAAATCCTTTTCAAACTTTGTCCTCCTTTTTATTAAATATATGTTTTTCTTCTGGAGGAAAAAATGGTCTGAGGTAAAAATTTTTCCCTTCGTTTGGGCTAAAGATTACCTTTCGTTACCTTTCGCTTTAAACTTTATATCGAGCGAAATTTTAATGAGGGATAAGAGAAACAAATTGGTGGCTGTTTACATTTGTCTATAAAAGTATCACAAATTGATACCAAAGGATAAAAAGACATGAATGTGATTTCGGTGTGCATTGATTGAGAATTCACAAAAAGTTTCCATTATTGTATTCAGACATTGTTTGATAAAGACTTGTTTAAGTGTCTTCGATGAAAGTTTATTTATATATACAAATATTTGTTATATCACTTTCAATGAAGGATGGAATTGTGAATTATTTATAGGAATAACAAAAAGGTACAAAAATATTATAATTTTATATGAAATACGTGGTAAAATACTTGCCGAATCCAACAATTGTATAGTAAGTTTATTCTAAGTCCATTTCTATATCTATTCAAGGAAGTAAATCATAAAAAAATATTATACGAACATAAGAACAACGCTTTATTGTGATTTTAATATTAAAAATATGAAGGTCGATCTTTGGAAGGCAAAAAAGCAGGTATTTTCTGAAAAACAAAAACAAAAAAACCAATAAAATGTGGGGCTCTAAAGATAATTAGTATATCAAAGATAAATCGGCTTGTTTTATTAAGGAGCTTTATTCCCGTCCTTTATGAGAAAATTCTTGGCAAAGAATTGAAGGATAAACTTGATACCTGCCAATTAGGCTTGGATGTATTATAATATAACGCAGATTATCTAAAATATGCCAAAGATGGACGTAACTTGGACCTTTGGTGTTATTGTCTTTTATTTAGCCAATATCTCTTCTACGAAAAAAACATTTTTGTTAGGACAGCCAGGCTCGCATACTAGAGAAAAGAAGGAAAAGCTTTATATACATAATTTTTAAATAATCTTTATTTATGAATTTTAACATTAAATGCTCATTTATAAAGGGTTTTATAATTTCTCTTTTAACAGCAGAAAATTTTAGTTTTTAGTTATTCTAATGCTACGTATAATTGACAATATTTGTTTATGCACCTATCCTCAGTAGCGTTGTTTTATTTGTAATTACTTGTAAAAATATTTTAATAAGTTGTATTTTAAATATTTCAATTGATACTTTTATTTTCTATGCTTTGGAATTTGTGATTATATTGATTTCGTTTTATATTAATTGATCGTCGAATATCATAGTGTTTATGTCTTTAAATTAAGTTTGTACTTCCTTTTATGTTTTTGAAAATATTATTAACTAAATTTACTTATTATAAAAATATATTTTTCACAATTTTATTTTCATTCTGTTTGGTGTCAGTTTTTGATATAAACGTAAAAGAAAGGTAGTTTTAGAAATGTTTTAATGGTGTATCAAAATTCACGTGAAAGTAGTACGTTTTCAAATGTGTTTGTACGAAATATTTCAATTAATGTGCAACGGATAATTTTAATATTATTACACGCATATTACAAAAGATTATAACGATGACGATGAACACAATTACAAATGTTAATGCGACGAGCAATATAATTAAAACGAAGTTTATTCCATATTAAATTTTTAAAGAATTTGCCAAAAAAAGTCTCATTTAATTGTGGTGTTTAAAATTTAATTGTTTTAAATTTTGTGGGATAAAATTTTCACATGTTTGCCATCGTTAAATAATTAAAAGGTAAATTTTATCAGACGCAAGGCTAGCGATAATTACTTTCTAAATTTTTTGCATTTTCTACTTTGAATTCAACTAAAGTGATATAATAAATGTACACGCATATACGTGACAGAAAGTGGATATTTATAGGCCTATTTTTGGCTGAAAGCTTCAAGAGCCAGCACACGAGTTATAAAGGCTGTTAATCTTCTGAATTTCAATTAAGCATCCTTAAATTCCGTTCTAGCCTTAAAGTCGACATTTTGATGTACGGATGATATAATAATAATTTCAGAAAGCTGGAGACATTGTGACCCGTCATAAATTGGATTTAAAGAACGTTTCCCCGAAAATGTTCAAACAGCTTTTTTCGTATCTTGTTGCTGTGCCTTCAGAATTGTTTATAAATCGCTTAAGTAAAAAAAAAAGAAATTTGGTTCGACAGCAGAACACGTGGAACCAATACCAACGGCCAACGAGTGACGGCTCCCAGCTTGGGGCATCAATCATTGGTGACTACTGGAATAATTTCATATCTTGGTCGATGGTGTTTTGCTGGGTGTCAATTAATAATTCGAGCCTCATTACTCCCGAGCGGAAAATCCCCGTGGACTGCTACACTTTCCACCTTGCAGCTTTACAAACACGTTCGGAACATAGCAACATCCTTTATGAGCTGAAATTTTGACCTTACGCACCTTACGCCCCCGGAATTTTCCCGGTGCTACATCCCCCTGCACAAATTGATTTTTCATGCCGCTGAAGTTAAGACGTTCTTTGAAAATATCCTTTTTGACAAGTTCCTCCTTCCTGTGCCCCCTCCAGCGTCAAGGGATTTTACTTTTACGCGTTCTTCCCTCAGAGGCACAGAGGCACTTTAGTTGCTTAAGAAGTGGAAATAATTTTGAGCAATGCGTGTAAAAGTTTTCCTAACGAAAAGGAATTATTTCTAATATGGATTTTCGAATCATTTAAATAAATAGATAAATCTCGTGTAGCCTACGTCGCCCTTCAAAGAAGGTTAATAGAGGAGAAAATTGGATAAAGAAAGCCAAGAGATTAATGCCTTGGCATATTCAAAAATTTCAAATGATATTTTCTCCCTTTTTTTAATTGGCTTAAGGAATTAACGTTCTTTATTTTGCCTTTGATCAGTCACCTGCATATTATTTTTGCTAAAATTAATGAATTTAGAAGGTAAAAAAGAACATTCTTAAGGATATAGAAAGTAAGTGATAAGACATCCGAAATATTAAAACAGAAAATTGATGTTTTAATTAAAAAAGGGGCAATAAATTATACAGATTAAAGTCTAGTTTATTTAACTACAGAAGCCTGAAATATTTTTTTTATACTATTATCAATGAAAAAATAATTTCCCAAAAGAAAATAATTTTTATATTCCTTAATGTTTTCTGAGAATTTTCTTTAAATGACAATTTCAACTTTGCACAAAATTTCACGTTGGTGCTCAAAAGTGTGTTGACTACTTTCTTTTAAATTATTGTAATTTATTTGCATTTCCTAAGTAAATACATTAACAAATAAACAATTTTTTTTTCTTTGTTGTGTTAAATAAAAGATTAAATAAAAAACATGTTCAAAGCATGGACATTTTAAAAAATGTTCATGACTGTAGACTCTGGAAGATCCGGTCTGTTCACAAAGGGTCAACTTCGTTCTTAAATCCTTTATGTATAGTGAAACACTGATAAAGACCTTCTATGAGTTTTTAAAAGTAGACAAATTTTTTTATGAATAGAAAAGGGAAATTGTTGATTAAATTATGATCTAATCAAAAGCTTTTACCTTGTGAGAACAAACTTGTTAAGGAGGAAGACCGAAAATAAGCATGATCTGACTAATGTACTGATTTTTTCCGTAGTGCTGAGTAGGAAAACCTTTTCTTTATGAATGGAAATTCCCGCATATACGTAAAAGGCACCATATAATAGTCCTTAAAACAGAAACCTTCTGCAAATTGTGCGAATCTATTAAAATCAAATTGCCTACCCAATTCAAGGTTTTTTCTTCGAAATCAAGGAACCCATCTTTATAAGGTCTTTATATCGACCTGTTTACCAAAATACGTTTCAGCATAGCTTTTATGTGCGTTTACGTATGAATGTTCAGCTTATACTTGAGGCGAAGGTGAGTTGACTTGCCAGCCCCACTTCCGAACGGTTGATCCTGCTCCAAAAAAAAGGCATTCCTTTCTATTTTTCCAGATTTATAGATGCGCAAAAATGTCGTCAGGTAAACAACAAACTGAAAATCTACACCTATGCCAGCGATATCGAATAATTTACAGATATCCCAGAATGAAAAATAAGAGGAGCCGAACAAAAGCTCCGGGTCACCCGTTACCATTAAATAAAAAGCCCCCGGGAGCTCCAACGGAGTGGGTATCATTGGTATTATGTGCAGTTCTCGGGGAACCAAATGTTGCTTTCTTTCGCCGGTCCCGGGCGCTCTGCGACAAACGTGATAATTTTTCGTAGTATTGAGACAAAGCAGATCTGGATATTGGATCACCTTTTCCCCGTAACTGACAGTTTCTATTATTTCCGTTGGCACTGGATTACCGCGTCTCTTCGGCCTCCAGACGGGTGCAGGTCGAGTTCCCAGTTCATGACATCACAATCGTTCCCTCCGGAGTGTTTACCTTCAACTCCCCTCAGGTATAAAAGGTACGAAGTATAGAGAGACGTTCAACGACAGTCTACAGTCCATACGTAGGCGTTAAAATCGATTTTCTTCCTTCCCCTGGCACGGGAGAAAAAATCCTGTGCTACCTCACGTTCCTTTCGCTTGAAGACCCAACAACTCAGGACGATGACGGTGTTTTGATTTTCTCCGGTTTTACTGCCACGAAATTTCTTGCCTTTATGATAACAATTTTTCGGCATTTCTTTTTTATTTATCTTGATTCAGTAAAAGGAATAGCGTCGACCCAACCAATTTATGGATGACTAATTAACCTCAAGGGAAGGGTGGTAAATAGCACAAAGGCGATTATTATTTCTACAAAAGGAACGCCGAGCTATTCAGCTGCCTTTATATGGTTGCGATGTCCCTTGGAAGCTTCTGGTAGTTAATCTTTATGTAAGATTGAATTTCAAAACATTTAACCAAACAGTACCGTCTTTGATTTAACTCTATCTTCCCTAAGTTCTTCTTGTCGGTTTGACGATCTTCAAGGTTAATAACTACTTCACAGAAAGTCTTTAGTGGTTTTAAACTTAGAGAGGCTATATTTAAAATCGTTAAAGCCATATTTTAGAACCGATATTCATACAAATTAAATGAAAAATAAATGTTTTGAATACTTAAATTTTCAATAATCCAAAGATTGTAATTAACAGTGATGAATAGAATTTTTCAAAATAAAATTATTGCTTCCTTTTTCACCCTTGAAACTATCCATTAAAATTGAAATTCGTCTATGACTGGGTCACGTAAAAGATCTCTAAGAAAAATGTTTGTGACATACTAACGCCAAGATGTTTCTATAAGTGTTCCGTTTTTTTCAGTTTAATGAAGAAAACACTAATAAAGCAGCAGAACTAAAAACTTAGAAAAAGAGGAAAAGATAAAAGAAAACATAAAATGGTCGGACCAGTCGTGATAAAAATACACTATAAGTGCAATACTAGTCTTATTAGTTTCACATCATAAGTTCATAAGTTAAGAAGTTCATAAAGTATTTGATATTTTAATGATATTAGCACTACCTCATCTCAGCTAGTTAGCACAGATCTGGAAAGAAAAATGTCCTTGGGAATGTTTTAATAAATATGTCTAAGTAATCTACTTTTTTTTTTCTTATCGAAAATAGAAGTCTTAAATGTATATGTTTTCGCATATTGCACTTCAAAGCGAAAATGAAACCAAATGACACACGTCGATTTTATTTTCGAGGAAAAAAATATTCTGCGCATGTTTTTCATCTCTAGCGGGGTAGATTCTTAATAAAATTTTAAATTAAATCATTTCTAATATCACCTTGTTTATTAAAATTGGTTCATTAGTTCCTCGCGTTTGAAATTTAAGAGCTAGACTATCAACATAATATTTTTTAACCTGTTATGATTTAATTCTTGTCCTTAAGTTTTGTGCAAAATGTAATGTAATTTTGCATGTAATTTTTTCGATATAAAGAGATAAACTATTTTCTTGGATGACTAATTAAAGGAGCATATGCATTTTTTGAAGTGATTATAAGTGCAATTTTAAATTCCTAATTAATTAAGGTACACTAAGGTAAAATACATTTAATAAAATAAAAATCGTACATATTACAGATAATATTACATAATTTGGATTTTGGGGAAATTCGTAGATAGTAAAGAATAATTTATGAAGTGATGTTAAGTGAATTAAATTAAGTGAATATTTTCTGAAATTAATAAAAAATTACGAATTATGAAAATTATTTCCCAGAAACTTTCAAAAGTTATTTAGACTTTTAGACTATTTATAAATTAGTTTGAGAACTGTTATCCTGATTATATTTTTAAAATCCATAGACCTAAAATAAAGAAATTAAATAAGATACCTATCTGCTTTAAGACGGTGGGTGTTTTTAAATTGTACTACACCGATACCGCACGGAGAAGTGAAAAATGTCTACTTATATAAGCAACATCTGCAAACAACAAACCCAAACCCTGTCGGAGAGCATTTATTGCAAAATATTATGCGCGACAACGTTCTAAACGATTAATTCTTCAACCGGAACAATCCGCGGAATTCAGTTCACGTGTACGACATAAGTCTGCTACTTCTTGCTTCGTCAGCGCGACATAATTGCGTTAGCGTTATTGTGTAGTTTTTGAAAAATCCTTGTGTCAATTAAATTTTCAGCGGCAGTCATTAAATGCAACTTAATTCCAGTGATGAAGTCGCCCTCATTAAAAACATCAATTTAATGTTAATGAAACTCAAAAGTATTTAATCGGGACTATGCAGAAACAGGACAATGAATTTTTTAATGTGATTAAAATATTACAAGAATTTTGATCATTAATTTTATGCTTTCGATAAAAATTTATAAAAAGGAAGTAATAATTAAGGTCTAATATAAAACTGTCTAAATTATATTGAGATTTTTGGGATTGAAAGACTAAATTTAATAAAATTCTTTTTTAAAATATGAAGACTGTTATTTCTGTAGTCAGGGGTTCTATTAAAGCTGAAAATTATCCCCCTGGTGGAGCTAATTCTAGGACTTTACGGAGAATTCTTTTGTAAATAATTTAATTCAAAAATGGAACACAGTTTACTTAAATATGATTTTATTGCTATTGTTAAAAGTTTAAAGATTCATAAAATTGAATTATTTGTTTCAGTTTAATGTTAAGTAGGTAATGATGTACTTTTATTTCTGTTTTACCCCTTAGTATTCCCGTAACGGAGTTAGATATAAAATAAAATCATATAGGGGAAGGTTGGATAATTGCGCGCGGTTGACAATACCACGCTCTTTAACATATACGCACACGTCGACACCCATTAGGAAAGATCTTCATGGCTCAGATCATAACCTAACAAGGAATAGTTACTACGCTTGTGCAAGCAGTGTTCAAGCTCTTTTCGCACTTTTGTTATTATTTTTGGAAGGCGTTTGACAAAAGATAAGTATTACTTTTTTTCCTTAAATCTATGATTCTTTGATGTTGTTTTTCGCGACAAAATTTATGAATCGCATGTAATAACGTAAGACTAATAATATCGAAAGGTTTTATGACGTATTGAGCTTGTGATATAAAATGCCAGATTTTAGTAATTCCGCGCTGTGAGCACGGCATTATTAGACGAAGTCGTGGTATTGTCGACTATGCAAATGTATAGTAAGTATTATACGCTATTTCTGATGGTTGCTTCTGTACCCAAAGGCTGCACTAGATGCTATACATTCAGGCAGAAATATTAAGGAGGTAGCAAGAAATTTTGTGCTACCTGGATATTTTATCAGAAATAGAAATATAATATTATGATCCCAGTTTGCGTCGAAAGGCAACTTTTTCGAAGAAAGAAGGAAAGGACTGAACATATTTTTTTATTAGCCACGACTTTTTATGGAATCACCCAAGTATAACCGCGAATTATAAATAATATATTATAAATATGCATATTAGGTGTATCTTTTTAGATAAAAAAGAATTATGCCTACTTTTGGTTAATTGTTTTAAAAGATTATTTAGTAATTGATTAATATCTTATGTTTCATTAAAGTACCTTAAAGTTACCTAAAGTTTTCTAAAGTTAAATTTACTGTTATACGACATTATCCAACTGGACGCGGTATTTATCAAACCCATCTGATAATTCCGCGCTTTCCCGAATTCCTGATTTTTGATTCTGGTTAATTTTCCATTTTGAAGTATTACGCCATGTAATTTGTATAACTTAAAAAATCGACTATTTAGATGCGTCGATTTTATTTCTTTAAATTTGTTCTTACGGGTACGCAATTATCCAATCTTCAGGAAAACTTGAGTTCTCTTTTATTGAAATTATTGATATGGAATTTAGGACTTTTGTGACGCCTGCGTCCATATGTGATCTTAGGTTCTATAAATTTTATATGAAATCACAAACAACTTTTTTTCTCATATAATTGTTTAAAAGAGTCGTTATGACTATTTTAGAATTATATTGATTTCTACATATGATTATAATTTCGAAAGAAAATATTGCTCAAAAAGATGATTTTTCTTTATTTCACAAATTAAATATCAGATAAATTCGAAAATCAATCATTCTAGGACTTATGTAATGATATCAGCTAGTGTTGAAATGCAAGTTTAATAAAACTTTGAACAAATTATGGGTCGTCGAAAGCTCAACCTATAAACAAATATCCTTGAAACTTTAAATATATTTTTCTGAATTAGCTTAAACAGATGTATAAAAAAAATTAATGAATCACTATCACATGTAGTTATACTTATTTAAGGATTTATGATCAACATACATTTCAACAGAAACAACAGAGAACATTGTTAATATATTAAAAAATTTAGAAATGCTCGCAAATATTCAAGAAACCTTTTAAAAATAATTTATTTAATTTACTTTTGAAATATTCGTTTCTTAATTTATCAAATTTATCCAAATTAGATTTATTGCTGTACAATGTCTGTCACATGCATCTATATCACATAAAAATACGTATATGAAGCAAATTAATATCGTAGGTGTGACATCCTACGTACTAGATAGATAGCCTGTCTATAAAGTTTCATATTGGTGGAGTTTGTTTTAATTTAAGTAATAGAATACTTCATCCGGTTCTATTGAATTTCGAAGGACCTTGCCTGAAAAGCCATATCCGCACGGACGGTTTTGGGTTTTATATTAAATTCTTTTGTGATTATGGAAATAAGGAGCTTTTAGCAGTATGGTTTTTGGTACACATTCTTATCTCCATGTAGAGTAATATGTTTGTACTAGACGTAGATAAGAACTAGCAGACTCTACAAGATATGAGCATCAAGGAAAGAGTTCTCGGTCGAAGTGTCCATAGACATCTTAGAGTTTAGGAGAAAAAAAAGATGCCCAACGACAAGGCAACTGCATGACTTGAATTTAAATAAAGGCAACCGGACGGCTTTCGTTGTCCGGGAAAAATTACTCCTGGCACTCCATGGAAAGAAGGAAGCCCCTAAAAGCCACTGTTCGGTTTGCAAAGTCCATTTTATTAGACAGACAATTTGAATACGCAATCGTGACATTTCGATCGATTTTCAGACTGTTTTCACTTAAGGAAGCGCAGTTACAAATTGAAATAATTTTTCTTTTCAGTTGTTATACTTCACTAGCGACTCTTGATCGACTATGAAAGCTCCAAGTTACCATTCTTACCCGTATGGTATAATTTATCAATATTCTTGTAAATTCAAATTTCTCGAATATCTGAGTTATTTCAAATATCACAGATTGGAATTTGAGTATTATAGAAATTGTCAAAAATTCCACCGCTTTGTCTAGTCTGCCATTTCACTTTCAATGTCAGAGGACTAACCCCTTAAACGGATTTAATAAAAATTTGTTGTTGAATATTTTACGCCGAAGCGAATACCGAACATGTTTATATAATTAAGTTATTAGCAATTCGTAAAGCGAGCGAATAGTAAACTTTGATCAGATGAAAATACTTTAAATTCCTCGTTATTCCGCAAATATTGATTAATTGGAACGTTGGAGATTTCGCTCTCTTGCTACTCATTTAACCATGATCTGATTGTCCCTTTGTCGGAAATTTTGCTATTATGATTTTATTTGCTCTTGCTTGTGTAAAAGCGCGTGAAATCCTTTGTCGATTAATTTTGATGGAAATAATTTTCTTTGTTATGAAAAATGTAGCCGTGTTTTAATATTTCAAAAATATATAAAATTTTATGTATATTGTAAAACAAGACCAATACAAGTTCTCGACAAGTAGACATGTCTGAAGTGGGTCATACATTGGATAAAAAGGATATTTTAAATTATATTATATATGAATAATGAAAGTTATTCTTTTATTGGAAATAGCTTCTAATTAATCGTACACTTTTCCAAATTATTGCAATATTTAAATAACTACACATTTTACCCCTTTTCTAATGTAAATTGTGCAATTAATTCAGATGTTGAAGCTTTTAGAAAATCTTAAAAATAAAATAGCGTACTGAGTTTGATGAAAGGAAATTAATTATTTTAGGAAAAGAAATTATATACGGTATACTCTTATATACAGATTTAATAAATTTTGATTTTGTAAGTGTTATATGAATTTTTCAAAATGTGTGTAAACTTTAAGTAACTAAGCATTTTTAATTAAAATTTCTTTAAAATTCAACAACGATTTATTTAACAACAACAATTTCAATAAATATTTTTTTTTGATTCTTCTATTCTTTGTTTGTTTTGCAAATCACTTTCGGAGTACCTAAAAGAAATTTAATCCAGAAGGAAGTCTCATTTTGTCATAGCTACCACTTCACGAAGCGAACTACTGGTTTTTTTTCGAATTCGATAATGATAGTTGATTTTGGTTGAATTAGTTACAGTATTACTTTAGCGGAAGGCATTTTCTTTATATAGACTAAGCACATTTTTTATTATTTTCTGAGACTTCAGGGTTCTTTCAATATCTGGGTCTGTGTTGTAACTGAATTTGTGAAACGATCGTGCACACGTATGTGAAATAATCAAAAAACTATAAAATACATATAGTTTTTAAAAGATGAAATTTGAAAAGAAAGTAAAAGTCGCTATAATTTTTTTTAGAGTGTCTAACAAATTTTATTTCAAGGTTTTCTTGAAAATCGGATAAATATTTTGTTTTGGAATTATACGAGGCTTGACATTACCTAGGTATATTCTAAAGTTTCCAAGGATTAACTAACGCCTACGCATTTAACAAATTTATTTACTTCCATCATTATACGTACCTTATATGTTTTTTTTTTTAAATATTTTAAAATAACAATATCGATTCGCTTTCTAATTCTTCCGGTCAACTTCAATTGGAAGCTATGATGCTATGATGCTCGTGCTTTAATTTTCATAAATTTTAACATTCCTTCCTGCTTTAAGATAAGCCCACCACTAATTTAATAATGTTCACATTTATTTAATTTCAGTGTAAATCAATTTAATGACAATACTAGCAACAATGACAGCTTTGGCTTCTAAGCGGATTAGTGATAAGGACCTGTGTCCCAACAAATCTTTTGAAGACTTTGTTCAAAGCAGAGGAAGGTAAAAAGAAAAGTTTAAAAAATTAATATCAGTTAATGCTAAATAAGTCAGTGGTTAATCCAGAGCAAAACGGACAGGAAGCTTAGCACTACCGGACAATTCGCTTTTGGACCTTAATGATGAACAGCAGGAACAGTGTAACTCTCTGGCCTTAATACCTCCGAACACAACAATTCGCCGACACTCATCACACTGCTGCCCAACAACAACAGCCGAGGATAAACCAGCCACCCCCGCGCTAAATTTCAACAAAGTAAGTTCTACTTTCACGTTTCTATTAACTGCATGCTGCCAACTTTTTGAAGCGCTCAGTATATAGACATACCAACGTATAATCCTTGAACAGCCGCAAACAAATCTTCAGCCACAAAGTATGCCGCCACCAGTACCGAAAAGGACTTTCAAAGGGAAAATTGTTAGCAAGCAAAACAAAAGTGGAAGCCATTCAAACCCGAACCCAATGCAAAGTCCCAATTTAAATCGTGAGTCAAATCTGCCCCCATACAACTTCGATATAATGGCGAAATCGTCACCATACGCTGGCGGTAAGGATGTCATACCCGACATATCCACACAGTACGTGGATGTGGCCGCCGAACAAATCTCTGACGATGACAGAATCAGTTTGGAAAATTCTGTGTTTGACGAGCAAAGGACAGACCTAGGTGCCATGAATAATTCACGACAATCGGTTCGATCATCCAGCGATTCGAATAAATCACAGATAACGACAGACACAGGCTACATGTCCAACGAGAACGAGAAGAGTTACCAGCCAGAGCCGAGAAACTGCCGTAGTCGATTCTCGTCGGCCGACACTCAATCATCCCTGGACAGTTGCTTAACTGAGAAAACAATAGATTCGCCCTTGTCCAAGGAATCTTTTAAAATTGACACTGGTCGGCCAACCGCAGTAAGCGACAACTCCCCGAGCAAACCGAGCAAAGGATTGCCGGCTGTGCCGGCTAGAAAACAGTCTTCTGCTGTCCCGCCTAAGATACCGCCTCCTGTAACTTCAGGAAAAATTCGTTTGATTCCACCTGCTCCTCCCATACGATCGCAACGGTTAGTGTGACAAGATAAAATCTAAAAAAGAATGGACTAAATTGCGATATTAATGGACGCTTCTTCTACCAATTTAGACAAATTATCAAAATTTCGATTGGTCCAGCGAGATCGTTAGATTATGTTCTAAAATAAAATAAAATGCGGTCTTTAAACTTTCTTTCAACTCTAACAAGTAAAAAAAAATCAATCCATTTAAAATTAAATTCGTGGGTTTAGGAAAAACTAATTCTGATACTGTCCTAAGTATTTCATTTGATTTTAGCCACTTCTTCAAACAAACTTTTTTTTGTAACCTTTAAATTTGTCTTACTTTTTCAATGAATGCGGTAAAATTAGTTCAGCAAATCGATAAAATGTATTTATAAAAGTTTGATTACCTGTTATTCGAATTAAACATTAAATAAATAAAAAAACAATATTGTATTTATTTTTAAATAAAATGCTAAATGCTTCAGGTTTTTTATAGAGTGCTCAAGTTTGCCGTTTATCAAGTATTAATTAATTTCGAAAAATATACCCAACCTGCTGACATCAGCTATGCGATAAAAAATAATTAAAATTCTATGATATCGTACAAACTGAAAATATCATATTAAAATCGTGCGATACAATTTTCCATGTAAACGATATAAGAGTTTTTACATTTTCGAGGATATTTCCGTGTAAATTTATTTTTTTCGAAATATTAACTGGAATTCACTTTTGTCCGCATGAATTTTAACTTTTAATAGAACGAGTCCTTTTTTTTAGTTATACTTTTCAAGGCCATTAAAATCGACCCTGATATCTTACGTATTTATATAACAAATTTGAATTTGTTTTTGGGATACGTAAAAAACTGAGTTTTGTTTTATTTGTTTTTTTTTCGGAATCAAGTAAATGAAATGAATGAATTTGAAATTCATAACTTTCCAAAGCAAATAAACGTTATCGAAACGAATAATTTCAACGAGTTGTAAAATGACAAACTATGAACAGATTGGACGAACAAATATAATAAACCTGTGGCTATTGAAATGCAAGTAATTAAATTTAACTAAAATTAAGGGTGTAGCTGGCGTATTACTTTTAAAATTAGTAGGTAACTTGTGTAGAAGGTAAAGCGTATTATACAATCATACCTATGCTTTTGATATAACTTTTAGATAATTTTGCGCTAAACTATAATTTTCTAATCCTGTTTATACTTTGTTTGCTTCAGTTCTATGTTTAGAAACCCTTTCCGCATCCTTAAACTTAAAAATAGCTATATAAAAGACAATTTATATATTTTACAGTACATTTGAATATGACAAAAACTATTATGAGTTTTCTTTCTTTGTTTCCAGCGAAATTTCTACCATTTATTTTGTTGCTTAAAAGGTTTTCTTAAGAAAAAGAAAAAATTGATACGCTATTGAAGAATATTTACGTCAATTTAAGAAAAAATAGAAAACTTTAAACATTTTTTTACTAAGAAATTGCTTTTCTGATAAAATTTATTTTTTGTATATTTCAATTTTTCAAGTGAATGTTGTGAATTATTATTTAATATTTTTCATACGAAATCTTTCAATACACTTTAAAAGATTCCTTATATTCAATCGATTAATGCAAACGTTTCATTAATATCGCAATAAAGAAATTATTAACACATATGAAGTACTTTAATATAAACTGCATTATATTAGGTCACAAGAGCTTCCTAATCTGATAAGTATAAGCAGCGAAGCTAATTTAAAACAGCCGCTAGATGCAGAAGAGAGTTTTTCGAATATATCCAAACAGAACAATTATCCGGACAACTATCCCAAATCGTCTACAATACGAACGAAATTTGCGAGAAACAACAAACCACCACCTATAATGTACCCACGGCTGCACAAGCGACAGGACTCTAGCATATCTAGTGACAGCCTATCGGCAACCTCAAGTCCTGGCTACAATACGAAAAGTGTGGAATCGACAATACTGCAGCTGTCCTCAAGTCCAGGGTATAGCACCAAAAGTATGGAAGCTCCATTGCTGCAACACGCCACCAAAATTAACCGATCGGGAGGAATTCGACATCAGGACTCTAACGACAGCTTTGTAATGACACGATTCAATCTGCCTCCGAAGATGAACTATCGACAGGACTCTAGTGTGTCAAGCGATAGCTTCAGTCAAATCTCGAGTCCTGGGTACAATTCCAAATTAATAGAGGCTCCTTTACTTCTGCAAACTATTAAAATCAATAACCGTAAGTAAATATAATGTTTAATTGATTGCCTAATTAAATGACAAAACTAAAGCGACAATTTTATTTTTTTGATAGTTATCAATATTTCTTAATGTTGTCAATCCAGAACAAGTCATTCAAAAGAGAACATCGAAACTAACATTTCTCAATTATATTTTTTTAATAATAAAGCAAGATAGAATGAAAATAAGTATGATAATCTGAATTTCAAAGTGTGAATATTAAAGACTACCTAATGAGTTGCTATTTGCACACTGAAAAGCATTAGCTTGAATACGACAACAAAAACCTAAGTGGAAAAAGAAATTTTTTTCTAAAATCCACTATTCTTTCAAATTGTCGATCAATAATGATGGAATTACAACGTTCTTTAAGTCTCATTGGTTTCATTTTTTTTTCTGATAACATTCTCACTGTATGTGCACGCATAACACAGCGTAAAACGGCCACACGTTAACTTTTTTCTTGTACTCAAACGCATGATATATTTATATTAATAATCATATAAACTCCAATTACATGATTAGACGGGCAATTTTCTGCAAAATAATGACGTAAAAATCGGTGTCCGCCACGTACGTATCTTTTACGCGGAAAGTTAAATTGTATGGGCGCGCATACAGAGGACCGGAACGGGTTAATCAAACAATCGATTGGAATTGTGTCAGAGTTCCAATGAAGTCTTATAAAAATCTAAATGTTTTCTGAGGAAAATAGGAAGATAAATTTTTGTATATACTCTTTTTACTCGTCATACAAAAACAACTTTTGTTGTTTGTATAAAATTTTTGTATTCATCTTGTATCATTTTCTTCTGTATTGACCTTGAAAAGAGTACTACATGCTTAACATCCATTTATCAAAAATATTCTTAGTTTTTCATGTTATTCATTTACATACATGTGCACATTTATATTTAGAGGTGTTTCCTTTAATTAATTTTAAAATCGTGCACACTGTATCAGGTTTGGCAATTGAACTACGCTTTTGTGATTTTCTGAACACACTTTGAAGTAATTCTCATCAACTTTTTAACTATATAAAAGTGCAGTTATAAGTTACTATGTCATAAATTTTATACCCAAAAAAATCAAATTTTCCAAGATAAAAAACAAACAGGTGTGGTAAATGATACTATTAGTGTCCAAGTCATTGACCGAAACAAAAAAACAAACAAATGGAAAACTACAATTACTACAATTATTGACTATAACTACAATTATTGCATATAAATAAATCCTTCCTATCTTTTAACTCTACAACTTTGTTGTATTTGCGAATTTTTATATCTTTATCGACATTTGGTAATAGTATTGAATTTAATTACACGTAACGTTCGTACGTACGTTCAATATATAAAAATTTATAGACTTAAAATTTACTTCATTTATTATGCTTAAAATTTTACTTCATTTATTATGCTTAAAATTTTACTTCATTTATTATACTTATTCCTTGTATTTCTAATAGTGAAACAAAGCTTTAAAACTCAAAGTGACGTCATGAAAGAACAAAATGATCAAATCCCTACTTCACCTCTAACAAAAAGCGCGTCAACGCCAGCAAGTCTACAGACAATTGTGCGTTTCCAAAACGGTTCCAACATGTCACTTCAGCATAGGGTAAGTGAACTAGAAAAGTATTATATTTTATAATTTTTATATTTTCGTCAATAATTTTATTTAATTATGTGCGAAAACAGTGACGATGTTTTTAATTAATAACCAACGACTCTGAGAAAGGCTGATTTATTATTTTTGCTAATCTCTCCGTCACTTCTTAATTCTAAGAAAGAATAGTTTAATTAATTTAATTAGTAGTTTAATTTTCTAGAAATCTCTAGGGATTTTTTTAGAAGAATTTTCAGTAACAGTGAAATTAAATTGAATTAAATTCTAAAGTAGAAACCAAGTACATCAAATTTAATTTCCAGAATATTAAAATTCAAAAAGAAAAAGAAACACTATTGATGCAAACTATGAATTCACAAAATTCAAAGTTTCCTGTAAATATCATACATCATTTGCTGATTTCTATGGAAAAAGCGTTCCTAGAGAGGTTCCTTCATTTGTGTAAGCAAATAGAGTCTAATTAAGTCTGAATCCTTTACGTATTCGACAAGTTTGATTTGTTTACCCTACCTCTTTTGCAAAATTCTAGAAGATTTATCTATCCTTAAGTGAAAGCAAATAGGATAATTTTGATCAGAAGCGTTGGTCCCCGCACAGGGACCAGATACCTAAATGTTCAATGTCGAAAAGTTCTCCGTGAATTTGAATATCCATTAGTTGAAATATAAAATTAGCTATCCTCTCGAACAAAGTCGGAGTGATTAATTTGTGGATTGTATCCAATTTATTTTCTTATTTGAATATAATAGAACTAGTTTTTGAACAAAATAAACGGAGAAAGATATAAAATTGTGGGAATAAGTTGACCTTGCTTTCCAGATAATCAATAGGAGAAAAAGTTCAAATCACTACGTTACACCAGGATGTCCGAATTTCCGCATAATTCAAATACTTCTCAATGCATTAGCATTGCTTGCTATTGCTGGTAAGGAACTGCTACTTAATTTCTTGCGACTGTGATTTTGGATTTATTCCTGTTCAGGTGGGTTGACTGCTTACTTTAACGCATACCCGAATGTGAAATTTATCAACAAAACAATAATAACTCCGCAACGGATTGATGACCCTGCAGAAATAAGTTAGTATGAAATATTTTACAAAAGTTTCATTTACGAAAATCACTTGCACATTATGAAAATGATGTTCATTCTTTGCATTTGTTAGCTTTTGTATAAACGAAACTATTGCTTCAAAAAATTGTTAGTAAAAACGTTTGAAAAAGATGTTATTTTATTTGTTGCTTTTCAATTTTATTGCTATTAAAAAGTTATTTTTTAAGCAATTTTGATATAGTCTGAATTAAATATTTCATGTTTAACTCGTTTAAAGAAGAACAGTAGTTTGTTTATTGCCTTATGTTTGAATAATTGGAGGATTTTTAATAGTACCTATAGTACATTATATCCTATGATATGGTGATGGAGAACATAATTCTTCTCCATTTTAAAATATCTGAATTGAATATAAAGAATATTTTGATAAAATTCACATTTTAATTATGTCCGATTTTTAAAATTTTAATTTTTTTTATAAAATAAATAGTTATTACTTTGTTTAGATAAAATTTTACACTAGAACCTAGGTAATTTTATAGAACAACTATATGCAAAAGTAATTAGTTTTAATTGTTTAGTCTGTTAATTGTCAAATTCTTGATTCTTGAAAATATAAATTTGAGAAAAATACTTTAAAAGTGTAGGTAGAGAATAGGGTTTAAACATTTTACGACACTTTTTAACAATCAAATTTTTGAATCCATTAAGGGTATGTAGTCTCCGAATATTTTCTTTCTTTAATCTTTTACTTCTTTTAAAACTCCTAACACAATGCAAAGAATCAATATCTATCTTAGACTTAAGTGTACATATTTTTGTTTCGTCGTATATCTAATGCGGGTGATTACACGAGAAGAACTTTTCTCAAAGTGGACTGGACTTTGTTCTTTTCTTATTTTTTGACTAAATTGCTTTCAGATAAAAATCCCGCACCAGGTATTTGCCTTCCCATTATAGTTAAGTTTTGCCAGAACCATCAGGTACCCTACAACTATACGGTCTTCCCGAATTACATTGGTCACTTCGGACAACTTGAGGCTCAGACGGTAGGCCTATAAATTGATTTCTTTGAGGCTCACAGGTGATAACGAAGTTCTGATTGTTTCTTCTTAAGGAATTAGAGGCATACGATGCCCTTGTTGACGTCCGCTGTTACGAGCTGGTCTCCCTGTTCCTGTGCTCCCTGTTTGTCCCGAAATGTGGTCCGAACGGCAACACAGTACCTCCGTGCAAAAGCCTTTGCACGGAAACAATGAGCCGGTGTGGCTTCTTTTTCGACGTCTTCGCGTTGGGTCTTCCAGAATACTTAACCTGTAATTTGCTGCCGGACTCAAACAACCAGGAGGAATGTGTCGGGAACCGGGAGGTGTTCGAGGCGAAGTACCGGGCCAGGAATCCAGGTAATGTAATCAAATGCGAATTTACCTGCATTCAAAACGTATCACAAATGTAAACCACTAACGTGATTTATTTACACCAGTGTGCACTGAATTCCTTTGTGACCAGCATCGGTGCATCCCGTCGGATTGGCGGTGCGACGGACATGTCGACTGCGAGGATCAGACGGACGAGTCTGAGTGCGAGTTCTGCGGGAAGGGATCGATCTACTGCGGCCAGCAACGATGCATGAGCCAGAAGCACATTTGCGACGGCATCGTGGACTGTCCCTTTGGACAGGACGAGGGGAACTGCCGTAAGTCTAGCAGCTCTGTGCAAGAATATTATCCAATTATCCCCTATGCAGACCTGCACCCCCTGTTGCAATTCTGAGCGTCCTGATATCTTTGCGACTCCCCATAATCTTGTTTCAACATTTTTCTCACATTTTGCACGTAGTGGGCTTAATAGCTTCTCATTTAATCCCATTATGAACATGGATCGACGTCGATTGTTAAGAAAATTTCAAACGGTTCTACGAAGATATACTTTTTATTTACTCTAATTGTTTATTCTGACTTTTTGTCGATAATCAACTGCATTGTGAACATTTTACCACTTTAAAATGTATAATTTAACAACATTATGTAATATAATTTTTCCCATGTTTGCATTATATAATTTAGAAATGCAACTATTATGGAATCACTTCAATATCCCTTGTTTAGCTTTTATTTATAAAAGTCCAATTTGCACTTACCGTGTTTTTTTAGATTCAATTTCGAAAATATAAATAAAATTAAATAGTAAAGGCACATATTTTCTATATGCTGCGTGTGTTTTTTATTTGGTTAATTTGCTAACAAAACATCACTTAAATCTATATTAGACAAATATTTATATTTTTTATTTATTTCTTTTGATATTTATTCACAAAGAGCAAAAGATATCTAATTATAAATTTTGATATTACTTTTTGTTTTAAAATAAAAAAAAACAAATAAATTCACTTATTTAAATAATAATTTTAAGTTTGATAAATTATAAAATTATTTTCAATTTTCATTCATTTTTTTTTTTCGCCCTGCAGTTCGATTGAGTGAAAGGAATGGGGATTTAGGTAAAGGGACTCTGGAAGTTTACAAAGCGGACGTGATGCGATGGACTCCGGCATGTGTCACCCACTGGGACTTCTCGACCTCACCATCGGCAGTGTGCTCCTTGTTGGGCTACAGTTCGGTTAATTCCAGCAAACTCACAAAGCGCGGATCGAATTTAACGATGACACCGCCTGTGAATGAGACACCGTCTCTGATGGAGTTTTACAGACGAAAGCAATCAAATCTCATTAAAGAATTTTCAAGTTGTGCTGCAAGTGGAGATTATCCGGTAGTTGAACTTACTTGCACAAATTTTGGTAAGTTAAGCATCACCCATTTTAAATACGATGATAATAAGTTATTAGTATATTATCTTCTTAATACGTAATCAAAGATAAATCGCCAAAAAATTGTTGAGTGTGATGATTCAATTGTCCCTGTTATATGTTAGATTACATTCAATAGTTGTTATTCTTTACATGATGGCTAACCCCTCTTCCTCATTCCCATACACATTTGGAGAGATCTAAATATATTAAGTTAATAACCTTGCATTAAAAGTCTAACTGAAGCTCTTAACTCTAATCAGACTTCATTAGACATCCTTCTTCTCCCCTTCTTATAAAGAGAATGACGTCAGTGGTGGCCAACTCGTGTATTCTTTTAAAGTGAAACTGAATAACGTTCAAATGCCCCTTTAACAAATTATTCAGTAGTTTGTTAATAGAAGCTATTTAAAAGTTTGTTTTTTAAATTATGAGGTCTTAAAAATATTCTACCTTACGTTGCTTCTAATTTTACTAATTCCACTCCTAAAATGGAAAATGCTGACTATACATTTTTATTATAGTTTTATTCAAATAATTTTGAACATGTTCCTATTCTCTTGTTATTAAGACTGTAGGTAATTTACGAGTATACAAACCGCAGTTATTGGCCAAAAATATTCACGCTAGTTATATAGAGTAATTTTCAAAAGTAGACTTGTATAAAATACACTGTTTTTTTTTTAATTTTCAATTATCGCTATAAGAAAGTGTGTCGATAAGGCGTGTATTAGAATAGATGGGAGACTAAGGTCATATTTGCCATTGACCATTAAAGTGAACAATTAAACTATAAGACAGTAAAATACTTCAGTTCTTCTGCATGGAAGAAGTTCTCAAAGCACTTATGAAATATAAATTTGGTTTTTTATTAGAATGTGGGAAAATCCGAAGCCGCCAATATAAATCGTCAAAAAGAATCGTTGGTGGCTCTATTTCAAGTCCTGGAGACTGGCCATTTCTAGTAGCAATACTGGGAGGACCGAAGGAAATCTTCTACTGTGCAGGGGTACTTATAGCCGATCAATGGGTTTTAACAGCTTCACATTGCATTGGGAAGTATGTGTAGGTGTTTTAGTATCGACTTTTTTCCGATCTATTGAACATTCTAGTCACACTCTGAGAAACATAAACGACTGGACTATCCAACTGGGTGTCACAAGACGACATTCTCACAACTATTACGCCCAAAAAGTCAAAGTACGCAACGTGATCCCGCATCCGCAGTACAGCTCGTTCATAGCGCACGATAACGACATTGCTCTGTTCCAGGTAAGACAAGACAAGTGCTCGTTCAATTGTGAAACAATAATCCCTCATTTTCTGTGCCCGCCGCTCCCTAAAGCTTGCATCTCGTGTGGCGTTTCACAAACACCTTCTGCCGGTGTGTCTTCCTCCACCTGGGATGAAGGAGCTTAAGCCAGGTACCAAGTGCACCGTGATTGGTTGGGGAAAGCGAGAAGATAAAAGCTGTAAGTCGCCACCGCTCTGGTGATGCAAACTTTACCTGCGAATATTTATAACCGCAATTTATAAGTACCTGCATTGATTTATTACTTTCTAGCTGAAAAAATGCCTTTCTGCTTATTTTTCCTGAAAATGTTTTTATTTATGAGTTAAAAAGTAAAATCTTATTTTTGTTTCCCAGTTAAACGAATTCGCATGAAAAAGTATATTACCCTTATTATTATGAAATTCTATTTTTAGCCTTTCATATTTTAAATTTTCATATTGCCCGTAATTTTAAAGCGATTTTGGGCAATTGTGTAAACGTTAAAAGAATATGGGACAGATTTCCCTTTTTTGATTCATATTTTAGAATAAAAAATTAATCCAGGTAATGAAACAAACGGAAAAGGTCGAATAATTTAATTAAAACATAAAATCTTAATTAAAGTAGACATGCCCGGACAGTTTCTGAAGATTTTATAGCACTAACTAAAATAAATAAAAGAACCTCGATGTACCTAAATTTGTAAATGTACTATTTGTGCTATTTAAATTTTCTATTCCTTTGCATATAAATAAGTTAATGTATTAAAACTCGATGAATGTTTATAAGTCTTTTGATAAGATTTTTCTGGAGAACGAAAAAATATAATATATTTTTATTAGTATAAAAATATAATATATTTTTATTAGTACCTGGGGACTTTTCATTATCGAGCATTTCGGTGTTTGGGGTTTCTTATTTATTTAATATTTAGAGAAACATTTACCGTCTAGTTTTAGTAAGAATGTGATTGTTTATGCCTCTTAAATTGCTATATATTGGTTATATCTTGCCACGAAAGGTCTATCATTCAAAATAATGGTAGAAAAAAAAAGTAATAATAAAAGAATTTTACTACCTTTCTAACAATTTTAATAGGAAAAATACAATATGAGTATTGCAACCGAAATGGGTTTCATATAACTTTCGAAAAAAACATCTAAAATATTAAAAATATTTGTTTTTTTGTATTTTTATGTATTTAGAGTTTTGATCAATAGCTCAAAAAATACGTGATTTTTTAAAGAGGTAAATACTCTTGCCGCGAATTTCAATAAAATAAATTTTGTTGTAGTTTTTAGTAATATAATATTTTAAAATTCAGCTTTAATTTATACTATGTATTTATGTGCACTTTTTCATTCCTTTTTTGTTAAAAAGTATTTTGTTCCGAAAATATCGACATACAAAAATATATGTATGTATTCGTTTTTGGAAAAAAATATTTCTAAAAATCTCGTTTCTCTTAGCAACTGTATTAACAAGGCACAAAATATCATTACTGGTAAATTGACTACAATTGAAACTTATTCAAGAGATGAACTTTATTTGTAATTGATTTTCAAAGTTTGCATCAGTGCTAGAGACAACTGAGAATTTGAAATAACTATTTCTAATATTCTAGTGAATCCAGATGCTGTAAGTGCCTCATACGAGCCGACTGTTAATGAAGTCGAAGTTCCTGTTCTAGATCGAGATGTCTGTAATGACTGGTTAGACACACCTAATGTAACGCTAGGAATGATATGTGCAGGATATAAGGAAGGTGGTAAGGACGCCTGTCAGGTAATCAATTCTATTCGATTGGATTTACATTCTATTGACAATATTAATGTAATCAATAGGGTGACTCGGGAGGTCCTTTGCTCTGTCCGTATCCAGGAGAACGTGATCGCTGGTTTGTCGGCGGTATAGTTTCATGGGGTATAATGTGTGCACATCCCAAGCTGCCAGGGGTGTATGCAAATGTGCCCAGGTACGTTCCTTGGATTGCCAAGCAAATCAACAAATATTCTAAATGAAATTTAGACAATAAATTGGACTATTGAAGCGAGACAATAATTTTAAATAAATGACACTTTGCGGCTATCTGTGTGACCTAATGGTCAGTTATTCCTACAAAACAAAAAAAAGAAAATACAAAATAAAACAAAAATTGAACTTGAGTCAATTTAGCGAATTTATTGAATGACACGTATCAATTGATCTAGTATCTTCCGAAGCGCACGTATATTACCTATTGCACATATTGAAGACTAGAGATATCACAAGATGAAAATAAATATTTTTTGAACTGAAAGGAATCTTTTAAGGACATTTATGTATATAATCTGTGAAGTGACTAAAGAAAACAATCAATTTTTGTATTTGGAGACAAATGCGTTGATATTTTTTATAAGGAGAGTTGAGTGCTAGCTTTATATAAGGCAACTGAAATTGAACAAAATAGTCTCCACATTTTCTGCATATTATAGTAATATTTAATTTGCATGATTTTGATTAACATCATTTTAGAAATTTGACTGTGCAGAATTTGAAAAAATTATAAATAAATCCTCGATTGTAAAATATTGCAATTGTGACAACTTTCAATTGTGGAATTTCCACTATATGAAAATTGCAATTAAGTAAACAAATTTCAATTAACGTGAAAATATGAGGAAATATTTTTATATATGCGTATTATAGACTACATTATTTCTGGTCAACAAAAGTTAAGAGCACATGACAAAATTATTGCTATCAAAATGATGCATTGTTCAAAAAAATTACATCAACAACTTTTTAAATTGGTAATGGATATTTTTTTGTTTTAATTGATTTAGTTTGATATTATATAAAAGGCTGAAAATCATAGAATTTCAAATAATATACCAAAGTTAAAGAAATAATCATGAATAAATATTCACCCCTTACCTTTGTTTTTCGTCGTAAAATAGGCATACCATTTTTAAAAAACAAGCGTAGGTATTTTAAAATTTTACATACATAACATAAATGTGAAGTACACATGAAAATCGATCATTGTTGCAGTCAATTTTGTTATGAAACATCAAAAATTTATATTTTGTATGTAATTCAATATGTCTTAGATATAAAAAATAAATAGGTGACTATATTCCAATACTTTTTAAAAATACTCAAAGCAATGAAATCAAGTTTCATTGACTTCGCCGATTTTTGGATCTACCAAGTGATTGAAAAACGCTTTTCGTAGGTATCAAGAAAAAGCATACCTAATATTAGTTTACGGAAAATCAATCTTGTTTTTCAAGTGTTACTTGGTCCCTTATCATTAGCACAATACTAGCTAATGAGTTTTGCATATCATACATCACTGCATATCAAATTTTAGCAAGAAGACATGGTATGGGTATAAAAAGTCAATTGCTAAATATAACACCTTAAATGAAACAAAGGAAAAAATTAAGAATGAAAACATAATGTGGAAATTAGAAATCCTTTGGATTTTGTTTTAGAGAATAAAATTTAATGTGAGCGAGTTTTAATACTAATCCACAATAAAAACACACGGTGTTATTAAAAAGTGTGATTTTGGAGCAACAAAAAAAGGAAAATTTTTATCGTGTTATTGGAATATCATTGGAACAATATCTCTAATATTTTGTCATTGATGAAAAATCAAAAAGAAACTATCTTGATTAGATATTTGCAACACAATTTGAATAACAATAGAACGAAAATACTAGGAAAAAAAACAGTAAAATTACTGATATTAGAAATAGTAAATAAAATAAAAATCCTGTATGAAAAAAATTTGAATTTTACATATCAACCATAAATATTACTATAATTGCAGAAATTGTGAAAATGTTACACTTTTGAGAATATATGAAAGAAAAAAAAACCTAAATTAAAATTTATATCTACCTGAAAAATACCCTATACCTAATAAAAAAGGAGAAATATTATATGATATAATCACCTATCTACTTACCCACGTGAAATAATTTAGAAATATAAAGCAAAAAGTAGTGTTCATTGACAATAATGTAGATAACGAGTATTATGTAGCCATACGAAATAAATATTAGGTGAATTTATAAAGAGAAATGCTTAGAACTACGGTGTAGACCTAATGTAACGTATAATATATCAGTTTGCTTAAACCAATATATTATTTTTATACTTGAAATTTTTCTATTATTATACAAGCATATGTGTATCAAAGTGAGAGATTTATATGAAGCATATCTATTAAGCCATACATTGTAAGCATAATCTAAGGATTTTGTAAAATTTATGGATGAAAGCCCAGACGCATGCATATACTTTATGTTAAAATCCATTTTAGATGAATGGAAGACAATAAAGTAGGTAAATAATTTGATCTAATGTGAAAATTAATAAAGTGATGCAGATAATAATGTACTGATGATAAAAAGGAAACTTGTAGTAGATTAGGATAAATGTACAATAAAATAAAAACAAATACGAGTTCAAGTGATGTAAGGCACATTGTTAATTGCGTAATGTTAAGCTTTCCATAAAATGCATGGGTTTCAGCTTTAAAAACCTATTTAGAAGTTTCACATATGGCCTAATAGAGATTTCACTGGTTTTCTGCATTGGAAATATTCGATGGTAAAACGTGAACGGTAGAGAATACCTATCATGATACAGAAAATCGTGTTGGAACTAAAAGAAATAATGATACACCTAATTGTTTTTTGCAACTTCCTAAATTGACGCGCGTAAGCAATTTCATCTAATCCACGATAATCCAAGTAAAAAAGCACATGCAGAAATTAATCGAATAGGTCAGTGATTATTTGCAGAAAATAATGGTTGTATTATGATTAACTTCTTGTTGAAATTTCTTTGCAATGGATTTTCTTTGCTGTATATGGAATCTAAGAGCTAATTTTTACATATCCACAATTAATAGGCATCATGATATGAAAATATTTAAAAAAAAGTATTTACAATTATAATTTCTTGTTATTCACAATCAGTATTCTTTTTCGGAATTTTTTAAAAGAATAAATATAAATTAATCTTGATTTTTTCAATACTTTTTCATACGATTTTGAATGAATTTTTTCGCAGGAATAAAGTACGATCATATATAAAAATTTACCAAAAATTGCCATCTTTTTTATGTTAAACCTTTAAAAGGGCAAGTACAATACACACATTTGGGGGAAAACTAATAACTTCAGGGAGTAACGGGTTTACGAGGAACTTAATAATAGATCTTAATTATATTTGGTGTTTTCTTTTCTAATATTATATTTTATTATTAAGCAATAGTTTACATCTTACAATTAACTCTAGGTACCCAAATTAAAATAAAGGTCATTAGGACCCCAATTTATGCTTTAAAGATTTTTTTCTAGATTGAAATAAACATACTTTTAGTTTTCTTTAAACAAAATTAGAAACCATTTAAAACATTTGGGGTAAACTTTTGTATCGAAATTTTAGTTTCATACTGGAAAAATTCTCTTCGTCTCATATAATCAGTGTTTCCTCAGTTTTCGGGTAGTGAACTGAATTTTTGGAAACATCTCAATTAAAAATCTCTGATGTTCAAGTCGTTTTTAGAAGGCGCCTTTAAAGCCACTTTTTGTGTATTTTGTACAAGTTTTTACGAAAGCCAGCATTGTTTTCAAAATAAGTTGAATTGAATACATTTCATATATTTACAATGAAGTAGATTATTTGATAAATTCGTGTTATATTATTCTAATCTTATATTTTAAAATTTTTTCTTCCAACCGGTGAGGACATTCAAATTATCTCTTTTATTTTTTATATTTCACTTTGGGTACCTAGGATTAAAATAAAACGTCGAAATTATTAAGATTGACCAACACATAACAACTTTTCTGCTTTTCGGATATTTTTGGTATACGTTTATATGAATATTACTAGAAAATGATTCAAAACTTAAATACATTTTTTATAACAAATTTTACATAAAGTCTTAAAAACAAATTTAATATTATTGCGAGGCTGCGCATCATAAATATTGCTTAACTTAAAGATTATTACAAAAATTAATTTACTCTAAAACTCATATCCAGTAAGATAGAATTACTTCTGCCTTCTACTTCTAAAGTGCCTGAAAACCATACTTCCAAATCACATGTGAATAAACATTGAACACACCTAAGTTTGCTGACTTAGCTTTGATTATTTTAATTTCCATCATAATACAACCGCATTTATAACTTAGAAATAGCAAACAAATGTTCATATAGTTGCAAATTGTTATAATCTAAAGTATGTATAAATGAGACGCACATAGAAATCAATCCTTAAAAAAGTACCTATATCAAAGTTTAAGACAGATAATTATACATATACCAACGTAGAGAACTTAGCAAGGTTTTTGTAAAACTGTGCTATTTTTTTAAATGTGAAAGGATATTTTTATAATGAGATCCTAAAATAATGTAATAAAGTTTATTTCTTTTTTTGTAGATTTTCTCGAGTTGCAAGGTAATAAAAATAGTGTTTAGAGAAAAAATATTTATTGTGCTTTTTTTTTTTTGAGTCGCTGTACAAATTATAAGTAAGTAAGTGAAAGAACAAAGTAGAGAAATATATAATACTTCCTCAGTTTCTCCTAATAAACAAATTACATATTTGTTCCAATTTTTTTACCATATTTCTCAACCTTGTCCGAACAAAGAGAAAAAATTTCGCCTATTTCAATTATCTTTTAGCAATATTTTAATATTATTCAAATCTTCTTAACTATGGCATATTGATTACAAAGCACTACATTATCATAAACATTTTTTATACAAAATATTGTTTTTATATTTTCAAATTGATTAAATTGATAAAAAGTTTTTATGAATATTTTTAACTTTATTAAAACATGGACGGACATATTTATTGCGGGAAAATTTAAACTTTGTTGCTTTTAGATTTTTTTTTTAAATCTTAGAATCACTATTTATTAGTTTACTAATAAAAATTTACAATTTTCGGAACTATTTTGGAAAATTTGTAACAGCGACTATATTTGTAAGTTTGTTCCTATTTATTAAAGTCTTTGTTTTAATTGTCTTGAATTTCTCTAGCATTATTTTTAAAAAATAGAATTAAAACTATAGCGTAAAATTGCCAGGACAATTGTTTAAACAATAGCTTCAAATCAAAATAATATTAGCTGAAACATCTGTTCTTATGTTTTCAAAACGCTTATAGACGCCTCTAGAAAGCTGTAATTAGTGGGAAAAAAATTCCAATATATAATGTTCATATGCATATATGTACTTTAAAAAAGGAAATAAACATGTATAATCAAATTGTCTATATAAATCTAAAATAGGATAAGAAAGGTGTTGACAAGAAGCCATCAAGTGTATATTACGCCTAAGCAGTAAACTAAAATATACATATACAAGACAATAATGAGGTAAAAATAAAAATTTAGAGACTTTTTCAACACATAGGATTAGAAAAAAAACAGAAGCTGTTAAATATACACAAAAATGTTTAACGTTTTAGATAAATATATACAGACAAATTTATGCAAGTGATTTTAACAATAAAAAAATAAAAGCAAACCAAAATTTGTGAGAAGTCACTAAACTTTGTAATAGCGCTGATCTACACGTGACATGGTTGGCTTATTTCTACGTAAACAAGAATTTTGTGTGATAGCCCAAAAGATACACAATACTAATATTGGACTTATTGCGATTGATGAAGAAGATTTTTATATATTTTTGAAAGGAAGGCAAACATTCCAATGACAATAAAATACTCAATAGACACGAACATTGACAATAATCGAATATAAGCTGGTCCTTTTGATACCCGATTTGCAAAAGTATAATACTTCCTTGCTTTTCGTTATTCGAAATTTAACTTGAAATTAAACAGATTTTTATATTTCCGAAAAGATATCACTATTTCTAATATCACAAATTATTTGTTTTGGTATTATGTTTAATTACATGGGATAATCTCTGAAATAGAACTTTATATTATATTATATAAGGTTGTGGTAAAACAATTAAAGTCTTGAATAGAAGAATGGAAGGAATGCGAATAGATTAAAATAAATCCAAAATCTAAACTACTTGTTTAAATTTAAATTTTAATATGAACCATTTTAAATCTACAAATTCAAAGATTATTTTTTAATATTGAATGTTATTATGATTGGTTCAGTTCACAGACATGGCAATTATGTAATTTTATAATAATTCATAACAAGATATCCAGAGATTTTTAGAAATATACTAATACAATTTTGTCACCTTGAAATTATCTATTACCTCGTTGAGTATATTTTCGTTTTATATATCATATTCACGTAGGAAATCAAAATTTTTCTTAAATAATTAAAATTTTGCAATTAAACAAAGATCCCTACAAAAACTAATTTAGATTTCATGTAAAATTTTAAAAACCGACCGAAAATCCAATCATTCATAAGCAAGCAATTTAAAAACTGTTTTAACTTTTTAGCTCCATTGGAAAAATTTACATTTAATTAGAAAAATATGTTTACTTGATTTAATCAATAGCACGAGTTCATTACGAGAGAAATATCAGTTTTTGTGAATATGATCATTTAATCGTTTATTTTATTATTATATTTGCAAAGTTACTTTTCTTGCTATAATTTTTCTCTTAGTATAGCTTTAAAATAAAAACTGAAATTTAACTTTTTTGTAGAAAATATCAATAACGAAAAGTCAGGAGTAGAAAATATTATTTACTAGAGAACCTACAAGAACACTAATTTTGAAAATAATTATATCTCAATGAAATGAAACTTTTGACAATAACAGAAAAAATTTTTTGTAAAAAATCACATTGAAAAAGAAAGTAGCCGCTGTGAGGAAATGCACTTGTTAAAAATTGCACAATGTACAGAAAAAAAGAAGAAAATAGGAAATTAGAATCTATTTTTATTGGGAATCCGACTCTCTTGGAAAAGTACATGAATGAATACATTTTAGACAAAAAATCTGTTTTATATATACACATATAAAAAAGGTGATTCTAGAAAACCTGAAGTGAAATGTTTTAAATAATGAGAGAATAATATGGTATTTGAGAATGGATGATGTTTATATAGATGTTAAAATAAATGGTGTGAAAATGAGACTTTGTTTTCTTTATATTATTTACTAAAATTAAAAATGGTATTATTTTGTGCAGTTAATTGTGGGAAGGATATTATACTTCTAGAAGAATTTTCAACGAAACTGCATTGGGGATCTCAAAGTTCTTTAATTTCTATTCTAAAAATAATTCTTTAAAAAATCCTTTTTGTTATATTCGACTAACACTCTTTCATACTATGAGGAAGGAATCCTTTCTACCCATTTAGAACTAGCTCTATAGGTACTTTTTGAATTCACTAATTGCATTCGCGTTCGCGAATAACCAGGTCGTTTTGATGTCAGTATGCGTCTGAGCGAATATTTGATGAGACGTTTTGCATTCGAACTTATAATGGGCTTTACAATTTTTGTTGTAATTGCTATCTGGCCCAAGGTATTGAGTAATCTTATATTCAGTCTTGAAGACTAATACTGGTGCCTTCACTAAGTTAAAAGATGGCACGTTCTTGCTGAGTATTACTGTACACATTCTTTGCTGAGGGACTAATTTAAACAAATCAATTATAATTTTTAACAATTTTACTAGTCTTATAAGCACAATTGGAAATTTTTTCTTATTCGTCTTCCCGCTTATTCATCATCATCCTTAATATTCTCCAAACCCTTTAAAAACGATAAAAATAGTATCAGTTCTTATTTAAAATTTTTGATAGGCTATGATTACCTTCATGATGTATGGGTTGCCATCACTAAGACGGGCGTCACGTAAGTACATTATGCGATCGAATCGCTGATCTAAATTCCGCCGGTAGGCCTGAAAAGAGCAAGAGATCATTTCGTGGACATCATTCGGTGCGGTATGTTGTCTTCGGTGGTCGGAACGGTATTATGTAAGCGACCCGCGGCTAAACCCCGAGCTATACTCACGTTCCCCAGTCCTAACTTGTTTATTCCGTACATGGCGTATGTGGGAATTGCTAAAAAAGTAATAATTATGCCTGCTGCAGGTAATATTTCGAACCACATCGTCAAGCTTTCCACAAATACTCTGCTTACACCAAAGAGTTAGTTTGCTAAACAGCTGTTTGACAGTTCAAAAATGTCACTGTCAAATGACAGCTTGGGGTATAGTATGGTTAAACGCTTTGGGGTATATCCCAAATATCGACGTGCAAGTTGATTTATGTTTCTTAGAACCGCAGTATGCAATGTAATTATTCTAGAATTAGTGTTAAATTAATTGAATTTTGAATAAAGTAACCGCCCGTCTTTAAATATTTGAAAATAAATTTATTAGGCCGCAAATCTGCATTCATTTTTAAATCTGCTAGGTGGCACCATCAAGGCCAAGAACAAGTCTATTATGAAAAGTCACAACAAAGCGCTGTCAGGAGAATTGTCAGTTTGTTCAGAACAAGGAAAAATGGCGAATGGTGTTGTGGGTGCTTCGTTCCCTGTATCGGCTTTGGTGCCAAAATCGGAAACTGGGGTGCTTAGCTTTTTGCAGAAATATCCGCAGTACAATGGGAAGGATGTAACAATTGCGATTTTCGATTCCGGCGTAGACCCCCGGGCGACTGGATTGGGGGTAAGTCCAAGTGAGGTTATCTGCACCGTCATTGCCCTTAATCGGACTCGGTTTATTTCCCATTTAAGAGTACTGTTGACGGAGCACAAAAGGTGATCGAGCGATTCGACTGCTCCGGGTGTGGGGATACTGACGTTTCGAAGAAAGTCACCGCTGGCGCCGATGGATGCATTATCGGTCTGTCCAAGAGGTCTCTCAAGGTATGTCTGGAACTCACTTTTTCGTTCTAATTAACTAATCTTGATCTTTGTACAGTTATCTGCCTTTATGAAGCAAGAGAACAAGGACGGTAACGAATTTAGAGTGGGTCTCAAGAGCCTTTTTGATCTGTACCCTTCAAAAATCCGGGAGAAGGTCGCTAATGATTTAAAGCTCAAAACCTGGGATGAACCACATAAGATCGCCACAGCAGAGGTGTCTCGTAATCTGACGGCATTTGAAGTCCAGAACACGGGTAAGTCTGTAGTGAATCTGGACTACGTACAGAGGAATAACAAGACAAACGATTTTTCTCCAGACGCTCAATCCTTGTCTCTCAAGGAAAAACTCAAAAAGGAAGACTTGGAAAGTGCATTAGACGTCTTAAACAACTACGAGAAGAAATATCTTGATATTCGCACAACTTATGATTGCGTTGTGTTCAGAGGGGAGAAGTGTTGGTACGCTGTTCTAGACACCACTGAGACTGTAAGTTAGATTTGGATATGACAGCTTCATTTAAATAATAATTCACTGTCTTGCAGGGAGATTTAGAAAATGGGCTGCTGATTGGAGAGTATTCAATAACTCGTGAAGTTAAGAATGTGGATGATTATCTTTCGATCTCCATAAACGTTCACGACAAGGGAGATGTGTTGGAAATTGTGGGAATGTGCTGTAAGTATATTGTTGGTCCCTTTAAGAGTTGAATTTTTGAGAGGTAATCGTGTTCTGAATCAATGTCCTATTTCCTCTATTTAGAAATTTAGTGGCTAATTCAAATGTCCATCAATGTTTCATTAACAATTTAAGTTATTATAGGTCTACTCATAAGCATACTAATGCTGCAAAGTGTTGTGAATTTCTAAAAAAAGTCAAAATGAAAAAAATTGTTCTATAAAGCATTTCTAATTAGTTGGGTACATGGACATTTAGTGAATCCTATAACTCCTATACCTCAATCGAATTCATAACCATTTTTCATTTAATCATTCAACATTCATAGCATGATATATAGAAGAGCTTTAAAGATTAGGACACCTAACGGCATGGATGTGATAAACTTATACCCAAATAAAATAATGAATAAAAGAAATAGTGAATATAGGCAACCGAATAAGCATTTTAAAAATGTTGTATCTTTGGATTAATTCTTTATAAATTTCCCTCTTTTTTTCTTTAGAGCCGTTAACTGTAAACAATTAGAACGTGATAAGTAAAAATGGCAATAGAATATTTTATCTTATCTTTCGACATGATTTCCATGTTCATTACCGCAAACATTATTCTCTTTACTTCTAGAAAGTGATAAACATGAAAAATAAATAAAATTACGAGGAATTACATTGGCATCAATAAATATTTTACTTCATGTTCAGTTCGTAATGATTGTTTTTTGTTTGCTCGTTATTTTTGCTAATCGAATTGAATTTTGCAATATGATTTACAATGTTACAATTTAAAAAAGAAAAGAAAAATACATTCAACGTTATTTGGAGGACAGGTCAATGGAATGTTGCTATGTTTTTTTAGTGAAGGAATAATTTTTGTTCAATTTGCATGCGTATCTTTAATTTTGTCTCATTTTCCTTCAAAAGTTGGAAATAGGCTTTCGATATATTTTTCACAATTTTGAAAGAAAATGGAAATCACAAAATTGTAATAGGCTATTTTTCGAAGAAATGGAAAATCTTATATATAATAATATAATATACTGTGTTTCAAAAATCATTATTTTTAGACTTGTTGTCTGTGGGGTATTTTATCACTGAAAGTTAATTACTCGGCTTACAAGAAGTGAATTAAATTCTTCTGATTCGTTAAAGGATATTAATTATATAATCTCAAATCTTATCGTAGCAGTGAGAAAGGATAATCTCAAAACCTCTTTTAGATTTCTATAGATAGTCTTTTATAAACAAATCTTAAAGTTTTAACAAGTTCTACGATTTTTTAAAATTTACCCACTATAATACTCCTTATAGCATGCCCAATTCAAACCACCTCCAGAAGATTTGTTTTCTTCCTTATGATAACGAACGATTTCTCCTTGTCATATAGAGTTTGAAAATAAAATCCCTGGAAATAACAATATAAGAATATGTTCAAGCAAACATTGTGAAATTGCGAATTGTATTAAAATGTGACACAGCATTTCTCGAATGTAATCCTGATATTTCCATGTCATCAAGGAAATTTCACAGTAACAGCTTTCAACTAACCCCGCGACAATCCAAATATAATTTGATCCGCTCTCGAAGGAATTCTCAATATTTGATCATAACTTTTTAACCATTTTGGTATTGCTTTCATGTCAGTCTTCAGAGGATTCCCGATGTTCTGGTTCTAGTGTGTCGGGAAGAAAATTGAATATAAACGAATGGAGAACTTCCGAACAAGTACAATTAAAAGTGTAGAAACTTCCGGCAAAAGCTGTGCAAGAACTTTCCTAGAATAAAGATTCTATCGCCTTGTTTACAAGCAAATGTAGCGTTCCATATATTTGGAGGTGTTGTGCACACTTCGAACTGGAAGTACTACGGGAACAGAAACTGCAAGTTTTGGTTTGGCACGTTCTATTTGTGTACTCTGAATTTCAGGAGCATGCTTGAATTATGTTGATGCAATTACAATCTGTTTTTGGCTGTTTCTGTTTGGTCGGATGGAATTTTACTTTTGACTAGCAAACAAAATTAATAGTACTAGTTGTTTTATTAAATGGTGTTGTCTTTTTTAACCTGAAAACATAGGACTAAAAAAATCTCACTACCTGCAAACTTTCAGGTTAGAACTATTAAAACAAGTACTAACAAAATAACTTCAGAGTTAATTCTATAAGATTTAAAATTGATCCAATTTTTATTATATTATGCGTGTGCTAGCATTATTTAGGATGATAGAACGGGTACTTAAGATCCAATGAATATGAGCTTCAAAAGGATATTGAAACGATGTCTTAACCCTAAAAACTTTTGGACATTTTTCAATACCTTTGCAGGTCCAAAGTGATATTTTTTGCAGCATAGATCCATTCCCATTCTTTTTAGTTTAATAATTTTCATTAAATGAACGAAGTCGATCTGAGGTACCAATCTTAAAAATTCGGAATTTTGCAGACCGTGCACCTATATCCTTGAAATCGTAAGTATTTTATAGTTTGCTATTCTGTTTAAAATTTGCTAAAGATCCAGATTGAGTAGGTTTTATGATTCTTGAATGAATTATGCATTACTCACAGTTACAGTTTAGAGACAGGTAAAACCTTTTCCTTTTTTTCTTGGACAAAAAGAACAATTGCGAGGAACAAATAATCGTGACTCGTCTCAATATGAAAATCCCGTCTGAACATCTCTATAATACATTCTATAAAATTATTCATATTTAAACAAAGGCTCAGTCAGTGCCGGAATTCCTCCACTTGAAATCCGTCGTGCTATGGAGGAGCGCTCAGCTACGTCATCATTATGTTCAATGTAAAGAACGTAGTCTAGTCTCCGCAGAGTGAATGTCTCACCATCAGAGGATGACTTAAAGGAATTAATTCCGCCGGCTTAATATTCAATAAATGAGTGATCTGAAAGAAATATGCCGAAAACCACTCAATAAAATGATTAAGAACGCTTTTTTTACAATCCCTCTAGCATAATCTGATTCATTAAGAAAATCCCTTTTCGAGAATCCACGTCCTCCTTTCGGTTAACTCGGAGAACTTCATTAAATTAGAAAGCAATTAATAAATTGATTCATCTTTTGTTATGCTTTCTTTCATTATTAGCTAGCCATGGGACGCACGTAGCTTCTATAGCTAGTGGAAATCATCCGGACAAAGACTTGGACGGCGTTGCACCGAATGCCAATATTGTCTCTTTAACAATTGGAGATGGACGCCTCGGCTCGATGGAAACCGGCACGGCCCTGGTCCGGGCGATCATTAAAGTTATGGAACTCTGCAATTCGGGCACTAAAATTGATGTAATAAATATGAGTTATGGAGAGCACGCTCACTGGTCCAATTCCGGGTAAGTGATGTAATTATAAAACCTTTGTATATTGTCCAGCTCGGTAGCGGGTAGAAGCACAGTGCATCAATAAGTTACGTCCTCGCAGCAATTTCGGTGTAAAATGATATGACCATGTTTAGATCTACTAATGAGTTTCCCGTATCATTTGATTACACAATTCTATATATGTATATGCATATATATGAAATTTCTTGTTTTTGCATAATTGTATAAAAAAACATAATTTTATGCCTAGAGATTTTCCCTTTTGGAAATAGTTGCAGAACCGAAGTTATAATTATACAAAATTGCAATCTACCTCATTAAGATTTTCACGAGTTTTGTGTCGTTCGCAGTGTTAGAAGAAATCCAATTATACCTCATTTATATTTTTTATTAAATTATTAACTCATTCAGAAGTAAGGAAAATTGAGATCCGTGTATCACAATTCACGTAGATCCGTGTATTCGAATGTATAACACCCTTTACAATCGAAACTTTCTTCCCATAAAGGCATCGAATGAACTTTATTATATTTCTTTCACAATTAGCCTCACAAACTTGTTAGCTATATTATTCTTTAAAACAGATTTTTATTCAATATCGTGTATTAATTATTAAGAAAATAAAGATGGGATGTGTACGTAAAAGCGTCTTCTTAGTTCAATACATGTATCATGCATTTTATCAGCTTAGAAAAAGCCTAATCAATGAAACCAAAATAATTATTATCTGTTAATCAAGCTGGAGCTAAATTTATCTCTGATATTGAGGAGAAATATTGAAATTATAAAAGCGAAGTCTTTCTGCAAAATATTTATGATTTTCGAATCTGAATCACATAGCTATTACGTCGATTCCAAAATAGTTTTGACGAACGGATTCTTTCTTCTTTTCTTTATGTACTTCTACTTATATAATAATAAAATATACATATATAAAGTTACTATTAAAAAATCTTGATCAACGTACATTAATTGTCGTTTATTAACTATAGAACGGCACCCAACTTTTTTATCTTTTCATAAAATTGGTCTCGTATCCTTTTCCAAAATATCATGTAACAGAAAAACAAATTTAATAAAGTAAGTTATAGGACCGTTTAGAATTTTAATTCCAGTCCCCGTCCAATGCTTATGTCGATAACATAGCACTGCTCTGATGACTATACTTTTTAAATCGATATTTGCAACAGATCTATTTTAAATAGGTATTGAATTTTATCGCTGTTTTGTTTTTTTGAAAACTTAATTAAAATTCGAATGTACTTTTTATCGGTTTTTATGAGGGGAAAACTCTTTGATTCTATTTAAATTCCTTCAATTAATTCGTTTTCAGTTTAAATTAATTCTACTTTTCTATTAAATGGTTCAAACAAGTGGCTGATAGAGATTTTTTTATGAAAGGTATTTTCTGAATGATTTGTATATTGAACGTAAAATTTGATTGAATATCTAAATACATCGATTGTTGTTCTCTAATATTTAAATTCCAAAGATAGTATAAAAATTCACGTGTTTTTACGCGATTGCCTGTGGACAAATTGTTGTCGTTACAGGAAATTCTTTTTGCAAAAAGAAGGTAATGGGAAAAGTGAAAAAAATTTTCTATATATAGTTTTTTAATTTCTTTCTTGACCAATATATTTCTGTCGATAGAAAATAGGAAATAAGTATTAGCATTTTTGGTGTGTATCTGCGAAAACATATAGAAAATTTCTGGAAGCAGATTTTCTAAATATACACAAATCCAACGATGGAAAGTTCTGAGTGTTTGTCTGTCCACATTAGGAAACTATTTTCGAGACCAATATAATTCAGGAATAATGAGACTAATTGAAGCTTAGAAATAAACATTATATTTTATCATTAACTTTATCAATAATTATCATTCGTAATAAATTGATAGCGAATATTTTTTGGATAATTATTTCCCACGTGCGTAAAATTATTAGCTCATCAGGCGTATGCTCCACTCTAGATAAAGTCGACTGTCAGAAAATGAGTTATGACAACGATCAAAATAGAGAATTTCGATTTACAGGTAAACAAAATGATAGGTGTTAGATTTAATTTGTATTTTTACATTTTATATATTTACACCGGAGAAGGGAGATTTACATAATTTTTTTGTTGCGAAGAAATAATTTATATAAAATAAATGGAAATATAAATGAAGATTTTGGCAAATGGAATAATTATTATTTTTTGCTCAATATAGTTCCTTATTTCATTTTAACCTCTTATGATTTTGGGAGAATTAATATTGATATTCCCCACATTAAATTTAGGAAATATTCAATATTCTTCCACAGTTTAAGGATCACATTATCTTACTGTGTCGGCTGCAATTTAATAATAATTGATAAAGTGATTCAACTAAAAAACGAAATTTTCGCAGTAGGATTCCTCAGCTCCTTAATTTATTTATACATCCTGCTCTTGGGAGGATTTAAAAACCGTGGGTATATTCAGAAGTTAAAAACAAGAAGTTCCATAAATGTTTCTCTTTTGGATCAAATGAACCCGGAAGGATCGAGTAGAGTTAAATAAAATCAAGACATTGTAAGGTTGATTTGAGCGGTTATATCATAAGCACTAATTTCTTTTTTTAACCCAACGATTATATTGCTATGCTCGCTTTAAAAATTCACTCCATAGAGCTAAGGACCAAATTAAAATCATTACAATAAAAGGAAAAAGTCATCTTTTTGTGTTAAAAGTGTATTTTCATAAAATTTTTCTGACAAACGGCCATTCTTGAATTACGATGCATTTTCTGGCAATTCGGAAATATTAAGTGAAACGTTTGCTTTTGTAAAGTGCAAACCAATTATCGATTATTGATTGTAACCGAAGGCAGGTTTAAATTAATTTTCGCTATCATGAGCGAAAGGAGATTCCAAGAAAAAAACTTAAATGAAATTGGGTCGTATTTGCTGGACGCGCCTTTTTGCTGTTTTATTTAATTTACTGCCAAAGCATGATATATTGCTTTTGGGTGGGATGTTCGTTAAACTTGGTATGTGTTGAGCCTGATCTGGCGTGATCCCATTTTTGTGAGGCACTTGTTATAAATAAATAAACCGGGTTACTTGATATAATTTCAGGCGTATTGGTGACCTCATGAATGAAGTGGTGAATAAGTACGGCGTTGTTTGGGTAGCATCAGCCGGAAATCATGGACCAGCTCTCTGCACAATTGGTACACCGCCAGATATCAGCCAGCCGAGCTGTATAGGTATGTAAAATTCATTCTGTTTACCAACAAAAGTCAATTTAAAAAAATAATAAACAAAAGGCGTTGGAGCGTACGTTTCACCGCAAATGATGGAAGCTGAATATGCATTACGGGAGAAACTTCCGGCAAATGTTTACACCTGGTCCTCCCGTGATCCTTGTATTGATGGAGGACAGGGAGTTACAGTCTGTGCACCAGGCGCTGCTATAGCTTCTGTTCCAGAATATACGATGGCCAGGGCATATTTGATGAATGGGACGAGCATGGCGGCTCCTCATGTGGCAGGTGCAGTTGGTAAGGATAAATTACGAGCAGCAATTAATTTCAAAGTTCTTTAACCTACAATATTACATTTGTTTTCGCCTAAAGCGCTTCTTATATCTGGACTTAAACAAAAGGGAATAAAATATTCGCCTTATAGCATTAAAAGAGCTATTTGCAACACGGCTACCAAGTTAAGTTACGTCGACACATTTGCTCAAGGGAGCGGATTGTTGAATGTGGAAAAAGCTTTTGAACATCTTGTGCAATTTTCTGATCATCAGGAAAATTTAATAAGGTGGGCCTCCTCCGTTTATTCCCAGCTGCACAATAAGCTCTGAATTGTTCAATGCATCTAATCCCTTGCTTTGTACCCATTATTCAGATTTTCTATTAGGGTTGGCAATCAAAATGCCAAGGGTATTCATCTGAGGCGGGGTGTGCTCAAGAAATCCTCTGAATTCAGTGTTGTGATTGAACCAATCTTCTTCAATGAAAAGGATGCTGGTAAGTCATTAATCAACATTCTATGTACTTTATATGTTACGAATATTTGTGATGAATTGCTTTATGATTACTTGTGGTCACACATTAGGCTACAGGAATTTAAAAAAAATTAAATTTTAATCCTTCGTAATTTTGGGAACACGTATTCACGACATCATCTTAAAATATCGAGAACTTAATATCTCTTTTAGTAAAAAGTAACATAAATAAGATTTCGCACGGATTAAAAGGTCTTACTTATGAAATCGACTTTTAAAACAGGTTTATATTTATATTTCTCCGAAATTTAAACATTTCTAAGTGGAGATTTCGAAGAAGTTTTATTTATTTACGTAATTTTGTTTCACGAGTCCAATTAAATATATTGTTTTTACTTGTTGGCTGTAAGAAAATGCGAATACGAAAAAGGTGGTTTAGAGCAAAATCTTATAAATCGAACTAAATATAATGAACAATTTTAATTACTCTAAAACTTTCAAAGATTATATTTTTAATCTGATTAAAACTTCTCTATTATTTATAATTTGATATTTTTAGATATAATAATTCATCTACTTAACTAACTTATCTATATAACTTTATTTATTATTTTATTTTTTTGTAAATATTAAGAGTCTTATGAAACCCTATGTACATTTTATTAAAGAGAAAAAAATACATTCTGAATAGTAGAACATATTCCTTCCAGACTTCATGGTATAAGGTTTTGTACCATCTAATTATACTTTTCAAAATTTAATTTTAAACACTTTGAATGCCATTCCTAAAATAATAAATATTTATAGAATGATTTGATATAAAAAAATATAAATCTGCAATATTAACGTAATTTGTAAAATAAAAAATGCAAGATACGGAAAACCAATTAAATTTTACTTGTTGAAAAAAAGTGAATTTTAAGAAGTATGATAAGGATAAAAGGTCTTGTTGAAAATCCTAGCACCTGAGGGTATTTCTTTGGGCCATTAACAGATCAGCATCGAAATATTCTAATACCCTGTTGTAATAATACGTAAATATTCACGAGTCGGTGTGGTTGCACAAACCTTTCCGAATTATTAAAACTGAACGGTTTAAGGAAGTAATAAATAAATAGCATTTCATGGCGACTACACAAAGAATGGGCTTATCTACAAAAGCCGAGACCACATCCCCTAGAAAAATGAAAAGCATTTACAATTGTTTCGAGAGAAACTAAAGAAAAGGAAGCTATGAATGCCGTCGTAAAATCCACTTGGAACTTGAATAAGCGGAAGGATGTGCAACGAAGCTGGTGTTAAGCAGAGAAATTTTGCTCATCTACGCACCGAGCTAGAAAGGAAAAAAATTAAGCTAAAAGAGAGCAAGTGGCAAAAATTCAATAACAATGGCCGTTCAACAACAAAAGAATTTTTATGATTCACTTAAAAGCTTGTCTCTGTTGGAGCATTTTCTAGCATTAAACAGACCAAATGTCTCGTTATGAGAGATAATTTTATTTATTCCACTTTATGGGCCCTTTAACAACTCTCGGAACCGCGGCTATTCGGAGTGGATTACAGTCCTCCACGTCAAGGGTTTTCTGAGGGCTCGGTATCCAAATTTGAGTGGCAATAATTATTTTCGCGTGCAACACCAAAAATTTTATTTTTTTGCTATTGCAGCAACAAAATATCGATTTCAATGAAAACATACATTTTCTGAAATACCAAGGGTAAAAGTATTGTTCTTTATGTTTGTTCAGATTTCCCAGATTTATCTGCAGTGTATGGAACAACTGCAATAAAGAAGGAGGGGTTGTGCCAATAATATCCTTATTTATTGCCATTTTTCTATTACTCCAAAGTGAATCAAAGTCATTTGTTTTCGCGTTTTTATTTCTCGTATGTTTCGTATAGAACTTTCTAGGAGGCGGTAACGGTAGCGTCGTCTGCAAAAGACAATCCATTTAGGTGTTTGAACATAAATTTTATCACCTGCTTTAAATTAAAATCGTTTACATATGCATGAGAGAAATCCCAGTGCTGGTGTTTGTCTGCAGCGCAGTGTTCCCTGTTTTAAATAAAATTTACACCCGTAAGATTTAATGTTATACTTTAATGACAAAAACATATAATTAGTTTTCCGCTCGGCATTGTTGTCACAACGTAATTTATTAAAAATTAAATTTTATTGAAAACATTTTCAACTTTTAACTTTACTGTCGCAGCTGTTCACATTTTCACAAAACTCGGGCCGTGCCTCGGTCGTACTACTACAGTTTATAACCCATCGAGCGGCATATTGCGTACACGTTTTATTGATACGATGTATTTGCCTTTACTTTATAGCGGCCAAAGATAAAATCACTTTTAATGTACGACTGGCGTTAGTTTGCTCGGATCCTTGGATCAAGTGCGGTGCGTTCTTGGATTTATGTTACACCTCGAGAACTATCGTTGTGAAAGTTGACCCCACTGGTCTTCCGCCAGGCGTACACAGTGGAAGGTAAGATATTTCTCTAGTCGTTATTGTAATTGAATGGCTTTCGCTATAGAATCGGGTATTCGCTCTTATTCAGCTAATTAAATGCTTTATTTGTGGATGTAAATAACAGAAATTAACACCAGCGCTTTTATTTATAGTTAATTTACTTATAGCACGCTTCAATATTCATAAAGGTTCTTTTGTTTAAATTAAACACTCAACATATTGGTAAAACGTTAAGATTTTTAAATTTATCCTAAGCACATACACACTAGATCCATTAGATCAATTCTGAAAAGCATTTCTACTAATTTAATAAAACCGATTCGACGATTTCAGAAATTTATTTATTTTATACGTTGCAATTCAAATAAAGTTAGGATGTGATATAGCGATATAGCAAATATTTCAATGAAGTTTTATAAGCGAAATAAAGCGGAATAAAATTATTTCCGTTAAAGATGTAAAAATTTAAAATTGAGACAAAAATTTAGATTTTTGTTTAAGCACTAAATTTGATGGATTTAAAGTATTCTAATAACAAGTCGTTCGAGATTTACTTTATTTTTATTTATTTGTTAAATATAAATTTTAATTAGACTTCTTGAATATACAAAATGCTTACTTGCTATTTGTTTTTCTTATTCTATAGTGTTAAGGCCGTTGACACTGCTTCTGTCGAGAAGGGTAGTCTTTTCGAAATACCAGTGACAATAGTTCAACCACATATCATAGATATCGAAAAGACACGGGTGTTTAGTCCCAACAATATTACTTTTAAACCTAGTACTATTCAAAGGGATTTTATTTTGGTTCCAAACAATGCAACTTGGGCTGGTAAGTGGTAAATTAATAAAATTGTTGTTCCATAGGAAATAAGACTCACATTCATATACATTTTAAGACTGAATACATTACTTAAATTTACATACAGATATAAAAATAAATCCATTTGCAAGTTAGTTAAATCTTTTTTTTTTAATTATAAAACTAGAAGCTATTATGCATGTTTATATAATCAATGGAGTTTTTTGAAATAAAGTGCCTATAAAATAAAGTGTATCTTCTTTTCTGTGGATTTCATTTAGTATATGAAATAATATTTGAACTTAACGTGTAATTACATTTTATTTGTAATTCCTATAGTGCTTAAAATGATTTCAACTGATGAAAATGAGAACCAAATTGGAAAATTCTTTGTCCATACGATGCAAGTTTTACCAATGAAATATTGTAAAGCTTTAGAAACTATGAAGATTTTACCAGTAAATAATGAAAATGAAACTGTTCATACGTTTAAGTGTGAGGTAAGAGAAAATGAGAAATATAAAACAATGCATTTCAAATCCCTAATTAGATTATTTTATTTTTAATTTCCAGCAAAACAACATATTAGAGCTATGTATTACAAAATACTGGTCTAATTTTGGTTCTACAACACTCAAGTATAGCTTGGAGTTTCACGGAATAACAACAAGTGGTGCAAGTAAGTAGAAAATCTAAAGATTAAATAAATAAAAATTTAAAAAATTAACTAGCAACACATTCCTCTTATGAATATGAAAAATTACACAATGTGGCAGAAGGAGATATACTTATCTAAATTCGAATGGTTTATGTACTTTAGAACATGGCGTCATCATCTTTTTTGATGATAGTTTTATATACTTAAAAATGGTTTACATTTACGAAATATTAACACAGAATTTGTCAGATTGTCGACTTTTAAATCACAATGAAACATCTTAATAGTTTTCATCACTTGCTTAAAGTCAGTAAAATTTAGTACCAGGAAGAATAATAGAAACTTTATTAAAGCAATGCTAAACTCCTCCACGGTCAGACTAGAAAGACAGTAAACTCAAGTCAAGCAAATTAAATTCTTGAGAAAGTTAGAACTGATTCTTGCGGGAGCCAGTTCGTGGTCGGGCCATGTCTCGCCAGGAAAGCAAATCAGCTTGGCTAGCGAAATACGGGGTAGGTATTCATCAGAAGTGGCAGCCTCTGCGGAGAAGTCTCCGATAAATATTCGCTAATTGTTACTTAAAGTAATAATGTAGCCATCGTTTAGTATGTCGAAGGATCTTCACTGAAGATTATTCACATCATCGCTATAAAGTTGTTTACCTAAGATGAATAAAAAATTTGTCGTAATAATATAATCCTCTAGTGTTCAATTTTGAAAAATTTTGTTTAGCTTTTATATTTAGATATTATTTATTATTTATTTTAAAATTTTCTCGACTTGACGGAGTTGAACAAACAATTCTATTGTTTAAAATTATTCACAGCCATTTATTTTATCTTACTTTTTCACTTTATACTTTAAAAAATACTCCAGATTTTCCGTGTAGTATAAAAATACTTTTGCCAATCGAAATAATTTCGAAATTGATAATTAAAATATTTGACTTCGGAACTAAAAATTTTCATAAAGGATCATTAGTCGCGAGTAATATGTGTTTTGTAGTTTTAAATAACCAATATTGCAATGATTTTGTATCGTTATGTTGGATTTTCATCGAAAACAGGTTAAGGTACCACATCAACTACAAGTAGAACATAATTTTAATTTTTCACCGTCTGAAAGTTTTATAGAGGATTTTTTTTATATATCATACTTTGACTTTCATGCGGGGCCAGCAAGGGAAATACAAAATCTTGGCGGTGTGAAGCTACTAAAACTTGAAAATAGCGCAGCAACTCAATGAATATTAAATTCAATTTAAAGTTTTAGAGAGACAACAACGACGACGATGGGCCCTACTTCCGCCCGGTGAAACGGATATTAATACAACGCGACAACTTGCGTACACCTGCGTTCACTTGACAAACGATAAACTACGAAACAAAATAATTTTTCGTAAAAGTTTGAATAATTTTGCATAACGAGACATGATAACTTTGATAATGTTTCGTGCGCACTGCATGTGTAGCACCCCCTCTAGCCGCGTGTAAAGTGTAGAAAGTGTAGCTATAGTTTTGGGGCGGACGTGTCTTTTGCCGGGCAAGGTAGACACCGGCTCAGAACTTTTCATATTACGACTGTTTTGTATACAAACTGTTTCTGGCTAAACAAGAAAAACTTTCCTAATTTACATAGATGTTATGCAGGCTGCGAACGGCATACATAAGTTGGACGTAACAGCCCTGGGAAATGAGGAAATCTCTCCGCTTGCACAGCTCAAGACTTCAACAGTAGTACTAAGGCCGAGCGAAACAAGGATATCACCTTTGAGTGCAACACGGGACGTCATACCTGCCGGAAGGCAAATTTATCAAAATGTGCTGACATATAATTTGCACATTGCAAAGCCGCAGGAAGTAGCTTTATGCGTACCCCTTCTATGCACCGTCCTTTATGAGTCGGAATTTGAATCCCAATTCTGGATGCTATTTGATTCAAATAAAATGATGGTTGCATGCGGAGACGCATATTCGAACTCAAACTATTCGAAGTTAGAAAAGGGTGATTACGTTATTAAGCTTCAAGTTAGGCATGAAAAGAAAGATATGCTTGAGAAGGTCTCTGAGGCTTGTCTGCAGGCCACATTCAAGCTCCAAAATCCATTAAATTTGGACATTTATGACCACTACAATCAGTCTGTAATCGGTGGAAAGAGAATCTCTCTTTGTCAGTTGTCCAGTGGAATTCCAAAAACGTTATACATTGCACCGATTTCGAGTGAAAAATTAACAAAAGCATGCATTCCGACACACAGTTCTATTTTGAATGGGACTATTACTTATGCAAAAGAAGAACCCAGTCGCAAAATTGATAGTAGTGTATTCAATTACATCCTCGTTGAAGGACCAGCAGTAAAGAAACCCAATGGTAGTCCCAAGAACAATAAACCCAAGTCTGAGGAATATAAAGAGGGATTAAGGGACTACAATTGTTCTATGATTCCCAAATTAGGTAAGTCTTGTGACAAAGTGATTACACTAACATGATTTTTATCTGGTTAATTAATCATTATTTTTCCTTATTATTTGTAAGTAGAGAATACAGAAATTATTTTTTATCTATTAAAACATTTGTTTTCGTAGATAGAACAATAGTCTATAATAATATCAATGAATTATAAAAGAAAAACTAAAACTACAGCTACAATACATGATTTTATTCTAGCTTTACGGGAAAAACTTTTAAGCGAAATTGTTAAATTATTCTAAATTTGAGCGGAATTCGTGATAAGTGTTAAACAATAGTTAAAATAGTATGGTGGCACTCTATGAAGAATTCTATGAAAATGGCAATATTTTCTAATTTGGCTCTTCATTTACAGAAAGTAACTCGAACATTACCATACTTTTCAATAAATTAATCTATTAATAATAAGTAATTTTGGGAAAATGTTAATTTAATATTTTTTGCTTTCCATCAAAATTTTAAAATATCACATGCAATTAATTTTGATTTTTTATTTTACACTTTTTTCTTTATACTTTTTATTTCTCTTGCTGTGAAATCTTTTCGTATAACTTTATATTTTACATATAATTCATCAATTCTAAATTATTTCATTATTATTATTTGAAAATGTTCAGGAAATAAAAGTTAATAAAACAATATAGAATACTGGAAACGAAAAAGCAAAGCACTAAAATGTGTTACATAGTGTAATGTATTACAAAAAAAAAAATTTGAATATTAAGATAGTTTTTTTTTTCTTTAATTTATAACAAGACTTGGAAATGGCATCCGAAATTTATAAGCAAGTTTTGGCTTCTTATCCCAAACACCTTCCTGCTCATATGGCATACATTCAATGCTTAGATCCGGCCGAAGGAAGGCCGCAGCTTCCTTTTACTTTCAACATTTGGCTTAAGAAAGGTGCTGACACCGATAGACCCGACGTACCAAAGATAATCGAGAATCTACAAAAAATCATTGAATTAGCTAATACAGTAATTGCTGAAACAGACAAGGATGCCATGCTTGCATACTATGGACTCAAAACTGATAATAGACCAGATGCACAAAAAATCAAAACGTAAGTACAACAAATTTAAAAGAGATCAAATCTTTAGGATTTCACTTTTTCAAAGTGAGTAGCAATATCTTATATGAATTTTGGTACTCGAAACTATGTTATTATCTTCTTGTTACATAAAATGTGAACAATGCTTTACGCGGCTTTCACGGGAGGATAGGCGATATTTCTAAATAAATACACAATAAGTTTGAAAAGCATGAATTTTGGTAGTTCTATTGCATATCACTCGGTTAGATTTTCCCACCAGTTTTAGTCAGTTATGACTATCACAATTTGTAATGTAATTTATTACCTTCAATTTCGATTGACAAATTGGAAAAACCAAATCCTTTATTATTGCATAAAAGGTTTTACATGTTGACCCATTATTAATCCGTGTTCATAATCGAAAGAAAAAATTTATATCCGAATTTAGAATGCAGTAATATTGTATTTTAATCCGATATACTACATGGGAAAATTTAATTTTTACTCTCAATATCATCCGTTTCGAAGCGTACATAACGAGACGTCTGAATTTTATTGAAATATTTTGAAATATTAAATGATTTCAGCAAAATTACTGTGGAAAATGTTGATGTAATTGATCGCAAAATTCATGTCCAGACTTTTGAATTTGTTGAATTTCGCTGGGGGGCAAGTAATCAGTCGAGTAATTTCAAAAGTACCTTTGTTGCTTACCTTACAAATTAATGTTGCCAAATATTTAGCTTTAAAGCCCCAATGTTGCGCCCTGAGCTAAGAGGCAGCCGTTTCTGTTCGGGAAGTAATTAAAAAAGTTTGCCTTACATTCAGAAAATTTCATTTCTGCAGGTGAGGAGGAACAAAGCCGACAGGAGGCTAGTTCCTTTAATTTGCTCAGATACCGAGGGGTCCTTAATTGAAAACAAGTATCCCCAGCTAGGGCTTGTTCAAATTTCTTCTTTCACACTTATTAAATATTTTAAAGAGGTCGTGAGATTGTTAATAATTTCCTAGGGTGTTTAATACTCTCTAATTAAGGCTCGAGATAACTATGCGATATTTTGCGTAGGTGAATTATTAAGTAGTTCCGGCCTAAATATTTGCTTTAAAATTGATGAAAGGAGTGCTTTTTCTTTTAAATATCATTCAAACATTAAATTGGCCCCTTTTACGCTCTCTCCGACCTTTCCTTCTTCTTATAATCAGAATATTCAAAGCGAAGCCTTTTTATATAACACTGCACACGCTTTTACGGCCTAATAAATAAACCTTCTGCTGCACTAAAACCCGGCATGAATTTGAAAATTCCGCAGCACCTCAAACTTTCATTAATATCTCACCTTTGTACAGCATTAACATATAATTCGTATAAAAAACAACATAAAGAAAATATGAAATTTTATTTAATTGCAATGTTTTGCCTTCGGTTGGATTTTCATTGCATACATTTGTATATGGAGAAATGAAAAATTTTATGGAAGCTATAAAAAAATATCTCTTCGCATTGTGTCGCCGAAGTGTTTTTTATCTCCATTTATTTTCTTATTATCGCCTCTGTTCAAGAATTGCAATAAACTTCTGCCATCAACGTAGTTATGATGCACTACTGCAAATGGTGTGGTCGTTTGTACTCGAGTTTTGCGAAGTAATCGCATTATTTAGAATAAATTATTATTTCCCAACAGCAAATTTAATAGTAAATATGAAGGATTAAACCAAAAATATTTACATATTTAGGTACATGTCCTAACGATACCTTTTGAATTTCAAGACGTTTTCCCAAAGATATTGTTAGGAAAAGACAGAAAGGGTCTATAAGAACCTATTCATAAATATTTGAACTTTTACTTCACAAAAATTGTTTACTTGTACCTCATTTCCTTTCCTGTTTTAAATACACTAAACTAAAATCTCTAAGAGTGTGCTTATATCGATTTTAAAAGATGGATACAGGTAGACGGTAATTACTCATTAAAGAAATTAATTGTTATTCAATTAATTCATTTCAATGTCTGAAAAGTTTCTCAATTTTATTACGAGTAGTTGTAATTGGTAAATGATTTAATGTTAATGGAATTGGATTAATTCAACCTTAAAACCCTGTTTAATATACTCAAATGAGGGAAATTATATTTTATTATCTTTTTTTTTTAATTGTAAAAGTTTTGTCGTTTTTCAAGCCGATTTTTAAAAATAATCTACGAACTAAGAGGAGGAATATCGTTGAGAATGTACCGTGAAGAAACCTCTTGTGTCATTTCAATATGGATTTAGAGCTTTAGGGTAGACTCTATCCAAAAATAAGCAACTTTACTATAAGTAACAAAGTGGATAGTTTTTTTTAATACTGTTACAGCCTTTATGTTATATTCAACTTCTAAAACAGCAAAAATATTTAAAACAATATTTCTTTTAGAAAAAAAAATCGTGCAAAATTTCTTAAATATTAGAAGTTACACTGACGTTAGAAATGTTTCTAAAATTTTTTGAATTATAAAATTAAATTTTATGAGAATTTACGGATATACCAGGAGTATATGAAAACTCTAAGGGATACAACGCATTTCATCCACTATTGGTCATATAACATTTAAAATTGAGCTCAAAACTCTTTTACCGAGTAAACCTGTAAGAAAACACGATGTTTTTCCGCTCAACTAATATTTATTTTTATTAGCGCAATCGTCCGACTGTTTCTCCCTGCAATTCAGGGATTTTCCTGTAAGTAGCATTGCAAGAGATCGTTTCTCGGGATTGTTAGCCAGGTCTTATCGAATGCGAAACAATAGCACTTCCTGGCAATAAGCGCACAGTGTTGCCGGGGCCAGCTCTAAACTACTTTCACTAAACGGGGCGAATACAACGGAAATCTCACCTTAGAATAAACGGCGCGAGGTGAAAGCCGGCTACTCGTACGGGCGAATTTCAAATATTTGATAGCTTCTCTTTAATAAAATCTCCATTAGAGTTGCTCTGCTAAAATTTGGTGTTGTACGATACGAGTGTAATATCTGTTTGTATATTTGTGTGCTAGGAACATGGATAAACAGAAGAGCACGTATCTGGAGGCGCTCGTGAAGAAAGGTGTTTCCATGTGCAAGTTGAACGTAATCGACGGCGAGAAGGATAAGGAGGTGAGCAGCACTCACGGACATCTGGAAGAAATTGACAATATTTACACAGAAATCGGGAAGTTCGTTGACTACACGGATATGAAGGTAATAAATGTTTGTAGGTAAACAATCGGCCGGGATGGTCTTCACAAAGGTTGTCTCCTGTCCAGGTTATTTATTTTTCAATTTGGCATGCCCACTCCCATCAGCACTACGGAAGGATGCTCAAATATATTCAGAAGCTCTACGACGATAAGCTGAGCAGGGACGTTATGGAGGAGGCTCGCTATACCGCTGCCGAAAAGAATTGGAAGCATATTGTCGAGGCTATTAATCGTATCATAGTTTCGGCAAATCCCATGGGCTACCGACCATTCTAGTTCTAAGTCGGATCAGAAATAGTCACGCTGGCTGAAGATTTGTTTCTTCGCTCTTAAGAAAAATTGGCAAGGGTTTATAGAGAAAGCTAATTGTATTTTATTCCTGCATTTGCTAATTTAATAAAATTGTGCCGAAACATGGAAATATAAATTTTTTTTTCCTAATTCGTTTTTCTGCGATCTTTGTGGATAAGAATACATGTTTTAATTTTAAACTTAAATATAAGTATTCAAAGGTAAGTAACCTATTGAAATTTTTATGTGTTTTTAGTACAATACTACATTTTATTTTTATTTTGAACACTCAGAGGTGTTCCACCCAAATATTTAACATAATTAACGCGAACTTGAATCCTAAAATTAATAACCAACATAACATTGAATCCGCTTTTCTGAAACTATATTTATAACAACAGCTTGATGAAATACCATTCCTATTTATTTCATCTGTGGTGTACTAATTAAAATTCTAATTTATTTTATGTTTTGTAAATAAAGCTATATCCTAATCATTATTTAATTGTTAATTGCTTTTTTTAGAATGGAAAGGATTTTTTTTTTAATCAATGATTTGGTAAATAAATGTGTATATATTTTTAAAAATATCACAAAAATGTTTACTGAAGTAAAACAGTTTATTTCTTGCTTTTGATTTTAATTAACAGAAACAAATGGTAGAATTGTGCTTTTATTTCAAGAAAATGTAGTCTATTTAGTTTCCCTCTATCGACTCATTAATTGTTATCTGTTAGGTTTGACCTGGTTGCTAGGTTCACACAGTTGCATAAGGATGAAACAAAGAAGAGATACAAGTCTATGTGGACACTTCAATTAAAAGGTTTTCTCTGCTGGTTATTGACATCCCTAGATGAAAAACAAATAAAAATGTTCCATTTTTGTTCTCCTAAATAAACGTGTCGCTGTTCTTGTAAAGATTTCTTGAAAAGCTTTGCTTATGTGTCTGCGATGTGAGTACAATTTATTAGCTGGGATAAGATTGAATTGAAAACAGGTATTATTTGACCTTTAATAAAATAGCTGAATATAAAATATTGACATATTCAAAATGGGTAAACGTTCCCAATATTGCTAAAAAACTAATTCCTCCGAACATTAAAAAAATGAAATTAAACAACTAAATTAGAAAGTATTAGATAAAACGGAAATCAATATAAGTTATTTATAGAGTAATTTCTTTAAAAAGGTTACTTTTAGGATTAATTAAGAAAATAATATTCGCTAAATATAAGAATGTTTTCATTTTGCAACATTTGTTTACCATACCAAAATTAAAATTTGTCAAAGTCTAAAGTTGTGGGAATTTGTTAACATAAATATGAAAATCGAGGAATCTAAATGTACATACTTAAAAATGTCTTCAGATTGTCTTTTATACTCTTTTAAGTTTTAATATTTATGCTTTAATTTCAAATTTCTAACTTTTTGTTATATTTAGATTGTAGAATATTACATGAATATTTACAATAATCGTTTATTTCCGAATGTTTCGGAATGCAAATATTAATTTTGACATATTTTATAAAAATACTTTGCGTTTTTTTTTTCTTTTTTGATTGGTTCTTACATAGTGATCTAAATCTTTAATAAAACTGCGCCCAAAAAGAGTAGCAAATATTTGTGCTCTAATTACTTTTATGATCTTTAAAACAAAATCAAAGTTTGGCAATGTTTTTGCTCTATGCAGACATGCTTTTAAAAATGTATGCATGAGTTTATTAATTTCAATGTCAAGTTTTACAAACAAGAATGCATTAGAATTGTGTAAAATCGAAGCAAAGGAACGGGCAGTGACAATTTTTTCAGTATTCGTGCACATTATTTTTAATGGGTTAATCTTAATTTATCTAATTACGATAATTGGATTCGGTCGATATCACTTTCATTTAGAACATGAACTAAACTCAATTTAATAATTAAGAACGTGTTCTAAGATGTCATGGACAATTGATTTCGTAATTATCTAATCGTATTTAAGATTTTGTAGAATTCTTTTACAGCAAGTCTTAGAAAAAATATAAAATACGGTATGGATAGAAAATTAGGCTTTTGAGAAATGAAATCAAAGTTTTTGCCATAGCAGATAAAGTAATACTATAAGACGAAATTATGCACAACTGACCCAGTGTACATTTTCGAATTTGCTAGTCGATGAATTTTTATTTATGGACTTGCTACTTTTTACAACGTGTAACGATTTTTCAAATAACCTGTAGACGTTGTGAAAAACAGCCCTAAGAAGATATCTTGAGGAATTATTCTAATTCCAGTAACCAGTGGAATGTTTTCTGATATAAATAATTCAGTAGGGTCGAATTATGGGAAGCGGCCTTGTATTCATGCCGCATTGAGCATCCCGGCCGGACGACAGCCCCGGATTGCATGACCTGTGCCGAAATAAAAAACGCACTGACCTCGGAAAATCTGACAACAGATTCACGGTGTTTCTACTATGATTTATTCTTTTTACAGCCAGCGGGGTACCCTCGGCCTTACTGGACTACGGATGTTAGCACCTTTATCAAATATTCATAAAATTCAAAAAGGCACTGGGGAAAACGCCTTTCTTATGGCGGAAACCAGAAGTTAGCTATAGTGCCGCCATAAAAACTTTAAAGGGATCAACAGGACCAATAACTCCGTCGGGAGCTTGGAGCACTTGAATTTAATCTCCATGTGACGAGCAGCTCGATCCAGACTGGTGCCTTCATTGGAAATAAATTTTTATCGTCATCTTACGTGCGGGGGATTGGTATGGGTTATTTTCCTCATGAATAAAATAAATCCTTTAATAAAGACGCCAAGATGCGATGCACGACGGGCTGGTTGGGTATGAAACGGGACACAATGCTGGCCGCACAGCTCCGGGCAACTTCCATCGTATATCAGATATTAACTTTCAATACCATAAAATAAATAATTTATGATACCATTTTTTCGCATTAGCCCGGAATTTATGCCAAGTCTCATAAAGCCAAGACGCGGTGGCGGTCCCAGTCCCAGTCCTGCCGAGTTGGCCTGCTGCACCATTATCTGAATTAAGTATAATTACGTGATGGTGAATCGGTTAATTTCTTGCAGGGTCGGCGCAGGGCGGATAATTTATATTATTAAGGTTCCTACGGTGGCGGGCTCGTTTTCCTTTTTGAGGTGAGAGTGGAAAGTTTATCTTCCTCTGTGGAATATATAATGAGCCAGAGATTGGAACATTTGAAGGTATATGGCCGAAAGTTTGCGGCGTTTTTATACCGCATATACCTACATACAGATATACCTTCTCCAGCATATGCCGAAAAACTCGAGAGCTGGAGATAATCCCGCAAAATTCGATGTGAGGATTCCTTGTAATGCATTAATACCACAGTTCTGCCATTCCACGGATAACAAACAGGTGAAAATTTGAGAAAGTTGTTAAACTTTTGGGCGATGTGAAATTTTCACACTCGAAAATGAAATTGAATTTCTTTGGAAATATTTTATATGGATATATTTTATTTTATTTGATATTCGGCAAGTAGCTTTCTTTGATAACCTGTTATTTCAATTTACATTTCTTAATAAATCCCGCCATAGCATTAGGCCATTTGTCTTCATCAAAATCCATTAAATCGACCAGTCCCTGTGGCGGTATTAATTCTACCCTAATGCCTTAATATTTTCCGAGCTTCGAGGCGTTTCTTCTTTTATTATTATTATTATTATTATTATTATTTTTCGTGAAAATTCGATTATTAGACTTTTGCCTGACCGGGTGATTCCATTAATTTGATCAGAGAACACATTTCTATATCTCACCCTCCGGCCATTTGCTTTCTTTAGGATTCAATATTTTTGTTTCATTGAATACCCGGTTAATATAATACCTGCAGGCGATCATTTATAAAACATTACTATCCCTATTCCAATATTATCCAATCCTGGCTTTATTCGAAATTGTCGGAAGGGAAAACTGATTTTTCTATAGTATGTGTCTCAAATGAAGTTTTCTGAAGTAAAACTTAAATAAGGGAAAATTTAATATTAAATCTGAACTTATAATTTCATGCTTTTGCTTTATTTCACAGTTATATATACAAAAAAAAAAAAAATTCTATAGCAGGATAAAATAAATAATACTAAAATGTATGATTATCGATAATTGGAACCAGGTTTTGGTTTTTCTTACTCAAAACATAATAAATTCTCTATTATGTTAAAATGAGAGCAAAATTCCAAACATTTTAAAGCTAGTGTTTTCAGAAAAAATTTGGTTTAATAGGGTTAGATAAAAAAATTCATCAAATGTTGAATTATCTACAAAAAAAATATAATAAAAGATGTCAAAGGAGTCAAGATAACTAAGTAAGATAATAAACAAGTTAGTAAACAAATATAAAATAATAAATAAAACCAAAGATACTTCTAGATAAATAAAAGCCAGATTTTTCTAAGGTCATTGCTGAAGCAGAGATAAAATTCTTCAAAAACACACTTTCGAAAGAAATAATTTTAAATTTACTTTGCCTATATGTGAGTATATCTTTTATATCGCACCATGGCCTGTGAAATCTAAACCTTTTCCCAATAGGTTTATAGTGATCTGAAACCATTTGCAAATGGTTTGGAGATAAATTTTGAAAACCACAGTAAAATGACAAATATTTGACTTTTTTTGTAGAAATACCAAGTCCTCGGTAGTATAGTGGTCAGTATCCCCGCCTGTCACGCGGGAGACCGGGGTTCGATTCCCCGCCGGGGAGGGTGTTTTTTATTCAATTTTCTAAAGTTATTATTAATATTTTATGCTGTTCTCTATTAAACCGCAACAGAAAAAGCCTTATTAAAAGTTACATTTAAAACCTCGTAAACAGAACAGCACATAAGACAAAAATACTGGCATACAATAAAAATAGAAAGAGTACTTGCCGAGTTCAATTAATTGATTTTTCCAAAAATAGAGCGAAGATCCAAACTAATTTAATAAAATACTGATTTTCTTTATTGTTATTAATTTTTTTTTTCAGTACAAATAATCGTTCTAATAACTTTAACAATTTTCCAAAAAATAATAATTCTTTCTAAAATAAATTGTTAGAAAAAATTCGATTTTTTCTTTATCAAGACGTAGGTTGATGCATTTTCATAACTTTGTGAATTATTAAATGAACTTTGTTTCAAAATATCATTTTAATATTTTTCCTCCTTATACATTTGCAATATTAGTAAATTCTAGTTAATTTTGACAATTTTTTCTACAAGTTAGTAGAAAGGACATGATTCGAGCCCTTAGTAATTTTAGCAAAAACTTCGTATTCTTTCTGACCTCTCAGTCTTTGATTGGAATTTGTAATTAAATTTTCCAACTGGGAAGATTTGAAGAATAACAATTAAATTCAGTCTAGACGTGGGATGTTTTCGTGATCAGCTCATTTACTTAATTGATGGAATTTGTTTATGTAATTGTCTGGCTATCGCTTAATGTGAGCCATGTTAAGGGGTGGCCAACACCGATGAGCTCTTCAGAATTGAGGGCATTGTCTCCTTTAAAGTATCGCCATGCTCCTCTTAACCTCTTAATATCGTCTACAACCATTTTGAATAATGTTGAGATGGTAAATTCGTGGCTTTTGCTCTACTACAGACACCCGCCAGAGTATCCGTACAGACACCACCGATTCTTTGATGCCTGAGTATTATTTGGGTCCTTCGGTCGAGATTCGATTCTAGCAGAAAGTTTAATGGGACTGACCAAAGGACTGTGGGCAGTGCATCTAATTTATAATTCATGCCAATTGAATTGTTTTCTTGGGATGTTCTGTTTTCGGACTTGTGGGTAAAGAGAATTGTTTAAATGTGTGGCTTCGCTTTAGATTTTTGATTTATAATACCTCCAAGTTTTGTATCAATTAACCTGCAATTAGTAGGTTTCTATACCCAAGGTGTCGAAATAAAATAAAGTAACTTTTAAAGTAGTAAAGGAATATATTTTTATATTATAACTTTCTTATATTTTTGGCCGAACTCGTAAAAGTGATATCGACAATAAGGTGACTTTTAATAACTCCCTCTGGGACAACGAAACTTTTTACTTGTATAACATACTTATATTTTAAAAACTATTAAATTTTTTATAAAGGTTTATGAACGGATCGTTTTAAGAAGTATCAAAATGTAATCGAATTTTTTAGACATTTTTTAATTATCACTTGAAGAAGAAACCTATTTTTGTCTTGTATTAAACATTTGGGAAACATTTGGAATTTATTAGTTTCTAATCCAAAAGGTTTTTAAAGTAATTAGAAGTCACAATAGTGTTAAAAGAAAAAAAAATTGTTTGTATAAACATAAATTTTTTTTTGTAGCATGAGTATAATGGTTTTAGTAATAATACACTTTTTATTTATTAATTATATTTAGATTTACATTGTCATGGATTTATGAAAGGATCGCTTTACGATGATGCTAATTCATTTAAATAACGCTGAGAATTTCTAATCTAACTTTATTGTGAGCAAAGTTAAAATCCGTTTCATTAAATTGTCCCAGCCCTCCGCCATTACTGCGATAGATCAATAGTTAACGTGGACATGAATAACGCGTAAACAAGCTGATTCAAAGCTATTATTAACATCTAAGCGGCCGACAACGGACGAGGGCTGTGCAAACATTCTTATAATTTGATTGTGTTTAATTGTGAAACGCTGTTATTAAATTACTTCAGCGTGAAGTGATAAAAGTGCCGCCCGGCGCTAATGGATGGCCTGGCGATCGATATTAAGATACAGGGTGGCTATAAACGAGAATTATTGACAATCCGAAGTTTGAAGGGACGACGAAAGCAGTGGATTGTCATTGGGTGATAATTACAGAAGTTAGGGCCACTCGCCGGTTTACGACGTCTTTGCATTTTAATTTGCACCCATTGGCCCGGCGTCAGCGGGGGGCCTCCGGTACGGTCGTTGCGCGGCCGTAAAACTCAAAGCGAATGCTCGTAAATATTTGATTAGGAAGAGATTGGCCAGCAGCTTCCGCCTAATAAGTTAATAAAAGGTGGATTTATGCGCGAACGGTAGTGCGGGCTAGCCCGTGCCAAGGAGGGCTACACCCAGCATTAGCCGGTTGTTACCCGGTTTACATAAAAAAGGGAAAATCTCTGACCCAACTGACATTTTAATAAGCCAATTGCACAGGTATTTCCCGGGAAGGCACGTACGCAGCACAGGCTCAGGCGGGGTACCGGGTGCCGGTTTTTGGGTATAGCGGCCTCAATTTAACTTCCGACCGCTTTTTACTTTGGTATCCGGATCCACCCACAATCCGCCGGTGCAATATATCACCGCCGTTATTGTTGGTAGCGAGTGTTTTAGAAAGAGTTTGCCGGCTTTTGCGGAGGGATTTATTGTTTTTTTATTGCGGTCGAGGGAAAAGGGTTAAGAAGATTGAAGTCTTTGGCAGAAATTTCGAGATTTGGGTTGCCCATAAAATTACTAAAGTAGAACGCGTTTTGCTCCCCATACCCCCAAAAAAAAGAAAAAAAAAATAAAAAATATATAGGCAAAATCGTTACCCGTACAACTTTAAAAAAAAAAAAAAAAAAACAAAGTGAAATTTACGATTTTCGGGAGAAGCCCCATTCTGCCCATTTGGTTATAGATTTCCCAGCGCACGTCTACGTGACAACACTTTTGGATATAAACTGAATTATTTGTTTTCGGGCAGGTACACAACAACGGAAGAGCCTCAACGGATTATGGCGTGCGGTGCTTTAGCGGTAGAAGTATAATTTCACCGAATAAAAAATTCAATTAAAAAGGCTCCGCGAGATGAAACTTGGCCACAGGGTTTGTTTTGAGGTGTTTTGTCCGCGCCAGGACTCAGGGATACCAGGGAATTCCATTCATAAAATGTGTGAAATTTCCGATCGCCATCATAGCGATTTCGAAGTGCTTTGGAAAACGTGCTTCATCCACATAACGTATTGAATTTAAATTAAAATTTTCAATTCATATTTCGCTCGTTTTGTTTATGATGCAAAAAAATAAAACAAAAAGAGCTGTCAGTAGACAAATTGATCGTTAAATTTTTTATTAGATTGTATAGCTTAAGAACCATTAAATGTATTTTATGCTTTAATACCACGTTGTATTAACACAGATACTTTTTGGGCACAAGTTATTTGTTTTTATTCCTAGCAAAAGTATCTCCATAAAAGATTACAATGATATGCGAATTTGCATATCAATCATTCACAATTCAAACCGATTAATTCCAATTTTTGAGTCTTTTTAAAAATTTATATGGGAATAATATTCAGATTATTTTTACCTTTACTTTGAGAAAGTGTTAATAGAAAAATTTGAAAAAGTGCAAAATACATTTTATACATAAAAATAAACTTAAACATTATGTCTGAAGTTTCAAACACTTTATTATTTTTTTTAGTTTTCTTTTTAATATAATAAATAATTCCAGATATATAAACTACGTAGGAGTTGTTTCAATTGAGGAAAAAAAATACACTTATTTAATTCATAATTGTCGCAAGTACACAACTCGTTGTAAAAAAGATCAGACTTTCTTAGAAATTCGAATTTTGTAACAAAGAAATGTTTTTTTCTTCGATAGTCACTATTTATTTAACATATTTTATTTTGTGTAAAATTCTAGTTCAGACTATTATGACATTAAGGACCTCTCTCAATAGTATCAAATTTTTTTAGTATATTTGCAGCCAGTTGGAAAGAGGTTTGTATTGAAATGACGTCAGCAACAACCAAGTCAGAATAGAATCAGACTTTAGAATTTTAGTGTACTAATATAAGAAGCTATTCTTTGAAAATTCTAACAGCAAGTAAGCCTCCAGTTAGAAATTTAAACAAAAAGTTGTTTATAGAGATTCGCATCAGATTTTTTTATAAAGAAAACCCATGTGGCTAAGGTTCGACATTAAATTGAAGAGTAGTTAATTAGATTTATTATATTGTTAAATATTTTTGTTAAACTCGGCGTGACTCGTTCAAACTTGAGGATTTTTTGATACGTAGGTGTAGTATAGGACGTGTAATTCCTTGATATACAAAATTTAAAATAACCAAAAGTTCATTTGGCTAATTTTTATTGTACATTTTATATAAATGTTTTTCAGGGGGGATATAATATATGTTTGCTTGGTGCATATACCTTTAAAATTGAAATTAAATTATTTTCCTTCTGTGTTGTATTCAAATAAATGTTTTACTGCAAACATTTATTAAATGTCGACTTCCTAACTCGCCAAATGCCCCTTAATAGCCATTTATGCATTCAACATGACCAAATTACTGCTGCTGCCGTCATTGTACTTGTACTTGGTACTTTCATTACCCTCAAAGGCTCTCCTGGTAAAGTAATGAATTGTTTCGGCCAGTCCGGCGAGTTTTATTAATGATTTATAGGCGGCCTGGAGTCGCTGCATTGGCTATTCATACAAATTAAGAGGGGATTTGATTGCCGTTTTATTGCACATTTTTAGTAAAAGCTTTTAGTATTTTTGGAAATAAATTAATTACAAAACGATTACTTTATATTTAATACAAGCAGGTACTCATATGTGCCTGAATTAAATTAAAAATGGTATTCGTTTTATCTGTGGTTTTTACATTATTACATATATACGTTCATGTGAGCCACTGTTGGATCAAATACGAGTCGAGTGTGAATTAAACTCGCACAGTAGGATTCCTTCTATTAACCCAAAAAAGCTAACCTTCGGTCCATGGATAACTAGTCAAAATTCTCTCATGTAAATCCTCTGAATAAGAAAAATATTCTAATTACTATTCAGACGAAGGTATTATATTCAATGAATACCAACTGGTAACCAAAAAATTGTTAATATATTAGGGATTCTATTGATTTCTTAATGATTGATCACGTAATCGTTCGACACATCGTATAAATCTATACTCTACTAATAGAACAAAATGAAATCCATATCGAAAATAAAATGGAATTTAGTTTCAAAAATTAACAAATGCTTGTCAAATATGTTGTCACATGTTTGGACACGAATACAATTTTACTAATTACCATATTTATTAAATTTATATGGAATCAAATATAAAATTTAAGTGAATTAATACAATAAACTAATAAAATCACTCCAAATTTTCCAACAGTTGGACAAATCAACAAAATCTAAAAGAGGTCACATTTACCTCTTTTAAATTTATTAAATTTAGAATTTGCGAATGCCATGTTGTTCGTTGGTTAATCAAAAATTCATTTGAATTTTAATTCGTGCGCAGTTCTAACGTAATAGGTCAACATAAATACGATTTCCAAATTAACTTTATTCATTGTAGAGCATATTGGATTTTGTGTACATTTAAATGTCCCATAAATAAGGCCAGATAAAAGGTTTGTTTAAATTATGAGACAGGTTCGAATGCAGTAGAGGGTAGCTAATCGCTGAAGTCTATTAGCACGTCCCGGTCGAAAGCCTAATTTTTTTTCCAAATATTTGGAACTATGTTTCGCAATGAATCCCTATTGCATTGATTCTTCGAACAGTTCGCCCAAGTGGACGTTGTAAGCACACTGTTAGACGCGGCTTAGAACGCCCAAACCTTGTTTGAAATATAATACTTTGCGTTCATTTAATTTCATTCTGGCGTGTTCCCGATGCACAAAATAATTCTTTGTCGATTGCCTCTCAGTGGGGCATTTAACTAATGGAATTTCAGTCGATGCATTTGTTCGCGGGTTCCTGGATCTGGGATCCGGCACCATCAGAAATTTAACAGGATTTTACAAATCGTACGGTAGGGCAAGCTTTTCACGAGATTTTCGCGATTATTTTGTCCGATTTTAAGTGGGGGCTGCTCATGCATTTCAAATTGCAGCCATTAAAAAACGGTCTGGTGGTGGGGCTGAATTAAAATTGGGTCATTTAAACTTGATTAAAATTTGCCCGGCTTTAAATTTAACATTAATGCTGGACTGTACAGCAGAATGACGATTCTGATTTGTATGTGAACAAATGTTGTTATCGCGGCTCAAGTCCTACCCTCGAATGCTCTGATGAAATACGGGCCGGGGGCAGATAGGGGCGAGTGCGTATTGCTCCAGGAGGTGTCTACTAATGATGACATTTATACCACCCGAGGGTTAAATGAGGATCATTGGATATGCGTGAAAACAAAATTATAATATTGCACGTGATCCCTTTTTATCCATTTATTTCAAAATGCACAAACAACTTGGCTGATGTTTCTGATTGGTTTAGTAATTTAATGAAAAGTGTCAACATTGCAAAATTCCGCTACAAGTGATCCAAACAGAATAAAATGGAATTTAACATTAGAAAATCATATCTTTGTTCTATAATTTTAAAAGTAAATCGGAGCATGAAAATAGAATCTTTTAACTAATTCAAATTGAAGTATCATGCACTGTTCGATTTTCGACAAAAATTATTTTTATACATCTGACTTCCTAAAAAATATCTCTTGAGACTTCTTAAATGTATCATTTTCGAAATTATAAAATGTTTTTTGTTTTTTATTCTAAACTTTCTGCACATGTTTTCGATATATAAGCAATTTTATATTTTAAGAATTAATTTATATTTTTTAATGAAATGTTTAAACGGTGAATATGTTGATAATAGAAAATAATATACACATCACAGTACAGAGAAAATGGTAGAACTATGAATAAAAAATTCATGTTTTAGTGAAGAATCTAAAAATATAGATTTTAAAAATAATTTTCCAGAAAATAAGATAATTATACCTTATCTTAGAAATCTTTTTATAATAACGTATTCAAAAAAATTAATTGAAAGCTTAATGCAATTCAACAAAAAAATATACTTCTTTGTCTAAAAAAGTTCTAAATTAGTAAAATTTAGATTCTTTTACAATTTTTATATTTTTCTTTAGGTATATTAAAGATCTATACTTTTCAAGTACAGTACAGTACTAAGAAAACTTTGACATCTAAGTCTTTAGTCTTTCAATATTTAAAAAAAATCCTGTCGTTAGTTTTCTTGAAATACTTTTCAATTTACACTTTATCACCTGCAGGAGAACTTACATGTAGCGTAAGAGAGACACGTCTTTATTATTTACGCTGATGTATCGACACGTATTATTCTTAAATATTGAATAAAAATATTCACAAGTAATTTCAAACAATGTTAACTAAGACTCCGCTAAACAAACAGCAGAAAATACTTTATTTTTCAATCGCTCAGGACTTTTTAACTTAAAAATTCAATTACTCAAACAAAGCACATAAAACACTTTCGAATTTTCGAGTTAAGAAGTTGTACTCCATAGGTATAGGGTATAAAATATTGCAATTTATTTTCACCTGTCCAAATATTGAAAATGTTGATACTTTTAGGAACATCACGAAATCTGAGCACCAAGTATGACTAAAGGTTTAAATTTCCTAAAAGCAGTAATCAATACCTAATTTTGCTTGTGGCGTAAAATTCCTGATATTTCGAGTGAATGGTCATGAATGCTTACGCAGACAATTTTAAGATTAAATATTGAAATTTAAGGAAGAAAAGTGTTTCCCCTACAATATTATCGCTTGAGTGGGCATGTGATTCTTATCCGTAGATTCATTCCTCCCTCTCTCTAAGAATAAACAGACGAGAAGGATCAAGGAAGTGGAATTGCTTGGAGGATATTCAAACGAGTGAAAACCACAGGTGGAATCTCTATAAAACCTGTGAGCCAAATAAAAGTTCCCACAAAATGAAAGTAGAAAATCTTGAGAACGCGCCCTTCACTGCTTGATTTTTACGTTAATGAAAAATGGAATAGCGTCAAATCCTAAGGTGAAAGTCTAAAAACTCATTCTCTTCTTAGCTTTCAAATTGTTTTCCTTTGAAGAAGTCGTTGGAATTGAAAATGTTCAGCCCTCAATTGGCTTCCATAAGTTTTCGCTTCAAATACATTTGGAAATACCCTTAATAAGGCCTTAATTGCCGACCTTTACCTTGAAATTAAAGTATTTTATTCTTTCATTTAGCAAGAAGATACTCTTTCAGCTTGTTATATCCTTTTATATGTTGTTAAAACATGACGTTACAAATTAAAATCTTTTGAGTATGGCTGGGTAATGCGTGGTTTAATATTCTTTTTTATGGTCCGTAACGCTCATTAAAACAAAATTGCACAATTAATAAGAAGAATTTTATTGCAGAAGATGAGTACAACAACAAACCACCGAAGGAATGGAGTATCTAAATAACTCTAGAATGAAAGGACGAACCGATAGCAGTTTTATTTGCCTCTGAAAAGGTGATAAGTTAATGCGGAATCTCGATGTTTTCATTACCAATAGCAAAACATGAAACTTTATGCCTTTTAATTTAATCCTGTGAAATTTTAATGCTAAATAGGGGCCGGAATTAAATAGTTTTTGAGTTTTCGCCATTTGGACCCAATCCTGATAAATAAACGTGCAAAGGAATTCAGGCCATCTTCAAAACAGACTCATACGGATAGAATTAAGTCATATAGTCCTTCGAAAATTGCGTACAATATTGCTTGATTCTAATTAGTGATAGCATTTATGCGACACATTCCAATGGTAGTACTCGGCCCAGTCAATCTTGGATTCCATGTTAAACTGCTGTGCAATAATTGTATAAGTGAAACGTCGACCAATGGGCTCTTGAGATATTCTCAACAATCAATAAATTTACTCTCGGGATCCAAATCTCGGCAATAAGTTGAGGACGAAGGGAAAGGACGAATTCGGGTCTGAGTTCTAAGGGGAAATATTTCACTTAAACATTGTTATGAGGACAGAATCAATTTTCTCTAAGCATCCAGCTTTTCCCTCCAAATAACTTGTGTGACGACCAGACGATCAAAAAGGTTAAAGGAACGAGGATTACGTCCCTTCAGAAGGGCCAGATAACCCCATGCATGCCAAGAAATGGATAACTTTTTCCTGCCTAAATCGTATAAGATGTTATTCAATCGGATTCTAGCAGGTGAAAGTATATCGCTCTCGAAGGGATTAACGCTGTAATGAAATAAATCGAAATCATTAAATGACGCAGCCTTGCGGAGATTCGATTACCTTTAGCAATTATTTACCAAGACGTTTTTTTATCACTCGCCATTATTAAGGAATTCCAGCGTAGCCATATTTGAAAACACAAAAATCCTGCGGCTTTCTTTTTGACCATTGCAGAAATGGCTGGCTACTTTCACTTTATTTTGCATTCCGTACTATAACATGGTATTCTATTATACGTTCCACTTAATTAAAGGTTAATTCATCTCAAGCATTATTTTGATAAATAAGAAGGCTTCAAGAATGACAAACAATACTGTTTGAAAATCAAATGTTTACAAGATAATTTAAATAGGTTGTATTTAAAAATAGTTTTGCTACATTTTCATAACAGGGTCCTTTTCGTCTTTAAGGCAAAGATATTTTATTTATAGGCATGTGGTCTAAAATAATAATGGAATTTAAATAATTTTAAATTGAACTAAAATCCTCACAAAAGAGAGATAGTAATAGTTATAAATTATTATATAGGTATGTTTTCCTCGGTTTTTCCTTCATAGTGTACGAATGTGACAGAATGTAGTTGTTAGAATATTAGTGGGTCCCAACTCCCAAAATATTTGTCAACCGATCAGTTAATTGGCTGGTCAAGTAGTCCAGGTCAGCCAGTCTGTTATGGTGTGAGTGGGTCATTCAGGTAGTCCAAGCGATCAGCCGGTCAAGTGGGCAGTCCATGGGCCATGCTATGGTATCAGTGAGTCATATGGTCAGGCAGTCAACTGAGAGTCAGGTCAGATAGTCATAAAAGACAACTTTCAAAAATTCGTGACGAAGCTCTCTTTCAGTTAGGACAATCATCAATTTCTTTTTCAATTCATCAAAACATCATTTTATGTTAGACAGCCTTGTTAATTATATTTGTAAATAAATAATTGTTAAGAATGCCGACCATTAAATAAAATTCGCGAATTTTAGATATTTCAAGTGTTTTAAATTATTTTAAATGTAGTTTTAGAGTATTTCTGTAAGCGTTGCGTTAATGCGCGAATTTTCCTAAATTCGAATAAAGCTTACAACTTGGATTGTTTAAACGTGACTTAACTGGCAACTAAAAGGCAATTCAAATCCTCGGCAATTATTAAGGGCAAACATAATTAGCGCGCCACTTTTCGTTGTAGAATAGATTTCTCTCGGGAGGGGAATCCAAAAATGGCCTAGTGACACTAGGTGCTGTCCCTTTGTCAATTTGAAAATTACGCTAAAATATTCACAGTATACCATCAAACAATTAAAGACAAAGTAAGCGTTTTAGCGATTAACACTCATAACATGCCCCAGGTTGAGTGGCTCAGCATATTTTACTGTCCATTAACTACCGAGACATTGTGTTTAAAATTTGAATTTAAATCACCATTACTTTAGGAGCTTCTGTTATTCGGTTAGACCACGGCAAGTTTATGGCCACCTTCAACAGAAGTTGAAATTTTCGCTGCAAAATAAATTTATTAGGTATTCTGTTAACGCCAACAAACTGCCAAAATTTCCAAATTTAATTGACATAATAAAGTAGGTAGCTGAGAATCTAACCAACCAGGTGAATGAATTTCGTGGGAGTTTTGCTCAAGTTTTAATAAACAGTCTTGATTAAAATGGATATTAAGGACAATTAAGTAACCGATGTGAGAAATACCGTTCATGAAATTAAATTATTCACTATTTCATTTATTAATTATTATATAAATTGTGAACACATCTACAACAAAGAACAACAAAGAATTGTTATATTTAAATTTATATTATAAATTTGTTTGTATTCTACTTTATTGCCACCTATGTCCGACTCCGTACGCGTGGATTTCACGTTTTATGAAGAAAGGAATCAAAAAAGCCTCGGACACTACAAAAAATCACAAAAAAAAAACTTTATACACCCGCGGGATTCAAACGTACGGCTTTCTATCTCTAAATTGATGTACAGGAATGATCCCTCTACATTATTTATTATATGTTAAGTTTAAGAATCTCAATATACTCCATAGCACATTTATAGTCTCTCTTTTGTTGAAGGATAAATCAGCACGCTCTTTTCGGTCACTCCAGTTAGTAACTAGGGTCAATAGGCTCCAATTATCATAAGCCTATGATGAGAAATAGCTCGTTTGCGCTTTTGCCCAACTTTAAATCAAACCCTACGCCATAAAACGCGTCACATCAAATACCATCTCTAACGCTAGTTAAGTCTACATTTTATTGCGAACAATTTAATCTGCCTTGGCTCATTGGTCGTAGTTGGAAAGTAAGGTCACGGTCCAGTTACACAAATGGAGCAAGTAGTTAATAAATCTGTGTCTCACTGGCGCCATGGGGTACGTAGTAAAACCCACTAAACCCACTTTTGGTTCGGGGTCCTCTTCTAAATGTTCCGTTGAAAGAGCCTTGTAAAACGTGACGTCCGGACAAAACTACGGAACCGGCAGCACAGAATCATAACCCAGAGACTTCGAGAAAAATTACAACAAATTCGGGCATAAATTCATATTAAAAAATTTTTATGGCCCAACGGCCAGGACATATTGCGGTCGGATTCACAACTATTAAAGGAGCAGGAGCTATCACCTCCCATAGAAAACTATTCCTGGATAAGGGCGCAACACCCTCACACGTTCTGGGTAGCGAATATTTTCGCACAACGAAAATATGCCGGAATATTGCCCGGGGCCTAAAGTGTACTGGACATTTTGCAGCATTAACAAATGTATACGAGTTTCGAGTCCTGTGTGGCTCCGGACCGGGTGTGATCTGGGCTCCAGCTCCTGGTAGGACAGTTGTAGAACAGTTGGACTGTGTATAGTGTTCATAAAGAAAGGCCGGGGCCCACTTTGTGCCCGGGCTGCGCAAATAGGCACGTTTAAGCGCCATTTATTTCGTAAACGTGACGACTCGGCTATAGAATATGTGTACATTCAAGTTTATTTTTAATAAAGTCGTGACAGCTTTACGCCTTTATTCAAGCTGAAGGATGGCGCTGGAACGCCATGATGTTTTCGAAAGGCTTTCGAGGCATCCTCCCGTCCTCTTCAGAAGGAAGGAAGGAACGGTCGTGCACTCAGCAAATATCACACATGAGTTTTCCATTTGCCTAAATTATCGACTGCAATAATCGGCAGACCCTGATAAATAGAGACCCATTGTATTGCACGGCAAGGTGAGCTCGCGTAATTGCGTGAATATTACTAGGGTATATGAAAAATACTTCCCTGTATAGTGGAACCGGTAACAATGGAATTCTATGCCAATGCTCTTCGTCGCACTTTTATTGTACAGCGTGTAAATTACGGCGTAATCTCATCGCACCATGACCCGATGGTCGTTTGGCTGGTTAGAAACACAGCCGTTCTTTGTTTTACATTCCTAGCATTTGCCTTTTGAAAAATACCCAACAATGAATTTTGCTGCACCCTGTTTATTTCCTCTATGAATATAATAATACTTGGTGTTGGCTAAAATTAAAAGTAGAGTAAGAATTAAAGAAAAGAATTGAAATAAAAGCAACCAATTTAATTTATTGACATACTAATTCAACTTAGTTTTATTTATTTAATTTACTAAAAGCAATATATACGAAAGAAAATGGTTAAATTGGTGCTAGGTGAAGGTTTTTACGTACACAAGTTCTTTAGTATAGTTAAGTAGTGCACGTTAAAATAATTCTTTAAGAATAAGAATCAAGTGTAGTGAAAGAAAAATCGAAATTAAAAACACCATATGTGTATCTTACAATTCAAACAACAAAATATTGAAACATTTATTTTCAAAAATCTTTCGCTAGGCATTTAGAATTGTATGTTTTAATACTTACGAATTATTTTTCTCTTTTTCGTGAAAATTAATGAAGAATATTTTAATTTTTTACACAATTGATCTAAAGAGAATATTTATTATTACTTATATTTCATTTGCACGAAAATATACGAAGGATTTTAACCCTCAGGGCGCATAGGAGTCAATCTAACCTTTATTCCTTTATTGAACCTAAAATAATTTTAAGTAGATCAGTAGATTTTATTATTAATAGTTAATTTTATCAGACCAATAGTTATTTTTTCATTACTCTTTTAATTTTTTGAAATTTTGCTAAACAAGTTTGCACCTTAAAATATGTGTAGAGTTTATGGAATTAAATAAATGCTATAGGCGATAATTTAAAAAGTAATTAATTTAAAACTCATAGGGCTATATTAATTCATTTTCTTTGATGCTACCTTCTTTCAGCTGTAAAAAGTATGTTCATAATAGTTCCAAAAATAGTGCATAATTCAAATATAATTACAAATATATTGAATGAAAGCGACAGGTAGGTTGTTATATCTAAAATATAAACATAGTCTGAATATTGGTTTCAATTTTATACTTTTTAAAATAATACTTGCGTAATCATCTCTTGTGGTTTATATTCGTGTCCGTTTTAAATTATCTCAGAAGTATTTTTTAATGTAGAAACACTTCCTCTAAGCAATTGTGAATCAATCATGAAACTGCATTGCTAGCACGAAATATAAGAATTCCGATTTAAAGTCATACCGTCAGGAATTCAATGCTTGCTAAATTATTTACACCGAATGTCGGACCAATTCTAAATAATTCGAAGTGGTTTCATCACTTACCAATATGTGACAGTTAGTGGTGTGACTCTCGTGGATACGGGACTAATGATGCCACCGCAGGTGATTCGACATATGTTGCCTGTGGCCGATAAATTGATAGTAGCATTTATTTCAAAATTGGCGCAATTGTTGCTCGCCAAAGAAAGAAGCTAAACTTATTCTTAAAGGATTCTTTTAAAGTTTGAAGATTAAGCACTTTTTTATATTGAACGCTCGTAAAATCACAATGAGTTACTAATTTTAGATGATTTCCTTAATTCATTTTCCTTTAAATTGTGTATGTTTTTCAACGTTTTTTCCTACTTTTAAGGATTACTAATAACAAAAAAACAACAAATATTGCTTTTTTTAAAAAAAAAACCTTATTCAATACGCTTTTATAATTTGTAAAAACATAAAAATGGTGAAATCATAAACCATGTGGAAAAACAAGTAGTTAATAGGTATTTAATATGAAATTTAAAAACTTCTCTCAAGTATTATACATGAATTTTATACTAGTGTTTTGCACAAAATGTTCGCATTGATTAATTTCTTACTCAACTTTGAAAAGGGCTTGTTATTCAAACTTTTGGCATTCTTTTAAGATCAAGATAAATGATGCATTTTATGGTTACCTATATGTTTCCGGAGACCCAAGAATATTCAACCTGAGTGGTCGTAATTGGTGGTCATAAGAAAGGTCAATAGTTTTGTTTTTTCCTTGACTCTTGGTCTTCTAACATCTAAAATAAATTTGTTTTTACCACCAGTTTTATTTTGGTACATTGAAAACAATTGAAAGACATTGAAAGAATATGACTTTGAGTGCTAGACGTGTTAAATTTTTACGTTTTTTTAAATTGAAACAAAAAGCGAATAGAGTTGTTAAAACTTATTAATTTATTTGGAACTTCATTTTGTTCTAAGTAACAATCATTTCTAAATCATGGTAAATACAACAAGATTTTTTTTAAATATAAATTTTCATACAAAATCCAAATACCACTTACTGAGAAAATTATAATTAAATTACAAAGGTTGCTGTTGAGTAAGATAAACACACGATACACATAAAATTTGTTTTGAGATTGTGCTACAGCGATTAGAAACGATTAATTGGATATCAAGTCAGAAAATGCCTTGACTGAATCAAATCCTAATTGCTTTGAGTTTCGCAGTATTTATAAAAGTCCATTTAATCCTAATGAACTTTAAAATTTGTTTTAAAACTCAATATCATTACTGCAAGTGCCTTACCCTTTTAAGATTGCATTTCTTAATTGTCCATTAAGGCGGACGGGACCAATGCCTTTTATTGCCTAACTTGAAATATAGAACTTGAAGAGATATGAAAAAACGGACATGGAAAAGTTTTCAGTTGTTATTAATAGAGCAATGGAGAAAAAAAAATTCATTTAAATAAAAACTAAAAGTGTAAATAGTTCTAAAGTCTCAAGGAAATCCACTTAATTTTAATTACCTCGAGAAGCAGCGGTAAGAAATTCGCCAATTCCACCTACATGATGAATATTTTGCACTCTCCTCGCCAGTTAAGGAATGAAGCTATAAAGTACGTGAATTGGTTCAGTGCAGAGCTAAATTAGCCATTCATTAAAATCGATACCATCACTTAACTTGCCTTTGCTACCCCATTTGTTTTAAAAAGCATTTCTCTTTTTTAAGTTTACGAGCAACCGGCAAATGGATAAAACACTGCAAGTGCAATTATTTTTTCGCAGAAATGGGCTGAAATTTATCAAATTAGATGGATTTTCTAACCAGATATTGAGATTTATTTTCCAATCTAAATGATGACTAAGTTTTGTTTTTTATTATAGTAATTCAGTTGATAACTTTTTGCTTGTTATTTCCTCTCCGAGATCGATAGCGTGTGCGAAATTTAATCCTGTATCAGGTTATTTTAAGAATGCTGCAAACAAATACCAAGTTTTAATACGAGGCTGTAGTTTTTCTTGATAATGATGGAAATTGAAAAGAAAAAAATTGCTTGTAATTGCATTCGATAAATCAAAACAAAAATCCAAACCAAATATAATAAGAAGGTTTTGAAGGAATTTCCGTTCTTAATGAAACAGCTGTTCAATATTATATAATATTAAATTTGTTTTAAAATATAAAATAAAAATACACTTGAAACTTTAAACGAGTGTATCTTGAAACTACATTTCTCTATCTTATGTAAGTGATAAAAAATAAATTATTCGCCCTATAATTGTAAATTTCTTCACTTCAAGGTGTGGTTTATTTTCAAGTTTTTGTCGCAAATGATTAATTCCAGTTCCTGTTTCAAAAATTTTCCTGTTCAATTTTCCTTGTTAATCAGATCCTAAGTATTTTTACCTATACTGACTAGGTCAGAAGTTATTAGTAAAGTGTACTAAATTACAAAATTATAATTCAAAATTATCATTGAAATGAGAAATTTTTTAATTTTTTTCGCCTGGTTATCCAAAATTTTAAATAAAGTTGTTCATATATTCTGACAATTAAAATGTACGTTTTTTGATTTTTTTGCTTCATAAATAAATTTAGTTGCTTGATAGCTTTTGGTATTTTTAATTTCATAAAATTACGTTTGCTTTTTAATTTTTATCTTAACAATTTTACTTCGTAGCGTATACAATTTAATTTTTCAACAAAAACAATTTTGTCTAAGAAACATTTAAAATTGATGAAGACTTTTGAAATAAATTTCTTATTAAAGAAAACGTTTTACGATCAATTATAAATGGATTTCTTGAAAAATAATTGGAAAAGAATTATTTTTAGTGGATACTTAAAGTTTGTATCGCAAAGCTGTAAAGAAAGAGCCGAGAGGAAACTTTAGCAATATTCGGTACAGGAAAGGAAATCAATTTCTTTCACCATTAATGTTTAGATCCTTTGGATAAACTTCGAAACTTTGTTATGAAGTGCAAAGCATTTTCCAACTGGTGAACCGAAATGACCGCACTGGACCGATTTCATCCTCAGTCGTCTCCAGGAGAAAATCTAAGAGTGGCACTTATGTGCATCAATCAAAGTTATTCGTCCGGTTTGTTTTTATTATCGGTCATAAAAGAGTATACCCCCGCTTCGAGGACCGTCATCACAATAATTTTTGTTTAAGTTGTTTGCCATTATTCCTACGTGTTATCCCTTCCAGCAACCTTCAACGGATATTTTTGTCCTTTCATCCAGTACTTGCAGATACCCGCAAAACTCATCTATTCATCAAAGTCTGTCATCAGACAAACAAAGTTTCAGCGGTGCTCTGATTGTTATTTATTAGAACAGGACTGATTTTGTTGGCTTGGTTTTGTTATTGCTTTGTCATATTTTGGGATATGGTCTTTTATTAGAGGAATGCGTGATGTGGTTACAATATAAATATCTGTAGGACAGAGGACTCGAATAAGTATTTGATACGTTTTAGTACCCTTAGATTCTCGTATATGTATACGTTTTTCCTTAACTAAAAATACAAGACACCTCAATATTTTTGCCAGGATATAAGTTCGTTGTAAAAATTCAATTTCGAGTAGCAACTTTATTAAATCGAAAGTGCTGTCAATTACTTTGCTAATGAAAATCCATCGTGAATAATTTTTTTGAGATATCAGAAGATTTCATACTAAGGAAAGTTTCTTAAGATATTGAAATAAAAATGGAATTTTCAAAAATTAAATAAATAATATTACACATATGCAATGGTCGAAAATTTGTAAAAGAAATACTGAAAGATTATTTAAATGAATACTTAATAATAATAAATGTAGCGATGTATAATTCTCAATATTAGCCCTACTTAGTCAGACGGAATTTTGGTTTGATTACAAAGTAAATCTTATATTACTTTTAAACTTGAACTTAAAAAAGAAATAGCCGCTTTCTTTAACTCAAAATGAAACGTAAATTTTGTGGTTGGAGTAAAATGTCGAGTATTTTATTAGCGTTATTTTTCTCAGAGAATTTTTTCCATTATATAAGGACCCTTTGTTCTGCATACAAACCACAAAGCTCAAAGTTTTGCATGTCGTTCTAGATTACATTGAGGTCATTTTAATATAAACTGCAGGTTATTTTTTGTGGTAGATATTTCATGGAAAATAACAGAACAAAGGTCTTTCCGGAGGTACAAAATATTTGAAAATACAACTTCAATCGAGTGTTGACTGCTCATAGCATTATTAAACGAATTCCCTGAGGCGAGAGTAGAACCTCTTCAATGAATTCATTTCAGTTGACAAGACTGATCCAGGCTGCGGGTGGTATTGTACACCAGTGTAAGTGTAGGTATCCTTGTAGGCATTCCGACCACAATCTTGCTAGCCAGACAGGGGACAATGCATTTCGTCACGTCCTACGGTGTAGAGGATCGGAATCGGGATCGGGAGTCGGGAGTCCTGCGAAACAATTATTACGAAAAGATGAATTTATCCTCCGCGCCAACAATAATAATTATCCCATGACTACGACGGCGACGGTGGTAGTGCTCGCATTTCCACATAAAACAATCATCCAGAACACGCCGCTTTTATCGTGTGGATTGTGGATACCAGGCCAGGATAAAAACCAGGAGATGGCCTGCGCCGGCCGTGGTTTGGTTTGGCTTGTTCGCTCGAAAGACTTGTGTAAGGACTTCCGCTGCAGGGCTCTTCCGATTTCCCTTTTCTCTTAATTGTTGCATTGTTTGCACTTGACGTCATTGTTAAGTTGGCTCCCTTTGTTTTGGTGGTAGGTCCTTTTTACAACCACCTCCTGACACTTTTCATACCAACTGATTAAAAACAAATTCACGCTATGGAGCACAATCAGAATGATTCAGGAATCAGCTAAAATGGACGACAACGACAACGAGAACGACATCGCTGGTGGCTCTTTAATCTTCCCCATGGGGAACGTTTTACTCTTAAAGCAGCAGGAGATTCAAAAAGGCTTTAGAATGATCAAATGGTTCCTTCCGCCCCACGAAGATTGCCATTCACGCACCAACGCCGGTTAGAGTGCCAATTAGCAATAGCAGTGGGCTGAAGGACTTCTTCTAATGACGGGAACAGCGTGCATAGTGTCGGTCTATATCTGCTAATGGAATACATTCCGCCTTCACAGTTCATCTTTTAAAGTCCATAGACCGCGAAACACAGCCAAACGAGATATGGAGCAATGTAAATACCTATTTGCTGAAATTTGTTTGTTTTGCCTAAGATGATTAGAGAGACAAGATACTCGTCTAGCATTTTACAGAATTTATTAAAAAAAGAAAAAGACAAGACAAATTATATTTCTTGGTGGGAGCGTTTGCTTAGCTTTGATGACTTGCTTGTTCAAACTTTTTAATTAAGAACCAATAAAAGAGTTTCTGATAAATTCATAAGCGATACATAATATTACTTTGTTGCTTGCCGGTATTTTGTCTCGATGTATCCATGAACGTGAAATAGTTTATATGTTGAGAATTCTACCCACAACAAAAACAAGCATTTGATGTCCTTTAAAGATAAGATACCACCCTTCTTTTAATGCTTTATCCTGGGTAGAAAACTTTCTTTTTGCAAATAGTGTACTATCATAAGTACGTTGTGAAAATTTGATAGCAAATGTGCAGAATACGCCTGTGTAAAATTTTTATTTTTAAACTAATTTGGAGCTACTCAAAATAGAGTTTTCTTCTAATTTTTGACTTCGGGAAATTATCCTTATATAAAATGTTTATAGATTTTTTTCTAAATTCTGAAAAATGTCTCCTTTTGTCTAAAAATAAATTTTAAAATACCATTGATTTTTAATTTTATAATACAAATATCCAAATTCCTTTGATCCATGTTTCAATAAAATTCATTTAATATTTTTTGAAAAAATTCCGAAATTTTATTTACTTACTTTGTTTTGAGAAAAAAAAAGATGTAGCTTGAGAAGGAAATTTAGAATATAAATACGATGAATTTGAAAAGCCTCGAACTAATGTGATTTTAAAGGATGGCATGAATGATATTAAAATTTAGCAGATAAATGGGAGGTTACACTGGTATTGGATTTGAAACCTATTTTCAAGGATATCATTTGATCCTAAATATTTTCGTAAGTACAATTTTATTCGTTTTCATTTCAGATAGAATAAATTGGGTTTGTTCTACCAACACTGCGGCATTTGACTGAAATCCGTTTGAGCATTAGAAAAACCTTTCTAGTTGCACAGGAATTTCTTCAGTAAGACTGATCAAAAGCAATGCAAAGAAGCCCTCACGTACTTCAAGTTTTCCTTCTAGGAAGCGTTAATTTAATTACACATTTATTGGATTCCTATCTCAAAGCAGTTTGTGGCACAAGGAGCTTTTCTATTCTAGCTTGTCTACTTTATTTGTAATGGCGCATAAAACCTCAACTTGGTTAGCTCCTAAGTAAATTTTTAAAGCATTCGAAGGTATTTTCCTCTCGAAATGCTAATGCTGAGGTTAATGCAAACGAGATCTTTGCCACGTCACACGCGGTGAAAAATTCAATGCATATAAATGCTCTTCTTTCTAGTCAAATTCACGTCCGCACGCCGGCTAATACTATTGAATATGCGTTATTTCAAGATGCCGACATGCCGCCTTGAATATTAACTGCTAAATTATAGAGAACCTTTACCATCTTGGTCTGGTCAGTTTTGGAACGGCTCGTGATAACGTCGACTGCATTTTAAAAAAGTAATCCTCGAGATCAGCGATTGCACTTAACTGGCTATAAGTTACGACTATTGACATGAAAAAGGTTTGGCAGTGATTGCGTTTGCAAAAATCAAGAACCCTCGAAATTCACAGATTCGACTAACAATAAGATCATGCAATCGCATCCATTCGATGGAACAAGCGCCTTCCAAATAAGGGCCACATTGCCATAAGTCCTAAGCCTCCAATGGTGTTCATGGACATCGTCCTTGTTCGCCGTAATCCCTTCGAAGCCCTGCAACTCCTTTTACTATTATTTTGCTGATAGTACTCGTGAATTTTGCATTACTCGCACTTCTTGCACGAGAGCAACTATGCGCTGCCAGTATCTCGGACTGGTGGCATTCCCATTGCCCAAGCACAATATATGACCTCTTACTGCGAAAGTACACTCTAGTGAGTTATGTTGGTCTATAAATTAAAACATTCTTATTATTGTAACTGGCTTCCCTTAGGAACAAACAAAGGCCTACTTGTCCCGTGTTGTCTCTCAGTGGTTTTTGCTACTGCTTCTTCTAAAGGCCCTTTGTGTACGTCTTTGTGCTGCAGGCCTTTTATCATCCTGAACGTTTCCCCTTTATTTCTGGTAAACAATAAATTATTGTTAATTGCGCAATTATCATTTCTGACAGTTTTCCTGGTCAAATAAATTGATTTATGTTCTAACAACATTTTTTTTTGCCAACCCATCGATCTAAATTTTGACACAAATCCGAGATTATGATCATTGTCGAAACAAAAAATTCCACCGCAATTCATTTTCTTATGATATACGTTTTCTTCTTTAAACCAACTTAAATATTTTTAAAAATGATATCGAAAATTAATGACTACAACATTAACTGATATCATACCATCTTTTGTGTTAATAACGTAAAAACCGCTAGCTGAAATATTTTCTATTAGAAAGGGAACTCCTTAGTTCGAAAATTGGTAGAGATCTAAGGCTTGTATTTTTTTCCAAATTGCATTTAAGTATTTTTTATCGATTTATACAAATTCGCTGTTTGGAGTGATACATAAAATAACGTAATTCTGATTTTATTACACATAGAAAAAATAATCAAATATATGATTTTCATCTCTTTTTTTTCTATCAATAAAAATGCTAAGAATAAAATTTAAGTCTGATATTACTTTAATTGTTTAATAAAGTTTAGAAATTATAAGAATTACTCTTCAAAATTAAGGACAACTACGCTTGGAATGGAAGTACTTATAAGAATCTTTAAATTTTTATAACTGAATGGAGAAAGAAAGGAATTTAAAAGGTATGACGAAGGTTTCTTATATAACTAAATAGCTTACCATAAGTATCTCCATGGAGTCCTTTTTATAATTGTATGTCATTTCAAGAAATTATATCACTACCCTTTTTCCAACCGCGTGCTCGAAACATTTTCTGCGGATGTTTGAATAAGCTTTAGTATTCAATTAAAGTAACCTGTTTGAGTTTAAGCTGCCTTTAAATATAATAAAAGAAGGAAAATCAATAAAGCAGGATAATTGGAATTCGTTTTTATTAATTTTATTTAAAAAATGTGCACAATTTTCTGCATAGCATGATGCCAGTTATCACATAAGTTATGTACTTCGTTTAATTAATTTAAAAGGCATAGATTTAATTCAATTATTTTCCTGAAAAAAAAGTGTGTTAATATAACAATTGTATTTACTAAAAAAAATTTCAAACACTAATTCAATTTTTTCATGAATTTTATTTGATTAAAATAAATCTCACTTTTAACTATTTCTAATTATTTAATTATGTAGAAATTCCTACTTTTCTGCTAAATCGCTGTATGAGTTTGATGAGTTTGTGGAGATAAAAAAAAGACTTTTTTTTAATTCAAAAAGGTAAATACAAGGGCTAGTTTCGAAAGTTCGTTCACTAACTGAAAATTAACACACGTTCCATACTTGATGCAGCTAAGTGGAACAATAAGTAGAAATATGTATTTAGTTAGAAAATTTCCTGGTCCTCAACTAGATTTTTCGTTATCGTGTACCTCATTATTGTCTAAAACTGACCTGACCGGCACCGAGCTTAATGCTTATTTTTACTTCAGACATTTATTTTAGTACGAAATGCTACTATTACCAGTTAAATAAAGTTACTGAGGTTTAGGAAAATAGTTTTGAACGGCTTCCTGTAGGTGTATAATGTCTTTCCGATGGGAAACTCTAAAATCACTCCTCAATCCCTCCTTACTGTTTTGATCTCCTTACCCTCAATGAGCTGAATATTGCACGAAGGAAAATCGCACCGGGTCGTTTATGGCATGGGAACAATGGGATTATATCGTAATTTCGAGCGTATTAAAGAACAAAGAGCGGTCATGATGCATTTGTAATGTTTCAGTTCCTTGCTCTAGAAATTTTAATTGTGAATTTAAGTGTATTTAAAAGTTTTCCAGCAAATCCTGGGAGTCCTTGCACTTCCATCCGGGCTTACTGCAGCTTTGCATAGCTCCCCAATGATAGCATTTATCTCGTTAAATGCATTCAGTCCAAAACGGGAGATACGACCGCTGCAAACGCTATGGAATGGTAAAATTCTGAATTGGACCGAACTTTTCTACAGTCATGTACTGAGCGATAATAGCGACCAGTGTTTATAACAGCTGAAGTTTAATACTGCCCCGCAGGGGGTAACCAGGTCAAATTTTAAAGATTAAATGATTAACTAAAGAAATATCCCATTTGGTATATCGAAGGTCATGCTTCAAAAGATTCCTAAAACCTTGCCATTATGGTCAACAATATCTACTTTTTTGGATGAAAAAAAAATGAAATAAAAGTAGCAAATTTAGTTCAGAAAGACATTTATTATATTATGAAAATCCCCTCTGACAGACACAAAAAGCATTAAATTAAACTTTCATAACTTTATATTACTTTTTTCCTTTTTAATATCTCCTTCTAGTTTAAATATTTTCCGTAGACAAATTGCTTACAGAATGGTTTACGGAAAGCTTTAATCTTTTGTCCTTTTACAAGTCAGCCTTAGTGAATTTCGTCATTTTTACAATCATTGACTTTGTGTGGTTTTAGAAATCCTTTAATTAATTTTTTTAGACAAATAAATGCAATGCAAGCAAAGTGCACGGGCATTCTCAAAATGTATCTTAGTTTTGTGAAAAATAAAGTCTCACTCACCCATTTCAGTAATTTCCGAGAAAATTAGGGGCGAAAATATAGGCAAATATTTACAACCTAAGTTTATTTAAATCAGGTATTTTTTTAATAAACGATAAAATTCGTAAAATTTTTTTAAATTACGAAAAAAATGGGGACCGATTTTCCAGAAATCGGTGAATTGAATAATAAACTTTGCAAAGTTTTCTTTATACAAGAAGTATTCAAGGTGTTCTTTAAAAAACATTAATAAAAACGTTTTATATTAAAACAGAATACTACTAGTATAACCACGGTATCTACCTGTGAAGAACACTTTTTTTAGTCTCTTTCTGTAAGGTCAGCGACATTACGATGAAGTACATAATTTGCGTTCTTATGTAAAGTTTTTTTCACATTTTTTTTCCAAAAATTCTGGAAAGCTATAAATTCCAAATTAAATAAATTATGGTATGAAACACTTCCCATGCGAGTCCAACTCACACTGTGTTTTTTAATTCTCAATAATTATTTTTGAAACTATTTTTCAGGGACATTGACTTTGAAAAACATACAAGTGCTTATTTATAAAATTTTCCTTACCCTGTTATAGTCTCTAAATAAATTTAAGTCTGCACCCTTTTAAGTGGAAACTTTTCTCTCTCCTGGTCCAGGGGAGGACTATATTTTAACCGTTTATTGTGGAGACGGTAAACAATTTCACACCTCCGGGAAAAGAGAGAAAATTGATCTAAACCGCACAAAAAGTTTATTGTGTTATCCCGGCAAAAGGCAGCAATAGCAGTAGCCGCACATACAACGGAGTCTGGATACATTAAATCTATGCATATAAGATGAGCGAGGGAAATCTGTGACGCAGTAGTCTTGATTTTGGTCTTGGACCCGGACCCACCGTCGCTCTAATGGGATTTTCCTAAAAGCTGCTGACATTGAAATTCACAGGACAATCCAGACCTAACAAGAAAAGTAATTGGAAAGCCACTCATTTCGGCTTCCAAACAGCAGTTTTTTGATTACCCATTCCCCGAGTTGTAGCCTTCCAAGCTCGCCGAGATTAAACGGCATTCTAAATGAAAACGACAGCAGCAATAAAGCCCCCGCTCCCCGACCTCCTGGCCATGTTAAGTATATGATTTCCTTTATATAGCGTCTTCTCAAACGAGCCTTGACAATATCTTATCCCGACGTTTTTATGGCAAATTTAATGGCGGCCTTACAGTGTCTGTAATGCTCTAGCTCGGATTCGGTTCTTCCGGCGTCGTGCCTATATCGAATTCCCATCTGTTGTTGATTTACCCGACCGTGAAAAACTTTACAGTCATAGCATAATTTCGGCCATTGGGACGGGTTATTATTTTTATTATCGACTTTTCTATTTAATTGAAAGCAATCGTAGTTTTACTAATCTTAATTTTCACTAATTTTAATTTTTATTATTTTTATTATCGACCTTTCTATTTAATTGAAAGCAATCGTAGTTTTACTAATTTTAATTTTTTAAACTACAATGATTAATGCGTATTATTATTATTATTTTTTTTTTAGGACGACTTCCATTCAGGGGCCGTGTTTGCAGGCGCATTTTGCGGATCATGCAGAATAATGTCCTGCGGCTAGTTGGCCACCACGTCAGGGGCATATATCATACTTTGCTCGTTAACAAACGTTTCGGCACACCCATGCCCAGATCCATGATAGTTTCCTGCATAGAACTCCCAGTGGTCCGGTCGTCTCCCTTGCGGGATATCCATCGAAACATTCGTGTAAGTCCGCATCAGCAATTTGCTTCATCAACAATGTTTTGTAAACAAGCGAATAAGATTTTTGCTGATGCCGCGTTTGGCCGTCACAAAAGTGGTAATACATTGCTCCGACCGACTGCGGAACATTTAAAAGGACTTTGGCTATCTACTGGAATAATTTATTATTATCTTTTTCTTGATTTCCTTTTTTAAAAAGATAGTCAAGTGTAAAACTTCGTATGCCAAGTGTTCAGGACAAAGTGTATGTAGAAATCTCTGTATTCAAATAAATTAGTACGTCAGTAAACAGATCTTCAAAAAAATTGTTCAATATTAAAATAAGGTATGAGTAATTTGCAAAAACATACCAAACGAAAACACTTCAAAGGAAATTATAGTATTAACCCTTTGAGGACGATTCATGCAGATACTCAAAAGGATTCTGTGTAATAGCATTTTGCTTTATATTTGAGGTTTTGTGCTTTAAGATAACATAGAAGGGGGGATATTCAATTCCATTTTTAAGTGATACTCCTAAAGAATTCGTGCAAAAAGTATGAAGTACGTGTACAAAAATCATATACATAGATATGTCCAATCCTGTTTTTTTTGCAGGTGATAGGTGCATTGCGGAAAAATTCATGCAAAACGTGCACTGGCCATCCATGGTAAAAAAGTATTGACTATAAAACTCTTGAAATCTATGCTGGATTTTTCTTTTAAATGAAACTTTAGCGCCGATTTTATTCCACTTTATACGGGAAAGTTGAAAATGTTTAATTCTACAGTGTCTATAGAGTTATATTTTTATATTGCCAACTTTTTTAACCAAACTAAATTTATACTTTAAGTTATTATATTTTAAATTTTTTATATTGCTTACTTGTAAAAAAAACGTTAAAAAGGCTGTAAAATTAAAATACTGGCTCTAATATTTTTCTAACCGTAGAATAAATGTGGTGCTGAAAATGGCATTAAAGGATATTAATATAATACCTTCTAACTAAAATTAATAAAACATGAATTAAATAAAGTCAAATACAATAAAAAAATCGCTTTCTTTTATAAGCACATTGTTCAAAGGTAAATTAAAAATTGAATCTTTATTAGTTTTATAAAATCTTATAAACAAATTGTGTTCTTTTATTGAATGAAACTGTACACAGTGATATTTTCATTTAGGGCCAATAAAGATCAACATTTTTTACTGAAAACACTCTTCCTTCACAAGCGTAAGAAAAGTACATGGAATAAGTCTGAATTAGAAGATTGATATGGTCCTTAATTAACTATTCATAAATTCAACGCGATTTAATGGGTGCCAAGCCATTAATTTTTATACTAACAGCATATTTCGCTTTTCCTGTGGTAAATATTTTATTAAAAAAGAAATTAATATGGTAGAACATTTTTCTTATTACTTAAAAAAACAATCGTTAAAGTCTTTTCTGTGTACATTTAGAAGCAATTGATGTCATTTCTAAGAAATTCAAGGGGAAACTGTCACCAAATAGCAGTCAGGCTATTTTCTGTTTAGAGATTTTTTATCTGTAAATTCTGGGATAGCGTGGATGTAAGATAAACCAAAAAAAGAATGCAAATCGCTGATGCAAAACTCGCATGCTTAGGAAATGGGGGCAAATTCCCACAAAGAGAATATCCGAAATTATTCCGCATTCCTCTGAACGAAGACAAATCTTTTGGGTAGGGGGTGGAGAAATGGAGCAAGTGAAGCAGTTTGGGGCGCACAGATTCGGGATTCCGTCCATCCCGCCGAACGTAGTTGTCCAATACTTTGCTCTTGTAAGAACTTTAGACAGACGTTAAGCTCTGCCGCAAATGGGAAGCAACAAGAGCAATATAAGAAGAAAGCGGACAGGAATGAAATTCTTGCTGGAAAGTCCCAGGGACTCGGGTCTGGAATATTTTAGATTATGGGAATCAAGGAATCAAGGGCCATACAACGACGAGGTCTAAGACTTAGAAGCAGAGTCCTTCGACAGCATTATTATCATGCAAATCTAATTTTGCGGCGCCTCCTGCCGACTGGGCTGTCTAAGGACACCATGTGTGAAGTTGACAGTGTGGCTCTGATCAACTGTAGCTGGCAATATCCTCCTGGTGTAGTAGATATGTGTGTTTAAACGTCTACTAAGGGAATAATGTTAGATAATTTTTATGCCTCAAGATCCATTACGTTGTTTCTTCGAGGGCGAAGTATTAAGACTTAAGATATCATCTTGGAACTATTTATGTTTGTGTTGCTAACGTCTACCATCAGGAAATGCGGGCTTGTTTTTGCTAAAAGCATTGTGCCGTCAGACGGAAAGGAATCCAATGTTTCCAGTATTTGCTTTTTCCTTTCGCTGCCCTCAGATATCCCCAAATATCCTGGAATATCCTAAGATATACCCAGATATGGGATGAAAAAGTACTTTTTTCGACTCAGCCTAATTTATCCGATAACATTTCGAGAAGTTGTAGGGAAACATTTTGGCAACACTCACTTTATAATTTTACGCAAATTTGAGCAAGTAGGCGCTACATGTTTTTGACTTTTACAACCGACTTTATTTAGCTCCGAGAAACATTTCAGACTATCTCAGCCGAAGTAGTACCTGCCATACCCTACGTTGGTTTATGGGATTATCATTTCATTCGAAGTTAAACCTGGAAAATCTACCTAGGTAAATTTTACCTTAACGAGGGACAACGTGGCAGAGAAATCTCTGTTCGTTTTCACCTAGATTTGATGCTAGGGAAAGGCGTTCCTAATCAAAATGCTACCAGAAGCAAAGGGTGAAAATGTATTAATTAAAAATCTCGGTCCAACACTCCCTTCGGGCAGTTTTATTAAATCAAGAATTCATGTTTAATTACTTAAACTTCTACGTTCTTTTCAAATATGGTGTAAATCATTTCAAGCCACTGCTGGCAGCGATGGATGGAGTCGAGGAAAGGGCAGCGCTGCAAATTCAAGTTCACCCGTTGTCGTAACCAATGTAATTAAAATCCAGCACATCGATTTTTCTTTCATTTGTCCCATTTCTTTATTTTTTTTAATTACGAGCAAAAGGAACTTTAATTCTTCTTAGTTTAATTAAACACTAAATTAAGGGGAGTAATTGAATTAATATGGAAAATTGTAGGTAATATCGACTTCTAACGCTTATACGAAATTCCTACGTGGCTCCAGAGAATGCTGCTTTAGCTTATTTTGCAAAACTAATTCTAAGCAGCGTTTAGTCTTAATATAAAACTTTCATTGGAGTACCTCATTCTGAATTTTTGACAAAATTGGAAAAGTTTTTTATTTGTGAAGATGATATTTGTCCTGTTTTAATTTGGGTTTGATAAAAGAGTATAAAAAACCGCATTAATAACAAAAAAGACACCTTAGACATTTTCCTTCGTTTAATTTATTTAAAACTTTGTATTAAATTTTATGAAAGTTGATGTTAAACTTTTCCAAAACTTTTCCTGCAAAATGTGGGCTCAAAATTTGTTGTACTTAGCTGAAGATTAATAAGAAAGAATAAATTAATTTCAAGTGTTAAAAACGTAGACCGAAACACTTTTTTGTTGCGTTTGATTTTTAAGCGAAATAATTTTATTGTTTTAGAATAAAGCTGAGAAATGACACGTTTCTTTTTCTTTTTTTTAATAAAAACATTTTTTTTTTGTAATTTATCTGAAGAGAAGAAAAATTTAAAAGTTTAGTTAGTACAAAATCGGACATCTGAAATATTCCCCACAGGTTCCCTGCTTCCTGGAAAATGGGTACGTCAGAGTTCTCTGTGCTCTTTGAATTATGCTTCAAGGTTCATAAATTTTAAAAGGAAACTGATTAACCCTTTGTGATTTTTATTTATTTAATAAAGGTCGACACGTGACGTTTTTTGGAATTCTAAATATTCACGAGGTAAGTAGTGGTTATACTCATAAGAACACATAAAAATTTTGTTGTGAAAATTACTTTAAGTTCAGTTTGTATGTAAATTTTAAAGTAATATTTATGGTAGCGTAATAACATATTACGAATATCTAGAAGTTAAGTTACTTGGACCAAGATTGATGGAGCTAGGAAGTATACAAAAGTGCGCAAAAATAGAATAAGGGTAATATCTGCATTTTATTTTTACACTGTTTTCAAAGCATTTCATGTATAAACAATAAAAGCTTAAATACTTCTTTTAATATTCGATATTTTAGGTTAAAATTTTAAAAGATGTTCCTTATTTTAAGCTAATATTTTTAAATATTTTACTTTAATGAAATATTCTGTAAACATCTAATGCTAGTATACTTAAGAAGTAACGTACAAATCAATCTAAAATTCAAAATCAAGTATCAAGTAGTTTCACTAGTTTTACGAGTAGTACCTATCACGTGCGTGTGCGTTAGTGCGTTAACAGTAGAGTAGAAGAGTCCGTGACACCAAGTTCATACAAACGAATTTCATTTTATTGGCGGCTACTATTGTCTACGTGCCCAAGGGGGTTTTATTAAGTTTCTAAGTATGAACTGAAAATAGTGAATTTCTTCTCTACACGAAGTTATGGAAACGTCGTGCAAAGCTTAATTTAATAGCTTAAGTTTCCAATCAAATATCGCCCATAGTCCAGAATGTGTCAAAATTACTAACCGAATTCGATAATGCCCCTTTAAAGTACTAAATTTAATTCCGTACGCACTCCGGTGTCCTGGATCTCATTATTTGCACATTACTTGCAAGTATGCAAAGTAAATGAATGGGATTTTCTCCTGAATGTTATTGAATCCGACCGAAATATGCTTGAAATTGCAAATGCGCTGCTGACGGCTGTAACTTGAGAAGTTCATAGATCGACTCGCGCAATGGGAATTGTTAATGTGTTCATTGAAATTCCGAGAACGTTTGGCTCCTTCGTTTGGTTGAAGGAGCGGCGATTCGGTTGGAAATCTTTGTTTATAAATGCAGCAAAAAGGCAAAGTCACCGCTGTCCAGTTTTTGCACCTGAACGCCTGAACATAAGAACACCAACAATTGATACCCATTTCAATGTTGAGATTGTGAGCTCACTTTCTTCTGTTCCCTGTCACATATCCTTTTCCCTTGTCATGTTTATAGCTACCCATTTGGTTGGAGTTTCCTGGATCCTGGAAACATGTGTGAGGTATTGTCTCCGGGGAGTGAACCCACCCGCCGCTCCCCGACCGGTGCGACCTTTGTAAAGGGTGCCACTATCTCTATATTGGCTCCTATGGTTCATCGATTGTGAAATGTTGTGAAACAATCATGTTTGTGTTGTTTCCGCTCCTGAGGAGAACGATGACGTTCCCGACATTACCTCTTTGCTCTTCGTTATGTTCGGGAACGACAGCCGGCACCCGGGCCCCGGCGGGCACTCTTCCCGCATCTCATCCTAGTGCCGATATGAGAACTCGCATTTGTGCCAATATGCTGGGAATTGTCTGTCGTGTCATGTCAGTTACAAATTGGATTACCAACAAATTAGTGTCATAACAGAGTGTTTTTATTGGGAGCCGGGGACATCTTAAAATGTAAATTTCCTGAAAAATGCGATAAGCCCTCAAATATGTCGACCTTGTTAAGCCACGTACCCTCGCCAGATAATTTTGAAATTCCCCGAACATTTGTTTCGGAACGTTCACTTTTATTTTACTAAAATAAACATACCCTGGCTTTTTACAACTGAAATATGGAAATATTTTAATATCTCGACGTATGGCCGCGCATTTTCGACTAAGTTCTTTTGCCTGTCACCGTATGCGTCCACGTAGTCTTTTGTTATACTTTTTGTATCCTTTTGTATGGCATCTGTTTTATTTTCGTCTCGTCAAAATAAACCTTAGACAACTGGTCTAGATTTTGTTGTGTATTTCATATTTTTATTGCAAAGTGGAGATATAATTTCTTAACTTCTATATCATTGCTTTCGTCACAAACAGGATTAAAAACTTTAATTGTAAAATTTGTTACTTTATTCTAAATTAATATTTTGAAATATTTTCGAAAAGATATCTCCAAACATGACCAGCAATGACCATGACTATACGATTTTAGAAAAAATTTTAAGTAGATGGCTACATTATCTTACTATTGTTTTTTATTATATTTATTTTAATTGATGTTAAATTTACTGGATAATTTGATTGGCGAAATATTAAATTGGTAAAATTTATAACATAGTTTTCGTGATATTTAATAATTCTTTTACTTAAATTCGGCTATAGGAAGACCAAAAGCAGAAATATATAATTGAAATGAAAGTTAACGCTAGGTGCTATTACTTTTTACTTCTTAACGTGTCTTAAATTGTCTTGCCAAAAAGTACCAAGCAAAAGACAATTAATTACGCTATTGTATCCTATTAAAACTTTAAAATATTTAATGGAATAAAAGTTCTATTCCTATAAATTGTATATAAAGTTAAAGTAAAATTTACACATGAAAGTAAATTGCTGTAGATTTTCTACCCTCTCAGGTTTAAAAAACAATAGAACTTGAATTAAAATTGATGTACTTTGATAAATATAAATACAAAATTAATTAACCTCACACAAACCCATCAGTATTGTTCTGACAAAATAAAATATAATTATTAAATTAAAATGATACCTAAAACTCAAAAAAATTAATTTTTATAAAAAATATACTATACAATTTTTGCTTATATTTTCCACCATAAAATTGCTATAAAATACATAAATTATGGCATTCACAAATGTAACACACGATCATTAATTTTACACTTTTAACTTTAAAAAATATAAATAAAAAGGAAATTTTACGTTTATTCGCTTTTAATTAAAATTCCCTATGTTGGACCCTTCCTAACAAATGCTTCTAGGTGACTGGATTTTGTTACGTTTTAATTAAAATTGATTCATTCAACAGAAGATGAATTCCAATTCGATTTCAATATTTAAAAAAAAAAAACACTTCTACCATCACAGTGAAATATTGGAAGAAAAGTACGCGAAATATTTTTTTTTAACTGATTTCTAGTCAAATTTATCGTTGAATTAATTTAAGGGAGACAAAAATTCGTTTGTGTTTTATAACTTTTAATCGTATTATATTTGGAAAAAGTATCACTTTTGATACTTGATGGAATTTTATTTTCTTAAGAGTGTTCCATATGAAATATTTGCATTATTTATTGCGTTATTAAGAGTTTATAAGACCTCTTATTTAGATCTAGCTGCGCTCGCGACTTCGTACGCGTGTACTTCACGTTTTATATTGAAAGAAATCAAAGTGGCCTCAGACATGCTTGTAATAGGATTAAAAAGTCAAAAATAAAAACAAAAACTAAAGAATATTATTATATTATAATCTTAAGAGTTAGACTCTGATTTTTTGGCGTTGAAATTTCTAATCAAATTGAATAAAAAATATTAAAGCTAAAGCCAAAAAGCTTTTGAAAAGAAAAACACCTATGGGTTCTATTTTTCATTTTAGATATTTTCACGAGATTAATGAATTAATAAATTAATAAGTTTAATAAAAGTGTGGAAATACTATGAAGTTCAAAATAAATTTAATATTTCTAATCAAAATAAAAAAGTTAAAATTAGTACATTATTAGGAAACAATTTCCACTTTTCGTGCGAACTGAATTCGCACTTCAGGTCTTTTCTTATTTCGTAGACAATTGCATTTCAGGTCAAATATCCAGAAAAAAGGTTATTTTTGTACGAATAGTTTAAAATCCATTTTTCACTTTTTTAAGAGAGATTGTAATTTTTTTCAAATTTAAATATTTTCCTAAAAGTAGAACTTTTAGAACTAGAAGATTGTTTTAAAATTTTACAAAGTTTTGTTTTTATAGTCAAATTAGTGTAGATTTTATTTGTAAAATTTAAATACTTAAATGAATTTATTAAAAATTAAAAGAAGGACGCGACTTTAGTATAAGTACACTTTCTTAATAAAATTCTAAATAATTGTTAGAAGTTAGTCGATTGGTATTGCGGTAGAAAATTATCTCCTTAGGACGAACTTTTCCCCATAACCACTTTTGAAGATAAATTAGAAATAAGAGCATGAAAATGATAAATTAGCGCGACCAGAAGGTAATATTAAATTTGCGCTATCGGAAAACAAACCAAAACGACGGCGCGCACTTGCAGTACCGAAGAGCGGAAGAGCGAAAAAATCTAGAGAAACACAAACTGTTTGTTCTGGGAAAGCGAACGAGCAAGGAGTTCGGAGTTTGCTCGAGTTCGGAAACTAATTTAAAAGAAAGCAGCCTTCCACCTTTCCGTCGTCAGTTAATATTGCCGGTCATTTTAACGGAGCGCATTTATTTTCATTGAAAAAAAACCCTCGAAGGTTGCCGCGAGCTGCTTATTCCGTGCTTATAAGAAAACCAGGTTATTCCTACCGCCTCGTCCCGTCTATTTCCCGGTTCCCGCTTCCCTTGTTTGCTAAACGAGAACGAGAATTTCACAAGGTAAATTTCCTCAGAGGATGAACGATTTTTTTTTTCCTATGAATTTTCCTTAAGGATTACGCTACCCAAGATCAATCAATTTCATGGGTCTTGGCTTTTAGGACTAGGAATAATTCCGTCATCAAAATTCTGATTGAGGAGGCAAACAATGCAACTCCTCCGGCGAGCTGATATCACGCGGTGGAGTATCCTCCGCTTTACCATCGTAATCTGCACCCACAGATTTTGTTTTGCCGAAAAAGTGACGTGCCGGAGCTCCCAGCGGAACTCGAGAGACCCCCCGTCTATCATTAGCTTCCCTTCGGGGATGGGGTGCGGGTAATTTTTTCTTGTCCTAGATAGTCTGATAAGTTAGGGCTGGGGTGCAATCGTGAAAGGCATTGCTATGAGGCCCACTCCTTAAGAAATTCGCAACCTTTGCAAAGTATATAAATACGGTAATTTTCTCCGACGTCGTCTTCGTCGGCGAAGCACCCCATCGTTCAAGGTGTTCTACACACTCGGTGACACAGGTGAAAAGGAGGACGTGAGCCGAAAAACAAATTCCCCACCCCCAGTAGTCCCTTTTGAGCTGAGTTGTAGTAGAGATGCTACAGCAAAATTATACTGAAAAATTTTCTTTGGTGAAATTTCCGATCGTTTAAAGGGCACTGAGGCGGCTGTTTTTTAAGCCCTCAGCATAAAGTTGGATTACATTGATGGCAAAGATGTGTTCTGCCCCCCCGGGTAAACGAGCGCGAGAGGGCGTCGAGATGTGGCCCCACTTAAGTATGTCCTTATTCATTCTTTCCCGGCTATAATTCCTCGCGAAACAAGAGGTGAAGAATAACAGCATGTGTCATTTAAGCTGCCTTTATTTAGGGTGTCTTTGACAGAAGTTTTTACTTCTGTTTGATTGTATTACATGTTTTTTTTTCAAATTCATAATATTTAGCCCCACACGTTCTAACTTTATCTAAAGGGGTTTAATACAATCTTTGAAAAAATCCCCACGTGTTTATACAAAAATGATTTTAGCCAAAATATAGAATTTTTCTTTAGATATTTCGTGTGTGATTTAGAAATTCGAATCGAAAGGATATCTGCATTAGAGATTCATAGCACGTTATCACTCTTATATTATTAAAAAAATTGCGAATTCGATTTACAAACAAGCTTTTTCCAACAGGTAATCAGATCTGAGGCAAGCAATTCTATGATTTGATAATAATGTAATCACAAAAAAATAAATAAATAAATAAATAAAGTATTAAATCGCAGTCCCCTTGTCTGAAATTCTATAGCTAAAATTAGTAAAATTTGTTTATACCTTCTTACACTATAAATTGTAATTGTAATTGCAGTCTTCCTATAATAATCAAGCTTGCAATAAAAAATTCTCAATTAATTACAATGTCTAAGAAAAAAGCAAATTGTATGGGAATTGTTCAATTACTTATTGACCGCTTTTATATTTTAATAACGCGGAGAATTGTAAATTACCTTCAATTTTATAGTATTAAATAAATTTTAATTAATATAAATTGAAAAATATGCATATATTTCCAGTATTATTATCTCTATAAAGAGAAACTTTCATTTTATGGGAATTTTTAATTTTCATCTAAAAAGTAAGAAAATATCAAGCAGAGATTTTATAGTTTGTAAGATTTCTTTTTTTATTAGATCGACTTTTGAAATGATAAGCGAGATAAAATAGCCTTAACCTTTCAACATAAAAGTGCACAGCTTTATCAATTGCAATCCTGTCAGTCTTGAAAAGAGGAATAAATTTGTACGTGCAAGTTAAACTCACATGGAATGTGTTCTGTACCAACTTCGACTGCCATTCTGCACCGTTTTTCCTAGGGTTTTCAATTTTCACTTCCACTTCCACTTGCGTTGACCAGTCGACTACATTAGCCTGGTTTTTATAGCAATATAACTCGACCAAATTTCTAGTTTCTAGCTTAAGTTCTGTCATCAATTACTGTACAATATCATAATTGAGAAGGTCGTTATAAATATGCTACAACATAATTTACATATTAGAAAATTAATGTCACCTTTGATACAAATTGCCTACAAAAATTGAGGCATGACTGTTAATGTCTCGCTGATTTAACAAAAAAATGTAGTAGTGTAATGGGCTTAAAATAAATACTAATAAAATAATTAGCGAATTTAACAAGAAAAAAAGAGGTTCAAAGCACAAGCAGTTCAAAGTTACGTGCGCTATACCCGAGCGTTAAATTTTTTGCGAAATCATCTCTGGTTTTTCGTTAATGGTGAATTCAATCCCAAATTGATGACTGATCAGTAAAAATCTCCGCTAGTTAATTTTTCAAGGGAAGCCTTTTTAATTACGTTCGCTGTGATAGGTCCCTTTACAAAATACCCTGCAATTAAAGGTCTTTCAGCATTAAGAGCGATGAACCTTCTATTCAAATAAGTTTTTAAAATGTACTGTTTTTTTGTACAAGCCTTTCAGATTTCGTTGCGAAGTAGACAGTTTTATTATTCTGTCGTTTATTTTTCACCTGACATGTACATAAACTTGTTATTTTATTCCTTATTCAATTTAATTAGCAGCTTTTAATAAAGAATCCTAAATGGGAGCAAATTATTACTTAGTACCATTTATTTTCAAATATAATTAGATTATAATAAGCCCTTAACTAAAAATTTTCATTTTTGTTCGGAATTATTTTTTAAGATATCAAAAATTGAATTTTTTGCATAAATCAGAGCAAGAGTGCATAATTTACATATTTTATACGATTACGGGAAAAATTAAATTTTAATAATATTTAAAATGTTGTCTACAATAATCGTTCAACGTTTTCTCAAAATAAAGTAAAATACGCTCTTTTTTAAATAAATGTAAATAAATTTCGAAATTCCATCTCTTTAACAAGTTCTTTAATATTGAATCTCGTGATTCAATATAAAATTAACAAATTTTAATATATCTCATGTATATATTATTGAGTGTTCGTTCTATTACTAATAATACAAATTTTCTACAAATGAAATAAAATTGCCCAAGCGACTAAAAGTGATCACATAATTATTGGCTTTATATTACACTTATAAACGGTATTGTTTTCAGTATCGAAATTCTATTGAATGTAGTACAATACCTGCTAATTTCACGACATATACCATTTCACACCGCTGGTGGTATTTACCAATAGCAGTCTCCCAATTTCAGCACTTTAAAAGCGTCATTTTGAACGCTTTCAAGTACATTTCAATAGGTAGTTAAAACACAAATTTAAATTAGAGAAGAAAGTAATTTACCTGTTTCCTGAAAAACGACGTCAGGCTGTTTACCACAAGAAATTTCTTCTAGGAAGCAGTTTAACGCCTTTCTGGCGAAGAGGACGTGGGTGTGGGCCATTGCCATTAGTATTCCGGAAGTTTGCGACTAAACATGTTTCTAAGCCCTGAGCCACGTAGAATGCAACAATAACATCAACAAGGAACTGTGTATTTGGAGCCAAAGAACACATCGACAGAATATAAAAATTTGCTTCGTCTCCGCATAAGGAAAATTTCCGACTTTCGATGGTGTGAGCCCGGAAAACTTAAGGACGTGTGGTCCCTGCAATTTTCGGTCAAAGTTTTCCAATGAAAATCCATTGGGATATTTGTTCTAGTTGAGGGCGCAATATGACGAAAAGCAGAAGTTTAATGGTACGCGCAGGGAGCAGGGAAGGAAGCGTATAAAAGTTTACCTTGCCAAAAATCTTCCAAAATCTTCCATAGTTGTTTGCCATTAAATTAAGCCAACGTCGGTAAAGCCCTATACCGGCTGTAACTCTGAATAGCCGGCCCGCCACTATAATGCCTTTCCATTAAGCGAGTCGTACTAAAAGGACGCATAATACGCTTTCCATTAAACGTTTTGGTGCAATTTGTGTTCTTAAAATTCGAGGACTCGGGTGTGTAGAGTGCGCACTATTAAGATCTGAACAGCTGCAGAAAGAGTCAAGGAGGATACGCACAAAAGGAAAGCTCTGGCAATTTTGCTTTTTCCTTCCCTCATAATTTGTATCCAAAGACTGAGTCTCTTTACATTCGTCCATAAATGCTCGTTCGTATAATAAGACCTCTATAATGACGTCGACCACCCGGCTCCGTTCTTCGAGAGCGATTTACTTCATTACGTCTCTAAATCAGTCCTAAGTTTTTCGGGGAAAACGACCATGAAGCTCTTCTTGCATGCTAAAAATTAATTAACTAATTAACTTAAAGGATAAAAAACGAACCATCAGACACAAGGATGCTCAACGCCACATCTGGGGACATATTTATAACCAAGATAAAATCGATAGTCTCCGGATCCTTTTACCCAAAAATCAAGGCTATAGAAATGGCTTATGTAAACTTCCGCTTATACGCTTATACCCACACAAATCCGTCATGAGTTTGTTATTATAAATCCCCCATTAAATTTCCCAAATAATGAAAGAATGTTTTTTTATAAAATCGTAAGAATGTTGTAAGACTATGTTTTGATAAGTATATATGAGTACATACACTTTGAAGAAGGATTTGCTGTGTTCTTAATGACTTATGGTTTAATTGTAAAATGTTAGGAAAAAATATCAAAAGAGCTGATGAAAACACATATAGGAAAAATTAATGTACAAGTTTTACATTGCTTGCAGCTAAAAAAAGAAAACCTTAGCTCATCTTAAAGTCTTACTAAAAATATGTGAACAAGCATGATATAGTTAGTGATAAATTGCCTATGGTAAGATTAGCAATATGCCTGAGATAGTGTGGTTTAAACAGGAAAATCGAAGTCTGGGACTTGAAGAACGGTGAGGGTTGTGAGATACCACTTAAGAGAATTTATAGTGACTAAACAGGACAGGATGAGGCAGGCAAGACAGGATGCAACACAGGACAGCATAAGGACAATAACACGATGTTATCAATCAAAATTGAAATTAAAAGAACTTTTTATATCATTATGAATTTCCTTGTTAGTCTTGCTAATTGGCTTATAAATTCAGTAATGTTTTATGAATTATTGGTTGAAAATTTTAACGTAAAAAATACGATCGAATAAGGAGTTAATTGTAATTAGTAAAACAAAAAAATGTGAGCAACTAAGAGCTTTTTCATCAACAATATCCTTTACCAACTCGTATTTATGGCATATTTTTACATTTCAAACAGAAATAAAATTAAAAATTTAAAATCTTCTTATATCCCAGTATTTTATTTAATAAAATCCAACAAGCACCTTTTTATTCGTTTATCAAGTTTCTAAGTCTTAGGGATATGACTAACTGCTGAGCTAATTTTGGAAATAACAAACCAATTAATAAGATGTTCTTCATACCTGCGAGGTAATATTTTTTGCTTAGATTAATGTTTGATAGAAATAATGATTTCCTCTGTTCCAAAGGCATGTCAGAGAGGAGCTAGAGTATAAAATTAGATTTCATACAAAACAATTATCGAGCACAATTGGATTCAATGGCAGTATATGAAACGCGAGCGTGTTGACATTTAATTACGTTTCATTTCATCTGTTTCGAGTATAGCATTGTTTAGTTGATTCAGTTTATGCTCAGTTTCAAATTTTGAGGTACGGATTATAAATTTCCCCAGCGAGTGCACTGCGAGCGTATTTATACGCCCCCGTTGAGTACCCGTGAAAATTCTAATTAGCCGGGCACTAAAATGAAAATCAAATAACCAGATAACTTCACACCGGTTGTGAGGATGAATGTAAATTTCGGCTATAAACAATGATACCACGGAATTCTTCGGTAATTCTTAGCGGGTCCATTAACTCGCCTGAGTTAACATGGCTATGTTAACCTCATTGGCAACGAAAATGAGTGAATGAGGTGATTCCTTTTTTCCAGAAATAATTTCAAAAATTTTACGAATTATGTCAGATAATTCCGCAGCTCGATTAAATAAACCTTCGGGTGAAATAAAATCCTGAGAATTTTAATTGGTTCCCGGGAAAAAAAAATTTTTTTTTATTCGACACGTATATTTTATTTAACATCCAAAAGGAATTTTTTTTAGCATGAAATTTAATGCGGATCTTAAAAATAAAATTCACATAAAATTGATTTAAATTATATAAAAATAATTTTTATTCTGTACGTGATGGACTCTCAAAAGTTGCTTAGCAGATTTGATTATTGCTAAAAGCATCGAAAATATCACTAAAATAGACTAGGTCAGGTCTATTTGTTTGCATAACTTCATGAAAACGTAGATGCTCGTACAAACAATCAAAGCTAATGTGGTTATTCAAGTTCTACAGCTGATTAATTGGCTTCTGCATGAGCTGGAGTATTCAAGAAGCTACTAATGGAAACTTCATTTGCATTTGTTGGGGCCACTTATGTTACTACATAGAGATCTTGGAGCAACAAAAATTTGAATAAAGAAAATAACTAAATTTCAACCCAGAGATCTTCACCACTTCAATAATCTACTATAATATCATTAATTAATCTTTAACTTCATTTTAATAGCTCTTTAATACTTTTATGAACTGCATACCTCCTTAATTCGTTCGCTGAGAATTCCGCAAACATTTCTTTATTCAGCTTTTTTTAAGGAAGTTTATAGTTAGGTAAACAGAGAGGAGATCTAAAACAGGAAAAACTTAAAAACTTGAACATAAATACAACAGATAAACCTGGAACTTTTCAGAATTTCTAGGTACGGATTTTTAGGCTAAAGACGTACATTTGGATGGATGTATGGAATGATTAACATAGAATGAAACTCTCTGTTCCCCTCTTTTAAATAATTGTAATATTTTTTCCGTAATTGTTGACACTATAATTTTAAAAAGGAAGCGAAGATATAGTTAAAATTGAATAGCTTAGAAAGATTGAGAATATCATTGAATCTGTTTAACGATAAAAAAAAAAATACTAAGACTTTTATATAATTTTTCTTTTATTATTTCTAATTTTTTGTATTACCATTAAATTAATTAACACAGTCTTGGGAAAATTATATCATACTTTATACAGTATTTCTTAAAATAGGCTTTTTTTTAAATTTTATTTAAAAAGCTTGAAATGTTTTTCATGCGAAATCTGTGAAATTCACAAGTGTTAAAGAAATAAAAATTCTATGACTTTGACTTTTCAGCTTTTCTACGAAAACATTTCAAATATTTAAGTTGCCTCAATTTGTCTAAATCGGCTTGATTGAATTCTCATAACTACATTACCATCAGTTATTGTTTAAAATTGTTCAATAAATTCGTCACTTCATGAAACTAATTAGTAACTTCACAGAGTCAAACAAACTAAGTGTAGCCATTTATTAGCATGCGGTCAACTGCTTTGATATTCTCATCATATGCCAATTAAACTGAAATTAACTATATCAAACTGACTAGACCAAGGTGTCATGATGTATGTGCAATGTCATTGAAATCCAAGTTCGTCTGCATATGTTCACATATTCGCACAATTAAATTTGCAATGTTAGCTATTATTTAACTTAATTAAAGGATTGTGTGGATATTATTTCAACAATATAATATTAACTAATGTTCACCTACATTATTAGACTAACGTATGTTATTTGAGAGTTCGTCTATTTAACCGCATTGGAGTATAACATTTCATTTTGCTATTAAATTTAATACGGCTTAAAAGAGAAGACTTGTGAACGAAAAGGATTATATAAATCTTATAGAACGTTTTTCATCCTTCTTACTAGAGCAATACTTAAAAAGACTTCTAATAAAGAAAATGTAAGGAGATATACTTACCTTTCCTTATCTAGGTAACCTATTACGTAAGGGGTTTATACTTCTGTGCCATACTTCATTGAAATAATAAATAAAGGGAGAAATCAGGATGGGTACTTATATTTGGGGTTCTATTTATTTTTATGGAATTTGCAGTCGATGGATTTTAATTTGTTATACTTTTCTCCAAGTACTAAATAAGGACGAAGTCATCGTACTGATTTTGAATTTTCAACTGAAATACTTCTTATTATCAATGTCTTAGAATTTATTCGAAGATCCTTTCGGGGATCTCCAGGTAAGAAAATTCTGTTCATATGAATTTTAAAAAAGCCATTTATAGAGCGAAAATTATTTAACTAAATCACAATAAATTTATGTGTTAAAATACATATTTTGGAAATTTTTGAGAAATAAAATTATCTATTTTTGGTACTTACTTACTAATTAACTAATTATATTACTTACTAGATTATTACTCTTACTCTAAACTGAAATGTTTAAAGCTATAATAGTCGTCTATTTTCTTCCTGACAACTATAAATCCATAATTTGATTTTCCTTGCGCTATCAAACGGACACTGTTTGATCCATACGTTGTGTCACCAGTTTGAATGTGTTAATTTTTGGTGAAATACAATTACGAAAGGGTATTTAATTAAAAGTTAAATCTCAGAGTTGATGAAAATTACAAAACTTACTGCTGTAAAACTACATATATTAAGTGCTGCGTGTTTTATCCAGCTTTTATTGTTCAAACACCGCCACTTGGTCGCTACAATGCAGAAGTAAAAGCCACAGGACTTTGCAAGGCAATGAAACTGTTTTATTATTGAAATGGCGGCTGTGGAGGACGGGCTGATTACTCATTACTGAACTAATCAGTATTTACATAATTACTGCAATTACTGTACTCGCTAACCAGAATTTGTAAGCTTCGCACGCCAATGGCATCAGCGCAACGAACTGCGTTTCCACCAAATCTGCAGAGTAGGCATTTCCATTAATTCTTTCGAATCGCTCCAGTACGGAAGCATTTATATCACTTTTTGGCGAGTTATTTTCTGCCGCCCGAGGCCATTTTACTGGGGATTTTGATAAAATTTCAATGTGTTTTGGTAATTTCAAAAAGCAACACTGTGAGATTCTTCGAGGGCAAAGGAGATTCTCCCAAGCAAACATTCTGCACGTGGCGTGAAAAGCAAAACCAGTGATCTTAGAACGTCTGCTGGAAGTCCACCTCCCTCTCTGGGGAGTCGACGACGCCTTCGGCGAACTGAACTTTTCAGCGCTTTCTAGTCACAAATGAAATCACATGGTCCACGAAAGATATTTCATTAGATAAATTGCTCGGCCCCGCTGGAGAAGCGCTATTTTGACTTGCTTGCCCAGAGGGTGCTCTTCAAATTTTGTTTGTTTTTATGCCCTCTAATTACTTCTGGTGGTAACGAGCTTCTTTCAAATATTGTCTTCGTTTCTCACGTCTTTTATGGGCTGTAGGTGAAGAGGTAGAAGCAGTGAAGGAACGGTCAATTACAGATTCCCCGCGGGATTTATGTGTATTTAATTCAATTTAAACGAAGAAAAATTAATAAACCGGTCATGATATTTCAAAATACTTAATTTTTAATTCTCTCTTTTAAAGCAATAACTTGGATATTAAAAAGCTTTTGCCAAAACATCCCTCGTAAATATTTTAAGTATATTTAAAATTTGGAAGATAACAGTTGGAATACAAAAAAATTAACTTCTATTTATTTTAAAATATTGTGCAGAATTTAATAAATGCTACGATTGTGTAATTTACGGAGGCCATAATTTTAGTATAAATTAAAACTTTCAATAAGAAGGCTACTTACGCATTTGTATGATAAACTAGTGAGCTAAAATTACTTACAGAAATTACAATATTAAATTGAAATTTATTTAGATATCGGTGAGCCAATGGTATTTTAAGCAAGTCCTGGCTGGACAATAAATTGAGGTATTTTTTTCCATATTGGATTCATCATTCTTTTCTTATGCGATTTCTATTACTTGCGAAGGTGTCTAATTAAATCTGACAATACTTTTAAATCATATTACTGCATAATTATAATCACTCATTTTCTAATACGTGTCATGTGACATATGTCATGTCACGTCTCATACGATATGCGTGATATTCATTTGTCGAAATGAAACATACTTGGATATTAAATCATACAATTTTAAACGTCCATTTAAGTTTATTCAATGATTTTTATTTGATGTCGTAAACGGGTAAATTTGTTTATAGTTTACAGAATTCATATTTTTCGAAAATATTTCTTACGTAAATCAATTTTATTTAAAACACATTCATTTGAGACACATGGTTTTTCAATGAAAAGCATTTTGTATTTAATTTCCTACTAATTACATCATCTATTTTTAGTTTATTAACAGAAATTTCGACGAATCCAAAGTTATTAGAATTTGTAAGAAAGTCGACTATTAATTCGAGCTTCTGCGAAACAAGCTTCCTGGAAAAGGGAATATACACAAAATTGTAGGAGTATATCCTCCAAGGGCTTTGTGTAGACTTACTTGATTTACAGTGAAAATAGCAAAGGATCCACCAATTTAATGTGACATTCACGCCTTGATTGCTTCCTTCGATTCAATATATGTATGCAAATACTCCACGACTTAATTTCAGTTTTAAGTTTGTTTGTCAAACACGTCATTAAAATGCGAATAGGCTGTCGAAAATGTAGAAACATATACTCGTTAACTTTGCACGTGCATTCAAGTTACGAAGACTATAGAACGAATTTCGTTGAATCGCCCCTGGGGAGTTCTAGTAGATCTTCTTTTCGGAAATTGCTTTCTGATGTGACTTCATGGACAAACAATTTGCTCCGCTTACACATTAATGCATAATTTCGGTCACTTCCCTTTAATTTAATTCGAGTAAACGCTTCAACAGTCAAGAAATTTACTTATTTGTCCCAGGCGTGTCTTATGATCTTGTCTACTTCATCTAATGGTGATGTTTACAAATATCTTTGCGGCATTTCTGAATGAATCTGAAATTGCGCTGCAAGTTTACGTTTTCGCGTTAGATGAATTTATTTTCAGTCGACTAAATTCGGCAGTAGAACTGGGGTTAGTTCTGGTGTAAATCGAAGTTTCTTGGAACTTCTCTAGATATTTAAAATTTAATGAACGTAGGTACGTACATTCCAAATTGAATGCAAGGATTTGAATCGTTTGAATTTTGAGAGCCTTATTCGATTTACACCTTCTTGTGACTTGCACTGAAATATTTTGCTCCTAGTTCCTGGCACAAATGAAAGGATTTAAAAAGTTTATTATATGATAGTATATATTGATTGGATAATGCCATGATAAGTTATGAATATTGTTTTTTTTATTTGCGAATTTTAAATCAAATTCATATTCGATGTTTTGTGTTCCATTGTGTTTAGATATTTTGAACACTCTTGTAACAATGTCTTATGCGGACTCAGTCAATAATATAGGTAAAATATTGTACTGGAGTTCCTCAAGTATTTGTGGCCACTCATCAAGGATGCTATATTTTGTTTTTATTTATTTTGACAAAAATACCAGAAAATTATAACTTATAATTTAAAATATAATTTCAGTGAATTGCATCTTTCTTACTACAATTTCATATTCAATCGATTCGATCTTAACATTAGAAACAAAATTTTTGCACTTTTGCAACTCATAGATTTAATAAACGTAAGTATTTTGAATGCAATATTAACTTCTACAGCAATAATTACAGATTATTGAGATAGCATTCAGCTGAGTTTGTGGCAGCCAGGAGCTAATTCACTACAGTTGATGTAATTATCGACAAATTGGAATATTTCATGTCTCTGCACAAAGCGTGGAATATTCAAGACCAAAATTTCTCTGGCTAGAGCAAGGACGACCGTTTACTCTTCTAATTGCAATTACATCGATATCTGGATCCTCCTTCCCTCAGTTGAATGAGTTCTATTAGCTCAGTGGCTTAGTAATTAATACATCCTTTGAGGATTCGTTGAGTATTGCTTTGGGTTTTACAAATAAACATGCATATCTTGATCATCTGAGCACTCAGCTTCTAATCGAGGGGGCTAAATCCTATTAAAAGGTCATCAACATAAAAGCATCTAAAAAGTTTACGCAATTTAAAGTTCTGTTTTTTAAATTCGCACTTTGAACTCTAATTTTCTTGATAAATTTCCATGAAAGTCCCATCACAGAATATTAAAAGACTATTTTCTCCCTCGGTTTCTTTAATTTTGCCAAACATGACGAAGGTGTCGCCGTTTTTCATGCCGGTGATGGTCTCTTAAATGTCACAACTTACTACCTACTGAAACCTTTTTTTATGCTTTTATTACAACGAAGAAAAAATATTTGTGCTGTGTTACGCTTTTCACTGCGGTGGAATTGAAATGAACCATTATAAAAAATGCCATTAAATTATTAAGTATAATCATTTGCTAGGTGAATAAATATTCTCTTTCCCAACATAATATTTTACTTTCATCTCTACTACAAGAATTCATGCTTCTTTTTACTGAAATGTGATAAAATACGACAAAGAAATAAAACGGTATAAATAAGGAAAGTATCTTCTTGGTTCTTGGTAGATATTTAATTGGTAATATGAGTTCTGAGGACTATTTCTACAATTATTTATGACACTTTATACAGAGTTCTCAAATGACAAAGAAAAACACTTTAAGAGTAACAGTCAAAAGATTGGACATAAACTTATGAAATCATAGAAGAAGTGTAATTAATTTTACAGTACTTAATATACGAAAAAATTTAGCGTAAAGAAAATTATGTTGTGAAACAAAGGGTATTATAATTTCATTTCAAATTATTTGGGAGCAAATTTCAAGTCACTTAAACGAAAATATACAATGCACATTAAAAACTAAATTATATATTTGCGAAACATATTTCTTCTTAAGATACTATTTTTAAACCTTCGCGAAAGTTTAAGTAGTAAAATGTTAAATTACTTTTGGCCATTTCATCGATTCATCTCCTTAAATTTCTAAAACCCTATTTCAATAAACAATTTTAGAAATCTTTAATAGAAATATTATTTTCATCGATATTTTTCAAATGCCGCATGATTAGTAAATATCACCATTTTCCACACAATTATACTTTCTGCGAAGCCAAAATAAAAAAACAAATTAATTAATAGTTTAGGATTAAAAACACTTACCTTAATTAATTATTATTATTATTATCAATTTTATGTTATTATTATCAATTCATATCTCTATAGAAATTTAGAAAGCTTTAACTAAACCCTCGGTTGGAGGGTTTATACACATAAAATTAAATTAATTGAATATCAAAAGACAGAAAGTGCCTGAACCAATTTGAAAAATTAAAATGATGCGAATAAAATACGAAGTTACACTGTTCGAAAGCTTTAATTTCTTTCTAGCCAAAAGTAAAAAGAGGTAGAGGTCAATTTGTAAATTGCAGTAAATTAAATTATGATCGTGCAATTTCTGATAGGTACAAACGCATCCAGTAATAGCGCAAAGGGAAAATAATCCTCCTGCCTTCATACGAAATATGCACATCGTTTTGAGTTTAATAGTTCTGATATTTTATCGTGGATGATGAATTTCATACAGGAAAATAACTCATAGTTTATGAAACGTGAAAACCGCTGTATAGAAAATAGACACAGAGGTGTTAATTAAAAAATGAATGTTTTTACTCAGAGGTTTAGTGCTGACCCCAGGGTTATTCTAATTAGTAGATGTCTCAAATAAGTCAGCAATTTGGCACCATTTCCTTTTCCTGCAGAAGCTGGTTGACACAGCATTCATCAAACCTTTCCAGGGGCTACAAAACCTCTCTAAAATTATAAAGGCCCCTGTCAAATTAGCATCGTCTAAAACTTTTCGGGTGTTAATTAATTGTTCGGCGTACAACAATTAATGATTAAACCTTTGTTGCGCTAATAAAATTCCCTTAAAGTAATTCCGAGGTTAAAACACTACCTCGAAACGTCGTCTTTCTTGTCGAACAATTCCAGCTTTGGTTAGGATTAATGATTTGCCTATTTGTTGACTGAAACATCACCTTTTTGGAGCTTCCATTCTATTTTTACGCTATTTATTTATTCCTAGAAATTCTGAGGGACCAGAAGAAGAAACCGAAATGATGTATTGATGTTCTGGCGGAAGGCTTCGAAAACGTACCGGATGATTTCAGGTTTTTATAATACATTGATTTATGTTTGAACACCGACGAGTCCTGTAACCAGCCTTTCCATAACTCATCACAATCGATCCACAGACTTTTTGGCATGAATTTATTTGACTTTTATTTACAAGTTTTCCTGGTAGAGTCATCAGTCTTTTTTCCACAAAAGAGAATGTATGTTCTAAGAAACGTATTGTATCTATTTTTGCTTTGACAGGAATATCTATCGCGTTTAAGGGGCTTTCGAAACACTTGAATATTTAAAATAAAATAACAATGTAATATTCAATATAAAGCCCATTACCCTTTTCCATACATGAGTATCTTTTATCTACTTGATGTTGATCTGTTTTTTGTATTTTCTGTGATGGGAGCTTAACACAGCAATAGGATAGAAAAATTTATATTTCCTAATTCGACTTATAAATCATTTAAAGCTAAAGGTCTTATAAAGGCGCACTATCATTTCTTTCAAACCGAACAAGGCTAGGATTTGTTGTTACAATTAGGCATAAAGCACTTTATTAGCATTTATAGTTATTACAATTTTTCAATAAATTACAGATTTCTCAATCAATCTCTTATTTTTCCTTAGTTTTCTCTCTTTTCTGCTAAGATGTAGAATGAAGTTGTCCAAGTAATTTAAAGTATGATCCTCGTTTAGACGTATTAAGTATAACTGTGTCTCTTTTATAATTTCAGAATAATTCAATTATTCATATTTTAAATTGTTTTCTTAAGAAATGTCATCTGCAAGAAAAATGATTTAACGTTTCTACGTTGAGGCCTGAAGTTTGTAAAACAAAATGTTGTATACGATTTTACACTGAATGAAGTTTTATTTAGCCACAAAAAGGGGAAGACTTAATTTGCATCGCATATTATTAATTTTTTTTTTTCTTCGAAGGATAAATAACTTACTAGGTCTGATTTTTTACAAAGAATTAAATTTTAGTTCATATGTACGTCGTATAAAAAAATCAAATAGTTAAAAATCTTCTAAAAGAAAATAAATGTGTTTTCTTCAGCTAAAAGATTTCAGATACTTCCAAATGGGGAAACAACCAACAGTTCTTATTTAAAAATAATTCCGCAGTAAGCAAAATAGGAGAAAAATGGTAGGAAAAAAAAGTCTGAGCTAAATAAATCACCTCCATTCGGGTTCCTAGGCTCTATCTTCATAAATCTTCTCTGGTTCTTTGTAGCAGACCCAAAGGGTGTGATGAAATGAATGCAGATATTTCGGCGTTTCAATTTATCTAGTTCTTGTGCTCCTTCTATAGACCATTTGTATTACTTCGATATCCAACAATTTCCCTCTCTTCCTTTTGCGATTAAGGTTACAAGTGGAACGTGTTTGCTATTTTGAATTTACCTGTTAATTGGAATTATTAGGGTTCTCAAAGCATGACCAGTTTGTTAAGGTTCTTTGACCGCTGTGCCTAGGACCGTTGGATAAGAGCAAATTGCGCTTTAGGAATCAATCTCCGGCTTCGCCAACGGTGTTATCATTCAATTATAAGCAGAAATAAAATCCTGTATAAATACTGCGTATTGTGGGGTACTTCGGTATAAGAGAACGAATTTCTAAAGGTATTCTTTAATTCTCATAAAATGCAAACAATATATACCATATATTGGCTTAAATATAGTTGATTGTATTAAAAGCCACACCTAATTTCACTTCTTAGAAAATCCCCCAACGAAATATTCAGTATTATAAAAATAAATCATAAAACCAGGTTCTAAGGACCACATATGTGGATGGAAAAAGACTTTTCAAAATATTTAAATCTTCAGAAACTAAAACGAAAATAATTGAGTGAGTAAAATATTATATTAATGAAAGCTTAGCTAAAACGTACCCCTTTTTGTGGAAAGGCGGTTTCGAATTTGATTTAGGAAAGCAAGAAATTGTTTCCTTTCTTTAATAAAATATTTAGATAATTTTTTTTAAAAAAAAAAACCCTATTAAAAATATCTTTCTTCTGAAAAGTTTAGGCACTTTAAAGGTTCCCGCTTGTCGATTTTCTAGAATATGATGTACAAAATGGAAATTTTTGAACAAAATATGCAAGTACGTACGATACGATACGCCCCCTTTTTAAAAAGTAAAATCTTCAGACTTTCGTAAACGCGAAATTTTCATATGTATAAAGTTCACTTCAATTAAATATAAGCAAGTAATAGAAACAAAGGACAATTATCTGTAAAGAAATTGCAGGGTAAACGTGTATAAGAATGTTCTCTTTTATTAAAACTGGTTTATGCTGGTTTAAAAACACCCATAACCGGAGACTATTGCACTACCTATGGCAGGTAACGAAGCTCTTGAAAGCAATTACAAGTTCCAGAAACAGCTTAAGAAATCTCTAGAAATGTGGTAGTGCCCACCTTGTATAATAAAAAAAAATCTAATTAGATGAAAATTTACATTACAAAATCTAACGAGATTCAAAGAAGCATTTAAAGTGAACACTTGAAAGTACACATAGAAAATTCCAATCAAAAGTTAAATAAAGGGTCTTTAAACGCTCATTTGTACTTATCCTAACAACTAATAACAGTCGTGTGGTAACAGGATTCCGATTAGTACACTTGAGCACATATGACCATGGGACTGGGAATTTGAGAGTTTTCCGAATACGTTTTTATCTTAAATGTAATCTCAGCAGAAGAAGTGAAAAGCCGTAAATAAACGGAATTTGATTTATTTCAGAAAACAGTCCTATCTTGTATCGGCCCATCTCCTTAGCAATCGTTCTCCGAATGTCAAGGGAAGCTTCTAGATTAATTGTGTGGGTGGAGGCGAGCTTTGAGGCATTAATCATTAGGACCGTAAAATCAGATGGAATCTAGAATCTGCCTCAAGAAAAGAAGCAGTCTGTCCTAGGAGTGCTGCTACACCACAAAACGTTCACTCAGTCGCATGCTGCACTTTTGACAAGCTCATTTCGGGGGATAAACCAAAACATGTCCCCAAGAAAATCTCCTTTTCTTAAGCCAAAAGACGAATCAGGGGGATAAGACTTTATGTTCGGACTGGATTTTGCCTGTAACATCTTTAACCCCGTCATTCGGGTTAGGAACTTGTACGCAAATTCCTTTCAATTGTCTTCTCGGGGAATTGATTGATTTACTGCTTTGTCACCCCATGGGATACCGGCGCCGGACAAGCTTAGGACAACTGGATGGTGATTAGTGCGCCACTGTTCCTATTGGGACAACAGTAATTGGCCGAAAATCTTTTTAGCACTGAGGATTTCTAGAATAGATGTCCCAAATATGGACAACAAATTTGTTTTGTTTGTTTTAAGGGTCTGTTCGTGCGATGAACTTTGTTTGGGGATACACCGGAAATCCATAAATCCATAGTATGTTGTGGTGAGCCCTGCTAAAGAGCTTAGATCAACGCAAAGATTATGAATTTCTGAAGTAGTAACAAAATGTTTAGCATTTTTTGGGAAACTATAAACATGATTTTCTTGGAAAGAAGTTATTTACATATGTATGCAATTTAGCAAAAGAAAAAAGACTAGTGGGATTAATACAGGTTGGAAAATTCAAAGCAAGGTTCGTCGAAACCTGAGTAATCCTCAGTGTCTCTCGACACTGCTTTTAAAACTTCATCTACAGTGAGATCGGGCTACGACGTGGTCGAAGGGTCCTCTACTTAAGATTTATTAAAACGAGAAATAACTTAAAAAAATTATATATATATATATTGCTTATTTTCTTGAAGCTACTGTTTATGTCATGACATATAGAAACGTATCATTTTGTATAAAATTGAGTTACCTAAATCTAGTGCTCCAATTAGCTTAGATATTATTAACATATGGATTGATTTAAGGGGTAGTAAATTACACACCATACTCCAGTCTAACCATCCAAATACACCCTCTTAACATCTAGTCCTACTTTTTGACACTGCAGCTCCAACCTTCTTTATGTCCAGCCTTCTTAGATTCTTTCATCCGCCCGTTTTGTCCATTCAGCTGTCCGATTTTCAATTTATTTCTCCATTTTCCCATCGATTCTTCCAATCAATCCAACCGCCTGTTTTCACTTTCTACTCTCATCTCTTATCATTCCAACCTTTCCTCCCACTATTTGAAATTTTATTGTCGTATTGACTTGCAAGAATTTAGCAATGATTCTTTAGTCGAGTGGAAGTAATGTAACTAAGTCTCAAATAGCCCACAAGCTGTTCAAACATGCTAAATAGCTTCCTTGTATTTCCCTTGGCATTTTAAAGGGAAAAGGGAGCAATACTTGGTCCTCGACATACCACGGAAAAATGTCAAACTGTAAAAACCTACTGCTTATAGGAACATTATCAGGACTCGTGCAGGTACATACTTAAGGACAGGTAAGTAGCTGCCTTAAGCCGCCTTTCGTCCTCCGCCAGCTTTGTCCGTACACAGTCGGTAACCAGCCCAGGGCCGGATTCATATAAAGGACCCGGCCAACTCCAAAAGTGACATTTGATATTGAATTGGTTTCCGAATTGCTCAATTCAGTCCCACATCATGTACATCCTATTCAGAATGTCACATATTATGCAAATCGGATAGGGCTTCCGGCTCCGGTCCTCTACCCCATTTGAATAAACAAACACAGAACGGGGAGGTTTTTCAATATCCTACTAAACCAAAAGCTCAAATTTTATTTGTAACGTCCATCTCCCGATCTGCTGGTGTATCTGCCCCGGCCACTTACCCGGTCGGGATCTTGGGGTTCTTGCAGGTTCCTGCCAGTTCCTGAGGGTTTCTCTTCAAGCTTAACCAAAAAGATTTTGACTCCATCCCTGCCTGACTACGGTTAGCCCTATTTTCACGGCTCGGTGTGTGAGAACAGTTCTCGGCAGAGGATTTTCCACAACGTCCTGATAAGGAAAAAGTTCCTTTACAGCTCTTCCGAGGAATGATGAAGGCAATAAGAAGTATTAGCCTGGGAGCGAATAACAATAATTCTCAGGTTCGATTTTCTGATATCAATCTAGCCGAGCTCTAGCAAAGAGACTCTTGCGTACTAGCCGGCAGATTAATATCTTAACGAGCACCATAAAGGGCATTTAGGTGTTTTTATGAAGGGAAAATTCAAGAGCTACGCTAGCAAGAATTATTCACATTGAGCCCTTAAGAGGCTTTTCCCCAATGCAATTGAACGCACTTAATAAGGCTAGAAGTTCGTTTAGTGAATGCATTAGATGTAAAGGAGGAACGTTTCTATTGTTACTTAGGCAAACTAAAGCGTTAAAAAACCCTAGTTGTTTGTGGAGCATTTAAGGACGTACTACAGAAGCTCAAGAATTACATCGTGGAAGCATAAGCAAAATTATATAGACTTTCATTTCAAACAGTTTACTTTAAGCTGTCCTTAAATCCCAGTTTTGTCAATATATTTTTCGATTGTATTTGAAAAGTAATTGGAGAATCTCGTTATTTTGTAACCCTTTTAGTGCCAGACCCATCTACGCAATATGTACGAAGAATGCCACGGGCCGATTTGATATGTGCACTTTAATGAAAAAAATGACTACTTTATGGAAGATATTTTACTATTTATTATTTGCAAACTTGAATGATATGGAATAAGGTAAAATGTTTCATTATATCCGCTTGACACTCAGAGGAACCATATTATGGATATTATGAAATAGTTTTCGCATAGTATCGAGAGCCGATATATCGGCCCGCTGGCATTAAAAGGGTTAAGATCAGCTACGTAGCTATCAAAATTCTTGAAGCAGGTAATTTAAAAAAAATACAAAACCCTTTAGAAGTAACCAGTGGGTATTTAGCTTCAACTTCTAGACTTCTAGCGAACGTAACGCATGTAGTGAAACTCGTATATAAAAATTTAACAGATTTTTATTTTGCAAATGTGCGTAACAGTCTAGATCTAGTTCCTATTGGTTCAAAAATTAGTTTCTGATTTAGTAATGAATATCAACTGTAGAAAGTATTATATAATGGGATATATTAAAAGTTATTTCGCTTTATATAAAATATTGTTGAGTTCTTCGTAGAATTAAGATGTGCACGCATTTGAATTTTAAGTCAATGAAAACATTAATGGCATTTCGTCTCAGAATGTGGTCTATACGCTAAGTTTATCTGGTCATGATAATGTGCCCTTACATATGTTAAAAACAAGTTCTTAGCAATAAATTACATGTAAATCGTTTTCACCACACTGCATTTAGGGTATCCTTGACTTCATAAATAACCTTTATGTAATATCAACCCGTCTGTGTTTGGTTAGCCACGAATGCCTACGCAATTTATAATGATTTTAAAAGCAACACATCTAAGTGGAAAGGAAGATTTATTGTAGTGAGGTTTGCGAGCAATATACAGAGAAATTTAATACTATTCCGCACATACCATAATTCAAGAATCCTGGCAATACTACTCGTGTCATTGTTGATATGCGAAGTACTTTATCATGCATGCACCAGTTCCGGATCCGTGTATACACGGCCATTGGCTGGCGGACCTTTCACGTAGGCGCTCGCACCCACACTGCGACACGTCCGATACAAACAGGAGCAGTGGCGAATAAAAGATAAAAAGCCAAGACTGAAAATAAAAGATAAAAATTTGATTTATAAGCTTTTTCAACTCCGTTCCTTTGTTACAACGTTTTCAGTTAATAGCGTCTTCCTTGTTTGCATGTTCCAGTGGGAGTGCGGCTGGGGAAAGAATAGTCCTTGCCTCTCCGAAAAGTTGGGATAAAGCTCTACTGAATTCCCCTGATGGGCTTGGTAGGCTTTTAGTAATAAATCGCCATGTGCTCCCGAAGGCGCAGGTCTTGAAAAAATTTCTAGGAGGCTCCTTCAGCTTTTTCTGCTGCTACTAATTTAGATTAGGGATAGATGTGGAGCATCCTTTAAGCGGAATATTAAGGAGCTAGAACTCCTAAAGTGATTTCGTTCGGATGAACAACATTTAGCGAATGGAAAACGCAAATTACCAAATAGTCGCTTTTCAAAGTATTCGTATTTAGTTTAGTTCACAGCACGGACACAAAATCGGTAACTTTCCGCGATTTGGTTATAAGTCGAAGCTCATCTTAAGATATTTTGTTGTATTGTACTTGCATATTTTCAAAAAGTTTTCGAGCCTACACATGAGTTTCTAATGGATTTTGACTTTCAAATTTTAATAATATGAATTCTTGTTCTACCTCTTGCACTATTCACGATATTACAGCACGAACTACTTGCTCATATCAAAAACAGAAAAAATTGTAGAACCAAACTTTTCCTGACCACCTCTTCTTTTCAATTCCATATGTTCTAAATTCAAGTAGCACTTATGGAATTAAATACTGACTTAAAGTGTCGTATTCAAAAGTGCTAATATTGTCCAAAAGGTATACAAATACATTTAAAAAAAAAATAAAATCAAAATTAATCTCTACTGGAGGATCAAAAAAACGATTTTTTTATTTATTTACTTACAACTAAAATTTAATTAGTTACAGAATTTGACATCATGAATTCTTAATTTCTTAATTTAATCTTTTTATAAAGATTTAAACACAAAATTCGTAATTGTATGAGGAAATTAGATCATTATCGCTTTGTTCACTATTTAACACGTTACTTTATTTTTAACAGCATTTTAAAAAGCTTTAATCTAGGCTTATATAATATTTACAATTATAATTTTAGGCCTAATATACATTGCTTACTGAAACAAGTGAATATTATTAATTCAAGTTTTGCTCATTTTGAGGCTAGAACTACACTCTACACTAAAACTGCACTCCATTCTAGCCTGTATTTTAGGTAGATAATTTTTGATTGTGTCGGCATTTTGCCCTCGGGAAGATCCCGCGTTGCCTTTGTTGGAAAGATATTACTTTACTTTAAGGAATAAATAGGCTGCAAAGTGAAGTTTGCGTCTATCGCAAAAATAAGCTGAAAGTGTGTGTTGTGAAATGTTTCGTTAACAACTGCACACATTTCCCAAGAGCTCGCGGTTCCACGTCGAATTTTCTTCAGCGCGGATAATCAAATAATAGTACACTAAACGTTTCGCCTGCAATACGAATACGGGTAATTTCCCAGTCCACCCCCGTCGAGAAGCATATGTGGAACGCGCAAAGCATGTGGGGCATCCATGTGTCTGAAAAATTGAGATCAGCACCAGACAGAGCGGGAATCAATCAACAATTTCCAATTTTCCTTTATTTGCCCCGAAGGGTTGCTCTGAAGTTTATGCTCCTACGGTCTTGATGGATGAAGTACCGATTGCCACAAGAAGAGTGTGTAATTTTTACATGGCGCGATAGCGACACCCGCTATTGTTCTTCATGTGCGTCGCGCCATCACCCGCCCCAGGAGCGCGCGCCTCTTTCGATCCGCGGAATTTATTGTCGGAGTGGCACTTTTTAAATAAATAAGCGCCGGAGATTTTGTTCTCAATTCTTTCGTCTGCCCCCGCCGATGTCTGCACTGTGGACGAAATAATTATTATCTCTAATTACTCCAATTTACCTGGCCTCTTCTGGGCCTACCTTTCTCGCACGTGCCTGCTTTGATGTTGAAACTAAACGAATATTTTAATTCCAGCTACTTCGATATACACCACATTTGAAAGGAATTTTAATCAGTTGTAAAGCGAGCTTTATAGCGTTTCGGGAATGAGGGCGGTGGTGCAGGATGGCAATTACTGCGATAACCTTGACAGCGTTTTTCGACCTATAAATTATTTATGATGTTTTCCTTCCTCCCCTTGACCAAAAGCGCTTTTACTTCTCTCCGCATACAAAGCCAGTAGTCATCAGGAGAGGAAAAGGTGGTCTTCTTTGAATAATAATTAATTAACGTTTGGAGAAGCGACCTACTCTATTAATTATTAAGAATTAACAATTATGTTAACTTTCCACCTCATCAATTTTTTCGCAATAACAATGAAATATGTGACAGAAATTCGAAGATAAAGGATATTTTGTATCTTCTAAAACAACGTATCCTTTGCATGTCTCAGATAGGTACTGTTTTGAAAAAAAGGTATCCTCATGCAATAATAATATTTGTTCAAAAAATTGTATATGTATGTGGGAGCATGTACATATATGGAACATGTGTACAATTGGAGGTCGCATTTCTGAACCGAAATGAAATTAAAGCACAAAATTACTTTGAGATAATTTATGAAATTTAATAAGTATGCTCACTGAAATTTTCTTTTTCCTTATTTAAATTCAACTTATTGCTGTGTGTACACTTGTATTACCTAGCACTTTATTAAATTAGTAATTCATTGAGTTTTTATTTTTGCACTTTAAATTTATCTTAGAGGATAATGCCTTCATTTCTTTTATCAGAGAATGTACAAAAATATGCTTTTGGTTTTTTAAGAGAAGGTTAATGAAGCCATCCTGTTGGTCGCGCGCTAAGTATTGAACAATCTATTAAAGAAGCAGTTCCCATTTGTATATAAGAATAACATTCTGCATTTTTACTACAATTATTAAAATTCTATTTTTGTTAGATTTTTATGAAAAAGGTGTTTTTGTATTCTAAGTTTTAATTTCCGTATTATTAAATTAAAGAATACTGAAGAATAAATGAGGACTTTGTCAAATTACCACTGCTTAAATCTAGTTTGGTATTCTACTTAATGTTTAAGGTATTCAAGGTGTGATTATACAAACACTCTTTCAAGTAGCTTTGTGGAATTCTAAAATTGGTAAAAAACGTTATTATAAATGGAAACTGTATCAAAAGCAATTAATGTTCCTTTATTCAAGTGCCCCAAATCCACTAAGCACGATATTTACAATTGCACTTCCCTAAAAATAAAACATTTATTCAAGTTACGTTAAGCTTCTTAAATAACGATCACAAAGGATGAATTAATTTTTTAAAACACTCTACTATGTCGCATAAAATTCCCAGCTTTATGTTTATATGCATTTGGATAATGCCGAGCATTTAGCGTCGTAAAATATTTTATGAAAAATTTCTCCTATTTCACTCCTCTGTAGATACGGGCTGGAACGCAAATGTGGATACAAGAAAATGTCTCTTCAAGTTTGCACTTTAATTCAAGCAAAATTCACTTCGCTGAGACAATCTAGAAACGCACTGGTACTCTAGAGCAAGGAGATATTAAAGTGTGCCTCTGGAACTCAAGGTTTTCTATTTCGAATTTTGCAGAGAAATTGTTAGGTCGAAAGGACAGTATCGAAGATCTTGACTTTTTGAATGATTGGCAATCATTACGAGGACGATATCTATGCCATGCAGAACAAAAGACGCTCGGCGACTGTGAAGGTCTTCAGCGGGCCGGAAGGATGGTTAATCTTATTTTGTGTTCATAACGCAAGAAATAATTTCAGCTACATTAACTTGGTGTGCCTTGAAGGAGTTCTGGTGGTGAGAGAGCGCGCTGTTGCATTGCTAGAGGTCGTCCGAACTTAAAATATAACACCGTCCCATTTCCCCGATAAAATAAACTTTAATAATAGAAATCAATGAGATGAAGAAATTGAATCCTTGTAGAGCAGACTTTGAGAGGTCAGCAATGGTCTGAAACATAACACGTCTCTACAGCTCGATTTGAGTGGGCACGAGGGTGTTAGTCCATTTCGTGTTGAAAAAGATTTGTCCTTTTAAAGATTAAAAATAGTTTGCCAATTTTTTTCCATGGAAGGAGAATTCCAAGGTACCGATATGTGCTTATTTGTCGAGCAAGCAATGAGAAAGCATCGCGGAGGAGGTACTTCTAATAACTTATGGAACTTTAGAAGCAACCGGGATTAATGAACTACTTTGAGCAAAGTATTGAATTATTCATAAGCAAGAAATAAAGCAAGAAGTTGAGATGAAATAAGGGATTTTTTTTTTAAAGAAAAACATTCAAGCTCTTTCCGGTCAAAGCAACTAGTTGAATTTAGAGAATCTTTGACGAATTTTCTAAAGTTTCCGGGAACTAATTATAAAATTCAAAATATTTCGTCCTCAGGTTTGATAGCTTAACACTAACCATATACAAATAACTTTAGAACTTCAATACTCAATTTGTTTTGTATATTTGTTTGTTTATGTAAAAAAATGTGGCCTGCAATTTAACTTCAAATCACACAACTTTTAATATTTTTAAAATTATTCTATTTCTAAAAATGGCACACTAAACATCTGAAATAATATCTTAATATTCTTAACATTAACAGTTTACGAAATTAAAGGGAAAGTATAGGATGTACTTTCCAGCGTTATTATTTATTGTTTTTTCTATTCTCTATAGGACAGATTATCTTTTAAACTTTTAATTAATTAAAATTAATTTTTAATTATAGAATTTACTTCTTTTATCTGCTGGTGAAATATTATAAATTAAATTTGTACCCTTCTGTACTACTTTATTAAAATGAGACTTACCCTTTTATTATGAAATTAAAAATTAAATTATAATATAGAGGCCGAAAAATATAATCCCGTTCGCGATTAGTGTACAAAAGATAAAGAACTTTTTATATTATACTTTAAACTAGCAGATGGTTACTCTGTAGATATTGAAATGCGCACTGATATCCGAAATCTTTATATATTTTCTAAAGTATAACGATTTTCTATTTGTGTGGAATCCTGCAAAAAATCCAAGCTACTCAAAATTCATGTGAAGGGACCTGTACACAACCCGCAAAATAATTCAGTAGCGGCAAACAACAGTATGTCGGGTCTTTTTCCCTTTCAACACCTCGGTCAAGATAAGAAGGTAACTTTTGGGTAAGTGGAAGTTACCCAGTCACCTGCAATAAATCAATGCCTCTTACTATTCGATAGTTTGTCCGTGCCCGTGTATCCTGACAATTCCCGGATATGGTCTAGCATGGACAGGGAACGAGTGGGTACAACGACGACGAAATCTCGTGCCCGAAAACAACGAGGTCAAATATAAGAGGATGATTAACAGGATTCTCCGTAAACATTTTCTTCGTCTAAGAAGAAGAAGACGAGGGAGAAGTGTGAAGTCAAGTTTGCTTTTGCGAGAGCTTTTCCTGAATTCGGAGAGCTAGAGAAATTTAACAAAATTCCGCCGTAGTCGCCTGCGGGACTCCGGGGTTCCAGAGCGATGCAAGCGCTCTGCGCTGAGGGTCTATGAGACTCCATTTGGGGATAAAGCTCAGAACGGTCCGAGAGTGCCAGGGGCGCTCCAGTCACAAGCATCATCCCAAGGATGCTCCAATGTTAGATCGAAAGCTCCAGGAAGCTCGGGGTCGTGGCTACAGCCAGTCCAGCATCATGGAATAGTAGTTTTCAGTTTCCGTGCGGCACTTCTCCCCGAGAAAATATTTTCCGACGTAGACGTTGTAGTCGCACCTCAGTCTCCTTTGGACCATGCAAGGACCGAGAGTGACGTGGGTGATCCTGTCCAAGTTAACACGCACAAGACTTCTTATTCTCATTCTTGGCCAGTGAATCCTCCTCATTTTTGGCTCATTGGTAGTCTTACGAAAAAAGTTTTTTTTTTTTTGAGGGAAAAAATTATGGACGCCAGTATCGCCCAGACAACTAATCGCGGCCTACAATTCACGATTAATCCCAGTTCGTTTAGGTGCAGAATCTCAGTCTGCTCTCTATCCTTCAGTTATAGTTACAGTTAAGAAGAGTTCTCCCATCTTAAGGTCAGGCCACAGATAGTGTGTCATCGTTGCTATCCCTATCATCATCAAATCTCGACTCGTGGTTTAAATGGAAATGCAAATTCGCTGGTGAAAGAAAAGTTGGTGCCCCCGTTTCAAGTAGTTTTGTGTGAAACTGTGCGAAAGGAGAAGAAACATGACGAGAGTTTAGCGGCGTGTGACCAAGCGGATGTACAGCTAGCGCGCGGCGCCCTCAATCCGGTGGTTTCCGCTCTATTAAAGGTGCAAAGAAAATTGCTCCCATGATCTTGTGACACCTGATTTTATATTCCGCGTGTGGGTGGTGAGAGGAATCCGGCGAGTGAATTTATTCTTTTTATTGCTTTTGTTATTATAGTGACGATGCTTTCGCGATACTGTTATTAATATTGGTGTCACGTTTCTTCGGAGTCAACATGCTTAACGTGCCCACGATAATAATGTACGACAGCTTTGGCATGTTTATGGTGCAGAAAATATAAAAGCATTATTAGCGAAAAATAAAAATTTTTAAAAGTGTATATGGTGTGAACTAGAAAGAAAAAAAATCGAAATTATGTTCGGCTGTGCAAGAGACCTCTCCCTCTCAAGGATATGCAACAACTTGTTTAGGATACTGATTGTTACCTTACTTGGATTCGCAAGGATAAACAATGGTTGGTATAACCTGCCTATTGATTACCTTACATCAACATCTTACCTCGCAGGTAGCTCGCAGTATTCATGTGCTTTTCCGCGAAAGCTCGCAATTATCATCGATTTAATTAAAGTCAAAGATCTTTCAACGCAATTATTACGAAAAATAGAAGATGGGGGCATCCTTTTGTTCTTTAGCGACTATCCTGACTTGAATCTTTAAAGGCTGCTAATCTAAAAGACGTTTACGTACAAATTAAAATCCTTGATTCAAATAAAATAATTGCAAAGGAATATAACTGTTTATCAATCGTTCTAACATCCAATATTTAAATTATGCCTTGATGTCTAATTTTAATAAGAAGATTGAATGAAATAATAAATAACAATAGAACTAATTTATACACTTTCATCCACAAATTATAAATTCTATTTTTGATTTTAATTATTATGGCTTTGATATTTTGAACATTTTCTTAGAAATTAAAAGAACATGTCAAAAAAGAAGCAAAGGATCTTTAAAAAATGTTTTAATAACAATTAATAATAATAAATGTTTTATAAGAGGATTATTAAAAACAACTATAAACAAATTTTGAATCATTTAAACGATACAGCAATTTCATATTAAATAAATATTCATGCTTCATGAAATTTCGAGTTAATTATTACAATTTATTTGTTTGATGCATTGAATCAAATCGCTTATTCGCACGGGCTTTTTTTGAAATACAAAGAAAAATGCTACATATTTTTTTCAACTTGTTTTTTTTATACCGAAATATTAATTATGTATAAGAGTTACAAAGGTATGATTAAATTTACATGCATTTCAGACCTCTTTCTTATATGTGAATTGGTAATCTGTAAATGTACAGGTTTCTCCTTAAGAAAATATGCGATTTCTGCAGGAAAATTAAATTATTTCTGCAGAAAGGTCAAGCGAAATTAATCGAAATCGTAAAAGCCTTGTAGACAGTGCACTCGTGTGCAATTTTGTAACTTTTCTTTAATCTCCAGGAATATCCGAATAATAAATTTCATTTAAAGTTGGAAATTTTCATAGAGGGGTTAGGCTAGTGAGTGTGCTGCTTGCTGCATGCTATGCCGTCTACATTTTCAATGTCGGCTTAAAAGAGTGCTCATTCTGTGATTTACGGCACTAGGGAAGCGACACTTTCCGCCACATTAGTGCTGCGAAAATTGGTGTTTTGTTCTTGCTTTCTCAAGAAAGTTAATCAGTAACTCTTAACTTTGGATCTACGCTTACGGAGTATTTGCTCATATAAGGAAACTCCACTAGTGCAGATGTTTTTAGGTGAAGTTTAACTTTGCCAAAAAAAAAGAAGTTATCATTAGAGAAGTTAAGTGTGGTAATTTTACTTGAAGAAAGTTGATGCAATATTTTATTATTGTCATTTTAAAATATAAATTTACTAAATAAAATTGTCATAATAATTTTAAAACCATTTAGATATTGTTTATCCTGAAATAATGTACCATAAAATGAAAAATATCTAAAACTTTAATAAACACTGCTTGCAGCTATCGAAATTTGATTAATTGTATCGCGTTATTCAGTGACCGTAGAATTATTATTATTGCCTTAATCTTCTAAAAAAGCCTCTTTACAATTTTTTTTCTCTAAAAAATACCTACAATTTCCGTCCTGTTTTTTAATTCACAAGAAAATTAGCAATAGATTTTAAAATAATTTCAAAGTTATATTTCTTGACGACAACTGACGATAGTGTTTTAATAAACGTTTTTTTACTAAGAATAATGAAGGTATATATTTTTATTATTGAATTGTAAAATATTTTACAAAAACGAGAGGCTGAAAAGTTAATTACTAGTATGGTTTTCATAATACAAAATAACATAAAATAAATAACTTGTTGTAATGCGAATTTTTTGGTCACTATAAAAAAAATATTAGTACTATTGCATATACTTTATGCATAGTGGCAAAAAAATAAATAGATCCAAAGTGAAATTAAATTTACTATTCTTCATAAAATAGATATAAATTATGTGATAATATTACTGCTCTTGTTCACAATGTAAATGTTTATTTGATATGTGCTATATTTCATTTGTTGGAAATGCTATGCTACTTTTATACTTACCATAATATTAACAAATTACTAAATAATTATTTTAACTTTGTTTCACACTTATATTTTGATATTAGATACACGAATATATCAAATTTCTAAAAGTAATTTTTCAGATGGAATGTGTGTTCACTCGTTAAACTTAAAAAAGGAAAGTATATCTATGATTTATGTTTTATCATATAAGAAAATGTTATGTTTAGTGTTAACTGAAATATTTCACATATGTTCAAGTTTTCCATGTAGTCAATATCACCGCGCTAAATTCTAAAGTTCTATCACCCGAAATTATTGCATTTCGAGTTATCAGCTATCCCCTGGCCAATGGATAATTCGACCAGACGCAAAAGAGCACGATGTCTGGTTAGCTACACTATCTGCCTTTTCCTGCAGATAATAAAAAAATAATTAATTCCATCACCTATTCTAGGCATTTTAAATAGATAAAAATAACGCCGGAGTGATAATAAAATAAAAATGTGACATTCTTCGCAGTCTTTGTTTATTTTTTTATTATTGAATGAAAATTTTCTTTTCTAATTGTAAGTGTACAAAAATCTTGCAAACAAATGAGAAAATACGAGATTTAGTAAAAAATTGTGTTATTTTAAGTTACGATAAAAATAAATGAAAATGAGTATGTCCCGGTATATTTAAAAATGCTTCATTTTTCGTGTTTACTTTTAATTTAATTTACTAGAAAGATACAAGGTTTACTTTTACTTTTAATTTAATTTACTAGAAAGGTACAAGGTTTACTTTTACTTTTAATTTAATTTACTAGAAAGGTACAAGGCATGCACTAAGCTGGAAAGGGTATTATAAATATTCTACTACTATTGAAAAATCGTCCATTTTGAACAAAGATGAATCTTTGTGCGTTCGCGGGTTATCACGACTTTTACTTTTCCGTGGGAATGACATCGTAAGTACAAATCTATGGAGGACATTTCGCTTATGATGTAATTTTATATTTTTACGAGAGGTACTCAAAATAAAATGGAATATATGCAGATGTAAGCTATTTTCTGATAACACATTTTACGACGATTGAATTTTAGGCGAACGCCTCTTTCAACCATTTAAAAATCATTTTATTTTAGTCATTATTTTATCATTTCAACAAATGATTCATGATGAACTTTACAAACCCTTGCGATAAAAATATAGGCAAATATATGAAAATCTTTTTAATGTTGAAGATATTTAATACTTTAATTATTCTTCAGCCACATAAATCAAGTTTACGTAACAAGTATATGAAATAAACATTTAATTATCATTTCATTCCACTTTGTAATTGAAATAAGAATTTATTTGTTTCTATTCCTAATTCTCATATTTTTGCAGTTTTATTGATCGTTGAGTTTTATAGATTTTTTATAAAACTCCTGCTCTTTCTTCAATTCAATAAAAATTAAACGAGATTACGACAAGAACTGAGTATCTGAAAACGAATATTTAATATTTAATAACTCTTATATTCCCATAATGCCTTTGTATCAATATCAAAAGGATATCTTTCATAACAAGATTCCTGCCCTATTATCCTGAATTCTCAACAAAAATTTGATTAATCTTTGTCATTGTTTCATACTTTTAAATTAAATTATGAAATCTATTTGAGAAAAAACATTGACATAGAACTTGTTGTCAATAAACAGCAGTCATTATTTTCATCAGATTATTTGGTTTCTACAAAGCAATAAAGACTTCTTTGATCTTTCAAGGGATGGACCATCATCTTATAAGATAAGATAAACTTATTCATTTTCATAATATAATATCATTTTTCTATATTCCGTTCGGTTAAAATGATTTCGAAGTTAAAATAAATAATTTTAATAATTTTCAAAAATTTTATTTATAAATATATTCTATTGGATTACCCCGGATTACTTCAAATATTTTCAAACAATTTCCTTAGCTGCCTTGTAGATACCTATGCTTATCAGCATACCTTTCGGAAATCAAGGAAATTATAAAGAGCTTCTAAAGCCTCTTCTCAGTTTCAAGGATTTACTTAAAGAATTCGTAAACGGTCAAACTTTGTCAACTTTAGGGTAAAACAGAAAAATGATATTTTGGTCATGTAATATCTTACCCAAAAATTCAGGTAGAGGAAAATGCCAGATTACTTGCTGGCTAAAAGCCTTCCAGAAACCTAAAAGGGTTTTATTAGCGAGATTCATTCTTTTGTTTTTGGTTCGTTCCTAAGAAAGTATTTTTGCTCGTCCTTCCTTTTTGTGTATTTTTTTAAATGACCTCTGAAGAACTATAATCATTTCGTTAAAAAAATCTCGTACTTAATTTCTAATTGTTTGAAAAGAAAAAAAGCAAATAAGGAATTATTGCAATTTGAATTCCTAAAGTCTATTTTAAGTGTGAGTCATCAAAATTTATTTTTGAAGAACAGAGAATCATTTTTAAAAACTATTAAAAATCCTTTAACCTGGTTTTCAAAAAACTTGAATATATGACGTATCTACTTCCAAATTAAAATAGAATTTGAAAATGTATTGAATTTTGTAAAAATGTATGTAAATACATTCTTAAAAATATTTGCCCAATTTTGGATAGTGGACAGCGAGTTATAAAACCTAAACCTTTAGGTATTCTAAAATAACCTACTTAGGTCAATGTAATCTGGTGCACATAGCGACATCTCCATTGCATACGAGGTCAATTATTTTCAGATAAAAATCACATTTGTTCACAAATTTCCGCAGAATAAGCAATTTTGTTGAATTTATGGCTCCTTCAATATTTACATTTTGCAACAATTGCCAACTTGTCTGGATTGTGAAAGGCGTTGCTGAAGTACTTCCTGCGACAGAGCCGGAGTGTCTAATGGTTCTTGGCAGATTCACATGGAATCTTTTCCAACGCCACTGTGGGACTGTCTCATTCATATTAGGAAGTCACTTTGTTGTTATTTTGCGAATTACGAATTTACGACAAACTTTTGTGCACTCCGATAGCAAATGTTTAGGAACTATATTTGTGCGCCATGTTTACATTTGAGCTCAACGAAATCAGCGAAAACTTTGGCTCTTAGCATTGCCCTCAAAATGTACCATAATTGAATTTAACGTGCCTCCTTAGCATAAAACTCTTTCTTCTGTTCGGGTATGCAACAGAACTGTCGAATGTTGCTTATTTTGCTGAATGTACTTATTGTTTGCGGGTACCTACTATTGTTACTGAGGTTAAAGCACAGGCGACAGGTGGAAAATTCGTTTCCGGTTCCTTAACTACCTTAAATTCAACCCTTTGCGACTTTTGTAGAATTTCGGTACATTTTACAAAGTGTTTTCGAGGTAATAGTGAATATAAAACGCACAATAAAATTCATTTATCTCCAGTGGGAAATATTGTAACAACTAATAAAATTAATTACTTGCAAATAATAAAATGAATAGCAATTATAATTCTTCATTTTCATATCATTTCGAATATTTTTACTAAGAAACAAAGACATAAAATTGTAAATATTATTAATTCTGAAGAATAACTTTAAAGAACTATAAAGAAAAAGTCATGATTTACTTGTAAATGTAGCGTTATTAAGCATAAAGTCTTCAGGGAGTCCCATATTTTCTAGATTCTTTCACGGTCTCTCCCCTTTCTGCACTAAAACAATTTGAAATTTGTGAACTTTAAAAGGAAATTTTTTGGGCATCATTGAAATCACGTAAAACGTGCCCATGATTAACACTCCAGGGGATAACAAACCCGAATGTTGAATTTTCCGAAATTTTATTTTAAAGGGAAAAATAAGATCTCAATATACATTTTTAAATAACGATTGGAAAACGCTTTTTATTATTATTTAAATTTGAACAAATTTTTGTAATATGAAACAAAGTATGAATTATGGGTTTATATTTAATGAGTAAAATTCAGATATTCCCTAAAGCATGTAGAGCATTTTATCGGCAATTTTACGTAGCAGCGTGTCAATTGGTGTAGAATATCTTTTTCAAAAAGTTGTGGTATGATTTACACTGTCGGCTGGGTCTGGTCAATCATAAATTTTATATTCATGTATGTTACTTTACATATTTTAATATTTAGTCTGTTGGAAATAAAATCAAGTTTTAACATGTAAATTGGTATATTACAAGGCTCAGACTTCAAAAGGTCGACTTCCTTCTACTTATTACAAAGTTGACATATTTTAAAAATACCTAAGAATTATAGAATAGGAATGAACGATTGTTTTAAGACATTTTAAGAAACTTTTTTGTTATTTAACAAAAGGTACATTTAAAAAAAAAAACAATCTAAAAGGTTGAAATTAGAACCAAAATTTAACATAATAAAACTAAAAACTAGTAATGCTTAATGCCAAAAACTAACATCACGTTTTACTTTTAATTAATTTACATGTTTTGTGCTTATTAAAAGTCCTTTAAACAAAAGAAAATTAAGTTACTCAGTCCTTGATGTTGCGTAGTCCCTTTTCAAACTTTTTCTACAGGTTCGAAAAACTTTTATGATCCCTCAACCCTTAAATGGGGTAATTTAGTAACGTTAGCGGAAAAGCCGGATCTCCAAAGCCAAAAGAGGAAAACAAAAAGTATGTTTCTTATCCAATTCCATTTTCTCGAGTTATATACACGTGGCTTCTCGAAAGCTAAAAATGTGATATTTTATCTTTTTACAATAACAAAAGATTGGGTTTAAGAGCTAATCAATGACCCGATAAATTCTCTATTATCTTTATATTTTCCTCTTGTACTAAAAATATGCAAGTAATTGTAATTAATAAAGTAAGAACACATAATTAGCCAAACAAAGAATATAGTAAGAGGTACATTAAAGTGAATTTAAAAAATATTATTATATAATGAATACCAAGTTCCAACTTCTTAAGATTTAAGAGTTAAGACTACATTTTAAATTAAGAAATTCAAGAACAATACGCATATATTCCTTGTGTTCCTTATAACGAATCTTGTTCCAGGTATTAGAAGAAGGGAAGTCTTTAGACGTCTCCCAGGATTTGTGTGTGACTCTTTATTATCTTCCAATTATGAACTTAACTCAAAGTTTGCGTGTTTCTTTATTGTCTTAAGAAATTATTATGAAATAACATTGACGAAGTCCTGAGTCTGCAGTAGGAAACAAATTATTATCTTAAGTAGTCCTTTGTTTCCTAATTGGAAGTAGGTAATATTTGAGAAATTGATAAAATTAAGGTAATACAGAATTTATTTCAAATAAAAATATCGACGTCTCAAGTACATCAGTTTTAATAATCTGAATTTAATGATCATATTTACTTTTATTTATTCAAAAAGCAAATTTCCTTTTAGTCTTGTTTTATATTAAATTTTTGTAATATTAAATAAGACTTTTGCGCTGTTTTTGTTTAATTTTTTATAATCTGAAATAATTTTTAATTGTGCAAAAAATTATAAACTACAAAGTATTTGATTTGTTACTGAAAATTAAAGTATAGTAAATAGAACATTTAAATTTTATACTATGCTTCAAATTATCTAAAACTATAATATAATTTTTAATACAATAACAAATCAAATAGTTTTTATGAAGTAATACTTTAGTGTTCATTGTCAAAATAATATGATTAAACTCGTTTTACTTTGGGATTTTATCAGGTGGTTTTCAGGATAATATCACACAATATGTACAATATTATATATAATTTTATGAGACTAGCAAAACGCATTTAATTTTTTAGTTTTACTAAGGGTTTTAAGGATGAAAATTCTCATAGAAAACCTGCAAACATAAATATTTACAGGGTTTGTATTAAACTTCTTAAGCGCTTAAATTTCATATTTATGCGCACAATTAGAAGTTTGCCACAGAAATTTTCGGCAAATAAATTAACTAAAATTTAAATTACCGAAGTTTTCTTTCGAAATGTTTTTATAAGAAATTTCTGGTCATCTGATTATGCCCATCAGTGTGATTTAAATTCATTTTAATTTGATTACTTTCCTAATTGAGCTTTGTTCGTAGTTATTCATGTTACTTTTTGCTCATTTTTCCAGTTGCAAGCTCCTGAGTCGACAGAGGTAAAGTAAAATATTTTTGGATTTTCCCAGAAATTTTAGATCGTCGCACAAAGGTAGTGCCTTGGCACAGTCGTTAGTAGGGCGCTCCATTTTCGCGTGCAGAAGCCTCGCGTTTTCACACATTCGTTAGCCCTTATATTTGTTGAGCATTCATGGAACCCTAAACGTTTCGCATATTATGCTGGGAGGTCCTTCAAAGGATACAGGGTTGAAGTGGTCACGGCGCTACCTGCTTATTATTGTACATTGTAGAATTGTGCGGAGAGAGAACAGAGCAGGAATGAAGCCCTGTGATCCCTGGTATCCTGTAATCCGAGACCGGCCTGGCCATGGTCGTCCAGGCAAACTTGGAGCCTGGCCCCCGGCGCGAACATGCAGAATCGCCAAATTAGTATTCCCGCATGGGAGCCTCTAGTGCACTTTTCTGAATACCTGAGCGAGAATGAAGTCAGCAATTCTTGCTGCTCTATCCTCGTAATAGAAGGGAACAAAAACGTGATGCGCTCGAGCCGAACACTCGCCCTTAAAGCCTTAGTCGCATGCAAATCCAGATAACGACGACCTGTGCCCTTCTGCCTGCATTACGTCTGAACTTAGTTCTTTACGGTTGGAAATGATCGCAATATTGCGCGATTACGATAAAATCCACAAATAAGTGGTGCATGCTTGCGGGATGTCCTGAACAAGGGGGTTTTGTCTGGATATGAAAGAAGTTCCACTTTTCCAAGATGTTCTTTTAAATTCTAGCACGTGCTAGCATGAACAATAACTTTAGACACTTTATGCTTCACTTTCAAGTTTAATTACTTAATGATATTATTTTTGAATTTTCATTATAAATAGAGGGAAAGCTGGGAGATTTCTGCATTTATCAACTTACCTTTTTGATAAAAGAGATTTGTGTTATTACCGATGGATTATTTTTCAAAAATTTACTAAAAGTTACGTAATTGTACTCACTTTACTTAGAAATTGGAATTAGCATCAACGAAAGCAAGTAAAGAATGAATTAAGATGGGTATAAAAATGAAGCCTCCAATGCCTGGCCAGAATACCGATTACTGAAGATAAAAATGAATAAGTGCTAGTAACTCATAATTGGACGAGACGGACGTTACCTAGAGCCAACTACTTTTTTCCTAAAAAATATCTTAAAATTTGTTTTAAATTTTTATAGAAAAATTTCGCAAAATCCGCTAAAAACTAAATTATTCACAATATTTTCGAATTAATTTCTTTTTCATAATTCGTGAAGATTATGGCTGATTTCTTACTTAGTTTCAAATATCTTTGCTTAAGTTCTACAAAACTTGCTTTTCTTTTAATAAATATTTTTGACTAATTAATTTAAAAAATAAACAAATCAATGCAGTTTTCTTAGATCTAGTATCATATTTTAGAGAAAAGGAGCCAACAAATTTAAAATAAAATCAGAAGTGACAAAACATTTCAAATTTATAAATTTAATACCACAAAATTCTATACAAATCCTAAAATGTACTTTTAATTTTAATTTTTTAAAGTTTGATTAAAAGTTTTAGTTATAAGTTTTACATTTTTGTTGTAAACATTTTCATAAAATAGAGAAAACATGGAATAAAATAAAGTATGTATTTTTATACTCCCATAAAAAGTTTTCCTTTACTATAAACTTGGATCATTTCTGTTCTCTTGAGATTTGCATCGACCCATATTTAGGTATAAACTGAGGCACGAAAGCGACCTTCTTTATAATGATTCCCCTGGGCTAGAACTTTTTTTAGGTTGGTTACCAACTGAGGTAGGATGCCTAGTTCTTGCCTAATCAGCACGATTTGAACTCGTCCGACAAAAGGGTATAATAAACTCAAATCTTTATTTTTGTGAGAGTAGTTGGCCTATTTCGGTCAAATCGATCCCATTCCCCCAAAAACCTCTATTTGAATAAACAGAATTGATTTATCCGTTCAGTCCAAAGTATGTTTAAGCCAAATTCGATTTATTCCCAGCAAAACGAATAGGCCACAAAAAGAAAGGAACTGTGTCTTCCTACAAATGAACTGATGCCTTTTTCAAACCTTATGAAAGGTGTTCGGATTCATTAGAGGGTCGTAGGAAAAGCGCGAAAATAGATCAGTTAGTGCTGCGATAGTTGTGCCCCTTCTGCGTTCTTAGCGCGCGCCGTCGTTTACTTGATCCGAGTTTTCATTTTATCTTGAATCGCTAGGAGCCTACTTCTAATTATGTGTGGTGGCCTCAAAGCAGGGAAACCCGGTCATAGTTCCCTTTTAAGCCCATTTGGGAGCCTTCCTGCAGGTTTCCCCAGTCGGAATAAAATATTGTGGAAATGCACTGAAATAGTTAACTGGGTCAACGCAACAAAAACACTCCGATGTATGGGTAAAACTTTCCCGGTGAGTATTAATTTCTTTTTTTTTTTTGTTTTTGATTTCACGTCGGAAATTAAGGCAGATATATTACAGTCTCGCGTTCTAAATCGGCGGATTCTTTCTACTCGTGTGAAATCCCTGCAGACGTTGTCGTCTACGACACGAAATGCTAAACAATCGTTTTTTTTTCTCAGAATGCATCTACCGATGGGTTGGTGATGTGCAATTTCATATAATCTGTCCCCCATGAGTCCTTAATCTGTCTCGAATCTAACTTAATCGGGGAATCTTACTCAATAATGGCACCGACTAATTGGTGCATGTGCACAAAGTGCCTTTGCATAAATGATTACACCAAACGTCTCGTTTACTTTCACATTAATTATGTATCGCTGGATTGATTGGCGTGATTTCGATTTCGAGGGATACACTGATCGGAAAAGGAATGATTTATGGCCACTCATATGAGTGATGTCATTTGTGGATCAATTGATGAAAGTCATCACCAACAGCAGCAAAATAAATTTCTCTTCTGCTTCCGAACAGAAAATGTCGAGTAATTTCAAGAATAGTCTTGTGACTCGCAGCTCCTTTGAAAGGCCTGAAAAAATGCGAAATCTCGTCTTTTCTGCAGATTTTTCTGCTTCCTTGCACATTTTTCGAATTTTCTGTAAAAATGTTTAAAAATAACATAGATTAGAGTGCATGCTAATATATGAGAAACTCAACAATTTACAAATGGCATATCTGAGTCGGGCAGAATGCTCCGTGAGGAAATAAATTATAAGGATGCTCGTTCCAAAGGAAAATATTCATATATGAGCCCTGTAAGGCCTTCAATTCCAGAAATGAATTCATTGCTTATTCGCGCGAATTAGGTATGCTCTATTCAGGAATTTTGTAAATTTAGGACTACTCTTCTGGAAATATTCTTCTCCCGCGAAGTAGGTCTTCTGGTTCCTTAAATTCAAATGTACCTGTTCGTTAAAGGGCATTTTAACCGTAAATAATTTTATTTACATTTTTCTCGTAAAGTTTAAATGATGTTGCGAGACGCACCATTTGCGTGCCATTTTATAGAAGACTATATTTAAAAAACCACTGAATTTAAAATTATTTAAGTGCTGATATTCATTTAGTGCGCGATTATTCTATTTTATTCAAATTTGAACACAATTCATTTTTAAAAAGTTTTTATTCTATGGAAATTTCCTAACAAAGTTTTTGATAAATTGTATAAGAAAATATAAATGTGTTTTATTTGAAAGAAAAATATCGTAACTTCGTTTTTCTTTTTATAAGAAATAATTAGAAAGAGCAAACTAACTCCGAAGCCGTGTAGTACAAATAAAACTTAATGCAAAGGTAATAAAACGTAATAATATTTTATTTTTACTATAACTTTTATGATCCAGACTTCAAAACTTTCAAAGATTTGTTGAGTTCAAAAAATGTAGAATATTATTTTAATTTTTATTTCTCTTTAATGTAGTAGCTTTAAAAAATAAAATATAATAAAAAGCATCACACATCTCATCCCAGTTTATTTTATTTTAATATTGTAATATAACATAAAGGTTGGAAAATAATTCCGTGCAATTAATTGCAAAAAACAATTTTGGTTTCGGTAAACATAACTTTGAGAGAATAAAATATTTAAAGGAAAAATGTGATATATAGTTTTTATTTTCTAAAAACTACGTTCATATCTCGTTTATAAGAATATAATTTTGAAGAGTGATGAGTTTTATTAATTTCTTTATGTTTTCATCTAATTTCATCGTTGTAAATCCAATAATTCCCTTCTGATTCTGTTTTAGAATAGGTAGATTTAGGTAATTAAATTACTTAGTTCCTTTGTTCACTTTTTTTTATTAATCAATTGTGTTGACATAAATAAATTATATGTAATATAAACTTCATTCTTCATAGGTAATTTTAATATATGACCCAGAAATTTATCTTTATTCACCTATTAAATGGAAGATGAATATGCAGGCATGGATTAGTTTTTTGCATGTGTAATCAGTGTTATAGTTATCTAAATAAATACACTATCAGATTTCACTCTGAATTAAAAACAGAATGGCGAATTTTGCAACATCATCTGAATTTCATGAAAATCATAGGTTCACATAAAAGCTCAATACACTTTTTTTTTGCAATTTAAAAATTTCAATTCATTTTCTCCATTCTTGGCAATGTTAGGAAAAATTTATACATAAAAAAGAAAAAGCCTGAAATACAAATTTCCGATTTGTCTACCCTTTTACGTCTCTCTGCATAAGACATTAATTGCCCGTGTCCCATGTGGCGTGTGCTGAAAACTCTGCAAACTGGCCGGGAACTTTTCGTGGACCTAGGCTATCTAGTTACCCAGTGCACAAGGCCCAAACTAAAGGGGAATTTCACTATTATCGTACGCAATTCAGTGCTCGGTGCGATGTAAGGGCTGATAAATTATCCAGGCCTTGAGGGTATAGGACCTTACCCAAGTATCACATACAGGGGCTTATTTCAAAATTAAACCACTCTATACGGCACGTTAGTTTGAAGACTTCTACCGGATTCCCGAAGTATGTGTAGATGGATATGAATATGTAGCCGAGTATCTCAAGGCTGTGGTATTCTACGCTTATCTAAAGGGACTTGTATCACAACATGTGACAGAAATACTCATAAGTGATTTCTTTCGGAATAATGCCCACACATTTGGTGTCGCATCAATATGCTGTGAAATTGCTCTATTCTAGATTATTTTGATTTACTTCGTTTGAGAAATCAACGAGCATAAACAATCGTTTTACTAAAAGTTAGAAAACATGGGTTAGGTCTAGCCACTGGAAGATAAAAGATATGAAAAACATTAACTGGAAAGTACTTGTTTATCAAATAAAGGAGGCGTCAAACACGCGTTCGTGAACATAAAAGAAACTCATTTTGCCCATAATGCTGATGAAAGGAGGTCTTTGGGGAATCTCAAGGATGGAAATTAATTCAGAATAAGCCGCCCGAACAGCATCCTGTTCATCGTCCTTACCTGGGTGTGCCTAATAAATACGGGTATATGGAATCGATTTGCCCCTTATCCTCCCTGTGCCAAGGTAAATTTTTAATTTCAGGGACCGTATTGCAATTTAAAAATGGAGGAGCGCACACGGTTACATTTTACAGGAGGAGCTATAGAGGGACTTAAAGTACGACAGAGAAATTTTCCAAAGCATGTTCTCGATCTTAGCGATAATTGCTTCGGTTTAAATTGATGTGGGAGGAGATACTCAATAATTCAGTTGTTAACAAGATGATGTCTGCCGGGATTAATAATGAACCGAATGGATAATTAATTCTAAATTATTTATGTTGCGTTAAATTTCTTAATCAGGCAATTAGCGATCAACGTTCCACAAATGCGTTTCTTACTTTTAAGATATTAAAATATGTACTATTAGTACCCAGAAGTATATGAATTAAATATGACACCGCTTCGGCACAAATAGCTTTGCTTAAAACTTATATATTATTATCTCTAAAAGTCTGGAATACTTAAAGAAATTACCGAATTTTAAAGTAGGTCTGGCTCATATCAGTTTTTTTCCAAAATAACTGGGTCTATTTTTGTACAAAATCCAATTCTGCGTTTCTATTAAACTTAGGACAAGACAAAATTCCATAACGAGTTCATAAAACTTCCTGAAAAAATATCATATACAGCTAAAAAAATAATTTTCGATTGTTATCATACAAAGAAATAAATAGTTGTTTTCAAATAAGACCCAAAAAAGGTTAGATAAGTCCAACTGCTTGAAGAAACCACATTTAAATTTTAAACTCAGAACTTAATATAGACATTTTGAAGTAGTCTTCATGTCGTAAGAGCCTATATAAATAAATATTTATTAAATAGTAGGGAATTCAAACAAAAAAAAAACAAAAACAAAAATTTGTTTTACAAAAGTAATCAAAATCGTGATCTATTTTTATAAAGAGTAGACAGACTTGTATGATGTTTGTCTAGTACCCTCTTATGTGAAAGCTTTTTCAAATCTGTGACAAAACATTTTTTCGTGTCCTTATTTGAATCAACACTCTTTCTAATTTAAGAAATAATAAGGCGAAGAACAAGGAGAACAAGCCAAACAGTCAACTAGTAAAAATAACCTATTCAGTGGTTTACATCAAAGAACCTTTCAACCCGTCTCATGGCCCTGGCAGAAAGGATTACATTACCTTTTCTATTTTTACAAGCTTGAAGGTTTTGACAATCGCATTGATCGCTCACGACAATTTTATGGATTCTTCTTAGGGAAATTATTAAAGTGGTTAGCTATACTCAACAAATGATCTATTTAATAGAAGACGTTATCAGTTAATTGTTCGAGTTCTCTTATATGACACAAATAGAACTTTTAAATGTTACTGTGTGTGCTATAATACAGAAAAAAATGAAAGGGTTTAAAAAACTTTATGAAAACATGCTCTTAAATATTTTTTTTTCTTTGATGCTGCTTTGCATTCCAAGAGCAGTGTAAAAGTTCGCTAAAATGGAGGATAAAAGGAAGCATTCTTGGAGAAAAAATGTCAAAATTCCTTGTAGCTTTTTAAGCCTTTCAGAAACTTTGAAACTTTTAAATATTCATTCTAAAAATGCAGAGAGAGAAAAAAAAACAAACATAAAAGAACACAATTTTTAAAAAGCGTTAAACAAATGTATTGGTTTAAATTTGTCTACAAAATTAAAGTGATTTTTTATTTTAGTACAGCATACGTACCTGAAATTCTATCTAATCTAATATTATATATGATCTCATCTAATATTATTTATTTTTTTTTATAATATTATATTTTTTATGATATTCTATTATAATATTTGTTCACGATATTTTTAAAACATTATTTTTGGTTTGTACTTTTAACTTTATTGAAATAATCTATTCATTCTTTTAGGATTTAGAACTAGCCGTTGCTTGAGACTTTACTCGTGAAAATAGAATTTCTAGAAAATTAATTAAAGTAATAAAAATTGTACCAAACGGACGTTTAATATTTTAGAATTAGGAAATTTTAATATTTAATAATATTTTTGAACAAGGAAATTCTTCCCGTCATAAAAGGTGTCATTTATGTTGGTCAAGTCTATCAATTACTAATTCAATGACTATTTTTATTGTCTCTTCGATAAAAAAACAACAAATATTATAAACAAGAAATATTTTTAATATATAAAAGACATTATAACATCTTTTTGTAAAGTTTGGAATAATTCTGAGCATACTCGACAGACATAATTTAAAAATTATATCTCTCAAAATTCTGTATTCTATAATTGCGCCCTACAATGAAGTTCTTTTTGGGTTAGTTTTCATTAAAAAAACAAATCTTACTACTATTCTGGAAATTTAAATTAAATAAATTACTTTAAAGTTGACTCAAATGACTGCGTTAAATTACAGGGAATCAAAAGGATCTGAATTATAACGTCGGTAAAGTTGACAAGGTGGTTAAATTGTGTTTTTAATTGTGGTAATTTGTAAAGAAAATTAATTGCCCACGAATTGTGGCAAGTTAATTGCTCCTGTAAATACATTGCCTGATTATTGGGGTTTATCTAATCAGGTGATAAATATGCTAATAATGACATGTAAATCCAGTTAGTCCACCTACACTTAACCAGTTCTACTGTTCTTGATGTATCCGTTTGAATTAACAATTAACGGGCATACTAAAAGCCACGATTGGATCAAATTAATTCGATTGATTCAAGACTATCAAGCTCAGATTGTTTGATCTGTTTATTTATTTGTATTCATTTAAAACAAAGGTGTTCGCATATGATCCAGAGAAATTTAATTAACAAATAATTTTAAGAAAAATGGCAATATTTACTACGTTATAGAAATCTTAGCATAACCCAATTGTAAACAATCTTTGTGTAAACAATTACGGGGTGCTTAGATGTATCATAGTTGCTGGTCAAATAAAATAACTTCACGTAAACAATGTTCTAAAAGCCTGTGGAGGGGGGTAATTTTATTCAAGTAAAACCTGCCTTAAAGTGCAAAATTAATGTCTGCTCCCACATCTGAATTTCATGTTTTCCAGCTTGAAGGCATGGCTCCTATCTACGCTGGGGAATTTACTTGGGTGTAATTTTGTATGCTAAGCAAGACAAATGAAACTCGTTAAACCAGAATGCTTTCGGCTACGCCAGAAAATTCCTTCATTAAAATATTCTCATTTAGACTGACATTGAAACTTCCATTATTTAAAAAGTTGTAAGTGATGAGACTTCACACATCGAAGAGCCGGCTCTCGACTAGCCTTTGTACCAAGGACGTCCCCAATTTCCGTAGCAAAAGGCTTTTATTATTAAAAGAATTTGGGATTTTTGGGACGCGTAAATGAATTTCTCTGTTGAAAAATTCGCTAAATTAAAAGAAATGAAATCGTTTGAGAAGAATTACATTTGAGTTTTATAAATTATTCGTCAAAATTATATGCGTCAAAAGCACAGACCAGACATGGTCCTTAAACTGGTACATGCCCCGTTTTTGTGAACAGTTTTTAACCCTTAATTAGTCGCCCGACGAAAATAATTTAACTGCTCGCATGGGGTCTTCGCAAGTCTCAATTTGTTGTTAAGTTTTAGAATAATCTATAAATATATTGAAATAATAGTCTGGTTATTCTGAAATTTACCTTTAGTTGCACCGTGCTGTTCGATACTAAAACGAAGTTTATTACGCGAAGTAGAAAGCTAGCGAAAGCGCGAGTGCATTCCAACTAGTACTAGTAGAGTTTTGTTCGGTGCGCGAAAGTATGATGACCCCATACGATTAAGGGTTAAATTTAATTCAATTTCATATCACTTTAATAGGAAAGCTTCGTTTCTAACATTGGAATGATTTGTTTCTAATGGAACGAATTATGTTTTACAGACATTTTATGCTTTTAATTTATCTTATAGCAACTGCAGTATGGTCCACTAGTTCTGAGATGGAAAGAAAATTGATTTTTTACTTTCAAGCAACCTCAAAATTTATAGTATCAAACTGCATAATTGTAACGTTTTATGTAGGATTAAAGTGCACGTTTCATTGTACTGTACTTATGAAAATAGCCATCATCATTCTCGAGGAAGCTCGGTCCAATAATTCTTTCAGATTACAAAAACTCCAACAGTGCATCCTGTGCATAATTTGAGAATTCTACTCTAGTAAATTGCAATGGTGTTTTCCATCGAACGTGTTTTCCTATTAAGTTCCAATAAATTTGATTGCTATTTTTGTATTATGAACCCATTATTGTATTTAACTACTTAAATATTATCTGGAAATGCATTGGAAAACACTTTGTATTTAAAATTCGAAATATTATTTAATGGTTTTATAAATGTTTTTTGATACTTGTGCAGAAAAATACATACAGAACTATTGACTCAGTTTGTTGATACACTTTAAGTGACCATTATAATTTGGTTAAAATATAAAACGCATATATTTTAGTACTTCTATGCATGTGTACGTATTTTTAAAAACCATAGGACCAATTTAAATAAAATATTTTTTTTAATACATGCTAAGCTTCCAGCAGATAAAAATTTGGCAATATATGGATCGGTTTTTAGCACAAATTATCAAATCCAATAAATACAAAATATGCTAAACTAAAATGTCAATAATAATAAAAATTTCATTTTAAATAAATTATCGTAATAGTTAGTTTGTGTAATTTGTTTTGATATACATCTTTCTAAAACATAAGTAACTTAAAGGATAGTTCATAAAGTTTCTTTTAGTTTTTACACTGTGGGTTTGGCAAATCGGTTAAAAAATTGCTGCCAATGCATTCCAAGTGTTCAAAAAATTTTCAATCAGACTTAAATGCTACCAACAAAAAAAAATGATATGATTCTATGAGTTGGATTGAACATAAGATTTTATCTAACTTCATATTTTTTCATATATTTTTATGTCTCATCAACTTTCACTTTTCATCTTCATCGTTAAAAAACAAATAATCGATCATTTATATGAAATATTGACTTTCATGAATTCTATACTTGAATACCAGTTGTTCGCTCATTAAAAGCAGACAAAAGTTTTAAGGAAAAAGGAATTTAATGACAGCGAAGACAAATTTCAAAAATTCTCTAAATGATTTCAGAAAAACAATTAATTTTACTCTCTTGTCAATAACGTTTGTGAATTTATTGATTTGTTCACTTTTTGAACAGATCTCATTTCTAAATAAAATACATTTGTCAACATGCTAGAACTCTAGTGACAAAGTGTCCTCTCCCATAGAATCTCAATATAGAATCAAAAGCTAGGTAGAGATATTGTCATAGACATAATGGAAACATTATCTGAGTTTATCCTGAAGGGAAGAACTATTATTATCACCTGTAATTAATTCCTGATATCTCCGGAAAATGTGGAGAGGCACAATCGTACAACCTTATCTTTAGTTATCCAAAGGAAATAGTCGTAGTGTTCAAATAGCAATCAGTAGTGAACAATGAACAAGGAAATAATTTGGAGCTTTTGGTGGATCATCAATCGTGTAAATATTTTGCATGTAAAATTTAATTTTGGTCATCGAAGTTAACCTTGTTAGATTGTATTATACAGAATGTCTTCTGGTGTATATATCAAATAAGATAATATGCAATATTCCCTAAGAATACATTTAGAACCTTCATTATAGAAAAAATACATGTGAGTTTTTTAGTGAGTATCTGAACTTTTGTAATAATTGCGTAATTGAAAAAATCAATTACGATTTAATATCTTCACATAATTGCATTGTATAATTGTTTTAAAATCCTAATTTATTTTTTTCGAGTTTTACCCATTAAATTCCCCACTTAAAATAAATGAGTCAATTATTAAAATTATTAAAATGCATAGAAAGTGACAATTTTGATTTGCCTACGGTGTGAAGTTATGCTGCTCAAGAGGACTTTCTTAAATTAAATTAAACGTACTTCTCTTCTTTACTAATTCAATTTGGAAGAATTCACCAGGTTATTAGAAGCCTGTTAGAAATGGTGGTATAATTATTTTACGACGGATTCCTCTAAGGGGCTGCAAGAAGCAACTTTGGTAGCAAATTGCAGATCCCGGGAGCATATCGTTTTACATTACGCCAGAAATGATAAAATCCTGTTTGCCCGGCCCCATAAGGAAGATTCTTAGAGGTAGTAAAACTAGAGTTAAGGAAATTCATGATGTCGTGTAGAATTTCTAACTTCTCAACGGGTTAGTAGGATTTCTGCATTACGCGATATTCAATTTTAATGAATTCAGAAAAAGCAACATGAAAAGGAAAGCTGAGCACTCACTTCCTTGGGAATAAGGACTATGATGAAGAAAGGATGCCTCACCCTGGATTTTCTTGTTCCAGTCCTCGTCGCTCGGTCAAATTTGCACATAGGCTGATGTAGGTGGCCATGGGGAAAGGGTGCGGCAACGCAATTAGTGAGCGCCTGAAACTTCCTCCGGCTGGAGAGAAGACTTGGAGCCTAGATTTGCTTCCACAATGTCTTCGCGCACTTTCAAGGTAGCACTGGGAATAAATTTGTCTAATTGCATTCATGAATAGTAATGCGACAACTTAGCTGTTGTCCTTTTCGGAAAGGCGCGCACTGCGCTCTCGGAGAAAGTGCCCGTCCGGGGATGGATAATACGCCAAAAGTCTTAAGCTTAGACATAATGTTTCATTACAACAAAGAAAGAGGGTAGCAGAGGAATAACCAGATTTAAGGCATTACGGAACGCACCAGATTACGAAAGTATGCTAATTTATGATAATCGTACGTCTGTGCAGGGAAATAGCTTCTTTCAGAAGGCCGGGAGAAAATAAAAACTTCGAGAATCTTTGTCAACAGTCGATTGCGCTAGAAAGAGGAATACATTGAATTTATTTTGTATGCGAATGCTGAAGGGACCCCGCATCCCGACGACACGCCCCGTTCGGAGATTTTCTCAAGGACCATAAAAAATTTCAACAATTTATGTGAAAAATGTTTTTATTTCGCCTGAAATGCCTCATCACGCACACTTACTTCCTCCAGAATTCTGGACATATTTTTCCACAACAATTTCAGACCGCTGCGCGGCTCTTTGCATACTTTTGCCGCAATTGAAATAAAATAAGTTTTTCTTAAAGCCCGATTAGTGCGCAATACTCTCACAGTCCGTCCCCTGGCTTTCCCTTTGCTTCGCAGAAGTACGCAAGTGTTGGCACAAATCAAGGTATTAAATATGTTGAAGATCCTTGAGCCGATTCTACTACCACGTGCTTTTCACACAGGAAATAACAAAATATGCTAGGAAATTGTGTGAAAACTTTTAAAAAGATGTTATTACTTTTTATTTGACCGAAAATTTATGTATAACTTAAAGTCTTATACATATTTCACTTTTGTAATTCTTCTTAACACCTCAAGGCATCTTTTCTTACGTTCTTCAAAATTCCTTCTAGTAGGATTTTAGGGCAAATACTCGGCGGATACGTAGTTAAGAAATGAAAAAAGGAAGACCTAGTAAGTCATTCGAAAAGTCCTATTTTTGTAGGCACTAGAGGTAATTTTTATTTATTTTTATTTTTTTATATTTTTTAACAATAGCTTTATAGAAAAAGAAATTTCTAAATCGAACCGATAAACAAAGACCTTTTAAGCAAACTTCTCCTAAGTTCCCATTAATAAGGCCTAAGTATGCTAACTTAAGTCCGTATACCAAAAATAAGAAAGAAAAAAACAAGTTTCTTAGTTTAAATCATAAGAAAGGCTAGTTTTTAAGGTTTATAAACATTTTTCTTTCTTTTTTTAGAATTCGACGTTACACCACAACTGTTCAGTATATATCTAAAAAGAAAGAAATCTTATTTTCGATGTTTCTAAGAAAAGATCAAATTTAATTAACTACATCTAGCTAAAATTTGTGATTGTGTGGAATACTCGGTGCATGAGTCAAAATCACACATGATCGATTTTTATTATATTGATCTTTTATATTTTGTACTCGTATACTTCTTAATTAATAAATGACTGAATTTAAGCTAAGAAATCTTCTTTTTTTCTTTCTATTATTGCAGTGCTTGAACTAAATTATACTGAAAAAATTAACGGATCAAACATATTTCGCGCGAAATCAAATTTGAAGAACAAAGGGAGTCTGTTTAAAAGCATTTTAAGGATTAAACCCTCTTTACAAAATTCAATAAAGCCCTGTTAAGTGTGTGTTAAATGACGAACAATCTAAATTTGCAGATTTTCCTAATCAAGAACATCTATAAGAAAGAATATGCTATTTTTTCTCACAAAAATCCAATTATACAGTCTTTTAATCCGTATACTTCTTTTTTAAAGAGTTCTGTGCCATTTATTTTTGTGCTTGTTTAACTGATAAGACTTCTAATTACGTTAAAAGAGGTTACCGTCTCCTCGTGGGATCTTTAAAAAACATTTCTCTGTAATATTTCTTTTCTAAATTGTTTATGAGCATCTTTCATGTCGTTTAGGTTACTCATATCAGGCAAATAGGTCATAACCCTGATTTTGGCCATAAAGTCACAGCCATCAAGTATATCACACCATGGAAAAATTAAATCTTTCATTTTCAAAGCTTAGGTCACAATATATAAATAGCATATTCTTCGTTTGATCTTCAGCCTTTGGAAGGACTCCCTACTCTAGAGATATCGAAGTTATCAAACGCGAATTTTAAAAGTGTGTTATTAGGGTATCTTCAGGTTCCCATGATTGCCTGATGTAGCATGTGATTCTGTTTACTAAATGACGACAGGCAGAACAATGCCCTTTTTTCTTAAAAGAGGGCCTTTAATGTAGCTTATCAAGCCCATTAAGCATATAATGATAATAAAAGTTATCGCTAAAAAGGGAAAAGGAAAATGGCAATAGTAAAGATAAAAATATGAAAAATGAAGGTAAAAAATGATAAAAATCGTTTTGAAAATATGCGTACATCTCTATTTGTTAACAAATTCCAAGGTTCCATACTATTTCTTAAGAGAAAAGACTTCTTTGAAGCATTTTTATTGCCAAAATCCCTTGAGTACAGCATTATGGAGCATCTCCTAGCCAAATTTAAGTGCCGATTAGATTTTCGATACTGGCAAAAATTATGGCACAAAGTGACATGTAAAGTGGCACTTTCCTAAAATCTATATCAAATTAAAATTGCGTTCGCTATTTTCTAACAATATACAAAAATATAAATTTGATTTTGGAATCCATACTTTGCGTTTTTCGATCATCTGTGCTACGTGATGCGCAACGTAAGCGATATCGGGAGGGAGGCACGCAGAAGCAATCGAAGTGAGATCTTGTAATCATTTTCCACCATAAAAGTTCTACAAATTGAATTCGCCATCAAAGGGGATCGATTGCATTAGGGCGCGGGCGGGCTTCGGGGCTGCAGAAATGAGAATAAGAATATGGCTTCCCGGTTCCGCTTCGTTTCGCGTCTCATGTGCTACTTAATTTTTCTTGGTGTATTTGCATTCTTGCCTAGGGATACGTGAGTACGTGTGCATGCGGGCAACCGGGGGATGCGGAACGGATGCGGGACGGATGTTGCGGATGTTGGGTATGCTGGGTCCTGGGAACCATACATTTCCATCTTATGGGTTTAAGCTCGCATTTGCCGCCTTCTCTGTCGCCAGAGCGCCTTCCCACAACTACGTCTCGGCTAGCCGAGCGTCTTCGCAGCCTACGCCTTCGCCAGCCTCCAGACTTGCCATCGTCGTCGGAAAGGAATATGATTTCCCATCTAACGAGATATTCTGTTGACATAACGTTTTTCATATTCACTTCTAGGTCAAGTGCTCCTCGTGAATCCTTCTGGCTTCTCTGTGTTATGTTATATCTTGTTATTTTACAATGGAAACAACGCGATAGCAATAAGCAGAAAAAGGAAGAAATTCTTAGTGCCTTTGCAATTTTTCCTTATTACACGCCTCAGCCCCTTCGCCTGTTTGTCTTCACCCCTGGGCGAGGGACGGGGGGAGCAGTGAACAGAAAATTCCTCTGATGATTCAGGACATTTGTGCGCAAGCAGGGGGAAGCATGTTTGATGAACTTTCACACAGGAACGTGACAGGAGTGCCTGGGACAACGTCGTCAACGTCTTCTGTTTTCAAGATGTAATGCCGAGAGGATATTGGAATTTGTAATCAATCTTCCGCTAAGCTGCATGCATGTCACACGATATTTGCGATGCAAAAAGTGTACAAAAGACAGGGAAGTGACACGGACGCTGAACGCTGCGAAACTCTGCCTCCTCCTCTACATGATACAGGATGCAAATATTTGTCCAACTTATTATTAGGAAAACTTGAGATCAAATTGTTATCCTTTCGAAGAAACTACAAGAGCCCAAGGGAGCTCAGGGCGCTTTGGATAAGTTCTAATGCTACAAGTAGACGTTAAAATGCATGCATATGTTCAAAAACACTTTCGAAAGAATAGTTTATCCGTTGTAAGTAGGAACAATCAACATGATTCTTATAGTCCTGGAAGTCTTCAAGGACTTTTAGCAATATTACTTGTATTGTTTCTCAAAGGAATAAATAGATGGTTTCAAAAAGTCTTGCGTAAATAATCTTAATCGCGTATTATTGTGCTGTACGTGTTAAAAATTTGAATGTCATTAACCTAGAAAGCAAACATCAAACCCCTAACACACCAAAGGAAACCAATCCAAGCAATATTCTCAATTTAGCCTTCTCACAGAGGAGTGTGAATCAATTTAATTAGAAATAATACAAAATTTTAATTAGAAGTACCTACACAAATATGGAAATTTCTAAATCGATTTAATATCAGAAGTTTGGTTGGAGAACAGTCATACAAATTTCATATGTAGGATATGGAACGCGAAAATGAGTAATCTTATATAGTGAATTATTCGAAAAAGCAATTTAGATATTTATATTCATTTTTTCTCTTAGTGAATGTAAAAATTACAATGTACATATCAACAGTTTTTGTAGTAAAATATTACAACAAAGTGCAACTAACGAAATATCAACAATATCCGCACCATAGCGTTAGATAATCCTTTAAAAATTTTAGTGTCTGCATAAAAACCACTAGCGCATGTTTGGACTTTCTAAATTTCTAATAATAATAAACGAATTTTATAAAATGTTCAGCAATGCGTTTCCCGCTGAAGGTAATGAAATTTTGTTGTAAATTCGACATATCATATTTTATTTTGTCATTCAAAAAGTATACAAAATTAAGTAGTAAAATTCATCTTTGTTACTTTTCTTAGGCTCACAAAAATATTATGTGTACTAATTAAAAAGTTATGTTTGTGTTTAAATATCAGGCAAATAAATTTAAAACTCAAACTTATTAGGCACAATCATTTGCATAAGTAGATTATTTCATCATGTGCCTAATATTCTGGGAGATATTTCAGTAAAATATTTATTTAATTCGATTAACTTTTCAAGAGTTAGTTAGGAATTATAAGAAAGTAAAGATATCACAAAAGTTTCTTTGCCTTATTTTTAAACAATAAAAATCAGAGTGTGCATTCAATGGTTCAAGAAAATAATTCTATGCTTCAAAAGTTGTTAAAAAATGCAAGAGGATAATGATATACTATTAATCAATATATTAATTAAAATTAATGAAAAATAAAGGTATAATCGTGTTTTTAAGTCCTGTGAAGGTATTCTCAACTTCTCCAAACCCAAGGTAAATTCTAAGGTCTTTAATAAAAAATAAGAACTAAAATTTTAAACTTAATTCAGTTGCGCTTTCTTATGGCTTTATAATTTATAATTTTGCTAATATCTGTTTTGAAATAATAGTAATATGTAAAAAACCTATATTCATTTGTTAAACTAGTGGAAACCTATTTATTATCATGCATTATTTAATCATTATTGGCTTTTATTTTATTTGAAGATAATCCTTAATATATGCGAGACTTAACTTTAAATATTAATTTTATTGTTATTATACATGATAAGCAATGGAATTGTGCAAATATATTTGTTTATGATACTACAAAAATGGATTTTATGACACACAGTCTAAATCTTCAAATTAATTTTCTTTAGCACTTTGAAAGACCTTTACGTTCTTATTTGTAATACGATTGAAATAACAAATTATGGTAATATTTTACGTGCCTATGTGAATTAAAATTACAAAAATTTTCAGGGATGAATATGCATCCTTATCGCTTCAAATTTGTCTCGACAAATTGCTCGTACGTACGTGTACTGTATGCTGACATAGGCGTAACATCCCAAGCCACAATTGGCGGCGTTCCAAAAATTGAATCGCGGGTATATGTGCCCGTAAAATTCTTATGGCACACAAGAACATTAAGCATAATCCTAAAGAAATATTGAATAAGCACTAATGACGGAGTATTACGTGTTTTCTAGAATTCTCCCTTTGTCGTTCTAGGGCTGTCGTCGTACGTAGACAACGATAATCTCATTCTAAATCAAAATTTAATAATGTCACATCAGTCGGCAGTAGACACGAGTAATATGCTGCCGAAAGTGCGGCAATTAGGCAAGGACGGATCCGCGAATAATAGTTATAGCCACATAAGTGAGAATATCATAGACACAAACACGGAGGACAGCAACAAGGAGACGGTCCTCGATGACATATACAAGACACCAATGTACTTTGGCACCGAGAACTCATCGGTTATAACAACGCAAATTGGGGCAACTGCACACATACCATGCACCATTCATCATATTGGCGACGGCGTGGTAAGTACAATCTCAACTTTTCTTCTTATTTCTTATTTTCTCAGTTAAACTGATTTTTTATCCCGACGGGGACATCGCAGCGAAGATGCTAGCGCCCAGATAGAGCCAGTGATATATCGCCTAGGGACGAAGCATCACTTGACGTGGGACGCGCATGAGAGGTCCTTTAGCGATTACTCGCCGTTTTTCCCTTCGAGTTGTCTACTTAATTTACTTATCTCCCTTCCATACATTTCTGTGCCGCCTTTTATCCCTGCGATGACGGGGATGGGAACGACCGACCCGAATTCAAGAAAGCAATGCGATGCTGTCCCCAGAATTTGTTAGTTTTACTATATCAGAACTTAATGAGGTTAAACTAGCGTGTAAATAAATTCACTAGAATGAGGACGGTGAGTGTCCTCATTCCCAGCCATCTTCCTCCTCCACGAAAGCCTGCGAAACTGCTTCAACTTTTATGGTAATTTAACAGGATATTTACTGCATATGTTCATAAATAAAGGCTTCCCGCTCCAGAACCTTGTACGACGTTAACAATATTTAGATTACCTTAGAAGACCTTAAAATAAGTTTTATCACGCTACTTTAGCAGCTTGGCTAGCTTTAAATTCATTTATGTGGCAAATAGTTGTCGAGACTGTACTGAATTTGTGCCCGACAGCCGCTCGGAGATTATTTTCAGGATTTTATCACATACCCAAGACCGAGAAGGACTCATAAATTTTTCATCGCCAAGATGGACTACTTGAACTTATTGATTTTTATCGTTCGAAAGGATGGGTCTTTTGGGTCAAGGGATTATATCGGCTATATTTTGTGTTGATTTAGAAAAATTTCAAATTAAATGTATTCGAACTGAATTGCTTTGGATGTCTATTAATTTTTTATTTTTCTCTCAAATGAGTCCCTTCTCTTCTCTATTTTAAGTGTTTCATAACTTTTTTCATTAAAAATAGTACTATACGTAGGTTAATCAATGTTGCGTGAGAATTTCTATAAAACTAATATTTTGTTTATGTCTAAAAAAGAAAAGTTAATATTAAATTACTGATCAAAAATCAACTTAATTTGACGACATCTATAAATAAAAAAAGTCGATTTCCATAATAAGAAAAAATTCATAATTTCAAAAAAAAATATATTTTCTTATCAAGAGTAAACAAAAGAAAATATTAAGACAGACAATTATTTTTTTTAAAATTAATATCAAGCAAAAAGTTTTGTGGTACTATTTCTATCTTGAAAATTTTTGATTGAAAAGGATTGTTTTATTAAAAAGATTGTTTTATTGTTTGTTCAAAATGTGAACACGTTATCTGCCTACAGGTTCGCATAGATTTGTTCCAGGGCTCTTGTCCGCTGCCAGTGCAAGAAGATTGCAGTGATTTTTTTCTGAATAATAAAATATTGTTTGATGTCCTGTATGCAAGGCTAAGGATAAATGGTCCTGCCGCCGGGAGCCAGATATAATTGAGTCGCTTAAACGGGGGAAATCCAGGGGCACTTACGAAGGCGGGTAATAACGCAAATTGCCGCTTGTTCTGCAGTTGAAGTCACCGACGAGAGGCCTGGAGTAACAGGGAACGGCGTTAGCAGTCCACATTATACAATTTTCATTTGCACATATAATTAATGCATAAAGATCCTACGAACCCTCGTAATTCGCCATTTGGCTTCCAGCGCTATGGCTAATGGCTAATTGCTTTTAAAATTTCACTCAAAGGGTTTTTTAATTGAGCATAAAACGAGCTCTGCTCAACAGTAAAAAAATTTTTTTCATATTTGCATTAACGACGATTTTAATAAAGACTCTCTCGCGATTAAAATTAATTTCATTCGTATCGTATTGAAAAGTTTATTATTTCTTAAAGAGCCGTCTGCTACATGAACTCGACTTTTTTCCTCTTAGTTACAAGAAGTTGGTTATAAAATTTTAAAAGTAATTTTATTAACAAAAGTATCACCTGGAATCGGAAAGTATTATTTTGCTTTTTATTATTATTGCCAAAAATTTTTATCATTAAATCAGTTTGACCTTTCGAGAAATCAAAATTTCAAAAAACTACATATAACACCTATAGTATTACTGTCGTGAAGTTCCTGCAACCAAAGCGTGTTACACCGCGGTCTCTTTTTATGCGGTAGATGCGTACCGTGTAAAAAACGAACCGTGCAAAAAAATATCGCGTAAAATAAAGAAACCGCGTAAAAAAAGAAACTAGATAAATAAAATATACTGAGTGAAAACAGATTTGCAATATTAATGATTTAGATTTTATTACTTTATTACACTTGAGGAGAAAGGACTGTCTGTGCTATCGCTGAAGCTGACTTTACAAAACGTAATTTTCCCGGATTATATACCTACATAAAAAAATTATTTTTATTTCGCTATGATAAATTACGAGCACCTTCTTGGTACCAATTATTAAAGATAACACGGCAGCTCTGACAGGAAAGATGATTTTCAGAACGTTTTCTACGAACTTATTAGTGAGTACAACTGTTACAAACCGTGTAACAGTAAGTAAAACGTGTAAAAAAAGTCCGCGTAAGTAAAAGGAGTAAAAAGAGAGTTAGGTGTACATTCTAGGAAATATATCGAAGGTATATAAAAAGTAGGACATTTGTTAGTCTCCTGGTCCATAATTTATTGAAATATTACACAAAAGCATTCCTTAATTTTACTGATATTCCACGGTCCACTTTCAGTAACATTAGGTAAAAAGTTCCGGCTACATAACGAAAACTTTGCACGTTGAAACCACCCGATGTTATTTGAATCAAAGCACTTTCTACTTTCGCTGTTTTCTCTTTGATGCTTTAATACCCATCAGCTTAAATTGTGGGATAACTTTGCTGAATGTTAATGGAATGCTAAATTCCTTCAAAAATTTTGTGATAGAGTCTGAAATTCCGGAACCATTACAATAAGCATATTTAATTAAAATCCTTTGAAAATTGCTTTTATTTACTAAAGTAACTTTAGGAAAGTATTTTAATTATATAAAAGAGGTACCTCAACAAATCTTCCTGAAGAATTAAATAAGACGTGTGTTTAGAATGAACAAAAGACATTGAATGTAATAAAACCAAGCATTAACAAATTTAAATGTTAACTTAGTTATTTTAAGCACGATCTATTGCGTTTAAGAGTTTAAAATGTTTTCAAGAATAAATCAATTTCAATCAAAGAGTACTTTAGTATATTTAAAAATGTAATACTTGACTTTAATAAAATCTCAAAGTAAGAGAAAGCTATTTTTTTATAATTTTAAAAATTCTTAGTAGAATATGTTTTAAAATGATATTTAATACTTGTATCATTGGTTCAATACAAAAATTCAACGACCCTTGTTAGCATTGTCCCTTAAATTAACATTCGGATTTTGTGATAATGTGTGGAATAAATTTCTTTTAAATAAACACTATTCTAATCCACGCAGTTGTAAAAGATACGCACTAAAATCTACAGGAATATTTTGTATCAAAATTTAACACATTTTATAAAATTCTTATCACCGTTGTTGGTTTCGTAATTACCTAAAATGTTTCGAAGGTGGATTCAATTACTTTCCGTAATAGTTTTGGAATTTCAACAATCCTTTTATGTAATGTTATCATTGGCATTAAATATATGCGTTTCCTTGTAGAGTGGCCAACATTGACTCGAATCAATTTATTGGAAACTGATGAATAATTTTCATTCACGCGGACACGACCGCCCCCATTGATCTAAAAGGGATGAAATTGTGATACAGAGAGCTCAATGCACAATATTGTAGCATACTCGATGGCCAGAACATGGAAATTAAATTAAGGCCGGGAATGTGGTATGACCTCAGGTTCGTTCAGGATATGAATGGCTAGCAATATTGCGGTTAGAGAGTCCTCGCGCCTTACACTAGGTTACTCTAAAGTGCCTTCATTTGGGAAAATGGCCGAAATCGAATGACTAATAAGTGCATTAAAGTGCCGCTTGCATTCGCCTTTAAAGTCTATTTGAAATAGATAAGGCAATTAAAATAATTTGCGTAGATTATTCTGAAATACAATTTCAAAACAAACAAGCTTTGAACAAACGAGCTCGAACTTTTATGTACGGATTTGTCGGAAATCCTTGGTTTGTTTTTCTGTTTGCTCAAAAACTGAAAGGTTGGAGAAACGTGCTAGGATATGGATTAAAAGTAAAAAAAAAAGAAAAAGAAGTACAAACTTCCCGAGAACTCTTTGATGCGCAATAATTATGAGGGATCTGGAGCAAGTCAAATAGATTTATGTATCTCCTTGGCGACCGCAAATCTCGTTTCATTGCCATTTAAGCGGGTTTTCTCCGCTTTCAAATATCTCTGCTACATTTCATTTGCTTTCTAACATATTCCATTTGATTTTCCTTTTCATGATGCCCCTCCTCCCGAAAAGGTCTCATGGATCAGAAGGAAAGATTACCACCTACTTACTGTGGGATTAACGACGTATAGCAGTGACGAGAGGTTTAGTGCAACGCACTTGAAGCACTCAGAGGTAAGTAAATCTGTTTAATCAGTTCTACAATGTTTATCCAACTTCGACTGAACAAACAGAGAATTTACCCGATTTTCGAAATTGGCGGTAAAACCACTCAAAATGCTCAAAAAGGTTCCCAATCGATAGAATGTGAATGCCCTAGTTTTGTACAGGGACAAATCCAACTATGGACATACAATTCGAAGTATTCTAAATGTCTTTTTGTACTTTTTTTCCACTTTATCAATACCGGCTCGGCTACATGGATTTTGGTCATCTAAAGGACTGGACACTGCAAATAAAATTTGTGCAACTACGTGACGCTGGCGTTTACGAATGTCAGGTTTCAACCCATCCGCCCACATCGATATTTTTGCATCTGAATGTCGTCGGTGAGTAGAATTGCCTCTGTTCAATTTGAGTGCAACATTCATCGTCCTTGAAAGACTAATTCAAAAATTTCATGAAATTCGACGAGCGTGAATAGGCGCCCTCTAAATGGATGCACTGAATATAAATTCAATGGACTAAATGGGAATATTACAGCGCCCCGTAATCCTAATCTGATTTAAAACTTTTATATGAAACTTAATATCGAAGAGAACATCCAAAAATATTTTATTCAATCATTCCGCGATTAATATTTAGCACTAAAGTGTCTATTACTATCAAATACCGCACCAAACCTGATCTAGTTATTTAATTATTTGCGATTCGGCTTTTTCGTTCTACCAATGAATTCTATTTATTTTAATTTAAAGCCCTTATCTGACAGGATCTGTAAAATATTGGATATAATTTCATGAAAATTTACCATACTAATAATAATACGCTTCCTTTATTGCACTTATTTATAAAGTATTTAAATGAGTTCAAAATTAAGTTGCCTATTAATGGCATAATATTGATTCATATTTCCTGGAACTTCCATATCCTGCGTTATGCCATGCGTTTAAAATGTTTATCGTCCAGAAATTAAATCGGTGAAAATATTCTTCAGGTAATTTTAACTAAATTACGCTTATAGAATTCGGATGCTGTTGAAATATAAAGCAATTAAATTTTGTTTGCTGCACGATTTCATTTAATATCTTCAAAAACTAGATTTAATTTCTACACTACTTATAACTTTTGGAGCAATTTGTATGAAATTTTATTAAAGTATAATATTTTGAACCCTCTGTGGCCACCAAATAAACTCATATATGAGGATTCTCGTTCATGCGTCCATTCGCACTATTTCTATATCAATTTATTAGCTATCCGTTCTATGTGATTAATTAAAAAAAAAAAAACAGCCATTCTAAACGAAAAAACTTTCCAGGGAAAATTCAGATCTATAGAAGCTCACAGTTTGATCTAAATCATTTAACGAATTCTAATGGGAACAATATGAATAATTAATTAATAACCAATATGTAAGTTCACACAGATGTGTGGAATATTATAAAACTTATCAGCATACAACACATAGAAAAATATTTAGTTTTTCATTAATGGAATAATTTCGTTTAAAAATTTTCTTGTGCCTTAGGTGCTTTAAGAATACTTTGACAACAATTTGAAATATTTTCTACGTTCCTTTTCCATCAATCGTATTCAATGAAAGCAATAACTTGAAGCCTTTAATAATGTTGGTAATTCAAGACAATTTCTCACTTTCCCAGTTTCTGTACATTTGAAATAAGTGATGCTATTTCTTCCTGAACCCCAACCACAGACCGGGAAACGTAATCTCCGTAGAAGCAAATCTGGAAAGCTTCTCTTTCAATATGTTCAATAAAATTGAACAGTGGAGAAAATCGATCCTACGGCAATGGATTCCAATAAAATTCCATTTTTATTGATGACGACCGTACCTTACCTTTGTTCACCTAATTACCATAATATTTCGAAATGACGTTAACTTTAAGATTACTCCTTCGCATAGCGACGAATGTGGCCCTCAAGACGTCTCTCAACGTCTTAGTTGCCATAAGAAGCGAATCTCAAATTCAAGGACTCGGTATTATTCAGATTGTGGTGCTGCATGCATGTATTTTCTCCTATTGCTGTTCGCTAGCAGGACTGTTCATATTTTAATCCGCTGGCATGCACAAAGGCGGTCTGCAATCCACCGCCGTGCTTTCACTTTGATCTAAATTTCTTTGTGGGCACCTCTGGCTCCTGAGGGCTCTGGAAGTTTATCTGCATTGCATAAACTGCCAAGTTGAAAACGCCAAACAGCCCATCACCGCTACTGTGCAAGCAAGTGCTAGAAGGGTCTCGGATTTTTTCTAATTATAGGGAGAAACGCCGGCAAGGGCTGCTCTCTGATGCAAAGGTATTCCTTTTTGCAGGTTTGCATCGCACACCTCTGTGGTAACGAGTCAATTTAATCCAGGTCAGTCAGTGGTTCGAACGCATATTTGTTTATTCTATGAAGTCATTGATTTTTGAAGATCGTGTTCTCCAAGAGTTGGAAGTATAACATAAGTAACACCTTCTGTCAATTAATTTCTCTAGAATGAGAGATACAGAACTGATTTTTACTAACACCGAAGGGTATTCAATTTTCCATATTTTTGAAAACTTTCGCGTTGTCCCTCATTTATACGAAATTTTTTAATAAACCCTACTAGAATTATAGTTCTGAGCCCTATTTTCCATAAAATATTTCATACACAAATATTTCTGAAAGATCATTTTTTACACGAAGAGCGTTTATATAAAAAAAAATAATATACAAAAATTATTAAAACCATGGGAATGTTTTAAAAGTTACAACAAAATTTTCCATAAAAATTTATAACATTATTTACTTATTAGCGAAAATTCCTTCAATATTAAAAGTTTTCATGTCGAATTTCTTTTCTAAATATCGAGTGAGTTTTTTAAAACTCTGATAGAATTTAGAAAAAAAAAGTATGCGGAAAGTGCACATTTTTCATGTTTCATTACCCTCTTTTTTAAGATGCCTACATTTAAACCCCGGCAACTACTGGAGTTTTATTAATTTTTTTTTAAATCGATGTAAAACTTCAGCGAAAAACTTTTACCCTGCATGATCGTAACTTTGCACTGATTCACGGAAAATTATTAAAAAATAGTTTATAAACTTCTCCAAAAAACAAAAACTTCTTTTCTGCTTTTGTGAAAATAAAACAAAGGATATATATTTTTATATTCTACTATCAAACAGTGTTATTCCGATATGTGTTTTAATGATAGTCGGTCATAGAAATCACCTGTATAAAAAGATCCAATATCATAGAATGTAGAATCTAGCAAAAAATATCAAATTACCTGAGATATTATTAAAAATTTCTCCGAAGTGCTGAGTTAGAGACTTCCCCTTAATTGAAATTAAATTCCTCATTCGTATATTATTTATTGTAGTAAATTAATTATTTAAATAATATCACGAGTGTATCTCAATCTACAGCATATAATCGAGAAGTTTTCAGGTAGGAGGAACGTTGTGTAAATCGGTGCCATAAAATATCGAATAAAACTCTTTCTGAATGCTTCTACAAGGAGCAATTGTGTGAAGTGCACTTAGCCGTTTTTTAGCGTTTTGCTTCTTTTCAGGTGGCTTCTTATGTGCTTGAGTTTTAAACTTATGTACAAGAGATGTTTAAAAAATACATTTGCATCAATTATCCACCCGATTTTGAAAAGTACATTTAATAGAATAATAAATTTCTAGTCAAATGTTAAGTTGTTAAAAGCTAAATTTTTCCCTGCTTGTTTTAGCGCAGACATCCTGTTAATCAATTTTGGTTCTGGTTCCATAAATATTTGGATTGTGTCTAATTCAAATGAGGGATTTTAGTGTCCAATGTGTAATTGTAAGTAGGATGAATAACGTAAAATGTGTTCCATAAGACAGACTAAGATTAAATTCTCTTTCAAATGAAAAAACATTTTCAACAATTTCAGCCACGGCTTAGTTTTCAGTTTTACAGATATGAGCGTGTATAGAGCAGCAAATTAGAAAGTATATTTTTATATAAAGTGAGCATACGTCTAGTATTGTACAAGACGCTACCAGAAAATTTTTAAACTGAGACATCTAAAAAGTTTAGCTTTTTCAAAGATATAAAGTTTGCCTTGTGATTGTTTTATAAGTAATTTCTTTATTAATAAGGCGCGGCTTTAATCTTACATTTAACGCGGTACAAAAAATTGCGTTATATCCCTCTTTTTATCACACAACTTGCAACAGAAATTCTACCGATTTTCATTAATATCGCTGCAAGATGATGCATCCTCCAGGTTATGTATACATCACTATACCAGGATAGAAACACTATTGTGAAATATCTAGTATTGTGCAAATAGCAGTTTTGGCACATTTTACCTCCGAATAAAATTTTTGATATCTTCAATACACAGTAACACCTCCATTATAATTTTGTTATCAAGTATAGATTTATTTTGTATAATATGCCTGAGCATTTCAAAAATTGTGTTAGCCCTTTTATTTTTGGACACGTTTCATGTTTACTTTATTTTTGTACAAAATTACGAACGAGAACCTGGAAAAAAATAAACCACGCATTAGAGGCTTTTGCCACGTGTCCAAGTTATCCTTCCTAAAGAAAATTTCAAATAAAAAATGTCTGTTTGCAAATGTAATTTTAGATCTTAAAATACCACTTTCTAAAATGTTCGAGTCTTTCAAGGGCGCTTAGCTATTTCGGTAAGACTGGGGGAAAGAGCTCTCGGGCTGCGCCAATCCGAATCTCCAGAACTTTAGTGAAAAGGTTTCAATTGTTACAGAAGCACGTGCTGAGATATCTGGCCCTCCAATTAGGTACTTGACACCGGGATCAATCTTAAGACTGCAGTGTCGTGTCGTGCAGAACACAGAGGCGTCGGAATTCATATTCTGGTACCATGACAATAGAATGATTAACTACGATATCGATCGTGGGATAAATGTTTCAACAGAAGCAGGTACGTTCGCGTTTTGCCTCCTTATGAATTATTGCCAGGATATGATTGATCGTAGGATGGCACCGGCACTGCCACAGTGTTACAATGCACATGTGACAGCACCAATGACGTCCTCGACGATGGTGTCGACAAAACTTTTCTACTTATGACCTCTCCTCTCGCCTTTGCAGACTTTCAATCATCAGAGCTGACAATTTTAAGGACACGGCGGGAGCATTCGGGCAACTACACGTGTGTGGCAAGCAATGCTCAACCTGCAAGCGTATTGGTGCACATATTCAAAGGTGAGTAGGGAATTTGAAATTATAATGCGAGTAATCGCGTCCATATTAAAATTCATAGAATTCGCTGAAATCGTTTGTAGTATTGTTTCGTAAACAACACTCGTCAAATTTTATTTGATTTTATTCGTTGTTTCATCGACGCAAACGCAAATTGCAAATTTGCACAAAAAGTAAATTTGGCGGTTCATTTTGCAAAATACACTGCATACCATGAAATTTACTTCTATATGTTCTATTTGTTTGTAATTCACAACTCAAATAATAATTTTTAGGATTTCAGAATTTAAAAATAGGAACGCCCTGCTAGACAAAAATAAAAAATCCATATATTCCCTTGTACTACAAAATATTTAGAAAAAAAAAGTTTTGTTGGTTTATAGCTAAATTATACGCTAAAAAAATTGTCATGCAAAACTATTACGAGTATATTATTAATATCAATGTTGGGATGTTAAACGTTGATTCAAGTTCATAAAATTAACTTAAAGCATATAATTTGAATTTTACTGCTCAGTAAATAAGAAAAGGTTTAGGGAACTCTCAAAGTGGAGCTGACTTTGCACATTATATCGAATTATAGACATTTTAAGATATTTTTTCGTTCGTTTTTTCTTTAATTTTGTGTTGGTAATCTGGGTCCGTTTTGCACATACCTCCAATATTGGAGATAGAAATTGACACCTTTACTTGTAGGAACTAGTAAGAAAAGTGTTTCCTTCAACCTCCCCAGTATCGTCCACTGTAAAACATCGTTTTGTAAGTTTATATGTCAACAAAAATGTTTTTTAGTTAATTTTTCCAAAATTCGTACACTCGTTAAATTTGATAAATATTAGGGATTCTTCGATTTTTAAATAAATAAATATATTAAAATAGGTTAATATCGCCAAAACGTACTTTACTTTTCCCAAACTTAAGCCTATTGAAAAGAGAGCGATTTTTCAAGAACAGGTGGAATATGTGCAGAGGTCTCTAAGCCAACCGCATGTGGGTATCATGTTTACATGTGCATAAATTTGCTTGATAATATAATTACTTTTTGAGAATTAAAATTCGCATAATTTATTGCAAAATAAACTTTTATTGAGAATTTCGATAATACGAAATATTTTTCCGAAAAATGATAAAATTTTCTCAAAACACTACCAAGAACCTATTCTAGCATTGAATCGTGAAATCATGGAATTACACAACAACGTTAATAACGAATAGACATCTTTTTGAATTTGAAAAATTTGACAAATTTCTTTCTCTCTAAAATAAGAAAATGTGAATTTAATTGTTTAAAAACCAAAGTAACAAATTTTATAAGCTTTGTGTCTACTTTCAATGTTTCAGCATTTGATACACTTAGCTTATAGATTATTTTAGGATGTATTTTACTTTGTTTGTTTGTCTGTTCGTTTCACTGATTGCTATTCCATTGCGCTGAAATAGACGAGTTTTGTGGGAGTTTAGATAGTTAAATCAATATAAAACAAGTAGATATAATGTTTGTTTATAACATGCAGACAAATCAAAAGCTTGTTAGTAGGTAAATTTTCACAAAATTTCTGTTTGATAATATTTCTAATCTAATTACGATGTGGTTTAATTCAGTTCAGACAAATGTGCTGAAAAGTTTGGCATAAATCTCAGTGCAAACATAAATTTGAATTATGCTCGAAATTGTTTTGTTTTAAAATAACCGCGAGTAATTAGCTTGTTGTCACTTTTGCAACTGCTTAATAAGCCCAACTGGGGGCTACCTATCTCTCAATCGACCATAAATTTGGAACAATACCGTGTTTCCCAATTCTCCCGATGAACTGCAGTTATTGATTTGGATCCATTGAAATATAAATGGCCTTTGGCCAGGGCATTCACACGGCGATATGTTTTTAATTAATAACCCCTCCGTCAGTGCCCTGCTCCTACATGGTTGCGTAATTTTCAACAAATCCATATTTTGTAAAATGGGTCACACATTTTTCTCTCCATTTTATCGTTTTATCACAGCGAAAGCGGAAAACTTCTACGATGGCGTACGAATAGCCTCTACAATATATTGCGAGGCCGCCAGTGGCACACTGGGTGGCACAAAAGGGTGGCATAGACGACTGCCTTCTCTCGGGCGCCAATAATTCATGTTCAAAAGATAAATTTGTCGTGACAAATTTAAAATATTGTTTGAAGGGGGGAACCATTTACAACATTAGGTTGCGGATTGGTACGCGACCTAAATTAATTTACATCCAGGAATGATGGCCCAAGGGTGGGACCGACTGGCGACATTGACTTGTTAGTCAAGATTTTTGGAATGTTTCCTACCATCCCTTACCCAGCAGGGGCGGGTAGAAGAACCTATTCAATTACTATAGATCTTTACGAACGCCACTTCCTTATGTTCCCCTCTGTCGTCCTGGACGCTTGTTGTCAACTAACTTTTGTTGGCCATCAATTATTTAGGATTTCGTAACTTAATTCTGGGCTTCCAACGTTGAGGGATTTTAACCCAAAAGCCTAGTCCATCACCAAAGGAAGAATGACGGAAGTATTCAGCCGGACCAGAGGGGGTCCTTTTTGCAGAAAATACATCAACTCCGTTTCATTGTTTGGATAAAATCAATTTCGGGAAAAATTAGCTTTGTACCCAGCTCCAGAATTGCCGGAACAGAAGAACGAAAAACTGAATGAGAGTGAGGATGAGGCATAAGGGTAAACAAGAAAAAATTTAATTTTTATTCTGGCCGGACATCGCTGTCCTTTAAAAAAGTAGATCTCATGTAATGGCGGATATTAAGATTCGGCTGCCCATGGGCCCAGGGGTGGAGTAATCACATCATAATTTAAGTAATTTAGTGTAGCATACAAATTCATCAACCGTCCCTTCCAGGACCAACTGAACCACCCCTGCACCTTAAACATCCCCTTAAAGCTCAAGTCGGATATGGTCGGATGCGCAGATTAAACTTCTTTCTGGCTTTTATGAGCTCCGCAAGGTCAAGCCAGCCTAGGGAACCCAATTTCAAACTTGCTATCCTATTATAGGGAAGAATTACTCGGAAGCTGTTATTGTAAGGAAGGATTATCTCCAGTGTTGGTGGTCGCATCCGTTTCCTTGAGGATTTTCTGAATTTCCTAAACATTGAATCGTGCGCGCACGTGTAGGCAAACTTTTTAATCCGATGAGTACGTTGCTTCAACTTCCTTTCCTTTGATTTTGAGCCAAATGTGAGAAACATGTAAAAAGATTTATGGCTTTTCAAGTGAATTTCGAGTTCTGTTTGAGAAAAGAAAACTTTTAGAACGAGTGTGAGTCTTATTTTAAATTCACTGGCAATCGATAAGTTCCTCAAAAATTCTTGAGCGATAGATCAAAATATTTGAGTCGAAACTGAACTAAGAACTTCCATTATGTAAGTAATTCTTTGAAAAGTTCCCAAAATTTTCATTCAGAATTTGTAAAATGCAAATCTCCCTGAAGCCTAAACTGAACTTATTTTGGAGATCTACTTTCTTGTTACGTAATTTGGATCAACGTATTTAAGCATGAAATCAAAGCATGTTCACCTCTTAAAAAATAAGAAACGTGTGTGATTAAATCAAGAGTAAAATCCACCTTCCATAAAAACATCAAAAATTCTGTTCTTTTACGTCAAAAATGATGTAAAGATTGCAGGAGTAAATCAAGAGTTAAATAAAAATTTTTTTTATATAAGATCCATTTCGTTTTCCATTAACACCCTGTCTGTAGTGCATTCATTATTAATTATAACCTTTGAGTAAGAACTTAACCTTCTTATATGCTCTCAACAGCAATAAACCATCCAAATACTGACCACGAACTCCCGTTCATACTCCTCGTTAGTTGCATTTATTTCTATATACAATATTTTAAATATCTTTATGTTCAGGGATGACTTTGTGAAGAATATTAATATTAGCTTCGGATCCTTATGAGATTTCATACGAAAATTCGTTGGACCGAAATCTCTATAAATCGTCAAATTTAACTCTTGAGATTGAGAAGATACTCGTGTATGGTATGCATTTACTTTTCCAAAAATATAAGCCTGTACTTTTCGGTATTGCCTTACCGCTTTAAAAAATACTTACAATGATGTTAAAGTTATAGATTTTAAGACTTGCTTCATATTTTCAAAAGCTAGTACAGTATTTTCAATCTATCAAACTGGATATTAAAATGAAAATCATCAGTGTAGTTGAATTCAAAACAAATAGCCAATGGTAATGGACGAAGAACTTTGAGAGATTTTGTTTATAAAAATATACGTCCAAAGCATAAATTTTAATGAATAAAATAAAAATCAATGGAGTATTTGTGATTGTGTAACAATATCAATATCTAACGAAATAGACCGGCAGTTACAAGTGATACGAAATTTTTGTTCACAAGGGATCTTCGCTACGAAGAAAAATTTTTGAACACTCCATTTAATATGTAGAAAAATGTGTGTTAAGGTGATTTGCACTAAAACACATATTTTTTTTTGGAAAGTTTATTCGAAGTTCGTCAGTACTTCACCCGTCCATTCATCGTAGGGTCAGACTGGGGCAGGTTATTGCCGTGTTATGAAAGCAATTCACCATAAAAATCGATACGTGAGAACGGCTCACAGCTGAACCAGTTTGCCGAAAATTTCCACTTTCATTTCACTGAAATGCGTTACATCGTTGAGGTAGAAAACAAGAATGAAAACGAAAACTGGAACGTTTGATCCGAAACCTAAGTCGGGAGTAAACTTGCCAGGTAGCTACTAAATTGAAAAGAGGTGCTGCTTACGAATTCCAATCGATTTTATTGCTGCGAATCTGAAGGCTTATAAAATATGTAAAATGCTGGAATTAGGTGTTGTATGATTACGACGTACATGTGTTTCGTTGGGAATACGTGCTATTCCCAATTCCTTAAAGGAGGTGCATATGGCGCGGAATAATGGCTGCATGAGACGTGCACATTATGGTGCCGGATTCGTAGTTCCGAGGGCGAAATCATGTGTGATGTTGCTATTCTTATGGAACAGCAGGTACTGCAGGATATATGGGAACTCTGGCTTCCTTTGACGTATACAGCCAAAGAATTGCCAATCGGAAAGTTCCCTATTCCCACCCAGGAAGCGGGAGTTATCTAGAAGAAAAATAAATAGGGACACCCTATGGTGCCTTTTGAGAACAACATACGATTGTTTTCTCAGATGAGATATGGAAGGTTACGTTCGTTGCTTTCTTTGAATTAAATTTTAAAAATGTTTACCAAGAGGTAGGAGGTTCTAACGACTATATTTATTTTTATATTGCAGGTGATAATCCAGCAGCAATGTATCACGGACACGTTGGCTCATCAAACAAGTCATATCAGAACCAACTTCTTATATACTTTGCACTCCTATGTTCGTTAGCTAACTCTATGTTCATTTCATTTGTACATTTTTTTGTATAATTGTACTATACTACGTTAAGCTGTATTATAATGATAACATTAAGGTACGAACTAGTTTGAAAACAGCGGTGGTTACTTAGTAATCAAACACTGGACAAGTAAAATGTTGATAAGTAATAAGAGACATTCATAATAAATGAGAAATTAGTCCGTGTAATTAGTTAGAGAATATTCTCAGTTTGTTTTGAATTTGATTTAAAAAATCAAATTTATTTGTTATATTTTTCTTGTTACATAATACAAAGAGAAGAAATCAAATTTCATTGGGAAAACCGAATGGCAAATGGATAACGTGAGGATACATATAATTGTGAAATTATTGCTAGAAATATGAAAACCACATTACATGACTTATAACTTTTAATTGAGGGTTTGTATTTTTTCGAAAATTTTCTGTAAATATTTTTATACTATAAATAAAATGTACTAATAAAAGAAATTATTAAAAAATGGAAAATTTTTAAACTGTTTTAATTGGATATACCATCTTAAAATATCGTACAGGAAGTAAACCGAATTTTATTTTTATGGTTTATGTAAGCCTTGAGTCAAATTTCTACGGTCGCTATAAATAAACATCAAGTAATATAAAGGAGAAGTAAAAATACGCCTTTCGAGAAAACATTCTAGTAGAATTTGTAATGTATGCCCGGGCCATTATTTCTTTTCTGCGCACATGACGTGATATCAGATCGAAAAAGGAATTTGGATATATGCGTGGGCCCAAATCCAAATAAGAGCCCTATGCCATGGAACAGGAAAAGGGTAAATACCACAAGTTATCGTTCACTGTTCGTTTGTTTAAAACATCAAAACGAGGAGCTTCTTTACTAAGTATGTATGTGGGTATGTTTCCAATATTTGCCATTTTTTACGTATTTTACCATATAGCCCATATTTCTACGACTTTAGATGTCAATACCGAGTGAAATCTTTTCAGGAAAATCTTAACCACCAAATTCAAGTCGTGAAAGATATGATATAATTCTAACTCAAGAAAAGTTAAAGTTGTTCGTTTCTTTTTTGAAATGAATTTATATTAATAAGTTTCTAATTCTAATTGATATTCTCAAACTTTTAATTTGACATAGATAGACAAGATTTCATGCCCACGCATTCTTTGGAAAAGTAACAGAAATTGTTAATTATATTAGTTTTTTAAATAAATCCCTTTATAGTTAAGTTAAAATACGAAATAGATTTCATAATTAAGAGAAAGCTAGTTTCAAAGCTAAAAGTTGGACCTATACATAAAAAAAAAACCTATGCATTTTAAATTCGCTTTGTTATTTATTAATAAAATGCTGTGGAAGCTGAAAAATTGATTTCTAAAACTTTTAATTAGTTTGTGCACATCAAATGTTATTGATTTTGCTGACTTTATTTCCTCCATAGAGGAAAAGACTATACCAGGAAGTAGCAATATTTGCCCCTCTATTTTATGCCTATTTCTTCGATGTACTTCTTACTTTATCAAGATGTACAATCTCAATTGATCAGTTTCGAATTAGGGGTAAGAAAAGTGTAAATAATTCACAGGTCGTCAAAAATGTTAATCACTTTTAAGAAAAAATAATATGACTTTTAGGAGTTTTTATTAGAAATTCAGATCATTCGAATGCTATATCTTGTATTCGAAACATGTCCTGGTGCTCAATAACAAACTATGCTATTTATACTTAACTGTCGAACAAAAGCCAGTTCTATGGTGTCTGAATCACAGTAATGTCCCAAAAGGATTACACTAAAATCTAAAAACAACCTTAAATAGAATTTTCACAACTTGAATGGGTGGAATGGCCCTTAGTAAACCAATTTTCTAAAATAGGGAAATATGGTGCTACACCGAAATAATATTACGCTGACGATAAGCTTATTTTACCTTTTATTACTCGTCTCCTCTTGTAAGCCTTGGGACGAAGAAGTAATTCTATTTTTCTAGCACTGCCCAGTCCCAGTCCTAGATCTCGGTGATTCGTCTGAGTACATGCAACTGCTCAAACAGTGCATCTGCTAAAGATGCATTTACTTGTGCAATTTCCTGCAACACAATGCCCCCGTCTCCGGAGAATCTAGGCTTGGCTCAACAATCCTGGACTTTCGACCTTAAATTCTTCTACAAGTGGATCGATTTTCTTACAATAAAGCCGCAGAGCTGGCAGAGCAAGGTGGTCGTTGCCCGGTTTGTTAACTCCCATAGTTATGTTTGCCTGCTTGTCTTTTTGTTTGCACAAAAAGCAGTTGACTACGACTCTTAGCTCGTCTGTTAAATGACAAAAAGCGAAAGAGGATCGAAACCCAACAAAAATATTTCTCCTGCAGGCAGTTTTGTTGCGCTTTTTCCTCCTGTCCATTCCTGTGGATTGCAGGCTCCTTATCCTTACGTCCTGGCATTGTTCGGAATATGAAGTTAAAATAAATAACAGGCATACAGGAGAAGGAGGAACCCAGTCCCATGTTATTCACTTGTAAGAACCACGTAGAAGACAAAACACTTGGAGTAGAACTGTTTTCCAGGTAAAGCTCTTCATGCTTAATGGTTCTTTCAAGTGCATTTACCATTTACGTGACCGGGGGCAGCAGGACCGCCTCCGGGTATTCACGATTGGAAAAATTAGACATGTGGAAATTGAAAATTAACACCAGTAGGACGACATGGCACTTCGTCTTGCCAGCTCACAGACTTCGACTCGTAGATTCATTAAACTTACGACCCGATTCTCAGATTGCCAATCGGGGATAAATGAATTTCCTGTCGACACATTAGGCGGACTCGGAACGAGGACACTCATTTATCAAGCCTTTTGTAAGTGGTGCAAAATGGCTTCGCAAAAATGGTTAGTTCATACTAACGAATGACTGCAACGGAAGTAGGGAAGAGAAAATGACATCGTAGTCTTCGTCCTCAGCAAGGACGTAAGCAGAATTTTACTGAATTTAGGATTAGTGGTGATTCATTAACATTTAACAGAGCAGCTTTAGCACAGACCAGCCGAATATGAAAACGAAGGGGACACCTCGGCAATAATAATACATGAAGTCTAAAAAGTAGTATTCCTTAATATTCTTATACTTAATGAATCTATTCAAGTTGAACGGTTCCAGGTTTGATTAACTTATACAAACAATGAAAATAAAAGTGTAGAAAAAAAATAAAAAAAGGCAAAGAAACGACGACAAATTGAATTTGATTTGAATTGCTCCGATTTGTTCCTTAAACAAGTTCATGTAAATTAAATTGATAGAATTTTTATGGTTGAAAATATTTCACATCAAAATGTTTAAATTTTATAACTTGCGTTCCAAACACACAAGAATTAAATTTTAAATCTGAGGTGTCATAACTTTTACTTGAAATTACAATTTTAGGAAAGATAAAATTTGGAGAGATTTTTGTAAGTTCATATTTTGTTACAAAATGAAGTTCACAAGCGAGGAAGTAAGTAAATAATTAAATAAATGTTGTAATGACGTTGAGATTCACCCTTAAAAATAATTTGAGAGCTATTAAAATGACACCTTCTTTTTCAGGATATGAGAAAACGAAAATTGCCTTTTATTTTAGAAAACTTAACACTACGGCGTAATTTATGCTTTTTATATTTTTGACAAGTCAAAATTCGAAATAATAGTTAAACAACAAAATACAATACATTCCAATAGATATAAAATGACCAAATGTCGAAAGGTGCCACGTCTGAAACTCTTCAAAGCTAACAAAATTAAGATGGCTAATGTAGGGCTGCCCTAAGAAAAATCTCTTGTTTTAAATCTTTTGTAAAAATAAAACATAGACTCTAAAAATTGATAATGAATCATTTCTTTTCGTTTTTATTTATCTTTCTCTGTTAATGGAAGGCTACGTGGGAATTGACACACTAGAACTTTGCTTGCTCTATTTTTAATGTATCTCAAGGAAAATATTGGATTTCTCTTCAGATTCTCATTTGTAGCTGAACCACTTTCTTAAGTTTTTAATTTATAGCATTTTTCTTAAAGTTGAAGCACTGCAGTTGATTTTGATTCTTTTCTAAAATAAACAAAAAGTATTAACGCTCTAATAATCGTTTTCTGGATAAAAAGGATTTTCTTTTCTCGATAGTGCTTAAAGCATACAAGAATTTGTCCACTGTGGGAAGGATTATAAATAAATCCGCGCTTAATAGGTTTATAAATGTATAGTAAACAGGCAGCAATCATTGATTTTTTGTTTGCTCCAGAAATTGAAAAAGGGTTCGTCAACATTGCATAAGAAATTTGTAGTTAGCAATTGCAGATTTATTGCCTTAGGCTCCAGAGGCTTTACTTGTTCCATTCCTTTTTTCCCACTTCCGGTGCAGGTCGCACCTATACTAAAACCTCAGAATAGTTTGCTAACTGCTTTGCCTTTGATTATTCCCTGAGTATTTACACTATTTATTTACATTAAGTGAAAGGATTCAATCGTCATTTTATGCTCTGCTAGTCGAATACACGTCAAAGTGAGCGCTCGAAAGTCGTTCATTGAAAACGGGCAACCTTTGTCATAGTACGCAATTATTTTGCTGTATTCAAAGAACTTCAGCTCTACGTTTCGAATGTGTGCGACCTTAGCCGGAGAACTACAATAACCTGAACCGTGAACTCATTACTGAATCAAAACACCTTGCATTGATTCCTTTCTTTCAAACCATGGAAAGTAACCCATTCTCGAGTATTTTCCCACAACAGGAATTTCTCTTGGTACTGATACTAAAAACCAAAATATACGTGGAGGTAAACTAAACGTTCGAATTGTTTTCGACTCGGTGGAAAAATAGTACAAAACAAAAGGAATACTTGTTGTAGGATATTTGCTCACCGGTTAGAAGATTTTCAGTGGGGGTGTTTGGCTGGGAAATCCTTCTTGTTATGATATCGAAAGGAATACTCAAGGGATGCCTATTGTTTTTATCAAAGAGACGCTTATGCGTAAATTCACTTTATCGACGCTGTCTTTTGTTCTAACAGATAATAAAGCAAAAAGCAAGTATTAGTAATGAGAATATTTTGAACAAATGATTTATTTATGTTTATATTATTATATCAAAATGAGACAATAATGACATAATCACTTTCCATACTAAATAATAATCACATATAAATTAAATACATATCAAAATTATAGAAAATTGTTTGCTTTTTAAATTAATTTGGAATTACATATTAATTATAAATTAATTAAATAAATTAGACTTCATAATTTTCGTTTGATTTTGGCAGAATAAACACAACAATCCGTCATTAAAACGTCAATTCTCTTCTTTTTATACATTATATATTTTATTAACGAAGTCAAATTAATTATTGGCCGTATAATATAAACTAAAATAAATAAGGGACTAAGGTATTGATTTTTATTCTATTTAAAACGATCCACTTGAAGAAGGAATTTTAAAATTTTTAGAAAATATTTCCAAAAATTATGGAAAATTAAAATTATAGAAAAGGAAAAGGAAAAAAATTAAAACTTTATAAATTTGTATCGGGCTTGTATACATTGCTTCAAATTTAATTCATAAATAACAATAAATTAATTGTTTCTTTTCTTGGCTAATGCCATGCTTTCCTTTTAAATTACACGTGTGAGTTTTTAGCAAACACACTTACAAATATATATCTGGATTTAAACGATGGAAAATGTGATATAATTTTAAAAATATACTTCACCACGTAGAAAAGTTTACAATTTTTGCTGCAAATGTTTGGGTATACTTGTGAGTAACTCAAAAATTCATACGTATGCGAATTGGAGCGAACATTACTTCTAGCCAAAAAGTTAGTGACCATAAACCTTAAAACTATAATATACAGTCATGTGGACCCCTTTTATAGAGTTGAGAATGCCTATGGCATTTTGAGCATTTGTCAGTTCCGCGTTGTTTTGGGAAACTTTGTAGAGTTACGATTTAAAAATAACAACTATAATAATTTTATTTGCCTAGTGCGCCAACAATGAGTGCACTAAGGCTCTATATGGAATGAAAGAAAAAAAAATTTTCCCGAGAGGTTTTATGATTAAAAAAGTTTTTAGTTAAGCCCTAAATAAAACAGCAACATACTGTGCAGTCATTGGATGCCGGGCGGACAATACAAAAGCGATTAAAACTGGAGAAGGATTAAAAACTTCTCATCCTAAGTTTAATTCCCTTCAATGGAGATAAAAGTGGATTAAGCATTCACTCGCGCATCGACCGAAGTTTATAAAACAATTCTGACCCTTTCGGATATTGCCTCCGATACTCTAGCATGGATAATGATTCACTTGGCACCCAACTTTCCTACTGGAAATATAATCAAATTAAGGAGTTTTGAGTTTTGCTCCCGAATTGAATATTGATTAAAAATAATTCCAATGAAATTTCAGCAAAATTTTACTTTAGCCATTGTCAAAAATTTTTAACAAATTTTCAAGCTTTTGCCATGATCTGTTCAGAAGATTTCTTGAAAGGCAGCCAGCACTCTACAACGATACTCATTTTTCAACTTATAATTTAACAAAAGTTTACGAAACTCTTTCCGCGTTGTATTTTCAATTAACGCAGTACCTGAAATAGGGATAAAAAAGGGTCTTAAAATAGCTGGGGTGTAGACTAGAAGTTAAAAATAAACTACGTATCATTAACCCTTCCATATCTTGAGTGTAATTTGGAACAAGGGATCCTATCTCGGGACTTATCCAAGTCATTGCAAATAGGCTATCTCAAGAAAATTTATGTTAAATTCAAGAAAAAAATCAGTTCATTAGTTAATTAAGCTGAAAAGCAATTGTAAGGGCTCATTAAAGCACTTTTTAAATGCGGCCGTCTGCTATCTGATTCCCGTGTAATATCTTGAACTTTTCTGGGAAGTAATTAGGCACTAAAAATAAATGTGAAAAGGTGGAGCCTGTTTCAGACGTATCCATTTCCCTACTTTTATAACGTTTTATATTTCCACTAATCTTAATGCGAAGAAGTATAATTAGAAAATCACACGGATACTTCAGAAAGAGCAATACTTCTAAGTGAGCCAAACTTATATAATTATACAAAAACAATGCACTTTTTATAAAAATTTAATATGATTACAGATTTGAAAGATAATATTAAAATAATATTTTAAGGTAAAAAATTTATTTTATTGTGCTAATTTTTGAGTCATAAATTTCTGCCATAGCTCTGCAAAATATTGATAAATAAGGTAAGCTAGGATTGGTTGTACTAGGATTGAAAAGGTATTTTTTCGCACATTAAATACGCATAAAATGGTTAATACAGGTATAATTTTGGTAACCACTCTTTTGGTACAAAACCTAAATTCATAAATTCCCAGAGTCTATTGTCTTTGAGGTTTTCTTTAGATTGTTTCTCGTAACACATTTCTATTTTAATTGGATCTTATTTCTTAATATTTCCTCCAGTCCTTCTGTTTAGATTAGCATTAGAGAGTATAATAATTACGAGTACAACAAGAAAAGTGTTTTCAAGTTGTTGTTACAAATGTTTTGTTAAAAATCACAAATAAATGGGAATTATTATAAAATTTTTTAATTAAATTAAAATTGAAAATGTTTTTTTTTCCTTTATTTATAATTATTGATAAGGGAAAAATATTTTTTTATCCATGTCTGTAAAATGGTCCAATAAAATAGGGCAATGCGGGAAATGAATTCGATATTGATCGAATGATGGAAACCAGACACATTATAAAATCGACTAAATTATTCTAACAATAACACGTTGAATTTCTGCAGCTTTACATGTCAATATCTACAAAATTACAATAATTGTCGAGCTCTTTATCAGTCCGAAAACTGTAGGACTTAATTACTGGTAAATACCTTTACGCCATTCAAAATCTGTACCTCAAAAGATGTAAACTTTAAAAGATGGAATATCTTCTTATAGTTGCATCATTCCTCGAGAATAATTGGCATATGTCTGGTCACGTTCCTCGAGCTGAGACGCTGCTTGGAAAGATGAAACGTTGCCATTATTGTCGTCCTGCAAAAGGAGGTATGCATTGTGGTGAACCTCAGATTGCTCATTCAGAACCCCCCTTTAAATGTATCATTACATTTATAGAATCGAATAGGAAAGGATAATTGAAAGTAATCCCCAGTCGGCAATAATGAGACAATGATGCCCTATCTGTGTGCCAAACGGAGTTAATTGGAAATCCGAGGCAAGTGGCTGCGTTTAAAATGAGCTGGTCTCACGTAAGCCTGCCGACTGCTCAGTGAGAAAACTTCTTCCGCTGCGACTTTATGATATTAAACGCAATTATTGCGCAACCAACCTCAATTCAGGTACCAAGGTACTTATGCAGGACAATAACAGGGCAACCATTTAGAAATACCCGGAGTGTGACGGCCAGAATATCATTAAGGCGAATTAATTTCGGTAATAATAAAGTTTCATGTAGAGGATTGCCTTCAAATTAGTCATGGCCGCCATTGTAAGAGAAATTGGCCTGAAGCTTTGCAACGAAAACACTACACGCTTAAGTATGTTTTCCTTATCGTTAATCGAACCTGCATTTGTTAATTAAAAAAATTTAATGTTAAAATCGAACTCAGCCACCTCCTTTTAAATGGATAGTTTTTACCTTATACATATGACTGCTTTTATATTCTTGTTTATATCTGACTCTGTTATCTATTTGCTTGGAAAATGGCACACTTATAAAATCATCTCGATGTGCCTATGTCTGTCTATGCGTCATATGCATTTTCCTCTAGGGCTGACATAGTGGTCCAACTACACACGAACATTATCAGTATTCTTCTACCTAAGTTAATTTTTATGGCTAGTTTTCTTTCTGTAAAAAGTTTTAGTGCAAACGAAAGCAGTTTGGAATTTGTCCCTATTCCTATTCAAAAATAAAAGTTGTTCTATGCATTTATGCACCACAATTTATATATTTATTTATTGATCACACTTAAAATGTATTTAATAAATAGAGAGTTTCTATGATGTGATGGAGCCGAAACCCATTTTTATTAAATGAGTGTGGAATACTTAAAAGTACTATAAAATGTTCAACTATTAATTTTCGTATCTACATTTATCCTTCCTTTCGAATAAATCACTTTTAATCAATTTTAAAAATAGTTTGTAAATGCTTGAATGTTATTGATTAAGAAATTTTCTTTTCCAATTAGAATTAACAAAATGGGACTTCTATCAACAGTGAATTCGAGTTGAACTGTTATTCGAAAATTTAAAAGATTTCCCACCTGCAAAAGAAGCTCTATAGAAAAGTTAAATTAACTACATCAATGGATAATTAACATGTTTGGTATAATTGAGGCTTTTCGGAGAAAATTAAAGGACTATTCTTTTTTAATTAATTCGATTTTTGGAGCTGTGCGCGAAAACAGGTCTAAACCTTCCGAAATCTTTACTAATAGTTGGTGAACTGAGGAAAAAACAAAATAAAGAAGTATAGTACTCGCCACCTGTAAGTACATGAAGAACAGCAGATAATCGCTGAAACTGATATGCCCTAGTCGGATTTATTAGGTTTTCTATAGCACGGAGAAGTTTCTGGTCCATAGAGACTACTTCCTAACAATGTTGTCATCCCATCCGCAAATAATTTAAGGTCTGAAAATCACGTTCTTTCAATAAACACTAATTAAGCTTGCGGCTAATGGGAACGAAAGTTTTCTGGAGATAGTGAAAAGTCTGGTATCAAATTGAAACTAATTACTCCATCATTTGTTGTTTTTACTTCATTTTATTTCAAGGAGGGCAAGCAAACTAGTTAGTCACGTTCGACTGCAGTCATCCGTATGAACTCATTAGAGGAAAGTAAGAAGAACGAAGTAAGGGAATCCCCCGGGGCACCACCATCTTGTTATTAACACAAGCTCCGTAAAGTTAGCTGCAGGCTAAACGATTTTCAGCAATAGCTGATGATGAAATGATGAAAAGGGCGTCCGGGTTGATTGATAAAAGTGTAAGGAATTTCACTCACTTTCCCTGTCGACTGAGATCCCAGGTCCTGTGTGGTCGTCTTTATTTTCTTAATGCTTGGAATAATTCCCAGGGGAATGAAACGGAAACAGAATAATAGAACTCATCTTCTCCATAAGTTCATGTTGGTTTTCCTTAGAAATGCTTCAAATATATCAAAAACAGAAAAACAGAAAATCTATTTGCACTGTAAACGAGATTTGCGAAATATGATAAAGATCTGTCTAAATACGATTTTGTTTGCAGAAGTCAAATTTCCTGCCTTTTCATTTTAGAAATATGCGGTATTTTTAAGAATTATAATTTGGAGTAGGTATAACCCAAAGGAATTAGACTTCAATCTGACAACTACACATTTGTGAGTGATACATATTGACGACTTTGGCATTTTCAAATTAGACCTTCCTGAAAAGGAATTCTCAGAAATTGTGTTCGTCATAATTCCAATAATGTGCTACCTTATGACGCTGATATCAGTGACTATTTGCCTATTAAAAATAAGGATTTTAAGTTAGTTTATATAACAGCAAAAAATTGTCTACTTAAAATTTGTTATGTAGACGAATATATAAATTTTTTTAATTTATTTATTTGTAGCTTTAAAAGACCTGTCGAAGCTATTGAATGAAATTTTGAAATTTGTTTAGCAGTTTGTTTCAGACGAATATAGACATAGAGTTTAGACACGAGTTTCTTTTTAAACAAGGCTTCTGTACGAATAAAAAATTTTGAGTTAAAAAAATAACTATGCGAATAGAGTGATCCCAGTTTTGATGTTAACTAATGCATGTTGAAGCTTTTAATATTATTGAAAATTACAATAAGTTGAAAAAGTCAATTGATAAAGAAAATGTGAAATGAACTTAAAAAATAATGCAACTTTCATAAGTAAATCGTAAAATATTTAGTGAGTATGTAGACTGATATAAGTCAATATTTTCACTGGAAAAATTTCAAAAAGATGGAATTCACTTAAGTTCGACAAATTTCCTGCGACATTTGTATAAACACAGTTTATATAAAGACTTAGTTTTCCATGCAAACTAGAAGAGCAAATTTAAGAATAAGTGTATATATTTTTAAATAAAATAAATCATTTCGGCTAACGTAAGTACTCATATATTCCTCTGAATAATTCAAGAAACGGTACGCAAAAAATACTGTCTCAATTTCAGTGTAGATTTAAATCTTATTTGGAAACAGAAATTTAAAAGTGAGACGTATCCGTTGAACAGAACTTCCAGTCGTAAATTTGCAGAAACCAAAGGAACATTTCTTTAATTACATTTAATTAAATGAGGAACCCTCTGAATTCTCTACAATCACATTTTTCACCAAAGGGTGGGACTGAATAATTCGATGCAAACAAACGAAGATCTGTTGGGTACGTGGCTGGGCGTCTTTAGATTTTTAAGTGCCCCAGGGAAGGGCTTGGCAGATAAATAAAAAGGGTTGGCTGGGTTTAAATAAGTACTAAGAGTTTCTTCCATTAGTGGTCAAAGTCAAAATTATTTGTCCAACGTTTTATTTTTTTTGGGTAGTTCAATTATTGTGAATATCTTCTGAGCCCTTTAAGAATCACTTCCAAAGTTAACGCAATTATTTGCAGAAGAAATTAATTAAAATTGTATCCTTGTATCCTATTAAAACTATAAGTCTCTAACATCTAACTAGACTTCTACAAGCATTACAAAGTGTTTTTTTCTCCTAAATAAATAAATCGATATGAAGTTTTGTCTTTAATTCTAAATGTTCAATGCTGTGTTGACACCTTTAACGAACAACATTTTTTGGACTTATCGTTTGCAATAAGTTTTTTCGTTCTATAAAAGACGGTTTTTAATGCAAAGGTTTATATAAGTAAGGTATAAATGAATATACCAAAAAATCATAAAATTAATTTATCCTTCTATGTTACCCATCGTTTACAAAGATTAAAAAGCTGAAGGCTCTAACGAATTTGATTTTCCATTTTTCGATGAATTGTACCAAGGCAACGATGAAGTCTAATGAAGGTTGAAGGATCACAGGTTTGGGAATAGAATGAGCCCTTTTATAATTATCTTCTATTTTCTGAAACGTGAAAATCTAATTTCTTAGATTAAGGTTAAGTGGTTTTCAAGGTACCTATATTTTATTAATTTATTGCGAACAATATTTCCCATTTCTTATTGCTCAGCGAGGAAACCAATATTAGATGTATATAAAATGTAATCTACGCAAGTATAATTCTGTATCATTATACAGCGTTTTAGTATATGGACTTAAGTCATTCCTGCTAGCTGCTAGCTAAACGGATAAGCTGTTTGTGGAAATAACTCAATGGTACATTGCTAAATTTAATAGGTGAATCCCAGAACTTCCCGGGTTATCCTGAAATGTCCTGGGACAATAACGCCCATTTAATATGAAGCTGAATTTCCCGCCCGCCTGACCTGCTTTTAAGAATCCTATAATCTAGGTAAAAGCTTTCCGTGATATTACTTCTATGATTTTTTCTTTGGAACTGGTTTATGGGATTTTCACTTGTCTCAATTTAAATTTTGCTTTCTTAACGCATTGTTAACATTTTCGGATACGGCAAGCAATCATCATTGGACTGCTGCTGATAAACCGACTTCTGGTCTTATTCCTACTCTTACTTATCAACAAAATCTGGATTGAGTGGATCAGCATTCAAAGGAGGGATATTCCCGATTCCAAAGTACCAGCTGACCCTCACGGGGGCTTAATATATGGATTTCCCCTCATCCTGTTTGCCCTCTAGTTCCAGATGCCAACGCTGGAGAAAGGCATTCCTCTGAATTTAATAGGATAGTCAAAGACCGCAGGGCTTCACTTCAGAAATTGACTTATTGAATACGTGATGCAGAAGTATTTCAGTATTTGAGGCAAGAAAGGGAAATACGGATATATTTATTTGCTCGCTGACTAAACTGGCAAAATGTAGTAGGTGCAAACCTTATTGGGTACACTTTCCCCCAGAGCCATATTCGGGATCCCGGCTACGTGCTTCAACTTTTTATTACATCCGAAGGTGAAATCCGTGTAACAATAGTATTTTTGTCTGTATTTTTAAAAGCTATTTGGCTCTATTTCTATATCTCGGTGGTTTCAAGTGGCCCAAGGTACAGATCTAACAGCGAACGTGTCTGAAACATCTTTGAAATTTTCTGATTTCCTTACGAAAAAAGAAAAATCGTTCACCGGAAAACTGGATTATTGCATCTACTGTAGAAAATTTGAAATCAGCGCGAACGTGTATTTACATAATTGAGGCGGTGGGTTAATTCTACAGAAAATTTTTGATTTCGATTCACTCGCTTAGAATGGACCCAGGCACTGTCGGAATGCCGACTTCAATAGTGTCAAACAAATTAAAAGCCTGCAACCGAAATTTTGAAGAGATTTACAGCCCTGGATGTGGTTACTATCCCGAAATGGTGCGGAGTTCGAGTTCTGTTCGTATTCAATTTGAAATGGAATCATGTCAGTGATAACAGCGTCGGTGCACATTTCTCTTACAGTCCATTTCGGTCATGTGTAAATAGGGGAATAAAACTCCCTCTGGAATATCCGACGAAGTCCTCTAAATTCATTTTAGTGACACGAATTCGAATTGAGTTTGAATAGTGTTTAATGTACTGTTTCTTTTCTAATAAATTTACCTAAAATACTGAATGAACATGGTGGTACTCAAATGTATTTTAATTAAGTGCGTACGTTTATAGTTTGAATGAATTTTAACAAAAGAAAATGTTGGAAACAAAAGGCAAACCGAACTTTATACAAATAAGAAGATGTGTACGTTATCTACTTAACTAAGTTTTAGTCGACAGTATTTAGTTTAAACTATCTGGTCATATGAAAAATGATTACACAGACTTGTTCAAACAGAACCTTGAATTCTAAATACAGCGGGAAAACCTCCTAAATAATGAGTTTAACATTTTATAGACATTCAATAAAAAATTATTGTATAATACTAAAATCTCTGACTCTGTTTTGGAAGGAATGTAAATATACATACATATATAAGATTTGATTATGTCAAAATACTTGGGAAATACTGAAAATTACGTCAGTAACGTTAAGCCCAGAGTTTCGAAGTATTCGTTGTGTGTGGAGACAACCATATTGACCATATTGGACTATTGTCTGATAGTTTTTGTTTTCTAATTGTCGTACAATCTCATATTTTAAGCAAGAAAATTTAATTGAATTCACATTAAGAATGGAGTACTGAACTATGTTAACGCTTTACGTAAGAAGCAATTTATATAGTAATTAATTAAAAATCGCAGGATATATCTTAAGAAGTTTTTTTTTTATAACCAATACAAGATAAAATACAAAAATAGCTTTTATTATAATAAATTCAATAATACTGTGAAGCTATCTTTAAGAGGTTTCAAGTTCCAATATTTGAAGTATTTCAATGTAATCTTGAATTAAATTGGCAATTCTGTCCAATTGCAAATTAAGTATAGGTGTACTTTCAATTATTCACTATAAAAACAGATAATCTGAGAACAAAATTAGTTTGGGAAACCAGTCGCTATCCAATTAACATAATTAATTAATTCAATAATACTGCAAATCCTATGTCTGGCTTGATAATATAGTGTTAATCCTTTTCTGCTCAGATATTTCATTCACATCACTCCATGGAATTCATCCTACCTAATTAATAGCTCCTCCAGAAGTTCTCTCAGCATCCCTGAAATACTCGACAACTGTAGAATCGACTATGTCAGAGAATTGTGTCTGCTGCGTACAGAGTTTTCGGATTTAATTAAGTCAATCAATTTGAGTTAATTTTAAAGGAACAAATTTCATAAATTAAGTAAAGCACATTATATGAGCTCAGTCTTAGCAAGCAGAAATCCTCCTGGCACAGGAATGGCTTCAGCTAGCCGCAAGAAACATATGTTACCAGAGCATCCGACGATGCGACCAGGATTTATTTGTAATTTAAATTTCCCGACAAATGAAGAACGAATGAATTTGGAAATTTATCGCAGCACAGTGCAGTTGAAGAACAATTTGATTAAAAAAAATAAGAAAAGTACTTTTGGACATGTGCATCTGTATCCTTAGGACTAGCGATAAGCGCAGATCTCGTCTGGATCCTTGGAAGCACGTGCTGCCATATTTAATGCCGGCAATTATTAAGACACATCACGTAACCAAAACGTTTCATAAATTTCAGAACAGACAGCCCAGACCTCTTCCCAAGTTTAAGATGATAAATGGTTTCAAGTAAAGTTCACGTCATTGGTTCCTCAACCAGAATTTTTAGGCTGCCGCTTCGATAGCAGATAAATCCTTACGAGTTGAGCCGGGAGATTTCCAAATTTTAAATTGTTCGGAAAATTGCGGAAAAATGTCTGCACATGATATCCCCAATAACCGATCCCTGATGGGCACCAAATTGTGAGTGTAAAGATAAAAGAGCCGCTTCGAACCGATTCGAAGGCTGTCGTACCTTCGTACGGGCGGCAACCGTCTTCTGGGAGCCTGAATTAATTCCAGCTGTTAAGCTTTCGACTTGATTTATTAACTTTCTCCGGGAAGTGTTGTCTAATGCCGATAATGCTTATGAGATTTTATGATGGACACAATTTCTTCCTCTTGGTCCCGTAGGAAGTTTTCCCGATCAGTTTTACAATCTTGAAGTATAATACGGTTACATTTTTTCTAACTTAGAAAAATGGGATTCCTTAATATAGTAATAACTTACTTTTACAAAGAAATCAAATATAGAAATATCCTTTATATATGATCAAAATTTAAATTGGAATAACTCTTCTACAATAAGTTGCTTCAAGTTTCTTGTTTCAGATTATTAAAATGTAATTTTGGAAATAAATCGAGGAAAAATTCATGACTGAGCAAAGAAAACTCGACTTTTATATACGGAGGATGAAGAATTATACCCTCTAGAAAGATTTAGTGCCTTTTAGGCAAACTATACTACAATTAAGACAATGATTTTTGGTACCTAAGTGTTTCATCGAGTGTGAATTAAAATCGAAAAGATTGTTGATTATTAGACAAACTATTGTAATTATGATCTCATTAGTCCATCAGTCCCATCAGTCCATAAAAGAATGTGATATAACAAAATATATTTTTTTCGATTTATTACAAATACACAAAGCATGGGATAATTCAGGCTTTTGGGACATCAATACTCAATTGAATATAAATTGCGACCCTGAATCGATAAAGGTCAGAAAATCGACCTTGGACAGAGAAAGGTTGAAGACCCATCGCCTACAGGGCAGATATCACGAAAACAATCTCCATAAATATAATTAAATTAGAAAAGTTCGTAACCACGCATTTTTTACCACAATTGTGATAGTAATAAGCTGAGAACTACTTGTGATAAACCAACACAGAAATTTTAAAAGATAAATATAAATAAATATGCTTTCGTTTACATAAATAACATTGTAGATGAAAAAGTAATTGTTCATGTATGTTTATTGTATGAGTTAAAATTTAATTTCACTTCTGCTGAGGTGTACCAATAGATTTATAGGACGTTCAGAGAAGAGTTAGTAGAAGAATTGGGATTTAAAAGAAGGCTCAATCATCCAGAAGACAATTTTTATTTTCATATAAAACAAATCTAGTTAAGAAAAACTTATAATTGATATAATTAAAAGGCATTTCTACACTAAATTTATTTCAATTGAGAGAACAAATTAATGAACATTTTTGTGTATTGATGATGGTTACATACTCAATAATGTCGGATTTTGGAAAAGATTAATGCAGACGTGCGTTAGACAAGTAAAACAAAACATATAAATTATATTTTCTCGAAATCCTTTTCAAATACCGCACATGCCGCGTATCGAATTCTAAAAAAATTTTAAATTTCGTTTTAAATTGTACACGCGTCGGCTTTCTATGAAATGAGGCATTATTCCCATAACATCTTTTGGCGCATGTAACATAAAATAATTACATTAAAATTCCATAAAATCGTATACCACTTAGTCATTAACAGTAGCTAAAAATAAGCATTTAAGAATAAATTTTTGTTTTCTATTAAAAATGTATACTTATTTTCAAGGTGCTTGTCCATGCGCTGAATAGAGCTCCAATTCTGATTATGAGATCAATGTAGGTGTATGCCTAGAGCTATTATTCAAAATCTTTTTTTAAGTACTATAGCTTTTTATATTATTTTCCATCTCGCCTTAGACCCACATGATTATCAGATTATTACAATTGGAATAATACATTGCTCTTCTCCAATGCTTTTAAGTACCATTAAAGACTGAAAATTTTAAATAAAATTTATGAAACCCATGATGTCTGTTGTTAACAGAGATTTAGTATAAGGTCTAGAATTTCCGCCTATCTAAAGTAATATTTCAAAGAAAGAGCCGTCAACATTGAATAAACCTGAAATTAGGCGATATCAAAAAGTAGAGTTTTCATCTCATTTTTTTTTTTTTCAATGTCTTGAGTTGTTAAGTATGGATGAGAATGGGAAAGTGAGGCTTTCTAAAAATTTAATTGGATTTATTATCCTGAAAGTTCCTTTTGTTATTGTTCTTTTTTTTCGTTGTGGTGATCAAAACAAAATCCCCGACAAACATAAAGTACCTCCACATCAAACTGTGAACGACTGTTGCCCAGCAAAACATGAGAATTGTTGCGAGTGTCTTTGGAACATCAAAAATATTTGATATTATTTACGGCGTTCTCCCTAGTCAGGGATATATCCGCCTCGATCCCTTTACATAATTCTGATTATTTTCTTTCTTCCTTTTATCTTTTTATCGTTTCGTCATTATTGATTGCCCGGAGGTCCGGGTACAACCCCAGGACGGGACCGCATGAGTAGCTTGGAACAATAAGCTCGGGAACCGTCCTTCGTTATTGCCTTCCCACTGAAATATGTAAGCTGGCAAAAGGGCCCCATAATACTTTATTCATCTTCCGTACATCTTGAGTACATGAGTGGGGTGCTTATTTGATGTGGACGTCTAGAAGAAAATTTTGCGAAACACGTTCGCCGCACAGTGGATACAAGATACAAGGAATACAGGACACAGGCACCATCCGCACTTTTTTGATGTTTTTCGACATAACCAAGCAATACATAAAACAATTCAACCTGTCTTCCGGAACGTTTGAAATTTTGACCTTTTTCTTCGCGAGTTGCCGTGGCTGCTAGTTGCCCTATATTCTACCATCAGAAGAAGGAGCAGCTCCTTAGGGCTGTTCCTTAAACTTTGTATTCTAGAATTTCCCCGGGAAAGTTTTTCTTTTGCCCTTTGTCTCGAAAAGTTTTAATCAACTCTTTGGAAATAAATCACTCCTAGAAGGGAAATTCTGAATAATCTTCGTGGTGACGAGGTTACAGCGTGGCATCCCGGGGAGCAGGAACAGATCCTATAAGGTCCTGTAAGAAAATGTAGGCGGCAAGGCGGTATCAGATAGAGAGATCGCTGGAAATTAACCCGGAGCCAACATGTAGTAAGGAACGCCACATCGGCAGCAGAGTTTTTATCTGCTCATTTGACTAGCAGTTTAATTTGATAAGTGGATGATTAAATTGGAAAATGAAGAAACCAAGTTCTTGCCTGACGCCATTAATCACCGGCTCAAGGTTTTAGGGACGCAGACGTTAATCCTTTTCCGGAGTTAAGTGAAAATGATATCGCCGCTTGCTCTGCAGTTAGACTTGCCCGACTTCAATCTCAGTCTCAGTCTGAGGCCCAGCTCTAGCTACTTTCGCTTACATAACAGAAAGGGATTTTATTGTGTGGATAAGCACTTCAAGGGTCATTTGCTTTAACAGCGCTCTTGATTCTGTTATTTAAGTGAATTAACTCAAGCGAACTTATTAGACTCCTTCTTCTGTTCCACTCTTTCCATCAGAGAAAGGCCGCTAAAATTTTCCGCTACCGCATTTCAGATAAATGCCGCCATTGGCTACTGCTAGAGCCGTGTCAGCACTCACCCAATTTCACTTTATTCAGATAATTGGACAGAAAATGTTTTCAATTAACCGATTGACTCAACGATCAAACTTCCTCGCGGGACGAATACTTAAGATTCCTATGATGACCTATTGACAATAAATTACTTTCAAAAACAAAAAAATATCTTTAAAAAAAATAAACTCATATTCTCGTTAGGCACACTTCTCTCTTATTTTAACTAATTAAGTAAATATTAAATGTTGAAGATGATGGTCAAAACTACAACTTGCCGGTGTAAATCAATATTTTTAAAAATAGGGCCAGGGTCATCCTGACTTCCTTGCCTTATAATTTAATTCCGGTCAGCGCGCACAACAACGAAGCCAGAAATATCCGGTGCGAGGGGATTAGAGAATTCTATCCCAGGATTCATCCAGGGATTGCATTCCAGAGATGGAACGGAAAGTAACTGCCCATCGCCAAAGCCGACTCGTGCTTCTGTTAGGCCCAAAATTGGTACTGCTTTCACTCTCGTCTTTCATGTTGGCCAGTCCGGGGTACCTCAAGTCTCACTCAATTGTATAATGCAAAGGGCTAAGTGGTTGTATGGAGAATTTAAGCAGAATTCCTTCACGTATTCTTCAAATATTGGCGGAGCTTTGTAAATTTCGACATACATACGTACATTAACAATAAATCAAGATATAGCTGTGAGTAGTGATTACTAAAAGTATATTACAAATAGGCTAAAAATTGAAATAGAGTTTTAATATTTCGGGAATGAGTCTTTACAAAGTTTAGTTTTTCGTACTTAGTGTAAATAAATATATATCAATATTATAAAGATTATTCTTCTCTGATCAGTCAATCTGACGGTCAGTTCATCAAGTAGCCAAGCGATCAATACACCAGCGGGTCAATGGCTAGTGGTCAAATGGACAAGCCTTCAAACGGTCATTTGATCTGTCGGGCTGTTGGTCAAAAGCTTGGTCAAAAGCAGGTCATTTTTCATATAAGCCATAGATTTATTTATTCTTTTATTTTTGTGCCCACCGGTTCAAATGAATTTAAAATGAAAAAATATTGCGTTTAATTTTGTTATTGTTGTTTTTGTTTTTTATTTCTCTTAAAAAATAAGTATATAAAAACAAATAGGTATGCGTTTTGTGTTAAACGTTACCCATAGAAAAAATCAATCGTCTGATAATTTTCTTCTGCAGAAAAAGCGTATTTTTTATTTTAAATATATTTCACTGCTTTACTCTTTTCTTCGAAATCTTTCTAGTGTGATAATCTTTTGCTCTCTCAATACAGAAATGATATTTAAAGAATTTTAAATTTCTCCCTGACTTCCAGAATGAAAAATATTAATAGACCACAATTTAATTTTTTAGGTATGGAATTAGTATGAATTTCTACTTTTTTCCGCTCAATTTCACCCAATTTAGTCCTTGGGATATGAAAAAATTTATTAATAGCTAATATCTCGTAGAAAAGTAATTGAATCGAGCAATTTTTCGTCTTACAAGTATGAAGAACTTTAATTCTTAAGGTCGGAAAATCTTTTACTAGTAATACTGCTATCGGTCAGAATTATAAGATCATACATCAATAGGTATGGACTCAATAAAAGGCAGTTGGGAGACTTTCATTGAGAAAATCCAGGATTTTAATCACAGAGAATTTACTTTTTGTTAAGAATTTAAAAAATTTACGTTACACATTAAACTTGGTAGAATTGCAAATTTGCCAAATAAGTTGTAGGGCAATATGACACAATAGAATATGAAAGCTTACGAAATCCCCATAGAATATGAACGTCTATGTTTCTTGCATTGCCACAGAAAATTTTCAATGCTGTAAATAATACCCATAAAAATATCGAAAAGTGCATCCTGCGATCGAACGTATGCTCCGTGAATTTTGGAAGGGGATGTTAAGGAACTTTATGCGGGAATCGCCGTTTCGCTGTTCGAGCACAGCACAATTTTTGGCATCTGAAAAACTGGCAATCTGACAAATGCACATTCAATAGGTTTGTATATTAGGGGTCAATGCATGAACCTTGTTCCGTTTACGGCGATTTCATCCGATACCAGTCTTACATTTCGATTTTTCAGATGGAAAAAGTGGCAACCGAAATCAAGACACCCTGTTTATTTATCTAACAAATATCTCTTGAGCTGAAGACGAAAATTCATGAACGAAATCAAGTAAGACCCGTCTTATGCGGTCTATCCTTTCATTGCACCATCTGCAAGGATTCGCTGGATCGCAGGGAATTAGTTATAGTTGTGGCTTACCCAAAATTCCACTCTCTTCCTTGGGAATGTTATTCGGAAGTAGTTTAAGTCTTTTCTGGGTCTTTATCTGTAAATAGACCGAAAAATGAAGAAATTCTTTAAAAGTATTTTAGATTAACAATAATATTACGTCTATATTCAATAAACTTTAAATTTTTCTACAATATTGAAAAATAATTCTGAAAATCGTAACATAAAATGTCACAAAAGTACAAAACAAGTTTTAAGTTCATAAAAATGGAAAATCAAATCTAAATACAAACTTTATGAAATTTATGACTAAAAATAAACCAAAATTTTCTACTGGATTAAGTTTGTATTGGCTTCTGTCGTCTTTAGTTATAAAATTTCCTTGGTGTATTCTTTACTTAGTTGGGTAGAGTTTTCCTGTAAATATTCCAGGATTTTAGATTTTTGGTTATACAATTCTTGGGAAAGCACCAAAGAAACAAAGCTCATATGAAAAGTACTATCTTCATTTTTCTTACGAAAGCGCTGTATTTTTATCTTTTCTATGATTTTTATCCTTCTTTAAATATTTCTTTAGAAGCAAACAAAAATCATAGTTTTAAGCGTAATTTTTAGAAATATCTTTCAAAATAACAAATCGAATATTTAAGTAAACTCAAATGTTTGAACAGTCTTCAAGAGGGAGGAGTTACTTAATTCTACGTTTTTCCTAAATACAGACTGAAGGAGGTTCTGTTTTGTTTTCTTTGTTTTTTGCCTAACGCTTTATGAAAAACTAAGAATTGAAACTTACTGCAGTACGAACAAAATTATCTGAAAGTTTTCATGAAATTTTGATTATTTTTTTAAGTATTACTACATCTACAAAATTTGGTCTTCGAATCTACTTAAAATGTTTACCCAACGTTTTTCAACACTAGAATACAAAATTTGCCTCTCTTCGTGAAAATATTTATCTCATGAAGAGTTTATATTTAATAAAATACATCTTTTGAGGTTGTTTTTTTAAATCAATTAAGTTCCTTAAATTGAATTAAATCTTAATATTAAATACATGTATTTATAACTCATGCAGAAATATAAACATAAACAAGTTTTCTGTATATTTCTTGTAAGGTAAAAATTTGAACAAATATAAAAGTTCAAGTTTGCTTACTTAAACGGCTACTGAAAGGTCAACTTTAAAAGCATTTTAGTTATGTAAATGTCCATCAAATGGGAGAAACCAAGAAAATGAAGGGCCATAAATCAAATAATCAGAGCTTCATAAAAATTCTTTTTGGTAAGACAATCATTTAAACGTCCTTCGTCTTCTCCAAAAAAACGAGAAAAAGTTATTTACGTCAATTGAGATAGAGGTGATTTAAAAATAATTTAATTAAGAAGAATTTTCCGGAGTTGTTTGTTTGATGTTTATCTCATTAAAGTTAGAAGGACGCCCCCCTCGCTGTGTACGCATCTTCAAGCACTGATTGCGCAGAAATATTCCCTGTTGCGGAATTAATTTAAGACGAAGGTTTGATCAATTAACCAAACTAACATAAATTTCTTAATTATCGCTGTAGCACCAACTGTAAACATTCTGTTCGCTCGCCGGAGTTGTTGTTTTGAAACAGAAGCGCTTTAATTATTCTGAGCTTGGATCATGGCACAATTATTCGAGAGGTTTGAGAATACATACAGATACAATCTACGAGGAATCCGAAGACAATCCTAAGCAATTACTGTAGGTAAATGAAAAGTGTATGGGCTGCTTTATGTGAAACAATAAAGGGTTTCTTTAGTTCAGTCGAGTAGTTCAGACGTAGTTCAACGTAATGGTGTAGCGTTATGGCCTTCTACAACAGGTTCTATTTTTAATAAATTACTAATAATTACCTTTTTAAAATGTTTAATTACTAGCCTTATTAATTTTGAATGTGATCTAATAAAAGATTTCTTTTTGCAATACTCCTTTTCAATTTCGACACACCTGACTGTTGGCAAAGCTACAGTAATTCAAATTCCATTTCATTTTAAATTTATTTTTAATTCATGTTAATTTTACTTTGTGTAAAGGCACGAAAACATTTAGAAAAAGTCCGTAAATTTTTTGAAAACTTTGCTAAACACTGTTTTTTAAAATTTTAAAGTTGCAATGTAAACAGATTTTTAAACTAAAAGTATCATCTAGCAAAATAAGTACCTATGATTAATACTTTGAAATGATCGAGGGTTTTAAAATCGTAACAACTTTTGTATTTAAAAAACTGCATATCAGAACATCTTTAAATTATGCACAGTGCTTATTAATGCACTATGTAATAAAAATTAATATTCTTGTCAAATTGTGTTAAAGACATTAAAAACGAAAGAAATTAGTGATTTAATAAAACCTAAACATTTTTTAAAAAAGTCTTGATTCTTTTCGCGAAGAAAACAGGTGTACTGAGTAGGACGTTTTAGTTTGAGAAAACCTAAAGGTAAGATTGATTGTTTTTCTAATAATTTTACTGACCAAAATTATAACATGAAAATATTAATGCTAAATAAGTGAGATGCCTTGGTAATTTTACAATATTTTTTTATTCCGTGCTATACTATACATTTTACAATAAAATCAATATAATGTCTTATTATTTGTGTGAAATCTTTGCTCACAACCTGCGGCCTTTATTTCAAAGTACTATATTTAATTCTTTAAGTTTGATTTTTGTTATATTTTGTGTTTGCAATGTTAATTTAACTACGGAAGATGAAATACTACAATTTTGAATTGCGACATTGAATAATTATAAGATTGAAGACATGGTTTTGAAAACTTAATACTAAAAGTTTAGGGTGGCTTGCTCGAGATACTTGAACACCTTCTACCCTTGTTAAATTTACAAATTTCGAAAATTCCTTTTTTATTATGATTTTTTTATTTTGTGTGTAAAAGGATGCCTTATGACTAAAAATTATATCAATTTCTCAGAGTTCTAAAAAAATATTAGATATTATGCCTTATAGAGATTCTATAGAACTTCCAATGCTCGAGTTACACTCTCACTTAACTGTTTTTCTCATTTCTGGCCATCCTAAATGCGACGTAAAGTTCATTGCGGTAAATTAAGACAAAATTTACGCATTTATTTAGAAGTTACCGCGGGAGTGAAACACGCATTTGAGCAATGATATCCCACTCACATTAAGGACTCATAATTGAAAATGGAGGTTATTTATTCGCGTAATATGATGAAAATTTTTTTTCCGGTGGGTCCTCCAGTAATGGAAACATCCCATCAGCCTATCACGTCCAGGCGCATCCTCGCGGCGGTCTTACGTAAAGGCCATGAAATCGTAATTGGGTTATCTTCTTTATCAAGACGCCCCTGCGAAATTTTACAGGAGAGCGCCAAGAAACGATGCTGGAAGCGCCTTAGGCAAATTAGTTTTTTTACGTTCGAGCAATCACGTCAATTGCAAGCCGTGTGCTGCGGGGAAGGGAAGTTTTTAGTGCTGCGAGCTTAAGACAAACTTTTTGGTGGTTTCTCATTAATTACGAGCGACGGTACCAGGGAGGGAATTCGCGGCCTAAAGATAGCGAGTAGTGGCGCGGTGAGGTTGATGAAGGTGGTAAAGGTTGCTCTACGAGGGCACCTACTGCTTTGTTAGCTTTGTGTTTCGTTAACTATACACACGTTCAGATAACCGCGCGCGTCTGAAAACAACCGTAGAACTACTCGAAGCCGTGGGTTTGGCAACCTTTTTTCTGCTTGATTTATTGCAAAACCTTTTCAAGCGTTAAAAAGCAATTACAAAGGGGGGGGCACTGGGAGCGCGGCAGATGGGTCCATGATAGCGCGGCCAAAAGGTGTTTTAATCTCATTATACAGAAGTACCTGCCTTCCTTGAACAGCAGAAAAATATATTTCTAGCAGTGTTCCGGAAATATATCAACAATTAAGAACAAGCCAAGGAACCGGTAGAGGGTACCTGTGCCCGGCTACGTCTTATGATCGCACAAATAAATAACGTACAGTTTAGTACAGGTGCTAACGAATGATCCCATGATAAATATTGTTTACACAGTTGTTATGAAATTTCTATGAAAAGAGGGGGCAACGATATATGCGACTGTAAAAGAAAACGTCGTCACTGCATCTTTAAGGAAATTCCCTTGCATCCGGAATTCACAACAAAATCAATTATTCTCGTATGGCCAACTGAGGGGACTCCATATAAAATTTATGAGTTTTTGAGTTTACGTCTTCCTGGGATCGTTCCGGGACATTGATATACAACACTACCCTATGCTTATGTGTTTCACACTTCGTCTATAATCCTTTCGATTTATGTGCAATAGTCGAGCGATTTGCAGCTTAGGGGAGCTTAATTCAGTTCATATGTGTCTGTTTACTTGACCACATGAGCTAGAGCTGCTTGTTAAATCATCCAACACAATACTGACTGACTAAATACTGTCCAATAAAAAATTCATTTATTGCAAGATACTTGTTGACATAATAAATCAAAAGGAAAAAGAACAGAAAAACAATCAAGAGGAAGTCGAACTGGAATGACTAGTGTTCAGTGTCATAAATTATTTTAAAATATAACTAGCACTAAAATAAAAAATGTATAGTACTTAATTTACTAATTATTATTAAACGCATTGAATATTAGAGATTACATTTTTTTTTTTAGCAAATAACAAAATAACGACTTTTAACGAGATCTTATAGCCAAATCTTTGTTTCCAGAATTTTCTAAACGATATTTTACAGCAACACAAAAGGACAATAATTTTTAAAAAATTCTGGCAAGAAAAGAATTATATGTTTTTAGATTCACCCCTTTAACAAGCTTTTGTTTGCGATCTTACACGATTGTCTTAATAATAATTTTTTTGTATCCACTTTAAACACTTCTTTCTTGAAGGTATCGCCGAAAACATGTACCTCTAAATATTCTAATTTAACAATTTTGGCCATTCATACATTACATAGTAAATATAATATAAAAGCAAAATTATGTACATTTAATTTGCCTATTTAATTTCAAAAATCAGATTAAATATTTTACCAATTTTAAAAGAGTATATGTAGAAGTTTTTGATACTTGAGAAATGAAACACGACGTCAACGAGATACCTATTCATAATTAATAGCACTATCAAAATAAACGTAAAACCTAAACATTGTGAAAGCTTTTAAATACAGAAACAACAAAATATTTTAATTTAGAAAAAAGTTCACTATAGCTCTAAAAATCACAATACAAATATCTTGTGTAAATTTCATTGTCCTTTATGCGCACCAAGCACGTCAGCCATAATAAAGCGGAAAAGTTAAAGTAGTCATGTGTCCACATAACCCTTCATACGGGATGGAAACAATCCTGGAGGAATTCCTCAATATTAACCTTAACATAAATGAAGGAGGGCACTTCCCCCATACTGAAGAACATCAACTGCAAAGATACTGCCCCTGTCATCACCAAGAGTTAGAAACTTCTACGGAAGGGCAAACTATGTGTTTTCGTCAGACTCACCTGTTCCCGGCAGGAGGTCAATAATAATCAACAGGAAGAGAGCAGCATTTGGCACGAATTCCTTGCAGGTGGTCTCAAGACTCAACTTGAAATAGCTACCTAATTTTTCTCCAGTTAATTGTCTTCATATCCAGCAGGCCTCTCCGGCTATAATTCTGCTCCAAGACCTTGTTCCATGAGGCATTCATTTTCAGTTGGCACAGCCGTTTAAGACGTTTTATTATTCGCAGCCATTAGTCTAAGAGATGGAAGCAGGCCAACAAAGGTTAATTATTATACGTTAGGTGTGATGAACCGGGCTCACGTCTTGACGCTATATAACGTTGTACGTGTCCTCAAGACGACAAGATGCCTTGTACCAAGAGCAAGCTACTTCCGTGCAGAAACTTGGGCACGCATCACCTTGCAATTATGCGTTAACTGCGAACATGATTTGATAATTTAAAATGAGCCCAAATGGGATGTTCATATATGAACAAGCCTGTCGATATTATTTGCATATGTTGTGTACCTGATGACGCCTTTCACATAAATTTAGTACTTGAATCATCCGGGTATTGAACTCAGTGACAGCTATACTTGGGGGAATTCCAGGCATAAAATGGAAGATATTGTTTTTCATTAAATGCAGATATACGATACTTTTGTTCTCACGTAGTTTTAAAAGGATGGATAAGGGAAACTATCCGTTGTGATTATATAAATGTGATATCTCTTGGTTTATTGTTTGACTAGGTGTTCAAATGGGTATTTTTTAAAGTAGTTAACACATAAGATATTTTTTGTCGAAAACATTTTAAAGATTACGCTTATTAACGCCTAGTTACATCCATTAAAATATAATCGAAATATTTTCTATCTAATGAATAAATGATACCAAACAATTCCCAAAATAATCATTTATTGCAAAAAACAATTAATACATTTTTTAGTAAACTAAACTACCTTGGAAAAGCTATTGTGTATATTTATACGGATATGAATGTGAATATTATAGCACGTCAAAATATAACTCTTGGTTGTAGGAATTTTAATTAACATAACTATTTTAAATTCCAAACTATTGAAACATGAAAACTTTTATTAAACATTAATTGACTTTAGTTTTTTAATTAATCAGTAGATAAATTCACACCTCCTATTAAGGATCTTTTTGCGTAACGATTATTCGCTTTACGTGAGATCGTGCATTTTAGTCCCGTAGAAGTATTAAAGTCCGTACCTCACAATCCTCCCATTCTCTCTTTTATACGCCTATTAAAATGAAATTTGGTTTACGAACGTAAATTGATGACCCCAAAACAGAAACAAAACAAAAAAACAAAATGTTTTAAGACCTTGTGATTATAACCCTTCAGTCACAAGATGTTTGCTCGTCGTGGTCCTCTGTAATTTCCAAACTACCGGTGCACAAGTCTGAGAAATTCCAAAATATACCTTTTAATTAGTACTTTCAATGAAAATTATAATTATTTACGAACCCACGTAAGTATTTTCTTTACTACCAACTCTATAAACATGTCCAAGACTATTTTGGTTTCTCTTTTTATAAAACGTGAAATCGCGGACGCAGTTAGATTTTAATAAGAATAAAAACGCAATAATCAATTAAAAAATGTTTTCTTGCAGATAAGAATTTCCCTTTTTGAATCTACCATTCGGTAATGATGAAAAGTTTCGTATAGAAAATAATTATTTTAAAAATTGTTATCAGTAATGTGACTTCTATCAAATCTTGTGCCATGAAAAGCTTACTAACAATTTTCAATTACGCTGACGTGCTGGGCGAAAGTTCTCAAGTTCTTAAAACTTTTTACAATTTAAAATTCGTAAGGAAGCTGAAAGAAAATCGCAATAATGGTTTCCCGTAGAATTCACCAATTAGAGAATATTTGTGCACACCTGGAGTTGAACTCGTTTTTAGATATGAGGCAATAAAATCATATAAAGGAGTATGAAGGACATCCTGGGCACTTCTCTGTGGTGGAACGAACATGTTTTTCGTCTTCCCTCAAGCTATAATAAAATTTTAATGAAGTTTTGATTTCATCACAGCTTCTTGCTATCTTTGGAAGGAGCTGCTTGAAATTCCGATATGTTTCTCAAAGTTGGCAACTATATAAATATACAAGTTTTGATAGCGGAGAGCATATAACATGTAAATGAGGTAATTTTGGCATAAAAGGTGATCCTTCTAAGGCAATGTCTCTTATGAGCGAATGTACGTTTCAGAGTAATGCCAGCTATTCAGTTCAGTTCACAAGAACTATAAAAGTTCGAGGAGCAAGAATTGCTGGTTCTTATGGTAACATTTCTTATTACATTCACGCAATGAGTGCATCACTCTAAGAATCCTTATATTTGAATCATTTTCTATTTCTAAAGCAAATAATCACGATTATGACTTTTTCCAGTGTTCAGTTATTAAAAAAATTTTTGTTGATATTCAAAATTATTTCACGTAGTTTTCTTAATCAAGTTCTTTGAAACATAAATTTCATTTTGATCTTTTTTTATTTTCTTACAATTTCCAGCGAAAAAGTAATTTCCCTTAAAATATTTTCTCAGAAATTCATTAATAATATAAAATTTGATTTTATAAAGGAAAAGAAAAGGGAGATGTTTATTCTCTTTATAATCTAACAAGCGACATATAAAAAATGTAGCTTCATCAACCGGAGAATATTCTCTACTCAATTTAAAATAATTAAATTACAAAAAATTGCTATGCGTGAAAATAAGATATTCTTAAATTAAAGCAATTTTTGAATTTTATTAAAATATTTAAGATTATTCTTCGAAGAGTAACAACTCTGACAACAGACGATACAAAATTTCAGAAAATCTGTGTAAAGTCTGATTTTACGGAAGGAATTTTTAATCATCTAATTAACTTTAATAGTAAAATAAAAAATCTATAAAAAGTACTCTTCACTCTTTCGGAGCGCATCGTCTTGATAATTCAAATTTATCTACATTTTAAATTATTTCATTCGAAAAAAAATTGTTTACCTAAAATTAATCCAAGAATGCTAGACGAGTGAAAATTGGGATTTGATCTCTTTTAAAATAAATAAAGATGTGATGCAGCCTTTTCGAAAATTCAATTTTGGACTGGGGATTTACATGACATTTTATAGACATTTTTTTTATATGTAAAAATTAAGAGAGAATTTTTAATTTTGCTACAATTATTTTCACCAATGTAAAAACTTACGCTAAATAAATATTAGTGGTGGTAAAAAATAAGTGTAATGTTAAACAAAATAAACATAATGAAACCTTTCTTTTAAAGATGTTTCTCTTAAAGATTTTTCTCGCTCTTCACAGGAAAGTACTTGTAGCTTTTAGAAATAAATTGGAGTCGTGAAGTGACAATGGCATTGTATGCCAACAATATATTAAAATTTGAAAAAGCCAGAATTCTACCAGCGGCACCTTCATCCCCGTCACGGTAGTGCGCTAATCACGGCGGATTGTAGATAACTTCAGCGACCTTAAACCGGCCGCTTATCATTTTTCACTCTCGTACTCCTTGTAGATAGCGACCCGTGAAAACGGCCTGAATATAAAAATAACACAAATTTTAATTTTATCTCGGGAAGCCATTCACCTGGCTGTTTACCTTTCGGTGGCGAGTACATAAATTAGCTTAATGCCAGACTCCTCTTGACTTTCTGGATGCTGGTCGTGTCCGACCCAATTTCGTTCCTTTGGTCGATTGCTGCCAATGCGGCAGCCTTTGTTAAAACTGGCGAATGTAAAAAATATGCTTGGCTTTATCATGATTGGTGCCCTTTGAGGCCATGGACCCATGGCGGCGGAAAAATTATTGCTACCAAGGGTGTGCCAGCGAATAATACTGTGATTTAAATGGAAGAAAACGAACAAAACCATCCTTTCAGAGTCGCGAACTGTAAATTAAAATGCGGATGGGATTTATGGACGCTCCTGTCCCAGTGTAAATTATGTAATAATTATAAATTTTTTCCACACTATTCAATTACTGATTTGGATAAACCCGAATGGGTAACGCGATAAAATACTGCGGACGCAAATTTCCAATTATATTATTCTTTTGCTATTAATTTTTGTTGACTATTTGTTATATTAAATCCAGCTTCCGTGGGGTTGGCAAAATTCTAATTGAAGAGGAAAAAGAGAATGTCAAAATTCGTACTAATTGGATAAAAAACAGGTAGACGCACCAAATCCAAAACTTTCCGAAAGCCTCTTAATATTATCTGGAAAAGTAATTGAGTTGGTGATTATTTCGCATCTGAGAATTTCATAGAATCTGAATGTGTTTCAAAAAGTAGACAGAGGCCGAAAGTTGAGCCAAAGTTCTTTCAGCAAGCCAAAGTTCTTTGCTCGAATTGGGTTGAAAAAAATTGTCTAAAGTTTGTTTTAGAAATAGTAAAGTTACTCTGACAACTGTCATCAAATGCAGAAGTTTTCGTAGAATTTCTGCTTTCATTTCATAGACAAAAGTTTCCGATGGAAAGGGTAAGAACTGGGAAGAAGGCTTATAAAAGTTTCGCATATGCCGCGCGACCTTATCGGGGTATGTCCTCTAGTTTTGAAAGGAACATGTGAAAACATCTCATACGATTGGCAGTTATATTTTTTCACTCTTCATGTAAAACTTAAAGATATGCGAAATGAAGTAAGTAGCAAACACTTAATAATACAAAGTAAAGCTAACAACTATTACAAACAATATTTATTAATGATTTTATTAAGTTTAGAAATTAAAATATAAATTTTTTCCCTTTCTTCATTGAAATTCAAATTTAAAAAAATAAACACGATTTACTTTGAATGTTTATATGATCTCGAAAAATTAAAATACGGCTAAATTTTTATGTTGATTAGAGAAATGGTGTCAAAAATGTATCTATAATTAAGATATTCAGAAAAATGCGTCAATTTCTATTTTGTTAATAATTTTATAAAAATATATATAAAAGATAATATCTTATAGAGCTAAAAATTTGAAAATTTCAGAGGAGAAAATTATAATTTTTAAAAATTGTATAAGTATGTCATAGATATCCATACATTTACTATATCCTCTTACCAGTTGATTTTAAAGGATTAAAATTATTAAACAGAATGCATTTATTCTCTTGTAAGTGTTCTACTAATTTATGCCTCAAGTATTCCTACCATACTATTTCTATATCCTAAAAATTACATTGCAAGTCTTTAACAAATTGAAAGCGAGGGGGGGTATGGAGACACTAAATTTACGATAATAAATGTGCGTTACAATTAATTTATATTATAGATTAGATCGCATTAGATTCAGATCACAAAGTAAATTTCCAAACATTTTACCGTCATCACCCTTACGTCCTTAAGTCAACAGTAGAATAAATACAATCATGGGTATAGTCCATAGATTATCCAATTTGAGATAAGCTTCCATATACATAATTTACGCTAGCATTGATCATAGCGAACCGAAGTATTAAAAATAAGACTAGGGATGTCGTCTAGATAATGTTCCTATCGAACTAACCCCGGCGTAATAACCAAAATCAAAACAATCGAAAAGTAAATCAAAATAAAGTGCCATTAAGCTGTCACATTAAGACTCTCAACGACCAGTCAATTGACTACTTCCATTCATTCCACAGAAGAGTTTAACTGAATTGCCCTCATGGAGCTAGTCCATTTGATCCACAATGAAAGATTGTGTGGATTTAGAAGCGTGAAGGTATCTTTTTCGTAACCATAAAATTGGACTTATGTTGACAGTTTCTTAGAATGCCTTCTGAACACTCATTAGAGCATTATTTAAGGTAGTATTGCCCAAAATGTGACAATGTGTACGGAAATGGAACGTCATCTGAATTTAAAAAAAGAAACACAGGATCAATTTTTGAGAATGACTGCAAACACTTAAAAAATCTTCCAGCTTTCTAAATGTACTTTCATGTTGTTAAAATTGGGACAAGTATTATTTGATATTAAAAAGATCATAGGATAACAAAATTTTTAAACCAGATTTAAACATGCAGAGCGTCAAATACTAGGAAGATATCTTAAATAAAATATAATATTACTCCTATTTCCAAATTCCATAAAGTTACTATTATAGATAATAATATAATAAAATGTACTAAGAAATATAAGTGCTTTTTTTCATACATTTAAATATGGATTTAGATAAAATAAAAAACAAAATTGGTCATTCTGTAAGGTGCTTTAAACTACAGACATTAAAAGTCTTATAAAAAACAATTTAAAAAAAATATATCTTAGCTTTACCTAATTTTCAAGACCTATTTTTTAAGTACTTTAGAAACGAAAGCAAAATTTTGTAGTATTATTCATACATTTTTTACGACGCTTTTATTAAAATTTGATTCGGTTTAGCATTAAAGATCATTTTGTATAAATTACACACGTACAATTTTCAAATTTGTATCGGATATTAAATTAAATTTTTTTTTTTTTATTAATGAAATATATCAGAACAATTAGGATTTGGGCATTCATAAATAAATTTTTCAACGAACTTTCCAAGTAATTTAACACGCAATCCAGAAGTTGTTCCGAATAACCAATTAACAAAAAGATATTAAGATGAATATAACATTAGTTCTATAAAAGCCAGCCAAGAACTATCTTAACCACTTCAGTGCAAATATAATAAAATCTGCTAGGATTCTTCTTCAACTCCATCTACACCTGATGTTTAATCCCACCCTATTCCGCAGTGCATTATAGTTCAACATTCACAAATTATTGGACTTTCAGTTCTTATATATTTAATGTCGACAGGCTCCTAAACTGCAGTTCATAAATTTGGTAAATTTCGGATACTTTTGGAGTTTCCAGCCTGCCGAAGGCGCCGCAAAGAAGGAGCGGCTGTGAAGCCCGTATAATAATTAAGGAATATTAGGGAGTACAGAGCAGATAAAATGGGAGCCATTAAAGTGATTCAGGGCGCAAGAATAACATAAGAGTCTACATATGTTGAAAGTTTGGGCCAAGATAAACTCAAGGAGTTATAGAGCTCTAGTTCGGTACAGCATTGCAAGCATCTGCCTTGAGCCATCTTATAATATTGGGCCCGAAGTGAATATCGACTAACTGCGGAAACAAGGTACGATGATTAATGGCTAGTTGTTGCCGGCCCTATCTATGGAACCATTACTCATATCCGCTAGAGAATTTAAAGGACTCTAATCTTTTGTCTCCATCGATAAATATAAATGGCCTTTTTCGACAGAACTCAAGTAAATCCGGGTGGATATAACCCTCCTGATAAAATGTTTTGATTTTTCGATATTCCCCTGAAACGCTCTAAATACGTTTCACTCGGAAGGATTTGGTACTCTTGCCAACGAAGCTTTATGTTATAGATTAAAATTTTTGAGGAACGAGCTTATATTTTTTTTCTGCAGAAAATAAAAATAGATTATATTTAATTCGCCATGATAGCGGAGGAATTATAAAAATTGTCCTATACGAGAAACCTTATTCCATTTTACCAAGTAGGAAAAATAAATAAACTGGAAATATCGACCTTTTTATCTGCGCATAATTTCCTGTACTGGTCTATTTCCGGAGAGGAAATAGTAATAGCAGTTTTGTAATAAATAAAAACAACACCCCAAATAAAATAAAAATATGGTTTGGCGAACATTTGATTTTAATACTTCAATAGAAATGCGCTGTCTGATGGCAGCTTTGCAAAATCCTATATGACATGAATAATTAAAACCACAAAACCGAAGTTTAATCTCAAGTTAATGTAAACTAAACTTACTTTTAGAGTACATAAACATTAGCATTCATGTGCTTAAATTAAATCATTTTGTTCTTGTCGCATTCAAAAAAGGTGAAGCAAATGAAAAAAGGTGCAAAATTTTTATCCAGATTGCGCTTAAGGCGTCATACCTTTGGTTCCATATTGGAATTAATTTTCTTAAAAACTTCCCAATCTATGAATATTTCAGTTTTTTAAAGAATACTGATTTGAAAAGGGGAGCTTATAAATTCATTTGTATATTTGTTAATAATTTATTTTAAAGACACATTATTAAAAATGTAAATAAAAAAAATTGTTCTGGGAATATAAATTTTTATCTGTTATGTTTCTTTTATCTTAACGTACGTGCTAAATTTTCAAAGAAAATAATGAAGGGATAAGGGTGTATCTTTACTTTTTAAAATGACTATAATTAAATATCTTATAGATTTCCAAGTAGAGTTCGTTACTTGAATGTCTCCTCTTTATCCGAGCTAATAGCTATCCTCATTGAAATCATTAAACTACTTGTCGTTAAATCTACTCGATTCTCTTCAAGATTTTAACAATGATTTTGGTAACATCCACCGTGAATTACGCTAAGATGATTTGAAATTTTGCATGGATTCAAATATTAAAAAGAAACTACAATTGAAGCCGACGTGAAAACCGCGTAGATCCTACTTTCGTACGCAATAACGTGACCCTTACCCTTTCGATTTTATTAATATATTCCATTTCACATAAATATTTACGCATTTAACTCTGTCTGCACTAGAATTGGCTTAAGTCATAACTTTTCCAATATTTCGTCATATTGGACTTGGTGCTGTCAACAGCTGGGCATTTCTAGTTATGACTTTTTATTAACCAAATTTTACTTGACTACTACGCAACTTTCGACAATTATTATATTTCTTGTGCTAAAGGAATTGGAGTTAGCCCAAATAAGAGAACTGGAAAGAAAACCCAGATTTTGGGTTAATCCCTTTTTATTTATTAACCCTTTTAGTTGCAAAGAATTGTAAACCACATTTTAAAAAAATACATTAAAATACATTACTGATTTCGTACCCTAAGCTAAATCAACTAAATCACTATAATATTAGACACTTAAAATTACTTTTTCTACTTTCTGACCTATGGAGTTAATCGATTTGGCTCCTCATTGTATTTGTAAAATTTCCTCTAGCAAAGGGTTAATCTTAATACGCCCGCTTTCGTAAACATAAAATTCGTCATTTTACCAAATTTTTAATGCCAATATAAAGCCTGGGTAAGAGTCAGCTCTGAAGTTATAACATTTCTGTAGACTCTTAAGCAAAGACTTTAAAAAAGTCATGACAACGGCGGTCCGCACTGGACTTGTCTTAAAGCATGACATGAGAAAAGTCGGTAGGTAAGAAAAATCGAAATATTGACAAAAAATCAAATTATGCTTCCCGAGAAATGCGATAGAGAACGTAGGGATTCTTGTAGAAATGTCTGTAACCGTCCGACATTTTTAGAGTTCTAGAGACTTGCGTCGTCATCGTTCCGCTTACCCTACGCTACTCGACATAAAAAGAAAAATGATGTTTCTATGATAACGCCAGTCTACAATGGCCAAAGAGCATTTCGACTGAAATGTTGGGAACTGCGTGTTGCCTGGCACGTGGACATGTATGCAGTTTCAATTAATCAAAAGTCAAGAGATGTCTTTTATTGGTTACGTTTTTTTTTTTTGTGGGAACGGGTGCGGGTAAATATCAAGGCAACTCACTATTTTCAAAAGCCAGAGGAGACTGAGTCGGCCCTATATCCATCTACGGAAAAATCGAGGTTGGCTTATCTCAGCCTTCAGTCGAGTGTGTGACACGCGAATGGGAAGGAAGCACTTGGCAAGGATGCGGCACAATAGTAACCCCGGCCACATCGCCACAAATGCCGATGGGCTTTTGCGCTCTGCGTTTTTAATCTAAAATGAATTTCCAGGACAAAATGCGAAATCAAAGCATTCAGAAAAGATTTGCAACGTTGATCTCTCGTAGTTAGGTCAACAAAAAACCGGAAAAATAAACAGATATAAAGCTTTGTTTCCGTCAGGACCGTGCTTGTGATAAAGAAGAAATCCTTGTGATGTGAAGAATAGCTCGTAGGAAATTTGTTTTCACATCTCCGGCTTTTTCTGCTAAGTACCTTCCATTTTTCTTCGCAAATCACCAAGAAAAAAGCCCCGCTCTTCTCCTATGTTCTTTTTTGAAAAACATAAAAAGGCAAATGGGTGATATTAAACATAGGCCCCTACGAAAGCACCTTACGACTTCTGCATACGGAAATCGACCGGATCCAGGAACTTGAGACCGCGTTCCGCCCCCATCTCTAACAGCAGCACCTTGGAAGCACGCGGCAGAGGTGCGTGGAGTGGCGAAATCTCAAAATTTATGAGACACTCTAGTCGAAATAGCCGACGCGTTTTCCATTCTTGGGAAACCGATACCCCGCCGAACGCCGAACGTAATGATTGTAAGGAGCACGCACTTACCGGTAATTGTTTTCGAATGGTGCGTTTCGAACCTTCTCTTCGACTCGCACTCGGAACGCAGAATAACGATCCTTGTCGGGGCTGTGTTCGTAAAGCCGCCTTTGAGACATTTCAAGCTAGGAATTATTAATGTGCTAATTTCCGACCATAACCGGTGAACTGAGAAAATGATTTTACCTTCCAAGTGCGCAAGTTGGCCGACAATTACTACAGTCCTTCGGGATTGCACACAATTTCTACCTTTTTACATTAGAGTCAAGATTTTAACACTGATTGAAAATTTTTTGTGTTATATAACACCAAAACTAAAAATAGATAATTTTAAAGAATGTTCATTTATATTACATGTATTTATATTATTGATATTGTAAACATACGGTGATACGGTGAATATTTTTTAGTAAGTGCTTCTAACAACAAAGTAAACACTCTTAATTAATATTAAAAAAAAACGTACACCGGTGTGTTACAGCGAACACTGTAAGATTTGTAGATATTTGACTACGTAAATTTAAGCTCAAGTCAACTTACAAATGGTAGCCTACGAATTTGGTCATATTTGGAAAAGAAACTGCCATTTCAATACTTCGAATTCCATCATTTTCAAATTCAGGCCCGAGCTTATAAGAGCTTTGTGTGGTCCATTGTAGGATCAAAATAAGTTCTTTTTTCCTAATTGGAAAGTTATGTTGTTACTTTTAAGAAAGTGATGGTATGTATTTATATTTCTGGAGCCTAAGTCGTTTTGCATCATTTTATAATTTGAGGGCGTTATTTACGTTTTCTAAGAATATTTTATTTTTTTGTTTTTTTTCTTTTTTTAGTTAGACGTACGTAATATACTACCCCAGTTTTTACATACATAAAATAATCCAGGAGCCTAGGCATTCATAGATATGAAAAGTAAGATGGAACATTGTGCACATTATTGCTAAAAAAAGAAAGTAATGAGATTTTTAAACGAAATTATTCAAATTCTGTAAATTTACTTAGAACAACTTTCTGGAAAAAGTGTTCATACTACTTATACAAAAACCGAAAAAGCTATATTTTTAAGATCTAATCTAAATCTAAATCATCTAAATACATATTCGTGCGTCACATACTTTTTCTTATGTTCAGATGATTAAAATTTCAAAATTAAAAAAGATATTATACCTAATTTATCAACATTCAGGTCCCAAAATTCCTAAGCCCTATCAGGGTTTTCAAATTGATTCATATTATTTTCCCATCGAAGATCAGATACAAAAGTTCAATAGAGAATTTCCAGGTATTCCATTGTACTTTTAGAAAAAAAATCAAATAACCTCTAAATAATGCTCTGAAAATAACACGCAAATGCCGTAAAAAGAGCGACCCCCGACGGCACTTGCAATTTTCTTTTGCAATAATTTTTTTAAGGGAAGGAAATGGGGAAACTTCCTTTTGCTTTCACGCCCTCGTATTTCACACATATATTTGTATAAATCTCATTTTTTACCAGAAAGCTGAAAATATACTCGTGCATGATGGATGTGCTGAAGACGACGTCGCGGGCTGAAGAGAATTTAGGTAGCAAATTTTTGAATTATTAAAGGGGGCACGGAATCAGTTTTTTGCTTTTACTTGCTCGAGAAACTGAGAAATTCCGACACCCCGTGACTTCCAAAACACAATCACTTAAATAAGGAAATTGTGTTTTTATGTGATTTCCTTCTCCAGATGTTTACGTTTTGCTGATTTACAGCAACACAGCACGGACGGTTTCTCATAAATTTAAACACATTCCAAACTGGATTTCCTTAATATTTAAAATATCTGTTCGCGAATTTTTCAACAAGAGAAGATTGATTGAAGCTGTTAAGAATTTTTAAAATATCCGTTGAAATGATGTTAAAACAGATCAACATAATCTATCATATTAAGAACATGATAAATGCAACATATGTTTTTTTTCTCTCATCTCACAATTAATTCAGGTTAATTTAATTTATTTGACACGTCTGTAGCTGGACTTGTCATTTCATAGAGTTGAAAGGAAATACGAAATATCGAATTGAATCGATCAACCAACTGAAATATTTTTTAGAAAAAATCGAAATTAGTCTGGTGCAGATATAGATGAGCTTCCGCTAATAATTATATAAAATAACGAAACCTATAAAACTTAAACTATTCTTATACATTTTTCATTCTTTGTTGGTAAAAATATTAAAATTATGTAGCTAAGGATTTTTAAATAGTTTTTATAAGTCTTCTAAATCAACTGACGGAAAAAAATTAGAAATGCTATTGGTTTATAATTGACTCCCAATCTTTGCTAATTTTGTAATTTATTTCGTCTTATTTAATTCCTACACTTATTATACTACATATTGAGTAATTTAGACGCTTTTAGTATTATTATTTACAAAAATTTTCAAAATTAGGTTTTAGGCAACTTTAAGAAGCAAAATTCCATTGCTACTGTTAACAAAATTAAAAATATCTTCAGTTTAAATGAAACCGAAATTAATAGATAAAAATAAGGTGACGTTTTGAAGAACAAACATTGTAAAGATCTACGGCCGTTTAAAAACCTCGAAGCATATGTAAAAAATAACCCCTTCGAAAATTTCGTACAGGGTGTTGAAATAAACGTACAGAAAAATAAATTTTATTTTAGCAAATGTTAGAGCTATGGAATTACAATATCAAACCGGTGTAAATAACTTTGCCATATATTTCAAAGTAGAAAGTTTCATTAAAAATCAAATTTGTTATAATATTTGCTATTTAATAAAGAAATCACCGTATTGAGATAGTATGAAGAAAAATATTCATAAATAAGTGGCCTACAAAATATTCGGGAGTCAGAATAATCCTAGCCATTTTAAAAAATCTCCACTTTTATTACAAAATATTGGCTTTACTATTTTAATTTTTATTTATATATCCTATATTAATAATTGGAATGCTTTAATAAATACTGGAAGTACACAACATGGTATTGCATATGAAAAACATGGAGTGGTCTTGACTTTAATAAATAATTTTTAGTTAAGCTTAGTAAAAGCTCTTAAAAATAATTTTTCGTAATATAAAATTGACAAATTTTTACAATATTGTTCTCCAATAAATTAAATATCAGATTAAATTGTGTATTTTGGAGAATTATTTTCATAAATTTAAAACTTTATGCTTTATCTAAAACAAGAGAAATCAGATAAAATGAACTCAAATTCACAGAGATAACCAGTACAATTTTATTTTGCCCCTAGCCATAAACATCTCCAGTTTCCCCAGGTAGTGTTAGCCAATAATCCAGCATAGGCCGACCTTTCGTCCCCAACATATAAAGTTGCTTCTATTGCTAGAATGTAGGGCCCTGTACGCATAACTCGCTGTGGCGTATCCTCAACATCGTCTGACAATAGCCTCACTTCCTCGAATTATTTTTAAACTTTTTTGGGGATTTGTTCGACTCGATTTTATCAGACGTCTTGTGAGACCCATGCACAACTTTTATTGTGGGGCCACCAGAAGAAACAAGAAGATTATTGTGTAGATATTTCACTGCTTCCGCTCTGCACCCTCCCTTCTAATTTACGTCTTCTTCTTTGAGAACAATTTAATTTTAAGTTGCTCACCTTAATCCAATGTAGAAAGACAGATAAGTCCCTTAAGGAAGATGTCGTCCTGGGAGGCGCACAAATAAATTTGCAATCACTCAATCACATCTGTGACATGCCGGTAACGTGTAACATTCGTGGAACACGTGTTGTTTCTCAGGTATCACGTCAACGCGACATAATTAAAATTCCCGACATCTTCTTGGGCATATCATCCATCTCAGAAGGTATGCCACAGTCATGTGCCCTCCTAAGTCAACTCGTCTTTGACAACTGTTAATAATCACACATCGGTCCGCATCGCTCCCGTAATTTGTTTCATTTCTGCCAAGATGAATTTGAAGATCAGTCGAGGGCGCTCCAAGGAGCTCCATCATCATACGAGCATCATCTTCATCCACTCCTTGGGTCCGTAGATGGTGCTAGCGCACACTTCTAATAGACTGGAAAGGATGTCGCCCGGCCCCATACATACCGAAAAGGAAATATTGGACGTGACGCAAATTTAAAACCGGCCGGGCCCTCTTGTTTATTTAAAACACGTAAACCATTTTGTGACAGAGTATTCAACCACAAATGGAACAGCAGGAGGTAATTATGCTGAGGGACCACCAGATAAGAAGTGGATTACAACGGCACTCTGGCGTGATATCGCTCTTAATTTGGTAGCAACGGCCCAGAGAATTAGCACCTTTACATGTATAGCCGGGCAGATAAAGGTGGCCGAAGATTGAATCTTAAAGAAGAGATAAATAGGGGACGTGCCCCAGTAACCCTCGCAATTTTTTCCGCCTTGTGTAGTTAAAAGATCAGACATTTCACAACGAAGTTTACAAAATGGTAATACATTTTGGAATTGTGGCATAAAAATTTTGTTCTATAATTTAATGTCTATAGATATTTTCAAAAGTATAAGGAAATTATGGTAATTGTGGCAGACCCCATGGCATCCCCTTATAAATTGTGAATTATCAATCTAATAAAATGCTTTACTAGAATATTATAATTACTGTTAACAATTTTAAACCCACAGTAACCGTGAAGAGATAAAAATAATAAAAATAAAATTTATTTTTATTTCCAAATATTCCCTAGTTGTTTTCAATCAGAGACACTTTGTTCGATTATGCTCAGAAAAAGTAATAATAGTAATATGCGAAAATGAGACAGTTTTTAATCAAATCAGGTTTTTAAATACTTTAGAATTTTAGAAAAAAGTCCATTCTTGGTTAAGTTTTAAGGCATTAAAAGATTTTACGAACTAAAAGTTATAAATATGATTTATGTGAAAAATCCCTATTTTAATTACTTTCTTCCATAGTCTAAATTAATCTTTATATAAAAATCTCTCTCCACTAAACTAAGCGAAATATAAGAGCTATTACAATTATCTTTATTATTATTCCTATTATAAATCTATATTTTGATAAAAAGGCAAATATTGACAATTAAATTGTTTATGAGATGAGTAATTTTATTGCTTTAAAGTTCATTCGCATTTATTTACGAAGAATGTATTTTTATGTTTCTGTATCTGTTTAAAAACTTATTTCATCAACATGTGAATAAGTTTAAAATTGAAAAATAGTTTTTGTTTAAGAAAAAAAAAACTCAACGCAAAAATTTTTAGGTAGAGGTATATTAAACTCTTTACATTATTAACGAATATATACCACTAAGAAATTGAAATATTAAAAATTTTCTTGCACTAATTTAAAAAGTGGTAAATTATGGAATTTATGTTATTATTAATATGTTTAAAACTTTTTTTTACTGCTATTGTTTAGGGAGCATTTTGTGATATTTTTTAAGATGTTTTTAGTGCAAACTTTTCAGAGTCCTACCGAATAAATTACTATGAGTTGTGCAGTTCTATATTATTTTAACATTTGACCTCCTAAAAACAATTTACTTTCAATTATTTTTAAGTTGTTCAAGTAAAAACACAACAAATTCTCAACATCTCTTGGCGGTAGTCATCATTCAATTATATGCATTACATTTACCTCCATGAAAACAACAAGTTGTCTAATATGTCTTTCACACCAATCTTTGAACATTACATATATTTTAATTAGTTTCCAAACAAAGCTATTATGAAACATTTTTAAAATTATGTCGAAGTTATATTGAGGTAAAAGATACAAGTAATAATGGGAATTATCACAGAAAATTATTTTCTAGAAAAAGTCGAAAAGTATAAATTCAAACTTGAAACTTTATCTGTTTTTAAGTACTAATTTTGTGAAGGATATTTGGCTTTAAAATAATCGAAGACTTGTAAAATTTTATGTAAACATTTTTAAGAGATTATTACCACACGAACATTCGTTCAAATGAGACAGGTTCTTATCTTAGCCTTAATTAGGTGGATAAATGTGCGATGACAACAATCTTCGGGTGGTGCTGAGTTCGGTCGTAATCCATTTGAGGGAGCATATCTCCGTCTGTAAATGATATGTAGCGCTGAAATATATGCTGGAGCTTGTTTCTCTAGATTTGGCCAAATGGAGCGTAACCACAGAGCCGGCATCTGTAGTATGGCAATAATGACAACCGGGAGACGCCTATTACAATAAAAGTATCGATATGGATAGCAGTGGATGAGGCGCAGCCGGAGTGGATTACAAATAGGGTGATTCCCGAGAAACTAAGGCTCCATCAATTGATGGGGCCCCGACACTGCAAAGACTTGGTAATCTACCGGTCTTGGGTCATAATAAACCTGTAATATGTAGCTCTAAATGGGCAATCAGTACTTTCTCAGAGGCGTTGTTATTCCGAAAATCGATTCTCGCTGCGAAAAACTGGAGGAGGAAACTAAGGTGCCTGAGTCATATCCATACAAATTTTATACCTTTAATAATTTCCAAGTAATTTGGCTCCATAAATCCCATCGGTCTGCACTTTTGCTGAAATATACAAAAACTGCCAGTTCGGTTGCAGTAGAACTCCCGAACTGTCGGCTTTCTTTAAGGAGTAAAATAAATCAGTATCAGATGAAAAGTATCCAGACGAAACCAGAATGAACTATTTTCAATTTGGCCTGTAATGGCAACGAGGGCAGCGACGCAGACCGTCTGCTGAGCCTTTATTTACTAAGATGAAGCTAGAATGGGGCGTATTGGGTGCAAGCCCCATCCTCCAAGAAGTAGACTAGGACCCATCCAAGCGGATTTGATTGTCCTCACAGTAACTTCGACGTCTAGTTTCTGAGATTTATTTTCGTACGTAAGCCCTAGGATATTTCCGCTCTATATCTGTGGAAGAAGGTTCACTTTGGTCGTAATTAAATATAGTTGTTTCGATCGATGCTCGTCAAAGCGGTTTCAACTGTCCTCCTTGTTAAGCTTTCTTGCATATTTTGAAATGTGATTACTTTTAGTCCTATGTCTTGTACCTACTACCATTAACCTCGTTCAACTCGAACTTCTTCCGATTTTTTAATAATTCTTTCCCTAATTTACCTTTCATATATTTACTTTTATATACAATCATTAAATCCTCATAAATTAATAACAATCATTTTATTTTTAAATACGAATCGAATTGAAATAGTTTTTCTTCATAAATATTCTTCAACAGCGCATGAATTGTTTGATATTTATCATGGAAAGATATTTTTCTCTAAAAAAGGTAATACTTTTATTTGATATTCCCCAACTTAAAAACTATTTCCATAATACGAAAAAGTCCTCGAAGAAATCAATAATTGCTAACAAAATGACTTCTTCAACAAAGCTGGATATTCAAATTGCTTTGTCCACAAACATTGCCACCATCACCTGACAAGCTTAGGGCCTTAAACAAACGCCCTAAATTGAAACAATAGCAGACGAATTGAACGTTAGTGAAAACCCGACTGACCTCGAAAACAATTGATTCGTGTCCTGCATAACTTCTATACAATTCAATAGGCTTTGTGTGGAATCTAATAAAAATACGAATTTAAAAGCGAGTTCATTTTGGAATAGAGAAATCCATTTAAATTTGCAATACATAAACAAATCAAAGCAAAACAAATAAAGAAAATCAATTCAGCACCTTTTGTAATGCCTTTATCGCGCAGCTACAACTTTTTCTGTTGAATTCCAATATTCCTGATTAAATGAAAGTGAATTCAGTAATTTTAAAAGTTTCAACTTTGTTTAAGGTAGTAATTTAATTTGTGAAGGAAGTTCACTAAGACAATAACTAATTGAAAAAGTATTTCATAATTTACGAGAGCAACGCGCTTTAAACTGATTTAATGCAGTCCAAATCAGTCCATTTAAATAAATCAGCTTTTACATTATAAACAAAACATCCGAAGGCTTTTTAAAAAAATATTGAAGCAGCTGGTGAGGAATAACAAATCGGTTTTCGACAAAATCTTGTATAAAAATATTGCTTATTGTAATTATAAAAAAACAACAAATTTACTTCTAATTATTGCTCGAAATATTAATGTACAATAATTGCTGATAAAATAGAAAAAATCTGTAATTTCTGGATTTTTACAAAATATCCTTAATTATGAAAAATTCAAAATCATTAGAACAACTAATTTAAACAAAAAAATTTATTAAAATATTTAAACTATACTTTTATAAAATTTCATATCCAAATTAACAAATCTACTCCGAAAAAAGACAAACTACTTCATTTAATGAAGCATAGAAAAGTTTTATTTTTCAAATGTAGGTATTTGTAATTATAAATATGAGAATTTTTATTCATTAAATATGATTAAAAAAGAGTATTTTTATTTATAGCTACTGTAGAAGTTTATTGAATTATTCACTTAAAACGAAATAGCGCCATAATGATTGGACTAATTTTAATATAAAATGGTCGAACCTAGCGATATATTTACATAAGATGTTATACTCTGACGCAATTATTATTTAAACAAACCACGTTCTTTACAAAAGCCGATATTGCTTTTGAAACTTGAAATGCCAACTTTATAATAATCTCTCAATTATTTGAAAGTTATGGTATTCAAATGAGTAGGACAAAAATAAAATATAAGTACTGGGACGAAATATCATTTGTTCCTTGCATTGTAGTCTTTTTCTGATTTGATAGAAATTGTTGAAGCTATTTTTCTTCTGTTTTCCTCCTAATTTGCTATCGCGGAATATAAAAAGAATCTTATGATAATAAGATTATAAGAACAAAGAATATTTACGAAAGAGAATCAATTTTCTAAAAATATATTTTTATGTGCAATTTTATTTAACATTTTCTACTTTATAAGTTCGGATGCAGTAAATTTATTAATGTATTAAAGTATTTTAATAATTTTCGGAAACAGAATAACAAAACAAGGTGATTATACATTTTCTGTACTCGAAGAAATTAATGATTAAAATGAATGTTAAATGAAATCAGAATGTTTGTACAATGAATTTTTAAACAATTGGTCGGGAAATTTTACGGTCCTTATACCATGACAAAAATCCCGGAAAATTAAATTATCTTTATGAGTAGGGATAAGTTGGGGCAATACTAAGGAAAACCACTTCCTGCAAATCGTACGAGTAATTTAAGTAATTTATGTAGTGGCTAATTTAGAGGATATTTATTGCACATAATTTCATACAAGGTTTTTGGTTTAGTCAATAATTACAAATCTTGCAAGTTATTATTTTATTCGATTCTAAAGTTTTATATTTATTGCTTTTTTTTACGTTCAATTTCTTCACTTTACCCAAAGACAAAATAACACAAAAATATTCTTTACTTTGTTTGTTTTGTTTGCCAGAATTCTAGTCAAGTTCACATAATTTGAATTAGTATAACATTTTATGGATGCTTTACCCCTTTCACATTCAACTAAAACCACTGGGTGTCCATGATTGTGCATCGTACTAGTTATTAAGTCATATCCTTACTCAGATTACCTTCTGAATGAAACCGTAGGAATAAACCCACTCTAAGCATAAAATTTGAAATTCAGAGAAACTTGCGGAATACTAATTCTGCATGGAGTAGCATAGAATAGACTTGATAGGAGTTGGATTTGTTGTTGAAATGTTGGATTTCTATTGCATATTTGATACCTTTTACGCAAATAAATTTTTAGAGCAATGTTTAATAAATGTAGGGATTTAAATATGTAATCATCATTATCATATGTACATCTACTTTAGTATTTTAATTAACTTACTTTATTTTTATATATTATAAACATTTAGCTATGAGTATAAGAATAATCACAAATTTTTTTACCCAGAAATATTAACACGTAATTTAAAATTCCAATATTTATCTTAGCAGTCGTTTAATATCAATAAAGAAAATTCTTGCACTTAAAAATACTGAGAATAATTTTTAATACAGCGTTTTCAAAATCTGGCTTTAGTCAGTTGTATAAATTTAATAATAAACTGAATAATATAGAATTTCGATTGAAATCAAATATATGCAATTAGATAAGATTTTTGAAATCTTGTGGAAAAATAATAATATGTTATATAAACAAGACATAGGACTCAAATAGAAGCTTGCATCTCAGGCTACACAAAACATTTTACCACCTTTCGAATTATTAATTAAAATCATTATAATCTAAATAGGGATAAATATTTTTTAAGAATGAGTTGGATATTTTTTTTATTCAATTTCTGAGATTTCAGTATTTAATTTTTTCGAATTTAAAGCTGCCAGGAATGAAACTCTTCCCAAATGCGATATTAGACGTAAATCTCAAATTAGACGTAATTTCGCCCTAACCAAAATAACAAACTCTTTTTTATTATTCTATGTAATTTGTTCAAACATTGGTTAAAATCCAATTAATGTTCTCATTTTACCAATAAATTAGAAAATACTTAAATGTTACCGACACTAGAAAACCAAAGAGTAGAAATTGCTCACAAAAACAATAAAAGTAAACAAAGGCCAATAGCACCTGATTTCCATTTTTTTCTAGGAAAGGTACTAAATACCCACAAATACTTCTCGTAACCCTCTTGTAATTAGAAATAATTAAAAGGGCCTCAGCGGGGCACCAGTCCAAATTAAAATTTGCTAAGCCGCCAGCCAATATCCTGCAGAATAGAAGTTAAATTGAATTGGAGGAGACGAAATGAAAAAGTTGTTAAAGGCCAAAGTGTTTGCTTGCCAAGGAATCAATATCCTTCAATTTTCTTGTCAATCAAATTGAGTTCTCCTTGCAGTACCGTCCCGAAGTCATAAAACCGAAGTAAATTTAGGGCAAAACAATATTCCGGTCCGGTAGTGTTCACCCCCCTTACCACTCAATTTCGGGTGAAATAAGTCATCTGGAGAAATGCGACGCAGCTCCTCGTCTGGAGCTGCTCCTGCTTCTGGTCATATTCTTCAAAAGTAGTAAAAACTTTTATGTGAATCCAGTTACCCTTATCGCGTGAAGTAAAAAAGAGAAGTAGTCGTGGAACAAGGGAATTCCTCACAAATATATTTTTCTGATTTTTTTACGAATTCCTGCGATAGATCCCATGGCGCACATTTGCACTGCAGGATGCGACTCCCTCAAAGGAAAGCATAACATTCGCCGAATATTCGGGTAATCCCCTCATGTGAGCGAATAATTTGCATAACATTCGACACATTACGTGTTATGTCGTGTCGGCGCGGTAATTCCATACCGTATCACAATCCTCTGAACTCCCTCCCAATCGGCCGGGAGAGATCAGTCTACACTTTATGTTCCGGGAAATTTCAGAAACAAATTGGGGCAAAACGTAAGTTTCCCGAGCCCCACTAATCGGCGCTACAAATGTTGTTGTATTGATTATCCTTCCCCGGGAGACCTGCCAGAATCTAGACCTGAGCAACTTCCGTAATTCCTCCGTAGTCGTCCTCAGTAAACAAATTTCCTGATCACGTTCTTTCCTTTTGCGTATGTAACGTTCATAAGTTTCTCCTCTTAAGTTGCTCGTCACGGTGTCAAATGCATTTTAATGAAGGCGGGTAACATTTTAACATTTCATGCTAAAATTTCATTCGTAAAATTCTCCTGAAAAATGAACCGACTTCAAATTCTGACACAATTTTAAATGCTATCAACCTTGTAGCATTGGACGTGTTCTGCTCTATTCAATGAATAACTTTCTGAATATAAGGGCACTAACATCAACCGATTTCCATAACTTTTTATTAAATTTAAATTTACTTTTCTAAACTATAGTCAACATTTTAATTAATGTTTAAACTCATTTTAAGGGTATTCGACCAGCAACATTTGAAAACACACATAATAATTTTAAATTTTTTGTTTGCTTTTCACTATAACCTTTCATTTTCCTGTTGGATTTTATGTGATTTCACAACGAAGAAAAGCTTTTCGATATTTCAATGTATTCTATAGAAAGTACAATATTAAATTTATGAAAATAAATAAATAAAATTTTATTAACTTGAACGAAAAATTCAAATTTGACAATCACCGGTTCTTTCGTAAATAAGTCATATCATGGGAAAATTCTGCACAATTCAAGTTTCTCGGTATTCTTTAACTTGTGCAGATTTCTTTTATATCCATGTGATAAAAAAAGCTGCACTATTGCGTTTCGCTCCTGAAAAGTCGGTAACGAAGACATTTTCAAAGACCAGAAAATTCAGGGCCAAGCTTGTGAAACCTAGCGGAGAAAATTGAAGTTCTTTCCCATTTGCAGAGGCCTGAAGTCCCTTTTGTGCTTTGTTTCCTTTGCTTGAACTTGAGAGCCAGAAAATGTTTGCTTTATTTAAAAGTTCCCAGTTTAAAGGAGCACAACAACTAATTTTGTCGGAAACATCATACAGTCCATTCCCATGAACTACGGAAGAAGCTGTTGCTTCCTTGGATTTGTTGTTATCTACCTATCTTCCATCTATCGATACCATCCAGTGTTATTAGAGGCATCCACGTGAAAGTCCCTTGTCCCTTTCTGATCTCCCTTTAGATGCCTAAGACTTTGCAATGATCGGAATTCTAATATGAATTTCTAATCGCAGATTTTATCCCTGAACTAGGACCAAGAATGCAATAAATCTTTTGGATGAAACACATCCCCTTTGGTTGGTCCCTCAAAGAGGATTTATAGCCTGCCGAGAGCCCAGCTAAGGATCTTTAATGAGATGGTTTTCGATGACTCCGCAATTTAAACTTTAAGGAAAATTGTATACCGTGAAATTGGTTCGCACTTTTGCGTTTCTGCTCTCTCCTCTTCAGTTCCTCCGCGGACCATTATATGAAATTTTAATATGATCCATGACTTACTTCTTTACCTTGTTTTGTTAGCACGAATTCTCCGACCTCATTTTCTCCTACAAACTGAAAGTTAGAAAGTTTCACTGAGGAAAATTACGTTCGATTTACTTAAGAGTTACTTCCCGGTTCTTAGTGAACTAAAGTCAAATACGGCAATTCGTCCTTAATCTCATTTTATAGTCTACATACGTTTTGGGTTCAATGACTTTTAAAGATTATAGCATCATGGTCAATGCCAGGTTTAAGGTTTTATACAGAAGTATAGGCATTTAATTTAATTTGAAAATTCATTCATTTTACGTATATTTAAAGACATCAGTGAAATTTTTATTCTACTAAACTAAAACCTTTCGAGATATATTTTCTCGCTCACAAAAAATTTCAAATTTAATTTCCCTTTGATCATTTAATTAACTTCTGTTAATACTGACTAATGAGCTACAGAACAAAATTACAACAGATTGTTTAAAAAATCACTTTATTAACAATTCAATATCTTTTGTAAGTTTTAAAATCAATACAAATTCCTTATACATAATCTGATTATCGAGATTAATTGTTTGCTGCCCCAATATTTTATCTAATTTCATTTTTATAATAAGACTAACAATTTTCAAGAAAATTTTAAAAACTCCTAAAAAGACAAAATTAGTATTATGACTTTTTTGATTTTTTTAGCTCCGATTTTGATAGAATTATATTTTTTTCTTATACTAAGTTCAGTATAAAGGAAAGTGTTTTTATTACTTACACTTACTTACTTATTTTTATGCATGAAAATTTGAATGATCAAAAGTCTGCTATTAAGCATATACGTCTTTAAAAATCTTATTGAATTTATATTTAGTTATACTTGACACAAAGAAGTAACCGACTTAAAACAAAAATAAAAAGGATATAACCTAATAAACTAATTCATTCGACATTAAAACCAAATAAAGATAGGAAAGAGGTGTTTATATCAAGGTATCAATCAAAAATTTCATTTATTGAAGAGTAGAGTATGGAATTCCATAAAAATATAAGCCCTTGAGAAAATAATATTCAATAATAAACTGTCCACATTTTATCGCTACATGGTTTTCAACAATTTTCATTCCTGGCCTCAAATTGTAATGTTCTCATTTGATATTAATGTTTGCTGAATGAATGCAAATATGAACTGCCCGCTCGATCCAAATTTATGTTTCGGTGAAATTTTTTTGAATATTAATTATTAAAAACAGCGATTACTATTTAAATATTGGTGTTCGACTTTAAATGACAATACTTCTCATATAAAATTTATAACATATTCATTTGTATTGCTGTTTGCATATGGCTTTTAAAATTAAATACTTCACTGGAATTATTAAACTAAATTCATTGCCTCTCCCACAGGACATTGTTGGGATGCCCATAGGACTTCATTGGAAAATTATTGAAGCTTGATATAAGCTTACATTTATTAAACTCATTCTTTTTGCGGATCAATACGTAACATGCCATAAACTAAAATGGAAATGGTTATTAATCTCGTTAAAAGTTTTCAATGAGTTTATAAAAAATTGAAAGAATTTAAAGAGTTCAGGGCAGAGCGCAGGGCACAGGTAATTAAAAATTTCCTAATTTGACCACAATTGGTCCCCCTAAAGATAAATTGTAGGGGAACGACGTCTTGTTGCGACGAAACTTTTAAAATATTTAATTTTGAATTTTACATTAAAATCACGTCGCTTGACGATAGAATTATTTTATACAGGCACCATATATCTAGAAAATTCACCATTCACTTCAAAATTCCTGCAGAGAAAGTTCGGTGAAAATTAAATTCATGACTCGTTACTAATTGGACAACAAAGTGCATCAAGTATTTATAGAACCTGAATACATTCATATGGTTGGATACTTTCTAACTACTCCCGGAGTGGGTGATAGGCGCTCACAGGAAAAGAATACAACAAGTTACACTTAACCAACTAAGTGGGATTATGTAAATTTGTGAGGCTTGTAAATGGCTTTCCATTTAAATTCAATTGGTGTAGATCCTCTAGACTAGTATTTGGATATAATTCCACAGAAGATTGATTACTTGTAGGAATTAAACAATTTTTACAATAGTAGACAAGCTTCTTTTTTTTATTACCGTAAAATTTGTGAGCACGAGATATTGGTCCATACATTTTAGGTAAGTTCAAGTAAAACATAGATAAATTTAATAACCTTTGTTCGTACGTTTTAAATGTAGAAACCTTATTGAAATTTACGAACCGAGGTTGGTAATTAAAGTTTTTCTTTCGCATACTCAAAATAAATTAAAATATATATTACAGAATTTCTTTAAAATGATATTTATTAGCCTCATTACACATTAAAGGTATATGTTCTATTCCGACAAGCCTAATACAACTCCAATCAGATTCTACGGTAGAATAACTTTAACTAACTACACTCTTTGTGTAAATAGTCTAATTTAGCTCAATCTCGCCTAAAGCCCTTATCTGCTTATATCTTTTATGCTGTCTAGTCATAAAATTGTTTATAATATATTTGAAATGGAAACATACCATTGTGTAACCCACGAAATAACTTAAAGCAATTTATCTAGGAAACTAAAAGATTATATTTCGAAAACAAATGGTTTTAGCTGATGGTTGACACTACTTTGGACATTTTAATCAAAATTTGAATTGTAATCAAATTATGACGATATTCGCAATTTTTTCCGAATAATAACCTTTCTATCAATAAAAAAAATTAAATATGGACTATGCATACAAAAATACTACACACTATTCACTAATTGACCAATATAATACACCGAAAATTTCAGATTGCATAGTATTAAAATTTTTAATGATTTATTAATGTCTTGCAGTTTAAGAGTGAAAATTAACTTCACGATTTATCGTATCGCACCAAAACCTCCGTCAGGAAACTTCCGTGAGGGTTAACTCCATGGTCCTCAGTTCATAGACATGCAGACAAACAGACGGTTCTATATACACAAAAAAGAGAACGTAATAATAAATTTTGTAGTAATTATTTTGCATTGCGATCATAAATTTAATACTTGAACAAGTCTTTGCTTTCTGTTAATTTTTGAATTATACTTAATTGCTATTTTTTGTAAATCAACTATCAAATCCATATACTTATTTATTTGGATTTGCATCTTTCATCTACAGAATAATTATAGTTACGATCATCGTGATATGTGCACATAATGAAATTAATATTTGATTTTATTATTTTCATTATCAAGCAAAAAAAAGAAGAATGTGAAGTTATCTTTAAAAAATTTCAGAAATTATCAGGCTTATTTTGAAGGAACTAATTATATTTTTCGATACTGAAAGGAAAAGTGTATTTAAGTCACATGTTGTAGTAACATGGGAAACAAGAAAATAAATTCTAAATTAAAGTATATTTGTATTCATTTATTTATATGTCATATTTTATTTTACTAAGAAATATTTATAATTAAAAGATTAATTAAGATACCATCCTTACGAACAACTAATTAAGGGGTCCATACAGAATATAGACTTCTTTATAATACTAAAACTATCCAAAGGATTTTTATAGAATTTACAATACCAGGTCAATTTAAAATACAAGCTGGACATTTTGGTCCATTCGTCTGTCTGCTGCAAACAAAGTTGCACAAATTGACCAGTATAAACTATAAAGTGTGGAACTGGATATTAGATAAGAATAAGATATAAAAGTTAGAAATAAATCAAAATTTACTTGCAGTTTGCCATTTATTTTTATTTTATATCTTCTTTTTTTATAATTTTTGTTGTCTATTCTTATTAAGGATGTACATCGTTATACAAGGTGTATCTTATAAAGCTACTGTATATGGTACCTCTTTTCTTCGTACTCTTTTCCGCATTCTCAAAATTGTTGCTTTAATAAAGTTATAGGTTAGAACTAACTTATCTTCAGGAATTGATGTAATAACTTGTCCCCAAAGAAGAGTACCAATTCCAAAAAAAATGCACCACAGCCACATCTCCTCATCCAAAGGTGATGTAAAAAAAACTCTGCCGCCAAGTTGTACAATTAGAATCTGTTTACAAGTTAAAAACTTAATGGAATTTTAGAAAATATTTTAACGAAACTATTTACTTGTCCAATTAACGATGTAAGCCAAATCATAGAAAACATGGAATTTTTAAAAATACCTGAGAACACATTTCTTTCTCCATGCAAAGATCGAGCATTTATCAGATTACACAATGTCATTAATACTAACGTGTTGAAAACAACCGTATAGTGAACTGAGGGTTCTCTAACAAGTTCGTCTGTGTGACCAGAAGGAAATCCGAAAATGTCATCACCTATAGGAAACTTAATTAATAGAGTAGAAAAAAAAACTAAAAACATTGAATCCAACGTGCCAACGAACAGGATCGTAAAGCAAACTGTGAGTTGATACACCGATTGTCCAAAAATATTCCTCAACATAATAATTGAAAGTATTGGCTTTTTTCGACCATATGGCTTTCTGTTAAGAAGGTTATCTGTTGGACGCTCTGTAGCTAAGGCTAACGATCCCAATGTATCCATAATAAGATTGACCCATAGCATTTGGACTGCCTGGTGTAATTTAAAGTACAGATTTAAATAAAGTAACATGGAATGACATACCCGGAGTGGTGAATTTTTGACACCACAAGCTCCGACGAATGCAATCGCAACAGCAACTACATTCACTGTCAATTGAAACTGCAAAAATTTTCCAATTGAATCATAAACATTACGTCCCCAAATAACAGCCTTAACAATGCTGTTAAAGTTGTCGTCTGTCAGTATAATATCAGAAGCTTCTTTAGCAACGTCGGTTCCAGAAAGTCCCATCGAAAATCCGACATCAGCTTTCTTTAGTGCTGGACCATCATTTGTCCCATCTCCAGTGACTGCAACAACTTCTTGATCACGATTTACTTTACTATTTATAATACCTGTTAAGTAAAAATCATCAGTGAATAATTAAAATCCTATTACATTTATTACGATGCACATAATAAACCATAATGCAGTAGAAGTTGATATTTAAATATATAATCAGATATAAAAACAAAATTCCTTCCCTTAAATACAACGAGTCGCCATAAATGAGATACTGTAAGAATCGTGATAAGTTACTCACTGCAAACTTTCAATTATTTATGATTTCCGCACAGGCGGAATCGGAGGCACTAGTATTGTTATAAATACAACTACTATCTTAAAAATTACTTACTCAAAGTTTTTAAAATAAAATCATACCAACAACAGATAATCCTACTCATACAGAGTACAACGTATATCGTATTCGTCTATCCATTTAGGATTAGAAACTGAATTAAATAACGTAAGTACTTAGTAAGTAGTAATTAAATGTAATTACATTTTTTTTTATAATTATAATTACAACTCCTCATAAGTACGATTAAAATTTAGATAAGCTTGAAGCAATTTAATAATATTATTTAAATCCATTAGAAAAATCGAAGTTTCGAATTTTTAAATTTAAATACAGCTGACATGAACAAAGTGAATGTAGATATTTACACTTTGGAAAAGATATAAATAAACAAAAGTAACAACATAATTTCCATTTCATTACAAAATCATTTGATTTTTATTAAGCATTGAACGGAATATCTCGTGTGTTTAACCAAATCTATCGAATCGATTTGTTATTTTTGGCGAAATAAACGATATTCCACTCTTAAATTAATTTAATTAATTAATAAAAAATTAGTTCCTTAAGAAAAATATAAAGATTGCTATAAAATATAGAAGTTACTATTACCTCCCACAAGCATATATTTGTCCTTAGGATTTGATCGTGCTAAAACTCTTAAGTTTGGCCACAACTGATCGAATAATTCTTGCGAAAACTAAATTGGTAAAATATTTATTTTTGATAAAACTTATACCAATTGCAACAACTGATTACCAACCTCTCCACTTTCAGTATGAATCCGTTTATTGAATTCTTTCCCAGTTAAAAGAAGGCTGTTATCATTTGGCTTTATAATGCCGCATTTTAGAGCAATAGATGTGGCAGTGTTAATATTGTCACCAGTTACCATAATTACTGAAATACCGGCATTCTGGCATTTGCGTATAGCACCAGGAACCTCGGGGCGAACAGGATCCTCTATTCCAAAAATGCACAAGCACGTCAAATAATTAACAACATTATCTTCATCATCCCAATCTGGTTCGTCTTTGTAAAAAGTCTCATTGATTAGAGGTTCCTTCTGTACAAAATCCCTGTAGGCCATTAATATTGTCCGCAAGCCTCCAACCGCCATAGGTTCTACCACTTCTCGCAATAAATTGGTATGCACGGCATCCGAAAACACTTCCACCTTTCCATCAGTACCATGTATAAAGGCACACCTGAAATTATTTAACTTTGAGTGGAAGTCATGAAATACAGAACGACTTTGATACTTCTCCATCATCAGTTCTGGAGCTCCCTTAGACATCAGCCTATACCCACCTTCAGGAAGAGGTATCACCGTACTCATAGATTTTCGAAGAGAATTAAATGCGAAGACTTTAGTCAACAACTCTGCTGGATATTCCTCTCTTAGACGTTGATAGCTGACCCCAAGTTCTGATATATAACTTAGTAAAGCACATTCGGTACTGTTGCCAATTTGAGTAGGCAGCTGATTTTTTCCAGATGGCTACAAATAAAAGTATATTCCAAGAGCCCTTTAAGGGGAACATCACGGTGATCGATTGAAAAGCAAGTTTTTTTAAAAATAGTTTTTGCAAAATCAAATGAAACATACAATTGAAACGTTTACTTCTCTAAAAATTATATAACTCTTTCATTTTAAAATATCAACCTCTAAAAGACAAAAAAGGTAATTTCGTCTCGTCTGATTTTTCATGGTATTTCCAAATGGTTTTAAAAAAGAAGTTCTTTTAAAGTTCAAGTACGTGATAAATCGAAAATCATACAGTTGGGATGAAAAAGGATTGACACAAATATATTTTATAAGAAAAATAATTTATTTGATTGTATTAGACGAGAAGCAACAAATATCATCTAGCCTTTTCGATCTCTAAATAGAATTTATATTATACACATTTATAGCATTTATATCTAATCTTTACATGTTATACTTAAAAGTTTGTGCCGAGCATCAACTGAAAACAAAAAGTTCGATCTTAAAAATAACTGATACATCGATCTGTTTCTATAACGAATATTTCTAATCGAGAGATCAAGACTTTTGTTTGGTGGGCATGGTACGTCTTTGCTTTTAGCAAATGTTCAGTGATTGAAAATAAAACTGTATGCTTTTCGAAAATTATATTATTAAATTCAATCAATTTATTCTAAACGATAATATGAAAAAAAATACTATTTTCACACCGTCACCGTTGTGTTTACCCTTACTACAGAATAAGATATGATCGTACGATGATTTTGGAGACATAAGAAGAATTAATGGCCGCGGACTGAACTATTTTATATAGTACATCTGGTGGCAGATCGGTAATCTCAGGAGTGGAATTATAATTAACATTGCAAATATGTGAACTAACAACGGTCATACGATTTGTAGTTAACGTTCCAGTTTTATCAGAGCAAATGATGGTAGCGCTACCCATAGTTTCACAAGCATCCAAACGACGCACCAAATTATTATCTTTCATCATTTTCTGAAGAACATTAATAATATTATTCAAATTATAAGTTGAAATAATGTTACCTTAACAGAATAGACTAATGAAAGTGTAACAGCCAGTGGTAGACCTTCGGGTACAGCCACAACCAACACTGTAATACCAACTATAATGAAATCAACAAAGGCATTGATGTGGGCAGTCTTCCATGGCTCTTGTTTTACGATATACTTTTCCACACAGAATCGACTAATCATAACAGATACTGTGAGTAAAGCTGCTACCAAGCCGGCATAACCAATTTGTACTGCTAATTTGGCTAGTTTTATCGACAATACTGAAGACTTTCTATTTCTGACCCCTTCAGAACTTGCTTTATATGATGAATTTGAATATATATGCAAAATAGAAATGGTAAATTTTTCTTATTGAGATTTTTGTACATGTTACAAACTGCTTAATTAATCGGTTGATTATTACATTATTACTTTAAATACCAAGAGTATTCAGTGAAGATACGTGTAAATATAAAACTTTCAACTTTTATTACTAAAGAGTAAATTTTTTTGCACCTGAAGAGTGCCACTACCACATATGAACAAATTAAAAAATTTTGGGCTTACAGGCCAATTTATCTAGAAATAATTTACTTCAAGCAACTATAATTATTTACACTCCTTATAGAACACTAGATTCATAGCGAGATGTGAAGCACAATTGCAAAATTAAAAGATTATTTATATAAAAGAAGGAATTTTTCACTATTTTGTAGATTTTCCATAAATATATAAATATAATTAAGTATATATAATAATATAAAAAAATATTTACCAATTGTTTCAATGTTAAGCAGAGATGCCTTAGACTCCTCTTGTTCATAGAAGAAACAAATAAAATTTATATTAGGTATAAAATTTAACAAACACAACATTTTTATTAACCTACAATCACCAATGTGAATTGCATATAACGTGACGAAGCCTTGGCTAAGCGGTTACATCGTTGTTTTTACGTTTTTAGACTTCTTGAGAACTAAACAAATATAGAAGAAAAAGATATGTACCCACCCCTCTCAGTTTTTTTTTCGATAGCTCCAATTAAGGTATAAATCAGTCCGATTTGAGAATAACGACCGACAGCAACCACTAGCATTTTTCCGCTACCATCCATAACATGACATCCAGAGAAGACAATTGGATTTGTATGTTCATTCTTTAGAACTAGTTCTGATTCACCTGTCAAGCTTGACTCATCAATCTGAAGATATTAAAAAGAAACATCAAGCTTCTTTTATTTTTATAAGGCAATTTGAAGTCGCAAAGTTTATGTTAATTCAAATTAGACTCGACCAATACAATTAAAGCTTTTGTTATATCGAGTAGTAAAATTCAAAGCATTGAAAATAGTGAGGCTTAAAAACGAACCTTCAAACCATTGGAATGTATGAGGATTCCATCTGCTGGCAATAAATCTCCGTAATTAACAATAACGATATCACCAACAACAATATCACGGGAAAATACATGCCTAGTATCTCCATTACGAAGAACAACAAACTTGTTGAAACCTTGGATCTCCTTCTGCAAACTACGGAACTGCCGTTCCTTTGAATAGTCATTTCCTGCGGTTACCAACACAACTATAAATACTGTCCCCAGAATAGATGCGCCTTCAATCCAATCATATTTGTGATCATCACTATAACGCTCTTTATGGAAAGAGTAATACAAACAGGAGTTTATCATTTGTAAAATCCAAAAGGTGAAACGTAAACTTACCGTCTTCATCAGGGGGATGATAAAATGAAAGACCAAACGAAATCACCGCAGATATTTGCAAAATGATAAGTGTTATATCCTGAAGTGATTCCCATATCAAGAAAAGGAATGATTTGGGTGGTTTCATAGGTATAGTATTATCGCCAAACACTTTTCGCCTCATTTCCATATCGGCTTGGGTTTCACCCCTTATACCTTAATAGAAAACAAATGTCATTTATAAAAAAAAATAATTAAGATCAATTTAATTTTTCACCATATTGTGGAGATGTTCGTAATTTTTTGCAAATTTCTTCGACTCCACCAAAATTCCGAAGTGTATCAATATCTCCTTCCACAATTTTTTTTAAATCACTAATAGTAATTTCAAATGTTAAAGGTCTATTTACAACAGGGGGCATTTGGGAATATTTCTGTAGTAGAAAAACATAAGTTTACATTATAAAATATTTTCTTTTACATTATACTAAACATCAAAAAGCAAAAGAAATTAATAGGATAAATTCCTAATCGTTTCAAAATCACCGCATTACTGTGATTTAAAGATTACATTTAAATATTAAAAAAAAATGCTAGTAAGTATTATTTATATTAAATTTTGGATGAGCCGATCGTAATAAATGATATATTTATTTTTTTTTAAAATTAAACATTAAGCTTTGTGTGAATGGAATGATCAATTTATATAATACGAATTTTCATAAACCAAATTTTGTACAAAAAAATTCAAGATGTGATGAGCGAATTCGAGCCAAGAGTACACGGTTGAATTAATTCAAGCTGAATAAAGTTAATTCAATTCCAAGTCAAGACCACTCGTATCAAGCGGAAGAAAGTCAGTCAATCTAGTAGAAAACTAGATTTTTTTGAAAATTTCGAAGAACTTAGTATTTTCGTTAGTTTTAAAACGAAATCGTGACACAAAGTCATACCAAATTTTGTTAAAGATAAAGAGCCAGAGAAACAGACGTACTTTGATAAGTTGTTTTAAATTTAATAAAGCCGCAATATGCAAAAATCTCAGTACAACGTATAGACTGAAATATAATTTAATCAAAATAATATCAGAACAATCATATTTCAATTACGTTTTTTATTTATTACCCTTAATGGTTCTTTTAATTCAATCCAAATTTTCTTTAAGTTCACATAGCCTTGTAAAAATAAGGAAAAGAATGTAAGCTAAATCAACAGAAAATTATTTATAAGTTATCGCTCACTTTATCTCAATAAGAGTATAATTTAAATTGGAAGTCTATCTATCTTCTACATTTTATTATAAAACTACTACCGTATTGAACATTTTGATTGAGAATTATTTAGAATTAAATAAAAACCTACGCTCGCTTTTAAATTATGGTCAGTTCCATAAGCTACTTTCAATAACTCATAGGAAAAAGAAAAACTGGTAGTTTATTGAAAAGTGTTTCAAATCTTTCTTAGAACACTGCCGGTTACTGCAATTTTTATGATGCTGATAAAATGGCAAATCTTCTGGTCCATTACAGCTGGAAGGCATCTGAACGCGAATCCCAAAAAGCCCAGATCTTAAGGTTAAAGTAGGAATAATGCCACCTACATGTTTCAGAATTTTGGGGTTTTCCCTTGTTATCTGAAAGCATCGCATTAGCCTTTTAGCCTCTTCTAAGAAGAATAATAAATTACCGGGATAACGAGGAATTTTGTGCTTCCGTGATAGCTTCACGCACGCAGAATTAACAGGAGCTGTATTTTAGCGAACGGCCGGCATGTTCCTAATCATAATCTCTAGCAAAATGTGGCCCTCAAAGAGAGAGCGAAAAACCCTTTTAAATATATAATTCCGTATTTCCATCAAATTAGGGCATGCGACGACGAACGTACAGAGTGGCATTTATTATACCTGAAGTTTCTACAAGAGTAGAGAGTTTTTTTTTTATGAAATTCGACAGTAATCCACTTTCTTCCCTATGCCCACCAGGAAACTGGGAACGCCTGAAAGCACCTCGAGTATACACACGTCTTTTTAATGCAAATGCACGGTAACAAGATTTATCATTATGCGAGAAACTGCTGTCAGTGGTATTCCATTGTCAGTTCATATTGCTCCATTTGGACGTTGGACTTAAGCAAACACTTAAGAATAAATGGAAGAAGAGTTTTCCTCTCCCATTTACCCACATATGAAGGTGTTGCTTTTTACAGGGCGCAAAAACTGGGCTAAAATGGGCTAACTTTTGGATACCCTTGTACATACTTGAAATGTGAGCTCCTTGGGCAATTTCCCTACTTTCTCTTAACAACATTTTACTTAGAATTGTCGTATATTTGTACTGAAGTAACTGAGGACAATGATTCTCAGAAGAATGAAGGTGGTAAGACAATTTTACTTTTCATATTATTTATATATTTTTGTTTCTAATACATCATTAAAAGTTTAAAGGCTAACGCATTCTACCTGGATGTACTAGTGCAAGATGTACTCTCTTGATTTTTGTCAGATTTAAAATAAATATTTACAGAATATTTTGAAATCGTGATACTATTAAAAACTTCCGGACAACTGATTTTCCCTTGAAATAAAACAGCCAACATAATGATAAGCTTAGATACCTAAAAAAAAAACCAACAAAAATCAATATTGCAACATAATGTATAAATTTGCATAACCTTTTTAATATTCATTAATTAAAATTGCACAACGCTTCAAGGGAAAATGAAACTCCTTTTAAGCATCATAGGGAGTAAAGTTATGGCGACACTAGAGACATTGTAGCTGCCTGATTTATGGTGAAAAACTTTCAAATTTTAAAATCCGACAATATCTTAAGCACAATAAATTTCGCTTGCATTCTTAGTTATCTGAAGCCACTTACATATTGTATCAACTAGCGAAATCTGTAAAATTCAGCATTCAAAGAATAAGTTGAGCATCGCCTAGAAGCGCTATCCCTGCCCTGAAGTTAGCTATAAATGCAAAATTTTCTTATCAGAAATTTTTATGGCCCAGAATTACCCTCTTCATGGGGACAGTCACGTCCTCTCACAAATCAGCTTACACTAACAAAATCTCAACTTTGCACTCATATCTAGGAAGCCCGGTGATGACGGGGCTTGTACAATGTATGGAGTGTAAAGTACCACGAAATACCGGAAGCTGCCAGAATCCTGACATTATCTTACCCTAGAATCCGCAGAAAAGACAAAAATTATTCTCCCAAGAAAGATGCGAACCGGCTGTACGCGAAAGTGTTTGTCCTTCATTGAGCACAGAAAGGATGAAAAGCAAACAAGGCGGCTCCCCAAGAGCAGACCCTAGAACAATATTTGTACGTCTCAAGCGCTTATATTAAACATATATTTAAAGGGAACGGCATATTTGCAGAAGATATCAAATGATTTGGCAAAAATAATAAAAGCTCCAAACAAGCACTATTTTGCCATCGACGTTATAAAAGGTGGAAAGTAGGCTCAAGTGCCTTTCTTTGTGTACTCACATGTGACTCAGCGTAACGCACGACAAATTTTGGGATCTTGTACGCAATTCGATAAATGTTCGTATTAGCCTTTGGTAAGCCCAACAATTTGAAAAATGAAAAAAAAAATAAAATAAAAATAAAATAAATAAATTAGTTTTATAAATCCCATTGCTTCGTGCAGATTTCCAATAATTCATACCAACTAAACTTCCAAAAATCTTGGAATCGGTGGATTTTTGTCTTAAAAGAAATACTCAAAGAAAAAGTTTAAGGGTCGTCCCAGTTCGGTCAATGGCTCCAGTTATACGCAGGGGATATTATTACGAAATAAAGTTGATATGAAAACTTTTTCACAACAGCTGGCACTACACGAGACAATAGCTGGGACCAAAGGAAAAGTTACGATAGTTGGAAATTGGGACATCGTCCTGCTCTTCCCATTACCACACCGCCGTGTGGGTTCTTTACGTCTCAAACGAAATGTGAAATTATTCTCTTAAATGTAATTATTCAATTTAACTTTGTGCTTTAAGAAACGTATACGGAGAATCCAATTACGAGAAATAGCCGCAGAGGACTTTATTAAACTTTGAACAGTTTAGCTTTGGTAGACAAAATTGAAAAATGGATAAAAGCAGGTGATCTTGAAATAAAAAGAAATTTATACATGCATAGTTATAGCACAAAAAAAAAAATTTGCGATACATACCAATTCACCTTTTCTCTTAAAATGTTTTTCTCTCTATCCGAGATATTTAAAGGTACTTAAACGTTTTACGACATTTTTTAAATATGTTGAATTAAAATCCACTAATTAAAAAAATTTTGAATTTATTTGAAGAATTTGTTTTATAAAGCATCAGCCGATAATTGTTAATTTCTATCTCCGGTTTACTACAATAAAATTAATATGAACTTTTATAGCAGAAGTGTAAGAAGTTCTCATATTTTTTGAATTACAATGACAAATTTTTGTAAGTATTCACACAACGTGTCTGTCAAAACGCGTAAGTATTGGTGTGGAAAAATTATTCTTATATATCTCAGCAACCCTTAAAACTCATTCTCAGGGGTTACTGAGCCATCAAACGTTTGTTTTTCATAAATCGTAATCGCGATTATATTTTACAATTTACATTATACCATTATAAAAATATGAATTAAATTTTATCTATTGTTGTATAAACGAAGGAGACTTTTATCCTATTGTTGTATAAACGAAAGTTTTGTAAGAATAAAATTCGAAAAATCACTAAGACGTTCTATAGCAATATCAAATTTTGATATTTCTCTCAAGAAAACACACAAAAAATCTTATTGAAAGTAGGCTAACTTTTTTACATGAATCTAGATCCGATCGTTGAGGAATATTTTCACAAAACACCAAAACTCCTTACAAATTTAAGCATTTTACTTTCTATGGAATTCTGTTAGTTATCTAACTTTAGGCATATAAAATTAAACAAATACTTACATAATTTTAAATAAAAGAAATACTCATGCTAAGTCGAGAATTATTTTCGTTATAAGAAAAATTAATTATGTTTACATGAGAAAAAAAAAGGTCACAATAATGCATCTGATAATTTAACCCAAACTGCTTTTTTAGAAGAACTCTTTTATGTCCACAACAATCAAATTCAAGTAAATTGCTAGTTTTAGGAACGAACCCAACATTGTTTACATTAAAATATAAAAATTCACAAAAAAAAACACATCATTTATAAATCAGATCGTGTCAACAAATTAAAATCCAATAAAAATATCTTGTCAACAAGGCTTTTCTATTAAAAACAAAATTAGTAAACATCTTGAAATAAGCAAGCAAGTTTAATTTCATAAAATATAGCAAAGCTAATGAAATAATCTAGAAGGTAAAGAAAGTGAAAACCTCAAATTTCAAACCTTTTGGAAAAGTAAACCTTGAATATATACCCATATCCTCGAGAATCTTTTCAGAATAAGTGAGTTAATCTCCGTGAAAAGGTAAATACCTCATGCGTGTCTAAGGCGTTTTTCCTTGAACTCCTAACAATTTCCTAGCGGGCGGTATTAGAATATGTTCTGCGTCCTAAATCCACCACTGAGAGAAATCGTAGATCTTCCTTTATTAAAGTTAATCCAGGGTAGATTAATTCGTCTGGATGAGGACAAGCAGTGTCGGTGTAAGCTTCGTAAATCATCGCTGTATTAAGCAAACAGATTAAGTGTAGTAGCCTGACTCTCATTTATCTATCAAGGCGAACTAAGGCTGGGGCTACACTATACATTCGTATTGGACAAGCAAGTCCCCATCTTGACAACCCTTCCATGTTCTTATGATTCAGTGGCTGTTCCTCGAAGGTGCCCAAGTTCTGCATAAATTTCCTTCGTAATCTGACGCTGTTATATTTGTCCTGTCATCATTTTCATTTTCCTTAGTCGTCGCTTTGCGGTGATAAAGACGTTTGTTTATTCCTCCCTCACCCTACCATGGTCCTTTCCTTCACGTCATGATAGTGGTCAAGAGCAGATCTTAATCTTAGCATCACCATCAAAAGCAAGGAAGAGAGTTTATGCGTCGCTTCTTCAAACAATTACTTCCTTCGAAGGCTGCGAATAATATCTTCGGGCTCTGTCCTCAGATGCTACTGACATCTGATCTGATATAACAACTTTAGCCTCGACCTCAGAAGCTGAACCATTAAAACGCGAGCTTGTCCCGTCCAATGGTGCTGTCTTCTTTTAATTGCTTCATGTGGGCTATAAAAATCCGATTTTGACGAGGCTGCGCATAAAACGGCAGCATCTGGCGGCTTACAGTCGGGACCCTGATTCTGTCGAACATTAGATTTCCGCCTATAATATTTCCTAGTGTAAAACGTTCGGTAAAACTTTTAACAAAGAGGGTGATTTTATCACAATGGCCGGCGGTAAATCGTAATGGACGCCGGAGAACGACACTAAAATGGCACCGATAAAAGACCTTTTATTGAATTCTGCCTGGAGAGAGCTGATTGCGAGTAAACGTACAGACTAGGTTTTAAAATGGATCGAAATTGAGTTTTGATTTCCGTCTAATTGACCGAGTTAACTTTTTATTATTTTATCAGTAAATGGAAACATAACACAATTCAAAATAAATTTAATGTTAAAACATAAAAATCTTATAACCGAAAAGCATAAACGATTTCTAGGAAAAATTTAAGGCTTAATGTGCATAGGATCAATACAGCTTTTGTAAAACTGTATTTTCAACTGGTTTCCTTTAAGGATGAAGATATAATTCCGAAAAGAGTTTTTTAGACTCTGTAGTCCCAAAATAAAACAATAAACTTAAATTTCTTCATACTTCGCTAGAACAAGGGACTTTTTAATTTAGAAAAAAATTGTTAAACTATTTTCATAGAATTTAATTTTCTGCTCTCATTGTTAAAATAAGAACTCTGAAAAATATTGATTTTTTCCATAAAGACCTCGTTGCTAGAGCATATTTTACAGACTGTAAGCGTCAATCCTCTCGGTCCCGAGGTGCATATAAAGAATCTTCATTAATGGCGAAAGAAAGTTGCCTCAAAATTTAAATTCTATAAGTGGCTGCCAACGATGTCAGGATCCATGTGGCCGTTCCTTTTAATATTAAAAACGCTCCTGCTCTCAACACCCCTGAATGAATGAATCCAGAATCTCCATGCAAATTGCACAGCTTGCATGCTGACAATGAACTACAACGACTCCTGGACCACAAGCCATGATGGGCCAATTTAATAAAAATTCTCCTCACCAAGAAACTTCCTTCCGCAAAATCTGTGGCACAACGTGCGGCGTGGAATAAGCGAAGAGAACATAGAACGAATAGAATGGTGCTAGTCCAAGTAGTGCAGTCACTAGGAGCATGTGGCATTGTATCGAATTACACGTCTCGTTGGGGCTCTGAATATTATGCAAACATTAACTTGACTAGATGCTAGAACCTAGAAGGAGTTTGCTATGTCGTCGCGTCGGTCGCCCTGTTCTGGATTCTAGTTCTAGATCTACAGGCCAGTCGTGGCGAATTTTGCAAATTTCCAGTGTACATCATAGACTAGTGAAATATAGTATCCGGGCGTAAACTGTTGTTTACAGGACCTTCGTCTGGTGAATTCGTAATTGGCCGACACCATCAATTTCAGAGAGTGGTATTAATGCAGTACCACGTTGCGGGCCAAAATGCAGAAAAAGCGCTGCTCCCCACTTCGTGTAAAACATCCACGTTCTCTATTCACTATGGTCAACGCTGCATTTCATGCTATTAATTATTCAGGAACATCGTGACCCCATCTAGTAAAACCCATAGCAAAAATTTGACTCCTTTCACGCCGATAGTTCTCCCAAGAACGGCACCTCTGTCTGCGAAGGATTTAAAAATAATTAAAGTGACATGACTGACGCAAATAGAACTAATCCTTCTGAATTTTGTGATAAAAAAGGTCTATTTTCACAACAATTAGCATTTACTAACTAATGTGCTACACTTTATTAAGATAATACTAAACACCGGCTTGTAATAGTGCCTACATGTGCAATGTTTTGAGCTCTAGGTAAGCTAAGTGAAGCAGAAGAACGTCTGGAGGAGTTTTGCTAATTTGAAGCCAAAAATGGTCTATAAAATTTAGTTTCCTATGAGCTTTTGGAGCATTGGATTAAAATTGATTTTTTGATAGTGTCCAAATAGTAACAAAAATGTTTATTGGAATTTTAGATAACATATTTCACTTTTTCCCAAAGGCAGGTTTAATACATTTAACATATCTGCAACGAACAAAACAGAAAAAAAATTATAAGTTATTCATAACGTCTTTTAGGAAAAACTTTAAAATGTATTGCATTCCCAAGCAGTCCCAAGTGTAACACTACTCTTTTTATTTTGTTCAATCAAAAAGTTAAAACTGCGCATTTAAGCTTCGGTTTAAGAACCCAAGATTAAATAATTAGTTTGATATGACTAAGAGCTCACAAGTGCAAAATAGAATCCTTAATCAATTATTAATCGAATATCATGATAAAATTTTGTTGACACTTCAATCAAGTTTTCGAGTTAAATCAAATAACTTTAATTCTATTTTTATTTACTTTGATCTAATGAAAGAATATAATCTAGGGATTATAGACAAATTGCTTTTAGAAGAATCAGTCAAGTACATGAAAAATTAAAAAGAAAGTAGTTGGTTTTTTTCGAAAAAATTAATCAAACTACTATAACTTTCCAACAAAATAGAGTTATACTTTATGTTTGACTACACATGTTGTGGCTGGACCCCATGTATGTTAATTGTGTCAATACATACACATACACATACACATTCTGAAAAAAATTAACAATTATGTAGTTACCCAAAAAACCTAAAGAAATCATAAAGAACCTTATAATATTTTCTAATTATAATAAAAATCTAATATTTTTATATAAATTTATTTTACTTACAGTAAAATTTACGCTGATAATTCACCTGTTTGTCAACAAAAAACTGCCTGAAGTATGGTACCTTAAAATTGGGATATCAGTTAATAAATTTCAAGTTTGTCATTTCCTTGAGGAGTATAGGATAATATTATAGATTTAAACTTAAGGTCTTCGCTCCTTTAGCTAGTTTAGGACGTTGCAAGTTTGGTATTATATTAGAGAAGTCAGTAAGGGTTTAGAGACTTAAAAAGTAATAGGAAATTTAGATTGTTTATTTTCTTTAGTTTCATATTTTCAAAGACCTAATGATCTACCAAGATGGATTATTAATTCACCAATTAAAGAAAAATAACATAACTAAAACTCTCGCATGAAATTGAATTATTGGAAAATTCAATTTATGTTATTAGCCTCGATTAACACTTACTTTACTATTTGCATAAGAAAATTACAAAAGAAAGAAAATACATTGCAAAGTAATCATAAGAAGATTTAGATAATAAACACAACTTTTAAAAAGATAATCTTTTTAAGATTTTTCCACTTACAATTGTCGTATTTTTGAAAGGGAAAAATTAATCCAAATTCAGTCCTGGTTTTGTTTCTGTTTCAGCCTATAACAATGAAATACTCTTGGTAAATTCCTTTTTCAGTTAGGAAATTATCTGCTCGCCCTCTGCAGATGTTATCTGAGGAATAATTTTCAAGGATAGAACGGAAGATGAAAAATTTTACTTTCAAAAGAGCTGTCTTAAAAAAGAACGGAAATTGCACTTTAATTCATTATGCCGCGGAAGACCCCTATTCTCATTATTTGTTAGGAAATTAAGCTTTAGAAAAATCTCCGGAAAACAGAAAGCGTTGTCACGGCTTACACTCATAAATCCTGGTCGTGATTTTAAAGGGGTACTACACTGGTCGACTGACTGACTTCTTCTGCAGGACTTCCACAATAAGGCGTGCTTTAAGAAAGTTAATAAAAATTCACTTCCAGCTAATTGAGGAGCCAGTCCTTCGACCCAAACTGGGCAGCTTGAAAATTGGAATTTAGTTCAAATGGACTCTTTGCATTGATACAGACGTCCTTGCTTAAACTCAAGCAATTCTGGTACTCCACCTGAAATCATTTTTTAGCCAACCGCTTGAGTGTTGAGGGCAAATTTACTTCAAATTATTCTGCAAAGTCTATGGAGATTTATCTGACCTACTTCCGCTAGACCATTATTCATCACTTAAAAAATTTCGTGGCCTGTCAACGAAAATTCTAATTTAGAAAGATAAACACTTCTGACAGTGATACCGACGTCAAAATAAAAGGAAGGGAAAATTATTTTACCGCTCGCTCGAATCTTATTAAAGATGTTCAGGTTTCGGCTTACTTGGGCTATGTGTCCTATCCGTTATTGAGCTAAACCTGCGATGAAAGGTGATGAGCAGGACATGATTTATTAGAAACTTTTAAGGGGCTAAGTTTTATCTTTATGAATTGGGGCTTCTTTAAATTGTTGGGTTGAATCTCATTAAAACAATTCTGTACTTGTCTTGATTTTTAAAGTACTTTGAAAAACTGAGAACTTTTAGCAAAACGTTTATTTCTGACATGCTACAAATACATTTTAAAAATATTGAAGTCATTGTTTTTATAGATAAATTGCTCCAGAACTTTAAAGACAAAATAAACAATTTCCTTATACAAGTTGAATTTATGTATTTTTATATGCATATTTGTACAACCTACTATTTTTGCTTATATTCAAAAATATCATGAGAATAAATCGATTATCTAAAAATACACACTGCTTTAACATATCTTTAAAATTAGTACACATTAAAACACCTATTTTGTTTATTGCCATTAAATCACTACAGAAAGACGAATTTAAATAAAATTTTGCAGTTTAAAATTAAAACAAAATTTTATGCAAAAATTGATACAAAAAAACTTCAAAAAATGTTACTAGCAATTCCAAAAGAGGTGGATTTCAAAAGACGTTATTAAAGTATAAGAAAAACAAGGCAATGTGAAACTTTTAAGGGATTCGCAAGTTTTTTCTTCTCATATTTTAATTTGTTTTGTTATAAAATATTAATAAATTAAGAAATTTTGAACTAATTTAAAGACGCTACCAACTGTGTTCGTTGTGTAGTACACTAACAACACTTTACAAAAAGATAGTGGAAGCGCCTTTCATTGCCTGGTTTCTTCTTGCCACCGGACTTCCCAGAAGTGCACTAATCAAAAGCACAACCTAAACACAAAGTTTCCACAAAAATTTCTCAACTTCAGGAATCCTTCCAGGCCATTAAAACAAGAAACAGTGAGGCCCAGAATGATACGTGCAAGTGCAAAATTGAGCCCTGTAGGAGCAACCGTCCTGCTCCGGAGCACGTTATATACCGTCGCAGTAATACGTTAAAACTTGGTATAATTCTTAGTTAACACAAGAGATACGAAGGCGCAGACAAATAATTTCCAACTAGTTTATATAAAGTTTGCCCGCAATCCACTTACCATTTTCGTCTAGTTGCACAAAATCCCTTTAATATTTCACAAACCTAGGCAGAGACCTTCTTGAAAGTTTATCCTTAGATAAAACAAGGTAAACATATGTATATTTGCACTAGAAATTTCGGACTAATATTTTTCTAGTCCTACTACCGAATCGTCAAAACTTTCTCAACTTCGTTGCATAGAAATAATACTGTCTCTTATTTTGTTCATATTACCCCAAAATAATAAATCACTTTTTTGCTCATCATGTAAACATCAGTCGATGAAACTGATCCTGACTAGTAAAATCATTTTGGAAATCTTTTCAAAACGAGTAGGAGCGTATTATTAAATGGATATCAATACCAGTTACTGGATTTACAGGAACCAGATTGAACAAGAATTTTCTAATTTATATCTAAAAATATAGAATCTATAAATGTTCTTAATATTTATCACATTCATCATCAAATAAATCATAAATCAAATGATCGTAGAAGAAAACAAATAATCCAGAATTATTCATGCATTGGCTTGAGCCATTCTAAGCAACTTTAATGAGCAACAAAATACACTTCAAATAATTCTTCTAAAAATGGTGTAATAATTAAATCATTTTCAATAAACCATTTCAAACTTTTATAGCTACACGAACTTCCATAAAACAATTTCTAAACAATCCTTATACTATTATTTATTAATTAATTAGTAATTATGTTTCTGTAGAAAATAGGACAAATATTAGAACTTGTTACAAAAGTCTTAAAATGTTAGCGAAAATCTTCATTATTGGTTAATGCCTAATTGCTTATGGTTTACTTACAAAATTTATATGTCTATGGAAATATATGAACATTGTAAAATCAGAAAACAAATGAGCACAGCTATCTCTTGAAGGTGTAAAGGAAAACAGTCAGTGAGAAGCAATCGGAAATTTTCTAATCTCGATAATACACCAACATACTTGGATGTCAGATTGCCAGAAAAACAAATCCTGCCAGATAAAGGGTTCAAGTCAATCACTTGTTCAACTGGGCTATACACGTCAAATAAAAGACATTCCTACTACCATAAAGCTTGCTGGACGATGAGAACAAATACCCTGCACACCTCCATTTCTCCTCAAAGCAGTCCTGTGTAGGCATATCGAGTGATTTTTCGTATTTGCTCCGGCTGTCTGCACAGGCATACCCGACGTATTTGCCTGAACACCAGCTTTAGAAAGTTAGAAAACAGATCCTCAAACCTGATGCAATGTAAAGCTTAGATTTGATAATAATGGGCGAAACACGTACTTTGGAAGCACACTACAAACCCGTTTAAAATAGACCTTTACGGCGTATATTCATATCCCATCAATTGTTCTACTCCAAACTTTGTTTTCCTGTTCACTTTCGAAATTCTCACAAATGAAACTACAATTCTGTAAAAATAATTAAATTCAACATAATGGCTGTCTTGAATTCAAGAAAAACAAATGGCACTTAAACGCAGTGAGGAACGATTTGAGGAAACTCCAATTTAAAATTGGTGCTTTCTAGATTCCCACTGTCGTGGGTATTCGATGCTTGTAAGCATGGCAGTAGTACCTCGTGGAAGAACATTGCATCTTTGGAAGACCTTTCTCTCGACTTGTATGTCGAATGGTTAAGACTTGTCGAGTGTCAGCCCGTGATTACTCAAATTAATTTCTGAGACATTTTCTGTGGTTAAAGCTCGGCAAACGTTCAGTTTGCTCATGGTACGAGTATAACTCAAGTATTTAGGAACTATGTTGGGAAGAAAAAGAAGAAGAATAGCAAACGTCTTAAGAAGACGTCGGGGCGTTACACGCCCTTCAGAATAGAAGGAAGATACGGGCAAGGCAGCTACTGATGCACCACTCAAAATGCATTACAATTTGGCACACTCAGCTGCAGGGAGTTGCACTTAAACTCTTACATACTCCACATATCTGATGAAAGAATTCCCCTTTTCTTAAAGATAACAACGGTATCCCTAACGAGAAGACTGACTGGAGATTCACTTGACCTAATGGCAAACGTTGCCGGCAATGCAAAGAAAAGCTTGAGGGGTATGAGCGGCGAAAGAGCCGGGACGGAAAGACCTCCATCTTCAAGAAAAACATGCTCGGTCCCTTGTAACAAGATTACGGCAGTCGTCTTCGCAGAAGTGGAAAGTTTACACCATGTCATTCATACATGTTATTTGTGACACGGCTGTTAGTTGTGCGCACAGTTTAGCAAAAGTGGATTCACGCTCGACAGCCCGCAGTAATGCACTTGCTTTGACGAACGAGAAATCTACAGAATTCGGAAAACATTGCAATGTGCATCTGGCAAATATACCACACCCTCATCTCTCATATCCTTGGGACGATACGTGATCTCCTTACTACGGGAATTGGATTTTATACTCTTGTAATCATCCCTTTTGGTCCTTAGAAATGCTTCGGTCTCCTGGGAATTGACGGCGCCTATGGGGTCAAGTCGCCAGCAGCCAACCATTTAAGAGCAATTTAACTTTAGTTTTCCTTTCATTTCCATTTTTCCATAATACGGACTGTTCGGTTTAGCTAATGCTATACAAAAAGCAACTTTAAATATATTGAAATTTAAAATTTCAATCATGTTTCCAGCTTTACAAACTGATGTATGTTTTGAATTTTTCTCGTGGTTGTTATGCTAATAGTGGATATAGATTTTATCTTACTAACTTATCTTATTTTAACAAAAATTATTTTCACTATTAAGAGCTTAAGATAGTTAAGCTAAGCTTGTACAATCTTCTTTATCAAAGTTTTGGTATTACACACTATACCAAAAGAAGACCGTTTTCATTAGTTTGTTAAATTAAAAAAATTACAGAACAGACTTTTCAAATTCCTTAACTTAAAGTCTTTCCATGCCTAGATTCAAAATGCTTCATACTTGTGCATAGATGTTAACTACTTTGGCTAGCTTCATAGGGAATAACAACATTTTGCTCTGTTATTTTCGATTTCGACTACTTTAAAGAATTCAAAGGGATTCACATCAGTTCGGCTGATCAAGAATCCCAATTACAGGATTGGTCCAATTCAGGTATATTAGCTTCAATTATCCACGGTTGCGCCCTCGATTTTGCCAAATGAAAATTTCTAATAGCCACAAAGCGCTCTCCGAATCCATTCTGTAATAGGTGTCACCCTTGACAGGGGTAATGTTCCAATCGTTTAGGCCCTACGGTGGACACGGTGGAATGCATCGAAATCAACACTTGAAGCCATAATTTCAGAATGGTCGAACATCCATGGAACCGATGCCGTTTAATTGATGGATTACTTTCCATTTCAGTTAGCCTTAAAATCAATTACGTACTCGTTAATTACATCCAGGCTGTAGATGGGACATGGAAGGAAAGTAATTTCGCAAATAGCTGCTCATTAGAGGCAACTACGATTCAGGACATCCTGCGCAGAAGAGGAGGGGTTGATTCTGTCCTTGGCGTTTTTAGCAGCGAACTCAATCATTTTTGCTCCTCCTTCATTGATTTCCCATTATGGGAAATACGTGTATGCCCAAAGTGTATGTCCAAAATCTAACACGCGTTCGACTTGCCGAAGAAGAAATCTCATAAGTATATAAAATACCATTAGGCGACCCGAATGTACGGGGGCGCTCGAGGTCTTTTGACTCAACGAACCCTCTGCAACCCCGCCCTTACCTCTCCGAAATTTTCGAAAGACCATGCGGAACTTTCTGCTTTTGATATTGAGACAAAGAGAAATAATGACAATTTATGCCACCTCACTTAGCCGTACCCTTCGGGCAAGATAATTTAGAAAAATGTTCACCAGGGTTCGCCTCTGTTTATCGGACCCCGTTGGCCCACTACGTGCGGTCTACGGCCGTGTTTTATGGAAGTAAAAGGCCGCCGTGAATCTTTGTCAACAGCCTGGCTATTAGTTAATAATGAAAGGCCACGTCAGGCAAAAAAAAACGTCTAATTTAAAGTCTTGTTCTTTCCATTCACTATACAAAAAAGAACCTTTCCGAACCCATATGTGGCTGGACATTTTATCGAATTAAGATGGCCATTTTCCTCCGAGCTTTATGTTTCGAGATACAATTCTTGGGTTTCCTGCAAATACAAGTCATTGGACAAATTGATTTTTACAAATTAGTGTAGCTTTTTGGTTGTTGCTGGGAAACTAAAACTTTAATCTTTGATGCGTCTTAAAGAGGGTGTATTTTATGAAGTTAAATCTTAATATTGTACACTAAAAGCCTTTATAAAATAGACTCTATTTGATCCCAGGACTTTGACTATATGCTCTCCTGACACAGAAAAAAATATTAGTTCTATTTTCTTGTTATATATAATTTAAATTCCGATATTTACTTGAATATTAGAATAAACATGTTAACAAGCATTTGTAATTGTTAGTTTTACGTACACAAATTGACCTTATCTGTGTATAAAAAGTAACATGACCTGACAGATTATCGCCAAGTCGAAACCGCTGAAGCAAATATGAAATTTGGTCAGTAGTTTTATTTATTTTTATGTAGAGACTCACTAAGAACGGTCTTTTCAAAATTCAACCCCTAAAGAGGTCGTAAGGAGTTCAGAGCTTATATTAAGATAAAAAATATTACTTCTCGAGAAATTTTTTCTGTGAACGAATCAAAAAACTATTGGACAAATTTTGATGAAATTTAACACTTATAAATATCCTATTTTTAGGGGCAATAGAGATGTGCACATTCCAGCAATCTGGCTCTTACCCAAATTTATAAAATTAGTTAGAAGAAATTTCGATTTACGTAAGATTATATATTCGAATCCCGCGGAAGTATTAAGTATTATTTTATTTATTTCTTATAATTTCTCTTCTTTTTATTTACGATACCGTGGAAGTACTTTTGTTTACCACCAACTCTAAGATAAACATATCCGAGGCTATTTTGGTTTCTTTTTTTTTATAAAACATGAAGTTTACGCGTACAAAATCGCGGGCTCAGTTAGCCAAATCATGTGGTTACCTTTTTAGTGCTCCATAGTTCGATTTTTATTCTACTTACTACCGTACCACGTTATTTCAACAAAGAATTTGTAATTAATAAATAAATAAGTCTGTTCAATAAACAGATCAATAAGAAGTAGAATTAAGGTGAATAAAAATATTTCAGGTAATAACGACTATTGGTAGGTATTACAAACTCTGATTTTGTGATATTTAAGTTGATATTAAATTGTTCTAAAATTAATAGAAATAAGCGTAATACCAAGAAATTTTAGTCTCGAACTTCATATTCGTATGTTATAAGTATTTAGAGAAATAGAAACAATTTATATATGCCAAACGTACGCTAGTTGTTTGTTTGATCTTTCATGAAGGAATTACCCATTCATAGGCTTGTGTGTAACACTAATAAGTTAACCTGCTGAAGACACCTAGCATGAATGTTACACGCAACATCCAATACCGGGAACTACTTCCCCCTATGCATTGCATAATCCCTGCACCGCTTATTCAAAACAAAGCCATTAGACACCGGCCCAACTATAATGGGCAAGGTGAGATTAATGGTGTTCATAAAGCTCTTAATTACAAACAGCCCGAGAGTATAATCTACTTACTGTGGTCAACTTATTTATGTGCGTAAACATGATCAAATCCACGTATGATGCATAGTGAATATCATACCCGAAGAGCCCCCTCCATGGCTAAATTAATGTCTCTTCACAAGGAGATGATGTATGGATGTATTCTAGCCCGAATGATACTTAACCGGTACAGTGATGTGTTCCAGGCTTTACACCTTTGGTCCTTATAACAGGTTAAAGAGGCATCAAATCTTCCATTAATACATAAAACTATACCAAATTGCCTAATAAAAAACTACTAAATTTACTAAAAATCAATTTATATACTGAGCGCACCCAATTATAATACTAAAAACTAAACTAACAAAACGTCTTTAGAAGATTTTTTCTCTGAAAATTTATTACTTGTGGGTAACTAATTATATTTAATATACTTACTTATCCGCATTTTTTAAACTGTTCTTCCTCAAAAAATTGATCGAGATTTTTTTTTCTTTTCATTTTAATTACGAATTTGAATAAACTTTTAAAACTAATCTTTCTTAAATATATTTTTACTCTCATTTTTTTATTTATAAAATAATTCTTACAAACTTTTTAACAAGACTATATTTTTTATCAATAGTCTCATATTAATGAAACTATAACATTTAGCAAAAGTTTAAAAACTATTGTGTTTTTTAGTGTTTCACATTCTCCCTGAACATTTTTAAAATAAATTTTTAATTCTACATTTGTCTGTTTGTTTGCAACATATAAGTCAAAATCTGAAGACTTTTGAGTATTATAATCCTTACGTGTAAAAAACCATCTAAAATCTTTCGTTGTCTTTACATAATTGAAAATAGATTACATGATTTGTCAATAGAACTAATCAAAAAAAAAAAAATTTAATGTTAACTCTGTATTTATTGGTCGCAGATGTATTGATATTTTTTTAATCTTTCTTGTTTGTTTGTTTAATATCGTACGAATAGTCTAAACTCTTATTCTCAGCAATTTGATGTCTGCAATACTTTGATAATTAGAAAGCACTAACTTTTAAATTTTTCAATATACCTTTAAATTTAACGATTCTAAGGAAGATTATATTGAAATAAATCCTACAATTTTCGGAAGAACTTTTAAGCTACTATTATATATGTAACTTCAGTATTTTATATTAAGGGATTATAATTATAATTACATCCATTTCACGTACTGTATTTCAAAAAATATATACACATACTTTCCACGAAACGTAATGCGAAAAGGTGGGTGAAAATGATACATCCCAGATTCGCTCTTTAAAAACCCTGCATAATAAAAAACACTTCGAAGGAAGAGAGATTCTAAAAAGACTTTTATGTCATACTGAATCTAAACCGGCTTATATCGAATAAAATAAAATCCTACTTCATTAATAATTGTAAGTCTCGTCGGCGGAATGTGAATGGTTCCCTCGACCTACAGTAGGCCCACTCTACGTAATCCAGTGTGGCTGCAATAATGACACTCATATTAGCAGATTCATCGCCGGGATAATGTGTTTGTCCTCCACTCAAATTTTCCTCTTTTGCATTTTCCTAATTTTCACTTTGATCCGCTGTAATTAGCTGTTTACTCGCGCTCACTGTTTTTACCTCGCCGGGAATAAGTTTCAAACTGAAGACAGCCCTAATTACTTAATTACGTTTGTCCCAGTGAATCCCGAGAGCCAATAAATTAGCTGCTCTTAAAATTTAAGCGCACTTTAGCATTTTAGATGGCTCAGAGCCGAACTAAGTGGAACATAGAACGTGAAACTAAAACTGAAATTATCTGCGACAAACTATCTGTAATCCGGAAAGTCATGTACTTAGTGATCACTGAAATGTTTTTAATAAGCTTTTAGTCAAGTCAGCCAGAAAATAAGTACTGACACTCGAAAGGGCCGATATTGGCCTTCGATCTGTATTCGTACATTCATTCAAATCCTTTTGATCTCCCCACATCATCTACGCCCTACAGTAGACTTGCTTCACTATATTTACTATATGAGATATAACCGAGGGCGGGGACAGTGAGACGCTTGGTTTCTGACACGGCCTGAGGCGTCTGATGTTTATAAATGGTGCACTGGCCCCGATAGAATCAATTCAATTTAAAAGTTGGCACTTTATCCTTAATTTATAAGAATATCTCCCCGGAGAGCATGCAGTAGCTGGAGTTGCGCTATCCTTTTTTGGATGACCCATTTATGCGGAACGAATTTGGATGTTACAACAAATTATCTAAAAAGAAGCAGATCACGAACTTGTACCAGATTTCAATTGATTACAGTGCTCCCCATTGAATCAAATTAGAACGTTATTAATACGAACTGAAATTTGCAGTGGCAAATCCCCAAGAAAAATCCAATATTGAGTTTTAAATTCTATAGACACATTTTTCTCAATATCTATGTAATATAAAACCAGAAGTATCAACATTCAACACCCTAGAACTTCAAATTCCTTAGTCTGTTTTCATTCTATTTCTAAGGCTGTCTCTAAGGAATTGTCTTTGCAACAAAACCAGACTTTATAACACGCTATGAGTTGTATGACATCGCGAGGACCAAAAATAAAGTAAAATATCTCTCTAATGAAAGATATTTGAAAATATTATTTTTAAGTTAAGTAGCCTTAGATAAGGCTAAAAAATAAATTCGTTTTATATCGTGATTTTGATGATCGAATAAAACTAATAAACATCAAGGGACATCCTTCAACTACACAAAGAATCATATCCTGACTGATTTAAATAACTACCAAAAATGTGCATTATCTCTTAAATAAGCTGTTTGAAGTCTAAAGAGTTATTGATGTATTATATCTTTCTTACTATCTCATGTTAGATCGATCCACTGTTGATTCACTGTTGTTAGCTATGGATACCATCATATAACGACATATGGCCCCAAATATTACGAGTGTTTGTTTGTTTATTTAGCTTACTAACGAGCAACATTTGCTGAGTAACAGACTTGGCTAGATAGCAAAATAGCTTTGGTTATCCCAGCATATGAGGGTAGTAACATTCGGTGAGTGACAGAATCATACTACCATGTCCAGGAAATTCTGTTGAAATTTTTTCCCTATTTTCTTGTCCCAAAATATCAAGATCTAGAATAAAAATATTATGATAATGTTTTTGATACTAAACTTAAAATATTTCAAGATTTTGCTCGAAACAGACCATCTAAAAGACCTATTGCAGTTTTCTGCATCATTGAATGCTCTGCCCAAAACTTCCTTTAATGCTAATAAAAAAGAAGTGTGTAGGGTAAACAAATTATTTCGAGTACTATTGCTCACTAGTGAAACTGGTCAGTTCTAATTGGGAGGTATTGTTTGCATCCCCCAGATCATGCAGACGTTTAGAAGGCTTTAAATTGACGAATTCAAACAGGGAAATGTTCGCCGGAAGGCTGCTTAAGAAAACCTCTTGTCCCCGATATTATTTCTGCGAAATTACGATGACAACTGGGCTAGCGAGTGGTAAAAGAAATATTTCTGATTTACACATGGAGCGAGGAACAATCTGTTCCGTAGGTGTCGTTGAACTCGATACTCCTGATGCCTTAGCAAAGGATTTGTTGGAATGTTTTTATCGTGGCGGAAACAAAGCTCATGTAAGGGCACTCCCTTACAAAGAACAGGGTCGCAGACCCGTTAATCAGAGCCAAAGAAATGGGAAAAGCGAAATAGCGTACGCGCTAGGTACTAGATCTGGAATCCACAATCCACAACAGCCGGAACAAATGAGTCTAATTAGGCCTGCCCTTCTTTTCCCTATGCCCATTATTTCATTTGTTAGTCATTTGTCTGGAATTCTTTGCTTTTATTTTCCCATCTTTCCCCTCGACAAAACCCAGCCACATGTAGTTCTGATTTCTGGATGATTTTTACAGGAAATTGTGGGAGGACGGCAACAGCAAGTATGTAGGGAGGAAAATTTATTCGTCTCACATGGGAAATTCGCGTTAAAAAAATTAATGGGAGATTAATTAGTGCGGGGTTGGATTGCGGAACCGTTTAAATTAAAAGATTGCGCCCCAGACGAAAGGGGAGGAATTCTTCCAATTTATCTTTTTTACATTAGTAAAGAGCTTTATATAAATTGTGCCGGTGTTCCAATGAAAGAACGTATCTTTGATTTATTAAAAAATTCGTTTATCAAATACGTAATTACTTTCCCCAAGAAAGTATAACTTGATTTAACATCCGAACGCAAAATTGAAAAGATTTCAATTAAAATTATAGTAAAAGCTGTCACTGAATCTGAAATCACCATTTAATTCGTGTTAGTTATCTACTCGTTGGTGATATAAAAAGCCGTTAATTAATTACAGAGCTGGACTGGAACATGATAGTCTCATTAATTACTCCCCCTGGCATTAGGCGTTACACATGTCCGCTATAATTAAAAAGCAGAGTACTCTTTTTATGCCTGAGGGAATATTTTTCGCTTTTCCTATATCAAATTGTTTGCACAAGTTTCGCAAAAATGTTCAGTGTTCGTTTTTCATGTTAAAAATATCCTTTTTGGGAAGTGCATGACAAAGTCATTTCTTTTAAATTTAAATTATAATTTTTGAAGTGTTGACTGTTTGTCTCTTGTAGTCAAGTAAAATGCAAAGTGTATAAATGAATTTGTACTGCATTTTCACTATTTAATATTTATTATATTCACGTCCTTCTTCCTTTATCATGTCCAAATTATTAGAAGGATTCTACTTAGAATGTACCTAAGTTATAAATTTTTGCCTTCTTGTTATCTATCTTAAAAAACGACAAAAATTTTGATATTAAATTGCAAATTAAATCACAGAAAAGTTTGTATCATTTTTAAAAGGCGTATGCCTTTTAAAGTGAACTTATTTTATTTACAATGGTGATAACAAGAATAAATTTCATTATGGTAATTTAAAATAAATGAATGTTGTACAAGAACAATTTTTATGGTGGATGTTTTTAAAATGCTTGATTTTAAGGTTGCCATGTATCAACTTTCTTAAATTCGTGTTAATAAATTTCTATTCCTGTACTCAATAAATTGTAATTTTAAAATTATAATTTAGTATTGATTCGGATAATTTTGTAAGCATTTCAATCCAATCTCAAATTTAAACTAATCGGATTAAATAACACCAACAATTATTATTTACAATTGGATCTAAATACACTTCTCAGAATGGCCTCTGGTTTATCATATTTCGGGTATGTCCCATCAGAGTGTCAAGCCATGTAATTAAAAACCATAATCTTATTTGAATGTACCAATAGACTCCATTTATTCGGCATCCCTCCAGAGAAGCTTAAATTATATAGGAACACGAGCCGCTCTCGAAATCCCTATCTTGTGCGTGCGTTCGATGCCCGAATTATCCTGGAAGCTGTAAATTATAAATGTGATGTCTCAAACAGGGATTAGAAGACGCCGTAAACATTATCAATTAGACATGACAATATGTGGTCAAGATATGGCCCATAAGTGTATCCCCAGGAATGTAGAAATCCTATAAGCAACTATATATGGAGTTCATTGTCTATGGACCGCGTATGGTATAGGTATATATGAGTAGTTGAGCGTCTTTCCAAAGATGGAAACGCGCCACGGGGCGCGGAATACGGCCTTTACGTTAATGGGGAACGTATGCTATCAAAGCTCGAACTTTTAGACATAAAATTGATATTTATGGTGATTGTAAGATAAGAAATGGAGCAATATTTGTCGCATGATGACATCGAAGAATTTATAGCCTGCTTAGGTCCTGATGAATTACTCCCTTCCTCACGATGTGGAGCATTTCTGTCCGCTTCTGTTTTTTACGCCGCCAGAGGCAACATCTCCAATCACGGGGATACTCTGACTTTCGGTTGCCGAACCAGAACCACTATCTGGGCGCGACCACATAATACTTTTTATCTGATTTTATCTGGACAAAATTTATAGCCATTCAGGGTGTAATTAGTTCAGTAAATGACTTCAATAAAACTCGAATAGTTTGTTTACGCCGCACCGACACTGGAGCCATGACTTATTCATCGAATTTATTTACTGGCCCGTCGTTGTTATCGTCGACTTTCAACACGATTAATTATGAAGTACTGCGATGCGGGTGCGAATCGTAAAATCGCGAATTAACACATCCGGTGCACCCGGGGCGCGAAAAGACCGCTAAAACGCTGCCGGTAGCTGTTTTATTGCCGTATAGTGTAAGCAAACTCGTCGTAAGTGACGCATTTGTATTGGAGGTGGTGGAACGGCGACGTCTAATGTAGTTCATCCCATATCCCCTCGGGTACCCAGGCGCTATTTTCATTATCCAATTCGCTCATCACCAGGCTCAATTTAAAGCTCATGTGACCCACTTCCTTTCTCTCTTCGGAAAATAACGAGCTCGGGGATTCCTGCGCTCCATATGGACCATTGTAGCTAATGGCTTTTTACGGCACTAGGATTCTCCTGAAAAATCAGCTCAAGTGATTTATGAATCGTCTGTGACGGACGTGTAAATTTGTTGGAAATTTAATGGAGACGAATTTTTGTAGAAATATATAGTTCTCGGTTTTTCCTGTTCGAATGAAATAGTTCTCGGCCAACCTACCCTCTGGGAATTGCACATCTTGGTCCGAATCAACGTCATACTTCCTGAGTAATAAGTTTATAATTTAAAACCTTTGATGTACAAATTATAAAAGATATTTTCTCTCCTATATGAAATGATGATAGTAATCATTTCAATAAGAAATTTCTAGAGCACGTACAACTTTGACGGCATTTAATTTGTAACGAGAAAATAGCCTACGCAATGAATGACGACGCTGCAGTCAACGATTCAACCTATTCAATAAATGCGTAGTTCCCATTTGGACAAGTATAATTGAAGATCCAAAAAGATGGGACGCGATAATACTAAAAACAAGAAATTGTGTTCATACGGGTTGTGATCTTAAGAACAAAATACTTCCCAGTGGATAGACATAAAATAAAATGTGCACTATCTGTATGTAAATTTTAAAGGATTTAAGTAGCCTTCCCAAATTTACACGACTTAACCCTTTCCCAACCTTTTAAACATATTGAAACAATACTGATTGTAATTCTTTATGGCATCGAACACTGTCTACAGAATACCGTACCCCTGAAAGTTTGAGTAGCCATGAACGTTGATAAGAGTTCTTAATGAGTCCTTACCAGAAACCCATTACAACTTCGGAGGTATCTTTCAGTGTCCCCATAAAGCGCTTGATCTATCGAGCAATTCCAATGAGTCAGAAAGTCGTTATCAAATTAAATTCCGCCCACGAGTGGCACTTGCAGGCGACTCCAAAGAAAACGACGAAACTTGGCAAAACTATCTTTCGTTTTCGAAAGTTTGGAAACTGAACTCTTTTATCAATACTTCTTCCTGGCTCTTAATGCTCATTTAAGACCACTTAGAATCGCATAATTCGATCGCAACGGAAAAGTCCAACTTTAAAATAATACGAATGACCTTCACCCCCTTCAGTGGTCGACTAAATTGCCAAACTTTAGCCAGACGTTTCTTCAGCAAATCCGTGTTCTGTACGAAGTTTGTAAATAGTCGAGTTAATTAAAGTTGTGGCTCTGGCCAGGAAAGGTTAGGAAAAATCCGCCGGGAATTTCATCGGAAACTGCAGAAACCTGCGCCCAGTAATTGCTTCGACTACCGCGCCTGACCACAGGGCATAGTTTCGATCGCCCGTCTCATTCAACGGGCGTCACCCTGTTAATTCGAATCGCTCCAGACTATTTCGGGAAGTTATTATAACGCGACGGACGTCCTAATGGAGTATTTATTTTAATTACAAAACAGCCGCATACAAACTGGCTTATACATTCCGAGTGCCGTCGAGCGAACAATAGTCACCCTGTGCCGGGCTGCAGTGTACGGCGCTGTGGGGAAGTTCCCATTGAAATTCAAATTAGAAGCCGGCTCACAACCCCACAATTAAAGCGTCGGAACCGGGCTTATTTTAGCGATTAGCAGAATTCATTCAAAAATATTTCACCGGCAAAGGTAAGCCGAAATTGTTCGCAGATTTATGAGCACGGAGTCCTTACTTCAGGAGCGAATTTCATAATTAATTTGCTTAAACAACAAAATCGCCTCCCTAAGAAGAGTTTTCAAAATGGACGGTTAAGAAGTATTTAGTCGATAACAGATTAGACGTCCAAAAATTCAATAATTTAAAGATTTAAGGGGCAATATTAATTCAGGCCTATTAAACAAGACAGTTCAAATTCCTCTGATTTAAATCGATATGGAATCAGTGGTCATTTTTCCAAATAAATAAATTCATTGCTATTGTCAACTATTTCACGATGTTTATTTAGTCTCTAGTTTATACTTTCTCTTTAACCATTTAGAATTTAATGTTTAATAAAATTTAAGTGTTTTCTCTTAAAATCGCAGTTTTATGAATTAAAAAATCTATAAAGACTCAAATTATGTTTCAATTATTTCTAAAAAAAAGTGGTATTGTTGTATTGTTTCATCTTAAAAAAAAGTTATTATTTGGAAATTTCTTTGTTCTGTTGTATGACTTACTTTAATTTATATTTTCAATGCAAACTCTAAAATATTGTGTATAAATTAGGAATAATAGGCCATAGCAGTATTAGTATTCTTATAAGTTTCAAAAGATATAAAGGTTTTTTAAGTTTTCCCACAATTTTATAGTATAAAAAGACCCATTAATCTATAAAAACAATAAGTTTTACACAATTATATTTGGTGTCCGCATAGATATAGCATTTCACTTTGGCGGCTTGTCGTTATTTGCAATTTCACAATTTTGATCCAAATCCGTCACAAATCAAATTCTAGTAAAGAAATGCCATATCCGCTGAGCCAGCCTCTGCAAGGACATAAATCAACACCTCTAAAAATAAGATGAAACTGGAGCCCGGACGTTTCCAAGATCTCCTTCAAGAATCACGCCAGCGAACGAACGCATGAAAATGTCTTATTTAAAAAGAAAAAAAAAGATGAAGAAGTTAATGAAAATCTTTGAGAGCTGTAAGGTTTAGACGGTACCATGCTTGTTTTCGAAATTCATCACGATTGCAATAAAATCTCACTGAGAGTACTCTGTCACACAATCCTGTGTTCAGATTAGTAGGAACGTTTTCTTTCTACTTCAGCTGCGTTAAATGGAAAGTCTTGACACCTTTGTGCACCTGAAAAGGCAAGGAGCCCTGTATTCAGACACTTTAAATTATGTAAAAACTATGTTTTCTAAAGACGTTTGTATTGAGCAAGATCGCGCCCATGAAAGATTCCGCCGTCTCCTTCAAGGCTACTTGGGGCAAGTGTGTCTCTTAAATCAATAAACATTTCATGTATGTTGCCATTAATTTAATTTTTTTCTTAGTTCAAATGCCACGTTGGAAAAAACCCCTTCAAGATGTTTGAGCTAAAAGCTATGAAAAAGAACGAACATTAAGATCCACCGTTTTTATTGAGGGCGTTTTTCAAGAAAACGCCGCTGCTCGGTTATTTGTCTCCCCAAAGTGCCATTTTCCACACTCTCCTTTTATTTGCATACTTCATTAACCAACCCCGAAATGTAGTGCACACGTGCTATTAATCATTTGAAATAAGGCGCAAAGATTTTTCAGGGACGAAGTGTCGACCAAGGGAAATTTGGTTTACAACGTTATTTCTTCATGGCAAAGGAATTAATCAAAAGCAACACCCTCTGAATTATTTTGGCCATCAAACATACCTGCGGGAAATGAAATCTTGGTCCCACAGCCTCCATCAATGCGCTTTCAAGACAAGGGTACAAAATGAAATTTTGATGTATGGTTCGAGTCAAATTTGCTGTTCCCATCCGTTTTTTTTTCCCTATTTCTTATTCCTTCTTTTTCATAAACATTTCTCCAAGAAAAATGATTAGAGACCATCAAGGGAATAGGGAAAGTGGTGTTTAAAGATATTATCCCATTGTGAGCCAAAGCAATCTCCCATGTTTTAAGCTTTTAGCTGGAACGCATCTTGTGGGTAAATTAAATTTCACCTTAATGCGTAAGCTCAGCCGCCCCGCTTTCTGACAATTGCTCACAAATTGCCAAATAAATCAGATTTAATAGATACTTATCGTTACATTTTATTGTTCTTCGCACCTATTAATTTGTGTAGCCCATAAAAATGAGAGTTTGGGATGAGGCTATAATGAAAACTTTTTAAGTTGAGGACCGTTCCAGATAAGTCTCACTTTTGTTCGGCTTTTATTGTACCAATGTTTGTTCTACTGAATAAAGGAAATTAGATTTTGGTAAACCGAACGCAACTTCACAAAACTTTTCGAATTTTTTTCTAACGACGCTACTTAGTTTTATTTGCTATTTTGTTTCTGTCGAAATTTCTATAAATGAAACTGCCAAAATGTTTGAAATTTTATAAAATGCTTTGGATATAATTACTCGTTCTTTTAATCTATCCTGACCTTTAGTCAGCAACTTACATATAAGGCCAATTTGACCTTTAGAATTATTCCTGTACCGAAAACACTATTTAGATTTTAAGAGGGAAGTATTAACTTAATTTGTTAAAATATTAGATATTGTTGTTTTCTGTCCATGATAAGTATTTATAAGTGATAACTCTCAAATTATCTGAAAGCATACTTAAGATAACTTTCTTTTTATCCATACTTTCCAAAATAAATTAAAAATCTGAAAAGAGAGTGTGCTGACGTTAGTTCTTTCCATTTTTATTTGTGCATAAAAATACAAAACTTAAAGTTTTCTCAACAGGAAAATTTAATTTAAAGTAGGTATTTCAACTTGACCTAACTTTAAGAACCCCCTAACTTTGGTAAGTGTAATCCGACAAATTAACTGTAACAGTCACCTGTTCAGGTGTATGAAAAAGACAGAATTCGATTTCGATAGAGCTTATAAGTTTTCAAACTTGCGGCTTTAGTAAATCTTTCTGGAACGTTGTCGAGGCTCCTTCAGACTCATAGATTTATAAGGATATCATCGTGTCTACTTATCCGCACATAAACATGCAAATGATTGTTAGAAACTGTCGTTAATGTCCCAGCAAAGTCCCGAAAGAGTCGATCTAAATGTCAAGAGATTAAAGTGTCGATGTGCCCTGTTATTCCCCGATGATTGCAGCATCACTTAAGCTAAACTTTCGGAGCTGGTGTCTTCCCAAGTGATAAGAACAACTGGAGAAGTTTTCGGCATCAGCCGGCAAACAACAAGAACAATAAACAGAACAAATTTTAAACTTTGGCCGGAAAATGGGTAGCAGGATTCAATGCTGTAAACTAATTTCTGGCGCATTTTTCTGTTCACTTTAAAATAGTAAGGGCGGCAAATTGCTTTCAATATTATAAAAGTTTTTTTTCCAACGCTTAGAGAGCAATAGAAGCTGCCTTTATCTCCGAGTTGTACAAATCGCCCAAAAGGTTTTCATTTAGAACCACACACATTGGAGATTTCAATACGTTGCAAATGCAATGGTTTATCCACTGACCATATTACATTTAATTAATAAAAGTAGGAGAATCGAGCAAAAAGTGTGGTACTTTCAAATAAGCATTCACTTCACTATAATCGATCGATATTTTGCTTTTTCTGAAGCTGAAAAAATATTTTAAATTCATTCATCAAAATTGTTGATTCAGTTTTTTTCACTATTTCCAAAAAAATGGTATTATAATTTTTATCCTATTTTTAGTAAAATGGTACATGTGTAAACCAAATAATTTTGCTTTTAAAAACCCAACTTAGCACAATTTTATAAATGAAATAAAAGCAAAAGCGTTGGCGCCAATTCGTATAATTGCCAACAGAGTGAACTTTTCAAGTGTGGCCATCTAGGAATAGAGAGAAAATAGAAGCTATCAATTAGATCTTTGAAACTATTGCTAAAATAGCTGGACCACTAATAGAAACCCTCGGTATCCAGATTTCGCTTGGTTTTCAGTGCTCGAGCAGTCGCGGAGTGATCTCAGTGGAAGTCGAATGGAGCTTCTTAGGTACCGCATTTATTCTAAATACCAATTGAGCTGAGAGAGGTTTTAGAAGCAGTTCAATTGCCCTAATTAGTCCTGATTGCTTTTCATAGTTTCCGAATATGTACTCGTAGAATTGCTAGTATAAAGTACTCATCAAATCAGGGACACTTACTGCTCATTTACTTGTTAACTAAAATCCTATTTTGTTTGTTATTTTAAGTACTTTTTCATAGTTATTTATACTTTTATTTAATTGTTTTTTTTTTTTTTTATATATATTATATTAATTAAGGTAGAACTGCAAAAAATACCACTTCAAATGATCTTTATTCTTGGAAAATCGTGGAAAAATCCCTTTCTCCCAGAATTTGAGCAGGGTTCCGTAGTGTGAAAAGTAAGTGACACTTGTTACCCATAAATTGTTATTATGAACTCAATAAAAATGCCGCGAAAACACGAGGCACCCACAGCTATGCAAACAATTTTCAATAGCAGCCATAAGTCACGAAAGTCGTAAAAGCTCTTACAGTTTTCCTCTAATAGACAGAAAGGGAGCTCGGGGCACGCAGATTTTCGGTCGTTTTGAAAAATTGCAAGGTTTCCTGCGGCCTGAAGGTTGTCCTTGTAAATCTTCTAGAAGTTTCATATTTGATTAATGGCATTCAAGCGAACTTCGTAAAGGTTTGTTTAGTGTAAAAACAGCCGGCAAAGAACTTGATGTGATCGATAAATTTTAAATAATGACTGACAAAAAGGCTCCGCACGTGATCTTAGCAAAGTTTCCATTTATGCTAAAGTCGCTATAAGAAAAACGCAAGAAAACTTTATTAATCCTTGTAAGTTTCGCCTGCTTAAGCCCTCGCGCACACACAGAAAGACGTCCCTCGAACGACTGAGTCGGTAAACAGAGTTCTCCTTCCGTTTTAGCAATCTGGCAATTGGGTTTCCCGGGAAGTATGGTTCTTGGCCCTATTTTGGTTTCGAGATTGTTTCCCATTATTATTCCGGTCTTCTTATAAAACTGCTCGACAGCGCCCTTAGAACAAACCGGCAGCCACCTATACTCCTCGAACACACTTAATGCGAATAATTCTTTAGGTAATGTCTAAGGGATTATTGAGGAAAACTTTTTCTGTACTTTACGAGTGAATTCTTTTTGGGTTCCCCTTTTTATGGATTACCTGCTTCAATGGATTCACTGAGGCATTAGGGCCTATTGTTGCGGTGGAAAACGAGAGATTTTTAGAAAAGTAATGTGGCGGGAACAATGGTCTAGCCAAATTCAAGTCTGCCACGTAATCCAGTATGCTTAAATTCAGCTCCAGGACGGGAGATATAAAATTTACAAAAATTCTATCCCTTTATTAATGTTAAGTGCATAGCGTGAAAAACGGCCTTTTTCAAAAATTTCCCTCCTAACTAGCACCTAATTTATGAAACCTGATTTATGAGACTTGGCGACTGAGTTGAAAGAAGTACCCTTCGTGCAACCTGCACCATATCTACTATGTGATACTGGGGCTCCCATGCAACATTTTGATAGATTTACACGTTTTTGGATTCCGAGGACATGCACTTTTTTCTAAAGGACATGATTTGTGGAAGCGCTTTGGTGAGCACCCGTGCAAGTGTTCATACATCCCACTGAATATTTTGAACGGCACAAGAGAAAAGTGGAATTCTGAAGAAATTCGGTACGAGAGCTGCGTCCAGGTTGGTGCTAGAAAAATTAGCGGCAATTTATTTCAAATGCCATGCATGGTGTGAAAAAAGTTCTACGGCAACATGAGTTGTTCAAGTTTTGTTCAGATTCAGAACAAATTAAGAGCTACCAATCTAACGAACTTTTAATAGTGGACGCTATTTTTCGAATCCTACCTTCATTCTGCAAATGACGATTCGATTTTAGAAATAGGGCTTACAATTAAGTCTCTTATTTTTCAAGAGTTGTTTCATTGTAGTAAAATAAGACTTGTGAACGTAACTTGCCCTAAATGCATTCCGTTAAAAAATAAACCGTAGAAGACTGTCCTAGTAATGACTTAATGTTGAAAAAAATCCTCTAAAACAAAAGCTACATATGGAAGTGCAATTCTGCGATGACAATATAATAATCAATGATTAATCCAAAAAATTAACAACTAAATATAATCTACTGCTTTTTTTCTAATTCTAATCTAAAGTGGGGTGTACAAATACCATTAAATCACATTCTTCTTAAAAGTACCAAACATGTCAATTGAGTTCATTTCTGCACTTTATAATGCCAACTGGAAATCATTGAGGAACATTTATCTTTTCATGAATTTCAAAAGCAGTCGACCATGAATTTAGTGGCATTCGTCAAACTAATCTCAAATCTGTTTGAATTATTTCCTCAAAGTAAAATCTTTCCTTAAAAAACCATGAAATTTCAAAACCCACATCGTCATCCTTTCGAATCCTTTATAGAATCCCGCAGAAATTCAATTTCGTTGGGAGATGACTATGTGTCACTTTCAATACCAAATCCGTATAATAAGATGGCAATTTCGGGGAAGAAAAATTTCCCCAAAAAAATTTGATAATTTCATTTGGTAACGGACAAAGTACATATGATGCTCCCGTTCCGTATATTCGTCATCTCGATAAACCCCTCCGTGCTCACGTTCAGCAAGCCGCTACTCGCTTACGTGAGCGAAATTAAGTAAAGCTTTCAATGTTTATCCCTTGAGCCATTTTGTATTTAATGGAGCACTTCCCGAAATTCCCGTGCTCCTTCTGTTATATGCATCAAGGTAGAATGTTATCTGATGAACCGTCTTCTGCACGACGTCATACTCACCAAACGGGAATAGGGTCTGGATTAGTTTTCTTAAAATGAATTGACTCGAATAGAATTGGTTATTTGCCTAATCAAAATCAAGAGACTTTCACATGTAGCCTATTTGAAATTTTTATTCCTTTAATGGAAAATTAAACAATGCAGTAAATTTTTTAACATAGAGATTTGTGCTGTTGCTTAAAAATAATTCGTAATTTATTATACCGTGTTCCATTATTCGATAATAGATTTCAGATGTTTTTAATACATACAAGTAGAAAAATATAAAAATATATGTTTATTTATATAATTCTCTATAAGTATGGAATTTTCATTTTTAGATCTGACAGTAGAACTACGAACTTATAGCATCACAAAAAATAAAGTATGTATGTTGAAAGAATAATAAAATTTAATCAAATAAAAAATTATATAAGAATAGGAATTTATATAAGCATATCAATCACTTTCGTTTCACATGCTAGCAATAAATAATTTAAACAATATCATAAAGGGCAATCACATTAAATTCAGACCTTACACGGCAGTATTAGTTGTTTAATGACTCCATAAAATTTTGGTACTAAAAAATACGACTTCAAATCGAAAAAGTTTCCAGCGTACACGAAAAACAAATATTTAATTATATTATTTTTCCAATATTTTTAACATTCGAAATTTCTTCCTTGCATTGCAATCTCAAATCTTTAAAAGGAAAAGTAAAAGGACAAGAGGCAATTTTAAATCATAACAACATCCATGTGCCATTATTTTAATACGTTAATTAGGAATTATCTCGAAAATTTTTATGTTGAAACATTTTCAGCGATAATCCTGTAATTCAGTTTTAAATTTATTTCTTTATAAGATTCTAAAGAGCTAAAATACCTTTCTAAGCCTAGATTCAAAGCCAGGAATTAACCCGAACTGAAAATATTTATATATTATACTTTTAATTCCAATTTTTAAATAAATCAAAACGTTTAAAATACTTAAATTTATCTGTTTCCGTTTCGTAAACAGAATTTCTGTAGTAATAACCAAATGCTCCTGTTTTCTAATCTAAAAGAGTACATTCTTCAGATTTAGATAACCCTTAGGGGGAGCAATAAACGCAGGAATGATTCTGTTCCGGTAATTAAAGGAAGAGAATCATTGTCCGAAACAGGCGTAATCTAATTGCCGGGATAGGAGCCCTTTGTCCCAAGATGAAGGTGCTCGGAATAGAAATTTAAGAATTAGGCTTGCGTGCCGATTGCCCACTCCATTGGCAGTATAACAGCTTAACTGTAGCGGCTCTCGAGTTCCATTAAAATCATTTCTTAACTATCGACGCCTTCTGACTAATTTCCAAAGAACAATTTGTATAATTGTATGAAAGGCGGACGCCAAGGCCGTTCGCAGTTCCTTCGGGGTCCTCTGGCTGCCGATTCACGGTTGCCAATTCCCGCTTCCATGTTGCTTCCAACGTTTGATGCTCAAGAACGTGAGCCGTATTCATTACCGCTTAAGCTTAATTTAATCCCAACGGACGGTGCCGGTCGCTTTTGTAAGGTTTGTAAGGTTTGTAAGGTTGAATATTTAGCAACAAAATAGGAACTTCTACGAGTTCCAGGAATGCTACATTAGGGTTAACCACAACCGTAACTCGCAAGCGAACCCATGAAAAGCCACAAACTCCAGGGCTTTATCCCTTTGATGGTTAATTGCATTTGTGCGGCTGCCAAAATTTCATCTAGTTCACCCTGACCATGTGTCAAAAGGGATCTATTTAGTACCTGGCGCTTTAATTCAGCGTGAAGATTTAATTAAGATAACTTGCCTACGTTCAGGTGAAAACGATGTTTTACGAATAATTATGGAGAATTACCTTCTACGCCAAATGCGGTCAAACCGGCTGAGCCTCGCTAAGAGATTTTCTTTTTAAATTTCTACGCCATGGTTTGCATGAGCAGATTTCGGTCAGCCACAAAAAATGCTAAGAGGAAAAATAGAAATTCTGTTTCTCAGGGAACAGTCTGCTGTTCAGTTCCTCGTCTTCTTTCGTTAGCCTAATTTTTCGTATTGTCGGAGAAGATTTGCAGCCTACTTTTGCTTGAGTTATGTTTCAACAACTAGATAAATTCTACATCTCTAATTGGCAGCTTAACACAATCATAACTTTAATAACACAATCATAACTTTAATTAAATTTCTTTCGCTAATAAGAAATGAATTATGCAATAATTTGCGTTGCTTGAATACCAATTTTATTGACCTTCAATTATAAACCTCTAAAATAGATCACATCATTCAGATCATAGTTTGAAAAAAAATTATATATGGAGAACGCTACACAAGATTTAATTTGTGGTTATTAATACAAGACATCTATTAAGGTAATAAAATTGTTAGCTAATTTATTTATTAATTAAACTATTCCAACAGAAATGACAAAAACTTGAACACAATTGAAATTTAACAGCCATCTGTACACCTTTTTCTTATGTGGATTTTACTTATGTTTACATTTTCGAAAAGGAATTTACTGGTTCACTTTTAATTATATTTAATACTATCTAACAATGAAAGTTCCATTAAAATCCGTTTAGTCGTTATTATTTTATGTGGGAACAAACAAACAGACAACATTTTAATAACGTACTTTAAATCTGGTGGAGAAAATAAAAACTATTTCATTCAAATCGATCTAGATGCGAAAGGACATCATCTTACACACGGTAAACTTTATTATATGGAATTCCATTTATCGACCTGAAATCATCAAAATCTCGTAATCTGACGGTGTCTTTATTCACACTTAATAAGTCTGGGAATTACAGTATCATTCTATAATTGAGCTGTCAAAGAGCTCCATTTTCTTATTTAGACGTACTTTGGAGCATCAGCCTGCAATCCGTCTCCGGGCTTTGAGGCCAGATCATGGTTGAAGCATATAAAAATTCAAGAGTAGTCAAAGAAGAACATTTCTAGTAGCATTAAAACTCGTCCATCCGACGGAGCTCACATTAATCATTCACTTATCCTACTGAAGACCAGTAGAGGGACTAAATTCCTCAGCTTGGGGATTGTACGTCCCTGGTTTCCATTAGACAACTGAATTATGACCGCCAGACAAATTGTCGTGTCGAAAAGTTGATACTTTTCTAAAGAACCATAAATTAATCCTTTCTATAAATGAGGAAGGAGCGTACACAGGGAAATCTCCGGTCTAATACTTAAAATGTGTCCCAAAGGGACAGGACATTTCGCACAAATCAAATATGTGAAAGTCGAAGGAAGAGGAAATGGCTTTACTATATTTGTTCATATGATTTGGGGACGAGTTCAGCAAAGAGGAGCTATCCCGAATCTTGTATTCAATTTACTTAAACGATTTGTCGAGGATCCAAAGCTCCTGAGGGTGCACTGAAGTGTTTTTGTTCGCCAAATGAGGGCATCTGTCAACGTTTCATTGTTGGAAAATTGTGAAAGGATTACATTGGTTTCCGATAAAAGATGAAAAATGATTTTCCAGCATCTGTTGTAAGGTGGTGGTCATTCTCATCGATTTCTTTCTTGAAAAATTTGCCATCAAAAAAACACTTTATTGTTTATTCTAAAGAGGATTGAAAACATCTAGACTCAAGACTTAGATGATAAAATATTGAATAGATTCATGTTTTGTTTTATTAAAATTAATTTACTGAATTTATATTACTAACGAAAACCAACATTTTAGAAAGAAAATAATTACCGTCAATGACGAAGCTAAAGTCTGTTTTCCGATATTAAGGAAAAATTCGTTTTTAAGTGAACAACAGTGAAAGGAACAAATTAAGAAAATTAAAGCAACTGACCAGTTAAATATTTTGTACAAAATTCCACATAAATTTAGTTTTATAATTGTTTTCTAAATGATTAAAGATATAAGAATCTATGGAGGTAGCATGTTAAATTTTAATTCTTTTAATTTTTTCATTAAATTGTTTATAGTTTTAAATTATGAAAAAAGAACAATTCTTTAGGGCCGAATATGGAAAAAGCGAATCAATAAATAAATACAAATTAAACATTCAGCATGGAAAATGAATACAAATTTAACATATTTATGTTTTTACGTACCTACGAAGAAGTTGCTTTAGAGTTTTTATAGATATAGCAGATAAGGCAAGAATTCACATTTGCTTCAGTTTGGACATTCGTGCTTGTATGGGAGTAGTTACCATACACCCACTCATCGTGATAAAAGTGAAATGTGTTTTCAAGGCTCATTAAATGTTTTAATTTCATAAATTCGTAACCACGGTTCCCTCATTTCCTACTCATAATAAGTGAAGGAAACTATCCGGTCCTATTATAACTAACATTTAAGTAGAACAGGAGGAAACTAGATTTCTTTAAGTACAATAGCTGTGCGGCCATAAATGTCCTGCTCTTAATTCCGCAGCTTGAAAATTCCAGAAAATAAATGCCGAAAGGAGAACGCAATATTAAGAAAGTTTGCGGAAAAATATTTCACGTTTTTAACGACCGGCAATAACCGACTTATAAAAAGTAATCCCCGACGACAAGCATCTAAGGCAATCCGAATGTAAAATGCCTTTGCGAGGAGTAATTTTTCGTGCTCGCTGTTAGGATATTTCCTCGCAGATGACTTCATTAAAAAATGTTCTGTCAAGATAAATAATCTGCACGTCCCGAGGATAAATAACACCTAAACGTGCTCATTTTTACTCCGCCAAAGCAAAAACAAAGAGTACTGATATCATCTTAATGGGGTTCAAGAATTAGATGAACTTCCTCCGAGGACGTGGGGGCTTCACGGTGATTTTTCTGCTTCTTTACCGCTCGATGTAGGCTCAAGGAGCGAGGACGGGTCGGGCAGACTAAAAGTAAAAGCCTACGTGCCTTCTTTGAATTTGCACGCAAAATTTATTTATTACTCTTTCCGATTGTAAACGGCAGAACCGACAAAACTCTTTCTCAGTTCAAAAGATTAAGGTATCACACATATATCTTTCGGAAGTGTCAGGTGTTCGCCTTGAGGGGAACGTGAAAAGATTTGCATGGAAGTTTTGATATCTCACCTTAAAGTTTATTCTATTGTTCACAGGAATATCCTGATAATACGTTTACCGAGGCCTAAATGACTCATACGTCGCGTTTTTCACCGGATGAAGGCACTCCGGTGCTATTCTCGTTTCTCTTGGCATTCAAATTAAGCCCCTGATAAAAATATTCGCACAATATTTCATTTTATTCTATTTTTGAAGGTTCTATGAAGTAAAGCGGTCTTTTCCCCGAAAAGAATTCAGAATTTACCGCGCATCATGCACTTTATCTACACGTACCGAAGTATGAACTTTAAAAACCTAAAGCTCCTATAACACTATTTTATTAATAATAGCAAGGAGCACTGCAATCCATCAATCATACTTTGAAGGAAGATTAAAATTATATGGCGAAATTTTTCTTATGCCAAATTTAGCTTTCTGAATTTCAGAGTTCTCTAATTTATTTTTTAAGCTTTTATATTTAATTTTATAACATTTTAAATAAATGATACATCAGAATTTAAATCACATTTTGTTCGTCCTATATTTTACTTATATTTCCCGAAAAGCATGTCCAAATATCCACTTGAATAACTACAAGATTTTCTAAGGAACCTTAGAAATCTATCACTAGATGTGCAACAGAACTAAAGTTTATTTTAGGTTTCACTCGCAAAAACTAATGACATAAACCAAAAAATATACGAAATAAACAGCAGAAACTAAATTTTTGTTAACACGGCTAAAGAGTTTAGAGGTTTCTCTAGATAATTTTTCGATCAACTTAATAATTAATATGATTAATAATAATTTCTGAGCAAAAGCTATTATTTATCTATAAGTCGAAATTTATTTCTAAAAATATTATACTTGTATAATTTGCGTAAATCTATTTTTATTGAAATATGCAAAAAATCAAAGAAAATATCGAAAAACCCATAATTTTTGTCAATTTATTTTATAAAAATGTAAACAGTTTTTCATAAAAAATTTACCTAAAGTTTTAATTATATTGTACAAATTATCGTTCTATTCAACTCATTTGTCCAACATTTGTACATTTTAAAATGTAATATAAGAAATTTTCCGAAAAATAGTAGTTCTAATCTGAGAGACTGCGGTTGGCAGTAATATCCGTGACCCAAAAATCGTACTACACTATAACAATATCGTATTACACAAAAAAACAACAAAAATAAAATAAAGTGACACAGGCAAAATTAAATAAATGAAAATAGTGATAATCGAGCCAAATTTTTACCTTGATTCAAGCGTTTAAAAATGAATGATGAATAGTTGTCTAAGCTAACATTAAACTGCTATTGGACTTATTTACATTATACTGTTCGATCCATATACTTTGTTAAATATATAAATGCTAAAATACTATTTGTGTCCATAGAAATAGATTTATAGCTAAAAAAATGTATTTTCTAATAACAATGGTAACGCAAAAAGGCATAACGATTATTTTAGACTTTATAGCTCAGCACATCTAGAACAAATTCATAAAAATCTCGCACATAGAAGAAAATATAAAATACTGAATAATATAAATATTTGCACATTTATATTTTGCTTTATTATTAAATGTAAATTAAACACAAAAGGCTCTCTATGCATTTTAGCAGCATATCGCAAAGGTATGCGGCGACTAGAAAAGAAGTGATTGAGTATGGAAATTTCCTTGCATTCGGAACGACTAAAAACACTAAGGCTCCTGCGGAGAGAAACGCTAAATTTCGTTGCAACCATTTACGCTGGCCACTGGCCAAATGTTATCCAGAAAATTTTGGGTGCAGGCCACAAATTTTCAAATACTTGCCTAGGAATGGGTCAAAGTGGCTTACAAAGTTATTCTCTGCCGATTTATGAATACTTCTCAAACAAAAGACCAGGACATAGCGTTGGTAGCCTGAATTTCCGCATGACTAAAACTCAAAAATATCCCGGCTAGCAGTGTAAATGCAGAGGAGCTTTGAGCACCTTTTAAAAGTGCATATTATTTCTATATAGCCAAGATAATATTTTTAAAGAGTTTAAGTGTATCTCGGCCAGGGGAGCGAGGGCGGGCAGACCAAAATGCGGAAAAGTTTAGGGTATCACGGCTGGAAAAAGGTGTCCGAGCAACTGGGTCAAAGTGGTTAAGAATGGCATTTTCCGGTTGCTTACGTGAAATGTCGAAAGCAATTATTTTCTGTAGCCATTGAGTGAATTTCTGGGCATTCCCTGGTATTTTAGGACATTGAAACTACTTATGCAGTAAAGGCCTCAAACCGAAGGCAATTGCATTCCAATAAATTGTGGGAATCTGGCAAGGTTTCAAGAGCGTTGGAGGAAATTAAAGCAAAGGTTGTGGGCTTTTGGGCTCGTAAAATCTAGTGTGAGAGTCGGAAACTAGCAAGCTGAGGCAAAAAATAACCACGACGCACCCTACAGCGACAATATTTCTTCCAGAGTTTTAGAGCACACGAATTTTCAGAGCTTCTTTGATTTATCTAGTGGGTTCCACTAGAAAATGCTTGCAATATTTTCTCCTCTTGTTGAGTATAAAGACATATTTCAGATTTATAATTTTAGCATGCTGCAAGGGAACGTAATAAAGTAGAGAAATTTCATCACTACATTAATCGAGGTAATTTATGGTGACTAAGGTACTCTCTGTTTACATCCTCTTGGCTTTGAAACCAAACAAGCATATAACAAGTAGCAAACCTTTATCTTTATCTATCTGTAAGACATTTTAATTTAAGCAAATTATAATAGCATTTCTCTATTCTTAAACTCATTTTCGGGGCCTCAGTATTATTTTCATCAACCTGTTGTTACTTAGTTAGCAGCAGCGTTGAACACAAAACTGCCAAATATTGCACTAATATTTCGATAAATGTTGAACAGATATCGGGCGAATGTTGTATGTGAAAATATTTTTCAAACCTTGAGTAAACCATTGGAATAATTTTTAAAAACTGCCCAACAATTTTTCAAAGAACATCTCATTAAAGTCTATAATGAATCGAATGGAAATTTTAAAAGATATACTGGACGTCAACGCAAAAATAAAAAAAAATATTATACAGATTTTTGTGTGCCTAAGTTTAATATGTTTTATTAAACAACAAATTACTTTAAGTGTTAAATTTTGCCCAAATGATTTAATAATAGTAAAACTATCGTTTAAAACAAAGTTATTTCAAAGTTTTCATATTGTCTCAGCTTTTCGATTGATTTCCGAATTAAACCCTGTGCACAAAAAAAGCCAAATTCATTTCAGCGTTTTTTTTATGATACTGGCTATTCTTTTAATATCCCTACGTTTTAGCATTTTATTTTATTCTACAGTTCGAATTGATTGAGTAAAACTATTAGTTAGAAACAATACCTTTTAAATAGACACAAATGAAGCCAAAATCAGATTCATATTCACAAATAGATTAAAACCCTAATTTTTTTCTATATGTAAAATCCTTGAATTCAGTGGTTTAATCCACAATTCAAATTCTAAGGTCTTTCAAATAGTAATTAAGATTCTAGATAAATTTCTGTGAGATGCAAGTTTCGTATTATTCCTTAGTTGGTTTTTGTTTTATCTCGTTATTTTATTATACAATCCAAAACGACTCAAATTTTACTATCTTAGAAGAACTTTACAAAGTTATTTTGCAAGGAATTATCTACTGCAGAAAATATTCTATAAATAGTAGTTAAAAGACACTTGAGAAAAGAACTCCACTATCCAGATTTTGTTCAAAAGAATTTCTAATGCATATTAAAAAGAACCTTTACTTTCTACCGTGAAAAGTTCGCTGTAAGAAAACAAAGATTGTAAGAACTTTATTTGAAAAGTATTCTAACATCTTACCGAAATACACCTGGGATATTTACGGAGTCTTGACCTTTAAATTATAGACTGCAAAAGATTCTTGACGAAGTCTTTGAGTAGTCACTCCAAAAGTACGACTGACTGAAAGATGAAAAATTTTCTCAATCTTGAGATGATTTTTGTCGGTGTAACTGACGGGGGATTTGAAGAATAATGAAAACTTGTTTCAAAAACGTACAAAGAGATTCATAAATTTATTAAGTTGATAAATTCTTACAAGATTTTTTTACACTGAAGCCAATCTTAGCTTCAGTCTTACAATGTCTGTCTATTCAAACATCGTAACTCTTTTCTTTTGGACTTTATTTCTAAGACGTGGCAAACAAATAAAAAACATTGTAATGCTACATTTATTAATGGAACTTTTCTTCTATACTAAAAATAAATCATTTCAAATGAATTCCTTCCTAGAGGGCTTCGTATAACCAGTTCAATAAATGTCGATTTTTTCTCTGTTCAGATGCCATTTATTGAATAGCGAGGACATTTTATCAGATTTAAAAGTCAACACATATCCAGTACGAAGGCATTGAACTGCATTGATAGTGGCACATAACAAACCTTTTAAGTAGAAATAAAATTCGATTTATTGATTTCTATCTGCAGGTCCAAAAGTGCAAGATTGCCTTTTGTATTTTTGCTTTTAAAATCGTATAATAAATTCATTAAACGGTTGAGAGAGTATCCTTGTAAATCTGATTCATTTGCGAAATTACAATGAATATCCTCTTAAGTCATTTTTCGATAAAAATTTATTGATTTTCCCAAAAGATCCGAAAAGATCCAATCATGATGTATTTCCGGCCTATAAAATAATTTTACGACAGATTTTTTCAGTTGCAGAATAATCCAATGAGATCGATATTTCAGTGCTGAGAACGAGTAAATTGCTGTAATGCAAATTGGGTCAACAAAGTGTTAAATTCTTTGCTGTGAATTTTATCCTGGTTTTCAATTGCCCGAGATTTAAATTTATTATGGAAATTCCTCTTTAACTCGTAAATATCTCATAAAACCTTTATGTGAGATCCGTCACATAAACGATGTCCTCTGGGATCAATAGGAAAGGAACAGCCAGCTCATGCTGTCCTCGGCAATAAAATTCTTTTGAAATATTATTGGAACTCCCAAGAAGCCTAGGAATGGATAGATTCTAGCTTAAATGGTTCTATGGGCGAATACTGTCGTAAAGCGCAATAAGCTATCACAATCGAAAGGAGTAATAAAATTATATTCCTTATTGCCAAATCAACTATTTGGGGTAACCTGCTCAAACTATCAAATTTTATATTAGAAACAGGAACCTCTGTTAATCCCATTCGATCTAGGTGCTTTTAATTGAATTCCTTAGAACAGACATATGGTAGTGATATAAAGTTGACTAACTTTTACTTGTTGCTTCCATATGATATTTTGTTGCTAGTACGGTCTAAAAATAGAATATTCATCACTCACGACAATTGACAGACGGACGAAAATGTATGAACTATATTCTAAGTACACCTAACCGCTCTCTAATAACGAAAATATGATAATGCAAATAAAAACATAAAATAATACTAAAAACATGTTTTGACATCTAAAAAAAATCAATAAAATAATGAAAAATACAATATGCAAAAAATATACAAATTTCTAAAATAAAATACTTTAAGCGAAAAGGTGTACACAAGAAAATCATAAATCCTGTAACATATTTTTGTTTTCTGCTTAAAACATTTTTCAAAAATGAGAAATTAATCAATTTTGTAATGTTTCCTTGGAAGACTAAAATCCATTCTAAAATCGTCAAGTAAAATTTTTCTTTCAGAAGGTCGGGATTAAATTTGGGGTATGTGTTCAATGAGAAAAATAAAAATGCCTACGTTGGTGGGTAAAATAAAACAAACCCAAAAAGTCTTTTAAAAGAAACGTTGAAAAATTCAAAGAACATTCAAGATCTCAAGGAAAATATGCATGAATCTTGAATTCGGTGAAACTGCTCAAGGTGAATGGTTTCGAAGGAATTACAATCCAAAAAGCGATGTATACGTCGTTATTAGCCCCCAAAGTTCTTAAAGGTGTGTTCAAGGTTGCAATAGATGGCTTTTCGTTGCGTAACCTCGCAAGCACACAAGGTTTCTGTGTAGCCTTAAATGAGGGTCCTCAAGCGGTAGGGTGTTACGTACAATTACAAATAATAAATCCTGAAAAGGGCGTCTCAACTACGTCAATAACCTCTGAAGGATGTAGACAATGTGAAATTGAGAGGATCGTCCCAAAGAGGAAAAGCCATTAATATCAGCAGGTTTAGGGTTTTGTCAGTCCCAAACAATTACTTCAGGATTACATCGAACAATGGCAAGGCAAAGAATGAAAAATGTGAGGAACTGCATTCGATGTACCAGGATATTCTGGGTGGATTCTTCTGCTCGTAAAATATGAATTGGAATAAAAAAAAAGACAGGGAATGGCTCACAGACAGGAACTGCATAGAGAGTTAAAATATTGTACCCATTTCCTACACTTAACCCATGAATAGCTTCCAAGACATGTATCTGCTCAACGTGCTCCTTAGATGCGGTTCATTTATGTCAATTGTCCTGAAGAAAGGTTCACCTGCTTGGCTTGCATGACTCGCCCCATCTGACAAAGTTATAACCATCACTCCAGACTCTTCTTTTAAGTTTTGAATTTCTCAATATTAAATTGAATTGTGATGTGCCAGAACATTAAACAAGACATCTTCACCCGCATAATTTTGAAAGCAATATTGTTAAAGCTTTCGAGCCCTTTAACTTCAGAGAAATTTTTTTATATTATATCTCGATCACTTGACTCTACAATTCCACATTTTATTGAATATCGTATAAAATATGAATATTACAAAGGCACTTTAAAGTGAGAAGTTTACTCAGAAGTTTCAAGCATTTTTATGAAATAAGAGATGCAAGTATCAATCTCGTATATTTACATATTAAAGGAAGATAGAAACTGCGTATGAGTTCATTTTTGAAATTTAATAGAGCTTAAAGACAGAGTAACACATATATGTTTATAAATGCGCCAAAATATCATTACGTACGTAAAATAAAATAAAATGATTTGTAGCAAATTACTAAATGTCTTTACTAAATTTTTTAGTGGGTGTAAATTGCTTGCAAATTATCATAAAAATAATTTTTGATTTTTAAATTCCAGATAATAAAAATAAAATGTAAAATTCGTAAAATTATGTTATTTTTATTTATTCCTTAATTTGTACAATCTCGGAAACTTCTTCCTAGTATTACCTCCTATTAATTTATTAAATTCCAAATATAATTCTGCATATTTATTTATTTAAAGTTATTATTAAGCATTGAATTTTACCTATATTTTAAAATACTCGCGTATTAAACCCGCATCACAATTTGTCGGCTATAGAATTTAAAATAATTGCAGTTTTCGGAAAAGTGACAAAATTTCGGGATAGAAACAGACTGACATCATTTTATATACGATTGGTCTTAAATACTTCAAACTATGGTATTCCGAAAGTTGAGTTATTTTAACGTGTTTTTGTATCAGTTCTCTGAATTTTTCCCGGATAAAATGAAATTCAATAATTTATAATCGTAAGACCTCGATAATTCGAACTTTTTATCCATATTTATATATTGTTTATTTTTAAAACTTATCTGACGCAAATGTAATCAAAACCGATACTACATTTTTTTAATAATACAAAAACTAATAGCTCATATTTCCAAATCAAATCTTGAAATTTCTCTCAAAACCTGTGAGTAGTTATTAAAAAAACAAACAGCATTCAATACTTATAATCTCCTCGGGACTTATTTATATAAGACGTATTTTATTAAGGTTAATCTGAGGGCTCTTATGAAAATCTTCGACGTATGAAAAGATAAACCTTTCTATTTGCCTTAAGTAGTTTTTGAGCAATATGAAAGCAGACCAACAGACAAAATATCACATAACACAATATTCAAAATTGTAAACAATTGTATTAAATAAAAACTGAAAATTCGCAGAGGTATCCAGTCATAGTACGTATATGTGCATATATGCAAAGGTTCTACTTGTTCATAATCTCGACTACGTCAGGACGACACTACAGTGCACAATTTCAGGGCATGACTCGAGGAAGACATATGTGTCCAAAGAGAGAATGCTGCTTAATAAATTTTCCAAACGATTTCCTGTTTTCCGTCAAGGAGTTTCAGTGTATCAAACGAGAGTGCACAGGGCGTAGACTGCAAAAATGCAGATTGGTCTAATAGCGACTTACTGCAAGGGTAGGAGCACTTAAATGAAGTCGACTGTGAATTATTATTTAACTGCATTAAGTCGTTCGCCTGTTAATTTATGGGCGAGCCTCGCAAATTCATTTACGCTAATGAAATATTTAATATTCCTTTCACAAGACTTAATAGAGCAGAGATTGAGCCAAAGGCTGTTATCATCTATACGGCGCATAATGGCTAAGTGAGCTATTATTTATTGCATGATTTTCAATTTTGTCCCGTAATTAATTATAAATTTCGAGGGCGGATGGCGTCCTTGGTTCCCGGGGAGCACTTATAGGGCCATAAGGACTGGGGGAGTGAAAAAAGCGAACACTTGAGGATTGAACTCTGGTAAGAAGTGTGCAGCTTTAGTGATAAATGGTCCCATATTGTGTTCCATAAATCTGAACCCTTTGTACTCCATGTATATGTCCTATACTTTAGCAAAGCGTAAGTCGCGGGAATTAATCCAAGAGAACTTATTTTGTGAAATTCTGCATTTCCTGTAGTATGGTGCTTCAGTGCGGTACAGTAACAGAAGGTACTACTAGAGAAAGCAGAGAAAGTCCCAGCTAAGTAGAAAACTCCTTTTAATTTATCGATTTCCCTACCGTTGAGAATCAAGATGTGTAAATTACACGAGTTGTTGCGGTAAGCAACTAAAAGTGTAATTTTATGCTTTTTGCTCGGGACTTACAAATCCTACACGGTCCGAATTAAGAGCACCCCTCTAGTGAGCCCTCAACATCCGTCCCAACTTAAAAGAGCAGTAGTAATTGATGAGAAGAATTCCCTTATGACAAGTACTGCCATTCATTTGCCCAAATAACGCAAGTTAAAATAAAAAGTAAACTGCACAGGTAGGGAGAAACTTGATGATTTCTAGGACAAGGACTAGTTCTCTAATTTACCCAGCCAGTCTTGGTACTATTTTTCATCAGAAAGTGCATATGAACTGTTAAAGCAATCTAACAAGTTACAGGGAATACTTAAGGGCCATGACAAATTACTAAATCAGTAGGTGTTAAAAAATAATCCTACCATGGTACAGTTTGCTTAAACAAATGCTACTCTAGAACTGTACTTGACTACGTTTACGTTTCGTACATTTTGGAGATGGCTCAGTACTTTACATCAAGTCAGTGAAAATTTTTAATAACCTTGAGTAACGACGTACTGTTTTAATTGCAAGCGGTAAGTTTAAGTCTTGCTATTTATTACATAGTTAAATAGAGAAACCTGAAATGCAAACTCAAGAAGACGCTCAAGAAGAACTTTACATTATTTCCTTGAAAATTTCATCGTAATATAAACTTATCGTGATATGTAAATTGTATAAAATTGTTAACTTTAACATTTATACAAAATTTAGTATCATTCAGGAATATATCGCACAATATACTGGACAACACAACATGTTGGACAGCACAATTTGCTGGGTAGTATAATGTGGTGTCGCAGAGTAGCAAACAATTTGAATATCACAACGCGGTAAATGGTAAATAGCACAACATGCAGTCGCGATTTGCTAAAAACAATTTGATATACTGTGGTGCAGTAAAACCTTTCTTCTTTTATAGATACAAAACAACACTACAAGCCGTTCAATATGGATTTCATATTATTACAGTCTATTTTTTTTTATTGTGCTTTATACCTTATTTCTTATTGCGTTAAAAGTTACCAATTTGTGCTTAAAATTGTCCTAGTTAGCCACAGTTCAGAAATTTAAGTGGGTTTCGTATCTCAAATAGGAAAACTAAACTCCAAAGGCGAATCCGTTTCTCCGAATTCCTTAGAAACTATTTGAGTTATCGACCAGAAATTTGGAATAGTTGCAGAGGTTGGCAAAATTTAAGTCATAAATACCTGCTTCAGTTTTAATGACTGCTTTTGGTATTTTTTGGGGTGCTGATTACAAAAAAAAGAATATAATACATTCAAAAAATTCCATCACCTGCAGTTTTTGCAAAAAATAGCATTTTATACTAGAATTTTCCAGTTTTTCGAGTTTTTTCGACTCTTCTCTTGAGTTACTCTTACATGTTAGATAAAAATGGAGTATAGATCTGAACACCCAAAAACCCTTTAAATCTATGGTCAAAACCCAGAATTTTCGAAACTTAATGGTCAAGAGGAAGGACTCACTGATTCAGAGAAGTTATAATGAGTCGTTGACTGCTTTTCCTTAAAAATTTTGCAGCTTCAAAATTAAGTCCCTAATAATTTATCTTCAGGCAAGTATCATTAGAAATAAATAATAAAATTAGTACATGTAATAATTTTTTTATTTTCGAGAGAAATTTTTTGAAATTTTTCTTAGGAACCATGTCGTTTTTACTCCTTCAATTGGTGCAATTTATAGAGGAATTATAGTGAATTTCCGTGGAGAAGGTAAACGATATATTTTTTTTATCGAGAAAATCAATCATCAAACATTCTAATATTAGGGAACGCATGCAGTTTACTTAAAGATTATTCTCACCTTAAATATTTAATTAAAACTGTAGTTAAAGCATTACGTTTTTGGCTCACCGCCTAGGAATTTACAATTTGAGAGAAAAAATCGAGTGAAAGTTTACGCCTTCTACTCCCGCGCCTTTTAGTACATGTTTAATATTGTACTATGATTTTAGCTTGATTATAACCTTATGGTTTCAATTTAAAACAGTTATAGGTAAACAATTTCATAAAAATTGAACCCAATTCAATAAAAATACTATTTGTTGTCTGGAAATTATATTTTCGTTTGTTATCCGCGGCTTCATATCTGTGTTTTTTAATGAAGTTATTAATTAATCATAGTTATTAGGTAATGCAACAATAATTTAAGAAATTTCTGGAAAATATGTGCACTGGGGAATTCTAAAATTCTAGAATTTAATAAATCATGCATCAATCACAACAATCCGCTCCAAAGTTTCTTTATTAATTCGGTCGACTTAGCCAACGGAAAGTAATTTAATTCAGCTCAAACAATTGTTCCACAATGAAGATGATACTCTTAAAGTTTTCGACCCGGTGGATTTAAAAAGTTCAATTTTCTGCAGAAGATAATCTTAATCCGCCACTGCAGCTTCCTAGTGTAAACTCATTCATTATTCATTGTGCACATGATTGTAAAATAGAACCAAACCGGATTTAGGGAAAAAAGTTATGCTGCAATTTGAGCACTCAAAATGGAGCAGTTTCGATTTAGCCGAAGATGGAAGCTGGATTTTTTTGGGTATGGACTTTTTTGCTGTTAGTGAAAATGGCGTGCAGAATATGCCCTTGATTGCACACTATAACAAAAGCATCTGGACAAGGGTTAATTTTTGCACATTTAAAGAGTTCTTGTAATTATATTCTACTTACTTTGTAGATAATCACTCCATTGTTTCCGTTCATTAACGTTCTGTGCAATCATTAACAAGGACTAAAAAGGATTTCAGCTTAAAAGTGCCGTCAATTTCGCTTAGTAAAAGATTATTCTGCTGCCTCAGTACTTTTGAGGAGCATTTTCTTATTGCGAAAATTTTCCCTTACAGAAGTAGGATTACGCAGGATTACATGTACACCTTGTTACTTTAAAGTGGCGTATTCTGTGATGCATACAAGCAGAATTGCAATTTTTAACGAGGTTATTGAAAGTTTTTTTTTTTAAATCATCTTACAAGACGATACTCAAAGTGAAAATCGCTTTTTTCGTTGCAGTTGGAAAACGAATACTTTTTAACTTGACAAGAAATTTATCCTTCAAGTTGAATGAAGAAATTTTCTGTGATAAAGCTATTTGTGGAAAACTACGAAGGCAAGTGCAAAAATCAACTTTTAATATTTACAGGTAATGCTGTTTTACATTTTTCATTCTTCGCGCAAGAGTTTTTTTTAATACTCTATGTAATTTATATCGTGGAGTGATTACCTTTGCTAGAAGGGCTTGTATTTAAAAACATCTTTCGAAAACAGAAAATAATTTTAATAGCAATTTAAATAGTTGAAGAAAAATGTAAGTTCTTTTTTTCAATTTTAGAGGTAATTATTTCAACCATAATAGTTTTTCAAATTGTATTTTAATGATGGAACTTTTTATTTCTTATTTTAACATTTGACTATATTTACGAAAAGTAAATCATTCTAGAACAGGCATACCTACAAATATGAGTGATGATGATTATGACGATTTAATATCCATTAGTTTAAATAAAGCGAATCCAAACAAGTATAAAAGTAAATAATAAAATTATGGGAATATGAATTTTAAAAAGTCTCCTTAAAGTAACTTGAATATTTTATTTCACTCGGTTTTTAGAATTTTCAAAATTTTTGGTGTGTACAACTATTAATATACCATAAATTATACTTAAAATTTATTCTAAGCATTTTGTCTTAAAGTAAGGAATGATCATTTTGTTGAAGTTTTTTTATGTTGCTGACGATATTTTAGAAGTTTTGAGACAACATGAGAATTCCCATATTTTGTATTTTATTTGATGATACAAAATGTTTAACATTTCATAACAAAACATAAACGACTTCAAGAACGATCTAAAATTTCATTTACAAGGTAATGCAATTCCTTAAATTCTGACGTCTATAGTCAATAATGCTCTGAAATAGAAACCCAGTACGTGTCATTTCTGGAAATGACTGGACGTACTCTGGATTGAAATATTATCCTAGTTCGGATGACAGAAGACAGGTATTGAACCATTGCGCCATTTGCATACTAATTGGTTTCAAAAATCTTCGGAATCCGAAAGGGCACTATTTCAGAGTGGGTGCAGTTCGTCTCCTCGTCGCCGTAAACATTTCAATTGAATTTCTATGAAATTTCCAATTCGATCGCTTAAAGCAACAGAATCAATTTGAGCAAAGCGGGTGAAAAAAGTTACCTCGGCGCGCGTGGTACTATGGCACTTTATTTCAGCGAAGAGTAATTGGCCGCCATTCTTCAGGGTAATAAATGAGCAGCCCGGGAGCGGCCGCGGATCTCGTACTATTCCTTCTCGAGTTTCTCTTTTTCTGCAGCCTAAAAAAAGATCAAGTTAAAATAAAGATAAATCGTTGTGAATATTGCCTAGCAGATGTCAAACGCCCGTTCCTCTCCATTATCGCGCCCGACCGATAAGCCGAATGCACTTTACTTCTTTACGGAGCACGGTGACGGCAGTTTACGCCGTGGCATCCCATATATCCATCTTGTGGAGGAATTCTTGCGCCGGCAAGATTCTTCCCAATCGATTGACAGCTAGAGACTGATGAATTTCAAATTTTCCGCCCTCACCCTTGCTCTCGTCCAATCAATAAAAATATGTTACTGCCCGTCGTGGGACAAAAGTGCTCGTTATCGGAATTTAGATATTCGGCCTGCCATGGGCCAGGGATGCTGTTGGCTGCTCCTGGATTCTTGGATGATAGTCCAGGAGCGGGACGTGGGACAGATAAATCCTCGTTAGTCCTTCGGTCGGTTCAGTCCGGGTTAATTGCAATTTGCCGGGCCATCGGTTATACATCGATTGTCGCCCTATTCGATCTTTTACGTTCCGCATTAGAGGAGCATATCTGGCGTGCCTATGACGTCGTGAAAATTGCAAATTGATCAAGTCCTGCATTTTAACAGATGCCAACGTCTTGAATCATCGTCATTATGCATGCGGTGGGGGGTCCTCGGGGTGCTATCAGGAAGTTTAAACTCGTCCAATTGCATTTGGTTATTTCGCGTTATTATGCAGAGCCCAGGTTAGACCTGTGCACGGGGTCGCACGCATTATGATTCCTAGGACGCCGAACACCTCTCAAATATGCTGCCTAGCTTCTAGTTGCTAGTCAGATCAAATCGTGTTTTTGGATCCTGTTAGATATTAGCAGAAGGGAATTTCGAAAATCTCAAGCAAATCTTTATCATTCGTGAATTTCAAAAGAGATAAATTTGAAATAATAAGATGATTGAATTTTAATCTACTTTCTGTAAGAATAAACTGCAACCACATAGTAATAAATATCAGAAAATAGTTCTTATATTTCATTCTATAAGCGTCCATTGTATTTTCAGAAAAATGTTCATACCAAAGAATTATAATTTTAAATTTAGATAAATTTCTATACATGATGAACATTAAATTTCAGATTAGGAAATATTATTTAAAAGGCTTGTATATATAAACAAATAATTTCCATATGGCTAAATGTTTTTGACACAAATGTTCAATTCGTTAATATCTGCAAACAAGCCATAATAAAATATAAAAAATTCGCGTCTTTGTTTCTTTTGTTTAAATTTGTATAATTTTGAAAATTTGTCATTTAATGACACACTTATTCTTTATTAACTTTATGTTGAAATCTCTCAACTTTCTTTCGTAGCAAAGAAACCAACAGCGTCCGTGTGCTTAATCTTCCATGGCCGTCGTTCGACTGACGAATGGCTAGATTTTTACTTTAAATATCGGTCAATAAACTCAATGGGTATCGTGAAGGCAATCTACACTTGACGAGTACTGGCTTTGTCATTTATTAGCTCCGTCGGTACAGCTTTCGACGGCCCGTGGCTTTTCCCTCAAGAATTGGAAATGATACCATCTAGCTCTCTTAAAAGCTTAGAGTGCTAGACCGGCCAGACTGAATACTAGGCCTAAGGCCATCCAGTGCAACTTTTACAAGCGTTGAAATCAAAGATTTCATAGCCCCACACTCCCGACAACGCACATTTTCTTTTTCTCAAAGGTTTTCTTAAATTTTTATAATTAAAACCTTTAGTCGTTCCTAGAATTTGTTTTTGATAAAAGGAAAATATATATTTTTTTATTATTATATTTCTAAGTTAAATTGTTTACATAAGGAGGTTATCGTAACTTAAATTCGGATGCGTTTTTATCAATTCCTAAGTTTTTACAATATCCAAACTCATCATTTAAGCGATTTCACACAAGCTAATTAACAACATTTACACTTCAAATTTCCAATTCCATATTTTTTCGGGAAGCAATTTTATATAAAGAAAGTAAATCGACGACCATCATGTACCATTTAAATATACAAATCAATATTTTCAATTTGTTTGTCAATTATAATTAAACAAATTTGTCTAACGAAAAGAACTAAGGTTTTATAATTTCACTACTAATGAAAAAGTTATAGATAAAATTTTTTACGTATTATAGCTATGCATACCTTTTAGATTTTCAAAGGAATTAAAGAAATTTTGTATAATTATTTCCTTCTAAAAGTTTTACGACATTAACAGAAGTTCTGTACAAACAGTCGCCATGCAGATTACTAATTAGGGAGTATTTTGATACCAGAATTTTAGCAATTTTAGAGCTTCTAGTGCTTTGCTCATGGAATATTTGTTAAAAATACTACATAATTAGAAATTCTCTGTGCTCTGGCAAATTAGCGATCTAGTTATATCTAAGGCGAAAGTTGAAATAGGTATGACCATCTGAGGGATTTCGAACTTCCACCCAACCGAACAGATTACGAAATCCATTCGTGCAGTGATAGCAACGAATTCTAGGAACAAGCACTATCCTTTTAGGCAGCAGAGCAGAGGTCTAAGAGTTCTAGAGTTTCCGGTCCCAGTGTGACATAAAAGGCATCCATATTACATAAGAGCACGTTCTGACTACATGCCGTATTATCGTGCTACATCACAGCTTTTAACAAATTCCCAGAAGGACATTCATTAGCCTGGCTTCAACAAAGTTAGCTTTCACAAATGGATTTCACTGGCTGCATGTGACTACTCACTAGTTTTATTATTTTCAATTAAAACCATATAACATAATTACTTTGCACGAATATCGTAAAATGATACCATGATAGTCCAAACAGTGACTAAAACAACTTCATCATTTCTATAGACTCTATCAAATAATACGTAAAAATAATATTTTTGGAGTATATTAATTAAAATCATAAAACAAATAGAAAGATTAAAATAATATATAAATATGACTACTATAACTATAAACTCTAAAAGTGCTTTTTCAATACAATTATGTCTTTTATTAGGGTAGAATTCTCGCTTTGTGAGCTACAATTTTTAGTAGGATTTAAGACTATAGAATCTACCTAGAAAAGTATTATTTTAAAATTCCTACAATTAAAATATTCAGAATTTCGCAGCATATTTTAAACTCTGTAAAAATATGTATAATTTCTGTATTTTTATTATAAATTAAAATTTATCTGATTCTTTAATTTATACAAAAGTCGACTAAAATTAGAATTTCTCAAAATATGACCGATATCCTCTTTATATTTTTCCTATTACATAAACCTTATTTTGATCTGCATACCGACATACGTGTTGTAAATCTAGATGAAAATTTGTCGACTGATAATGAATTTTTTAATAGTATTCAGACCCTGGAAACTCTTTTCTAAATAAAAATAAATATATTATATATATAATTATAAAATGTTTGTTTTTTAAAATGAAATTCCAAATTAAATACATCAAAGTTTTGACCTATTAAATTTTACCCACTTAATGAAATTACAACGAAAGTGCCGGTTCGTAAACGAAAGCACATTGTAGAATATCAAATTTCCACATGAGTCAGTTTTTGGCTGCTGCAATCTCTCTAGAAATTTAACTCAAAGATAAAACATTTTAAATATTATTTACATTTAAAGTACGTCTCCAATGCTCTTTCATGCTGAATTCGGAATGTATGCTTACCCACCAAAATCCAAAATTCAAAACTGCCAGTTGCTTTCAGGAATATGCTGTCGAATTGCTTTGAACCAACATGCCCAAGAGATTTTTATTTTAGACTGAAAAGGAACCTATCGACAATCGATAAAATAAATTCTTTCATATCTAAAAACAGATCTGTGGGGTAATAAAACTATAAGGCATGCAAAGAGCCCTAGCATTCACTGGTATGTAATAATTTTTTTCTTCAAAAAAAAAACAATGTTTTGCCAGCGAAAGGAATATTATTCCACTCAGGTTCTTAATTCCATTATAGTCTGGCCAGACCGGCAATTTCCCATCACGAATCAGACCAAGGAATTACCCGACCAAAGAGCTCTGGTGCAGCCAAAAATCCCCCTCCATTCTCATGTATCTATCTTTCGTTAAATCTACGTCCAGACAGTTCCCATCTTAAAGTTTTGAAGGAAAAAAAACGCGGTGCGGTGGAAATCTTCTCATCTTTATGCATGGAACACAAACGAAATTCTAATTTTCCACTGCAGTGGCTTCGAATGGACCGGGGGCCGTCTCCGGCTATCTTGGCCGGTCCCGTCATATCGTTCCGAAGATGAAAGAAACGTGTCCATGCAGTCTGACCATTTCCAGGACCAATGTATCCCGCGTTCCCCCCTCCGCCCGGCTTCTGAATTCTTGTTGTAATAAATTATAACGTTTACAAAATAACACAGTCTCTGCAGATAATACGTTTGTGCCACTAATATTTTAAGAGTTTACACAAATAAATGGCCGGACAGTTTGTGGACCGGAACCCGTAACCCGGAACCGGGAGCCATTGCTTCGTACCTTCACATATATTTATATAAAATATAAATTCCATCTGGCTTCGGCCAATTGTTCACCGGTTTTGCTTTATGATCACCGCGTACTCGGACTGGCCACCCCAGAGTGAACTTTAATATCCCGAGCGATAAATTCTCACCGCACTTAAAAGGGCTAACAAACGTAGAATGCGCCATTTTCTTTGGGTTCGTTCCCCTTAAACGCCGAACCTTTGAACCCTCAAACCCCCAAAACCCACCAAGGGTCGCTCCATTATTTCTCGATTCTTATTTCCGCGCATTCATTCCAGCAAAAAAAAATATATAAAAAGAACGTTTCCTTCCTTTCTCGCTTGACTCAGTCTGGCACCCATCAGTACAAAAGGAGTTCCCGGATCTTTAACTGCACCTGGTGAGGAGGTTATTAAAATAGGTGCCCTCAAGATTTATGGTTGCATCCGATTGCTCCAAACAATGGTACTCTGCCATCGTGACCTGTAGACCTTGAAGTGCAGTGATGGAAGACAGAGGTGCACATTGGGGTCAATAAGTGCACTTTGATTTCCTCAATTTTCTCATCTTTCTTGATATTTTTATTCGAGTAGATAAAAAATTATTGCGGTTTTAGCGAAGTGCAAAGGATAATTGGACTTGAAATTTTTTTCACAATTATGGTACTGTTTTCTTTTCAAAAATATAACCTAAATTTAGCATGGATGCAAAATGCACCCTGTTTTGGATCAAGGGTAGATCCAAAACACACTTCGTTTTTTTTTTACTTCAAAAGCTTTTGGTTGAATATATGCATAAAGTATTTATAGAAAAATGGGCGCACAAGTAACATCTATCTCGAATTTTCATAGTGCATATGATTCCTAAAGACATGGACCAAAATAGAGCGATAAATAGAAGAGTATTTATAGTTTTATTTCTAGCAATAAGAATTACATACTCGACAAGCATGTCAACAATATAAAGTCATCAAGCTTGACCGTGAAAGTTCACGGATGTGTGCTAAACAACGTTTCACTAAATCAGCCAAAACAAAACATGCTTAATGACTCCAAATGAAGACAGTGTCACGAGTCTTTGCTCAGGTGTCACGAAGCAATCTGTTTGTTCACATTATTGTAATTTCACACGTTGAACATGATGCAGGTAGCTGGTCTAATACGTAACATACCTTGTGGTAATTTCGGTAATCTTAATTGAATCTATGTAAATCCTCATATTAAGTTATGTACATTGTGACGCCGAGAGTGCAGGGAGCAGCTCTTGTAGTCTCTGCGGTTGAACTGAAGGTAGTGGTGCCTTCGTTCTAGAATTAAATCGAGCTCTTGGCAGAAATAATTCAGAGGGAGCCGAGTAAGCCAACTCGAGTATGTAATGTGCTTCAGGTAAACCTTTTCACAAAATTCATCGGAATTAAGATTTTTACAGTGACTAATTACCTGTCGTAATCAATTATGGGGATGTGCGGAGACTTTTCGGGAATGGCTCCGCCCAGTTCTCGTTTTTTTTTACTTTTTGGCTCATTTAATAGGATGATTAAAAAAGATTATGGCAAAGTAAGACCTTTGGCTTCAATAGGCATATGAAATATTTCTCAAAATATGAAAAAATTAAATTGCCAACACTTCAATAGTCACACAAGCTGTTAAAACTTAACTTTAAAAAATATAAACTTTAAAATATTAGTACTTTGTTCTTACATAGAATTGTAGTATAAATTTTAGGTATGCGCTAATAAAATCCTGTTTTATTATTTCTTTACACTATACGTAGAATATAATAGCAATTTCTAAAATCTCCTAATTTGAGATCTTTTTTAAAAATATCTATTTTTATAGAAGTACTTTGTCCTAGTACTACTGAACAAATTTTAATACGAAATAATTTCTTTTAATATCAGAAATAAAACTGAAAACTGAATTAAATGAGAGGTTAAAATACTCCATTAACTATTTATTTATCGACTTGAAATTTGGAATGGTTTTAAGACTAATACATACCAAGCATCGAAGTCTTAAAGATACTTCTCCCCATTTTCGAGAGCTAAACGTTAAGGATCGAAATCTTTTTTTATACTTAAAAAATTTAAAATAATTCCAACTTACTTTCCACCATCAGTGGTATTTTTACTTATAGCAGATTACAAAATATTATCTTATTTTTTGTAAAAAATTTAATAAACTTTTATTGTTATTCTGAACACAGATAAGTTAACATTTCAATAACTTAAACCATTAACATTTTAATTAATGGAATGTAACTTTTCCTTTCGAAAGATTCTTGCTCTTCAGGTTGTTCGGGCTTTTCTTCAGGGATTTCTGGTTTCTCCTCTGGCTTCTCCTCGGGTTTCTCTTCAGGCTTTTCTTCAGGGTTTTCTTCAGGCTTTTCAGCTTCTTTCTCAATACAATCCCTAATATTCTTCAGTATATCCCTTATGCTAGCATCGGCATTCTTTGCGGTTAATTCGATGTCTGAAATAGCCTTCTGTGCGATATCCTTAAGTTCCTTTGCTGCATTTTTGGTGGCATCATAGGCGTCTTTAAGGATGGATTTTAAAGAAGTTCTAATTTCCTTCAGCTACAATAATAAATAAATAAAATTAATTAAAGACAAATTACTTGAAAAATACTGATCACAATCTTCTTACATTCTGAAGAATGCATTTCATTGTGAAAATAGGATTGATTGGTCTGACGCATTCTTTTGCGATGTTCTTCAGTTTCTGGATCTGTTCCCTGATGGCATCAACGTTGCCTTGAATAGAATTTCTAATATTGTAAATATCAGCAATTGCAGCAACGAAAATATCTTCAATGTCTTTGCGTGTTTTCTTCAGGAGTTCGGACAATTCTGGTCGGTATTTGTCGAAACAAGCAATCGCCTGATTATCCTTCAACTGCTGCTGTCCACTGGCTGCTAATTCCTCGAGATCGGAATAAGCCTTGTCGACAATGGACTTAATTTGCTCAACGATGCTCTCTATGAGTTTCTTCATTTTATTTTCGATATCTTTCACCATTTCCTCAGCAGTAGTTCTCAGGAATTCAACAGCCTTCTTCAAGTAATCCATAATTTTTTCATGGTTCTGGGGGTCAGATGCCTCCATTAGCTGCAATGATTAAAATTATGTTATACCGATAAATTAAAAAAATGTTCACATCTTACATCAAGCTCCATATCTTCGATTACCGAGATATCTGGGAAGACTTGAGCATGCACCTAAATTAGAATATAATTATTATTTAAAAAATCATCGTTAAAATCTTTAGTGATTAAAAAAACTTACTGTGAAAGTGCACAGCCCGAGAATTAGTAAAAGTGCAAACTTCATTGTGACTGTTTTTCTGCTTGGAACAAGTGAACTGTCCCTGTCCGAATTTTATTAGAGCTTATATACCAAACTCCAATGCAATGTTTATCAGCAAAGACTTGTAATGTCGAAAGTTCTTATCGCAGGTGAGTCAATTTTTAAAGACCTTTGGTTTATTGTTTACAGACTCCCAATCACATTACTGGAACATTTACTGCCTCGATAGATTATAGTACTTTTGATAATAATTCTCATAAGTTTATCAGATTTCTTAATCATTTTCTCAAAATAAAATTCCGTCTTTAGCTTAATCGCAACCACGTACTTCTTCGTCTTCCAATTTATTGGAATTATATAAGTCATCTTCCGGTCAGTTAAAAAAAGGCGTAAAAAAATTTTTATACATACTTGTGGCAATTTGTTGATTTATAATTAATACATTGGTGGCAAAAAATAACTGCTTCTTCTATAACAATGTCAATTCGATAAGAAGTAAGATATTTAGAGCATTAGTATCTACTATAAATAATTTACTTAATTTATTTAAATATATCTATGCTTCTTGCCCGTGAATTTGATTAAAATGAATTAAAATTGTTTATTGAGTTGACGAAGTTATTAAATAAAAATTACTTTCCAATGGAAAAATACAAGAAAGAAAAAGCAATATAAACAAACAAATATACCTATCGAAATATAAAAGGTGTTTATTAAGAAAAGATTATATTTTTGATATGTTTTATTAGTTAACAACAATTATTACGATAATAATAAATTACTGATACAAATGAATCGAAACTGCTTATTTTTGAATATTGCAGCTTCTCCAATTGCAGTAGTATGTCCCAAATCTGTTAAAATTTTTGTCAGTAGCATTATATCACATTTCCACAAAAGAACTTTTGAAATCTAGCAAATTAAATCGAAATTTACTTTTTGATTGGAATGCAGTCGAACCTAAGAAAACTTTGTGTTTTGCGATCTGGAATGTAATAATATTGTAATTATTTTCGGACTCACTTTTAGTAAGAACATTATCGTTGACATTGTTTAGTAAGCTTACACTACGCGGACTAATTCAAATGTCCTAATGCCTTAGGATTCATTTAGAATATAAATTTTAATCTATTTTTTCTGTCTTTTTCCTATTTGCTGATTTATTACAGCAAAAGAATTCGAAAAGTTTCCACACTTCGTACAACAAAGAAAAGTGTATAAAAGGATCTTGACGACTATGTGAGAAAAAATACTATTTCGATACCATAAGTTTTAAATAAATCACATATTATTCTGATCCATTCCTCTTCCTATAGTTTTAGATGTTTAACTCAAATTATTTCTCTTAAAAAATCATTATTAGAATAATTACTTTTGATAGCATGTACACTTAATTTATAATTTTTAATTTGATATAAATATCACCCATGTATGCAATATGTTCTATTCGTGTTAAATATTTTTTACGATAAATTCGTAATAAAGTTTTTACATAATCCCATTTTTATTAAATACTTTAAGTGTCTTTTAAAATGCTACTACAGAACGTTCGGATGTCATCAAAACTATTTATGACTGAAAGAGTTTATCAATCCTATCCCACTCGAGAAAGATTTCTACAAGAACTATGATAGATATGATATCCAATTCATTACATACACCAAGCTACGTTTTGAACAGCCCATCAAAAAATTGCGTTAAATAAAAATGCGATACTTTAATTTAAAATCTTGATTTATTGTAATAACTAATAAAAATATTAACTAAAAAATCATAGTTTGTAGTTGATTAGTTGCTGGGATTTTTTTCTGGGGGATTTGTTGCTGATTCTGTTGGTGGTGGTTGAGATGTTGGAGCTTGTGTTGTTGTTGTTGGTGTTTCTGTAGTTGGTGGCTGAGTAGTTGGAGCTTGTGTTGTTGTTGTTGTTGTTGTTGTTGGTGTTTCTGTAGTTGGTCGCTGAGTAGTTGGAGCTTGTGTTGTTGTAGCTTCATCAATACACTTCTTAATGTTATCGATTACGGTTATTGTTTCATTTTCAGCTAATTTTGCGTTTAATTCTACGCAGACACGTACTTCACCCACTAACTTGCTGAGGTTATCTTTACCAGATTTAAGTCCATCCGATGCGGATGAAACAATATCTTTCAATGAAGTTGTCAGATTCTTGAACTGTAATTTAAAAAAAGAAAAAGATATTTTAAAACTAGGAAAACTTAACAATCGAAAATAACACACGTTTTCAAAAAGACATTTTGTTGTTGAAAATGGATTGAAAAAGTTATAACACTTCTTCAAAATGCTGTTAATTTTCTCGACCTCTTCTTGGATTTCATCAACATGTGCCTTCACGCTCTTACGTACAACATTAAGCTCTAGAGTAGCTTCAATTGTGCAATTTTCAACACCACTTCTGGCGTTAGCGAGAACGTTATCTAGTTCAGCTCGGTATTGATTGAAGCAACCCACAGAATTTGGGTTATCGGACAGTAAGAATTTCGTTCTAGCATTTGTGGCCATCTTATTTACTTTGTAAAGTGAATATTGAGCAATATCAGATAATTGTGCAACAAAGGCATCAACCAATTTTTTCAGTTGACTTTCTAGAAAATTAATGTACATTCGGGCAAGTTCCTTCAATTTATTTTCCAGCTTGTTTAGAAGATCATCAAAAAATCCACCACTTTTAACTTCATCCTTAAAAGTCTGAAAAATTATGGAAAATGTACGCTATATTCATTTTATTATAATTATTTTCACTAAGCTTACTGTGATTTCTGTAATTCCATAATTCGGAATATCTTGGAAAGTCTGTGCATTCACCTAAAATGAAAATTAATTTTTAAACACTCAATTTTTTTTTTTAGATTCTTAAAAATTTACAGCAAAGGCGAATACTCCTAGTATGAGCAGAAGAGCTATTTTCATTTTGGAACTTTTTCGTGCACTTCACGTTTATACTGATTTGATTTTTTTTCGCAAAGATTTGCTTTTATATATTTGAAAATAATCTCTTTCATTATCTCCGTAGCTTCAAGACAATTCCCACTTGAATTAAAACTAGAATCATTAAATAATTTAAAGTCATTAGAGACAGATGGGACAGATTTAATCATAAAATTGATAAGACTAAAGTAGAATTGTTCTTTGAAGTAATTTTAAGTATGTCCATATAAGTGATTAAAATTGGACTTTTATTTTTTCATTTTAAATAATGAATTAAAATTAAAAATCAATCAGATTTGATTTCAAAATATCTTTTTCTTTTTTTTAAATTATGATGTTCTGTGATATAGTGTGAACTACACATGTACTAATATAGAATTATATAAATATTTTATTTATTTATAATAAAAGCGATAAAAGAAATTCTTGCATATTAAAGCAAATTTTTATAGAGCAATGGAATTAATATAAGTTATTATGTTTCGAATCTCTCTCTGAATTACATTTTTGCTCTCTAAAAATTAAGCTCATCTTTTCATAAATTAGTAAAATATAGGTAAAGGTAATTATGAGGATTTTTATGCATTTTTAACGTTTGAAAACGTGCGCAAATCTTTTTATGACATTCAAGGAACTAAGGTTTAAATAATAAACATGTACTCTTATCTATGCTATTTTAATTACGTTGACCAAAATCTGTGATATGATTTTAAATCTGTATATAACACTATACAAATTTTTCACACACACAATCAGTTTTTATTTACTATCATGTTATTCAACTATATTTCAACATTATTTAAGTTTACTCTAAGAAATTTTATTTTAATTTTATTAATTATCCGAAGAAAAAATTTCCAAACATTTCTTTCTCTCAAGATTGTAATCTTCCGGAAATTTTACTTAAAAGCTCAATAAGATAAGTCTTAATTTCCGATCGAAAGTTGATAAATCGTAAGCATAAATGAAATCTTAATTAGAGAGCAGACACTCGAACAGAGTGAAAAACTCAAAGTTCAACCTTAAATCATTCATTTTAATAATTTCTTTGAAGAAGATTATTACTGGCTAGACTCAGCCACTGATAACTGAATTCCGCTCTATCTAAAACACCTGATGACACCTTAGTAAGCTCGTTTCGTTTTAGAGTTGAATAGTTCCACCAGAAGAGACGATAAGCACCAAAGTCTAATGTTCAGTATACTGCTTGTTATCATTTTAAAGAGATTATATTACTTTAAAGTCAGCCAGTTACGACTAGTTAAGTGGGCTAATGCGCTAATTGCAGTTTTATCGAGCAATGCAATTTATTAAATTGCATTTTGCATTGCACTGAAGATTAGTTAATGAAACTGATTTTTTTAAATAGAAATTCTATTACTATATTGTCACAACAGAAAATATTACTTTTAACACTTAGCTCGAAATGGAAGGCATCTTGATGGAGAAACTTTACTGACTTAAAAGGTATTTCATCCGGTGGACTGAGAGCAGTTTCTGGTGAAACTTTCCAGGAGACATTGTCGTTTCAGTTATAACGTGTTTGTAAGGCACCAAAAATTTCTATCATTCAAACTTTTAAGGTGAGTCGGTGAAAGAATCTGTGTAAGTTCTGGTAGATAGTTATAAATAAACCGAAAGTGCACCCAGTGCTAAAAGTTTTAAATCATAAATACTGTCACTCTATCTAGGGAGGATAATATTTTCGTAGAACTGGGTCATAAGTGCACGCTGGAATGAATCTGAATGGCGTGCAAACTAAAAGTCAGCCAGTAAAGGCTTAAGAAACTTAAACCCATTCCAACAACGGCGAACATTAACAACTCATTATGGCTTGGCTATGTGAGTTTGCTAGTGGCCATTATTGGCAATAAAGCTACAAGGGCTGCTTAAAATTTAGATGATTATCCCAGGAACTTTTAATCCACACCTTTCCAGCGAAAGTTCCTCAAATCCAGGTTCCAACCACGGAATACTTCAAAATACGAAATTCTAAGACCCTTCTTCAAATGGGGACACAGCGCAATGGTGAGGACGAACTTAGATTCTGTCCGAACTATTAAAAGTTTGTAAACATAAAAATAAACTTTAAACTCAATTAACCCAAATTTTAGCTCTCTGTAGGATTAACTATCCTTCTGTTAGAGCACAGCACTAGCTTGTAAATTTAATATGAAGTACTGCAAGCAAAGAAGCTCACGAAATTTTCAATAAATTGGTTTATGCAAAAATAAGCTTTCCGACGAAGTCAAACTTGTGCTCTAGTAGAAAATGAACAATCGTTATAATTAGTGGCTGGATTTTATATCTGCTGTCACGTAGAGTTCAATTAAAGACCCCTTTCAACAATAAATTGCTCGGAGTACGAAGCAATTAAGTCTTTTTGGAAAGTTATGATTTAATAAGTAGAAAATTAAAGAAAATTAAAGTGTCTCTAGTTTAGTAGAAGTAGATGATGAATCATTTAAAATTTGAACTTAAAATTTAGGTCGAAAAATTACTTTGTATCAAGGTTCTGAAACGCACGCCCATGTGGGCACGTATTCATTCATGAGGCATTTGAAGAAACTTATGATTCAAAAATCGGTTCTAAATTATTCTACCTTATCAATTTTTTGTTTTTAAAATAACCTAAACAATTTTTTGCCCGGTATATCTTAAATAGGTATGCGAAATTATATGAATTAAAAATATATTAATTACATTGAAGAAGAAAGATTATGTTATTTAGGGAAATGGAAAGAAATGAAAATATTTTTTCTTTAAAATTTTCTTATAAATATTAAAATCTCGTGAAATCCTAAGAATTTTCTAAAAATAACGAAATTTTCCCCTAGCTTAGATTGTGGGTTGACTACGTTAAAATGAATACAAATCTTGATATCCTGGAAAAAATGATTTTTCATGTCATAAATCACGTAAAACAATTTCAATTCAATTTGCGTGTTCGGATAGAGACTTCCCAAACTCACGCTCATCACGCACGTTTGTCAAAATAATCGCACATCGTACACGAGTGTGTGCCCACACGTTTCCGATCTCTGCTTTGTACTCAAAAGTTTGGAAATTAAAATTAGACTTCCTTTTATATCGCAAGCCCCTTTCGTTTTATATGCTTAACAGAAATTAATAAGTATTATATAAATTTTACAATAATTGTAATTTAGTTATTGTGTGGTTTGGAAAAGACTGTAGGTGTAGGTGATGAAAAATTTATTAAAATCTATTATCAGACTATACAGACTTAAGTGTGTTTCTAAAAACACCGTATAAAATGAACAAATGTGACAAATAACATATAATAAGAAATTTTAATGAGAGTTTAATTAATTCAATTTAACATGTTTCAAGGCATGACATGGCATTCAAATTAATCCTACATAAAATTAAATCAAACTAAGTCGGAATCATATTCACCAAGTCACGTCAAACTAGGGCGAGCGGAAACGAAGTAAGATGAATCAAGTCTAACCTTAAGCCGAGCTAAGCGAAGTTGTGCTGAGCTAAGTTAAGGCCATACAAAATGAACTAAACTGAAATCAAATGTAGTTTTTTTTTTTAAATTACATAACAACATAAATTTTTAAAAAATTAATAAACAATTATTTTCAGTAGTGATAAACAATTTAATGAAACCAATACTAAACATAAATAATTAGTGAAAAAAACATTAATATTCCTCATTCACTATAGAACATATAGAATAAAATCTACACCATTTTACAATAATTAGTACCCAAAGTTGAAATTAATTTGAAATCATTTAGAAATTAACAACTGCACATAAAATGGAAATTGTATAAAGCCTATCAAATTTCTGTCGCTGCTAACATTAACAATTAATTACTTTATTCGGTATTTCGAAATATCAATTGCATTGCGCTGCACTAATAAGCATTAATATGAAAATTTGTTGGGAGATAGATTCATTAAAAATTTCAATGCTATTAATTTAACAACGTTCTTTTAACCCACAAAATTCACCAGAAAAAAGAAATTACTAAAAATTATATTTTCATATTTGCGTATTTCCTTTTAAGTAAATAGAATTATTTTGATATATTATGCAATTAAATATAACAAATGAAAAGCTGTTTTAAAAGTATTACAATTGATAAATCATCTCGTTTTTCTTTTAGCGGGGATAAATATCTACTGGTGTAAAAATATCCTCCTTTTCTTTATATTTCATATTTTGCCAGTTGACTCACGCCTCTGGCAAAAGAAAAAATAAAATTCTCTGAAGTATCCAAGAAAATCATCAAAATCTCCTTCATAATCCAACAAAATTGAATCAATCAATCATCGGAATAAAATTTTCTTAAATTTAATCTCTGGAATATTTTGGACGGTCACAAAATCGTTATCCGAAGAAAATTGACTGATCACCTGTTCCTTTGTTCTTTTTATGCGGTGACAATTTCTGTCAAGGGTAATCATCAATCAAAAGCTCTTATATATTCCATTTATTAAAAATACTTCCGGAACAATCCATTTCCGTGCATATCCTGTTTGATTTTAACACAAAATGAAATTGTTTGAGAGTTTCAATCTTTTAAATGATCAAAACTTTTGTCGACAAATTAAATAGCATTTAAAAGGGTGTTCAACTATTCTGCGTATACTGGGGCAACAGTTGCGTACTAAATGAACAAAGTATTAGAAAAAGTGTAATAAAAGCCACTTGCGGGTATTCAACAGAAAAACGGAAAAGAAAAATAATTTCTGTGTGCCTGCAGAAGTAGAGCCTACCCGCTTTGTTCAGATCTGTTGGATGTGCATGGAAAAAATTATAAGGGGTCGTATTCATAAATCGATATTCAATATTTCACATGTTTTCATATGAAATCAATCCGTTTCTGTGGAATATCAATAAAATGCAAAAAGCAACGAAACATAAACTTGTAACTTGAACTTATTACTACAAGCCTTTATACATCTTCTTTTTTTATTTGAATAAATTCATTTATTTCTGGAATTGCAATGATGGAATTTTTGGTCCACTTTATTACCCATATGTTTCCCAACATAGCATAGCATTCATGATTATTAAAATAGTTTAACGCGTTTAACTTGTTTTCCTAAGGTCAACTACTCCTAGATTTCTTAAGAAATTTGAATAAGAGACGTCTCAAGAGATAGGGTTGAATCTACATATACATAGATGTACAAACTGCTCTTCTTTCTTGAATTCGGCTATTCTTTCAACAAATAACAGGCTCATACCATTTTGCTATTGTAACCCTTTGCTTATAAATAAATGATCAGTATGTCTGTGTTTTTGTTCTTGCCATAAATATTTTTTGATGCCTATAACATATTATAATAAACGTGTTTTCAAATAAATAGTAGTATAAGATATAAAAAATTTAACCTGAATCTCACCGAGCCACTTTACTTAGCTTATCCACCCCAGTCCTTTTAAGACGAGAGTTATAAGAAAAATGGTTAGGTATAGTTAAGTATCTTAAGTAAATAAGCCTACTTTAACTAAACCAACCAAATTTATATGTTTTCTTCCAAAGTCTTATTAAGAAATGGTTCGCATATATAAAAATCACTGCACTTCATATGTTGTGCCTGTCCTCCTCGACCACTCTTTAAAATCTTTTTATTTTAATATCAAATATCTAGTAAAAGCCTCATATGACTTCATTCTTTTAATATGCAACTTACTGAGGTGGAGTAAATTGCCCTTGTCCTGTTTTTCATACTGAAATGTAGAAAGTGTCACAAGAAAAAACTGACCCACTTGGAATGTTGGAATGCTGCACATAGACCTACAATTTGCCGCAGTAAAACAAACTTTCAGAACATAAAAATGTAATGCAAATTTCGTCAACCTGCAGGTCTGGAAATTTATGGCCGACCCGAGCGTGCAGCTCTCGGCATGCCACAATTCTTTGGGTCTAGCCAAAAAGGATACATTTGCCTAATTCAACTAAGACCAAAAGGCTTCTTCTAGAGCAGGGACAATATATTCCCTGCACATGACTAAACACTCGGGCGGAATACGAATACCTTATCCCTCCTATTCCCCCTTCCCGTTCATTCCCGGAAATTTGCTGGTGATGCCCATCTATATCAGGTAGGAAATAAATTTCTTGTGGGCTTGTTCTGGGCGTGTAAGTGACGGTCTCAACATATAGGCCAGGCGGAGCGCCCTATTCCCGCAGTGCGAGGCTCCGCTTCCGCCTATTAACTTGGCAGGATGGTATTCTTTAATTCCACAAAGCGCCCTTTGCACGACATTAACACTCTCTTTGAGGAAATAAATAAAATTGTTTACATAATTTCTGTGGGAGCAGATGCCTACGGGCTAGCGTTACACCTTTATCCGCAGAGGAAGGGTTTAAGTGCTGGTGGTGCACGGATAACCAAAAACGATTTAAGAAGAGATTTACTGTCGACAGAAGACAGAGAAAAGACAGTAACACTAACGTGTCTATAGTTCTCTGTTTTGGTGAAATAATCCTGCTCTTAAATGTCGCCTTAAAATGCATTAAGGAACAAGGATCAATGTGGAAAAGCTTAAATATCTTAAGATTTTCAAAAAAAGAATCGTCCTAATATACAAACAGAAATCCTCAAATTGCACAGTACACAGTACATCTACGAAATTCTTTCTAGCGTAAGGAATATACGGTCTTCCTTCACAAAAAATAAAATATTGTGGCAGATTTCCAACGTAACGAAAAAAATCAAAAACAGAAGCATTTATATAATATATTGAATTTTACACTAAAAAAATTTTATGTTTTTTAAGTTTGTTATTAAAAATTGAAAATCGAAGTAACAATGACCAACGAAATAAAAACATTGATACCATCTGAACCCATGAATTTGAAAAATATATTGTACGTCTGTTTTAAAAAATGTGTACATTAGTCTTTAAATGGAATTAAATCGATAAATCTAAATTTGTATAGGAAGGTATTGTGACCTTCTACATATTTGTACCTGTCTGTTAGTTACTTTAAGGTTACTTTATAAATTATAAAGAACTGAATGAAATTCTACTTAATTTATATTATTAGAAAGCGGTTGAAGATGTCCCTGAAAAACTTCGTAATTGTAATGCCACTAAACCATTTTGCTTGCCGCAAATAGTAAACCTCTACCACTTAATGTTAAAGTCTTCTTAACTACTTCTTTGACTTCCACCGGCTTTAGCTCATTTGGTTATAAAATCTTTGAATTGTTAACCAAAAAATGTGCACGGAGAGACAAGCCGATATAAAGACAGTTCTAAAGAAAATTAATTCCTTTGTTGCGCCTTTAAATTGGTTTGTCCGAAAATGTTCTTCCCAGAAATCGGAAACGTCGACATTTCCTTGTAATCCATTAAAAAAAATATTGTTTTTATTAAGGATAAATAAATGTCTAATATAATTTCTACTAGTCGCTATTTGTCCACATTTCATAGCAATTGACCACATATTCTAGAGCCTACGGCTTGTAACAGACTGATGGGTAGAGATAGGGAAATTACAAGGGCTCATAACAAATTCACAACCTTGAAAACTCGAGAATATATTGAACGTTCAATAAAACATAACACGTTTTTGCTTTAAGCTTGAAAAAATCTGGTCACGTCATGACGAATGATATGATCCTCTTAGGAGTCATTAAAATTTCTTAAAGTCTGCTGAAGTCAGATGTCTCCGCCTTCTGACCCTAAGCCTGGTACTGAAGGTTGCCTATCGATCTGAGCCAATTTGGTTTGGTTGGTCCTGCGGTAATTCCCGAGAATGAATAGCGTACACTCCGAACACGAAGAGGTGTACAAGTGCTTGTATTACACATGTCTTCGTAGCCCATACAATAAATCAATGGGATCCCAAACAAGATTTATAAGTTTTCAATGGATTATTCGCACTGTGGCTGCGTGCTTGGCCAAACGTCCAAACATCCAAACACTATAATTCGACAGAGATCCTCACCTTAAAGCTGTCGATTCGGGCGAATTTATAGCCAGCCAGATAATTCGTGTCCACACAGGTAAGCGAGCACTTCTCTACGCCGGACGGTTTTTAATTTTACGCAGGCCTCATTGGGATGGGGGACAGGTAGATCGGGGCGAAATATAAAAGGTGTTTAATCAAACGCTTGATGAGATTTCGGTTTGTCGTCCCCAGCCTCATTTGCTCCAGATTGTAGACCGATTGAAACGCTGACCCGTCCCGTAAATCCTTTTTTTTTAACAGGGAAGAATTAAGCGCCATTTCAATTCGCAGGGTAGATAACAGGACGTCATCTGGTACAGCGATTTAGCGCATCACCATTTACCCCGTAATTAAGATACTGATCATTCGCGTGGAGTACCTTTAAGTTGCAAAGAAATTTCTATTTCAAAAAAGGACCATCATTCCCAGCTGCAAAAGGGAGATTAAATTCAAAAGGCAAGAAGTAGTGGCTTCCTTGAGTGGCGAACCACTTGTCCTGTTCCAGGATTTTAAGTGGTAATTAAATGAAGTAACTTCAATAAAGTCTTAAAAGTAACAAGTCCTTGTAAGGAAGATCTGGCTTCCTTCATCTTAAACTTAGATGATTTAATCTTGGATAGCAATAAAAGTCAATACTCCAAATTGAAGTGGCCGTTCTGGGTTTTACACAACCAGCGTAGACTGTTTTAACCCTTGAAATTATACTTTCATATTGGATTTCTTGGACATTGTCCTCAGTAATTTTACCAATTTTCTTTTTCCTTAGTGAAAAAGTGGCTTTCACGGATTACTTTACTAAAAAGTTTATGTTCCAAAGAAAATTTACGAGTTCCACTGAAAAATTTTCGCTGACGTCATTTATGATAGATGACGGACTGAATTAGCTTATATAATGCTTTCTGGAATAAATTAAGATTCTGGATTAAGGATGTCAACGATTTCATGCTTTTTTGCTTACTAATTATCTTCGCCTTCACTCTTTTGCTACGAGTCGAAGTTTTATTATTAAATAACCTAATCTAAATTTACTTCCCTATGGTTGGAAAATTAATAACCTCTTAAGAGTCATATAACTTACTCAAACGAGGGGATCAAATTAACTACCAAATTCTCCCAATCAATTTAAAACGGCTAGACTTAAAACTACATAGTCAACGATTTTTATTTTTTGTAATCGAATATATGGAAATTTTAAGTAAAAAGCCAATTTCGAAAATAATCACACAAAAAATAAAGAATATTTTTCTTATTGTGACATAATTTTACATTGTTTAAGACAATAAAGGTTTCGTTTAAAAAGAGAGCTTTTATTACGACTTCATTTATGTTCCTTTAAGATACAATTTATTTACATTGTCTTTTATTAAAGAGACAATTATAAATTTAGCTCACAAAAAAAATTGTTGATAATTTGATATTTATAAAACTCATTTTTTAAAAAATATTTACAAAAAATATTATGATGTCATAGGGCTCTTCACTATCACAGATCCCAAAATTCTAAACAAGCTAAAATTAAGCGCTTTCGCGATGGCATTAAAGGTTTATTAACAAAATATTTTAAACTTCGACTCGAACAGTTTCCCTTCGGAATAATTTAATTTTCTGCGCATATTTGTCGCATTAAGTGAAAATTCAAATTAACAACAGCAAACCCAGTTCAGGACACTGAATTTTACGAACAGTTGGCTTAGTTGTCGTTTTTGTTGCTCGCTTAAGCAGAAGTCCACGGCGCCGTGCAGAGTACACGCACAATTAATTAGACTCCATGTTTCATAGGGATTATTCCATTCGGGATGAAACTAATAGCGTACACGAGCTTCTTATATCCTTCCTTACCTCTAGCCTTAAAAAGATCTCCCTAAATACAAAATGAGAACAGTGCGCCAAGTTGCCATTAAAGTAAGAACCTCCCTTCCAACAAAAACTATTCAGAGTTTCGTGCTATCTTCCTAAAGATTATTCTGAAATTTACATACAATCGATGAAACTTTACACTACACCTTTGACTTTTACTTCTATTTAATTCCGAACTCTGCAGTATCTTCTTAAATTAATAACAAAAATAATAAGGATGTTGAATTATACTTCATTAGAGTTTAATAATTTCACATATGAAAATAATCACGTTATATTCATATAATATTATTAAAATATTGCCACCATTATTAATACTAAACAGTCAGGGAAAAACAATTTATTAAATGACCCATTAAGCTAATGACACAGCTTAAACATTTTTGTTTACCTTTTAGTAAAACAGAATAATTTGCAATTAAATGTTGGCTTAATTTGTCGAATCACACTGTTCAACAACTTTGAAATAAATTGATTTAATGAAACGTAAAAATTGATAAAAGGAAATATTTCGACGCCCATTTTATTTTTTTCTTTGTTCCCTTTTAATTTATATATTACCAAAATGGTGAACTTGATTGATTTAATTATTTTAGGGCACCACGTGAAATTTTCTATAGACTCGTACACCAGTTCGTAAAATTGCATGTAAAGTGGCTATAAACAAAATGGTCAACAGCCTATAAAAATTGCTGAATATACTAACAAAGAGTGAAATCTGTTTTAGCTTGACAGAATATTCGGTACATATCGCAATTATAATAAATAAATTCATTAAATGAGTAAATAATAAGCAATTTGTTATATTTTATATTTTAAACACTTTGCGCGGATTTAACATCACGCTTATTAATATTATCATTTCGGTGATATGATGTAGTCTTCATTCTATTGCTACTTGGTTTAATTAAATCGCCAAGGTAATTTATTAACAAAACAAAATTAAGAATCAATTTGTCATGGCTTTCAATCAATACTAAGCCGAGATATTTCAATGTTTAAAAAATTCTATATGTTGTGAATATTTTTGAAACTCATGCTGAAAATTCTCATAGACGCGATTTTTATCACACCTATCAATTTGCTTGATTTTCCCTAAGGTAGCTATATCCAAAGGTCAAAGTACTCGTTCTTACTCAAAAAGAGCTTTGTAATTATGATTGCAGAATTTCGAGTAAATCGCTTTTTTATAATCAGAGTTGTAATGACAGAGGAAAAATTATTCGATAAGAAGATTCGACTTTAGACTTAATTATTTTACACCTTTAGAAAAACTCGTTCCCACTTCTCTTCTAGCTTTTAATTTATTTATTGTTTGTTTCTAGAAGTGTTAGATCGAAAATGCTGAGCAAAACCCTTCAAATTTTGAAAGGTATTGACGAAAATTATATTATGCAAATGAATAATGAATTCAAAATTGAAACAACTGAAGAGATCAAATTTGTCTACTTTTTATTATTTTTTTCCCATAGCTTTGTCCGTTACTTAAAATTAAACTTCTCATTAAAACTGGTAGTTGGTAAAGAACCCTAGTAATGATACCTTCATACAAACAGAAGGATCAATAAATAGACAAAGATTTGCACCCTATATATACATAAACTGATTTGGAAACTCCTATTTAAGTTCCTGCTTGATTGGTATTTCTAAAATATATTTTGAATGGATAGATACGATTCTGAAATAATTTTGTGTAATAGTAGTAAAAGAATTATCAAACTTTTAGCCTTATGCATAAGTTCTGTTAATGAAATCCACTTCTTATCTAAGTTCTAAAGTCAACAAAATCACTCTATCGTTTTGTATAAACACTTTAATAATATTTTAAAGAGCTGACGACCTACTTGTTTTCGGTAGTTTATATTGTGTGCTATAATGGCGCTGAAATAATTAAGTCTAGAATATAAAGAACATCGCCATGGAAATTACAAAAATAAAATAAAAAACGCGGGAAACACTAACAAAATGCTTCCACCTATAACTTCTTTATAAAAACGTTACAAACTCATCGCGTGAAGATTCAAAGTTAATGCAGCACTCTGCAACATCAAGCACCGCATCGTTTATCACCCTTCAAAGCTCCTTAAATTGCACTCAAGGTGCTCTTCACATCTTTGCAATATTATCTTTTCTTAAGGTACACAATTTCGCCGCCCTCTACAAAATAAACTGCTGTGCTCCCGAATCGTTTTAGGAGTAAAATGGTGCAAGCACTATTCAAAAATTAGCTTCGAAAATTTAAAGATGATGCGCTTACGACAAATTCAAGTGCTGGAAATGGTTTCCCAAAAGTGGAGTCATTCTAAAGTAGATTAGGAAATTTACAGTATGAGACTTCATTCATATCCAAACTTGACTCCTTCTTTATAAAATCTTAAACAATTCAAACAACTTAATGCTGTGAAACTGTAGTGAGGTAAAATGTTACCACGATGGTGTTACACGAACTACGCAAACTAAAAAATAAAATGCAAGTGTGTTCTCAATTTCTGATAAATTATAAATTCATCAAAATTTGTCAAAAATGAATCTTCTTTTTTCTTTAATTCTATAATAAACTTGCACAGATTGTTTTTTTCTTTATAATCAATCCCGTAAAACTAAAAGTTTTAAAACATTTCTGATACCTTCAAGCATACACACTGATCACATAAAATTTCATAGGTGTGAGTATCTCCATTACCAAAAGTAAATAGTTCTTCATTTTTGGTTTAAATTTGCAGAAATTATAACCACCAGTTTTATCATTAAGACATTAAGACATTAAACTTTAAAAGTTGCATCATCGTTTTTTTCAATCCTGGCAAATTAACAATCCGACTATTCTGAACTTGGGATTACGTTTTAAATTTATTTTATTTATAATTAGTATTAATATTAGTGATACCTAAAAAAGTTCGTTGTGTATATAACACAATATAACTAATGTAGCTAAGACAAAATAAAATTACACTAAAGTTTCGATTTTTGGTAAACAAAATGCGTATCATCCCTTAAATTCCTTTTTATTGTTTCGTCATACTGAAAAGAAAATTGGAGTAAAAGCATGAGCCAATTTATAAAACAATGAAATTATTGTGTATATAAAAAGGACCCAAACGAATGAATATAATTTGAATAAATAATAATATGAAAGATAGAGTTAATTTGTCCGATCATTATCAAAAGCATTCAAAGGGAACGTTTGAATTTTGCCTGAAAAAAACATAATACGTTTTTATTGAGGTAAAAAGAATTTATGCATCAAAACAAATAATACTTAATTTAAGGACTAATTTATTTTAAGCAAAAAATTTTTACAAAATAAGGAAAAAAATTGGGGCAACAGTATCCAGAACAAATTTTTCTTTGGACACCCACTCGAAAAATTTAATATTAATCTAAATTCAGTATTTTAAATTCTAAAGACATGTTTAAAGTGAAAAAAACTTCTCAGTACTTTAGAAACTTCTTAGTATCTTCTCCGCAAACTTTTTTTTTCATTTTTAAATTATGAATAGGAAACTTTTCCTAAATTCCGAAATTTAGACAAACTCACATTAGATTCAATGAGAATTGTATAAAGAGGCCGTTTAATTTTATCAAGGAAGCGCTATTACTGCTGTTTTATACAGGTTGAACTACTCGTACTAAAGGCCTATTTACGGCTTGGAAGGACAATTAGCACTCGATAAGGGCAACGGTACAGGATCCCTGCGGCACCACTGTCAAGTGCTCGTAAAAAGGCGAAAGTTTCGCGCGTAGGGCTCTAAATCACAATTAAGCACTTGCCGAGGCAATAAATATCCACAAGGGTTACTAACTGCGAAAGAAAAACCCCTGAACCTCGGAATTTCTAAGCCCCAGCTTCGGGAACATGTGGTACGCACTGCGACCAGAAACCGCCTGGAAGCGAGCGCGGCTAAACCTCGGCTTTCCCCTTAACTAATTTCAGACGGGATTAGAGCTTCTTATCTCGGAATTATTCCGGGCTAAACGGCGTTTATCACAGGCTTTATGAATTATTGGGGCTATCGCGATCTGCTTCGTTAATTTATTCATTCGATTTGACTGATTTATCGTCGGGGCAGGAGCGACATTTGTCAGTTGTACCCAGGCCGGGACCAACCTCGGGACGCCACCGAATTTGTTTGTTCTCGTGGAAAAATGTAATTGTTTCTGGAAATTGCTACTTTCAACCGCACCAACGCCAACGCCAACTCGTTTAATTGAAATTGTACTGATAAGTCATTCGGAAGGTTCTCTCCCTCTATTAAATAATTTAGAAGATCTTCAGAACTGTTTCCAACCGATACTTAGCATCTACAGATATCAAAGGAAATTTTTAAACAGGTCTCTTTATTTAAAACTAAGTCGACATAAGAAAAGCAATTTTGTATTGAAGTTTTTATAAACGTAAACTTCAATAGGATATTTAATACACAAAACTTCAAAAACTACTTGTTCGTTCCACTCGTAACTCTAACGAATCACACGAAAATTCGTGCAACATTCGCTAATGAACTTCCTCACTAATTAAAATATGCATTCAAAAGAATAAGGTAGGGAAGTATTTTCAAAGTTCTGTAAAAAAATGAAAAAATTATATTATATGACTTTTCAATTGCTGTTTCTAATTTTTCTAATTTTTAATTTACCCAAGACCCATAAAATTATATCGTTGTAAATTTAACAAAGGAAAAAAATTATCTATTTGCTGAAAATTGAGATATTAATTGTTTTTGTTATATTTTTAAGTGTCTCTTACTTAACACATCTCTTAGACGTATGTCTCCTTTTTTGTAATATTTTCCCAATTAAGAGCTTTTCTCATGATTCTCACCTTTAAAAATTCTAATAAATTGTCAAATATTCATGTAACACAAATCTAATTTTAAAGATTGCCAATTTAATTTATCAAGAGGTGCATATTGAGCTTTAAATTCATAGAATTAAGAAACAAAAGTTCCTACAAGTTAGATTCCCTTTTGATCTTTTTTTGTCGTCCATCGCCGTCGTCCGTTCGCAGTTTTAAATTGTAATTAATTGATGTAAATCTTGGATATATTCACAATGTCCTACTGAAAGCAATTCAAAAGAGTATACCAGCATTTTTTACATTCAGAGAAAAATTTCATTGTAAAGACACATCAAATCAATATTGAATTTAAGCTATGGATTTTTGAAATTATTGCTGTACGTAGTTACTTTGTATGTAGTCCTTGATTTTCCTTGAACAATTCCAATAAACAGTGAAATTGCTCGAAGGCAAAGCACAAAATAATTTCAGATCAGGATTCCAAATCCAGAGTCGTACTCTATAAACCCTATGTCTATAAACCACTTCACTTAAATTCTCGAAGATGTTAATTATACACTTTGATAATGTTCAGTACAAAAAAGAAACATCTATGACATGTTTTGGAATCGAAAATGGCATTTATATTTTGTTTTAGTTCTACTATGACTTGTTTTAGCATAGGATAAGTATACATTTTTAGAAAGTATTATATAAATATACACAAAAATTGTGAAAATAGCCTCTTTAAATTAATAAAAATAAAAATATTTATTTACCTCGATCTCACAATATGTACAAATAACTTTCTTTCTATATTAATTCGCATCGAAAAAATCAATGGTTATTTTATAGTTTATACAGAAATTAAAAGCGATTTTCTTCAAGTCGGAAAATTTTACGTATATATTTTTCGAATTACAATATCTTAATAGTAAAAAGGTTTAAGTACTTTAAACATCTTACAAGGAGTAAATTTTTTTTAATTGTTGAGAACAAAGGTGGGTATAATAAAGTGCAATGGTCTAATGCTCCTTAATTAAGGCAAAATAATTTAATTTTTACTGCTTCTAAATTGGACGGACTTTTCTCAATAGTTTAGTCAAAAACTGGAGGTCAGTAACCCAAATCTGAATACAGAATATGAAACGTTGAAACGTGAAACTTTTCTTTTTAAGGAAAGCAACATTTCTCCTGGCGTCACTAATTAAACAGCTAGAATGGCAACTAAACCCATGAAAGGCGGCAAATCTGCTTAAATCCCAAAATCTAACGCTAATTAAAGTAATTATGGTCGGCACTTCTCTCCGCAAATCCACTCAAAGGCACCGACATCGTCGGGCGCAAGCTCAAAGCGAAAAGTGCCTTAATTTTTAATCGCATTTCTCAAAGTTAATTGGGGCCCCTCGCGACAAAAGACGCTTGCGAGAGCTCAAATTAAAACCGGCGCACCGCTCTACGAGAAGAAATGGGAAAAGCAAACTTCCCAACGAAAGGACTCAAAGACGTCACGCCGTCAAGGAGTACAATGGACAGAAGGACGGTAAAAGTAGAAGCATGTCCGTCGACATATCCCTCGTATGTGGGGGTACGTGTCGTGAAACAATTTTTTTGCAACGTTTGAGTAATAAAATTGTTTCTGAAAGCTTTGATCACAGGTAAGTTTAAATGAGCTGCTGAATGAAGTAAACGTACACCTGTCTCAAGAAGCTCTCAAGAAAATTACGAGTTTCAACCACCTGACCCGCATCCTTCTAAACACAGGCAATTTGTCAGCGAATACAAATTGCTGGCAAGGACCTCGACAGCTTACTACTTTTTCCATTTGCTGCTTGTCCTCATCCATATAAACAACTATTTATGTACGCTTTATTGAAAAATAGCAACAAGACATTATTGAGCAGGGAAAATTTCTAATTTCACGGAAATGTTAATATAAATTCCTGCTGGGTGCTTCGACGGACACATAAGGACTGGCTGCCGGGAGGAACATGTTGAATGAATATATGCAGATCACATGCTTCCACGAAAGATAGTTTACTTGGGATGGGACGGATTCTTGTTTACGTTCTAAATTGAAGAGAATCTTTTATTCACGACTGGATTATCAATCTAACGAAATTTTCTTATAGCTGAATATGTCATTTTAGTTTATAAAAATTTAGAAAAACTTTAATGTACAGTTCTAACATTATTACAACTATAGATACATTTTATATGTTTCTTCCTTCCACAGCCATCCTCTAAACTTAAAAAATAGCCAATTTAAAATAAATATGTTATTTTATTTTCGCTTTCTAACATCAGATAAATCCTAGGAAGCTAACCTTTTTCAATTCGACGATTTTTTCTCACTTACATTCATGAAATAATACAATTATATGCTTAGCATTTTGTAAATCCAACTAACCAAAGTGTATTCAAATATAATGATCACATTCTACACAAATTAGATTTTCTAGTATAATCACAAAAATGGAAAATAGAAACAATCAACAAGCAAAACAAGCAAACAACAACAAAAATATTTCTTTATAATTTAAAGCTTCAACGAAATGAAATAATACCCGTAAAATGGAACAATCTTTATACACTTTAGTGATTTATCCCTCGTAGCACTAGCAGAATCTAAACTATTATTTAAAGTTGTGAATTTGCAGCCTCCGGAAATAGCACTGCTGAACTGAACCTGCAAAGGGTCTGTAAATTCCCTATGCATACTTACACTCAAACGGTTCGCACTTCAGAGGACGGACGTTCATACACCTTTCACGTTAGTGCGCGCTAATTCGTTTTGATAAATCATACCTTGATGCGGAAATGTTACAGCTTCCCGCATCTCCTGTCTACCGATTTTCCGTGCGAGGGTACTAAAATTGCTAATTTCCTGTTTGATTTGCATACCTGCCACAAGGTAAAATACCATCCGCCTCTTTGCTTACATCCTTTTTAATTTGGTGATATTTCACGTTTGCCAAATTATGAGAAATAAATCACCCTATCACCTGTGCTTACCTCGCCCTTGTATACCCTCAAAATTTCTTCTCATTTGTGTGCAATGAATCAAACACAAAAGCGGAAAGGTCGCGTCGACCGTGTAAGGCCCTCCGTAAGACTCGACCCAGAAAATCTTGGCAATTTCCAAAAGTAATTTATTCGCATCAAAGTCAGATGCTGACGCTTTAAGAAAATAGGGGAATTTATCAAATGGCAGAAAGAATTGCAGAGGAAATGACAGGCTTAGGGTCGGTCAGGAGTTCCGTGGGGTCGGGACCATGGTCTGCTACGAACTAAGTGTTAGTTCAGATGTGATAATCTGGTTAATCGTTCAGAAGGGGACAGTTATTAATTCGCAATTGATCCTTATGTTATGTCGTCCTTGGACCAAGGGAAATTAAACACATTTGGCCGTTTGTTGCGGGCTATGTGTGATATGATTCTGTTCTAGTGTTATTCCCAGAGCCGTTCTCGACTAACCCCAACCAACATAATTAATATGAATGTCTAGACCATCAGCTTCTTTTCAGCTCAGTGGGTTCACGCCCGAATGAACTATGGCCGAGTATATGAAAATAATATCTTTATAAGACGAAATAGTCCTGGCAACATTCTGGACTGATTAATTCCTTAATTTGATTGCTTGGGATTCAGTCGAGCCGTTGAGATGAGACGGTTTTTCCTAGACCACCATCAAAGTTAAATCAATTTAGTTCGCTCCTCAGTCTTGAACATTCTTATATGAGGTTTACTATTAACTGATAAATTCGCAACTATTTGTTTAAATTTAAGAATAACCTAAGGGGAAATTGCACAGCTGTTTTTGCTTTAACAATTTAAATAATGTTAATTCAAGTATGAAGCGTACTTTAATCGATAATTAATTTATATTTAATGCAACGTTATCTAGATATTAGATACATAAATTTATGAAATTCTTAATAACTAACCTCATTAAAATCCATTTCCCTGCTTTATTTCTTCTCATATTTAATTTGAATAGAGTAGATAAACAAATAAGAGCTTACGAAAAAATAAAACTAATTAATTTGAATTAAGAATCTTCACTATACCACTCGATTCCTGTTTTTGCGCATTATGTACAAGAGAAAAGATTAACAATTCTCAAATGCGAACCTTATCTTTTTATAACGTCTTAAGTGCAATGAAGATTTTGAACAAGAAACGATTCTTATTTCTTAAATCTTTTATAACGTGATGTAAAAGCCCCTTGCATTCATCCCAGTAAAATTTACAGAATTAGAAATTAAAATTAAACATTTTAAGAATTTGATTTCAAAACCACGTTTTTAAAGTAAATTTTACTTAATAATTAAAGCTTAAAAAACGTACACAACCTCGCCATGTATGAACTACGAAATTCATAATATTCATAATTATTTAATATTAATAAATATTATATTTATAGTTTTTTTATGATTTGTAATTAATTTGTTTGCAAATTGTTTAATGATTTTTAATGCGAAAAAATTAAAAATGTTATTTTTGATTGTTAACTTCTGGAATATTCTGAGAGCTAAAAATGATATCATTAAAACAATGTTCATATTCTTGAGTATATTTTTTTTTCTAAATAAGGTCTCTATATATTTTGTGCTAAATTTCTGTAGACATACTTAACCTTTCCATTTTCTTTAACTTCTGGAATATCAAGAAGAGCATCAAGCAGCACAAAAAATCAATTTTACTAACTTTAAACTTTAAAAGCATACACATTTATTTGTTTATTCTGAAAATTTTTGAAATTATCTGAATTTGTTTATTCTGATAATTTTTCAATTTTTCTTTTCCCAGAGATAGTCAAAAGGAAATATCTACCATTGCCAAACCGCATAAATCTGATTCAAGTTGAAATTTATTTAAATGCAGTTGTCTCCCATTTTTCAGACCATTGAACATTTTCTCAATATCTAATTTTTTACAGAAGTCCTCTTGTTTCACATAGGCAAAAGCACATATGTTCTCGGCTATAAATCTATAAAAGATTGCAAAAAACCCCGATACACCTAAAAAACCTGACCTGCAAGAATTGCAAGTCGGAAAAGGAAGTCTCCTCAGCCAGTTAAGTTAAATAGATGTTCTGCAACTGGTGTTGCCATGGCGGCACCTCCTCTTCTTCCAAGAAAAAGAAATTGGTTACTTTCATCCAACCAACTGCTGCAACATCGAATTGTTCTACCGCTATTGTCTACCCGCTGTAAAGGACGATTACACTTACAATCATCAATGCAGTTCAATAAATGTGCTATTTGCGAGACTTTTCTCTTCCAGGAAATTGAGATTTTGAATTAATAGCCATGGGATGCATCCCGGAGACAATACAAATTGATCGGGCTTTAGTTTTAGTTACAGTTTGCTAGAATTATATCGCATTTTCAATTGGCTAGCACGGATACCCGCTGGACAAATCCTTTTGCTTGCGGCCGGAAACCAACCGAAATAAACTACCTCAGGGAAGCTTCCAGACAATTCGAAGATTGTTATTTATGTGAACTAAAGTAACGTCCGAGTCTTTTGTCGAACTGTTTCAACAATGCAAATATTTCAAATTTAAGACAATTAGTCGTGCTCATATTTCAACAGAATATCTCTGGAAATGTACCAAATGTACGTGTCTCTGAATTCTCATCAATTTGGCATTGTTAAACGTGTATGTACCTTCTGTTGGAGACCTTAAATTAAACGGAAAATCTTAATATACATTCGAAAACAAAGCCGAAATTCAAGGAAAGTTCATATGTTATCCATTTCTGAGATAACCTCTGTTTCAATATTAGTAATCCAATTTTCGGATGTATTATCACAGGGCCAACAGAGTCCGACGAGCCTTGCTGCCAGCAATGGCCACATTATCATGTCCTAGACTATAATTTCATTATATAACATCAAATCCTATTTAAAATGGACCCATATATATGTGGAAGTCCTAAGGTGGAACAATATCCTCGAATATCGAAGGTCATGTTCTTGAAAAGCTGAGAAGGTAGCAATATTTTTATTAACATAACCCTCTCGTATTTCTTAATGTTTACATTACTTTTGTAGTAATTAAGTAATTTCACAAATTTTTAAGCAAGCCTCTAAAAGCGGAATAATTAAATTGATTGATTTATCGTATTATGGAGATAAGGGTCCTTCAAACAATCATCATGTGGTTTTTTTCACAATTCAAAAATCCTGTAGTCAAAATAACATAATAATAATTATTTTCACTATTATTTCATATAAATTAATATACACTTCCGAAGTGGCTGTAGTTAAACAGTTTAAAGAACTTACACTAGGGCTAAAACTAGTTCATCTTGGTTCCTAAATATTTTTATTCATCAAGGTCTTCAAGTAGCATTTGTGAAATTATCTTCAAGTATCGCAATCTTTCTATTTATATTAATCTTTATATTTTTCTTACATATTTTGTGGGAATAAAAAACGTTAAATCCTTAGAAGCAATAAGAAATATACCATTTCACTCTCTGCATAAGAACTAAAACGTAAAAGAACTTCTTTAGCTTAAATTTTATCTTTATTAACAAAAACTTATAAAATTCTCTTGATAAAAGCAATTTCTGGACAATACACAAAGCACATCATACAGGAAAAGTCTTATCAATCGTCAGCTAACCAATAAAATCAATTTTTATTGATGTCATTGAGTCCATCCTCATGTGTATACATCTTGGAAGTTTAGAGGCAACAGTAGATGCTTTAGTACACCCATTCGAAATTCAATCAAAACCCCCATATCAACTTGAGTAATAAAACGTTTTTTACTCACAAACAATAAAGAAAGTGAAGTCGTTAACCATTACTAGTACAATCCCTTCAGGCTACGCAATGTCTTTCAAAACCAGACATATCCGAAGGCATCCCTACAATTTTCATCTTACATTTGAAATTATCGCAGCCCCATGTAGTGAAGTGTAGCACCTCCATAAAAAGGAAAAATAAAATTTGTTTGAATATCAATACTACGGGAGTAGGTCGCACATGCCACACTCCCAATCTGCACACATTCTGTCCAGAAGAACCTTAAACCCTAAATCCCCAACGGGGAACTACTTTAGCCCCATGTACTTGAACATTCCACAGAAGATAAAATTCCTCCTTTGTTGAGAAAATCTGGGTCAGACAAGTTTCGTACTTTGCCACATTCACCAAATATGATACCCTGCAGTTGTGGCAAATATTTGCGGATTCCTATTTTAGACTGCATCCACCAATAACGCAAAATTGAGTTTGTTACGCTGCAGGCACATGGCACGATACACTACACGTTTACTTTTAATTATAATAAACTCCGCAGAATTTTACAATTTATACGAAACAATACACGCCAGGAAAACGCAGCATCGTCTTACGTGTCAATTAAGTTCACCTCATGATGTAAGAATTCAAATATAAAGACTTTTATGGAGGATAGATTTTTAGATCAATTTTATGTACATCGCTCGTACGTTTTGATGTCCAAATTATTTTATAACACTGAAGGATCCATCAAGGAACATGGATAAGTTCTTAAACTGTAGGATCGACCTAACCGCATTTGGGGGTGATAATAGGGTCGTTTAACTTTTAAACCGATTTAAAAACAATAATTTCTTGATTATGAAACTCCAGGATAGAAAATACAAGCACTTAGATTCGACGCCGGCTGTATCTTGGTTATATTAATTAAATATTTAAATACAGTCTAAAGTAAATACTTTAAAAATGTTTTCAAGCATTTGTTCCGAATTAGGTTTTAGTTTGTTGTTAAAAAACATTTCTTTTAGAAAACAATGTTCTGTCATTAAAAAGAAATTAATCGAGGAATTATTCTTTAAGGATGAACTAAAGTGTCTGCAATATTTAAATCCACCAATGCCCCAATTGCGTCTTTTAAACGAAAAATAAAATTCTACATCCACATTTGACTACATTCCCAAATGACCTTCCAAGCAGAGGTATTCCCTTAACGATTTTAAAATATGAAATTTTTCTGACCGATTTTTAAATAGTTTGAAATTGGTTTTCAATATTCTCTGTAAAATATTCCCATGGAAATTTTATATGCATTCAAAAGAAGAATCCATCTTTTAACAATTTACTCCAAAGAGTAGGCTCAAATTCGAGTAAGGGCCTTAATACCATTCCTTGGACTTCATTGCAGGGTAAATTCATCAGCGTGGATTAAAGCACTTGCATAGTTCATTCATGCAATGATGTCAAATTCGTACATTGTTAAAGAATGTTTTAAATATCAGCTACTCATTGAAATAAAATACACTGGATTTATACTGGAAGAAAAATTATGAATTTCATAATGAATTTTGACTTGGCAGTTTTACTCATTACATTACCCGTGTACACATGTAACCATGCGAGGGCGGCCCACGGGCATCATTGCCCGTAAAAACTTTCTTTCACTTTTCACGATGACATATTTCACAAAGGAATATAAAAAAATAAAATCGCTGAATATGGGACAGAATTTTATTATGACGACTCGCATGGCAGGATCCCAGTCATTTGAATACTTTTAATGCCCCAATGTGGAGCATAAAAAATGTGAATTACGATGCATAACTTGGTGTCAGGCGCACACAATGGAAACAGTTCGTTAATTCTAAAAAAGGCGTAAATAACATCACAAACAAATTATTGCTCGGTAAATTGGGAATTATTTTTTGTTCCGCCAAAACAAAATGAACGAATTTCTCAAAACATATTCTGTAAGCTGCCTCGTTATAATATTTCAGAAGAAAACCCTGAGAAAATGACATGATGTAGGATCCCTTGTTCATATGTACATGAATTTTTATATGAAAAAAAAATAACATACAGAAAATGGAATTCTTAAAATTATTCCACAATTTTATAAGGGATATTTTGGTTTGGGCAGATGTGTATATCGTAATAAATTATGTTTCTAACTAAATTACATTTCCGCACTTTTTGTTAAATAGAAAACCGAATATAAATTATAGTCACTATTCTATTAACTATTGAAACCAGAAAAGTAGTAATGAGTGTCTTTTCCTCATTGACAAAACAAAGTAAAAACACGTAATCAAGGCTCAGCCAATACTGTAGATTCTAAAAAGATACATTGTTCTATTTCTGATCAACTCGGCGTGACTCTCCATACTTCCATTAAATATTGACACCATTTAAGTAAATTTAACGATATTAAGGCTAAGATTAAGACGAATTTTAATGGACAGTTTTAGTATAAGTCGATCTAAATACAAATACTTCAATTTAAATTGTTACATCAACCTTACATTAATACATAAAGAAATATTTTTAAAAATATTAAAATTAATTGCTTTCAGTTTTATTTACAATGTTATTAAAATCTAAGTAAAGTCTGCCTTTTCTAACTTGGCTACTATTGCGATATGCATCTTATTACGTCATGTGTCATGCGTCGTTCATGGTTTGTTTTGAATCATGCGCTAGATGATATAAAGACCAGGATATAAAACTAACACGATTTATATACACCGAATTCAATTTGGAACAAACATACAAGCAAACACATAAATAAACATACAAACAAGTGAAGTTTGTATTATAATCCATACTCATATAGGTGAATGGTTAATACAAAATCTAAAAATATTAACGTCGCGGTTCTCATTCAGTTTGAAATTAATTCTGCGAAATTTGTAACACCTGTTTAAATTTAAGAAGAGACTTTTGAATTTCTTCTTATCATAAGTACTCAACATTTTTTTTATATAAAAGTACTGTTATCCGTGTTTAAATACATAAAAGTAAATTCTAAGCCTTAAAGTTGAATATAAATGTATAATTTTATAAATTAGAAAGTTGAATGTTGCTATATCTGTTGAAGTAAATGTGGTTTTAAATTACTTTCGGAGTACGAAAAAAGTTAGAGCTCAAGTGTTAAGATCTTGAGGGTAAAAACATTAGAAAACCATTTGCATGCAGCTATTACTTTAATTGGGAGCTTGTAAATGGAATGATATCTGACTCTTTGTGCCAATGGTTAATTAATGTTGATAAGCGGAAAAATTACCCACCTATACCACCTACAGTTGGCATTTATGAGGTGCTATGTTGAGCGCTACCTTTTATCATTATCCGTTTCATTGCGATATAACTTTTCTTCGTGAAAACTCTACTTCAGTGATTGCTTGTATCTTCAATTGTCATAAAGCCGCCATAATCCAGGGATTTTTGCAATTTGCGTTAATTGAAACCACTAAAATATATAAAGTGTCGACGGCAACCGCTTACCATAGTCCTTTAGCAATTCAAATCAAATTCACGTCTGGACTGAATCGAACTCGTGTGAACCAAAAACTTTGACCACTAGAGTCCAAAAAATTCGTCATCCACCGAGGGAATTTGCAAGCGCTTGAAATAATAATTCAAAGTAGAGCTATTGGAACGATATGTTACGGCGAAAAGTTGCCCGAAATCCAGAACAACTGTGCAAATAGTCGAACCAACTTTTAGTGAAATTTTTCAAGTTTTATTGCCGTCGAAAGCCAACTTTTCATTTCGGCGTGAAAAGCGTATACTAGTGTAGAGTTTTTACCGAATTTTATATTGTAACTAGTTTTGTTCGCGCATAATTTACTCCTCCATCCCAACTCGGTTGGGAACCACCAGAAAGTTTTGCCAAATTGCGCCATCACTCTACAAGGACTATAGTCTGCGGCAGGAGGAACAACATGCTAACTAACATGAACGCAGTCCTGAGATTTCTCTGTTTAGTAAGTACAAATCCACTACATCTTATGTCAGTGACTGCAAGTTCTTTTCAATTGTATTTTGGTTTCGAATTTTTGCCGGAAAATCCTCCGCAAAAGACCTTAGAATGTAAAGTTTCAAAGAAGGATTACCTGATTGCAAAATTAGTGCCGCTACAGCAAGCTAACATCATACAAGTATTTTGGTGTACCTTGATTCTGCTTAAAGTGCATTACTTTGAGTCAAATTAGTTCATGTTTGGGATTACGGTCATGCGACTTTTCTAAAAAAACAAAAAACTCATCCTTAGTGATTTTAATCATATAAATATAGTACAATTTTGTGAAGAATGCAAATAGGAGGTTTTATTAACCTGAGGAATCAATCAGTATTTTAACTTTTCAGTTTTCGAAGATAATTTGAATATAATACCAATAAAAATTTAAACTGTGAATTGTATTCAAATGGAAATTGGTGTGAATATTCAAAATATCGTGAATTTTTGCATATGTCATGAGTTTTGGAGCATTTAACATAAATTTTCAAACTAAAATGAAGAACGCAACTATTATACAATAGGCAAAAACTAGTACTAAATTTAGAAAATATAAATATAATCGAGAATAAAAGGGAAACTTTTGGGTGTAATTTGTACTTTTGTGTTTTTCAAAAAATTCCAAAAATTCTCGTAGTGTTTTGTAGATCTATACCAATTTTCCTTCAGTATTAAAGACGTATAATCAATTTATAAGGACGGTAATCAAGCTCACATAATTCGGGATGGAATTTTCACGTGACTGAAAAACCTTAAATTCAAGTAAAACAAAAAATTGTAGAAGTTTTTACCGACGCGAACTCATACCGTCAAAATTTTCATTTTAAATTTGTATATGGTACCTTAAAAAAATTTTCATTAAGCAATTCTAATATTTCCATTCTTTAAATACGTTATTTCTATATTTTACAATTAAAAAAAGCATACAAAAAAGTTTCGATATATGTCGAGAAGTTGTAAAAATTGATAGTAATAAAAGAATAAATGAATACACTTGCACAAGTCTACTAAAATTTCTATAGTTTAAAAGGAGTTAAAAACAGAATTGGTTTTGCAGAAATTAAAGCTTTACAATTTACACTACAATTGAGCCTGATGCCCTGAATATTGGATTAAACTGATTGCTTGGATAAAAGGTACCAGGCGAAATTATTGTTTTCTGGGAATAATTGAAAATAGTGCAATTGTTTCACTGGGTCGAAATTACAAAGTTGTTAATAAAGAGGTCACAATGTAACCTCAATGGAGGTATGCAAGAGATTCAGTCGCGAAAATCTCATTACGACATGAGTACCCTGCAGACATTCCGGTCTAATTCGACTAGCAAATGAAGTTACTTACGAGTATTTGCAAATCGATTACCAATAGAACCAGTTTAGAGTGTAATTCTTTAAAGTTGGAAAAAATTAACCGACTAATTGGAAAAGTTTAATGAACATTTAATTACATAGCTGATCTACTCTAGCAATGAATTTTTAATTCAGGTTGCCAGGTAATTTGGAATGGTCAGTAAGCGCAATTTCGAAAAACTTTCAGAGAAACCAATTAACTTATATAAGAATTTAAAAATCCCATCTGGCGAATAAAAAATTGTAGCAAGTTTCTACAAAATATTAAATGATACCCCACAGCAAATACAAACAAATTTTCTATACCTTCCCAATAAAAGATTGACGAAAAGTTTTTATTGAAAACAAATCTGAAGGAGCTGCCGATTATATTTCAATAAAATTCATCTACTTTTTTTACATTTTCATGGAACGAAAGATTCGTCTTTTATAAAAGTTTGTCTTCCTTCTTTCTTTTATCTAGTACAATTCTTGTTACATTTGTAAAGAATTTTCCCTTTTTTGAAAGGAAAACAAAGTTCGATGTCACCAATTAGTCAAAGTCCAATATAAATACGGATAGACTTTTATATATTCATGTATATTATTTTTTACAAGAAAAATCAGATTAAATTATTAAACGAATCAGTTTATAAAAGTATTTACTTTGATCAAGTCTACAACAATGGGGATTGTTTCTATATTCGTCTTTTCTCTATATTTTCAAACAAACTTATATACATTTGTGTACTTTTATAGAAAAAATTAGTTTCAAAACCTTTTCTCTAATACCTAAAAAAATTTGAGAAAGTTAAAACAAATACATCATTTAGTAAGTAGACATTTTGTAGAATATACAACCAAAGAAAATAAGGCACATTCGAATTCGAAATAATTCTACACGTATGTAAGCTAGATGATACCACCTTCACTACTTTTACAGTTTTTTAATATCTACGTATGGATATTTATATTATTGCATTATTCTATTTCTTTATTTTGTATTTATTAGATTATACATTTTTAACACGTTACTTTTATGAACTAGGCTACTCACTCTAGAGCGTTTACTTCAAACTTACAAATTATCAGTCTAGGAGTTACTGCTTTTAAAGTCTCATGTTCAATTTTTACAGTACTGCACTTCGACGATATTATTTCTTAACTCGTAATGTTGAACCCGTTCTCACATGTATAATGGACTCTTTATTTTACACTATGTGTAGTATGAACCTGTTTGCATTTCGATAACTTCTTACCTTCCGAAAAAAGCATCATCGCCCGGTTGTGTCAACAATTTATCTAGATCACGCTCGATGCACCTATTCTCTGTTGCTCGGAAAAATCAATTCCTTGCTGAAAATGTGCCCTCTACGTGACTGGCTTGATTATTTTGAAGTTCAGCAAATGTATTCGACGTTTAAAACGATGTTTAGATAAGGATACGACTGGAATAAAAATCTTCCGTGTACGTGAGAGGGCCTGCCACCGAGTATTACTTAGACCTCCGTTGGCCCTTCGATTTCTCCCTGGAGTGTATTGATTTAAAGTGAAAAAACACTTTTTTTGCATACGTAGCGCTCAATTTGTGTACAATTTCGCCACAATAACATAAAAACAAAAAATTATGAAGGTTTTGAATTTTACGCCTTAGTGCGAGTCAGGCAACAATACGAGCAAAATCTCTACTGAATTTTAAGGGTGCACTTTTATGGCATATTACAAAAATATTGTTTTAGTATATACTCTTATTTTCGGAAACCCACATTTTCTTTCTGCGGTCGTATAAATAATAATCAAAATAGTAGTTTACACTAATTAATTATACCGACATATTTCAAAAAATCGCATTGCCCAAAAGGTTCGAAAAATTTTTTTGTAATTAATATTTTTTTAAAAAATTCAACTACAGTTTTACAAGAAATCGTACTACAAAGTAAAATTGCCATCCTTTCTATAAACTTTCATGGGAATTTTCATTAAATATTTAAAGATAGTATAAATTTTCATAGAAAGCAATATTTAGAACCGTAGCTTACTAATTACTACTACTTACTAATTTTTTATTTCAAAAGTTCGGAATTTTAAATTTCATACTTGTAAATACTTAAAAATTCAATTTTGACTTTAACGCAATATTTGCGAGTACATTTTAATTCTGAACTTACTTTAGTTTTTAAATTTCAGAATAAGTTGTTATAAAAAAAATCATAACGTATCTAATAATAGTTGATATTAGCAATTTATATTTCAAAAAATAAGACAATTTTATAATAACAGAAATGTAGGTCCAAAAAGTCAGTGTAAAAAATGTAACCAGTATTTTAATAGAAATGGAAGATCGGTTAGCTTTAATAATTTTTTATACTTTGACAGGGAAGTTATGTTAAAACCACAGAATTGGACCTAGTACTAGTGAGTAAATTTTCATTGTCTACTAATAACATTGTGACTCATATCACAGCCTATATTCATTGCCAAAAACATCCCCTAAATCATCAGAAATCTCCTCTAACTCCTCCTCAGATAAAATGCAAAGCACGGTAACGCACTTTACATTCAATTATGTCTTCTGGTCGTTGCCCACGGGAGAACTCAATAGAGTAAATAGTGTTGGTCTGCACCATTTCAGAACGAGATTTCGAGTACTTCGGTGTCCCAGTCCCAAAACGGCTATTAATTACACACGATGAAATTTTGGCGGAGGATGAAAGATGCAAACGTGATTTGGATCCCGGTGTAGTGGCTAAGTTAGGGAAGGGATGGGGATGGCATCTGTAAATTACCTTGTAAATCACTAAAATTGCAAAATCTAAAAGCTCACAGTGCAGTTTCTGCGGGAATCGACGAGACAGTGTCGGTGGGTCCCAATCCCGAGTCCCAGAGTCCCGACATAATTCAGAACACCGCAGTGCCCGCTGATATCTTTTCACGGTGTATAGGGATTTGACCCCCATTAGTACGAGAGTGACTCCTGGAATGGTCGGGATGGGCCCGGATCAGCCGGGATATGCCAGCGTGATGAAACGTACTAAATATGACGCTGGGGCCCCGTTCCGCAGCGGTAGCCCCGTCTGGCTTTACGACACTTTAGCCAGTCGAACCGACCAAGTGTTGGGTGTAGTTCACCCGTAACGTAAACATTCTGTGACAGTTTTAATTACTTTTAGATTTATCGTAAACGGATATTTCTGAGTTCGCCGGCGGTTTCCTCATGGCAAATTTATCCTGTCTATTCCGTGGAGGCCTTCATTTGCATTGTAATTTAGTGACCCGAACATCACGGGGTGTCAGAGGCGCCGTATCCTGCTCTGATCGAATTTGGCACAGAAAATCGATTGAACTGCATAACGATAGTAAATTGAGAAAACATTTGTAGCGGTTTTATTATCAGCTGCACCACAGGGACAGCTCTGGAGAATCGCATCCACAGGATGCGACAGCGCTAGACTGCTAGACTGAGTTAGGGATCTACGCCATTTTAAAGTGTAGGACCTCATCTGGGGTCGTATATGCTCCCTAAATTGGCCGCATTTTTTGAAATATTCAAGTACTATACGAAGCAAAGCTCGAAAATAACGTCGTGGTTTATTTAATATAGATAAAACTTTTCTAACTGTCTACAATACGACGAAATGATTATCCAATCAACTAATTCGCCTTTCTATTTTAGTAAACACAATAAAAATAAGCTACACAATAAACGAAATTGCCGGTGCTCATCAAGTATTTTCATATATTTTATATTTTCTTAAAGTATTTTTAATTACAAGGAATCAACTAAAAGTAATAACAAATTAAATTGAAAAGAATATCGTATATTTTCAATTGAAAACTTGTACTAGCGACTGTTGTAAGATAATGCAAAAATATGATTTGTGCCAGGAAAAGATGAAATTCTCCATGAAAAGTACAAACATTTCAATTTCAGTTTTGTAAAGAATGAAAATAGGAAATCCTTTAGCAATACTTTATAAAAGAAAGATAAATTGTCTTCTTTTGTTTTCTTTAAAATAGTCTCTTAAATATCTTTTTTTTAGCAAAAGTTAGTTTAACTAATACAAAACACAAGGCAAAAGGTATAAAGCTTAACGCTATTTTATTCCTTATGTATTTGAACTATTCGTTCAACGTAAATATGCTTATGATTTTCACAATTGATTTTCTTCACTTCAAATTTACTTCAAAATTATAGTTATTAATTGTATGCCACTATCTTAATCTTATCTTATCTTGTAAATGTTTATATTTCTCACATGGTCTTAAAAAAGTTACATACATACGTGCACCAGACACACTGAAAACTATTTCAAATGCATTAATACTGTAGAATATTTTTCAAAATATGTATACAAAACTACAAGGTAATATTTAATTTTGTTTATTAAAAAGTATATCCCAACTATCAAAATCTATACAAATCCAAAAATACTTTCTTTCATTAGAACAATTTTTACCTAGATAAAAACATGAACATTTTAGGTTTTATGAAAATACATTTAAACCGAAACTGTCTCAAGAATGAATTCCTTTTTCATTAATCTTTTCAATTCGTTCAATTCAAAAAATGGCAAAAAAAAATTCTTAAGTCATAGCTGCGGATATTTTGAAATGCAAATGTGATTTACATCAACTATTTCCTTTTCCAGTCCTTCCCATTCCGCTTCGTTCTTCCTATTCCTTTTGATTCGATGAAATAAAATTACTTCGCTATTGAAATACCCCGCGAGACTTTTAAGTTCATGAATTTCGTTGCAGCAAGAATCTACTTACGGAATTTCTAAAGGGCTTCAATCCTGTGCCATTTAAATCTGTCTGATACGTCCACATTTCTGCAAGCATTAAGATGGATCTGTCGATCCAAGACGATTCTCTTTATTGGAAATAAAATACCATTACACTATTAAAGTAAAAACGTCAACTCGTATAGTTGCTCCAGTTCAAATACGCGGAAATTTTGACGAGCTTCAAAGTGCTGAGTTGCACTTAGCATTTCATTTCGTCAAAGTTACTTATTTATTTTCCAAGTTGATGTTAACGTTGAAAGAAAATTTTTAAAGATGTGCTAATTTGTATAATAAAACTAATTAGATCTTTAAGAAAACTTTCTTCACATTGAAAAGACGTAAAAACAACTATTCCATTTCTTAAAAAGCATTGAATTGAACTGTATGTGTACAGGTTTCCTCATCAGTTTAAAAGCAAAGTTGTCGTAATATACAAGCTATGAAACAAATCCGTTTCAAGTCTTGTTGACTGCCGAAAATAAAGGAACAAATGCTCCCTAAGATATCAGTAAGATTGTTCCAAGCAACCTAAAGAAACTATTTTTTTTTTAAAGGCAGAAATAACTAGAATTAGGATAAATTAGTCACCATTTTGATAATTTATTTTGAAAATTTCTATTCCCTTCCGCGTTGAAATTCAAACAACACAACGGGATTTTAAACTTAAACATTAAAACATTAAATTTAAAAAGATAACAAATGAAACCGTGGCCTAAAGTACGACTCTATCCTCTGGAAGAGTAATTAAAAAGAATTATGAAACTAGAATATTTTATTTATAATCTCAAGCACATCCGCACTCTCAATTTTAAATTCTTTTTACTATAAAATTATAAAGTTTGAAAAGTATTTTTCGTGCTAGGACTAAACTTGTCCAGAAAGTTTCTTAATCTGTAGAAATTTTCTAGTGGATAAGGCACGCGTTTCAGATGGAAACTTTGCCAAAAATGAGAAAGGCGCCAAAGGTAATCGGACACTATTAAGTTAGAGAAGCTGTGTACCAACTCATCCACCACTGCTGGATCCCGGCAAGGTTGCGCTTCCTCTTCTATTTTGCAACACTTACGTTGCTCCTGGCTAGTTACCAGTTATTGCTCCTGTTGTTGTTAAAGCCTGAGGCTAAATGGCAGAAAACATTCGAGCAACCCGAGGGAACTTCTGCGTTCACAAATGTACACAGATAGGCGAATATCCCGAATCCTTCTGACTTCTGATTGTAAGTAAGCACACCTTGCCGATGGGAAGGGGGAAGTCTTCCAATATATTACAGGGCGTTATGTGTGTACGCCCGAATGTCACCCCACGGGTGAACGCTTACCTAACAGACATAGCTGAAATTTTATGACGCTTCCTTTTAGAAGTTTCGCAACTTTATCCTTTTCTAGTATTTGCGCGACTCTCCAGTCTTCAAATAAATAATCGTTCAGAGATTCACATCAAAGCTTGGATCCTTTGCGGAGTTACCCTTAGTCACCCCAGAGCCAAAGGTTATTAGCTCTTTGATTAAGTTTGCTTTCATGAAGTTACGAGTCGGATATCGTTTGAGGACATCTCGAATTCCTTTGAGATATGAAAACAAACCGACTATTTGCGAGCAGCGTTTATCACTGGTATGAGCATTCGCACGCCGTCGGTTAAACTTCCTTTATACTTATCAGATAATAAATAAATTAATTCTTAGAACTGGCACAGATAATTTCGAGATTTTATTACATAGAAGTAAGGAAATTATTACAAGAATATTCTTTTCAAAAAAAAAGAACAGTATGTGTTTTATCCTGTAAAATTTCCCCTAAAGAAAATAAGACATACAACAAAACCCTTTACTGCATTGTGAACTTATGGAAAACTTTAAGGTCAGAAACACTTAGCCCGGAGTACAATACCTTTTAATAACTTTTAATTAGTTCTGAAGTCAACTAAGGACTGAAACTTTAATTACGGCGAAACTGACGGTTTGATTCTTCAAGGAAACAAAGAAAAGTATTATAGTTTCAATTCGCTAAAAGGGTTTGTTCCAAGGGTATGGCTTTAAATGACCTAGAACAAGGAAAACTTAGCCTTTAGTAAAATAGTAAAGCTTACACATGTGAAAAATAAAAGGAATAAATAAAAACATTGCAATTACGTGCAATCTATAAATATAAACTAACCAAACACTCTATAAAAAATTTTTTAAGCTTGTTAGACTGCAAAAGAAATTTCAAAGATTTTTACATTAAGTCAAATTTTTAAGAGAGAGTGCGTCCCGATAAATAGATCAATAAAATAATTTAAAGGATTTATAATTGAGTTAGAAGCAACAAATTCATAGAACCTAAACTTCCATACCAATATTTCAACTTTTTAAGAATAGAAAAAAATCAATTTACAAAAACAAAAAACTTTAAACTTCATTGGTCCTTTAACTTTTTCTTATGCTGTTTCTCCAATCATGTAAAGTATAGCCTTTAAATTATGTACGAAAACTATTCAAATATAATTCGAACATTTTGTTCAACAAATAAACGTTTGTACTTTAGACAAGTATTAAGATTTGCTTTTATAAGATGCTTGTAGAGTGGTTAATTTTATTAAAATAAGAAAAAATAGGCATTATTATAATAATAAATATAATTGCAACTTCAATGTAAAGTAATTAAATAATTGTTTTGTCATGTTAAAAAAGTATATTTTTATGACTTTTTCTGACTTAAGGATATTTTCTTTAATTTGCATTTTGCAAGAAAACTTAAGTAATATTTATCTTGGTACAAAAATGTTTAAAAAGTGTACTAAGCTTTGTGATTTGAAAACAATGGTATCGTTAATTAGGATCATTACTTAGATCTCTTTATAACTAATTCAATGTGTGTTTGTTTCAGTTGAGTTTTCCACACTTTCTCTTAGAATTAAACCATCTTCCAAGCTTTCCTCTTTTCCGAAAGATATTTATTACCGAAATGAATAAAAACATGTTTAAAATTAATCGATTAGCACATTTTTGCCCCAACAGGTATTAACCCAGATCTGCCCAATGGATCGTTAATGATCCCATAAATTTGTTGTCAATATTGGATATTTTCTATTAAATTTCTATAGGACTACCTCATCTGAAAATAACAAAATTAGAAGAAAACATAGTTACGGGCACATATGGGTTATAAAGTTTCATCAGTTTTAAAATAAACATAAAAATCGACTGAATAATTTATGTATTACTTTTTCAAATTTTTCCATTTACCTTGATAATAAAATTATTTTTCGCAACTAATAAGGAATTAAGTTTATCCTGCGCTTTTTTTTTAAAATAAGCCCAAATATGATAAATTGCAATAGCTTAATAATCTTATACTTTATTTATAAGATTAATACGTTTGGGAGCATTGATACTGTGTACTTGTGGTAATAATGCGACCTGCTATCAATCTCTAAAGAAAATCAAACAATCCTAAGTGCATTTTTAAAAAACACACTCATATTCGAAAAATACAAAATTTATGAAATGATTTCTGTAATTATTATGCGTTTCTTTGTTACCTTCAATAAGACATTTGGTTATATTTAAATGTTAATAGATATTCCAAATTTCAGTTTAACTTGGATATAAAATACTAAAACAGAGATTGCCCCTCATAAAACATCTTCTTATTAATTATCTTGAGGGTATTAGTTCTCATAAAAAGCTGGAAAAGTTCAGAATAATCGTAGGTAATAACAAAATATATTACAGAATATATACAAAACTATAAGCTCCTTTATTTAATTTTCTGATGAAAAGATGAATACCAGAGTGAAAACTAAAAAAGTTTCATAAATTATTTGATTAAAGTTAATTAGCAAAGTTTTTCCTGTTTCCAAGGAATAAGTCTGACTTTTTCAGGGGCAGGCAGTAAAATTCCCTTGAAAAGCAAAAGTTTCAGAAACTTCTATTAATATGAATATTATTATACCACCTGTTCAGACCACTCACCCTTGGCAGTCTCGCTCCTTTTCCCACAGGCAAAATGTCGCTACACCTCACTATTCACCCTGCTAGTGAAATTCGTCCAATTCTAACCTGCCAGACCAGACCTATCTCCTAGCACTTAAATGACTCCCAACCCCAACTGAAACTTGGGACTTTTTAGAGGCCCTTTCAACCCTAATCGACTCTTATTTAAATATCCTGCCCAGAGTGAACCACCGCCATTCATCTATTCTTATTCATCTGTTTACGTTTCTTATCCGACAAAAAGAAGTTTTGAGAAGGGTTTGACATATTGAAAAGGCTCCCAGCCGTTCTTATCAGTTTTTTAAACTTAAAGCTCTTCACTTTACAAATAATTGATCAACGACCATCGCCAACAATATAATCTACATCTATGCAGGATATCCATTTTGTTCCGATAAATTTAAATCCTGGCCGATTTTTATTTCATGCCCAACATTATTTTTATAGTGTTTCTCTTCATTTTTTTTCTCTGGCCATTTTTTAAGTGAAATTTTACGCGTCGCTTCAAGTACAAAATTTGTGGTCCATTAAATTGGTCCATCCGTCACCGAAGGTATAAAAAATTTAGAAATTGAGTTATACTGTGGCGGTTAATGTGCCTGTATGGGCAAATTGTCCTCCAGGCCACGTTTTAAATTTAATTCCAGTAATCCGTTCTGGCCGATGGAACCACGTAATGCCTGCTAAGTATTACAGCTAAATGGTTTTTTATTACCCAGTTGCTCAAAAGCTTTTCGTGTTCAACAAATTATTCATACAATTAAATTGAGTAATACATGGGCGTAATTTAAAGTCTGATTGAAATTTGATTCCATTTTTATTTGATGCTAGTTTTTTTCCGATAAGAAATTGATAAAGATAAGAGTGAAAATTTAACTGGTATTAGAACGGTCACTATACTCAATTTTTTGAACTTCGACTTAAATAACTAAACAGCACACAAGTAATTTCGAAACCGTCTTCAAAATTCCTTTCCTTTGATTTACCTCATGATTCTTTTTGATGTGCGAAGAATGAAGTCCTCGATAGTGTAAATTACATTATTATAATTATGTGTATGTAAATTATTAAAGACCTTTTGTCAAGAATTTTTATTTGATATCAATATCAGTAGAGTTTCGATAAATTTTTATTTTTGTTTTTAATTGTTTTTTCATAAGTTGTGGTATAACGAAATTGAAAATTTTAAATTAAACATCCCGAAAGAAGACCATTTTGGAGATTAATTTTGTTATAACTTCCAAAAAATCAGAAAATAGTTAAATAATTATTTTAAGAAAACCAAAAGCTAAAGAAAAAGTTCTTTTGAAAAAGGTAGTAAATATGGAAAACACTTTTCCTTTACAAAACCAAAAATCGTTTGGTAGTGGACAAAGAAATCTTTTTAAATGTACTATAAAATGTGATATAGTTTTAGAACTAAAATTTGTTTGGTTTAAAAAAAACACATACGCACATTAAATATACTTTGCATTTTATAAAACTTTTAATATTTTAATCTTATGAAAAACAATTTCAACAATGAATAAGAATTCTCTCTGAAACTATGTGATTTCAGAAAATGCATGCTTTGTAAACAAAATTTTCAGAAAATTTAGTTAATAATGCATTTATTTCTCCCTTTTGTTTACTATATTTTTTTCAGTATAATTAATTACAGTAAAAGGGAATATAACTTATCATTCATCCTTATTTTAAATTTCTTAAACGTTGTATTGAATTGCTTCCTACAACTCAAACGGGGGCGTGTATTTCGGGCACTATTTTCCTCAAACTAAGAACTTTCGTTCAAAAGTTGTCTACGTAGGAGTGGAGTGTTTATCCACTTCTATTTAATTTCCCTTTTTCTTCTTTAAAATTAAAAGAACTCTAGGAAAAAATCGCAATCACAACAACCTGGACAGAAGGAGTTCTTATATTTTTATTTCTGCCCTTCGCAGATATCGCCTCAAGCTAACTGAGCTTGGAGTTTCTCAACAAAAAAAAAATTAATATACTCTAGGAAGTTTCCCTTGTGGATAATTTATAATATAATAAAATTGATTTTCTTTCGGCTCAACGTAAACTAATTTCCAAATTCTGCTCAGCAAAAATAAAATCTCGCCTTGGAAAGGAGAGAAGGAGGCAAGCTCCTGCGGCGAGCTGAAAAAGAAAATCATTTTTTTTTTCTGAAGGAGGGGGAGTCGACGACAGTTTCGCACATCCTACGCACAATTTCACAAGTCGTCACGACATGTGTTCGTCACGTCCGCAACACGTTTTGCAAACTTTGGTCATTTATTTAAAAAGCTGCTAAAGTGCGTTGGCCCTTGGTTTTTAGTACTAGTACTCGGGCGCCAGTGCGTATAGGCGTCATATCCGCGTATAGACGCGGCTCATAACAGACTCGCCAATCATCCGCGTTATTGAACAGGCTGCCCGTTATTCGGTGGAGTCAAATCGCGGCCATCTCGATCAATATTTTTATGATAACCGATAATCTGCTTTGGCCTTAATTAAATTTTGTGACAGTCGTACTATCAGCCCTCTGTGAAATTATGAGATCATTTGATAACCGTTTTACGGGCACTGCTAGGCCCGTATACGATTCGGTATGTCGTAATTCCATAATGTCTGGCGTATTGATTGCTGATACGAAATGACGCTTTATAGCTCTGTGAATTATCCCAAAAGTATTTTTTGATGTTTGTGTCAGCTCGTAAAGGGACTCTGTTGTGATATCTGAAATGCAGCATAAGTCAAGGTCGATTATAATCTGCCCTCGAGATAGCCCATTTATTTTTATGGTGACCATAAGTGCTTGGGCCTGATTTACAGACTACCGCAAATTTACGATATCACCGTCCCACCGACCCAGTCGAGAAATACTATTCAAATATTTGCAGACGTTTCTCCGACATTATTGGGTCAGCAGTTGCCTTATTTGCATGAACATTTGATTTTTATTTCTGCTTCCAAATTTGAGATTTACTCATAGTACTTGATATTGCATATGCTCTATGTCAAGGAGAATAGCTTAGTCAAAATCTGTAGCCCTCTTGAAAATGGTAAACATGTATATAGATTGGATTTTGAAATATGGATCACAAAATCTTCCAAATACAGGCAAAGTGAGCATTTTCACAAACATCTTCCACTTGATCTTAAAGTACTACTAAAGTTTTGAGCGTTTTCCACAAAATTAATATATAATAAAAAAAATAAACTCCAAAATATACACACATACATATAAAACACATCGGAAGAACACACACTGGTTCGGAAAATTAAAAGAATTGTTAGAACCAAAATTTCGTTCTAAATAAAATTCATTCTTCAATATTTTGCTATTAAAAGAATAAAACTTTTTCTTCAATAATTTTGAGAAATTAAGTGTTAACTTTGACTCTCTTAAATGCACTAAAAACCAGACCCTAATTACTTAAATTCGGTTGAAATTGGTTCAAGATTTAAAAGTTTATTTTATATGTAGTGACACGATTAATCAAAAATTTTCCTAGAATATAAAAAAAGTAAGAAGTTAATGTCTGAAAGTTAAAGGTTTTCGAATTTATTTTGTCTTTATTTTATAGCCCTTTTCCAATATCCTGTAAGTCAATTAACGTACAGACTCTTTCACATTTTATGGGATTTCAAAAGCGTATAGATCTCAGAAAAGTGATAGATATCCCATCAAGGACAAGGCTCGTTTCCCGGAGAGCTTAGTGTAAATGACAGCTTGACAGTATTTTATATGTGCAATAATAAATTATAGGTATTGGCTCTGTATGGACCATTCAATTCCCGTGAGTTAAATCACATGCAGTTTCCAGGTGCAAAATAATTTGAAAATAGCTGCAGCATCCATTGAGAAGTATTTTGAATATTTTCACCTATTACGTGTTTAAAGTAAAGGCATAACACCCGCGATTTATTGCTGTAAATCTCCATTCTGAATATAAGCTCTTAGCAAATAACCGCCGCCACAATTCGCGATAAAATGTCTAAAACTGTCTAGAACGCAGGTGAGTAATTGTAAAACACTATTTTCGGCTTTCCACCTCATTCGGTGCAATTGCAGAATTCCCTCTTTATTCTTTAAGGTCGAAATATGCACTTTCGTGTCGGCAGTAATGCAACAAGTGCCTCTGTAAGGGAGCAAATATTCGCTTTCGAGTGAAAAATGCACTGCATTATTGAAGGCGTTTAGACTGCACAAGTTCGTCTAGCGAAACCTCGGTCAAAGTTTCCATTCACGTGCTGCGAGCCGGCCGCATGTGTGCGGAACTCGCCGTGCTCCACCGTGAATTTCGAATGTGCCATAACTACCATAGAGCAAACACTTAATATTAAAGAAGTCATGCATAATTATTTCGAACTTTAAAGCCTTTAAATGCTTGTTAAACTGCTTTGGGAATTATTTTTCAATTACTCCCCTAAAAAATTCTATTTCAAATCTTAAAGCAGACATCTTACAGCAGTGTTTACAATTCTAATTCAATTAACGTAATGGATACGATACGATACGCAATCCTACAGAAAAAGACCTTAAAAGACTCCTGAATTCGCCGATTCCTGTTATCGCTGATAGGGTTCTCAAATGGGGAAGAATACTACAAAAACGGCTTAAAAATTTCTTCGATCGATATGTCAACAACTCCAACGCGAATGATGTCTACGAGTCAATTAGTGAAAGTACAAAACACACCGGACTATATCTATGTATATTAATCTTGTAATAGGAGGGTATTTTTATGTAATTGGTTTTATTGTAATTATTTACTTTAATATTTCTGTTTTTGTATTATTAAAACTTAACTACTTTCAATTGTTTTTTACTTCTTCTTTTTATCTACTTATACTACTACTAGAACACCAGGAAAGGCGTTATAATTTTTATTTTTATGGGTATTATCTGAACTTCCTCGTTTTATTTAAGCCTAGAAGAATTATTATTATTATGACAGTACATTACCCAATGAAATCAACAATGCCGTAAAATATAGGCCTAAGGAGCCACTAAACTCCATAACTTTTTGAACTAGGTGTGCAATTTTATAAAAGCGAACAAGACAAATCGACAATTTATTTTGAAACATTCGACCGTGTGGTACATTCGTCTTGGCATCGATTTGGCGGCAACAGTTTTTCAGGGTAACAAATGCGACACTGTGTGTAATATAAGAGCTCAACGTCCATAGTCCAAAAAAGGGACGATCCCACAAATAGTAGAATGCCCTCATATTCCCCGAGCTGCCAGACCAATCGACCTAACGAGAAGGAATAATCCCGGCGGTATATTTTTATCGCCGCATATTAAGCACGAATCCACATTTTGGTCATAGATCATTGGATTGTGTTTTGTTTGGTGGTTTAGACGAGGTCTCATTGGCTGCGAAACGGGAAAAGGAGACAACAGTCCCGGAATATCCCCCGGGAAGTAGAGCGATTTATTTTATGTTCCACACACAAGACCATACCCCAGATCCGGGGTAAATGCGGTCCCAGCACTCCTGTATATTGCCGTAGGAGATAAGTTCCATACTAAAATACGGAAAAAAAGCGCCATGCATAAAGCTTGGTCGAACAGTAGGGCATAGATGATGTCGCGTGCATACTAGACACGCTAAACCCCAAAAATACTACACATGCTAATCGGCGTTCTAACCAAATTTATCCGGGTTGACTAAGCAATAAATCAAAACTCCCAGATCTCCAAAGAATCTTTTCAAACAAGCTATCTTTCAAGGTATGCTGAGCCAAGGGAATTGATTTAGGCATCCAACGGGTTGTTTACTACCGCCGGGAATTTATCTCGGAAATAAAGTTAGAGGCAATTGGTTTTGCTCAATCATGCGGTCAAGGATGGCGAAGGAAGTGACAACATAAAAGCATCCTTGAATTGCTCCTGCAGGTGGAAATAGAAAGTAGAAAGCCTTTAAAGATAAACGTGGACTGGTCCATTTAAGTGAATTTTCCCGAGCCATTTATTCACTTTAATTATCTCCACTTTAAGCTGTTCAGTTAATATATTTTCCGGTATTCAGAGTTTTCCAAACGTAAGAACTTTTTTTGTAGAAATATTTGGATTTTCCTTTTTCTGTTTGTATAGGAAAGACCAATAACCGTCAGCTCTCGAAAATCTACAGAAAAAACGAAAAAAACCCTTGGAAATAAAAAACGCCTTCATATCCTTTTAATTAAATATTTAAAGTTTTCCAAGGTAATTATCAAGCACTAGTTTAAGCCCCTCAGATCTCGTCCTTGGTAAATTTGCAATTTATAAATCTGTCCTTAACCGAGCTGGTCTAGGTAGTTAACACAGATGCAAAAGATTTGGAGCGGAATCGATTTGCAATTAAATGACCGCGGCTTAATTTGAACTTTATTTAAATTCGATACCGAGAAGATATCTCTTCCTGATTACAATTATTCGAAATTTATTAATGGGTTCCTGCCTCCCATTGTCAGCTTGTAGATAGGTGTAAATTATTAAGCGAAACCACTCGAACTGTAATAGTTTCATTCAATTTTAATAGTAGTTCATTTCACTTAAACCATTTCAATGTGAATTAACTCTCCAAAAATGAGGATGGGTAAAAAGTAGAGTATTCCATGCCAAATTCTATCTTCTTTGAGTCAAGAATTTTAAAGGTAACATCGAAGATCGGAAGGAAGACATGAAATATGAAGAAAATTGATTTTTGTGTCATCATCAAATAAAGTGAAGATTGCAGGATTTTAATTCATATTTTATTTTTCAAAATTGTAAAGGAGAAACTTCGAAATAAACATTTAAGAAATGAAGTCCACAACTTCTTCAATCTTCTTTTATTGACCTCTTACAAAATTTTTCGATGCTACTTTTGAATTTATTTTATTTTGTTTTTTCGGAAAAATCATTAAAATCGAAAATTAAAGCATCAGAAATTGGCAATAATTTTACTCTTACATTTACGCAACTTTTTCTCGCATCGATAGTTTGAACATATTTATAGATTTAAAAATGGACTTAATTAATGAAGCAGCTTGAAAATCAATTAGACTAAATGAAAATTGAAGAAATAATTAAAGGCACGTTATGTGATTGCGCAAAATATTTTAACTTACTTTAAAGAGACTTTAACTCCTCTTTTATTATTGTACATATAGTCAGAAATGAATTTTCGAATTATTTGAAAAAATACAAATTATTTGAGAAGAATGATAAATATATTTGTTGTTTCAATTTTCCAAAAGAAACTTCTATTTGATTCAATTAAATTAAAATTACCTACATTTTTTTAAATTATTTTACTTTAGCAAAACACGTCTACAGATTAAAATTTAAAAAATTCTCAATACCTTTCGAGCCGAGATTGATATCCCGAACTGTGCTGTGCCATTAATTAATTAAGCATTCGAAATCCAAGACTTAAAGATATAAATATGATCGTATAATTATTTTTTAAGGAAGTCTGTCGGAAAATACCCCTCTAACAATACGTTATAATTAAAAATAATTTCAGTATACGCAATAGCGTCAAAAAAAGACTGGATATGTTCTTCAGAAAGTCACAAAGCCAAGTACACACAGCGAGCTAACTAACGCTAGATTCTAGTGTCAAGTCGACGTATAGCACTCTCAGTTATCTTATCAAAGCTTTTCAGGAAGTTGATTCTTTAAGCTTGTCAAGACTTCAAGTCCACTTCGGTAACACAAGGTACACACAAATATTCAATTGAAAGGAGCAAAATTCAGGTGCAACTAAGCAAAACTTTTTAACGAACTTGATAAATTTAACGAGAACGTGAAACTTCCAACAATAACTTCAAAATTTGGATCACTGCATTTTCGGTGACAACATGTGAATAGACTCTAAGTATGATTAGTTTGAGCTGGGAATGGAAATTACTTTAGAGCAATTGGAGCATCGTCAAGTCGTTCAAAACCTACGTACCCTTGATGCGCTAGTTCGTCATTGTGAATGTAGGTTATCTCTCCAGCCTATAGGAAAACGATTTAATCGGAACGAAATAATCTACACGAGGGTTTCTATAAAAACGACGAAAAAAATATTAAAGTTCCTGTCGCAACAATTCTGTTCATTTCCCATTTAACAAATGGTTTCATCCGTGTTACATTATCTCTTGCAAAACTCTTTCGTAAAAATGGAGCCAGCACAGTGGCAGATGCATGTCCTGTCCATGTGTGTAATTCGATAGCTTCCGGAAATGATGATGCCTTTATTGAACCATTTCATCAGCACGTGTACGTCAATTACAATGGCACGGATGCTATAGCGGCAGTGTAGTAACTCTGCCGGCACTTTGGGCCCGCCCCGGGCAACCAAACCTACGAAAACTTGGGCGCCCAGTTTTATTTAAATCGAACGGACAATTTAATTAAAACTAAACAAATAGTCGAAGTTCCTTTGTATTCACCAAAGGTTAACGAATTGAGACCCGGACTGTAGTTAGGAGGGGATTGAAATTCAAATACTCAAATTAAATAAGAGACATGTCTTCCGAGGAAAACTTAATTAACAAAAAAGCTTCCAAGTAATTTTATTAAATTTCGAAGTTTGCCATTGTTCTTAGAAGCGCATGAGATTCCTTTAGTGGCCCAAGGCTATGGCCACTGTGGGTTAAAATGGGTAAAAGCTACAAGTAGTGAGCGGTGGGATCAGCGAGCACTGTTTCAGATTTCAACGATGGGATGCGCATATGGAACGGGGGGATCGGAAAGGATCTGGGCAGAGGATAATCCATTCGCTTAATTAATGGCTGCGAACAAACTGTCCAAGAAATCTAAGCTTTTCAACCTTTTGAGCAGTGAATTTATTACCACCTCCTAGAGGCTGGGCCAACTCCTTAAAGCGCTAGTACTCAACTGTGGGCAATCACTGCGCGATAATGGGGTAAATGGGGCAATTTAATTTTCATTTCTCCTTGGGTAGCCCTAAATTTGCCAAAAAATCTTACGTTTGAGTAAACACATTAAGAAGCCCCTTTTCAGGAACCCTTAATTTTATTCCTTTGATTTATACCTCATTCTCTTGGTGTGAGCGTCAAGCAGAAAGATTACATAACCCTCCGTTTTTATTATGATATTTATTATACTTTAAATTTCACATTACTGACAACATGATGAGGCATTAATTAGGTCAAATATTTATAAAATGTCTTCTGCTTGGAAAATTATTGAGTCAATTTCATAATGGAGAGGTTCTTAATAAGTTGGGTTCTTGAAAGGTTCACTAAGTATCACGGACTTTTAATTATGGTTAAAAGGCAAAGTTGTCAAAAATTCATAAAATATAGAAGACGCTACTTGAGTAGGTGTAGGTATAAGCCAATCGAAACTGATTTGGAATACTTAAACAAAATAAAAACAAAAACATTAATAAAACTAACGTTATTCTAAAATAAAAAGTGTAATATAATCCTTTTATTACATGATCCAAAATTTAATATCCAAAAGCCAAGAATTTTTTTATCCCCAAGAAATATTGAATGCTTTGAAACTAAAATTGCAGATAAATTAATTTTTTTAATTTTCAAGTTAATTTCTTCATGAAAAACCAACCCAGAAAAAGTTTTAGCTTAAATTTCGACATAATTCAGAACCACACTAGTTATAGATTTTTTTTTTTTGTAAAAATATATGGAAAGAGTGTTCTCGAATGTACTCGTTTTATATAACAGACAACTTTTTATAAAAATTGTAGAATAAATACTTTGAACAAGGATTGATGTCTATATTTCACTTTGGAGGCAATTAAGTTCATACCTGCAAGCCGATCTTGACGCAGGACGACCAGGTCCTTCCAGCACTAGAAAGGTGTAATCTCATTGCATATAAATTATAATATCTAATTTTAATAAAATGAGAATTGAATTGAACTCTACATTTTATTAAAAATATTAAATAAAATCCAATTTTTGGCTAATAGAAAATTTAACTTAACGAAAAAAATTTTTCATTCAGCCATTAGATTGAAGCACTCCTAAGAATATAAGAGAAGCCAATTTGGCACCATTTCAAATATAAAATCATATCTCACCCGGCAATAGAGTTCTGCAGGGAAACGATTCAAGGCCCCCTGCAGACGGACCAGGCCCTGAGTTAACTTACTAAGGCGATACCGAACAAGTTAACTCAACGGCTAGCCACTGGACCAATATAAACAAACATGGATTCAATAGGAAAGAATTTCTTAAAGAAAACTTTCAATGATTGCCATGTCACTTTACCCTTTCGCCGGCAGTTTTTATTACAGAAAAGGGAAGCGAATAGACTTTTGTAAGCCCAAGTTCAACTTCGGAAAAAGTTCACACTTATCACAACTTGTCTTTTCAGAAAATCGCCCTGCTGTCCATGTCCATTCTCATTGCGGGCCGCAATATTGGTCTGCAGAAAACTTTGGGCCAGTTCCACGTTCCACACACAAAACCCAATCTATCTGCAGTTATCCCTGTCCAAGGAATAATTTCAGCGTGCCGAATCCAGTAGCTGTGATGAAGAACATTTCGGAAATGAGAAAATACGTCCAAGAAAAATATTGTTCAAATGGGTGAGAAAAATTCAAGAACTCTTCAAAAGGGGATAAGAAAAACTTTTCCCCCCATCCCAATCACGTCCCGTCCGCAGCTACTACCTATGTGGTGTACTATACATGATTCTGGCGTCTCCATCTGGTTTACTTTTCCTTAACTTTTGTTCACTGGCAATAATTTCAATAGAAGGAAAAATAGGAAAATTGCAAAAGTTTCCCGCAAGTAGAGGCGCTACTCCTTATGTCGAATGTGCAAGTACATTCTAGCTCTAGACTGCACTAGCTGCCCGCAAACTTTAGCACTTGATATGCTTGATATCGAGCACTATTACGCCAGACCAGCCTGCAACGCATCGCCAACCTCCATCTCGAGGAGGTCTCCTTATTATTCCACCTTCGTCTTCGTACGTGCCACCGCCGGTTGTTCCGAATACTTTTGTCATCCGGCGGTTTCGAAGTCCTAGCGCGTCCCCAAGTTTGATGGCGCAGGATTTTCTAAAACACACCTCTTACCCTTATATTCTGCAGTCGTCCTTAATATATTATTTTTTACAACTTTAATTCTTTTACAGGTCTCTGTGCTGACTGCTCCACTCTGCATGGCTGATGAAGGTGGCCAGTCCTACTACCAGCAGCAGCCCTTTAGTCCCTCCAATTTGGAGCGATGGAGAACATACTTCCAGAATCAGAACCATCCTAACCAAAAGGACTACCAGAAGATTTGGCAGGAGCATTATCAAATGAACGACAGGTAATTTGCGGAACGAGGTGGAACTTATTTGTAACTGCTGTGAAACTTTTTACAAACGAAGAAACTCCAGTTAATTTAATGATAATCACATTGTCTTCAAGGAGAAGGCATCTTTTACACCTGCCCATGTTTGAAACGTACATTTGGAAACTTTGCAATTTCAAGATTTTTGTTCTGTACATGTGCCTTAGATTTAATCTCATGGACGTGAAGAAAAGCTTGATTTATTTTTTTGATGGCTTGAGTACATGATCCCGATCAATTTTCTTCCACTTATCGATTAAATTTGAATCCACTTCAGCCTTTAATTACGGTTTAAAACTTTAGATATAATAAATATATTTTTTTTTAGTTAGGTTTTGGAAAATTGAAAGATGATATACAATGGAAGTAATCCAAAAGAAAGCAGTTTTTTACAAAAATCGCAGATATTTATACTCTATCACAAAAATGTATTTCGATTTTCAAGAAGATGAGATTTTCAATATTTAAATCCTTAAATGTAGCTCCATGTTCTATTCTATCTCGATAAAATGAAAATGTAGCTTAGTTTCGTGTACTTTTAAGTGAAAAGATTTAGTGAAGTATTAAGTTAAAGGACTTAGTGAAAAATTAAGTGAAAACTAAGTGAAAAATTAAGTAAAGAATTAGTGATAAAATTCTAATTGATTCGTGAAAAGGTGGGTAAGTTTTAATAAATACATTTTTAATAAGTATTATTGTTGTGCAGTGGAACACGGAGGAAGCTATTCTTGTCTATAAAACAATTCACAATTTGGCCACAACACCACATTAAAAGGAGACTTTAGGATAAACTATGATTTTAAAGCAACATAAAATATAATACTGTATATACACAAACATTGTAAAAAATTGGAAAACTCAAAATATATACATTTACAAACATTTAGTATTTTATTAAATCAACACCATCTTTTTAAAAATTCTTTTAAAATTAAATCGAATTAAAAATTTCACTTAAATTCTACCTGATAATAAACACAGTGACTTTATTATCATGCAAATTATACAATATAATATTACAAAAATACTTTTTATTATTCATAATTAAATTGATTTAAATTAACGTAAATTAATATTAAGCTTAATGATTTTATAGTTCTAAGCAATACTGGATTATTTTAGTCAGCTAATTATTTTTAAGGAGAAAATAATAATCATATTATTTATCAATATTAATAAAAATTTGATTGATACAAAATCAATAGCATATTTGATAGATTTAAAGAAACATTAAATTGATTTCTTTTCCAGAGAATTTAATCACACTGCTCTGATAAAAAATCATTAAGTGCTGTTTTTTTTTGGTATTTCATCATCAAATCGAACTTAACACAATTTGTATATCATATTAACACCTCTAGCACTACATAACATCTAAAGGTCATTGCAAGTGATTTATAATGGCATTTTTCAGAAAAAATCCATCAAAAATTATATTGAAACCAGATGAGGGTGTCGATTTTGATGAATATTTCTCAGAAAAGGAACTGAAACCCGATTTACCCTACGGAATACAAAATACAAGAGATCTTGCTTCCAGATCTGCACACTACGGCAACCAACATCAAAATAAGGTACACAAGCTACGGACGTAACCTTTAAATAATTAAAATTTCTTTTATACAGAACGATTTCCAGCGAATCTGTCCTTTTATAAGCCAAACCGTTTACTTGAACAAGACGGGATTTGAGTATCGTCCTAACCAATACGAAGAAATTGTATGCGTACATGAGTACCCCAAAAATCAGGGAAATAATGTTGTAAGTGAATCAGAAAATAATTTAATCCGAATTTCACTTTTGTTTAGTTAATAAAATTAACCTCTATTTTTTTTATTTTTATTGTCTGTATTTTTGAAAAAAATTTACTTGGGGAACAGTTTTAAAACTCCAAATTTCGTTTGAAAATGATTTCATCAAGTAAATTCAAATCGAATTGTTGGCCTAATCAAAATAAAACACAATATCAGGCACATAATTATTAAATAAATCAAGGTATTCTTAATGCTCACCTCTTTATGAATTTCAGATATGTGATGAAGCCGGTTTCTCGTGTATCCAGATAGAAAGTCCACTTTACATAAATTTCAGAGATACAAGGGACCCAAACAACACCTGCTGGAATGTGGAAAAAATAATGATAAGAGCAGCATGCGACTGTAGATGGCCCAAACACCTCAAAGGCGATATCAATAATTTTCATTAAAAACTCTGCACTAAAATTATGTATCGATTTATAATTTCACTTTCTGTACATTATTTTTACCACTATTTGAATGCAAAGAGGAAATAGAAACCTCGTTAAAAAGATGTGTTTTATTTAATTAAATATTTTTGCAGATATGCATGTCACTTAAGAGCCACTGAATCAATAAATAGTAAATTTAAAAAATTAATATTATAACAAATGTAATATATTTTTTGCGTTTCGTACTATAAAAGAAAAATAAAAAAATTGATCAAATGAAAAAATATTAAATATAAATAACTTAGAATATTATCGACCAATTTGCATGAAACAGACTTCAAAAAAGGACAGAAAATTGATATATTTCTATAAACCAACTATGGTTTTTCACGCCGTAGTACAACTTGTTCCGTCCTATAGTCTAATCAGGTATCGACTGAATTAATGAACAGAAAAGAATTTTGATGAAAGAATTTCCAATGCGTACCCACATATTTGTATATATTTTATAGAAATGGTATATCGTTCAATCAAAAATCAAACCGGCACATTTTCTAATATCGACAAATGAGTAGGCGACTGATCGTGTTTAAAACTCAATCACCTTAAACATTATGCAGCTAATTACAATAAACTTGCTAGAAAGATGTTGCTGCTCTGGCCTGATTGTAAACATAAGTAATTTTCATGTTTATTATTTTATATAAAAATATTTAATTTAATAGTGAAGAAATAAATATAAACTGATCCAAATTAAATTTACGACACTTTCAATTTTATTACATTGCATTGAGAAATTATATTATTTCGTGTAATACATAACTAAAAAGACAAGACAATAAATCAATAAAATTGTAACAGATTAATTCTTTTGGCGAAGGAATGTCAGAAGATGATTTTATATGCTTTCGTAAATCGTAAATCATTTCAAGAATAGTTCATTTCATTTTCCAGAAAGAACCCATCAAAAATTATATTCGATACAGACGAAGGTATCAGTTTTGACGAATATTTCTCAGAAAAGGAGTTGAAACCCGATTTACCCTACGGAATACAAAATACAAGAGATCTTGCTTCCAGATCTGCACACTACGTCGAAGATCGTAGAATTGGATTTAAAGTATATTTTTTATATAATAAAATATAACCGGACTGTACAAAGAAATTAAATTTTTTTCTCTTTATACAGACTAATTTCCAGTCACTCTGCCCTTCCATACGCCGAACCATTTACCTCAATATGACTGGATATGAATATCGCCCTGACCAGTACGAAGAAGTTGTATGCGTCCATGGATACACCAACATGCAGGAATATAGTCCTCATATGAACAAAGTAAGTCAAAGACAATTTCATACAAAATCTGAGATGTTTCAAAGATAGAGCTGTCCAAATTTTGAAATACAGCATAAGCTTTAAAATACAGACTTATATGGCTATGATTAATTTCAGGTATGTGGGCAAGCAGGTTTCACATGTATCCAACTAAGTCGGACAATTTTCCTAACACGAAAAGAAATGAATGGCAATTGTTGGGAATCTGAAACTAGAATTGTACCGGCAGGTTGTGAGTGTATGTGGCCCAGGCACAATAATGGCGATATCACTTCTTATCATTAAAAAGGAATCCCATAAACTAAGAAAACAAGCAAAGAACAAAAACAAAAGGTGTGCGTAGATTTATTGTTTCGTTTTCTGTGGATTATTTGAATGCAAGGAGGAAATAAAAGCCTCACTAAAAACTGTGTTTTACTTGAATGAGCTTTCTTTTGCAGTTAAAACCTGTAAATATTAAGTTTAATAAATTTGACATTTCTATCTTGAAGAGTTATCCGACTATAGCCTAGTCCTCAAAACGAAAAATGCATATATAAATCTATTCAATTTGAAAAAAATCAAAAAGCTAAGAATAAATTTGCATACATTTTATTTTAATGTTGAATTTTCCAAATGCAAAAGTGAACACGTGTTTAAAAAAATATTTACTCATAAAAAAGTCAAAAAATCGGCCTCCTTGTATTTTTCTACCTTTCTAACACTTATTGTAGAAATTTCTGCCTCCTGTTTTCCGTACACAGCCCAAATAATTTTATTGTATTTAAGAATTCTTAGACCGATTTTAAAAAAACTCTAAGAAAATTAATTTAAAATTTAAAATTTGATTGATTTTTATTTAATTTAACAACTATTTTTTTAGCAAGTAAATGTTTCCAACCATCACATAAGTTTAAATCACCCCTGAAAATAAACTTATAAAAAATTGCTTTTGTTAGAAAGTAGGATTGGGATTTCATCTATTAAAAAATTGAGTTAGATATTCGCTACTTAACTTTTATTCTTAGGCAACCTAAAATAAGCGAAACGTATGAAAGTGTAACAAATAAATTATATCGAGCATTGCAGAAATGTGTTGTAGGAGAAATCACAATTCGACGTGCAGGTAGCGGGTCCGTCTAATCCCAAATTTAAGTACAGCCCCCAATATCTTCGTCTTGAACATTTTCCGTCCTTCGGACGTGCACTACAGTCACCGTAGAATTTCGATCATCAAATTTGCACGTGACCGTAACTTCTCCTAATTGGAAAGTAAAGATTTGGGAACCGTATTTTGTGCGCAAATAAACTGATCGGGGATCACCCTCCAGAACCTCCACGATACTGTGCCGATCCACTTTCATATCACGGAGCTGTGACTCTGCACGTTCATTGAATAGCACGGTAAGCTGATTGCTCGCGACTATCCAGTTTGGCACTTTTACAGCGGTGAGATTCGAATGCGCATTAAAGTTCTGCGGAGCTGCTGTCGCTCCAACGTCATCAATCTCAGATTCCTCACCGTCAGGCTCCTGCCGGCTGTTGTAAAAATCAACGTTGTCCCCTACAGCAAGATTGCCTAAAAGGGCAAGTCATAAAAAGCAAATAATCAAGGAGTAATAGGAATTTACTTACCCACGTCTGCATTCGTAGGAGCATCATAAAACGGGATGTAAGGTTTGATGTCCAAAACAGGCGTTCCGTCGACCTAATAGGGGCAAATTGTTTTAGTGCTCTGTCCGTTCTTCCAAGGAGTCCTTACCATGTCTGTGCCGCTGAAATATATCAGTGAATTCTCAATCCGGTCAATTTCCACCAGAGACAAGCCAATGGGACAGGGCCGATGGGGCGACCGGGTACTGAAGACTCCCACACGTTCCCCACCCAGTCGTGGTGGAGCCACCTTCGCCTTCGGGTGGGAGCTGTTCTTGTGAAAATGGTAGATAACCCAAAGATGCGAAAAGTCTTGCAGTCCCTCCAGCGAATGTTCTGGATTAGTAAAAATTTCCGAATTCACCTCTATGACGCCTTTCAGTGCTGTTGCAACACTAGACTGTCTGGGAACAGCACGCTTCTCCGGAAAGCTAGTCCTTATGACTCCGATTGGACGAAATTTTATCACATTTTGTTCCTTGGGTTCCGCCTCCTGTGAAAGAACAAAGAGCCGTTATCGCTGGAATTATAAACCCGCATATGGGGCAGTTACAGAATCGTTTCTATTCTTGGTGTTCTCCTCGTTCTGTCTGCATCCTTCACACCGAAATCCGCTCAAGACGTGTTTTATTGTATCGATGTCCTTCCGCTGAACGTGGGAGAGGGTCTTCACTTGCTGTCTGCGCGGACAAAAAAGTTACCTTCGCCAGAATCGAATTGCAGAACTCACCTCAATTTGTTTATTTCATTCCGTGCCGTCGCCAGTTGATTGCGAAGCGATTCCACTTCGTTTCCACTCATCATGTTAGCGAAAAATAACTTTGTTTACACGTCTCCGGGTTTCATCAGAACTTGACAGTTCACAGGTAAATGACATGAAACTGTAGGAGCTCTTGAGTTCCCTGTTCAGCTAACAGAATGCAGCGCCAACTGTCGGCGTGGTTTCCCAATGAACAGTAAAGGCAGAAAATAAAACCCCTGACTGTGCCACAAATAAATTTTCTAAAGGCAAAATATTTACCTAAAATTCTTTTTGTGGAATAAACTCTGGGTGCTCGATAACAAAAGATGCCAACTTGTAGCACACATTTGCTTTATATTAAACTTAATTGTCTTTTCCAGTAACATAAATACATCTAATATCTAAGAAGGTGGCCGCCACTGACGTCATTTACCTCATCGCCGAGAATCAAGACTTCAGATCAGAACTTGGTTTCTCTAGAAGTTTTAAAGCCTTACCCAGGTTTATTGGTCCTTGCAAGAAAATTAACAAGCTAAATTTAAACAATTGATTTGACATTTTTCTCTTTTGAAAGTCCTGTATTAGATAATTTTTCGTTAAAAATCTCTTTCGCTATTAATTCTGGCTTCGTTTTTATTTTATTCTTAAAAATGGAACTTCTAAATTTTGTTGTCCTAAAATAAGGACAAAGCACTGACAAAACAAATATTATAAAAGCAATGTTGGAATTATAAATTGATTCTATAAATTCAATAATCACCAAAAATACAAGTAATTCTATAAGCCATAAGAACTTCAGAGGTATGTTCGTACCACATATCTTTAATAAAATATTTAATTTGGTCGGCATCTAGTTAGTTTCTTTTTCCAAAGAGAGTCTCTAGAAAATACTCTGTTAATGCCCAGTAGGAAATGGGGTTATCCTAAGATTAATTCCAGAGTACTCCTAAGGGAGGAAAGGAAACCTCTATCATTCCTGATTTTAACATTAGCATGTCCGTAGAGAGAAGACATCGCTTTTACCTCCCGGTAGAATATGCTGGGAGCACAATTGGAGGTTTTCTTCTGAACTTCCTTCTTTACTCTCCATGGAACACAAAGGTTTCCTTTCCACTTCCCATTGAAGTAAAGTAAGAAATTGTGCTCGCCTATCCCTAAAGAAGTCTTGAGCTTAAAATAAAACTAAATAACTTCTGCTTGCACACAATTCTTTATAAAAATTTTACAATGATTGCATCGAACGAATTTTAAATCTCTGATCAGCGTCGCTTTCCCCAATTCTGTGTGATTATTTTGCGTCCTCTTCCTAAACTTTGTGCGTTTTCAAATGTTTTCATGTTCTGTAGGATTATTTCACACTTTTCTTTTCCCCCTCAGTTAAATTTTTTTATTTCTTCAAATCTTAACTAACATTCCTTTGGAGAAATATGTGAGATATGCACGTAACATCGAATTCGATGCAGGAAAATTCTGCACTCCCTTATTCCTCTCTCTAAGAGGTCTCCACGAATTTCCTTTAAAATAGCAACATTCATGTACACACTGTACAAAAAAAAAATGTTTGTTAAACTCAGACAGCATTACTTCGAGGATAATTAGGAATCACCTAAAATAAAAGCATCCCGAAATCCCTTTACAGAGTGTTATCCAATTAAAACGGGCAAATGTCGTCTAGTTGTGTGGCAAAAAAAGCAAAGACCTTCAAAGAGAAACTCCAGAGGAACTTTCTTAATTGCCAATGACAGAAAATCAACAAATTCGCACAAATGTGTGTCATGCGGCTGCCTCAAGAAAACGTTCCCAATTACGCGTGTAATGCGCGAGCTCATATTTCAGGCAAAAGCAGCCGCCGAAAGTGAATCAGCAGAAACATAAATAAACCGCATCGAATGCATTTACATTCGAAACGCACTTTCCGCACAAGGAAAGAGCCTACGCATCAACTTGGCCTTAACACTGAGAAAGATCTGCAGAAAGGAACCGGTGACACGCAAAAAAGAAATGAACAAACGCTTAATCTGCAAACATCTGTCTGAACCATTAGAAGCGAGATGAGTTATAAATCGGTACATGCAAATCGTTCGGATGCAGTGGATAAGATTAGATTATAACCGCACTAGTTAAGAATGAATTAAAAAAGATTCTTCTTAAAATACAATTAACATATTCCCGTAAACATATCACTTGTTTAATTATAATCAAATCTTACCTGTTTATAATTCCATTACTAAGCCAAATTAGCTATTTTAAACTTGCTTCAAGATACTTGCAGAAAGTAAGTTAAAAGGTATATATAAAAAGTTTCAAGAGAGCTCTAAAAAACAAAATACTAAAAAGGTATTACGCAGGTAATAAATAAAATAACACCAACATAAAAAAAAAAGGGTTTTAAGAAACAAAAGGAGCTCATTCATTCTTCGTTTCAATCTACCGAGAATTCGAAAATTGATTGTTGTATTACACTTTTTTATTCTTGAATATGAACGTATGTAAATATTTATTAAAATATAGAATTAAAATTATTTCATATTGACTATGAAAGCTTTGAATTTTTTAATAAAAAGTTTAACGATTATTTCACAATATTTGCCCTTAATGTCGACATTTTCAACTTTTAGGAACTAGGGAATCAATTTTAGTTAAAGATATCTCTTTTGTAACATTTCCTATAAATTCGCCCATCAGTTTTTACGTAATTGTTAAAAATTAAGATACAATAAAAAAGTAATAAACAGAAGAAAACTTGTAATCTCTTGTAATAAGAACTTGATGTCTGTATAAAATGTTCCAACAAATGAATTTGTTAGCCGCCAAGAAAACCACGTACACAAAGCTAAATAACAAGGCCATCTTGTAAGTCATATAAATATAAAAAAATAATGATGAATTACCGGGAAAATTGTTAACCTACATAAAGACCACTTGCGGACAATGTCGTTACGAATTACTAAAAAAAACGACAAGAATTCTACCCAAAAAATTATTTGATACCACCAAAGAGCCATTAAAGTCCGTGTTGCGATTTTTGTCCTCTTTTCATAAATAGATCAATAATTAATTAAAAATAAAAGAAATAAAACAAATAAAACAAATCGCTATCTAATAGAAAGTTTTTCATTAATTTTTATGATAATTTTAAATAAACTTGAATGTATTTCGTAATTCCTTATTAAACTTCCTCGATTTGAGTAATGTGATTTTTTAATGAGAATTTCTTATAAACTTTAGGAGAACTCAGCTTCTTATTTTTCTACAGTTCTAAACAAAGAAAATTTTCTCCTTGAGTTACTGACATATCCTAAAAGCACGGATTCTTTTCATGAAATAAACTTGCGTTGAATGGAATCGTCTTAAGTAGCCTTGGTAATTGAATTTCTCCGAAAAGGAACCGAGTGGACCAATTGAAGTTCTGCTTTCAGAGCGGGTAAGCACCTTCAAGGGAATTGCAATTAAGACACAAGTTGTAAATTGTACTCCTCAGCGGTTACTTCAGTAAATACCTAAAGACCTAAGGGACGTCTTTGACACAAAGCCCAGGTGTAAAGACACTCAGAGCGCAAAGAAACTTATTGAGTCATTCAAGTTGATAGTGCCAATGTTTTACGTTATTGCTGTTGGGCACAATTTAGCTCTCGTTTTACACCTGAAGTCTACACTTCAACCTGTTGCACCTGAACGAGTAAATTTGTATTAATCCAAGGGGCGGCCCGCACTCCTGAAGGAATGATATCCACTTTTATTCGATTCGATTCGATTCGAGTATCTTCTTATCTACGAGGTGTTGAATATTCATCGGGCGGCTTTGGCAATTAACTTTAATTGAAATAGCCGTGGGGGACCCTCCTAGAAACCCATTGTGTTTGCCCCGCTGCGCATAAGAAAAGGTAGGCTCGGAACACACGTTACTTCCTTATCGATTTGTACGTACACTGAAGAAAATGCTATCGCTAATTGATCACGGCCTAATTAAATCCTAAATAGCTTTACAAGGTACCTTACAAGTAAGAACGAATTCTTAACCGTAAAGTAAAGGTAGTCAACTCTGTTAAACAACTTATAAAAGTTGTTCGACGTTAATAGTGTAGTAATAAAATTGCATAAAATTCTATGTTGAAAGAATAGGTTTTTTCTCATTATTACTATTACTATCATTATTATTATCAACGTTTTTATCTGGAAAAAAATGACCGACATTTTGGTGGAAATTTTTATTAAGAGAAATAATTCAAAAACTTTGGGTATTAAAAAAGATTTACAACTAACAAATTTAAACGATGTACATTTCCATAATTAGTTAATTTTAATCATTAGGTCAAGAATTAACAAATACAATAAAATCATAGCGACTTTTAGAAATTAATCGATAACCGTAGATCTGACCGGCTAAGCGGCTGACCGATCGACCGACTACACCTGGCCGCCCGAACAATTCGCCATGATCTGCCTGACCGCTTGACCAAAAGACCACAGACCGGTAGCCGACCTAATCCACAAATCAATTCACCATTCAACCGACTGTAGGTAGTTACCACGTAACCGCCTGACTGATCAGTTGACTGAATGGGCCTGATCCATAGAGCACGGGAAACCGACTAACCCGCACACCACTTGACCGACTAACCCACTGACCAATTATATTCATTAACTTACCACTTCATTCACACTTCAAATTGAATAAATTTTTTGGACTTCAAAATGAGCAGAGAATCATTTTTTTAAATCGGTTCACTACTTTCTAAAACGACTTCGAATAACTCCATAAACAAAATTGCTTTTTCCCAATATTCAGGTATTTTCCATGCTCCATAAATAATAAAATAAGTAAGTGTAAAATAATTAAAAAGGAATATAATTTAATTAAGCGAATTTACTAAACACACAAGCAATTTAAATAAAGAATCTCACTACTTTAATTAACTTTAAATTTATATTTCATTTTACAAATTTTGATTTAAGACGACAGTTACACAATGCAACTGCTACAATTAACGTAAAGGCATAACTTTATGACCTTATATAATTGCTAATATACATTCTGATTATTTCTCCGTCTGGAATAAAGGAGCAAAGTAATTGGCTAACGCCCCGAGCACTCCCATATTAAAAAAGGACCGTAAAACATATTTTGACACACAATCATACATTAATACTAAATTTGGACAACTTGTAGGTCGGATTGAGAGGAACAATAAATAGGGGAGTCTCGTTGGTTATTTTATATACCTTTATACCTATACTTTTGATACAGCAATCGTTTCTGGGAATTGTTCGTGTTATCTTCATTCCGCCCATGCCTCGTTACCCAAGATTTATGATTTCTAATGTGATTTATAGCGCAGTTTGCCGGAATTTATGAATGGCGTACTCCTGAAATTGGAGACCTCGGCCTGGTCGCAAAATAAAGAGATCTTAGATTATCTCCGAGACGCGGTCGGTTGCTACCTAAGGCAACCAAGACTTCATTTTAAATAAAATTCCGGGCTACTTGATAATTAAGGCAATAAGATCAATCGGCCGCGGAATATGCCAAGGATCGCTCCCAGGTACGATCCGATGATAAAACGCGTTACGCCGCTAATGGTCGTCATTACAATTAAGTCTCGATCGCGAGGTGTAAGTAATATCGCGACGACCAGATCACCTGAATTAATTCGCGATAAATCTGTTGTACCTCCAGCAGAATACCACTGACATTTTTTTCTGCTCTTTTCACTCTCCGCGGAATGTTGTTAAGTGGTCGATAGTAGAATAAGTAGCCATAGTGCGAAATTTCTTGTCGGCTGATGTTGTAAGAGGCCATAATGAGGGTCTCAATTTCCTTCATTAATTTTGTTTTTTTCAATTAACCGTTACAAAAATTACATGGCTTTAATATTACGTTTAGATCTATACCGCTGTCGATCAATTTTGCTTTCCGACCTGTAAACGGTTAAATAACAGGCATATCTACCTAATCGATGATTACTTTTTTTGGGACATCAAACAAATTGTTAATAATGAAAGTAATCAGGGACAGTAGACACAAAACGAATTTAACAAAGTTGGAAAATTAGAAGCGCTTCTTTATTTAGGCGTATACCATAATGTAATAAAAAAAAAACTCTAAATAATTCTAAAGGTGCATCATTAAGTAAATAAGAGGCAAAACAATAACACAGGTTCGTATTTTTCTTAATTTTAGTTATTCAATAATGGAAACTTTTTAGTAATATGTTTCCTAAATGATGGAAATTGAAAACAATAATTATGTATAATGATTAAAATAAAATTTTAATTTCTATACGTGAAATACGGATTCATCTTTTTTATTTGGAATGGAATGGAAACTTGCCCTTTTCACAATTAAAACAAAAATAACTTAAATGAAAAGAAACATAAGAATCGACTTTCTTAAATTTAAAGGGTTCTATATATTTCGTTTCATAATGTAATTTTATAAGAAAAAAAAATAAATGAGTGTTTACAAATTGCAAGATGCTCTATAAAACCATAGCCAAGACGATTATTTATTATTATTACTTTTTTTATTGTAGTCATATTCTTTACACTACGATTAAACAGCAACAACGATTACATTGCATCCTTGTGGTCATTGATCTTAAGATCCCTTTTCAGTCCATATCTGCACTCATTCATACACACTTTATACGCAGTAAAGGATTTAATGGGCACTAGCATTTGTCAATGGATGATCTGTGCATTATTGCACGTGAGATAATTTTATGTTCCCATAAAAGTGAATTATCACATGGCGTAAGCTTGCATGCAAACCGTGGGGTTTCTTGGAATGAATGGTACCAGCTTACCGCTAAGATGTATAGATCTTCTCCTCTCAAAATCGACAAGATGCTCGGGACAGTGCAAGAATTGCAACAGAGGATGCCTCCGATGTCTTCGACCGGCACTTTTCTGTTGCACCATATAAGCATTAAATTTTAGCTTGCTTGCTGTGTGGTTCTCATAAAATACCAACCCTGGTGGAGACGTGTACCTAAGAAATCTCAAGAAAACTAGTTCCATGGACCATGTAAAGGCATTCGGATCTCTTCGAATCCTTCTTAAGCATGTTGAAATGGTGCCTTTTGCCAGCGCCCGCATTTAATTTTAGATCTTGTCTTAAACGTTGTCTTAAAGGTTGTCTAGAAGCCGTCTATGTGGAAGACCTGGCTGTGCGAACCGAACGACAACTAGCAATTAAAATTCACTTGCAATGGCAATTAACGAAGGAATCGCAGCCACCGCGTCGCGATAATGCAAATATTTAATTAATTCCTTTCGGCGACTTGGATCAAGGTGATGCAGTAAAAATAATCCGCGAGGATGATCGTTATCTCTACTCCACCTGTAATGTGGCTCGCCACATATGTTTTGTCAAGCGGAGTGCTACGCTTTCATAACGTAGGGAAGTTATTGCCTCCAATAAACAACTTCACGCTCACGCTGGTCACATCTTGCGAATGTGCCAGAGAAGAGTCTTTCAAAAATATGACCCATTTCCTGCAGGTAAATTAGGTACATTCATTTTTATTACGTGCAAAACTATGTGGATTATTATCCCATATAACTTCAAATAAAGTAAAGTTGAAGAAATAGATATTATGTTATCTAGTTATAAATAGAAAGTATTTAGTTTCTTAATTGCAAAAAAATCTTTGTTAGATTATTTTTAATAACTTAAAGTTTACTACTAAAAATTATAATTAAAAATTATAATAAAATCCGGTAAACGTGATCCCTATGAATTACAACTTATGATCCAGGGCTCTGCATATATCAAACTTACCCAATCATAATTTAAACAATAATTTCCATACAATATTACAATAGAGAGATATTACGAAAAATGCGAGTTCGATTCGCACATTGAGTGCTCCGTCCTTTTATATTTTGTTGGGCATTTTTATAATGCTTGAATAAAAATTAAAAGTATTGATGGATATTTTGAAAAATACTATTTTAGTAATGACACATTTGCACAGATTAAAATTCAATTAAATCTACTGACGTCTTTTCGCAGAATAAATTTTGGAAAGTCTTAGGTTACGCCAGATATACCAACGGATCCATGAACTTTAGATTTTTCTTTTAAACATCATGCAACAATATTCAACATTTTGTAATCTTTATTATCATATTCTTTTTTACAAAATTCATAATCTAGGCTTTTATAAAACATCAATAAATAAATTAATAAATCGGTAGCTAAAGTGAGAAAATATCAAAAACTCAAAAATAATTTAAATTGTAAATTACTTTGATAAAAAATCTCTCCCTAAGGAACTCAACTTTCAACGTTCTTTAATTCCTGGATTTTATACTTTGATTTGGCTCCAAAATAAGTTTCTACCAAAACTAAATTTAAATAACAAATTTATAAAAAATTTAAAATAGAAAGGCCTTTAGGCCTATGAGTTGTAATTTATATCTACAAATATAAACACGTATTTTTACATACTAAAAAATGTTATTGTTGCAACAAAATAAAAATAAAATTAATAACAATAAAAAAGTATGTGTTTGGAATGATGATTTTTAAAATTATTTGAATGTGATTACGTTACTATTGCTATTTAGTAGTGTAATCACCCAATCGCAAAAGATTGAATGCTAAGAATGTAACTTTTCTGCATAGTTGGAACTGCTCCAACTCCCAATACAAACAGGTTGCAGTAACACCTGGCATTTTATTTAAATTAAAACTGTTTAAATAAATTTGCTAATTTTCACCTCAAACGCACACTTCTCCCAAGCCACGTGTAGTACTGCACAGATTCTCATCTTATCGAATGAGATTGCCCAGACCGGCGCGGTAAATTCAATCCCATAAAGAGTAAGACTTATCGAGCCGCTAGAAGAAAATTGGTTTCCTTGAAAACGAATGTGCCGGTAAGATTTACAAGGAGTCGAATGGATTTGAAAATTAAAGCCGTAGCGCACAGCTCTGCCACCGGTCACATTAATAATTCTATCAAAAACCAATTAATACACGTCTGCCGCTGCGACGGGCGATAGGCCTTCCATTTACGCAAAAAGTCATACTACGCTTTTGCGAGCAGTGGAGCATCAGGTAGTTGAAAGAATGACAAATACAGCGGAGGTGAAAGGCCCGGGACCTGAGACATTAATTTTAAATCGAATTCCAGTTTGTTTTGTGCAGATTAACGATTTTCTCGAAATGGGACTTATGAATCCAAATTGTCACACTTACCTATAAACAAGCTATGGGAATTTAAATATTTTCACTGACTTCATAGCTTTTTTTCGTTTTAAAACATTATTTACCCCCTTCTAAGGTAATTTAATTGTCGTAATAGAATTTATGGAGTTTTTTAATCAATCATGTTACACTCCAAAAATATAAAATATTAATGAAAATGAATTTTCCATGAAATTTTGGGTTAAGTGCACTAATGTAATGTCCAGTGCTAATGCGAATTTTATATGCATATTTAATTAATTTAATAGAATAGTAGAACAAACACATTTCCGAATATAAATTACCAATTTATTGACAATAAAATTCTTTTTTATTACTCTTAACTGCAATATTATTAAAATGAAATGAATATTCACTATTCAATGTTTTTCATTTAAACACATGCGTCTTAAATAAAATCTTGCAATTAAAAATTGATTAACATTTAATTTACTCCTATGAAACAAAAGGGAAAAAATATTTAGTAAAAACGTTCAGTTTAAATATGATTTTTGAATTTAATAAAACTAAAAATTTCGAGAAAATTTGTACTAAACCAAATATTTTACAAAATTTATAATATTATTTTCATTTTAAACTATTTAAACTGACTCTTAGTTATAAACAAAATGTAATAAAGCAATTTTTATTTTATTTATTTTACGTAAAGCTTTAGCAAACCATACTTTCATATGGTACAAGTTTCCACTACTGTTTAAAAACTTATTTGAATTATTTCCCTCCAGCATCGTAAATAATAGGATATTTTCGTTTCCAATCTTTGATTGTACCTGTCGTCTAGAATGATTTTGGCTATATACACTTTTAAATTATAACGAGGAAAACTCACAAGATATTTTCACGATTGTCACGATTGTCACGAAAACAATCTTTTCGAATGGGTTCATCGAACAGGGGAAGCGTGATATGACATAGTTAAGAAATAGCCAGAACAGAATTGTGCAGTCAGTTTATTCACTTTTCTATCATTATAGATCATATCATACAATTTAAAATGCATTCGTTATTCCAATAAATGTGTTCATATCAGTTACAAGTAGAAAATCGATAAGCACTGTAATGACAGAAAAAGGAAGACGTTCTAAAGACATGCATGTGAGATTTCTTGGGGATGAGTTCAAGCAACCGCACATTGATTCCGAAACTGCCCATTACCTATCATCAAACGGCAAGTAAGAAGGCTAACTGCGGGTTGTAACCTTGCAACAAGGCCCTGCAGAAAGTTTCTGGAGTTGGGGCATCGTCAAGGAATCACGACCTGATTGACAGTTGCATACACCAGGAACAGCATAATCACATATTATTAAGGTAGAATCTCGTTTTGGCGGATAATGTGATAATTGCCCGCACCGAAGTGAAGAGATATTGTTCGTTCACTGTCCGCGATACGTCCAGCCAGCAGCCGCGAGCAATATTTGTTTTTAGAAAACGTGAACAAATTAGCATTATTATTATCCGCTCGAACCGAAGATACCGAACAGGTAATAGTCCTCTTCCATATAGGGTTAATTGCAAGTTCAGGTGCTCTGAGCTGCCGCGAAGCGGTTTGGATAAGACTCCTCAGATCGAGTACGTACCCGCGGAATTACCTCATAAATATAATGCGCAGCCAGACTTTAAAATCTCTTAATCAGCGTCATTGGACCGTTCAAAAGTTAAGTAATACCACCAATTAAACATTTTAATCTGCCGCAGATAAATCGGTGCCCACGGATTAGTAAAAGCCTCTGCAAAGCAGTGAGACCCACTGGGAGGTTCCGCTGATCATTAAGAGAGTAATTGACTACCTATGCGATAAGGGCTTAACTCTGGGTGGGTTATCTGCGTGCATACCATAAACAAAAAAATATTTTGATAAGAAAGTATTTGAAAATCAATTTACGAGTTTTGGGACCTAAATCATGCGTGGGAAATTTATTAAATCGAATCAGAATTAATAGATTACCACGAAAGCCCACAAATTAATGGAATATTGATTAAAATGACTGTAAAATTTTTGTTTTTAATTGTAAAGAGAGCTTTAAATATAGTCTTAAATGCATATGCATCTGTTGAATTATCATAATTAAATTTAAAAGAACTTTTACCCAGTTCTTTCTGTTGAAAGTGGAATTCCTTGTTTTTCCGTAGATAACACTTTAATTCTTATCTTCAACACTTTTAAGCGCTTATACCTTTAAGATATATAAAACATTTTAGAGTTCAACATACAAAAAATGAATATTAAAAATTATAAATAAATTATGGTAATTGGAATTTTTATTATTACTTTTTACACAATCCTAATTTAATTCATCACAAGGAAAATAAATAAAATATAAGATAAATAAATTTAAATTAGATACAGCCTCTACAATCTTCAGGTCTTCTTCTCCTTAAATTTGTACCTTAAGCACTCGGTTTTGACACAACTTTACTATAGTCTAATTTTTAGTTATAAAAATGCAACAAATACTTTGACGCTGCTGATTTATAATTTAATTTAATAATTTGAAATAAAAATATATTAATATTTTTATTTTATTATTGCATCATTATGCAAAAATTCTTTTATATGTTAGTTCCCTTCTTCAAAAAATCTTCAAAATTTTTCCAGAATTTTGTTGTTTTCGTTCGTTGTAATCAAAGCTATTAGAATTACAATTACCGTCTTAATTAATTTCATACTTTGGTATATTACAAATTCTACTTTATTATTCATGGAAGTGAAAATTAATTGCATGTTAAAATTGCTACGCCGCCGAGATTTCATCGATATTTAAGCTATGAATAGTGTCTCGATTTCCAACACATGTCACTCGGAGATACCATCGACAGTTTATAGCTGGTGCGGTACACTTAACCCCGCGTATCAGTTAACTGATGCCTCCAATCTGAGCGAGTTGCCACTGATACAGGTGCAGCACTCGCAGATCCCTAACCGTGCTATTTACCTCTTAAGCAACAACCGAGCGCTGAATCGGAGTCGATTAAACCAGTCCCAGTTTAAATACCTTGTCTAACTACCTCGAAAACTTACTTGCCCAATTACAGCAATTTTTCACCAGTTTTCACGCAATTCCGTTTGGCTTTTATCGTTTCACAGAAAATTTGTTTCGGACAAAAGGTAGCATGTCCTTGTCAAGGTAAGCGATGTTGTCATCATCGCATCGAGTTCGCAAAACCTGAACAGTAAATGGGAAAGTTCATTTTGCTCCGATACTGCGCTAGCTAGCACAGAACAAATTTGATTAGTTTCGCAACTGGCATAGTCAGTCCTTTTGAAATCCTCCTGAGAATCATGTCGCCTTCGATTGTACCAATTAGACCCTTTTTTCTCACGTGCATTTCAATTTCATGCCGGCAGAATTGAATCCAGTAATCGGTTCAATCCACCGAGTCCATTCAGTCGGGACAGATGTGTGCCGGCAATTATTTTCATCCCAGTGGATTATTATCCATTAAGACGATGACAAATGGCTTCTTTTAATTTGGTTAAATCGACGAGTGTATCGACTTAATGTTTTCCACGACGGCAGAGGTAACATGTCACACCTATAATCATTAAAGCGTGCTTAATTGCTGCACATTTCACGTTCTTCTGTGGACATTTCGGATTAAATGGCTGCATCGAAACTTCTGTGTAATGGCGTGAATTTGCATTGAAGGGAATTAATTAAGTGTAAATTAAACGAAAATTGATTCGAAAATGCCTTGGGACAGTTTTTTTACATTTAATATTCTAATGAGGTTACAGGTAAGAAATAATTGGGTAATATTTATGAGTAAAGTATCACACGGTGCCTATTAAATTTTTCATTCATAATTAGTTTTTTTTTTAAAGAATTTCAAAATATATGTATCTCTTATGTATCTAAGTGTACGTATGTTAATAATTTTGCCGGACATTACTGCGCTAATTTGGATAACACTTCCAGATACTTTTAATTAAAATTTTTTTAAATATGTAAAAAGTATAGAAATCGTTTCTCAAAGCCACTAAAAGTTCGAAATAATTTTAACATTTAAAAAATCTTTTCTCAGTCTGTATTCAAATACTTGTATAGAAAAGATAAATCTCTGATGAAAATAAAATGAATTTTAACTCTTGCAAAAATTTAACGAGTATATAAATAACAATGGTTTTATGTTTGCATTGTTTTCTATATTTATTACCATGTCATTACATAAATACTAATTACATTTTTGTGGCACCTTTATATTAAATTTCTTGTGTGTTATTGCAAAATAAAGGCTAGAATTTCTTATTTTATCATACCCAATATATAGAATAGAAATTTCATTACCGTATTAGATATAAGAAAATTTGTTAGTTGGTCTTGTTTGTTTTTTTTTTTAATGCAAAAATAACTAAATGGACTTTGCCGTTCAGTTCATTACAGTTCGTAATGGTATATGAAAAGCCTTTAAAATTATTTGTACGTATCGATCAGAAGAAAACCTAGATAACCTTTCCCTCTCAGTTCAGTAACCCTAATCAATAAAATAGTTTCGAAGGACATTGTACAATTTTCATATATTAGTGCTACTGTTTCCAACAAAGAAGTTTTGAACTAATTGGAAGACTTGACCTCAAGAGAATCATAAATTGATTTATTATGTATTAATTAACACTGCTAAATATCACACGACTTGAACTGTGGTCAAAGCGCACTTTATTGTTGTCAGAAGCAGTTGTTCCTTATTTTGTGATTTATTATATAATCACGATGGTGCCTTTAAAATCTATAAATTGTTTTAAATCTCTCGTAAGACTTGTTTTATTGCGATCCTCATAATTTCTAATTTGACTGATTGGCCGACTATCAGACTGGCGGAGTGAGTTCTTCGTTCTTCTGTAAGCCCAGGAAACATTTAAGTGGTATTCTTGAGCAGGTTTGCAAGTCTTGGCCACTTCTTAGAGACGTCAATGGTGTGGTTTGTGTGTAATAAATTTTATAGCCACTCCTAAGATGTTGGATTACACCAGTACTGTTTCGCAAGAGAAACCATCTCCCACCGTTGTCTGTTCATCAATCAAAGTCTTGGAATCCTCGTGAGTAGGACCATACTAGAGACCTGAAGCTCATTCACCGCTGCACTTGTCTTAGACACTTGTTTGATTGATTGTCTTCCCTGGGGAGTGCGACGGGTTATAGGCTAATTACGCACCTGAATTCGTAATTAAATAAATCAGCTTAAGCATGTTTGAAGTCTTGTCTCACCTGTCATCATGTACAGTGCGTTCCGCAACCGTGTCCGACACCATTCATAAATGCGCGAAATGAAATATAATAAATCGCGACCGCGTTCACGACATTCGCGCCATTATTGATACCGGCACCCGGCTACTTGTCTCCGCACCTGATTCCACATTCAAACCAGGTTGACGAAGAACTTCTGTACTTACACTTTCTGAATGAAGTGCGGTTATGAATTATTATCCCCCTGAGAGCGCCAGGCAAGCAGAGGTGCAAAGGTATCATACAAAGTTTGCCATATGCACTTGTGGCCTTGCTGGAAGGTGCAAATTTAAATAATTAAGGTGGTGCCTACATTTCCAGCGATAGACTGAAACAAGAAAAACATTTTAATAAGGGATTTTCACCTTCAGTTATCATTTCCCGTTAGGCACGTGAAGGATCCATAAAACACCTTACTTTATTGCATTTTGTAATCATAAAGAATTTTTTCCGTGAAACAAGTCCACGAGCCGGTAGACGACGTCTCAAGACGCCTGACCATTTCTTGCAAGATGCAATTTGTAGATTAAACTAGATAAAATGTGAGACATAGTCGGGATCTTACAGTTGGTTTATCTGATTTTATATAGAGCTCCCGTGCATTCGTTATCAAGATAGCAGCCATCGCGAGACTATTTATTTTCAGCCCTACATGGTAATCAACTGCTATTTTAAAACAAGCAGTTGTGTTGAGATTTTGAATTGAAAAAATAATACTAATTCGTAAGCAGAGATTTTATTGCATCTTGACCTGTTATTAAATCCCCTTCGTGACATTTAGGTGGTGTAACTGTTGGTCGGCGGATCCCATCACTCTTTGGTGCAAGGTGTTTCCATTTTCGCTGGTATTCCAGCGGACTGACTCGAACACGGGCTCGCAGTTGCAGCTCATGCTGATCATTACTTTATTTTCTTCTTTTTGTCTTTTGCAACATTAATGTTCCTCCCAAGCATTGCACAAACTGAAAGAATTATGTGAACGCAAATTCTCACTTTATTCAAGAAACGGACAGGTACACATTACCACCTGAAAATTTACTGGGGTCACGTATAACAGCGGATTTAATGTTACAAATTACACTAAAGTGCTGAGTTTGCAGGTAAAGTGGACTTTTGTCAAAATTTTAAAATTTTTTAATTTAATATCGACTATAAAATTTCCATTTTTATCAAAAGATACTTGCAAATTAATAACCTACAGAACTTGCTTTTCTTAAGAACGTGTGAAAAATGTACTTTTAAATTATTTTAAATTTCAGCTAGAACTAATTCAGTAAAAATGAAAATGTTTGCTTTTTTTCCATCTGCAATTGCATTTTGTCTCTAAAACCAAAACATAGTTTTTAAGATGCTTTTTATGTACTAATAGAATTTTATATTCCAAAAATAGAAGACTTTTGAAGGGAATGATTTTGAATTTAAACAAATATGGCATAAATTTCAAATGAAAAAATCTGGAGAATGAGAAAATTCTTTATTTATCTTTTTAAATATCTCTAATGCAAAAACTTTGGAAAAATTAGTAAGATAAAATGTCTTTAGCTTCCTCTGGCTTGTATTATAATCAACGTGCGAGTACACCTCATATTTGCTTGATTTCCTTTGGTTATTTATTAAAATAACATGCTTATACTTAATATTTTTCAAACCTATTTCTTATTTTTTTATTTATTACAGATCCATTTCAAATATATGATATCCTATACGCATCTTTCGATTTTTTTTATACACTTATTTATCACGAACACGAAAAATTTAAAAAAGTAACGGAATTTCTTATCGGACTGCGCCAAATTAATTTTTTCTCTTTTTCGCAATTATTCCATGTGGTGGTCCTAAATCAGTACAATTATGTCATATATTAATTCAAGATCCACCCGCCATTACCAACTAATTCACGGTGAACACCATATTTCAATAAAATTGCAAAAATTATCAATTCTCCTTCGCTTCGATTCAGGTAAAAAAGAGAGTCAAAGGTTCGGAGCAGCAAAGGTGGGCGGTTATCTCCAGTGTAACAATATTTATCGGTCGGATGTTAATAACAGGCAAGAACACGCAAAATGTGTTGCTAATAATCGCGTACATAAATCTGATGTGTTCGGGATAAATGTAACTCCTCGAAAGTTATAATTTGAGATTGAAAATGACCATTGCACGGTGCCCAGTTCTACAATCTGGCGGTTTTCCCGCTCCCAGGACTGGAAATTGTTTTTCGATCCCTATCCCATTATTTCATGCTCCAGTGCAAGTGTTAAGATTTAAAATTGATAGCGACACGTTTTACTCCTGTGAGGCGGGATCTGGGTATCGGAGGTGCTTTGTGACACGGGTAAATTCCACACAACACGGGTATTTAGCTACGGAAATTATCAATAGCTCTTGGCTAAATTACTTTTACGCCTTACAAGAGAGACGTGCAGGTACACACATAAGTTCGTTACATGTAGAGAATTAATGTGACACCGAAACTCATAAACTTTCCTAGAAACCTAACTTCGTCTGTGCCTTCTAATTATCACCTTTAATTTAAAGTCATAGCTTTAAAGTTTGTGTTTGACTGATTTGTGTGATAAGGCATTGTAGGAAAAATTAGTTTAAGCAAAAAACGTTATTAATGTTATTACTACAAATACAAATTTCGTCTGCAACAATAAAAATCGCTATCGGGCTTTGTGAGAACTATGGGAAGGAATTATTAAAAGACAAATTGTTTGTCAAAATTTATGATTGATTAATTACCTCTATTTCTTTAAAATAATACGTGATTACTAAATAAGATAAAAACACTAAAAAACAATGAATCAAAGCAGACTGATCTCATGAAAGGTGTGTGGGGGAATTTACTCTTTGTACGATTCAGTCGTTCGCACTGTAATTTGTGCGGTAAACCGATTTCAGTGACTTGATTTAATTAATGTAACAACTGAAAAAGAATTGTATTTATAACTCTGACACTGAGCACAAGCTGTGCCAATTCTGCGACAGTTGTCATCTCTGATATCATCAATTTCCCACTCGTAAGCAGATGGTTTTACAACTGAAATTTGAAATGATATAATTATCTTATTTGAATAGCGCATATGACTTTATTTACCTATTTAAAATTACAAAGACAGTAATAGTTGTTTGTTAGTAGCTCAGAAAGTTGTATATCAACAAAAGAAAATTCTTAAACAAACTTTAAAAAATCGAAATTTTACTTTCTTCATTGCTAAAAAATTCATTAAAGTTTCAATATTTATTTTATAGATAGATTTTTTTATGAAAAATTTTAAAATCATTTTAAGTATGTAGTTGATTGGGAAAAAGTTTACTACTTAAGGTGAAAACAAATAAAAATGTTTTTTAACTCTTTTAATGTAAGAAAACATTGTTTCCTCGATTTATAGCATAAAAATTACATACATGAATACTTGATCATTTTTTAACAAAACTCTTATTTATTTTTATTTATTTATTTTAAGATGAAAATTTTCCAATTATTTTGCACAGCAACGATCAGCACTTAAAGCAATACTGAAGCAATCAGTTAAACAAATTTGAATCCTAATCAATTTTAAATATAATTTTCGTGAAATTGCAAGTGTCGATTGATATAAATATTAATAAAGTATGGTATGTTTCAAAACAAGATTAAGAATATACCATTCCGAAACCAAGTCTTTAAAGCATTTGATTAATTATAATTGGATTAATAATTCCCAATCGACACAAATAAATAGTACTACATTTATTTATACTCCCTATCCTAAAACGTTTCTAATTCTTTTAACTTTATGTAGAAATAAAAAAAGCAATGTTTTATTGGACCATATCTACTTAATTATTGGTTTGGACTAAAGAAGTTTTAAATTGTAGACTTTGGTAAACGACCGTTAAAAAAGTTCTACGAATTTTGTATTAACTACTAGGACTATTTTCTATTGTTCATTACGAGTTTTTTAGATTCATATGCTTAGTTTGAACTTTTATTGATCTTTGCAAGAGTAGGCTTATATCAACTTCTAAAATTTACTACCTGTTTCCAACATAGTTACTCAAAGACATTTTGGAGAAATCTAGGCCTAATGGTCTTAGTTTTCCTTAGTTCCTTATTATTGTTAAGATATAATCAACCTTTGATAAAGCTGTCTAAAAGTATGTGTTAACAACTACATCAGTATAAAATTATTTTTAGCATGTTTTTATTAAGCAGACGTACTCAATTCGTCTAAATCCAAGCAAATATAAAAGTTGTTAATTTTAATCAAGGTTAACAAAAGATTATTTACACCATTTGCCGCGGATGGTTAATGCGCTTTCATCCTAAAAATATTGCGATTTAATTTCGGCCTGGAACTGCCTGCAGCGCCTTAATGCCCCGCTGAGTGACTCCGGAGTGCTATAAAATGTGTTCACTTAATGAAACAGCTCTGCTCGAATGACCCGGAGCAATTACCCGTCTGTTCTGCAGAGCGAGGAAAGCGCACACAGGGCACTCGAGAATATCTAGGGAATTCTAATTGCTGGAGCTAGAGCTGGGAAAAGTCCATATGGACATCATTGAGTCTGTCAAGACACACTGTCTGCGAATTGTCAGATCTAGACGCACTTTCGCGCTTTCCCACTTACAGACTTTTGGGACAAGTCGCGCTTCCCTATTCACAATTAATTAAAAGCGAATGCAATCAAGTTTACATTAAAAGCAGAAAAACAAAGATCTTAAGATGGAAGTGCTTTCATTTCGACATGGATTTTATTGTTGTGTTGATAGGGCATCCTCTCCAGGGCAATTAACTACAATGCGCTTTTATAGTCTTCTTAGAATTTAACTCACATAGCACTAATTACTATCGTCAACTTATACATTGCATCTGTAGAATTTATTTAGATTATATGCTGAATAAGTGTGATTAAACTTAAGTATACCTTTTATACCCATGCTTAAACTACCTTAACCCACCTTCGTCCAATAATAAGGTTTTCACATTAATGAAGTTCAAAATTTATATCTATGTAATTATTATCAAACTCTCAGTAGGGAACGTACTTGATTCTAGAATCAGTTGAATGACCACTTTATCAGGAAGCAGTACTACACGTAGTTCTAAACTATACGCCTTTGTATGAAATGATCATAATACTTTTGTTAAGCGCTTTCATGGGCTGGAGTCATTTATCTATTGTGTTAGTTCAGACTACTTATGAAAATAGTTTCGAACGCACTAGAAACTAGACAAGGAAAATTGTTTTCTGTAAAAAAGATCCTCGGGACTCAAAGGTATAGTGTATCTTACTGTTCAAGCAGTAGTATTGGACATAACACGCGATATGTGCTACAAAAGCATAACGTAGTAACATTTTATATAATAACAAAGTGCAAGCGGAGTTCTGGGAAGACATCTTAAGGAATTAGATCGTATTGCTTTGCTTGAATTCAAAATGTTTACGCAAAGCCTTTAAAATAGTTCTTTTTTTCCAAAGTCTGGCTAAAAACAAATCATTTGTTAAAAAAATAAGAAATTATTAGATCAAAAATGCATTTCTAATTCTAAATAAATAATAAGAATCGAAATTACTGGAAACTACTTTTAGGAAATCGTAACGTTAATATAAAAGTTGTAAATTAATTACAGGAGTAAAAACCTACGCCTTTTTAAAAATAATTTTATACGATTCCGATGTTTAGAATTATAAAAAATAATTTCTACATGTAATTTCTCGTATAGTTTTTTAAAACATTGTGCATAAGTCTGACTTCGCATAAATTCAATTTTTATAACAAAGTAATTTCGTTTTTATACCTATCGAATTTCTAGAAAAAAAACTAAGATTATTTAGAGATGACTTGCTACAATAAATCTGCAATTATGCAATAGCATTGCAACCGATTCGATTCCAGAGCGCACAATTAATTTTTAATTGGTTAATATAAACTTCTATTCGCGAAGAAAATCCACTAACTTTTAATTATATAAATTTTCTGAAAACGTGTTTCAAATTAACCGCATGCGAAATGTTTTCCTCCTTGCTGTGAATCTCATAAAATAATTCGAATTTGATTCTAAAACTTGATAATTAAATTCTTGCAATTTTGCTATGAATTTATGAAAAAGTGGATTAATTCAAGTGAAGTTCACCCCTCACTCAACGGACTAAAAACGAATTTCCAAGTAATGAACAAACACCGCAACGAATTTTCCCTCGAATGAATTCACCGGTTCATCAAGATAACGTTGCGTTCATCCGGTCTCACTTCCCCTCTTTAGCGGTTTTGTTTTCACACGGCTGTTCGCGGGGAAATGTCAACAAAAGCACGGAGCATGCAACCGAGCAAATGTCAAACAGTTAATGTGCGTTCGTTGGAGAGGGAGGTTGTACGTCGCTGTGTGCACACGGCGATTACGAGACGAGTTTACGTTGATTCGCCAGCGGTTGCCGTCGCGCGTCCTGGAATTGGTTCCCAGTGCCCACGCGAGTAAATCAACAGCGTCAGTTTGTGGCAGCTTGTGGCTTCATTCACGGCTAGATCAGTGAAGACTCCATTTTTGTCAGGTGCAAGCTGGTGTGCGGTGCGCATCGATTTTGCGAGGACTAGCAAGCTCCACTCTGAGTATGCGTCAGTCCTTTCGGAGGTGCCCTAGACGTGACCAGATTTCCTTTTGAGGTGCGTAAAAACAGCCCGCCCGTCTTGACATTGACCTTCAGGTTGTACGCTGTTCGGTTACGGTCTTTCCGCAAACTATCCGCGACATTCCAAGGTCAGCAAAAATGACGCAACCGAGGTATTTCAAATTTCAACGTCCTCAGTCGAAATTCCTCGTCCGGCCGAGATTTGATGGTTCCCAGGCTGCTTTTGTTGCTTCTGTGCTTGGAGGCGCGCCAAAAGTGCAATGGGATCTCTGGCGAGGTGGGACGGCACGGGTTCTGCGTGACCCAGTGCCGGATATCCAGCCAGGTCCGGAATTACCGAGCTTTCATCCCTGCGCAATTCAACGCCTCGCCAGATCCACCATTGCGGGCCTTGCAAGGTTTCTGGGGCATGAGCGATCTGGCGGCCGGAGTGGGTCAGGTCGCCACCAGGTCGGCTCCTTTACAGGGGAACGTGCATCCTCTGCAGATTCGTCTGCTGCACTCGAATTAAATTAGTTTATTTCCTTTGGCTACGTTCTAGCGCTCGAAGTTATTGCTTTGAATAAGTGTTGGCAAAGTCAACAATTCGGAGGCAACAGAACGTCGAGGTAAATGGTCTAGAACTAGATTTTGAGTGGGAAATCTGAAATCGCGTTCCTGGTGGTTTCATTGAGTAGTTCGGTCAGTGGATTCATTCACTTGGTGCAAATGTGATTTACGGAGTGATGTGTTTTCAGAATTCGATCTTTTGTTTTCATTTATAAATCCAGTGAATTATTTGTTTCCTTTAATTTTCGTGGCCCTTGAAGCACCAAGTAAATATGACAAAAAAGTTATAAAATAAATTTGGTTTAAATTTAAACAAGGTTTTCTGAGTGCCTAAAACTGGGACAAATTTGGGAGTTCACAAAATGCTATGATTAACAATTATTCAAGGAATGATAATTTTCTTCAAGTGAAAAACATTGAAAGGATTTAAAAACTGAAAATAAAAATTATTTTGGTTATTCACAATTAAACCAAATGTGTCTTGTAAAAATATTGTTGTTGTGCTACTTCAACATTTGGAGAGTCCTTAAAAATCGCCCAGGCTAGCGCCTAGTATGGCTGAAAATCGTGCCACCCATAATTTGAAATAAATTTGGGCTGTAGACAATTGCAGAAACCTGAAACAGTTTTTCATCTACAAAAATTTCACTTGCCAGTAAATCGACTGTTTGATATTGAAAATTCGCATTTTAACGTAAAGTTATAAATTTTCAGAAATTTATTACTTTTTGTAAATCGGTTTTCGGTAGATTTTGTGCAGTATGTTCAAAATGGCATTTAATATAATTTTTTGTAAAAAAAACAACACGGGGAAAATTGCCTGCCATTCCTAATAATTCTTTTATAATTTTTCAAACGTAAATATCACGACGTCTAGAATCACGCAAGAGGATTCTTTAATATTTTTTTTGCCGTTATGGGTTATTACAATTCATTTCGCAAAGAAAGCCAATTTTTTATTTGATGACATTTTAGCAAAAAAGACGACTGTCGTTTTCCTTCGAGAACTCTAAAATTTTGCCTTAACTTATGGTTAATGAAATCTGCCAGTGTTAAGACAGAATTTAAGATTTGCCATCACCTTAATGATGTAGGTTTCTACAATCAATAAAACAATTCCAATTGATCTGTTCGAAAATTCAGAAGTCAAAATATGGATTTAATCTCCATGTTAATTCTTCTCTGACGCGAATCCACAACCCTAAAGTTATGGGGTTTTCATTTTTAATTTTTATTTTATTCTTTTATTGCTCATCAATAATATTTACCATTGGCAATTAAAATCTTTATTACTCCAGAAGTGGAGGAAATATCGATTACATGTAAGATATGAGCATACTCCAAGAGTGGGCGCATTGAACAAGTTGAAATAAAAACTGCTGGTGTTATTTGATACTTTATAAGTTTTGAAACATTTTTAGAGCAATAAAAATCGAGCCCTATTTTTCCTTAAATAGACCACAATCAGTGCAAGACATTGCTACAGAAGTTCGCATTAGTCATGCAGGAGTGTAATATAAATTCGAGTGTCCCCATATTCTTGCTGATGCATCAGACTGTGGGGGTGGATGGGGTTAGCGATTTCTTGAGAGTCAGAATAAGAAAATTCCTTCTTGTAGAAAGTCGGGAAAACAAATTTAGATTTAATTCAAACACAGGTGATACAATGTATTTTTAAATTACAAAGCTCATCATTCTACAATACAATCCGATAGATAGGAACAACGTTTTGAAGATATTGGACTTAAAATAATTTGAGTCAGCTACTTACGAATTGATTTCCGCAAATAATTCTACTAGTTGAAGACTAATACATCACTTTCTATTACCTCGAGGACGTAAGACATATGGGAAAAGAAATGAAAAGAAATGATTTTATAATCGCAAAATTTTTAGACTATCTACACACTTTGAATATAAACCCAATCAAAGCAGTTAGTGCATAATATAAATTAATTATTTAAAAAAAATGTTTACCTACATCAAGAATTAAACGATATTTAGAAATTTTTACAACTTTAAAAATTGCCTTTAAATAACAACAATAAAAAGAACACTTTGGCGTTTTTTTTTCAATCAAGGATTTAAGATGGTCTTCGAAGAGAAAAAAGAAATTGTTTAAGATCGTGGCAAAAATGAAAAAAAATCACATGGTACAAATTTCTGAGAATAGATTTCGAATTGCCTTTCTGTAATTTTGTTAGAAACTAATACTACATAATGTTGTTATAGCTCGCAAGGTTCCACTAAAATAGCTGATTTCATTACACCCACTGTGAAAGCTAAAATCGTATATAAAAATATTGAAGTGCTTATAGTGTCTAAAAATCTATAACTAAAGCAATTCTTACGCATCGGTGTTAATATTCGTTAACATGTTAGTGCTCCTCCTACATTTCTTAGCATGCGAGGATTACAAAAATTTAAACTATTAAATATCGGCTAGGCTGCTTCTTTTAAACTTGTTTGAACCGTTTGAGCAAACATTTGCGACATCAAAGTCTCGCAGTCGCGGCTTGTTAAATAATGGTTAAAATAGTGAAGGAAAAGGGTCCATAAAAGCGCCGCCATAAAGAGCACCTTCCTTGGAAAAATATGAATCTGAACAGAATAACGACTTCAAGTGCAAACATTTCGCCGTCCACAAGCGGAGGATTACCCCGGCAGTATTTGATGTGGGTGCAATAAAAGAGTGAAAGTGCTTTGTTCCCCCGCTTGCCGAGAGGCGCAGCAGCACAGTCATCCAGAGCCCATGGACCAGGGAGTCTGTAAATCAGCCTACTTTGAAGCCGCTCACTGTCAACGAGTGTGGTGTGTATGGTCTCGCACGCCCGCACTGCTAACTATCGCGGAGCACCCGTCGGGCTCCGAGGGACGCCTTTTTCAGATGAATACCCTCACTTGTTGCGCGCCCTCAACAGCTCTTCTAATCCCACTGGAGATGTAAACAGCTCCTTAAGACCGTGAGATCCGGGAATAAGACGCGAAGTCGCGCGACGAATCTATTCATTTCCGCCGACCAATTGCACGTTTGCTGAATTAACGTGGCATGTTGCGATTGTCACTTGGTGGGGTTTCTTTCACGGCCCGGATCAGCCGCAACCAGCAACCAGGTGGACATGCAGTAATTTTGCATTTGTCTTATAGGCGGATTGGTTTGGCGAAAAATTCCATTTCCCACTTGCCGGATGAAGCAATCCGAACGGGGGCCGAGAGACTTAAACCAGCAAATTCGTTGGAACTACATAAACATGCATGCGTATGTGCTCTGCCTGCTAGGGATGAACCCACATCGCACTCGTACGTACCGTACGTACGTGCAATAAAAAGACGAACTTTAGATACCAAAATTACTAAAACTCTTCAGGAAAAAGCATCAAAAATACTTTTTTTTGAATCCATGTCGATAAATTAACTCGTAAAAGACTTTAAATAGAAATAAAATTTAAATATATAATTAAAGTATCAGTGTCGCCTGAAAAATTGTAAGTCATATCAACGGTGTAAAATAACTAGAATTTTATTTTAAAAAATGCAACTCTTAATTAAATATTTTTTAAATCGTACATCAAAAATCAGAATTTTATTTAATTATTTTTATTATTCCTTATTCCAAATTGATTATCATTTTTCTTTATCAATGGAAATTAATCACGCCAGTCTTTGGAAGTCGTAATTTTATGATTTTGGTTGAATTTTCTTTGGTTATTTCTTAAATGAGCAGACAAATTTAAAGGCTTTAAAGTCATTAATTTTTAAGCAATTTTTATAATTCTGTTTTTAACTATTTTGACCAGAAATTCTTTATTAAGATTTCTAAAAACAATTATAATATTTTGTTTGTTTGTTAATAAATGTTTAATGACAAGGGGTGTTGAAATTTATCTGTAATTTTATTATCAATTTTTCAAGCTTTTTTTAATTGAATAAAGAGAAATCGTATAAACCTCAATTAAAAAACGTGCAAAAATGTTCACTTGATTTGAACATATTCTTAAATAGTTAATATTTTAATTCTAATTGCAGAGTAGAAAATTTAAGAATTTTAAATACTAGGTTTTAAATTAAAATAAAATATTCTGAAAAACTTCTAGTGCTTTTTGTCATTCCAAATAAAGTCATATGTAATTTCTTATTAATTAAATTTCAATATCAAAATGCACTGTCAGTATTTTACGGAGATTCCAAGAATAAATAATTTTACGTATGCAATGACAAAAATTCTTGTTTTAATCGCTTTTGACCCCATACAATTTTTTAGATAAATTATCGTGCTAGTACCACTATCCAAAAATACTTTTACTAAACGACCACTGCAGTTTAGCTTTCCATAAACTTACTGATAAAATTTATTGATTAAAAGAGCGTAAGTTTTTTTCTTAGTTTGAGATATGTAAATAATTTCTTTCAATGCAAATGCTGCCTCAGTGAAATCGATTCATCTCTAGGTGCCGTGTGTCTTATACGTCCAAAGTGTTCCATGTCACCTTTCATAGCATTACGAAGTCGAAGGAAATGCCAAGGATTGCATTTATAAAATCCCATTTGGCATCGACAGCATCTCACCACCAACCTGTGGGAAGACACATTGCAATTTGTTCAGTTCGGCTTTGTGTCAATTCGCAGGTCGAGAATTATGGTCGTAATCTCCTTAATTTCATGAAATGCAATTTGGTGAAAATTACGTCTCGACCGCTCAGGTGCCAATAAAGAGGCTTACAGATCTAAGGCTGCAACATTTCCGTGTACTCCGGAGTCTCGTTGAATTTGCACTTAAGACGCAGTAAAACGCAAGCCGTAAAAACGCCTCTGTTTTTATAATTCTTCCTCATTATTTTCGTTCTAAAACAGAACTAAAAAAACAACGGGGACATTCCTCATAGACTAAATAATGAGTCATGTACCGACCCAGCCCAAAATCGCACGAATCTGCCAAGTGCCAAAATTTTATCGTACATTTATTTTTATTAGAGATAAAGAGATTTCTTGTTATATTTTATTAAATCGGACAGCACTTTTAACATGTATATTTTCTTTTATCACAAGTAAATTCATTCTCCCCATTTTCAATAGTTCATTGTTCGTATTCACGGATGTAGAAACAATAGTAGCACATTTTACACGCAGGATAATTGTTTAACTCTTCCCGTACGATATTTGAAGACGTGGATAAATGAAAACCACTTGCTTGGGATTTTCGTCCAAAGTAAATGCAAGCATACCATAGTCAGACCTTTCCACCATCAACATCTGTGAGGAAAACATTGAACAATTGTCTAGAGGGAATAGGAAGCTAAAAATAAGGAAGATCGTACTTCGACATCGCACCTAATACAGGAAGTAGTGAACTGATTCGAATACGTAACATTTAACAGATTCTTCGGTAAATACTCTAAACAACTTAACAAAATGGAATGGATTGCATGGTGAAATGCTGTTGAAAGCATCTTAAATTGGATGTCAGCAATTTGTTATACCATCTAGAGGAATTCTCTTAGTCTTTGAGGTTTTCGTGCCGACAGAATTAGTTGGGCGTTAATTTCTTCAGAATGTCCAGATGTTTCTACGAGTGGTAGAATCCGACCATTACATTCTTTGTATAAGAGTTTTACTGTCAAATTCAATAAGGTGTATTTACACTTCCGAAGTTTTTGAATTTCAGTTCAAAATAGAATTCTTGTCAGTATGATATACAAATAAAAAAAACAAAAAATAGCAATTACTATGTGCAATTTAAGGTTTTCCAATAGATTTTTCTAATCTATTAAATTGTTAGTACAATTTGAATAGAAGTCGGACAGAATCCAGTGTATATCTTCAAACCTTATAAACCACAATAAGCAGATATTTGAAGTCGTGACAAAGTCACAAAAAGTATTTTTCTTAACATTTTTCAAGCTCTGCAAAAGATAACTCAGTTATCTTAAAATATAAAACACTGCGGTCTTCTGCAAAAATGCATATTCCATTTAATCGTATTTGTTTAAGGTTTTTCCGCAAATAAAACCGTTTAAGTCGAGCAAGCTTAACCGAAATTCACAGGTAAAATAAAAATTTAAGGTATTTGCTCGCACAAGAGTGATAACTTTAATTGCTTTATTAATTCTGTTCTAGATTTAATGTAGATTTTATTTATAAATTGGAAATATTAAACTACTACTCTGTGCTTTTAAATTCGTGCTGATTTATAAACATCCACCTAGCCGTTTGCACAACTGATTAAGTTTATGAGGCCGAAAAATTATTGATAATTTATAATTTACTATTAAATTTATTTTAAATTTCTGGTTGGGAAGTACGTTCTTAGAATGCAAACTCAGTGATATTTCCCACGTACTCAACTTTTATCAGCTACTCTCACTTTGACCCGAAAATTGGCAATGGAGAAAACTGATAAATTTTATCATTCTGATTCATTGAGCACGAGTTAGCCGCTTTCATTGGCGGTTACCTCACGACTAATTCCTTATCACTTTAAATTTCAGGAGATATCGTCGTCAACTACAATAATTCGAGGGGCAGCGAGGCGGCTAAGCTCCGCGAGCCCATTCCTCCAACAGTTGATCCAAAGCCCCACATTTGTCGCACGGTTCGCCCCGCCAAGTGATGTATCTACGTAACGGCACCAACACTGCCTGAGATAATAATTATACCTTTATTCTCACCGCGAAACGTTTTTTAAATGAGTACCGAATTCGCCCCCAGCGAGACCACACCGCTCCGCACGACGACCAGTAGCAGCAGCTCGACGCAGATCCATCTGAACAACAATAACATTCGGCTCGAGCCACGACTGCCGACGGACCGTCGCGATCCTAAGATGGACAACAGACGGACACTGGTCAAAGTGGCCATCGATGTCACTATTCTACTGTGCGGTAAGTACCTTGGAGTTTTGTTGCCTCCCGTTTCCGCCCAGGTGAAAATATTCGAAAGCACTTATTGCGGTCAATCGATGGTTAATATTCCGCGGGCGCTTTGGCGGCTTTCAAAACCGCTCGCGTGGCTAAAAACTCCCAACTGAGATATGTGTGTGCAATAATGCCGCAGAAATACGCAGCCGTCGTGACCACTCTGTGAAGGCCGCCCGTGTGAAGAAATCAATCTCACGACGCTATCGTCGTCTAATTATCTTGTTGCGGTCCCGGGAGTTTGTCTAAGTTGTGTCTTACAAACAATTCCCAGATATGGTGGTCGCCTCACCGGCTGTGATTTCTCCGCGGCGAGCTTTAATTGCTCCACACGTGAACGTGGTTCGACGTCTGCAAAAGTGGTTCATTATCTTCTAAAAATAAGTCTCCGTGATGTCACTCCGGTGAATGGAGTCGTTGTTGTTGGCGGAACATTAGCAGTTTTTTTCGTGTTACCCGTAGAAACATTTTCATGTCCACAATCAAAGTGTCCAGTATATCAGTTGGTAGCTAGAAGGTATTTTCTAGATTTCCATCAAATAATTCCGCCAGCAATCGCAAAGAATTGTTATCATTAGCCGGAAATAACACCAAATTGATACCGTCGTCACAAAATTATGAAATTCCCTTTTACGCAGTCCATATCACAACTAGAGTGGATCGAATTACAAAACTGCATCTGATCAAACTCTGTGTAATTTCTGTTGCGTGTTTAGTTAGTGAAATGTTTTCCCATATCTGGGTCTGCAAAGTTTCGTTTTTTTTTATAGTTTTCTGTTGCATAAAAAGTGCAACAGGTCTCATCTAACAGGTAGGAGAAAATGAGATGATTTTTCTTCAGAAAAAGGCTTTGTCTTATGAAACACAATTAGATGTATGAAAAAACCACCTCGGTTTCCTTTCACATGGTGGATCCATACTGCCTTAGAAAGGATTGCGTAGAGGAAAATGTATCAAATAAATAAAATGCACAAAAAAGCACCATATAGACAAAATATTTAAACGACTTGTACAAAATATGCGTAAAATACGCTTAAAGCTATATTTGATAGGCTAAAAATTACAACTTTCAATGATCGTTCTTTCAAAAACGTGATTTATAAAAATATTTATCCTATCGTAATTTGGAAAAATATTTAATTAATAATTAATTTGGGTTACATTTTGAAATAATTTAAATAAATATTTAGACTAAGACTTCAAAATGATCGCTGCGTTGCAGTACTTTTGAAAACGTAAATTCTCCCAACAACAGGTCGTTATTAACTTTTAGGAACAACATAAAGCAATAATGCAACAGGTAAATTCAAGACCTGTTTTTCTCTCCGTGATTTTTTAATTTTGTTTGTTTTTTTGTTATTATGATTTTACTAATTTTTTTAAACTTAAATTTAAATTAAATTTTTACTCTGTTATGTATTTAAAATAAATTTCCGTTCGAATTACCTTTTGGCTATTCGTGTATTATGTGAACTGAAACCATTTTTGATCAATTAAAATATTTTCGATAATGTACAGCTTTTAGAGATAAATAATTCCTTCTTATCTATTTTTTGAAGTGAAATGAAGTTAAATAGCTTCCTTAGTGAGCGCACAGCAGAATTATTATTGAAAAAAAGAAAGGTCATCGTACAGTGCATGTGACATCATCCCATTCAGCAGAAAGCGATTTTTTTATAGTTTGCAATGCAACTGTGTTAAATTTCTCGCAGAATGCACTTCTATTTTCATTTTCGGTAACGTCAGCCCACATTCAGGTTCCCACTTCTGCCTACAAACATCACTTATCTGATGTCTGAGGTTGGCTTGTCAGGGAACTCGTTTTTAAATTATTCTCCACTGCAATCTACCTCTTTAAAATTTAATTTAAGATTTGAGATATCTGTCGATATTCATTAAACGATCACCGATCAAAGCAGCACAACATCTTTGAGGAATTTTTGATTGGAACATGGAACACAATGTTCGCCTTATCTAAGGATTATTAAAAGGGAACCCAGACCTCGTTTAGGTGACGATGTCAATTCTATCTCTATCTTTATACTGGAGCTCTAATTGAATTAGAGGCATTTGAATTCTTCGAAAAACAGAACACGCTTCTCTGAGGCTTGCGTTTGCCCTGCGCTGACGATCAATAAACAGCATAAACATTCAACGTCTAAATCTTCCCACTTTGGAACGGCCTCGAACTATCTCAGAACAGACTGCACCAGATAAGATAGCTTCGAAGTAGGTCTAGATTAAAGCGAAGGCAATCGAGGAATCTTTCAGGTGATGGCAGAACATCTTTGAATAAACAAGTTCGCTTGTTCTCTTGCATATTTTGTTTCTATGAGGTCTGTTTTTTTTTTATTGATGATGATCATTTTTTATATTTAATTACGTAGATGTAGATGTTCAGGAATTCGCAGTGTCAAAAACCATCTTCATTAGTTTCATTTATTATCCGTAGAACTACAAGATATCAAACGTTCGCGTCTAAGGCAATAAGAATTTTACCTCTGTAATTCGAAATAAAAGCTATTTATTTCCATAAATGGAAAATAGATTTTTGAAATTAGTTTTTGACCACTTTTGGTAAATATTTATTTAAAATAAAACAAAGTAAAGCAAAGGAAAACAATTCAGTGTAATATTTTAGCTAAAAAACATTTGTACCCTACTTTGCCACTTTTTGATGTAAACTCTGAAATAAAATTCAAATAAACACTTTGAAGTACAAGCTGTAGATTATGTTGTCAAGACTAAAACATGGAAGATTGCTAAGTAATATATTTTATCCCATTTAATCCCTCTAAAAATTCAGGTAGAAGCTGGTCTTATAAATGCATTCAGTTTCCAAAATCCGTGGTTGAGGTTGTGCGTCGATGAGTTAACCAGATTTTTTTGTGTATATAGATGCAGTTATTATTTTCCAAAAGTAGTAATTGCTAGCTAAGAGCTATTTATAAAACTATTAAAAATAAATAACTTAAAATACCAAAAATAAAATACTTAAACACTGCAGCAGATTTTCATAAAAATGGCCTCAAATTATATCGATTAAATTCTGAACAAAAGCTTCTAAATTATACGTGCAGTTAAAAATCTCACAGATGTGGGTATCATGTGTAATCTAGAATACACTAGGCCTTGAAAGCGCCGACCGCCACGAAGGGCAAAATTGCCACGTTGGTGACAATGAATAAAGTAATTGAGTTAATTGCATTATTTACATTTGTCGTCTGGGACTCCGTTTGTTGTTTACAAACAGTACAAAAAAATTGATAACAGCCAGGTGAAGCTTGTCCCATTTGTTTGCTTTCAGTAGACGAAGTCGAACCTTCATCTGCTAGAAACTAGCGGGCTAAGACGCCAAAGTGCATCCATATGCTAAAGATGCTGAGCGGCATTCATCATAACAACGACCCGTCAACAGTTGATTTGAATATTCTGGCAGGGCCGGGGTGGATCTTCATAAAGGGGATCCTCTGTTCCGAGTTGAAATGAGCAACACGTGGAATTATTTAGCATGTTACTAGACACTGGTCCTTCACTCCCCCGCGGAGGCTTTAAAAATTGCTCATTATTCAGGCGGCGGTGCAGTGCTGCGTTTGATCTCCACGTCTTAAGTGTTTGCTCAGTTGTTAAATCGGAATTGATCTTAAGGAATGAAAGACGCCACGGACCCATAAAATTAACCGGCTCTCTGAACCGGGAGCTTGTCTATTTCAATGCGCCGTTTTCCTCTACTGTGGCGTAATGAGATATTGTTCTGGCTGACACCCATCTTGACGTTGTCTTGCATCAACAGCGGAAACTTCTCGCCGATGATCGGAATAAGTTCAATATAAAATTGTTTGACTACGTGACATGCATTTAATGAACTACACATGAATTTCTTGACACGTGGTATGATCTGTTAGATCATAATAAAATCTATTAGCATTTCTACTTCCAACAAAGAATTTTTAGAAAAGAAAAAAGCAAAACATGTGTTAAAAAAAGTGATAATATTATTGACGTATTTCGAAACAAACAATTGAAAGTGTATCTATCATATTGTGTTAAAGTACACTATAAATGCTTGCTTTCGTTTTAGCCTGAATACATAAACTTATTTTAGATTTTCGTGCAATAGTTTTACGAAAAATAGATCCTTTCAAAAAAAAGACAGGTATGGAGTTAAGCACTAGCAAGACTTGCATAAAAGTGATTTATTTGTTGTCTAGTCATTGCAAGTCCTAAATATATAATTTTTTTTCATAAATTACCCTCTTTCATTAAAAGAAAAATTGTATAAATTAAATAAAATCTGCAAGTTCTTTAATTAATTAATTAATTATTCCATTAATTCGTATTCCTTAACATTTTCGATTTTTATTTGGATTTTTGTCGATCAGAGGTTAACATATTTATGCATTTCATTTCTACAGACCAAAAGTTCGCATATAATTCACATGCGGCGAGAATAAAGAAACTTCTCATTAAATTCATAGTTCATATTGTCCAGGCCAGTGTTCAGATAAATTATATTGTTTTATCGTAAGTCGATAATACGATTAAAAATATTTAAGTAGATCATTTTTTTCTTATTCCTATAATTGTGTAATTTGAAAGCATCAACGAAATTTATGAAAACGTAATACCTCCTTTAATTTAAAAATAAAGTGCTATTTTTCTTAAAGCTTGCTTTGGTTTTTTTTTAAGTATTTTATAAACATTTTAAAGAATTGTTTTCTCATAATTTTTTTGAACATTTTCGAAAATGTTTAAGACATAGAATCAAAGTTTTTTTAAATTTTTAAAGCAGCTGAAGTGAAATACCTTCTGAATGTTGTCACACCAAAGTTTATCAAAAGCAATTGTAGAAGAAAGAGGTCAGAATTTATCCATTTAATTTTTAATCTACAGAGTTCACTGGCTTCGCTGAAAATCTTAATTAATTAAATCAGTCGTCTTGATTCTTCTGAGCTAACTGGCAAATGGCCTTAAGTAGCAATTTCCGTGCAAAATATCGTATACTGCAGTCGTAAGAAAAATAAAGGCGTAAATTTGATTAGCCTCTTACGTGTTAAATGCTAGGTTGCAGCACAAAGGGCTGTTCACTCCGGAAGATGAGCACATCCTCACGCAGCCTAGATCAACCTACAGTAACCGTCTAGCCGAAACAATTCTAGTAATTACCGAGCAACTAAAACTCAGATTTGATCGTCGCCAAGAAGATCCCCTTGTCCCCGAGAAAGATGTCACTCACAGTGACAAGACAGCATAAGACGTCTTAAATAGCCGCAGTGCGTGTTCCCACGCAAGCGCTTCAGAATCACTCAATCTTCCGTGTTCTTTGAGTCATTCATCGCTTGTGCACTAAGTTTTGATTTATCTAGGACGCAAAGTCGCCAGGTAGTTCGTTCGCATTTGGACACTTTTTTTTTGTGTCCGCTTAGGGATAAGTAAACATGGCTAAGCACGTACATACAATTCTACTTAAGGTGCTCACCTTAAGAGTCTTTACGGCAGCGGCGCGTCAAACAAACGTCTTTTATTGCTCGATCAGCGAAAGAATTCCATCAGGATCTGGTCTACCTTTCGACCTGGTCACGCTGAAAGAACACCTTCAAGTCTATTGGAGCGGTAAATTCGGAAAGGTGGCAGTAAAATTACCAGTCTCGAGTTTACGACATCTTGCTTTTCTTTAATTATAGCACCCAAACGTAACCCGGACAGTATGCCTTGATACTGTTTTATTGTAGTCCCTCAGATAAAACCTTTTCCATTTCGATTCATAAAAGATGAGGGAAGTGGACGCCGCGGTGCGCCATACCGATCGTTTTAAAAGCTATTCAATTTGATCATGGGAAAAGTAAGGTTCTTTTCGAAGTCACGCTTCACCGTTTCGGAAGAATGTCGTTTACCACGTCTACTACATTTGCCAAGTGGGTCATAAACAGCTTAACGACGTAATAACATTGTGCTTATATGAAGCATTATAAATACAAGGCATAAAATATTAGTCTTTCGAATCCAGTCGGGAGCATGCGTCTATAGGAGGCCTTCGACGGTAAGTCGTCCACTCGTGGAATGGACATTGTAAGCTCCTCTTTTATGCGCCGTATTAATAAATGAAGTTAAAATTAAGAACATTAAGATATCAAGATCAATTGAATACCTAAGTAGTAGTTTTAACCAATTTTATACCTTTATGGCATATGAAGTCAAATATGATCCTAAAAATTTAAGGCTCATGATTTTTATTTAATTTGCTATAAAATCAGTAAAAGATCACACAATTACGTAAGTAAAATTTTTCTTAAAAAGGAATTTTCTGATATAAATTTCCAGACTGTTGTCCGAAATAAGTTTCTTTTCTATAAAGTAAAAACATAAAAAAACATTCGAATTTAAAAATAAATTTACAGACTAAGAGACTTGTTACAATTTGCTAATTTAATTTAATGTTTTTTTCATATTTCTAATAAGAATATAATACTAGAAAATACAACTATAACAATATTATAAATAAAATATTTTATTGACAAGATAAAATTGAGAAAGTGATAATCATTAAGTTCTAAATAATTTTTTTTAATCAACGAAATAACATTGTGAACAATTTCCAATTAACACGTCCGTTTTATTTTCAAAAATTGCATACGGTGTAATTGTGTGACCTATTAATTGTAAGCCTATTTATAATTCTAATATTAATTTTATTTATTTGAAAGCAACACAACTTCTGCCTGCGCATTCTTCTCCACACTTCTACATACTTTATTTATTTTTTAAAATTATCTCGTAAATAGCCCGGTAAAAGTAGATAAAAATGGGGGATGCTTTGATTTGCTAAGCTTAAACCGGTTGATCCTACAAACTAGATCTTGAAAACATATCCAGGAAACAAATTCGATAATAGCTCTGAACAGAATTCTCATGTTTAAAAAGAAAATAGGAACGACGAAAACAAATCATTTGCTTTTAATGGCTCCCTGTCAGCAAGCTAATTGCAAGATTTAATGTTCGAATAACGTAACAAAAGAATATATTTTATTCTCACGTCATTCCGTGAACTTTTTGACCTCCCCTTGCACATGCCAATGAATTTATAGTTATCTTTTAGTTAAATTTACAACAATTTCCAGGGAAATCAGTTGAACTTCCATTTGAAATACGAAGCCAGATTTCCACACATTTTGATTTCTGACTTCTGCAGAACAAAGACATTGCTAGCCGCTAGATGGCAAACGTTAAATGCACGGCATGGTCGTGAATTACTGGCAATGTCGACCACTTAAATGTAGGCTGTGGCCAAATAGCACTTGACCTGTGCAACCATCGATCGACCCACGCGGAAACAGATGAATGTAGACATCCGACGTGAGTCATTTCTCACCTGGACTCATTAGACGCGGAGACAAGCGCTCATTAGTGGCACAGGGCATGCACATATGATAAATCGCCACTTCGATTTCAACAGGTATTTTGTCGAATGGTCGAAAGGCCCCACAATTAGGGCAGCCGACCGGAGTGGCTATTTCGTCGTCAGATCTTCATTAGATGCGTAGGCCGCGTAATGGAGCTGGGAAGTGGCCCAATCATTGGCTGGAAATTGTTGAATTGTTGTCATTATGATCAATTATTCTGTAAAATGCCGCGTACAGCGGCGGGCCAAAGGTTTATTACATAATAAAAGCGTGCGCACTTCGACACGAATTGGCTTAACAAAGTTTTTACTGACAGACCCGTGCTTATAAATTTGATATGAATGCGCAGCTCAGGCAGGGAATTGAACAATTGTGGCGGTTTCCTGCTCGAATGGACGCAATTCGGTTAAAATAAAGGTAGTCAGACTAATGCGGCATGTGCGGAGGGTCTCTTTGCAAGCAAATTAAATTTTCTGCAAACCAACTTAAATGGGCAAAATCGTTCTACCTATTTGTTGCGGAATAATTTGTGTTATGTTTGCAGGCAACCTGACCGCGACTGGCACCAATGAATTACCCATGTGGCCAGGGTTGTGTTGATTTAGCAGAAAAGGAAGCTCTTTTCAAGCCAGCTTCGCAAATTGTTGCCTGCTCCCTTTTGCGCGCCGAATGGGACCACCCTATCGTCGCTATAGTGTGCCATGCAAATCCTCATCTGAGGTGCTTTTGAAATATCTCTTATTTCATCTCGCCGGAGGATGTTTACGGTGATGAATGTGTTTTAAGGTCGTGAGAAGATGCTCCAGATAGTTAGGAACATCCTGGAGCTTCCGGCAGAGCTCCACTGCTTTGACATAATGCCCTGAACATGAACATCCATTTTAAAGCAAATGGAGCACTGCTTTCGGATCCACTGTGTCCTGTTGTCTTTTTGAGATTTATCATCAAGGGGCAAATCTTTTGTGACAAAACAAACTTTGAGCGCATTTACAATTAACAACTTGTTTAGCCTTTTAGCAGAGAAACTTTTATTCTTGTTGGCCGAAATAGTTTTACTTTTATTTTCGCAATGATAAAATTGGTGTGTACTTAAGGAGTGTTTTTTATTATACGCTATTTCCAAACATAAACACTAATAACAATAAAATCGAAATAATGTACAATGAAATTTTTCTTAGAAACCATTACGTATGTGTATGTATGTTTGCAATAAACAAATTACACGGGCTTATGTAAACAATCGATACGTTTGCTATTTTAATGGCACATGTTTCTAAATTTATGCTTCTCCATTCCAACGCCGATACCATCATTTGGATAAAACAAGGTATTCGGTTGCTTTTTTTACACTGAAAAAAAGTACGTATTTTAATACTAGTAAATTATATATATTAGTAAATAATTCTAGATAATAAAACTGAAAGCAACAAACACCAAACTTATAGATTAATTTTAGTACGATATTTTTTTTTTATTTGAATGGTATCGGATAATTTTAATGTATTATTAACATAGACCTCAAAGAATAGACTCACATATAATGTTGCGCCTAATATTTTTGTATTTTGCAAAAATTGGTTTTTACGTTTTAAGAAGAACATTTTCGGTGTCTTAAAAAATAATGATATATCCATTCATAAAATTTTGAATTCTTATTTTGAATACGGAGCAAGATTTGGCGAAAATATTTTTCCTTCCGGAATTGTGATCGTCAAAAAAACCTAAACAATAAAGCACTAGACATTCAAATATATTTTAAAATGCTTAATCATTTTTATTTCCAAAGAGCCCAGGTGGATGACTGCCATTCTTTTAATTTTAGGTACAATTCAATATTAATTAAAATGCTTTTAGCCTTCTAGATATGCATGACCTCCTGAAAGAGGCAAAAGTCATTATTTCTATTAAATTTCAAATATTCCTGTTTAAATTTTTATTTTAGTATGCGTTTACTAAAAAATTAATTTTAGTCATGCGTTTCAAATTGAAACAAAACAAATGCTCGTAAAAAATCTGTCCCAATTTAAGCGAAAGTCTTTTAGCCTGTGACTCACGGAAATTTATTCTTTCTTTAAATTCGCTAAGTTACGTAGTGCCTCTTAGAAAAGCAAAGAATTTTGTGAGTCATTAATTAAAGAACACTATATTTAACACGTCACATATCAAATGTTACTAATCTGTGATAAAAATTAAAACACAAGTTCGATAAAGGTGTATAATGACTAATTATCAAAACACTTTTTATATCATTTTTTTGTTATCTAGAAGCATAACGTGACATCATTTTTTTGCAAAATAAATATCCTGATAATAAAAAGTTAGTTTTTCATTACGGCTGAGTAAAATATTTAATAAAATAATTATTTAATAACTGAATATTCATTGAGTGTTTGCGAAATTAACTTGACTAATAAACTGGACATAATAATGTCAAACGAGTAAATAAATTGTACAAAATGTTAATAATTATAGAAAATTCCTTTTTAATGGTCACTGAACATCGCAAGTGCCATCGAGGTTGAAGATGAGTGTAACAAGTTAATGCTCTTTCTACATATAAGGCCGAGCTGGATAACTCTACCTCAGATATTCTAGTGGTAAATGCAATAACTAGCTAGACCTGGTCAGCTCTGGTAGCAATGATCGCCAATTAATTCTCAACGCCTGTTAGCAGAGGGAACTCTCACTTGGTACACAGCAAGATCTGGTAATTTCCCGGTAAACACTCCTAATGGCAAACCTGATAAAAATGAAGCTCCTAAGATGGTATTTCAAAACTGTCTACCACCAACATTTCTTGTTCCTCCGTGCGCGTACTAAAGCGAAACTTAATTTCTTGGAGAATATTACTTCTTCCACTTTTCCCAAAACAAAAATAAAACTTCTACTTTGAATTGATTAGTACACGCATTTATTTAAATAGGAAATAACGAACTGATTTTTGAAAATTAAGTTAATGTACCTTTATATTTTATTTTACATTTCAATTATTATTAAACATTAGTAACAACAGTTTGCTTATAAAAATTCAAACCCAATTCATATTTGTTTGGTTTGAATTTAATCATACAATTTTGCAACAAGGTTTGGAGTCTACATTCAAAATTACAAACTGAATTTTTAAATCAAATTTACACTATAACAAATTTTGCTATATGTTCCATTTTAAGAAAATTTACTAATATTACCTACTGTATGTAAATCTGTGGCTTTCTTAAAACATAAAAGCGACCACTTTGTCCCACGTAGACCAAAACAAGAAGTTGTTTGTTCTTAAAGTCGACATCAAGGGGCTCATTTGAGAATTGAGCTGTAAAATAAATCAAGCACACTCGTAACCAGAGATAACTTCGGCTATGAATTATTTCGTAAGTGCTTTATTGCAACGGCAACGACACCACGCTCGCTTAACTTCTTGCATTACAATCTCAGTCTCACCACGTCGAACCAGATCAAACAAAATCCTAATGTTTTGTTTTAAGCAGAAGCACTTTGTAATAAGTTGGACCGACACGACCTATGATTATTCAATTGTGTAATAAAAATTTGTGTATCGCTGATAACACACGACATTGGTGATCCTCGCACAATTAGGGACAAGTTGCTGCAATTAAAATCATATTCTATTTCGAAATTAGTAACGTTCCATATCAACGATGAAAACTCATTTTCTGTTCTATTACAGTTGGATTCCCGATTTTATTTTTCTATTTATGGGGCGATCCCTACAAAAGAGGTTTCTTCTGCGACGATGAATCGTTGCGACACCCATTCCATGATTCCACTGTGAAAAATTGGATGCTGTACATTATTGGACTAGTGCTGCCTATCGGAATTGTAAGTATCGCTCAAACATTATATTTCATAATTTTCTTGACAAATGATAATTTAATATGCATTTTGTGTTTGTATCAAATCTAATATAATAATATAAATAGACACATATCTCGAAAAGTTTTTGTTTTTAATATCGGAATGAAAGTTAATCAAAATTGAACGCTTGAAATTCAATAATGGACTAATAAAACTTTTATTAAAATTAAAATTAAAATTTATTGGAGATATTTTTATTGCTCAAATTTATAAGCCAAGCAATCAAATTACCACAGAAATTTTATAGGCAGTTAAATTTTGACAATTAATTGGTAATCAGATATAAGGAAGATAAAGTTATTTATTTTTTGTAAATACATACTATTTTGTTGTATTTCAAAAGTTTTATTGTATATAGAGTTCAATATCCGTCCAAACAAGTGAAATGTTGGAAAATCGTAATATGAGGTATTAATTTCTATCATTTTATAAATATTTATAATATGCGTTTATTAAAAATTTAGCATTTATTACTGTCCTAAGACTCTAGGCTTTTTAACGCTAAAAAAGCATTTTAATTAAGAAAAAATTAAATCTTTCATGTTTAGCATTATAAAAAATCAGCTCCGTACCAAAAGTATCCCCTATCACTACAATATTTCTCCGAGCTGTTCGTGGGGTCGATAATTTTAGCTTATATTGAAATAACAATAAATTCATTCTACTATTTATTCTTATATGCAAACGCTTCAAATAGAAGTATACAATGCCAAACACTCATATCAAATTCGCACCTTTTTCTCTATTTTTTAATTTAATTTTATTTTTTTTTTCTTAATTCATTTTAAAAACATTCTTTAATTGTACGTTTTGAAAGACCATCTTTCATATACAGAAATATACCACGTAAATTGTTTTACAGAAAGAAAGTCTTTTAACCTCAGTTTCTCGTTGTTGACAAAGCAATGTTAGTACTCATATTTCAACATGCCAGGAAATATTAAAAAGTGCTGACCAGAAATTTCTTAAGCCGATTTCCACTGTAAACTAGTGAGCTATTGATTTGGCCTAATTTCCCAGCAGTTGCACATGACACACGAGTCACAGAAATTGTGGGCAACACATTAATAACGCAACTCGATTTGGGGCAATCCCTTAACCCTTCAGTGCACGGCCCAATTATTGCTAAGTGGTACAGTTCGATTTTGTGAAAAACGACACTACGTATTCCCGAGAGCTGGGACAACTTGTCTAGAGCTCCAGACGAGAGAATTAATTAAGAGGGACCAACTATGAAATGAAGTAGGCCGAAGGGCCGAAATTCCCAACTCATATGACTAGCACACATCGATTGGTGACTAGCACACATCGATTGGTGGCGTCACACTATGCGGGAGCAGATGCCCACTTCAGTTTGAATCAATAAAACGCCCCGGGAGGACTAAAATTATCTGGTGTTTTCAAAATCTGTTAAGTCAACCACGAAAAGAAGGTTTGATTTCGCTTTATAGGTTTACAATTTTACGAGGATGAAGTGTCAACAGAGAACACCCCGGAGGTATTTTGGTTGACTGTAGGCCGCCTTTATCGGTGTCGACGGTTTAATGCGCAACACGCCAATAAATTTTAATTACCCGATTGTCTATTGATTGTTTAGGGATGTAAAACCCAAAAGTTTATCCATAAATTTCGAATCGAGTGATCGAAAAGACGGGAATTTGAAATCTATGCCCGTTAGGATGTGTTGTACCTTGTTTAAAAGCACTTAATTCGTGTCATATTTTAAGTTTGAAGTACCTACGAAAAACACGTAACGATGACGATATAAAATCCATTAATGCGTAATTACATGAACATTATTTTTCTCTCTGTAGGTTTTATTCTTGTTTACTATTCTAAAACGAATACTTCGGAATAAACTTAAGAATATTACCATTTATTTAATCTTTATCTAGAATACCATTTTAGAAACACTAGTTTTAATCTTACGCGATTTTAAAAATTTAGATTTTTCACAAAACTTTTCAGTATTTTAACTTTTCGTAAAATAGTCAGACTCCGTTTAATTATTAAAAAACCTCACTAGTGTGTAATGAAATGAACTTCACTTCAAGTTATATTTTAACATCTAAACTCACTCGCATTAATGAGCACTATACTAAAACGAAAAAATTTTATTAAAAATAGTTTGTTTATCAATTTAGAAAAATATTTTTTTTAAAACATATATTCATAATTTGTGAACAGAATAATTGCATTTTTTCACATATCTTACATACGGGTCAGACTAAATCTTAAAATAAAATCGGGTCTAAAGTAATTTTGTCAACAACTTTTACAAAGAGCAGATATAGATACAATTGCTTAAAAAAATTACGTCCTGGTAACTGAAAGTGTTATTAAAGTGCTTAAAAGTCAAAAAATAATATCTTTGATATAAATTTTAGAATTCAGAACAAAATATACCTCGTGTTTTGGCGAATGAATAATAAATAAGTATTTTAGTGATATTTATTTGGTGGTTCGTTTATTTTTAATTTACTTAAAGAAACTTATTATTACTAATTCAAATAGTCCCAAACAATTATTAATCAGTCTTGTCCACATATTTTAAATTTCGAATAGTTAAAACCCACGTTTTACGCTCACAGTTCAAAAATTCATAGTCAAGGCGTTATGTGTTGAGCTCGTAAACACTACGCATTTGATTTATGGCACTTTTAAGACCCTTGCAGTTCAAATTAGACCTCGGTGGCCCTTTTCCTACACTAAAATTTAATTGCTTATAAGAAATATGGAGCCGGAGTTTTTCCTCATGCAAAGCATTTGATCTAGTGTATCAACGTGAGCTATATATCTGATTTATGTGACGTCCTAGGTGTATGCCGGCCAGGAATCACAAGTCAAAGTCCTTCAAAGACGCGATCGATGCCAGGCGTAGGAATTCGCCGGACAGTTCGACAATATATTTATGAGCTCCTTTAGTACGAGATTCCGCCATTGAGACACCCCGTTAAGATGTCCGTACCAAGAGAAATAATATTCAATTGATGCGAGCATGCAAGTCAGGCACAGAGTCAATCTATCCGAGCAGCCACATTATTTATCCATCTTTGATTTATGTCTTACAGGTTCCCTTGTAAGACGCACTATCTGTGCCACTCGTCGATGCGCCCCGATAATAATGCGACTAATAAACGTTTTCTCCACTTCGCAGATTCTTTCGACGGAAATCATACATACCAATCTAAAGACGAACAGCCCGGTAAGCAAGTCCAAGTACACCATCTTCGACTGGGAAGTTCCGCAGTGGGTAGTCGAGGCTTACAAGCAGATCGGCGTCTTTGGGTTCGGCGCTGCAGTCAGCCAGCTTACGACGGACATCGCCAAGTATTCTATTGGCCGGCTAAGACCACACTTCATTAGCGTGAGTAGTAACCTTCTTTTAAAAATCCTTAAGAAATTCTGCGATCCGCGATCCGCGATCAACATAAATGTCGAAGCTCAGACTCCTTCTAGCCGACGAGTTATATCAGATGGGGGAGAATAAATTTAGCGGCCAAACTAGTTCCCATAAATCTTTTTGTTGATATGTTTGTTTTTATTAGACGCCGCTATAAAATAATAACTAAATGGTCGACAGAAGAAACTGTCTAATGGCTGTTTTCTTGCTTTTATGGACAACCGTCGCTCGCGACGAATCTAGTCATATAAAGTCAATGTTTGGGGAGGCTCCTATAATGAGTTTCTCCATTTACAGCATTCACTTCTTACATAAACGTACAACACTTTGTTTAAAATCACCTGCTGTGCTGGGCTCTTATGGAAAAACTCATTGAGCTTAAGCTATCATAAGTTTTGCATATTATGATGTTATCTCCTGCTGGTAATATTGCACATGCCTTTATTAATTTTGTTGCAAAATTGCGAGCATATGTAATAAAATTTTGTAAATCTTAAGCATTTTCTACTAAAGATGAATCGATAAATTTTTATTGTTTTCCCACTAATTAGGGACACCGAAAATAAAACAAAACCAATAAAATGAAAACAAAAACAATAAATATTTTCTTTTCTTTTTCTTTTCATTGTATCGTTTTATTTCAAAATTATATAATATATTTTCTTGTTTATTTTTTATGAAACCCTTTTATAAGTTATTCCCGAAAACCTCTTAAAAATCGCTATCTCCTTCAAGAGTTCAAACAATTTCGCTAAGACGACGTACAGAGAAAGATCAAGAATTGTTGGTGATAAATTCAAATTGCCTTACCTAACACGTTTTTGGTACATGATAAAAATGAAAGTACTTCTGAATTAAATGGACTACTATTTTAAACATAAAAAATACGAATTCACAGAATAAATAATGACATGACATACTAGTCTAAATCGTACCCTACGTGTTAAAACTGCAATAATAGTATTAAAGTAGTTTTCTAGCATTTTTTTCCATAGTCCAACATAGCCCAGTTTTAATGTGCAACTTTTCGTTATACACCGAAATGAACATTTTTTCCACGTTTTTTAAATCAAATTATTATTACTACTTTCCAAGTTGAAAATGGAGACCAACGAAACGTTATATGCGATCGGCTCGATTATAATTTGTGGTTAAAGTGTTAAATCATTTCGTAGACATGCTTTTAGAGAAAAAAATTGATTTAATCCAAAAATTACGATTTAAGGAATACTTCATAAAGCTATAAACCTTAATAACCTTAATGCTTTCTCTCACTTGGACCTTAATTAAAAAGTTATGAACAGAAATGTTTACCATGTTTAAGCAGTTTTTAGCTACTTAATGAACACATAATGAGAAAGGCTAATTAAGCTCTAGCCCTGGACTCCCTTTTTTTGCTTAGGTGTGCCTTCCAATTCTCAGTGAAGAATGTCAGTAATAGTCTTACAAAGCGGCTAATTTAAAAGTCGAGAAATGAGCATCTAAAACACAAATTCCATTTCAAATGGGTGTGTTATTGATAGGCAGATTCATGCGGACTGGCAAGCAGCTCCTTAAGAAACCTCTACGGAAATCGAAGCATGGCAAATTATGGATGAGGCATTAATTAATTAATTCTAATTGAACGAATTCAATTTATTGCAGCTTTAAACAATTAAGCCGCATTAAGTAGCTTATTAGCATTTTGATCGGACACTTATCGGACTCTCCTCCGGCAGGGTTCCGGTTATTTGTCACCGAAGGTACTGAAAAGACGAAAGGTATCCCCAAATCGAGAAACCCTACCAGTGGGCCGCAAGACTCGCATTAATCCCATCATATTCTTACTAATGGATCGTAGATTATAAAGGCACGAATATTATTTTTGAGAGACACGAGACGGCGACATGTGTTCCGTGGGATCGCCTCTCGGCCGTTCAATTAATGCGAGGTCAAAAAACTTGGCGTAACGAAGAATTGCGGCTCGTTTTCTTAAGACCTTATTTCGGCGGCCTTCGTTCCTCCACTGACTTGCAACAGTCGTTAAAACGAAAAACTGAACCAATTTTTTTCTGGGAATTTGATTCGCGAACGGGCTACGTAAAAAATTTAATCCGAAGACACTGTGGTTGCCCTTTTCGATGCTTTGCCATTTCGTCCATCTATAGCACCGACTGTGACCGCGCGCAGCTCCAACTTTGTCGCGTGCTCATAAATCAGATTACTAAAGCAGATACTGTTCTTCTTCAACGGAATAAATTAGCTTCGGGAATGCTTTCGATCTTGCTAAATTTCATTTGAGACCCACAAGTTCCATAACTATTAAATACCGACGGGATTTGATTAAATTAAATGGGAACTTAAAAAACAAACAAACACTATCTGACAAACAGACAAATATTTACAACTTGTATCTTAGGTTTATGTCGGAGCTATTTTGTGACTAAACTCCCATAAAGATTCTTTTAGTAGTTATTGAACAATATCGGTACAAGGGCAACAGACAAACAAACGACGTTCTAATGATGTTTTTGAAATTTGTTGAAGTTTTTTCTAGATAACGACAAAAAATGTTTCGTTCAGATCGAGCCGGTAAGAAAATAAAACATTGGTGTAAAAATCATAACATTTCCACATCTTTTAAAATTTCAATCCCTGTTGTAGGTACATTTGGGTTTAAATTCTATGGAGATTACAAATATTCTTGTTTGTAAGTACAGGATATAAACAAACAACAAAATTAATTAATTAATTATATATAAAAAAAAATTAATATTTCAGTATAACTTTGTGTTTTTAAAATCTACAAATGTTTACTATTTAACCTGAAAGTTTTAAAAGCATTCGAATTTTCCTTCCAATTTAAAAATATCGCAAAAATCATATATTTTTTGCTTTTGTAAAATACGTTCTCCCTTAAGGCATAAATCTGATGATATCAGGAAAATTTTGTCGAATTAATAAAGCTACCATGCCAATTTTCTAATTTTTGTTTGATCCAGAACATAAAACAAGCATAAACTCTACGATCTTACGAGATAAGGATTAAAAGCAATCAACAAAAGTTTTAAAGCACAATTAAAAAGTACGAAACGCGAGATGTATGTAAATAGATAGATATATTTTCTTCAAAACAGTTGTTGTAGAAATCATTAAAAGAATTTATAAACATATTGTCTAATAATTTTATAATCTTACAAGCACAATTTAATATAAATTTAAAAAAAGTTTAAAAAATCTAATTATATATATCTCTGGAAAATAACCTTTAATTTAACAAGCTTGATTTTCGGCCGGAATATTTAAGTCCTATAAATTAGCTGAGTAAAATTAAACTTTAACTTTAAGGTGTCAAGTAAACACGGGTGAACTGCGTTGAAATTAATTTAAATTGAGTAGGCATATTTTGCTTAAAAGCAACGTACCATTATCAAAGAACATTCCCCCAACCACAATCGTAAAAAGGATATAAAAATAAATTTATATTTCGTTTTATCTGCCAAAAGCTATAAAACAAAAGGGAAGTGTATTCAATTACATTCTTTTTATCTTTGGACAACAAAAATCTTAATTCTTTTTCTCAGTAATCAGGGGGTTTCAATGGGATAAATTTAACCACTAGCTACCCTTTTATAACTGATAAACATTTCGAAAGCATTGCTCGTAAATTATAGGAAGAAATCACTTTTATAGCTCAATTTGCCAATCTTGCCTGCATATCGAATTCTGTGGACGCGCACGATGAATACAAAATTTGCAAAAATCATAGCATCGATATTTTCGCGAAACTTTTTAGTCATTGTCCACCTCGTCGAGGAGCAGTCGATGAAATAATGAGAATTGTTTCTTTCCTGGCTTTGTTTATGCCTCCTAGTCTAGTCTAGCCTAGTCCGATTCAGTCGTTCAATGAACGCGGTGAGTTTTATACCTGACCGCCAAGGTAATAAATATCCTGAGGTGGGCAATTTGTCACATTAACGCTTTGACACCCGGCTCTTTGCTTCAATTAAATTGGAAATTCTCGTCGAATATCTTTATTATTGCGATCGGCGTCTCCTCGCTTTGCTGGTCATGTTGCAGGCGCCGCGGGCAACATTCTTCCGCCTTGTTGAGGAGCCAACGAGCAACAAGCCACTCGGCGAGATCTCCTCCTACTCCTCGGCCTCCAAGACGAACGTCTTGTTCGCGAGCGGCTTTTCGTGCGGAGTCAGCGGGTGGCCCATGGTCAAGCAAATCGTCCCATCTCTGGTCTCACCTTGAGTAACGTTTACAAACAAACGCTATCGCGCGTCCGAAAACATCTCAATTCGATCTAGCAGAAAATCAAGTAGCTAGATCGGCCTATCAATCGACTGTCGGCGCGCTAATTATTCGCGGAAGCTGCTTCATCGCCAAGTGTTTATATAAAAATTCAATTAAGATAAATTATTCGCTGAGTGGCAGGAAAAGAGACGACGCGGAGCCACATGAGAATCATCAAACGCTTCAACGACTCTAACGATATACAGTAGGCTGCCTAATTACTAAGCCGGGAATATTTCCTATATCTTTTTGACTTTGCTTGTGAACACATTCAAAAACTCAACAAATCACGATCAACAAACTCTAGCAAAACTTTTATGTTATATTTGTGGATGTCTGAATTTTTGCACTAATACTATTTCTAATATTTACTAATACTTACTAATTACGTTGGGTTAATTGAAGTAATTATCTTCTTCGCTGGGCCTTTTTTAAAAACCTTATTTTTTAATGAGTCAAAAATAATCAAAGAAGAGTGAATGAATTAGACGCGCTCCTAAAATTTAAATCAATATGATTTTTTTTTAAGAATTTTCTATTTTTTAGCAAAAACAGATAAAAGAAGTGTATAATTTTAGCGATCGTATGGGATTAAATATCTGCAAGCTCTTACTTTACGAAATTGAGCAATACTTAAAAATAAAAATAGGATTATTAAACGTAATGTAAAATAGTTTGCGGTTTTTTTTACCTTTAGTTTTTAAAATATTGTTTTTAACGTTAGGGTGAACTAGGATTTTTAGGATGAAAATCTAATGAGATGTTGACCTATTGCAGTGTTTCCAAAATAATACTATGGCGTTTCGTTATAAATCTTAACAATTTGCTTTGATATTTAAATTAAATCTACCGGCTGCAAAATAACACTTTTATTCAACTTATTTATTCTTAAGAGTTTCATTTTGTATATCCATTAGTACTTTGTTTCCGCTAACAAAAAATTACTACAAATTTTTTTAAAAGAATATTTTTTGATCAAGACTATGAAACTTGTTTAACCGATCTAATATATTTTCATTACTAATATTATACCCTGATGCCACAACCTGAATGATTTGTATCTTGTACTTATTTTGTTTTTTAATAATAAATAATATTATAATTGTTTACATAAAAAATTGTGTTCTATTATTGTTCCAGTTCAATAATCTTTGAAAATACGGGAAATATCTTACTCTTTAGGTTTATTAAAAAACCCTTATTTTTGATTTTCGAAAAGCAATAATTTTTTTAAAAGGTTACTAATAATTTGCAATCCACTGTAATCGGTATCATTTTTTACAGGTATGTGATCCGCGTCTTCCCGATGGATCCACTTGCTCCGATCCGAAGAACTTCGGCGTGTACATTGAGAACTTCACGTGCAAAAATCCGAACTCGACGGAGCGCATGATAAAGGAAATGCGTTTATCATTTCCCAGCGGACATTCCAGCTTCTCGTTTTACACAATGGTCTACTGCGCGGTGAGTTTAATTTGCACCTGATAACACTCGAACCGACGAGCGCATAAATTTAATTTCAATTTGCGAAAGGTGCCCGTTGCTGCTTATGCTTAACTCGTTTCTTGTTCCTTCTCTTCCAGATTTACCTCCAGTCCAGAATGACATGGCGGGGCTCCAAGCTCATAAGGCATTTTCTGCAATTTCTGCTTGTAATGCTTGCCTGGGCCACTGCTCTCAGTCGAGTGTCCAATTACAAGCACCACTGGTCGGACGTCCTGTCAGGTGCATTGCTGGGTTCGGTTTGTGCCATTCTTGTGGTAAGTTTAGCTATTTTCTTATGTTTCATGTTTACATTTACCTTTAGCATAAGGAATTACATTTTTGTGTTCTTTTGATCAAATTGCAAAATTTTGTAAAAATATACAACGCAAGTAACATCTACCTGGTATACACAATCTCTAAAACATAGGTGTTGAAGTGAAACTTTCTGATGTAGCGTTCAAAACATGGTGCAAATTCTAAACTCTTTCATTATCTACAAATTTAAGGAATACAAATTTCAATTATAAAAAACTAAGTAAATGATGAAAAAAATTTGGATTACAATTTACAATTTACGTTAATTGAAGACATACAGTCCAATTCTATTGAAAGATACACGAATCAATTTGAATAATAGTAGATACCATCAAACTATAAGGACCTACAGGCTTTGATCAATAAAAATCTCCACAAAGAAACAGATTTACATTGATTTAATTCGAGTCGATCGAAGTCAAATTAAGTCGAGACGCGTAAAGCAGAACCAAGTCAAGGGAAGCCAATTCGAAACAAATAAAATTGATATAAACAGCGTCAAATCTCATCAATTGAAGGGCTATGTCAAGTCAGTTCGAAGGAGTTGAACCGATTAGAGCAGATTCGGTCCAAGTCGAATCGAATTGAATTAAGGCATTCGGAAGATCACATTGCGATATTGCATAGTCTCACTAGTTGCACCTATTTCATAAATACGATACGAAATTATGATATACAAAAACAAGAACTCACTCATAAGAACTTCTCCCAAGATAAGAAATCGACCTTGCGGAAGCTGAACCGTCTCGTTTATCTACAGATCGGCGTTTCACATTTAACATATTACCGATTCTGATAGCCCTTTCACCCTCATCAAGCGGAGCCAACATAATTTTCCCATATTTTATGCAGTGAGCAGAGCCCACAGCGAAATCGCATGGTGACATGAATAATTTGTTTGCATGACTGGGCTAAACGTGCCCCATCGACTGAGGAGGAGCCCCTTCTGCAACTGTCGAGTAAAATATTGGAAACGAAGTAAACCAGCGGCTTTGGACAGGTGTAATAAATCCAATTGCACAATTAAGATACCTGGAATGTTCCTTGACGCCGGTGCGGGAGTAAATCCGTTTTTCAGTTTACGTGATTTCTTCATGATTCGAAAGTTTTCCTCTTATGGTAATTCAAGGTTCCAAATCGCCATCGATAGATTCAAAATAGAACGCAATTTTATGTATCACAACATAAATCATGTTTCCTAAAGACAAATTGCATTCAAATTTTTGTAAGGAGGTTATCGCACGGAAGTCATCGCTGCAAGATTTTCTTGCTGCTGACGGTCAAATAACCTATTCGTGCAGAGTGGAAGGTGTTTTGCATTTTGTGAACATAATGTAGTTGGAAAATGGTGGAGTGCTTTACACCTTAGCTACATTCCTTATAGAGCATTGAAGTGCCAATTGCTTTTGTTCCCAAAGCACAAAAATATTTTTCAACATTGGGGTACCTTGAGATCAAGTCAGAAAGGTTATAAATCATGTGCTGTGCATTGTACGGTACAATAAAGTATAGATTTAATATTACACTTGAATTTTACTTAACTGTTAGGGAATATTAGGCAATAGTTTATACTCTCACTTTTACTTTGAACACTGTACGTAACATATTTATAGTACTTTTGGTCCGACACATTAAGCACCTTCCTGCTACCATTTTCTTTATTGTTAAAAATCTAGCAAAGTTTAAGTCACTTCTTGTATAGGACCGCTCCGAAAACAAGTCCACCTCGCTTTCAGTCAGCAATGGTTTTTATGTTCTGGAATTCTATTAAGGTTAAAATTAAAATTTACAATTTTAAGAACTAATCAAAAACATGTTTTGTTTGAAACTCGTAAAGAAATTTGCGCAACTCTAATTTAAAGAACTCAAAGACGAAAAATTAAATTATAACTCAAGTCGTATGCTTTTTCATTTTTGAAAAAAAGAACGATCCAAATCAAGTACCACCAAATGGTGGTAGAAAAATTTTTCTATCAAATTATGATAATGAACTCTCATCTATTCGTTTAAAAATTATGCGTGTAGTAACAGAAGCAGATAGGGTCACCAAAAGAACACAATGCTTGCTAATGCGAGAAAAATTCAAGATCTAGTTTTTATCCCGATATCAATTTTAAGAATGAATTAGCATTCTGAAAAAGAATTTCTATAAAAGGTTGGAATTTTTAAAAATTGACTTCGTATATGATGATGAGAGTTTTTTCACATTGTAAAAAGGAATGTAATTTTAATTTATAAAGAAGTCAAATCTGTGGCCTAGAAAATCCAAAGATAATATAGACATTTTAATACGGAAAATATTTAATTAACCAGTGAACTTTAAATGAAAGCAATGACCTACTTGTCGATACGAATCTTTTTTCCAGTGACCTATTTCTTTGTACTTGAAATGAGACCGAGATTTCAAAAAGTCAAGTGTGGAGAATGGAACTAGAAGGGTGCTACATGTTCATGTAGAATTCATTTTCAATTGTGGACGATAAAACTCTTTCAGATGATGTCGAAAATTTCACGAATCTACTAGAAGAAATTTTATAAATGTGAAAAATCGTTTAAATGTCATGTGCTAACAACGATTGAAACGCTCTTTTCAATTAAGAAAAATTCTTTAAAATAAATTAAGCTACTACAATTCCGAGTTACTAAAAAATTAACTACATTACTTGTATTATTAAGATAGCTAACGTAGAAGTTAAAGATCTACTTCGTCATGAAATGATTGTGGCTTCTTGGACAGCACCATCCGAGTTATTGCTTAATTAAAAGTAATTTCTATTTAGCCCAGACCGTTGGATAACGTAAATATAAATCAAATTCTACAGCTCGAATGTGATATTGGTTTCAATTTATTTTTTATGAGCTTGTCGGATGTACCTGTCGATTAATAGTCAATGTTTTTAATTTCCGGCCAAAAAATCCTATGGCATCCGGATTTTAACTACTCTGACACCATTCTGAATGGATTTGATGCAACTGAAATCACCGGGGAAATTGCCTTTTGTTTATCCAAAGTTATCTTGGAATGATAAACGTCGAAGCAAATTGGAGTCTTATATGCAAATCGTAGCTTCCCTGTTCGCTTATTGCCCATAAACCGGACTAGATAGCAGAAGCGTAGTTCTACTAATACGCAATTAATTCTGGGAGATCATAAAAATCAATATGTGTCGTAAAAGTTAAAACACGTTGTGATCACGTGAACGACAGACGATTAACATCAAAAACAAAAAAAAAAAAGAAAACACGTTGAAATATTTATTGATTCTTGTCAGGGATTTTCTTTAAATATGCTATGCTAGGAATATGTCTAGATGTCTATTGTTATTTTAAGCAAATTATCAATAACAATCAAATTGGAGCCTGAACGAATAACAAATGTATAACAATTTTCGAATATAATTTTTCAATTTCTATAAAAATTAGATCAATGGAAGACCTTTACAATATCCTTTCATTTATACAAATTGCAATATATCATTAATAATTTAATTTACGTTACTGTTCTATTTCCAGACAAATTTCGTATCTGATCTTTTCGATAAGAGGAATGGAAAGTACAACTTGCCAACTTCAAGACAAGATCTCCAAACATCTGTAAACTCCACCAACGGTCGAGCTTAAAACCTACTTCAAAGTCTTCCATAGTATTTTATACAAGAAAAATATTTATTTAAGATACAAGTGAACCTAACAAGAGCTACTTAAAATGTAAGCAATTTTTCTATAAAGCCCCATCGATGGCTAAATACTGTTAAAAGCCCTCTCCCGGCGACGGTATATTTTTAACTATTTTACAAGTATTAAGTAGTTTAACCCAGGTACAAGAGTGCGACGTGCTTAGCACTGATGTATTTTCGACCTCCATCACCCACAACTACATAAATGAATTAATTAAGATATAACATAAAGCTATTTTATTGGATAAATTATTACAGAGATGCTGGACATTTAAAACTTTAATATTATTAATAATAAGATATAATTTTAAGCTTTAATTGCGATTTTAAGCTATGCGATAAACAACAAACTGTTCGATGTAATTGTAACTCTCTTGTGATGATGACACTGTAGGCGTCTTTCAATTATATAGCGATGATTTGTATATTTTATGATGTGATCGCATTTACTGTTGTAAACTGTTGCATTGTTACTGTGAAACAAACAACAAAATAGCAAATAAACTTATAGTTTCTGAAAATTTAACTCGTTTTATTTTCTTTGAAGTTTTTCTTGGCTATGGAATATTATCCCAATTTTGAGACTTATGTTTGCTTGCTAAAGATTCATGATCTCCGAAAGCCTACAAAAAGTTATTGAAAACAATGTTCGTTGCTAGATCTACACCTGGCACTGGCAGTCGTACTGCTCTACGCATAAAATCAAACAACTATACAATCTAACTAGAATCTAAAATCTAGCGCTGTTTACTGTGGATTCTCCCTATTCTTAGCCTATTGTCGATTTTCTTCGTAGCAAATCTCGAATCGCAAATTTATACTTTTATATAAAGAACTTCAATGTTGTATTGTATAAATAAACGAGACCACAAGTAAATATATCAATTTTTTCTACTTTTTCCACATCAATTTATGAATTCTAGATTTCATTGAATTTTTTTTTTTTTTTTGGGAGTTAAAAAGCACTATTGTTTTATTCAAATCAACAGTGTTCTTGTTGTCAACTTGAAATCATGTTCTATGTATATTTCATATTTTAAGATCGTTTAAAACAAAGGAAGGAAGGATCTTTTTAAAAAAGGCCAATGAGTAAACAAAAAAAACTACATGATCCGATAGTGAATTTTTTTTCCTTTTGTCTTGTTGTTGAACTTGCTAAATTTTTATATAGGGTGGGCCACATGTTGGTTTCTTTTTAAATTATGCGTTATGTGGACACGGTCAACACTAATTCGCTTAAAATCTTGAGTTAGTGTCAAACCTCCGCAGCACGGAATGGATAGACTTATACTTGAACAATGCTGGAAAATGTTAAAAATTTATTTTGTTTATTATTATTTGCTGCGTCGCAGAAACTGTGCGCAAATTGAAAAAAATGTTGGTCGAAATGAGGGACCTACAGCAACTTATGTAAGGCAATTTGTAAAAATTACCTCGTCTCTGTCCATTACGTTCAGTTGAGCGTCCAGTTTATCAGGCTATTCGCGAAATAGAGACGCAAACCATCGAAAATGTATTGCAAAATTGTGTTGATAGGATAAGCCAAGCCAGCCGCGATAGCCATTTAAATGGAATTATTTTCCGTAAACAATCAGAAATCAATAAAGCAAAAAGTGTTGAAAAATATTATATTAATGTAAACACAAGTTTAACATACATTTTTCAATTTATTTCGATATAAAAAAAAGTATAAAAATGTATATAACCGTATTAAGAACTTAGCCTTAACCTAACCAAAGATTCATTTCTCAGCATCTCTATCCTAAGTCAAATTGTTAACTTGAAAAAATCGTTACTTGATGCTTTCCCCTGGCTTAAAATTATATACTTTTCGAAAAGATGAACACTATCAAAGATTGAGAGATTTCGACAAAGTGTAAGGTTTCACTTGGACCTTTATGCGTATATTTATCTCTTATCACTTCCTGAGGGGTTAAGAGGATATATGCGGCCAAATGTTTATAATTGCCCAGAAATCGACCTAATAGTTTTGGCATGATACATTAACAAGTAGACAGAGAAAATTCTTGTGCTCTGGGATCCAGGCTATAATATAAATCTATCCAATAGTTTAAAGATGACGACAAACAGACAAACATTCAGGAGATTGCTGTTAAGATGTCTTTACGTGTAGTGCAGGTAGCGTAGATACAAACCGCAGATAAATCTGACCAAAAATACCCAGATCAGATTTTCTCTGGGCTTGCTACTCTTCAAAATTCCATAGCAAATTGTGAATGACTCTCGACGGGAACCGCACCTAAGGTACCCGAGACGCACCGACTCCACCAAGCTCGCTAGTCGAAAGTTTCATAGTAAGCTGCAGTGTACATTACTGTTTAAGAATCCATTCATATAATTTAATTTGTATTTCATCACAATAATAAATTATTTTGTTAATACACCCAAGCCTCTTCTTATGGGATAGGTTCCTAAAAAATATATGCAAATCTAATTCGCTCCATGCATTTCTATTCTTGAAATTTCCGTGAATTATGGATTTTTTCCTAACTTTAGTTTTAGTCTGATCGCGTTAAAGTGAATAAAAATCGCTAAAAGAATGTTTTTTTCATTTCTAGTTCACGTAAAATGAGGTTTAGATGAATATTTGAATGATAAAAATAAAAAATTACATTTTAGTATAAAATATTTTTTAATGTCTGTGAAAAAAATTAATAATAATACTGTGAAAAAAATTAATAATAATTCTTCAAAGCCTAATAAATAATTTTAAAATTACTATTTTGCCAAAAACTAATCTAACTAATTTTATTCTCACTAAGGCAAAAAGTGAGCTCGGATTTTCATGAAATCTTGAAATAGTAAAGTAAATGCATCAGGAAAACATGATTCCCTACGCAGGCAACATTTTTCAGTAAATTAATTAATAGGAGAAGTAATATGAAAAATTTGTTGCAACAAAATTATTTAAATACTTTGCCCTTAAAGACAATTAAAAAGGTTGTTGTTTAGGGAATTTAGAAAATAAAAAATCAAAAAATAGTAATACTTTGTTAAAGATAATTCATAATACTTAACCACCCCTTCTCAAGACAGAGCTACTGTCTTGTAAGTAAATAAAAATTCGAAAACTCTTCGGAAAGATTAAAATTTTCAGCAATGGACTTTCATTATTTATACTATTAACTATAATTTATTATTTATATTTTTACGTCAAATATCGTTTCACAAATTGTTTATTATCAAATTTTGAGTTCATTGATAGTCAATTTCTGACTGAAAAGCGATAAACAAAATCGAAAATGGTCCTATGATTTCTCGGCCAGACAAAGGGAGCGTATGTCCTAAAACTTTAAACGTTTTTAAAAGTAGTTTGTTCAAATCAATCTACCTATACAAAATTTATTTAATTGTAACTTTTTCTCTACGAGCATATGCATAATTTGAATAAAATACAAATCTCTAATTTCAACGCAAGGGTTTGTTCTAGCAATTAGCTCTGTATCTTACGGTGAAACAGATCCACGTACATCGCACCTTGGTATGAAAATACCAAGCATTGCACCGCCACTGGTAGAAGCAACCATCTGCAAAAAGAATTGTTTGCTTGTCTGCTGGCTATTTGAAAACAAGTGATCGGTGGTAGTAAAACAACAGGTAGACGTATTTCTGAATGCAACGTTCATTGAGCACCCGGGAAACTTGCTCTTGAGACTGTTTCACCTGAGAACTGAGTTCAGTCGCGAGGTTTCCATCGTAACGAATTGACGTGCCCGTGGTATCATACTACGTTTCCACTAGTGACTGTGTTCAAAAAATTTCTTTACTTATTCTCAATTTATTTAAGAAAACTTCCATTGCAAGTGTCTAAGTGTCGCGGTTGGACCTCAATTTCAAAAGCAAAAGCCCCTAAGGAATTTTCGCAGTACGACTTTGAGTGAAGGAAATTTTCATAAAATTCCAGATAGTTATCTGAAAACAAGTTTCAATTCACACTGGGATTCTGTGAGTGCCTCTGAAGTGCCCTAGGTTATATTCCCCTATACAAGTTCAGCTCTCGAGTGCAGAAGTCGCAACCATTATGGATTAACTGCGGCATTTCTCTGGAGGTCGCATTACGTGTATGTATGCTTATGGCGCTCTATAAATAGCGAAAATCCATAGAAATCGTATTGTAAACAGGTTTCCGAGAGCCATGAACAAGTTCTTCACAAATTAGTTGATATTTTAAAAAGTATTTTTAATGAGACGGCCAGGTTTGCCGCCTAAGTCTTTTGTTTTCTGGAATGTGGCCAACTTATCTGGAGGCACGGTGGTGCCTATTTATGTTGGGGCTTCTTTGCCTGCAAAGATATTCGCCATCCTACACATCGATCTTGCAGCTAGAAAGAAAAGAGGTCAACAGAACTGGGCATGTTGTTTGCTTACCGCGAAACGCAGTAATTTCTCACATTCTGCAAATTTCGATGACAATTGGACAAGTCGCGAATTTTTATGATCTTTTGTTGCTGTCGTACTCGGACACCGCCCGAGATGAGATTTAATGGCTCTTTAAGACGTGTTTTGTGAACCTGCACCTGAAAGCGGTCCGAACAAGACATTTGTTCATTGTACGACATCATAAACACTGAAGTGATTTTTCGGGCTTTTCAAGTTTATTGAAAATTTCTCGATTTGGGGCATCTTCACTGATCTAAATCTACGTCTTTATGGTAGGTAGTTGGAAGAATAGTGACTTTTACCTTCTGCGTAAACTCGCTCCCCGCAATGAAATTACCCATATCATTGCAATTGCACCGCCCCCAGTCAGTAATTAGAGTCTTACAGTTTCCTTTTTAAGAGAGGAGGAGCAGTCTACGTAGGTTTCGAATTATACGACTTTGCTGGAATATATCTTATTACCATATGACTTTAAGGTTAAGGCATTCCATTGATATACGTTAAATGCCTCTACAGAATTACGCTGTTGCCTGAAACCTATTGGGACAACATAGAAGCAGGCAATATTTGGAAATTATGGAAATTAATTATTTTTGGCACTCCCCCATTAGTTGATAACAAGTCATTTTTTCAGGCGGGCATCTTCTTTGGTGGTCCCAAAAATAAACTGCAACATTATGAGTGATCAGAAAAAAAGATATACCTGTATTTGTTATTGTTTTTTTAACTCTAAAAAAACGGGAAATTTATGATAATATAAATAAATAAAAAAAACATTTTAAATGTTAGGGGGTATTTTGGGGAATGTGCTTCTTTGTCGATGATTTATGTAGCAATATTTAACATAGTACAACCATAGCCTAAGGTCGGATTTTATTTTAATGAATGAAAAATATAAATTAATGTGATAATATTACAGGATTGTATATATTTTCAAAATTCGGACTACAGTATTAATAAGTAATGGGTTACCCATTTCTTCAAATCAAAATTAAACCTGGACTTGTCACCAAGCAATGAAGCTCTTTGATTGTTATATTTTATAGTAATGCTAACCAAACTTATTACGTATTTAAAAAAAGCTTAACTTGTTTTAATAGCTATAAAAATACATTATTATTATTATTTTTTTTAAGTAGGCTCATTTCAGAAAACGGGAAAATGTTTATTGTTTTCTTTAGTAAAACGTTTACAAATTTTATTTCGGATAAGTATTAAAAGCTAAATCAAGCAAACTGTTTAATCCAACAAACTAAATACGTCCTGCACGACAAAAAGCGATATTAGCTCTAACTTAATATTTTTGTTAATTCGTACTTCTTAAAAATCCCGCCTTGAAATAAAAGACGATGAATAAATCACAAAACTGGCTCGATAATTTTCTTAGAATCCTCCCATAAATTTTGACGATAGTTTAGATCTAAATGAAATATCTGACCGCTTAAATATTCAAAATATTTAAAAACAAAAATCACTTTTAAAAACCAAAATCGGCCTGTAATCTTAAAAAATTTAATATCATGTCTCAGTATGAAAAAAATTCTCTGATGCACTATCATAAATTTCTAGAAAATTTCGAGAAAAAATTTGTTTTTTAATTCAGAAAAGTAGCAGAAAAGAAGTGATTAAAACTTAATAAAAACATTTTATAATAGATTAAAAGCTTGTTTCTCAGCTAGAGTCAAACACTTTAAATGGAAAAGTAAAATTAACCTGAATATGTCAATCTTCGATGTTATGGTCATTTAATTAAAAAGGCTGAAATTTAAATAAATGAAAACGTTCACAGAAACATATTCCAATATCTGAAAAATGTGTTTCAATATTTTATTTCAAAAATAAAAAAAGGAAACAAAAATTTCAATGTTATTTATGTGAAAGTGAATCAGATAAATATTTCAAAGCAATGTCCTCGAATTGAAACATTTTAAATAAATCTCCGACACAAATAAATTAAAAATAACCAAACATAACCCAAGTAATAATTCAACAATTTTTTTTCCTTCGAACAGAAAAAGAAAATTAAATTAAAAAATGAAAGCTAAAATCGTATTCGTCTTAGTCACTCAAGGACTTTTCGAATTGGTTCAGTATTTCACTTGTTTTGAACCACTTGGTTTTAATTATACCTCAACTCGATATTACTGCCCCTTTTGTTGCAGTTTTAAAAATTTATAGTGATAATACATCGGTCTGGGTTATTTGCCTTTCAAGACTTTCGAATTGATCGTCGTGCTGCAATTAAAAAAGTGAAAATCTTTAGAGGTCGTAATTAATATCTGATTGCTTAAAGATACATATGCGTTCCGCATGAGGTAAATTTTTTATTTATAACAAATTAAAATCTCCCCGTACGTTCATTGTTCTTTAACATGCAAACCTGATGCGGGACTAATTAATTAGCCCGTCTAGATGAATCGATTGTCAATCGCTCAGTGCTCGCTTTCACTAACTCGTTCGAGAACGACTGTCTTAATGCAGTACTAGCACGTTATTTTATTTTCACTCTTGTTTGGAATCTTAAACGGATATAAATTAACATTCATCGTTTATTGTCTAGCAAGATTTCATAACTTCGTTATTCCTATTTTGTATTTTGTTGAGGTATTGTGACTACACAAATTCCTCGGCAAATAAGATGACCAGGAAAAACAGACATAAAATTCCTTTTGGCAACTCGTGTATTTTTATATGGAATAAAATTGAGCCAAAATAAATTCTATGATTATTTTATTAAAAATAGTTATTATATTTGAATCTATTTCTGAATCTAATTTTAACAACGTGTAGGTGGGTTTGTACTCGTGTCTGTTTTAGCTAAACTTTACACAAGATGTAGAAGTTTAAAAAATTTATTAATTTACAATTAAATGGCCAATAAATTTACATTGGAATTTATTTCGGAAATTAGGCAAAGAAGTGAAATTTATGAGTGAACTATTCAAATTTCAGCACGCGAATACCGATAGACTACTTTTATTCCGACACTATGAAATATGTGTTTTATATTCTCGAAGAAACATTTTACTTCTTTCGTCTCCTTCTTATTTCCTATAAGGTTAAATGTTAAAATATGATATTCTTGTTTTTGTGTATTTTAAATTGTGCTTTGTACATAAGTCAATCAAAACTCCTTTCATATGGGAGAAAACCGATAAGATTTTTTGTTCTTAGTAATTAAGATATGGAATGGAACAGGCTAAACCAGGTTTACCTTGACTTCATCTCAAATCCTTTCAAGAAACTCAGGCTTGTGCATTTGATAAAATAAAATAAAACCATAAATAACTAGAATTTTACTTTCTAGGTTTACATTTAAATATGAAATTTCAGAGAATTATGTTAAAATAATTGAATATATGTTAACATTTCTGTACGTAACAATTAGAGGCTATAACAGAGAGATTTTTTATCGCTTAAAGCCATGGTCAAAAAATTGTTAAATTAAAAAATTTAAGATATTTGGAATGTAATCCTAATTAGAAATATGATTATTAAAATAATTCTTTAATAAATAAACTATAGAATTAATAAAAGTAAATATCGTTGTGCATTCTTTTGTTTTCCGTACATTCTGAATTTTATTCAGTAGTGAGTTTTAGTAAAAAATATTTATCACACGAGTTTTACCACACTTGACCACTTTTTCAATCTTCAATCTTAGACCAGAATATCTGGAATAATTAATTTTTTTTCCTGTATATTTTCAAAATTCTTAAAACTGATTTTAATAAAATAATTAGATAATACTTGTGGAACAAAACCAGTTTTTGTATTTGCATATCGAAATTTCATATGATATTAAAGTTTTAGTATAAAAAATTAATAACAAGCGACGTTATTAGAAAAATGTTATAATTTAAAAGCACAAAACAAGGCCTGTCGCGTCAGACAATAGAAAATAAATTGATGATACTAAAACTTATAGTAGCCAATACAACTTGTTGTTTTCTATTAAATCCGACATACCGGACGCAAAATTATCCAAAAATTCATTTTAAATGTCAACATGAGAAGTGTAAAATTCCACTGACAAAAGTTAAAATGAAAGTAAGTTTTATTTCAGCATATCTCTCTTAGGGGATTTAAACTGAAAATTAATTTTTGACTAATGGAGTTGATTCATAAAAGAGTTTGGTATAATCGAGGGAATCGAGTCAAGTCATTTTTTTTTGTTTTTTTTTTCAAGAAAACGATTTTTATAAATCCGAACAGAAATTGTCCATAGCTCATGTTCGTAGACACTTAAGAGCCCATTCAAGCGAAATGTATAAAGACCTACTGGAACTGTGAATGCACCTATTGAAAGCAAGCTATTAACCTTCGCTTTGACTTTAAAGAGCGTGTTCAATGTCGTGGGAGATTAGCGGATGTCATGTTTACCTGTGAATCTGAGTAACCCGCTATAGCCAAAAGTACCCAGAAGAACGTTTCATTCTGCTGGTTTTTAATGACATAGACTTCCGCTGTCGCCGGGAAATGGCCAAAAGAAGTGCTTTTGCGCAATTACCACTTACGAGTGCTATTTCTCGCTGGGATTAATAAAGAGATTAGCTTAAGAGCTAAATATAATTTCTAGTGCATTTGAAGGTGTTTTTTAAATCTAAGTATAAACATACACTTTAATAGGCAAGAACAGATTGCAAATCTTTTAGGTGAAATTAAAATAAGTAGTTGAATTTAATTTTTGCCTATCGGAAATTTTTACAATGTTAAAATAGGACAAAATATCTTCGTAAAATTTACACAGATATATGCAGTAAAATTTTCCAAAAATCCCATGTGCAATTGCAATAATTACGTTTGTTAAATATTAGTTCATTTTGAACTTTTTGATAAACTTTTATCAAATTCAATTTGTAAAAATCTATAAAACTAATTAAGGTACAACATATTCCATGAAATGGCAGTGTGTAATAAAAAATCCATTTGTTGCATAATTAATAATATTTTAAAAAGAAATTATTATTACAAAAGGTTTTTTTCGATCATTTCCCACCTTGCCTTGAAATTGGAATAAAATATTTGCAGAAACATTTTTAAACAAACTTTTATTTAGGAAATAATAATAATTAAAATATGTGTTCAAAAATGGTATAGCTCAATGAAAACGAAACAAATGACTTTAAGGCATTTTTCATCACATTTTAAAAAATCAATCGGATAGGTAAATTTTATCTACTTATCTTCAACGTCGCCTGGTTTGCTAAATTTGGTTCATTAGTTCTGGAGAAATCGCAATTCGAATTTAAAAGCTAAGGTCTTAGTCTACGTTCTTCGACTTTAAAAAGTTTACAGATTTTATCAAACGAATCGAAAAGAAATTCTTCACAAATTTATAAATCATCTCTTCCAAAATAAAACGTTGATCGATAAAGGTCATTGAGCTGAATAAAAATGAAAAATTTGTTTATAGTGTAAAATGCTGCATCCACACCCTAGCACATGGCTCTCGGCAAATCTAAGAAAACCCCATAAAGCAACCAATTAGCCAAAACCTCCTAAAAATTCGCGACACGACTCATCGACCGGAAGCAGCAATTTTGAAATATGTTAAATATTCGATTTGTAATTCCATTAATTCAAAAATGGCAATGTAGTTCAAAAATGGGCGGTATCTTTGTTGAAAAATTTCGTGTAAATAACTTTAGCACAAGGTCATCCGAAATCGAAAGCATTTGGTGGAGTAGTAAGATGCGAGTATTCCGCGCAGGTAAATATCGCTATGAGTCCGCCTACCGGTGCACAAAATTGAAAACGCCCACAGGTGGCACAGGTACCAAGATCAAAACATAATTAATTCTACAAACAACAACCTGCAAACTCCTTTTAAGGGAGTGCCGGCAAGGCGCTTCATAACCCATTCAAAGTCCCAATCGATTTCGTTTTTATACTTTTCATTCATAATCCACACACCGCGCGGCTCCTGAGAAGAAAAAATCGCACCGCACGGTGTGGGACGTTTTATGGTAGCCGCGACGATGACGGCGAGGTGCGATGACAAAAAATAAAACAAAGTGTGCAAAAGTAAGAATAAAAAACGGTGACCGTTCAAGCGTAACCACACACCCAACTCACTTTTACCTGTATACCTGGTGCTAATTATTTTTTTTTTTTTGACTTCGGACTACTTTTCATTTTTCAGATCGGTGGTTGTAAATCAGCACACAGGTTGGCGATCAGCAGCAAGGTAAAATCGGTGGCATGCCTGGTGACATAGGACCGGGATAAGTTCACTCGTGAAATACGTCCAAGTAGTCACAAGGTGATCGTTAATGTAAACGGAAATCAATCGACCTGAAGGAGAACCCGACAACAGGCCAAAAATTTCAATTAAGATGTATCGGCCCAACTTCTACGAGTCGACCTGCTTAAGGTGCAATGAAATCGTATATCAAGTCGATCGTGTCGGCCCACTTAAAGATTTCACATTCTTCCACTCCGGCTGCTTTAAGTGCGTCCACTGCGGCACCAAGTTAACCCTTAAGACCTACTACAACAATCAGCACCGACAGGAAGATAAAGAGGTAAATTGTTAAGAGATTTTCTTCTTTGCGTAAGCCGCCACGTATTTGGCACACTGCATCTCGGAACAAGTATAATTCTGCATCGCCTTAAGATTCACGGACTGATCTCGAGACGATCGCAAGATTCAAACCACCGACTGTTACATTAGGCCACGGGGAATTTGTCGCGGTGCCTTTCCGTGCAAAATTGAATCAAAGCAAAGCACTTGCGTAAGAAATGAATTCACCTGAAGGTAGTCACGAGAAGATCTTACCAAAAGAAGCGCACAATTTTCCACGGGAACTTTTTTATTTTATCGTTTTTTGTTTGTTGTTTTTTGTTTTTCTCCTTCTGTAACCTGCGCATATCCGCGATTTGTGTAACCAAGATACAACACCGGACTCTCGCAGAAAAATCTTCGTAGAAAGATCATTGACTTATAAGGGGTTTTAAGACGCGCCGCCACTGCTTTACCGCACCGCGCTGATTGAGCGGAAAAAATACGTCTTTAAGTTTTTTTAAACAAGTGAAAGTATTTTTTTCCCGCGGTGAAAATGGAAGTGCATTTTGAGAGTATCTCAATAAAAATAAGTTCATTCACGTACAATGGAGAGGTAACCAAATTCAGCGGCTGCCTACAAATCACTTCCGCTCCGAGGTAACACGTAAATTTTATCGGTTTAACTCACCTGGAAATTGCTTTCTCCCTGATTGGCTCCTTTCAATTGTCTGAGGTTAAGTAGGCGGCAAAATTCAGATAAAACCGTGATCGTATCAGTTTCATTATCAATTGGAGGAATTTCAAAGAAAATTACTTTCCCCAATTGCAATTACATTGCTTTTTCGCAACATTAAAATTAAGATATTAAAAAACGGGTTATTTTCGCATTGTTATGCGGTCACGGAAGATTCGCCACATAATAAAGACTATCTGATCTCAACCGATCGCGGTAGTAATTTCCACTGATGGTCTTTTTTATATTATAAAGGACTGATGAAAGCAACAGAAGATATTGATATGTAAAATTTTTCATTATGAAACCACACAATTTTAATATATTGAAAAAAAGCCAAATGTATTTAAGCTGTTATCTTAGTTTTCACTTTTGTAGATAAAAACGACTTTGAATCAAGTTCACGTAAAAAACCTCCTTTGAAGTATTTAAATTTTATTGAGAATTTTTTCACAATTTTGATTAAGTAAGGCATCATTATATTTTAAAAAAAACGGAGAAGTACAAATAGTACTATTTAAAAAAACAATTCAAACAACTGCACACAAGTGCAAAAATAAAAACATAAATAGATAATATATATACAATAAAAGATGATTTCAAGTAAGATAATAATCATAAATTTTATTAGGAAATTTTTGTCTATTACTGAGCGAGAGATACGTGTATGTAACCATATAAGGGTTCATACCATGTTGTGTTCTTTTTTAATTTCAATTCATAGAAATTGTTTAAACATGAAAGCAAAATTCCTTCACCAAACTAAATAACAGGATGTGCTTTCAGATATGAATGCAAAAAATCAAAAATTACTCTATATCCATATGAAGATTAAAACTAAAAGCAAGTATATGTAGCCACAATCCAATTACAGCGTTAATGAGAATTACAACACCAATAAATACCAACTTCTTAAAAAAATTGTATATGTTCATAGTTGTCTTGACTTTAACTTTTAAAAAATAAGTTCTTCCTTCAGCTTCATGATTTTCTTTTAACTCAGAAAATTTGCTAATTATTAACATAAATCCTTTCCATCTTTATGCAATTTATTGCAATTGTACTTTTTAGAAAAAATTAACACTGTCCTATTTATTGTAGCCGTTTCAAAAACGAATACAAGCGTTTTATTATATCGATTCAATCAAAATCCGAATAATCTAAGATTGAAAATCTCATTATATTCATTTTTCTTTTATTCTTGTCCAGGTGTACTGTAGTTCCCATGTACCAAAGAGCGGACCAGGTCATCTTGACCAAACATCCGTAGGAATAAGGCAAGCGCTAAACGTACCAAAAACAAATAAGTTCGTTAACGAGCAGATCAGAGGTACCCGCACCGAGATCGACGGTAAGTTCGGCATGCTGATGCTGTAAATTTAATTGTGCCAAGGCAGAAGACAATAACTCTAAAAAATCACTAAACAGGGCAGCCAAGACAATCAACGCCAAATGGATATCACGGTAACCGGGATGTCAGCTCACCGTCACAAATTGACTCAGACTACAAATATGGTCGATTTGACGCAAGTGCGCTGCATATTGCGCACGCACTCAAGCAGACCGAAATTCAGAAGGCGTACAACAAGCGACGTGAGAAGCCAATTGATTTCTACCTGGTGAGTAGTGAGTACTCTAAGACGTCTAAGACGGCAGGAATAATTCTCGAAAGAAGCGTCTCAGTGGGGTAAAACGAAAATAATGGAAATTAATTGTAGATAAAAAGGTATTCAGGGCATAACAGGCCGGGATGCCTCGACGCAGACGCGCGATCTTCACAAACTTAAATTACTTGTGCCTCATCGTCGAGGTCACTTCCAATTGTACGGTCGTTAACACCTAGCCTAAGCCGATGTGCGCTGTACCTAACAATCTTACAATTTAACTGCTCACCTGCGTGCTGGTGCCGGGAAGATTCGACGCACTTCGCATCTCGAGACGATCTCTAAGTACCCGCGATTTCCTTAGGTCTACACGGGCCCCGGGTCAAAATCTCTTCACGTTTTATGCAAATTCGCTTTCGTTTTATGGGTTTCAGGAGCATTAGTACACTTCTCGAGCTCACGGATCAAACAATTTTATTTCTCTGTACCATAGTAATGACCCGACATGTAGGTCTCCTACATTTATTATACACTCACGCCGACTGGGAATGAGTCTTTCTTGACACTATTGGTATTCAGCGAAGTACTCTAGCCTATATATGTTCTCGAAAAACGTTCAACTCGAAATGATTAGACTGCATTTTCACTTCTCTTCTAGAAAGTTAAAGTAGTTTCTTTAAAACTTGTAGTTTCTTTAAATCGAAAGTCAGCTAAGCCGCAGATCGAAGCAATTTCAAGATTTTATCATATAGACATAGAATTTTATCAATAATTCAAGATGTTAAGAGAGAATTATTTACAAGAACTTTTGATCGGAAATGTTGAAATGTATAAGTACACTGCTAAACCCGTGATTAATAAGCGTACTTATACTTATCTGTTCGTAAAAAAAAAACTAATATATATATATATATATATATATATAAACAATACTAAAAACTTTGTTAGATCCATTTAGCTTGATCCTTGGTCCTCCAAAAAAAACAACATTAAAAGCAATATCATTTGCCTTTTAAAAATTGTGAGTCAATTTGTTGTTCTTTCTAAAAATCGAAAAACAAAGTAACAACTTTGGAGACATGTAGAGCGTACCTTAAATTAGAGCCATTCAGATGCAATTTATAAAAAGCTACCTGATTACTACTATAATATCATTTTTATCTCAAAATTCAATAAATAATTTAACTCCACACACGACGAAAAATAAACACCAAAGAAATTTTCTTATCGCAAACTGAAACTAATTAGTGAAACTGAATACTGCTTTTGATATTCAAAGAAAAGATTGTAATAAATTATATTTCAATATTAATTTTCTTATGTTTTATGTATTCAAATTTCATTTTCATTAGTGTTGTGCCGATATCTGGTGATCTGAATATCAGTTATTATAATCTTGCAATTTTTAATTTTTTTTACCTGAAATTTGTAAAGTTTTATAGTCGTCAAAATGACACATTACAAACACTCAAAACGAATTTTGTATTTATTTTCTTTAATAATGGGGAAAAACAGCGTCAGTACAATTTTTTTACTAAATTTAATATAGCAGTTTGAAAATTAAATCCGGACGAAGAAATAACCATAGAACACAAATTAAAAAGTGTATACTTGGGCATGCAGGTCAATTTTTGTTTATAACTTCTATTCTAAAGCATACTTTTTATCTGCGAAAAAAATCTACTATACATTCTTAAAATGGTCTTTTAAAGTCACTTCATTCGAAAGTAATTAATTCAAATAGAAAAAATTCAATGATAATCATTGAAATTAGTTAAATGGATCTGTGAGGTTAAGGATTAAGATAATAATAAAAATGCTTATTGTAAACTTGTTAATTACAATTTTCTACACATTTTCCTTTAATTTTATAGCTTATTTTTGAAATTAGCTTTTATTAATTTTTAAAAATTCATCAGTTAAGTTAAAATGATTACATGCAATTTTTTTCAACAGAAAATAAATCTTTTTGTTTAATATTCGTAATTAAATTTGTTAATTACGCTCAGAAATGTTTATATATAATTTGGATACACTTTTAAAACATGGAATACTTAAATTATTTCTTTATGAAATTCATTTCTGTTCGGGGTACACAGGTACCATTTTTACATATTTATAATCTCAGTTTTAATTGAATCGAATAGCACTTTGAATTGAACTCATCAAGTGAGGAAATCGGAAAAAAATCCCAGACTACAAATCAGTCTTATGTCACGGCGGTGATGCCATAGAGTTTTAAATACCTTTCACTAAAGCGAAATCCATTAAAAAAACTTAAATGTGGAGGTCTTTAGAACCTGTTGCTACTATTGTTCTTTGGATTAGAAGCACTTCTTTGTCCAGCTCGCGGGTGCTGAATCTATTTAGCGTTTTTCAAAAATATTGTCGCCCTAATATGCACCGCATTGCCATTGTGGTTTGCACAAAAAGTCGCCGGAGCGCGACGGTGACTCCTGCGGCACTCCATAGAGAAAAAGTGTTTTGTTGCAATGCAAATTTCGGATGCAGTGGGTTGCGCCTTATTTCGAGCCGCATATTTATTAGGTGCATCGAACAATTAGACGGTGTGCATAGGAATACATCCATTTCGGCCAGGTGCACCGTGCTGCCTGGGCTCATCTCACCTACATACGGAACGATGTGTCTTCCGAAGTGGATTTCATAACTATCTTTCTATCGGACCGCACGTACCTCTATCCCATGTGGAGCACAGCAAGTGCGGGGCAGCCGATATAATTTAGTTCATGCAACAAGTTTTCAGTTACGTCATCATCTATGTCTACGAGGTTTTCCTTGTAGATTCTCAATTAACCCACGGCAACAGGTTTGTAAGAGTTTTCAAGAATTTATGGGTCGCCGCCTTTTCACACATTAAAGAAAAAACAAATTATTTCTTCGCTAGCGAATTGCTTCTACCGCGACGTCGATGGTGGTAAATTGGTGGTAAAACTATCCCGGCGTAACATGGCGCTCTTTGCCGGTTTTCCTGTTTATTTTTATTGTCATATGTGTGTGTTTCTTTCCTGAATCTGTGCCTCCGTCTCTTGAGTGAAAGTACGCGAGATCGACCGCTTTCCTGGACGTGAAATTGCCACCTTTTGCATGTATGGTCACACGTTAAATATGATTCGCATTCCGGCTGTGCCGCAATTCAGCCGTTTTAACCATTTTTCTTACAACGAAATTTTCCACCAACGAACGCACGAATGACCTCCTCGGGATGCTACCGAATTGTGATCAGAAACGCGTGAATTTTTTGGCGATTACCCTTTTTCCGACTTGAAACGGTCCAAATGCTCTATGAGTTATGAAAGCTGAAGAAGTTCACTATGAAAGTCTGTCTCAGATGCCCTCTTTCTCACAAGATACCGTGGCTTTGTCTTGAGAAAATCTTAAGTCATTCGGTACTTCTATAGCTTGAACCGCTGTTGTTCATCTCACAATTAGAGGGACAATTAAAACATACATGTGCTCGAATCTGAACATCTTCAAAGTTACTTGCAAGGTAGCGTAAATCTTTTCTTCTACAAGACTTAACACTCCAGGTGGTTGATTCAAGGGCTGAAAATAATACGCAATCAGAAAACAAAACGATCGCGGCTTTAGTCTGGCGAAATATGGGTACATCTGTAATCGACACAAATCTGATTAAATAGATTTAAAAAACAAATCCGCGAATTGTGTTCGCTTAGCTGGAAGGTACAGTGACAGCCGATTACAGGTAACAAAAAAACGCTCTGAGAAATCGCGATAAATTTATTCATGAAATAATTTTATTGTGCGTTAGCATTGCAGTAAAACGGCACGATTGAGATAAGTACTCACGATACCCACCTAATTCAGACTTACAGTAAACTCGTGAATCAGCCTGGCATGATGAGTGAGCAATTAATCCCACTAATTATCATCGCAGTACGCTATTTTACCGCAACTTTCTCAGTGGTGAATTCAGTTAGCGATCCACGGACTTTTATTAAAGTTCTACTCTTAAAGAAAATACTTGGGAAGATCGCTTTTGCTGTCGTGTCATACTGAAAAATTTTCACGGAAGAAATTTCGAATTGTCTTTCTTAATCTTAAGATAATATGGGAACAGAGAACAGATTTGATCGGCTGAAGTTTTGTTAACACTGCTGCTCGGGCCCCTCTAGATTTTACCAACAATTGCAAATCAGAGTAATTAATCGTGGAAATTTCTTCAGAAATTAATTTATGTTTTGAAAATGTAAAAAACAAAGTTCTTCTTTAAAATATACTTCTTCTCGGTAGGAAATAATTTTTTGTGTTCCATTTTTACCCCAAATTTCGTAATTCTGCCACTATTTCAAAATATGCATTGGTATAAACAAATCTATTAAATTAAAAAAATTGAAATTAATAATCTTTTGGGTTTTTAGTGCTGACAGAAGAATTGTATAAAAATTATTTCTTCTTATAAATTGGGTATATAAAAGGGATAAAATATTCAAAACGAAGTATGTTATATGTAAAATTTTAAAATTGTTCTTTTTCTCAAAACTAATTTTTCTTAATTTGTGTGCAGATTCTCTCAGAAATTGTTTGATATAATCAGATTACAAAATATCATAGGATTTTTTCATATCTGTTTCTTTTATTTTCAACGTTTATAGTACAAGAGTTCCAAAAAGTCACTAAATATTAAAAATTCAAAAAAATTCTTCCAAGTTTTTGTTTCAGATAAAATGTAATTTACGAAATTCAATTATAGAAAAATTTTTGCCTAAAGAAGGAATAAAAACAAGTAATTGGATTTTATCTAAAAAATATGAATTTTAAATTAAAAATATAAGAGTTATGTTGTTTAAAAATGCCTTGTGAATTTCGCGGTACCATGCGGTACAAATATTTATATATAGAAGATTTAAATAAGTTTGCGTCCAATAACTTTGGCATTTTTTAAAATAAAAATTCATCGTTCTTTTAGTCAAAAAACTAGTATTTGGAAACCAAAATTTATATTTTTTTAAATTTCTTGATAAAAATATCTCACAAAATACACAAACTTCAAGAGAGAAATAAATAAATGGATCTAAAAGATCTGAAAGGTATTTTAGATACGATTTTATTTTAACCTACACAAACTCCTTTGAAATTGTTATCTAAAATTAAAATTTGGAAACTATTTTAGAATCAAACCGATTAAATTTTCGTAGAAAAAAAGATTCAAAGCTTTACAGATTCGTTAAAAGCCATTTTTATACCCAATACAGAGAACAGCATTTTTGTTAACCACTCTCTATTATTAACTACTATTTCTAGGCCTTTAAAACCATTTAAAGAAATATTAATTTAAAATCTGTGTACTATTTTTACAAATTCTAAAGTTCGAAATATTTTACATCTTTTTTCAGTTCCAAATTTTGTGAAAAAAAAATACACAAAAAAAACTAATATTTAGAAAAACACGATCAAGTTTTAATAATGCTTTGCAAAAATAGCTTCACAATGTAAAAGAAGACAAACGGTCAAAATCTGATTATTAACATTTTTTTTTACTTTTTTACGAGTTTGGAGAAATGATATAATAGCAAAATTTAAAAAAATACTTTAAACCAACGAAAAAAAGGTTTTTTATGGTTTGGAAATAGTGGGCGTCGTTCCTTCAATCCCAAAACCAGTAAAGTTGATAAAATCAAAATCAATTCAAAAAATCACTACCTTTCATAAATATTTAAGTCGTTTGCATCATAAACTTTACTTTTAAGATTTATCAGCGAGACTAATTTGTAAATACTTCCAGGCACGTGAGGAGCAAGCATGGCTCGAAATGAAGCATCGCCGGGAAGAAGACGAACTGTACCGGGAGTTTGCTAAGAAACGTGAGGAGGAAGACAAAAAGATACAGTCTGAAATCCAAGATGAATGGGAACGTGAACTGCAGCGTTTGACACACAAATTTGAAAAAGAATTAGCCACTTCGCGGCGAAATCGTGACGAACAAAATATGTTGACTTTAAGGCACGAGCAGCAAAAAGAAGATCTAGAGAAAAATATGACTCTGCGACGGAACAAGAAGAAGGAAAGTATCACAAGGAAAATGCTCGAGCATGAGCGGTCCGAGACGGCCGCCATGGTTGATCGACAATCCAGTGAAATGTTGGAACTGATCAGCGCTCGGCGCAGCGAATATATGCAAAACGAGAGTATCTTTCTGGATGACGAATTCACCGAGGGCACCCTACCTCTTGAGTATCCAAATGTGGCGCCTCCTCCAGCACCGCCAGCTGTAAGCAAATTTCAAATCTACACGGATCCAGTCGAATTCGAAGACGTCGATAGAATCGCCATTTCAGTAAGATCGCCCTTGCTGCAATATGGGGGTCAAGCATCTTAATATTCTTATTGCAGGTTGCTCAAGAGGATCAGAAGACATTTACCGACCTTGTCCGGCAATTGGTGGGTCGGTGTACATCAGACATTGAGAAGGCCAGAACGATCTTCAGGTGGATTACAGTGAAGAACCTGAATGCAATGCACTTCGACGACGATTTGAGAGGAGATACCCCAATGGGACTGCTGAGGGGTATCAAATATGGGACTGAAAGTTACCACGTTCTGTTCAAGCGCCTCTGCAGTTACGCGGGCTTGCATTGCGTTGTGATTAAGGGGTACTCAAAAAGTGCTGGCTATCAGCCAGGAGTCAAATTTCAAGACTCAAGATTCAGAAATTCTTGGAATGCTGTATACGTTGCTGGAGCATGGCGATTCGTTCAATGTAATTGGGGCGCTCGTCATTTGGTCAATGCAAAAGAGGCGCCAAAGAATGGACGCGGTAAAAATGATAGTCTTAGGTAAGTATTTCCTTCTAGAAAATCTTACATACTACCTATAGATAAATGCAATTCAAATTACATATGCTTACACTTTGATTATTTAATGTTAACATTTTAATGAAGAAAAAGACGAAATCTTTTTGATACCAAATACTTATGAAAATATATAATACAGTTTCAAGGTTGTGTGTCTAACCTTGTACTTGAGTAGCACTTTCGAATTGGGTAACGAACAAAACATGTATATCGAAAGCAAACTATACTTGGACTAATCAACGTGAACAAGTTTAGATAAATGGTCACAGTAGATCTCGCAAATGTTCCGTGCTGTGTGTGCACCGTTCTCGGTACACTGAATACAAATAAATTAAGAATTATTCACTTAGCCAATATCAATTAAAATTCTAAAACAAATGTGTAAGACTATCATCTAAATTTAAAAGACGCAAATACCTAAAAAATTATAGCGATTAATAAATCGCAATTCGAAGGCAATCTGTTAATTATATAACTATTTAAAATAACAAGGATATTTAAATGTTTTTCAAAAGAAAAAAACAATTAAAATGACTAATACAAACTAAGGAAATAGCACAAATCATTTTACATTTGCACCAAGAAAAAAAAAAAAAACTGTTGACACTAAACGAGCCAAAACTGTTGGTGAAAAGGAATCCTAAAGAAACACAAAAATATAATTTATTTTAATTCTCCTAGTTCGACACTCTTTGTCTAGTTTCTCATCACTGGAATAACTACGCCTAAAATCCAAACCGCACTCCTCCGAGGTGTTCTGTATTTGATAAAAATTTCTTTCCAGTCAGTCATTGGTTGAGATTTGGGAACAAAAAGAAGTCCCTGGCGAAAATGGTCTACTTACAATTTCTTGGTGTTGCAGTTTATGCAGGTTCCAGACATTTTTTCAGTCTCTGAACTTGTTTCATTACACATTAACCGTCGGATTGTTAATTCTATCATAAAAAAGTGTTATATTACGTATTTGCAGTTTTTACTAGTTTTCCAGATTTCATGTAACAATCTTACCAAAGTTCTAGTTTTTACCAACATTAATTTTGCTGATCGACACGTCTTTTATATTAGAACAAGCACAATTAAATTTGTTAACTAATTCTCAACTCTTATATACCTTCCTACATCTACATTTTTAATCAACAATTTTACATACAGATACGAATACGATGACCACTACTTTTTGACCGACCCGCGAGAATTCATATACGAGTTTTTCCCACTTCAAGAGGAATGGCAACTTCTAAAACGGCCCATCACACTGAAGGAATTCGAAAATTTACCTTTCGTACGGTCTCTATTTTTCCGATATGGATTACACTTTGCTGACGAAGGGTACGGAGCCGTTGTATACACAGACGATACAGGTAATATACTAATTTAAAAAATTTATATATCTTTATATTCACTATTCAATTACAGGAGCTGCAACTGTCCGAATAGCTATGCCCACTGATATGCAAGGATGTCTAATCTTCCACTACAATCTGAAATTTTACGATAGCGAGGAGGACTCGTATGATGGAGTTTCTTTGAAAAGATTCGTAATGCAATCCGTAATTGGGAATATCGTCGCCTTTCGGGTACATGCTCCTTGTTCTGGGGCATTTCTTCTGGATATTTTTGCTAATGCTGTAACACCTCAAGAGTACCTTACCGGGGAACCAATGAAATTTAAATCTGTTTGCAAATTCAAGGTAAATCTATCGTATTTTCCCAACAAATTAAAATTTGAAAAAAATTAAAATTGGATTCATCACATCAAACCTCTTAAATCGAATCATATTAAAAAAGAAAAAGGACATTTACAAATCGCTCTACAATTTAACAAATATTTAACTCACTACATCAAAAATTATTAAATATTTTTATTATTTAAATCCAGATCTGCTGCGAGGAGCTACAAACTGTTATGGTACCCCTTCCAGACTGTGCAAGTGGGGAATGGGGTCCAACAAAAGCTACCCGCTTATTTGGTCTTGTTCCAATAACTCACCAGGTATTAAAAAAAGTATAAAAATCTTAGACTCAACTCATTGAAAAAAAAAAACAAAACATCATCCAGGAACCATTGATTTTTGCCGGAAGAGGAATCGATCTGCAATTCAGAATGTCTCGTCCACTTACTGATTTTATGGCAACCTTACACAAAAATGGGCTTGAGGAAAAGAAACTATCGAAATATGTTACGCACAACGTAGCAGATGATTCTGTCACATTTTCCATAAGGTAATATATCCAATGTCTATTTTGAACACACATTAGAACTCCTCTTCCCTTTTCCCTTGGTTCAGTTTCTGAATAATTAGAACAGCATTTTGAATATGAAAACGATTTTCGAAATACTTTTAAACAAATCGAATTAAAATAGCATACTTTGTCTTTCAGTTTCCCCGAGGAAGGACAATATGGATTAGATATCTACACACGAGAAGTTGGATCCATGCACCAAAATAACAATTCCATGAACGAAAAACACTTGCTAACACACTGTTGTAAATATTTGATAAATTCATCGAAACGAAACTAGCAAATAGCCGCTACTTTAAGGAGTCGAAAAAAAGAGCAATAATTTTAAGGACCTGATTGAACTCACAGTCCAATCCTAATTTAAGAGTTTCTCAACAAATTAGAATTAAAAGGCATTTTCATTACGAAGTCGTTGTGGAACGTCCCAACGATGCGAATTTCGCACGACGCGAGAAAGGCACACGAATCCCAGTCACAAGTTGACAACGCTTGAAATCACACACCTGGTGCTTCTGTAGGAGTTCGCTATAAGGAAGGGTCTAAGGGACACGGAACTGATACAGTAAAATAACTACGTGGATATTGAATATAATTACTCATTGTATATAGCGCTAGTAATGTTATCGTAGATTCTCAGTGTATTTAATCTTTACATACCGAATAAAGCATATTTATCGATATTTGGTTTTGCTGCATTCTAAGCCTAGAATAATCCGGAAAACTTTCAATATCAATAAAGATTTGCTTTAGAAAAAAATACTGTACAACACTACGTTATTTTACTTTTGCATTATGAAAACTTTTAAACTGTTGAAATTTAAATTCTCTATCATGCAACGTGAAATTCCTTTATAAATTTTAAAAATGAGAACAAAAAGGCAGTTCATTTTAAGTACCGGATTCAAATTATCTGAAAATCCGAAATTCTTTTATGAGTTCTTTCGATAAAATAAATGATTTACTCTAAAATCATGTCTGCCGGAAAAGTAAAAATATTAACAAAAAATTGACGATGGAGTACAGACAAACAAAAAATTACTTAATTTTTTTCAAACTTATATCAAAAATATATAAAATTGTTTGAGGATTTTCATCCCGTGACTAGTCCAGTGAAGTTAAAAAATAAAAATAATAGAGTACATCTTTAGTCAACGTCCCGTACACCTAGTAATAAAAAAATTAAAGCAAATCCCTCGATTTGTTTGCAAACGGAAAAAAAGATTCGAATGTAGGTAATACAAAAAAGAACCTGCTTCAAAATATAAAATAATTTATTGGATTAAGTTCTATCTACGTCTAAATCTAAAAACTTATTCATATCTCATCTCAAACGCTTTCAACTGGAGTTCCCCCAACTGTTCCTTAAGCCTTTCGAAATTTTCCCGCCTCCTGTCCACGATAAATGAAAGCTGATTTCTGCGATGTTCCTGCTTTTCAATGTACTTCCTCATCTCCTCGACCCGTACGACGACGTCCTGAAGATAAAGTGGTTTATAAACAGATGGGGACCTTAATTCGTAACTCTTACCTCTAGCTGTTCCTTCTGGAAAGCCAACTGCTTGTCCAAATAGGCCAATTTCTTCTCGAGCATCCTAACCCGAAGTGGCAGGGTCTGTTCGAGAGCTGACTTGCCGTAGGGTCGCCTAGGTTTAGAACGATTATACGCAAACAGCAAATTTCAAAGCGAAGGTGTATACCACTGAGGTTTCGTCCGCTGCGCGTATTTTTTCTTGAGAAAATCTAGAATCGAAATGTTCTCGGTCATGCCTTGGCACTCCCACATCCTATTGAAATTCCGCGTCAAGTTAGTGACCAGGAGATTCCGGAAAGCCTCCACTGCAACGTCCGTCTTGATGGTGATACCCTCGTTGTGGAGCACCTTCAAGAATTCTTCAAAGTTCGCCGAGCTGAAAGCAAAAGCGCCGCACCGTTACTGCTGCTGTTATAAAACGGTAAAGTAAAAAGAAACACTTCTGCGCCGCTCGAACACATTTCCAGGCCGGGGATTGTGCAATCTGACTATCAAAGCAACAAATTTGCCTAATCCACGGCCGGGAAATAGAACAAAGGATGAGATACCACGGATTGTTCACTTAATTATCAGACCACTTCCCTAACCTCAAAACCTCACCCATCCGTGCGTAGAGCGCCAGGAATTCGTTCTTTATGGAGTTGGCTAGTTCCTCGTTGAAGATTTTCCCATCCGCAACGTCCTTTTCCATTTTATGGGCGAAGAATGAAGACGATCAGGAATGTCTCAAATCCGTCCCAACTGCAAACAGAAACCGTTATTACGCCAAATAAAAAGCGTCTGCGCGACACTTGCAATGATGGAAGGGATTTAAAGGGAAAAAAGTACTAGACCACCAAATTTCAAGCGCGAAACTGTGTACTGGGCATATTTTATACGATTACTATTTTTGGGCCTTTAAAATACGACTACTTATTTTGAAATTAAATTACAGATCACAATTTTTCATTAGTATTGAAAACCCTAATTTTACAAGCAGAATTGTTTATTTCAGACCAACCGCAAACCTCCTGAACTCAACCTAATTTGGTCTAAGGTGACTTGCTGATTCTATAAATTTCAGGTAACAAAAATTAATCACACCTGGAAAAGCATTGTACTCTAACTATTTAAATAACAAAATATTAACAAACAAAATTTAATGAAACCAAGAAAAACTCAAAACACCGGTTTTCAAATGATTTGCTTTAATACAATTCCTGTGCTTTAAAACTAATGACATAAAGTAATATGGACCAGAAGGATTCTATATATTTACTTATATGATGATGATTCCTCTTTTTTGCCGTTTTTAAAGTCAAAAAAACTTTTATGGACAATTTTCACAAAACGAAGTCAGAACAAGATTCAAATAAATTACCCGTTAAATTGCATATCCCTGCATCGAGATGAGAGTGAGTGCAAGGGAAGATATTGCCTCCCTTTCTCTTTCACAAGCCAAACTTGTGCCATTTGTCAAAGTCCATGTGTGTCAATTCACTGCAAAGCGTTTTTTCATCTTAGCTCTTCAGTATTTTTGTGGCAGTTGTAATTAAGGGCGAAACTAAAAAATTCGTGGTTGAATCAACAACGGAAAGATTAAAATTTGTAATTGAAAAGCAGATTTTAAATCTTATATTAACTGCCATGCAACTGACATTTCTCTAATTTAATGCTCAGTAATTTCCGAAAGCTCTTACTATAATTTGAACGTCTAGACTAAAACGCTAAACCTCAGGTTATATATTTAAAATATTTTATTCGATCAGGTAAAGAATTTTGTCTTAATTTTTTCCAACATTTTGTATGGAGCGGTCGACACAAACTTTCAAATCAGTGAAACTGAGTAGTCCACATTTTTTTGTTAGTGTTAGCGAAAGCTCAAAGCTTTGAAACTCAAATCAGCCTCGCTGATTTTTGAAGAGCACGGTGGCCATTTGCAATTTGTTATTAGTTTGTCCCTGTGCGATTTGGCCGCGTTTGTGATTCGCGACTATTGAAATTCGTGTCTGGAAAGCAGCACAACAGAGAATTTTGTAGATATCTTCAAACGAAGGGAAAGTGCATTAAACAAAGGCGGTAAGTAAAACTTGCACTTGCACTTTGAGTCCTGGCACCGCGTCGACAGCGAAGTCCATGTCCTTTGGCAGGATTATATCGGCTGCATTTCGGTAAACACGCTTCTTTCTTGGCAAATTAACTTGAAACTAAGTAATTTTAGGGGCATTGGGCGTCATTAAAGTGCTACATGATCAAAGTGCCGGAAGAAATGTAATTTCATTGATTTTTCGCTGATTTTGAAGTCGCTGCCATGGACCGCGCCGGTGGGCGTTTTTTTCTTAGGATTCCCCAAGTTTATTGTGCTCACATTTTTGTTGTGCGGAAATAGATTAGCTGCCTTGCTTCCTCAGTGATTTTGTGTGCTCTAAAGCGCTCGAATTCTTCCCCATGATTTTCTAGACTTTCGTGAAGATTTGTTTGCGATTATTTTCGCGCCTTGTGCTTCAGTCACCGACGCTGAATTGGCGGCCAAAAAAGTGAAAAACAGATAAAAGATAAAAGCTGACAATTTGTTTTTCTTTCGAGCGGTACGCGTTAAAATGCCAGTCAACAGATAGAGGCAAACATTTGTCCCAAGATTTTCAGCGTGAGCCGCGCTAAGCGCGGGAATGTCAGACCGCGCTCGTCGAAGCAAAAATGATAAGCTTGTCTCGGCGATTATTTTACTCTGTAAAAAGTGAGCTAGCCGCACGTGTTTTTCACTTAATTATTTCGATGCGGGAAGGTCGGGTAATTTTACATTTCATCCGAGTATTATGCGACTCCTTGACTTCCACTGCATGGACAATTGTATAAATATTTATTTATAGACTGGGCCGCTTTTTTCAAAAGTTTCCATTGCTTTACAGAATTCCTAAGGCAAGGTTAAGCGAAGCACAGTAAAAATCTTGATTGGCAAAGAGGTGAAAGTTCTGTTGATTGTGCTATTAACCCCGCAGACCGGAGTTACGCTTATTTTTCCTATTCATAAATTTCTTTAAATGTGTAATTTCAGTAGATAGTGATGAGCAGAAATGTAACTTTAAACAGCTCTTTATAAACAACATTTGGATGTATGTTGCAAATGATAGCGATACAAATTGTCAGTATTTCGCTTCCTTGGGAACAAGCTTCCCTTGGGAGAAACAGCTTGAAGTCCACATCTGCGACATGTAGCGTTTGCTCTGGTCAAGTGTGAGTCAGATGTGCGTGCCGAGCATTTTACCCTGAATATTTCATATTTGGCAAACGATTTTTTTAGGATATTCGATTTAAGCCTTTTGCATTAGTAATTTGTAACTTTGTCTTTAGTTTTTCTCTTTAAAGTTACACGTATCTCAAACTACTGGACCGCCGTTGGCTCTACCCCACGAAGTTAGTATAATCCGTTTTTAGTTTGGGATCGATTTTCTCGCGAATACTTAAAAGATGGAGTCTACTTCTTCAACATGGAATTGTATTTATAGTCTAACCGTATAAAATCGGTACAATATAGTGATTCCAAGTCTTAAACCTTTTCTAATAGAATAAAATATTATTGATTCCACAAATTTTCGTCTTAAAGGTCCCGGTGTTTTTTCTTTGCAGTATTTATTTGGAAATGTTACCTTATTTGCATCTTGCATGTATGTCTAATTCATCACAAATTTATAACGTTTTCCTCACTGCTCTCCACAAAAGAAAGTCGTTTATAAAGAATTTTTACTGAACCAGAAATATCTAGCGCCAAAATTTTTTTCTTTCTAAAAAATAAAAGCAGGTATTTTTAAAAACAGGACACTTACAATGGACAGACACAAATGTTGTTTACCTTTATTCAAAACTGTGTCTCGACCTGGGTTATGAATGAAACTTTGAAGAAACTATAAACTGTGAGGTAGCTCAAGAGGTATCTTATATCAAATTGCTGTCTTTTTCTATATTTCATTTAAAATTTTAATTAAATATTTTGTGTCTTGTCCCATGTGCATGTATTCTATGTGTAGCCCTACCCCATATCGTGCTTACCAAGGTCAACACTTTTATATAATAGACAATATCAATCAATTTAGTAGTTGGGATGTTAACTACAACATGTCAAGTAACAAATCGCACCGGGATTTATGTCCCCAAGAAATGCTGAATTTTTACATTTTATTCAAAATATCGAACATACAAACTTTAAACTCGTTGAGATCAATTCCACTGGGATATCTGCCTGCATTTGAGACTAATATAAGTATTATACTTTTTTTTCTTATATATGTACGCCAGAAATTGTTTATCACAAATATGTTAACAACAACCAGTTTATCTTAATTGGATGGGAAAATTTAAATTCAAAATGTTATTAATATATGAATAATAACATATTAAAAGGTCAAATTTATTTTTACGTCCTTCAAAATAAATGTCACATATATTTCTGCTATAAATACACTGTCCATATTAAAATATAGATTCTTATTTATAGATATTACAAAAACGTATTTAAGTCTGCACCTTCGTCCGGGTAATAAAGGAGAACAAGTTTTTTAAATATCTAAAATACAAACCACAAGCGTACAGGCCTGAAACAAAAGTCTCAAGGCCTTAAGAAATGTTCAAGAACGTTCTGTTGCAATCGAACGGAGAAAACTCCCAATCTCTCAAGTATTTGTATATATTTTTTTAGCCAATTTAATACATTCATATATAAGAATATATCACCTTTGGTAGGCATTTTGACATGGAGTTCAAAGGAGTCCTTAAACGTGGTGGTATGGTAGTAATTTACTCAGAAGTTATAAAAGCTTATAATGTAGTTTATTACCCGATATTATTAAAATTGTTATAAAAACCCTAATATGCACGTGAACAAAAAGGAAAATAACCGGTCCTAATTTTGGTTAACGCGGAATGTTCTGTACTATCAGCCATAGTCGAATTAAATTAGGGCTAATATTAAATTTGGGATAAGTGTCTATAAGCTTTCTTTTTATGTACTGAAATAATTCTCTTTTTAATTTTCGTTCAACCTCCATAAAAAACCATAGTTCGTGATATTTTTCTGAGTTCAGCTGAGATCGAGTTGATTCCATAAATGTTTTGCCTTTCCGAGTTTTGTATGAAACATTAAAAAAAAGCCTTAAACTATGATGATTTCAGTAGCTGTATGTTGCAAAAACGGAGCCATTTAAAGTAAAAACTAAATTCTAGCGTGTTGTACCAACTTTTTATTCTAGGAATTCTACAGTTTGCAAGTCCCAACGATCATCCACCGCCATACCATCGTCAACTAGATAATTCCATAGAATCGCTTGATTCGTTGTTCGTCTTATCGAATTAGATTGTATAATTTTCTTACATCAACTTAAAACTATTTTTTAAAAGTGTTTCGTTTCTAAATAAGGAAATATATTGAAAATATTCCCACATTTTTTTTGGACATAGTTATCCATTTCTTGCAAAAATCTAATTATTTCCTTTGTACTTTTCCGGAGAAGAACAATTTTCTTGAGTCATTACACGGTTTTCATGTAAAATTTCTCACCAGAGTAATCGAAAGTAAAATAATTTTAATCCAATACCACTTAGCGGTTAAATAACATTAAATTGTGTAGAAAATTGCGCGATGTAGTAAAAACGCTTGGCATTTTCAAAACTAAGCGGTCGATCGTATTTTATATTTCGAAAACTTGGAAGACATGTTGTAAATGTTTTATGAAACTTTTGTGTTTAACAACTTCTGGCACAGTCATCATTTCTGAGAAGTCGGAGGTGATAAAGCATTAAGGTAGTCATGGAATCATCGCATCTCATGAGGAGGATTCTAAAAACACGTTTTTCATTTCTTTCATGTTTTTAGCTGCCATAAATATTCATGATGTTCAGCTCGTGTTGGACGTGCAAAATGCAAGCGTGGTATCAAATTTTTAATTTTTCTCTCCCCTAAGGGTATATGATGAAATCCAATGACTTACAACGATTGTGAATTTGATTTCTCGAATTAATGCGTTTGTCTTCATTACGTGTACTCGCAGCGAGGTGAAGCCGCTCGTGTCAGTTCGGAAAACACCTGGCTCCATGTCGATATCTTCGGATCACAATAAACATTTGTAACCATTTGAGAAGACACTGCAGCACCATGTGCCTATTTCTAGTGTAATGCTGTTCTAAGCGAAACTCGGTATACTTACTGATCCCAAGGCCGACCGCATTCATTTTTTGAGTAACTCGTGCGCTCGAGTTTTTCATAGTGGTAACAATCAATTGCTAATTAATCATCAAAGGAACGTGAACTGATGGTCGGAAGAAACACCTCAAGACAATAACGAGAGAGAAACTGAGGAAAATCCGAAGGTGGATTAGTCGACGTCCAATGGTGGTGTCTTCAGACACGTTTCGTTGAAATTTAATCGGCTTATTATCACGAAGTAATTCAAGGTCATCCTGTCAATGAAAAATTTTCTGCAACAGAACACCGAACGCTGACCGATCATTCAGTATTTCGTCCAACTGGCTTCACGTCGCCGTGATGAGAGTGTATTACGTAAAAACCAGTTTAGAAAAGTATTATTGGAATTTCGCTACTCGATAGAAGGTGTTAGGCATTCCGCGTTTTATGGGCATAATCTGTTTTTCTTGCGTGCTTTTCGGGTTTGCACAAAAGGAACCTTTTTCGGGGGTTTAGGTGTGGATGAACGACAGGCTAGGTTATCATCTTAAAACCAAATTTGTGTATCGTGACAGTTATGCAAAATTAACAGTTATGTTTCTAGTAAATATTTGAAGAACAATTTGCTAGGATGGATGTATATTAGTTTAAAGCAACTGCTCCAGTCTAGAAATATTTTAGATTTTAGGTGCATGGGAATAACATGGAACATACTTCCTGACTAGGGCGAACAGATTTGCAAGAACTATTAGCAAGTCAGTAGTCCAAAAAGAATTGAATTGCTAATGAAATGGCATACAAACACCGCGTTAGTCAAAATATGTACAAATTAGCTGATCCGTGCCTGGGGAGCATTATGTTACGATGCCATAAGATAAATCCTACGCAGATTATGGTACTTGGAGATTTCAAAAGTTATAGCAAAGACGACAAATTTCTGTAAGTGTATAGAACACAGGAAGTCGAAGATGTTCATACTTTAAGTACTGTTGAAATACTAGAGCTTGCCATGTTTACAAGCTTGTCCCGTGTTAGTACTGGACATTGTTCTAGCTACTTAAGCTAGTTTGTATGTTAAGTATGGTACAAACCGGTCTTAAGACTTGATCCGTGTTTGACGTACATCTGCAGTACGTGATAAATTACAATGCAATTCGAATATTTTGTTTGCATTACGTAATTTGTTTTAGATGTTAATAAAACTTGTTTTTATGGACTTTCAAGCTATTTGTATAAACTGTAAACATTTTACAATTGTGATTGTTAATATCAAAATTACAAAAATCATCATTCGAGGTCAAGCACATTATTTACTTCTGCATTTTATATATATACACGTATAAGAAATACCCTGTCTGCTTAATTTTGAAAAGTTCTTTAAGATTTAATCACTTTTTAATTGTCTATAGAATTAAAACTATGAAAAATGATCATTAAATTGTTACTAAATATTGTAAAAGGATATTGAAGGTATGTATGTGATTCCTGATTAATCCAGCAATGAAATATAAATTTGGATCATTTAACACAAGAATGAAAAACATAAAGCATACAAAAATTGCCAAAATGTACAAGACAACAACCGAAAGAAATAGTATTGAATAAAATAATAATGTTTATACAATTTTAATATGTTTCACATTCGGCGAATACCAGGATCCGCATTTTTTACATTATCTTCTTTTTTCACACTTTACAAAATATTACCCAAAAGAAAGTAACTAATAATTACATAATTAAATATTAAAATACAGAGTGAAAATCCTTTCTAAAATGTTGTCACATACTAAAGCAAAACTGATTTATCTAATTTAAGTTTGATGCTTTCTCATATGCCAGAATTTTCCTTAAAATATTTTCGTTTTGTTTTCTAGTGGTCTAAACACTTGATAAAGCCACATTTAGTGATATAAAAGACGCGAAAAAAAACATTAGTTTATCCATTCATATTTTTACCGAAAGCTGTAATTTATTTCTGCAAGTTTATTGGAATGCGATGGCCTTTATTAAAGTGAATCTCATTTTATAGCAGCGAAGTAAGCTGTAAAAAAATTATGTGAAAAAATGCCAAATGCGCAAAATAAGAGTGATAGTAAATGTGGGTAGAACAGACGATCTATTTTTCAAAAATAAAAAAATACATCACAGACAATACGTTTTTGTTTTGCAGTTTTATTACTGAAGATCGTTCCACTTTGTTGAAAAGCATTTCTTCCTCATTTTACTTCAAGATTTTTATTTTTCACATGATGAAGATTTCATGTTTTCTTTCAACCAAGTATTCTTATTTATAGATCGGAATTTTGTCTCATAAAAATGATGCTGAATCGAGTAAAAATTGTTCCCATCGGTCTAAATTGCATATAATTCATTTTATTACACATTATATTACTTCACTTTTGCATTGGTATTATATTTTATGTTATAAAAATTAAAGAATTGCAGAAAGTATGACAATCCACTATCTACAATTAGTAATTATAGACGCATATTAGGACATATTTTCCTCTAGTTGAGTCATGAGCATTCCAAAGTAATTTATCTATTTGTATTATTATAATGTGTATTAGGTAAAATTTGGAGGTTTCATCTTATTAATAAAAACGTATATATGTATGTACATAGATTTACATTTATTTTATATTATTTGAATAATATGCGAGAAAGGTCAAGCTTGAAGCTCATAAAAGTCAAATAAATGTTCTACTTAGTCTGTAATATCTGAGACAAATCTTATTAAGTCTAGAATAAATGCCTTTTAATATTTTGATCATACGACCTATAAAAAAAAGGAAAAACACAGACCTACCAACAAGGAATTATTTTAACGAGACAATTATAAGATACAATACATAATTTTAAATGTGTATATTCATTAAGTAATTGATTTCTTTAAAATGTTAATTTGAAATTCTCTGTTTTTTTTTTGCCTAAAACCAGTACCTTTTTGGGATTTTGTAAAAAATTCTATACTTTTATTTTATAAGTAGTCATACCACGCTATAGCCTATTTATAACTTTACAGAGACACTTGGAATACTCAAGCTCAATGCTTTATATGATGCTTTTATAATTTTCATAGGACGCTAAAAAAAGCTCAGGTTACATTTAACATAGTTAAGTGAAATTAAATCAATAAACTTAAATTGAGCTTCCACGAAGAGTGCAGGAAGTGCTTTCTGGTTCGAAGAGAACTATAAAATTAAAACTCTAAAAAATCTATCAATTGATAAATATTAAAAGCGGTTGAAGGAAATCGGGCGCGTATTTGTAAACTACAGTTCTAACATGTATAAATATACTTTACATGTAATAAAGTCATATTTCGCATCGTTGTCACCCTCTTGTATAATTTATGTAAAAGACCATCGGGCTCGAATGTAAAAGCAACAAGTCACAAAGTTTTTTTTTTATTCCAAGGTAAAAGACGGCACTGTTTTACATAATACACTTACATATGTCATAATCAAAAATTAATTTTTTTAAATAATCACAAACATAGCAAGTTTTTTTTTAAAGTCCATTGAATTATTTATTTTTACAAATGACACTAACAAAAATAATTTTTCTCAGTATAACAAGAGAAATGGAATTCGGTAGCACAGGATTTTACGAGTTTTCGCTTACGACTATATAAATAACGATCCAAATAAGTTTTTATTCGTGGAAATAATTGATGACATATTCCATGCACTTCGTTTCGTGTCACTATCGATAAAAATAGACAAATTCTTTTGTCCTCTTTTAAAAATCTATTTCAATAAGAAAATGTAGGACGTAATTTAAGGAGCACTTATAGTGTCCAATCATTTGTTCCATCTTCAGTTAATTTTAAAAGAAATATAATTTAAAAAGCTGGCACGACTAAATTCCTATTTTATCATTAATTGTAATACATTTACAAAAGTTATAACACTATTTCATTTTTATTAATTATAGAATTTTTAATGGATGAAGAACTTTTTCAAACATACAATACAAAACTGTTTAAACAGTTCAACACTGGATGTGTTTTATGTATTTAAAATGAGTCAATCAATAACCCAATTTATGTGAGAAACTCTTAACAATCATTTTAATAAAATTGCTGTTCAAAAATTTTTCTACATTTCCCAAGTTCGATACGAAGAGGTTCGTGGTTTTTTTCAAAATGACCACGTTATATAAACGAAGGCGCACTGTGGCAGATTGAAAAAAAACGAAGGGGGAAAATCGAAGTCGCTTAATAATTCATGGACATAGTCACACGCGATATCCACATTAGTTATTAACTTTCAAAGTATTCGTTAGACTTGGGTATAAAAACCTTCGGTCTGGGAAAAATCATCAACACAAAATTTTTTCACTACAATTGCGTTAATTCCCTGCTCCTAGATTTTTAGAAAAGCTATAGGAACATTATCCTCCCGTGTTGAGGAACAATTTAAATACCAGTTGGATACTGAATTTAAATTTCATCTTTACCAACTAGGCTCTTCCTGATTGCTTTAATTAACGCCGTCAAATATTAATCGGGTATCGTCATCGCCATGACGACGCATTGTTTTGACAAACCGTTCCGATGAAATAATAATCAAAGGAGCTATCTTCATGTGTGCCATCGCGTACAGTCTCAAGTAAAACTGGACTATGGGGCATTTTTATTGCGGTAATCATTTTATAATGATTGTAAGTTTAATATGTAAATTATTGGGGGAGAATTGGACCGAAGTTTAACTTGATATAAGTGATTGATTGGGAATTAAACCAAAAAGAACTTCTCGCGGTGGTCGGGAAGAGAGGGAGTATTAATAAAAGTGCTCTAGCTTTCTTTAGAATTGATGTTAATTCTTCCCACCGAAAAAACTGTGGGAATGGGTGCACTTACGCATTAATGGCGTTAGTGGCCTATTATAAATAAAGTTAGGTAATTTAATAAATCTGGTGCTGCGAGTAATTTTACTTTTATTTATAGCTTTGCGCTAGTTGTAAAAATGTCGCTACTATGGAAATTGCAGAATTTAATTCCTAAGTATTATGTAGAATGCTTTTATCTTTATCTGAATTATCTTACGGTTGATATGCCTTCAGAGCTCTTAATAATCTGTAAAGTTGTTGAATAATCATATCATTTTTAGGGTTTGGGAAGTGCATATGTATATCAATTTGTTTTAAATTATTATTTTTATATTAGGTTATTTGAAATATTTTATATAATAATATCTCCTCAAGGTTTTATAATAGGTGAAATGCACTAAAAAGTGTAAGCGAATTAATCTAAAATGGGTCATGGTTAGTCACATTAATTTCTCGTGTGCGATCAATGCAGTAAAGATTATTAAAGTATATAGTGTAAATGTGGTTGATGGAAGTAATAAAACTTTATGGTTCTGTTAAATAAGAATAAAGAAATTTAAGGTATCAGCTTTTCAAAAATACATAGCTTACTTTTTGCAATATATCAGACATATCTTTTTTAAAAAACGGTCTATGTTTACAAATACGGAGATTTAAAAAATTAAACACCAATTTTGATGTGTTATTCTATTGTAGAATTGATAATTTTATAAAAAAAATCCTCAATTTGATTTCATAGTTTTTAAGGAAATTTAATGAAAATTATACGATCACTGTGTTTACGGTTTTTTAGAAAACAAAGACGTGATGCTTGATTATTTTTTCTTTGCAAATGCTTTATTTGTTGGTATAAAGGTAAAATTTCTAAGCAAGGGTCTTTAAATATGAATTGTTAATATTTAACATAAAATATTTCTAATCCATCTTACAACAACATGATTTACTGTATAAGTTCAGTAATCATATCTTAATCTTGGTTTATATCTACTTAATAATTTTAATTTTAATAATTAATAATTTAATTTTGTATTGTATTATGAGTACGAGCAGAATTCATTTTTTCTCATTTATATCTTCATTTTTTTTTTGTAATTTGCTAGACTCAATCACAGAAATGTATGCGATGAGTTAGTAGAAAACGAAGCATCCAACTATTTTGTTAATTTCACCAATGATATTATGATAAATATCAAAATTCTAACTGATTTTTAGTTCCAACAATTATACATTGTCTTACACAGTAATCTAGAATCAATTGGCTAAAAGGGCGTGATTTTTTGTTTTTAAATGAATATTCTCAAAAGTTTTACAATAATAACTAAAAAGAAAACATATGTAGGTGAAAACAATTCTCAGAGCACATGTTCTTTTTCCACAATTATGGTCTTTCTTTCATATGTCAGTGGAAGTCGATTACGAAGCATTTGCCATTAAATATTTATGTTAAACATATTTTAATTAGCAAGTGATAGACAATCCGAGGCCTAGTTTAAATAAAAAATGCATCGGCCGTAGAACAGTCCGTAATGGTGACCCATTTCCCATAGTTGGAAAGTAGCAGCAATGTGAGAATTAACAATAAGATGATTTTAAATTGTACGTTATTTAATTCCCAAGAAGAATGAATAGTAGTAAGCTATTGGGAACAAACATTTGTTATTTGCAAGAATCAGCCGCCTGCTCATCGGCAATATGCCAATGAAATTTTTATAATCATGAAGACATTAGGAAAAACACTACCATAACTTTGGAATATTGTTTGATATCGCTTTTACATGTTAACGGCAGTTATTGTGGTACAGTAACCGTTAAAACTACTCAGACCGTGTTTCCCTCTATCGACTGTACCCCTCCAATTTATTGAGTGAAATGTTCAATTTTGATTGGTCGAGTGGTATGTCCTTCTCAAGGTATTATCATTTCAACGGCGAAAGGGGTTAAATTCCAGGATACGTGGTTGGTCATTTCCGGCGCATAGGAAAAAAACGCACTTGACAATTACATACTTCTCCTTAGAAGAAAAGTTAGTTTTTCTGTATCCCCACCACAATATCGGAAATTCTAGTGCCGACCAGGATATGATAAATTAAGCTTCAATTCTAATTTCCATTAGTGTTGTCCGTCTAATCGTTCAGTTCGGGTATTAGTACCCTCTTTTTTTTTTTATATAAAGTAGTTTGCCAGACAATTTTTTTTTATCTATTGTTTGTTGTGTGATTATGTTTGTGAATTTTAATGACATAAATTTACCAGAACAATTGCAAATATTTGTGTTATCGGTTTTTAACGTGGTTGTTTTTTGACGGTAAGTTTTCACCTTGGCGTTTTTTTCCACTATGGGAAAATTAGTCAATGTTCTATCTAACGATCTAGTGATCTAGAAATTTTCATTGAATCCAAATTATTTTAGTTGATAGATTAATGAATCAAACATCAGAAGAGGATATGTTTACAAATTTCAAATGATTTGTAACATCGAAGAAAACTTGTAAAAACTTTTGAAATGCGATGAATTTTCCAAATATTCCAAAAATGTGTCGCATTTATCAACTCGTCTGTTTTTCTACCCATTTATAAAAGTTGTTTACAACTTTTCTGATCATTTCGCCTTAAAATAGAGATCACTCTACTTACCTATAAGCAAAAAAAACCTTCGGCTATCTTTATACGAAACGTAGAAACTATTTTGTTTGCAATGGAAGAAATTCTCTATGCTTAAATATTTTGACCTTCAGGTGGCATAATTTGCAAAAATTTCTATAAGACGACATTCATTCACGAATAGTCTCCTACGCTTATTGTCAAATTGTATCTCATTAAGGCATCTGTGCGTAGGGAAACATTTCAAGTTTCCATTTAAGAATATCGATCGCATTGCCAATGCAAATCATTTTGTGCTAAATTATATACGATCACAAAACGACCAGTTGGCGATCCCAGTTACGTTTGCGTTAGAACAATTATATGGTGTCTGTTTTCCATTTTTATTTTAAATAAACAAATTAGGAATTATTTTGGGGCTAAAATTCTATATATTTTTTATTTTTGTTTGTTACAGAAAATGAAGCGAGAAACTCAAAATGATGAAGGCGGTCCAGATAACAAAAGAACTCGCCGTAATGATGATATTGTTCGTCTGCTTATTCCCAGTAGGGTAAGTAATTTTAATTCCGTAGTAGTACTGTTAATGAAAATTTACAAAAATGTGTGCTTTATTTTTGAGAACTCACACTTAATATATTTCATAATGACTAACCGAGTTTCAATAAATAGATTCTTTGTGTTCTAATTTTCTAACATTGGCTTAAAACGTTTAAGAGAGCTTTATCTTTCTTTTTTCAATGAGAAAATTAACTAGTGGCATTTATAACCAAATATATGATAAAATAGCTAAATTCCATGTATATTAAGCATATAAAACCGATTGGTGTAAGTGAATAAATTAAATATTTCAACTTTGAATCATATTTAAAAGCCCAAAAGCAATTCGAGAAAATCGAAAAATCAAAAATATCTAAAACCTCACTGTTCACCTCGAACATTGAAGGAAAATTATTAGTAATTCTATAAAACTTGCCACATATTTTTTTATTATATACCTTTCCATTATTCATTCTACGGTATTGCGAAAAAAACGAAGATCCTTTAGTCATATCGCAAAAATCATCGGGCAAAGATACTAAAAGTATTAGATACATGCATAATGTCCACATGTCATTAAAAGTATCAATCGCGATTAGTATGGAGCACTTCATCCGTATCTGACTGGCACTTGACTATAAGGTCAATACGTGAGCGCTATTATCCACATTAAGATTTTTTAATAAATATTAAATTTTTGGAGACATGCCAATTTTAAAAAAGGAAAAGAATTTTAATGAAAAAAAAAATTAGTTAGTTAGATTTTACGAGTTGCGCTTAATTTGGGGAAGTTGGTCATTGTTATTTTTATCGAAGTTAATGAAGTCTGAAAAACAAACAAAAATATAAATAAATGCATGACTAATTATTATAATATTTAAGAAAAGATGAAATGATGATTGTTTCAATTCATTACAGTAATTTTTTACACTGCTTGGAAATAAAGTAAAAAAAATACGTGTTAATTTTATTTCGGATTGTATGGTGTTATAAAAGCAACGTGATTTCTTCAATATTCTAAATTATTCACGAGTATCATTCTGCACTATAAATAAACTTGTTTAGTGTTTTTAATTTCACGTTGACAACCAGTTTTTTAAAGACCATCTAGAAGTTGATGAATTTCGAGTATAATAAAAATCAAGAGAAAAGCTCAAAACTTGACTTCTGTGGAAGATATATGTTTTATTTTTTTATAAACTTTATATGTAGATTTTGCCATCTTAAGTATAATGTAGTAAGTTTCTTAAATTCGAAAAGAAATCTAAAAATTAAGGGTATAATTCGTAAATGAAGCAATTCTATTTTTAACGTTTAAGCTTGTAAGGAACAAACTGATCAAAGTTCATTTTGAAAGATGTTTTTTTCAGAGCAATTTTCCAGTATCTTGCATATAAGATATCGCGGACTATTTGATCAGTTGCATATTCTAATATAGCGTAGAGGTCACTAAATATTACGCATATAGTATTTACTCTGAAATATGTTCCGCCTTTTTTTTTTTATCTAATCTACCGAAAAAGGTGCTAATTAAAAAATATACAATTGATTATTGGCTTAAGGTATTAATTCAGGAGGTGTTCTGTAATAACAAATGGAGGTAAATGATATTATTTTAATGTTATTGAACTATTACTTTGGTAATCGAAATCTCTATTGGTTTAAAGAAATAATTAATTGATGGCTATCATTCCTCTGTATTTTTGAATAACAGTTAAACTGTATTGCCCATAGTGTTTAAAAAAATAAAAATATAGCAAAAATCTTCTAGTAAGAAAATTTGAAAAACACTTTTGTTTCCTGCAAACTAAGAGTTTGTATTAATTCATTTTTACAGATCGCTGGCGCCATAATTGGGAAAGGTGGTCAACACATCCAAAAAATGAGATCTCAGGTATGTAAACAAATTTCATTCTGTCGCAAACTCACAACTTAAGACGTACTCGTCGAGAGCTTTCGTGCTTAATAGAAAAATGGGATATTCTTGTCTTTTTGGAAGTCGCTTTATTAATTAATACTTGCCTCTTTCCTACTATATATAGACAAATATTCATAATTATTCGATTCTTAATATAAGACAAAAAAATAATCTCGTCTATTTTTAAGGCTTTTTTAATTAAAAATAAAATTACTAAAACGTTAAATTTTTCTCACCCCCTCTATATATTGTGCCTGCCCTGACTTATGATCAACAAACCGATTCATCTGTATGGTACCTGTTAACCGGCGAATTATGACTGACGCGTGTCTCCGACTCTGTATGCGATGGTCCTGCCTGTCCATAATCTCAACTTTAATTGTACCATCACCAACCACCATCTACCGACGAACAAATGATCTACGATTCTACGCGAATGTTTGGTCGTTATCTGCAAAACTGTGAAACTGAAACCAATATATATTATTACCTTGAACATGGATGATGATCCGACTAATAAATACTGTCAAAATCGAAAATGCCATGAACCATGCAAATATGTACTCTGTAACCAATTTCTACCTTGAAATATATGAATTGCATGATGGATCACTGCAATCATTATATAAAATGGATTTCTCGGATTACTAACATATGTGACACTGTGATATACCATGACGATGTTACTTTGATCGCAAATCTAACCTAATCCGTATCGACATAATTGGTGAATGTAATCTCTCTTGTCGAAATGTTTCAAAAACTGGAACTATTCATTTAAAATCCGGGAAATGATCTCCTTAACTTTTATATGCACATTGCGGTGACGATCTACTGCTCTCACCCTGCTATTCATCATCATACATTTACGCATATTTCATATAATTAATATATATTTTGAAATATGTTTGTAAAATGAAACAACCATTCGAAATATGCTATATATCGTTGCAATAAAACAAAAACAAACAAACAAATTGTAAACCGTGAATCTGTGCCTTAAATTTCTCTCAACCACCAACTACCACCACCAACCACCACCAAACAACCGACCAACTAATATGCAGTATAAAGCCACTGTGTCTGTCGACGATTGCCAAGGTCCCGAACGGTAAACACAATCTTAAATTTATTTTTGTCTTTTTCATATTTTTGATTTTATCATAAACTTTAACTACTATAATGGAATAACGAAATGTTCACAAATTCAGTGTAATTCGATCCTTGAGTTTTGACTTGTTAGTTCCAATGTTGTCTTAATCATTAAATTTAATTGTTATATATATTACAATAGAGACCAGGGAACCTAAAAAATGTAGATCTCCTACGGTAAATGTTGTCACCCTCAGGTTTCACTTAATTCACGTATTAAAATATGATTTTATTTTGTAACTTGGGTACGGACAAGCCAACCTATAAGATGCTTCTATAATAAAATATTTAACAAAGTAGATATATGCAGTTGCTCTAATACGTACATATACATATATATGTGTATATATATATGTATGTATATATATATATATGTATATTTTTTGTAATATAAAAGCACTGTACATAATTTATAATACAATTAACTGCACATATTTACGCAAAATCTCGGAGATTTAGCCATAATAACATAAAACATCGACATGATATATAATCCACAACTTGCACCACCTAATTTGCTCATTGCCTTCCTACATTAAAGTCTTATAAACTTATGGGAACCCTCAACAGCAATTATATTCATATTTATGCACGTTAGATATGTTTTGAGTGCCATTCTTTACTTTCTTGTCTTGGTTCGCTCCCGAAAACCCTTGAGTCTTATAACGCTGGGCACTTCCTTTGTAAGAGTTCCGATTACATTTTCGACAATTTAAAGCATCTTTATATCATGTCAATGTTTTATTGTATCTAGTACCCCCTTCAAAATAATTCGGTGACATATTTACCATTGCATTAATTTGGAATAGGACGCTAAGAAAACTTAATATTCTGCTTACTTTTGACATTGTTTATTTATATATTTTCAAAAGTGAAATGTATAGTGCAGGTAACTTCTGCTAAAATTGTTATTCTTTGACTGTTTCTTTTTAATGTTTAAATGTTTCTTACAGTACCATCTTAATTTCATCAGACATGGAATCAGCATGCAGCATCATTGAAGAAATGCTCAAGTACTTTGAAGAGGTAAGTTTTTTTAAAAATGGTTTGAATTATTGTAAAATTTTGTATAAACCTATGTAACTTTGTATGTGATATCGCCCAAAGTTTAAACAAAATATGCATGTTTTAACATCGTTAATAACATTTTTAATGTTTATGACTTAAACAAAACAAAAATTGAGAAAAACAAGCTACATGATGCATAATATGATTTTATAAAAGAAATAAATAAATTACAATTATCCCAAACATTGTGTTTTAAAGTATGAAATTAAAGAAAAAAATTAGTTTATTATGCGATGCCCTAATGTGCTAATTTGTGTAAAATAATAAAACTTTTGAAGGAAAGTAAGAAACTCGGAATTCCGGAAGAGTTGACGTTTATTAAAAGTAGAGAACAGGTGTTATTTTGAAATATATACTCAGATATTCAAAAATATTTAGCAATATACCAATTTTATATGCTAAATTAACTTTTTCAACGTAATTTTATGGTGCTATAAAATAAATTTCTCTGTGTGCCTAAATTTAGTTTAGTGCTTGGAAAAAGGCCAAATATTCATCTTTCAGCATTTGCTGCAATCAGTTCCGCGTTATCATCGCCTAAGTGAAATATATTCCATTACTCTAATTTCGATGGATGACAGACAGAACTTTAGACTGAAAAACGTTTAACATTTAACTGAAAAGTAGTAATTGCACACCCCGCAGTTGTGTGCTCTGTTATCGATTAGTTCGCTAGCCTCGACTTTTGACCGTAGAAGTAATTATAACTCGGGTAATTTTTCAGGTAATCAAGTTTTAATATAGCTTTTTGGAAAGAGGAGATCTTCCTCTAAAAAATGATACAATTTTTTAATTCAAAAAAATATTTGTTATGATTTAGATTTGAATGTGAAAAATGACATGCTTTTCGGTTGACTGTACGTATGAGCCCACGCTGCAGATCGCAATTCTTGACTGATTTTGGTGATTCTTCTTTCTATCAATTCGCTAACTCTTAGAATAGAAGCCTATTGATTTCCATAATGATTTCTCAAATAGTTTAATTTTCATAAATAAAGCAATTTTCTATAAAAGCACCCTTTTTTCGTGCTCGGCGACTATTTTCGGCCTCCGTTTTGTGCGGATCTTGCCCCCTTCTCTATTTTTTAATGACAATGATGGCGTGGCGCAGTTGGCAAAGGCTCCGATTTTCCCGCTGCTGATTCGGGTTAGCACCTGGGTCCTAGAATTTTTTATTTTATAAAATAATATTAATAAAAGAAAAAGAACGCGCGGTGTGCACTTTTAGTTTTACCAACGATTTTGAATTATTCAAATATTTGAAAATTCATAAAAGTGTAACTGCAAAAAATCGAAAATTTGATGCGAATTTTTGTTATAAAGTGGTGATAGTCAAACCTAAAAACTGCATTGTGATTTCAAAAGCAAATTGACTTAAAGTAGGGACATATTTACGTTTAAATAAACTCCAAAATATTCATGGTACAATTTCTTAAAGTTAAAATAGTATCCAACTCTACAGTGAATATTCCTCCATCACCTTGAATGAATGAATTTGAAAATATCGAATGGAATTTTGTATGGAAATTTATCTTTTAAAAAACAGCTTTTGCTATTACTATTGTACTTTTACATTCTTTTAACAATCTTTGCTATTAGTGATAGTATTATATACGAGGTCAAATTTCAATAAGTAAAAATATTTAAATGACGCCAAGATTTTTTTTTGTAAATATAAAAATTGCAAGTCACTCCCAGATCAGAGAAACATTCTTGCGTCATCGAGTATTTTCGCCAAGATTAAAAATACTAGAATGAAATGCGATTTTTGAAAAATTATTTCTCTAATCCTTAAACTAGATCAATACAAACTTGCTTAATAAATTATATTTTTTGCATTTTAAAAGAATAACCACAAAAGCATGCTCTTATTAGTTTGTTTTTAACACTAGAAACCACCACAGACATTTTTCTTTTAACTAAGAGCCACGTATTGTTAATATTTGATGAGTATTTTTGTTATGAAGGCATTATAAAGATTTCATTATTTAAAGAAAATATTTTTTAAATGTGCCCCTATTTGTGTAATCCACACAAGATAGAAAAAAAATGCAAGTTTTTCTTCGGTAGTTTTAGGGTTAATCCTTGCAGTGGCTTATTAAAAAAATTGCACAAGGCGACACGAGGGATCCCCTGGACCCCTACAAAGACGCAATTATGTAGAAAGGTTGGACTCATATTCCGGTTTTTTTTTTGTTTTAATTTCATGAATCTAAAATAACTTTTAATAAGAGGGATAAAACACAAGAAGAAATAGAAAATATAGTTATATTAGTTAACTATGTTTCACCGCTTGATTTGTTTTTCCAGCGATTTAGAAATCCAAGAAGACCCCACCTTTCGCTGCGAAGGATAAATAAAGAATATATGTAATTTATGAGTTATATAATTAGTGATAGAACAACATTAGGTATAGGTTTTTGTGATCTAAATTCTAGAGTTCGGAATTTTGTTTTTAAAGAAATATGGATTTTAAAGTTAAAACAGGGTTTTCAGACTGAATCTTGAATTATAACTTTAAAGCACTTCGGTAATTTACTAATTACATTGCTTTATTTTTAATTAATGTTTAAAGTAAACTTCTTAAATGCAAATGATAAAATTTGTGCTAAGGGGCAGGTTGCGATTTCCAAATGGCCCCAAACATTCCAATTATCTGATACTTTAATTTGTGGTAATTTAATGTGTTTCGTGAACTATATAATCCCCTTGTATAAGAAATATAAACATTCTCTTGTATCTCTAACAACTCTTTGTAAAAAAAAGTACTACAATATGACATCTAAACGTAATTTTATTGAAGAAAGGTCCATTTTCGTACTTTTGTTTGTAATTAGTATATTGTTGGAGGTCTAAGATGTATCATAATAAAGAATAGACCTGGTAGAAAAAGATTGCTGTTTGGGTGGATGTTTTTATGGGGCCGTTTTTCTTAAGAAATTACAACCTGTCCTTTAACAATTCCATTAATTTTGATGTACACGGTGATTGCATGCAAGGACAGTGTTATTTAAATTCCTTTCAGAAATTTTGCATCGCACGTTTTATATATTTAAAAATAATTCTTTTAAGTATGTTGAAGTGTTTCAATCAATGGTGCTAAAAATACGAAAACGTTGATTGATGGCAACATTATCACAGAAATAATAATAGTTAAACAAGTGTGAAGTCTACAATACTCTATAGAATTAGAAATAACATTTTTCTCCTTTTCAATTTACAGAAAGACGATGAGGTCGATGTTCGCATGCTAATCCACCAGAGCTTAGCAGGTTGTGTTATCGGGAAGGCTGGTGCAAAAATTAAGGAAATCCGAGATGTAAGTGGAAAGCTTGCTTTTGCATGTAGATCCCCAAATACTTTATGAATAGTGAATGAAATTTCCTGCGAAGAAGTCACACTTTAACTACTAATTTGGGACTCGATCCTCTTTTGCAAGTTTAGCCAGTCATGATAAAGACTGTTCTCTTGTTTTAGCATTACTGTCTAAAAAAAAAACAAACGAGAGCACACAAACAAAGACGTTCTCTTGTCCTCTGTTATATTTTATTTCGAAAGTGAAGTACGTTAAAAATCGATAAAACATCGATAAGGTCTGAAATTATATGACAAAGGGTGTTGAACACTACGAGGCTTTCATATAATAGAATAGAATGTCCCCCGGTGGAAAATCATCGAGGAGTTTAGTCCGAGTATAGTCGAATGCCCAGTATCCAGCAGCGGGTTCTATATTTAAGTTGTGCGTGTTTAATCGTGGCAACTTAGCTATGTAAAGTGAATAATTATTTCTAATACATATGCATGTTTGGCTATCCAGACGATTATCATTTAATGATAAATATATTCTCATGCCATTCTGCCAATTATATCAGTTTCCTTTGAAATTGTTCGGCTATGGAGAAGAAGAATAAGGCAAGTGGCTTTCACAAGCCACTCTATAATCGAGGGAATTATTCGTTTTTCGAATAAGAGCGGACGAAAGGAGAACAAAAAAAAGCATATATATATATATATATTTCTTTTTTTTCGAACGGACATGGAAAAATGCCATCAGAGTACGGCATGATGAAGCGAATGAACGATCGTGTTGGGTGTGTTTATCGCCAGGTGCTTCTTAAAAACGCGCGCGCCATAACTGGAGACAGATGTTTGTTACCTTTCAAGGAATATGAGAAAAAAAAGGTCCTTTGGCCTCTTTGCATGCTATGCTTTTTTTCCTTCATTTACTTATTTTTTTTTCCTTAATAAATCAACATCCGTTCAGGAAGACAACTTGGTTTTGTGGTCCACATTCTCCAGCTGTAGTAACTTCCTTACAATAAGAATATGTACTTGCATAATCAGAAGAGATTTTTTATATGTACTATATGTACACATGTACGAGCCTCGGACTTGTTTTACTATTTATCAATATTCTTGAATATATTCTTTTTTAACATCGAGACAGCTAAAAATGTGCGGTAACTAACTTTCTGATAGTACCGCGAAACCTTTGACTTGGCAAAAGCACCGTCGTGTATCCTCGGTTTTCACTTCAAATATATTTAATTGGACGAAATTAATAAACAGAAATATTTCCCAATTACTATAGAGGATGCATGGAGTAGAGGGACATATGCAACTCATGCTTTCCAACCAGCAGGGCTCCTTTATAGTATCGCACTTACACCAGCGAGTTCCTGTAGGTATGACCTGTATTTTTTCACTGGCAACAAGGAACAAGGATACGTAGCAAATATTACAGGACTGTTGCTGGTGTATAGGGATGACTATACAATTCAAGAAAGACGCAAGCGCCCTGGAATTCACCGGCTGCTTGTGTGGCATCTGGTTTCCATGAAGAGCAGGAATAGGTTTCTTTTTTTTGCGTAGCACATCACTTCAGTTAGTGCTTAACAGAGTGATCGAAGTGTCGTGTACGGTGGTGTAGTCTCGTCAATGTTCTCACAAGAAAGGAAATAATTCTTTTCCATGAAAAATGTACTCCACTCTGGTTCATTTTTACAAATTTCTGTGTTGTGTTTGTTCGACAATTTTTAAAATTTATTATATCACTTGAATTGTGAATAAAATTATATATCCTACACAATGGAAAATTGTTTGTAGCGAAGGTATGAAATTAGAAATCGCTGTGTAATTCGAAGATACAGTGCCTTTAATATTGTTTAAACCTGTTGAATTGAGTTGGAAATTTATTGAATTGGTAGTGTGTGGTATCTTTGATTGCATGCATGCCGGGGCTTAATTTATTGAAGCGAATGTGGAATAATAATAATGTCTTTGTCGATTTCTGATTTGCGGCGAAAGGTATTTAATTATTTGGTGAAATATCGCTCAAAATGTGAGCAGGACAGGCCGTTAGCTCTCCAAAGTTAAAACAATACTACAATTTCACTCACTTATCTCATGAGGAACTCCTGGCGTTGTACTTGTTTGTGTGCTGTCCATGCATCTCACAACATGTAATTACTTTCGAAAATTAGTCACGATACGAAAAGATCTATGAATCATTTGAAAAAAAGAAAAATTCGTATTTTTTTTTTTTTAATTGGAAGAAAATATAAAACGAAAATTTGTCTGTGAAATAAAATTCTCTCCAAGAAATGTTAAAAAAAATATAACGTGCTACAACTCGGCAAATTTAAAGAGGAGTCAGCATTCTGGAGTCGATGAGAATTTTTTCTTTCTTTTCATTAAAAAGACCTCCTTTTTAGTGTATTTGATTATTTTAACAATTCATAACTTGTGTATTTTCCACTTTTTCTAAATACTTTTAGTATTTAGTGAGGTGTAATGTTTCATGATTTGATTTTTCTAAAGTACTAACTGGACGCGATTTTAAATTTAATTGCGAATTTATTGCAATATTGCAAAATAATGCGAAGTAAAATCATCAGATATTTATTTTAGGGAAATGGACCAATTAATTTATAAAAATAGACTTATTGAGCAGTTTCCCCTACTTTATGTATAACATTTTGTCGGTTAAAACATTTGCTATGAAGGAAATTGTTTGTAAATTGTGATATGTTTGTGTTGTCCGACTTAATTAAATATTTGGTGTAAAACAGGATAATCGTTTCATGAATTAGTCATTAGCAACGGTACTAAAGGCTGAGTTTGCATAATCATTATTAAACTTTTATAATTAAGAATCGGTTTTAATATAAATTCCTCTACATGAGGTCGATGAACTGTTGAAGTTATTCTGTAAGCTTTAATTCCATTTAATTTAAGATAATATTTCATAGTCAGTTTTGATCTATTTGGACGAAAAATTTACTATTTAATTTGAGATGGGATTGTACAGTCGGCGACCACGTTGTTCAATAGTAATTGACGTTGGCAAGAAGATGTATAGGAGCAGAGAAATACGCCGTAGAAATCTCCAACGATTTATCACTACACTCGCTGTGAAAAATGAATTGTCCTCGTTTTAAATGGAAAACAAAAAACATTTGTTTTTTTCTGTAGTAGGGGAAATTGAACACTAAAGAAATAAACAGCGTTTCATTATTATACCCTGAAATGCTCTATGAACACTGTTTTCTGTTTATTTTATATCGCACTATTTTTGAGCTCAAATTTTTTAAGGACTGATTATGTTGGTTTTTAAACTTGTTCCACGCTCAATTTTTCTCGTTTTAGTTTTATTTGTTGAATTGGATTCTTTTTCTCAATTATTCCAATTATGAACACGTTGAGGGGTAAGTATAGAATAGCACATGGCGTGCGGATACCATCTCAAAATGACGTTGTTTTATTATTTTCAAAAATGAGTACATCAGCTCGCAATTTTTATTGCAAACAAAAATTAAAATTAAATTGTATACTTGAATTTTGTATATCTATTATTGTGTTTTCCTCTGCTTTGTGCTCTCATAGGTATCTTATTCTTAAATTTTATACTTATATCACTTTCCAGCCTATTACATCGTCCCTCCTTTCGGTTTCGTTCTCCTCCATTTTGTCTTATTGTATATTATATTTTATTATTCGTATCAGTGTCAAGGATATTGATTCCAAATACATAATATAGAAACTGAACGTGCATTCCAGAAATAAAAAATTCTTGAAGAATGCATACAAAACGGAGTAATTAAATACAACTGCCTCAAATTTCCATTGGTATTGTTGAGTGATTTTTTTCACTTCCTCTATAAAAATCTAGTACATTTTCCAATTCCATTACAAAAAATTGCGATTAGGAATTTAATTAGGGTTCTAAAAAATTATAAAAATACTAGCGACCGCCCGCAACTTTGTCCGCATGAAATTGATAATAATTACAACTTTGTGTGTGTCTAAAATGATGCATTAACGGGTTACCTAATATTACTTCGTAAGTTTTGTACGGAACACTCAAAACAGTACGATGCATTACATTCCAACAAGCACACATCTTTAAAATCAGGTATTACTTTTACGAAATTCACCAAACCAGTTATTAAAAAAATATTCGATTTTGATGCCAACATATCGCAAACAAACACAGACAGACAAAAATTCTAATTTCGTCTCCGTATGGTATAACTCTTATGGGTTGTGGTCCTTTTAATATCAAGGCAACAAAACAAACGTACGTGAATTGCAGTGAAATTGAGATAAGCTTTAAGTCGATTACTAAAGAATTGAAAATAATTAAATTACCGCCGACTCAAGTGTTGGCACCAGTTTACAATTTCTCAGCAACAGTATTGAAGAGGATAAAGGAGTCAGGAATAAATCATCTATATTATTCCAATACACTTTGTATAATTCTTTTTACTAATATATTCTAATTTATATTCCAGAAAATTGGATGTCGAATCCTTAAAGTGTTCTCCAATGTAGCGCCACAAAGTACAGATAGGATCGTTCAGATTATCGGGAAACAAGATCAATGCGTGAATGCAGTGCGGGAAGTGTTAAATCTAACACGAGATGTAATAACGAATAATTTAATTGCAGTAATATAAAAAAAATTATTAAACGTTCTTTGTCTAGACCCCACTCAAAGGAGCAGTTCACAACTACGATCCCATCAACTTCGATGATGTCTATGCGGATGAATATGGCGGGTATGGTGGAGTACAGAACGGCGGAGGAGGAGGAGGTGGTGGTAATTTCCGCGGAGGAGATCGTCAATCCAGATTTGATCGAGGCCGCGAACCAAATCGTTTTGGCGGCGGGGGAGATCGAGGCGGTAGACGCGACGATCGAAGTCGCAGTGGTGGCCGCAGGGATCGGGAGTATATAAATCCTTGGGCTAACGACAATAGCCCTGGTGGCGGTGCTGGCCCTGGGAACATGGGTGGTGGTAATCCTGGCTTTGGAAGTGGTGGACCAGGTTTTGGCGGAGGAGCTGGAGGCAATTTCGGTGGTGGAGGCAATGGTGGCGGTTTCAGTTCTGGAGGTGGTTTTGGCGGCTTTGGATCAAGCGGTGGAGCCGGTGGTTTTGGTAGTGGAGCAGGTGGAGCTGGCGGTTTTGGAGGAAGTAACTTTGGCGGTGGTGGCGGAGGCGGTACTGGTGGATTTGGAGGAGCTCAAGGAGGAAGTTTCGGTTCGGGTGGAGGATTTGGCGGTGGCAGTTTAGGAGGCAATATGGGAAATGGAATGGGAGGCGGACTAGGTGGAGGTAACATGGGTGGCGGTGGTAATATGGGGGGAAGTGGCGGTGGATTCGGTGGAGGTATGAATGGACAAAACGATGGCAAGAACAGCACACAAGTCACAATTCCGAAAGACGTAAGGACTATAAAATTCATTAATAGTAGAGAAATTAAAAGCACATGTATTACAGCTAGCAGGAGCTATCATCGGCAAAGCTGGCGGCAGAATCAAAAGAATTAGACAAGAATCTGGAGCTTATATTACTATCGACGAACCGCTTCCAGGGTCAAATGATCGTATTATAACAATATCTGGGAATCAAAAGCAAATACAGATGGCACAGTACCTCCTGCAACAAAGGTAAGTGCAACTAACCATCTACGCTATCTCATCCACATTGATTTTGAAATAAGTTTTTGAATCTTAACACGATCCAATCTTGTGGCGATAAACCACCAAATACTAACACGAATAACAATCTCATGGAAAAAATTCATCATTAATCCAGGTGACAGTGTTTGTTGTGTTCTTCTGACATATTTTGTGTGGAAGACTAGTGATTTTGTTGTTTGGTTTTCAAATTAACAAAAAATCCCTCGTCTTTCTACAATGTATGTTGCCTCCTGCTGTGGCTTTACATATTTTACTACTTATACGAGTGCGGGCAAATGAGTGCTTTCTTGCCATTTTGTATTCTTGTTCATTACGATATCATTGGGTTTTTGGTTAAATATTGCATTTTATTTATTTTTATTTTACATAACCAGTTTAACTGCGACTCATTATTTTGTGTGAATTTTGGTTAACGTTATGGATTTTCATTAGCAATAAGTTTGGCATTTTATTTCCTAGATTATGCAAAATTGTTTTTTGAACAATCATCTATGTATGATGAGATTGTATTGAACGTTAACATAAATATAGAATTTGGTAAATAATTATAGTTAATATAGTTTTTTTATGCTTTAAAATTGGGAAGATGTAAAGATTAGAATTTGAAACTAAGGTAGAACACATATTTGGATTCAAAGTCGCGTGACTGGCTATAGATGGTCTGTAGATAGTGGTAAATTAATTGATACTGTTTGTATATAGGTGAACATTTTTGCAACACCAGGACTAGCTACCACAATATTGCTTTGAATTTGTTGCTTTATGCCCTATTAAAAAAAAACAATTAATTTATATTATAGGATTTATGTCCTTGAATGTGATAAAATATAGAATTACAGGGGTTCTCGTTTTTATTGTAACTACAATCTAAATTAAAATGCCAAATTTACCATTTTTCTTCTAAAGTAAAACTAAATACAATCTAATACACGTTTCTTATAAAAATACTTTCTTTTCAGTGTACACGAGAACCGTCGAAAATTCTAAGTTCGCAAAGATGATGAAGATGCTACCGCGACTATAAAATACTTTAATAAACAGTAGGAAAAGGCAATTCATAGCTAAACACATCTTTCATCTCTACCCGTTTTTTTTAGCATATTTTAAAGCATTTGTTTTAAGTTGTTCTTTTTAAGAATAAACTCTGACTACGGTAAATCCATTAAGTCTTAAGATTAAGTTAAAATATTTCCAACGGCTCAGGCGCTAATTTTGTTCTTTCCTCGATTGATTACATGTGTTCCATCCACGTAGGATGCCCGCGAGCGATGTGTTGAGATTACACCGTTTGCAGTTATAAGTTTAAACTTAGCACATTTACTCAGTTTTTAATAGTTTTCAGCTAGAAAGTTGAAAATATTGTCGATATTTTTAATAATGAATTTGTATTTTAAATTGCGAAACATTCAAAACTGATAACAGTTTAAAAGTAAACGATGTAGCTATAGTAGAAGTCATGGAATTAAATATCGCTCGTGGGCATCAGACCTTATCTATGCTCCAGCTTAGCTTAACCAAAAAAAAAAAAAAAGAAATGTTGGGACACAAGTAATATAAAACATAAACTAAGCAGTAGGGATGAATATGAGCAATATATGATATCAAAGCTAAAATTTAAAACAAGACCTTTAATGTAAATTTATCTCTTAAATTAGAAGTACAAATTTACCTTTAATGATGTATTCAAATATCCGAAGTACGTCTGAAACCGATGATTGTCGCATAGTCGCCTTAAGAAGACTAAAGAAGTTAGATTATTTTGTACATGATAAGTCACACCGTAATAATTTTTCCTCGTTATCATTTTGTGAGTTCGCCTGTAAGACGACGTGTTTTCAGCAATCATTGCATCCGCAAGACTTAAGTTTAAGATGATGATCCAAGAATTTACTCCATCATAGTTCGCATTAGCAAAGAGTACGAAACTTTTAATGGACTTTATGGTATGTGAAATAAATTCAATTTTGTATAAAATTAGTAATTCTTTTCTTATTTTATCCTTCCCCCTCACCCTCTTTTTTCGTCTATGAAGTTGATTGGACATAATACAAATCAGCAGCTATGTTTTGTCTCAAAAGAAATAGTCATCGTCAAGTCTTTTTTGGCGAATTACTTTGATTCCCTTGAACTCATACAGAAGAAAATTGAGGCTGATACAAAAATGAGTTCTACAAAGGATAGAACGCACTAATTAGGCTGATAAACAGTGGCACTTAGAAAAATTTTCTCGGAATTGCATGGGATTTTAGAAAAGTAATTTTCGAACAAATTTTCATATATGTTCATGTGCTACTCCTTTTGAGCATCACTGGCACATTATACAAACCTTTATGAAAGCACAATAAAGCGCATTTAATTTCCATCCTTCGAACGATTAATTAACACAAAGGAACTTATGTTTATATACGATTTGTCAATTTTTCAAGATTTACAGCTATAGGCTAAATTTTATGTGTTTGTTCGAGTTCTAGCTTTATGAAGATTTATAGCAAACTAGATTCTCAATTTTCTAATCCCATTTTTTCAAGAAATTCAAGTTGTGGAGCTTAGCCTATATCAAACGATGTGTAACAACGCTTAGAGTTTGAATTAATTTTTGGTAATTTTTCGAAAACTTCGAACCATTGTTTGATCCACGTACAAACTCAGATGTGTACTTACTCCAAGTTTCGTTTTCGTCTGTTACGAAATGCTCCCTCCAACTCAGCGAATATCGAAGGATATTTTTGCAGTCTTGCAGACCATGATCAGAAAAGGCATATTTTTTTACTGTAAGTCGAAACAAACACTCTTGGAAGGATCTAGGAAAGCATTCAATCGTGCAACTTTGATTTTAAAGAGGAGTATAGAAGGAAACCTCGGTCTAGGGTAGTGTCGTGGTTTTAATTTACTTTCTACTTTGTCCTCAAGCGGAGTGGGAAAAAACTACATCAGTTGCAGGGAAATAGCAACTTAACTATTTGCATTCAGAGTTCTTTACAGGCAAACAAAATTTCAAAATGAAAGAACTAAAAAGAAGAAACGAAAACCCTTCGAATTAATTTATTTATTAAATTCAGTTCAGACAGCTTTACAAAAAAAGACGCAAACAAAACCAAAGAGACATGGCTGGCTGCGAAGTAACACGTGGAGATCTCGTTGCGCACCAGCTAAATTAGAAGAAACACGAAAATGTGTTGTTCATCCTATAACAGAAGGGAAGTAGAAGGGGAGGTTCATCACTGCGAGTGGGGCTTCTGTGTCGCAACTGACCGCAGCAACCTGTTGCCGCAGAGGAATGTGAAGATAGCTACTGGAATAAGGTAGCGGATCGTTTCGAACATGGTCAGCTGCAGCCAGAATACACCGAAGAGCCCAAGGATAGCGCCAAATCCCAGGTGGAATCCGAGTGTGCTAAGGCTGAACGAGAAGTTGGACACATTGATACCAAGTTTGGCCCACAGAATGAAAAGCAGGACGAGTGGTGTCAAGCAGAGTCCGGTGAAGATATCTGAGACGATGCGTGCTGGTCGCTTCTCAGGCTCCCGGAACATGTGCTTGATTTCGGGGAGAGGAGCTCTTCCCGTACTTGTGGTTTCTAAAAAAGAATTAAGGTCTTAAAATCCGATTGTAGTTTAAAATATAGCACGTACCTTTCTTCGGCTCATTTAGGAACTTCAGCTCAATGTTGGCGACGTGCCATCTAAAGGAATTGGAGATGGATGCGTCTCCCACGATCAGTTCTACTTTATATTGTCCGGACTTGTGACCAAAATCAGCCGACCTCGCTCCGACGTCCATGTCGAATTTGTATGCCTTTGTGCTGTCCTGCTCAGCAACGTAAATGATTTCTTCGTCTGTCTCCTTATGAGCCAAACGTACAAACGCTTGATGGACGGAAATGACCTTAGTGGTGCCATCATCGGTTAGTACAACCTTCATCACAATTTTCTGGGTGTGGTCAGCACTTAGAGGATCTTGCAACATCGATGGGTACATCACATTTTGCTTCTTGAGCGCGGAAACCGAGTCAGCATCTCCGACACCGATCTCTAAGGAATGCACCTTTACTTTTCCGAGCACTTTAAACTCCAAAGTCTGCGTGTAGCTGTCTGCAGTCACATCGATGGTGTAGATATTTCTAGCCGGTTTGTATGCACTCAAGTCAGCACTGTAGACCGTTTTGTCTGAGCTCTTCGAGGAGAACTCAACCTTTTCAGCAAGCACTGTGTTGCCCTTCTTTGGGAAGATCTTGCCCGATACTCGAGCTGGCGGTGAGGAGAGAGGGTCTCCCAGAAGATTCACAATCTTCAAATTCAAAACAGGTGACTCGGACTGTAGTTGGGCATTTCCAATAATTTGAATGCAAATTGGTGCAATTTTGGCGTCGGCTGAAAGGATCTTCAAAACTTCAAGCAAAACGTGTGCCCCCTTCGGTGTCTGGACTGACCGGCGACTCAAAAAGTATGCAGCAAATTTAACTGCCTTGTCTTCCGGAATGGGAACTGGCTTGTTGAGAGCCTTGGACAACCTAAAGAAGGAATTGAGTTGCGAATTCTAAAAATAAGACGGTGGGACTTACTTTAGAGCACCGTTTATTATAAGTCCAGTGATACTGAGACCACCTTCGAATTGCAGCATCTTTCCGTCAATTTCATCGGCTTGAGCGATTGCGTCTTCAATGCGTTCATACACAAATGCAGCAGGCTGTCCCAGCTCGGCGCCAATTAAGAAGGCATAGCCTAACCTATAAAATATGAGAAGTTAGCAGAGATCGAATTGAAGCAAACATTAATTACCACATACCCACTGATCGAATCATCCTTCTTTAGAATATTCTGGAGATTTTTCGCAAGTTTATCCTTTGCAGCCTTATCGACAGCAGTTCCAAGTTCTTGTAGGGTGAATAAGCTGAAGAACATCTCTTGACTGGTGACGAACTCCTTAGAGAGCAAATTAGCCCCAATGCTTTCCGGAATTTTATTGGAACATTTCAGAGCCTTATACGTGCCGACTAAGTAAAAGTTCTTCTCAAAGTCCTAAGCAGAAAAGCAATAGAGTCAAATACAGGAAATTAAGAAGTGGTGACGATGAGGCCATACTTACGTTGAGCTTAGATTCTGAATAGGTTTCTTGAGCTTTATTGCATATAGACTGCCTTTCCTCGTTTGTGGACTTATAGTTCAATGCTGAATAGTAGATGGACTGCAGGTCCCCGGATTTGATGCCCTCTTGAAACACCTTTTGCAGACGAGCCACATCAGTGCTGCTTATGTGACTATTCACGGTCTTTGCCGATAAACTCAGTTGCGCTAGGCAGGCCAGGATGGCCGCGAGTAAACCTGAAATTCATAAATTGGATCTCAATGATTTGAATCAAATATTCGATAAATTAACGACAAAGTTTTCTGCAATGGGGGGTGACTACTGTGGATAGGTTAACCGGTGTTCTGGGGAAAGTGACTCCCTCAGGAGTTCTGAATGGAAAATGATGTGGAAGATCATTACTTTAAGCACTTACATATTCTAAACATAATTTCTAAATTCCGATGTTTCACTGGGCCCTGAAAAATTAACTGTAGGACACCGCGAGACACGTCACTTCAAATAACAAATCAACACAGAGCATACGGGAGACGTCTTTCAAGCTTTGCTTCTTTCCGGTGCAATCGCCATCTGCGGAAATTTAACTAGCCGCCGATAAGACTGTCAAATTATTTCTTTCTTTTTAAAAAATGTAATTGAGCTCTTATTATGTATGTTTTAAAATAAATAATGCTAAGAAATAGCATTTTTCATATAATTAAATGATTATAAAACTGAACTTTCTCTCGACACACCTGCCATCTACTGGAACTTGTACAGCATACAACTTCGATAGAACATAATTTTGGGGAGTAGTTTCCATGACGCACGAATTAGACGCTTCGCACCGCGTTTCGTGCACAAAATGCCCACACTAGTGCAAGCTCTCAGATTTATTCGTGCGGACACATTACGGAGTGAAGAAGAAGAATTTGTAACGGATACTTTCTTTAGAGATTTACTAGTAATTTTAACCAAATTTCTATCAATAAATGCGATTATTGCAAGAAGATTCCAATTTCAAGGTGTAATAAAAACTACAACATCAATCAGCGGTTTTGTTTTAGCCGACGACTCCGTATAAAATCCAGTTAATGGAAGAAAGAGAAGGTAGGCTCGTATGAAACAACCAGACCGGACTCCAAGCCCAAGCTCGCACTTTGACGTCTGTGAGGTTGCCACAAGATTGGATTGGTCGGGGAAGCTCGGAAATCTAGACGCTAGCGCTAGACATGTCAATTCGTGCCACCGTAGTCGTGGTTTTGGTCGTATGACGAGTTCGAGTGAGCGGGAGAGACGAGTGACGACGGCGCTCCGCTTGTATTGCTGAGACTCCGCTGCTGGCGAGGACAGTTCCTGGTCTAGTGGCGTCCCTGTCACCCGCACGACAACATCGAGCACCAGAGCAGAAGATCTCTAGCGCGGAATTATATTCATTTTAATTTTCAGTGATAAGATTGCCTTGACGTGGTGATGTACCTCCGCAGCGCCTCGGTTAATCGAGCCAAGTGAATTCTTTTTTTTTCTTTGTAGCAAATTGTGTGGACCTGAGAAGCGCTAGTGCAAGTGAATTTTTTGGGCCCCGACGATCAGTGTGGGCGAATTATGTAAACGATTATTTCTCATCGGTTGATTCTCGAGACCCGAGAATCTTGAGGGATTCCCAAAAGCAAAAAGAAAATCCAAATCAGACGCGTGTACCACCCGCTCAGCACCCTCCCTATTATGCTAGAGAGGGACTCCTCGATTGGGGCTACACCAGAGATTTGCGTGAAATACCTGCGATTCCCCTGTTACTGCGTCTGGGCCACCCCTCCTTCAGCCTCCGGTCGCCTGCAGTAGTAGTACGAAGCGAAAAAAATTTTGTGTTGCGAATTTTTGCCTTTTTGTTGTATATTAAGCCGTGTGGTGCCTTGTGGTGTGCGCGTCTCGGTGAAGCAGTGCCCCGTGCGCCCCAAAAAAGAGGCTGGAATCGAGAGTTGAAACTTTTGGCTGACGGCGGTAGAGGAAAATGCAAATTGTTGAAGGCGCGGAAGTCGCGAGTACACAGCCAAGTTCAGCAGTGCGCAAATTGCGAGCAGCTTTAGCTAGCTCCGAGTAGAGGATTCGAGATTTTGTTGCCTTGTGATTTGTGATGATCAAATCGAAGGGAATAAGTCGAAGTTTGTTTATTAAGTAGAAGCGCAGGGCTCCCCCGCATCCCCCGGGGTAGTAGCATGTTCTGAGCTGACACTTCCTGGGAACACCCGGAATATATCGTGAGAGTAAATCCCAGCAGCCAGTGCGATGGCGAGGCGAAAAGGAGTCTCCAAAACAAGTGAGTAGCACGAAACCAAGAACCCGTAGCCCCTTAGATCCGATTTTTAGGTGAATATGTTCCTCCGCGTATCTGCAGCGCCCAGCCGCGACCGCGATAACGTCTTCGCGTTCGTCTTAACCGTCCGCCTCCGCCTCCGCCAGCGCTGCTGCCATCTTCTCTGTTTTCTGCAGCTAGTAGCGGACGAAGCGAGCGGAAAAGAAACCCATGCAAAAATTCTCTTGACGTCAACATAAACGGAATCATGAGCAGGCAGGGAAAACTGAAAAGGGGCCGTGAATGCCAGCAGCGGAGTATGCAGAAAATCGTTGAATTTCACAGTCCTCCCGGCTCGCGGCGAACCGGAGCACCAGCACTCCCCTGCCGTCTCTACCGTCGCTGCTGCTGCTGCTGCGGGCCGTCTCATTATACACGACCCCTTTACAGCACCTACAGAAGATAATCTCGCCAGGCCTAGGCTGGCCTGTCATGTCACCCACTTGCTTTCTCGTCTGGCGGAGTGCCGGTGATGGCAATCCACGCCAGTTGCTCCGATAGGCAATTGAACTAGCTCGCGGGGTAAAGTTCTGCGAGATGCGAGGATAACAACTGTTCTTAATGGGAATTCTACCTAAATAAACTGCCCATAAAAAGTTTCGGAGGACTCTAAAGAGTTTTCGAAACTAGAAGTTTTTCCCCAGCACGTATTTTTTTGTTATCCTACCTAGAAAAACGCCTCAACCGCACTCGAACGTTGGGAATTCAAGACTGTCTGTCCATTAGACTCCTTCTTAGGACAATCACTTTGAAAAGACCTCCCATATTTCTTTTATTAATGATGCGAGACAATTTTGTACACCAGGTGAAATAGGACAGCAAAGAACACTTTGCTTTGAAACCAGAACTGTGTGGATTAATTTACAAATTAAAAAACCTGACCGCACAAATATACAAAAAAGTTATAAATATTTTACTTACACACAAATTATTGTTTCGTTTTATTTTTATCACTTTAGGATTTCATAAAATATTTTCGAAAATTTCGTTCAACTTAAAGACAATTTTTCCTGGACTCCCAAAAGGAAAGCAACGGGGCTTTCTATTTTTACAGTAAACTTAATTTTATAATTTAAAAGAGTAAGTCAAGATATAAAAATTTGGCTGATGGTACGGAACCTTCAGTGAGCGATTCAAACTCGTACTTGTTTTTCAATAGTTGAGTGTATATTTATAAAATAAATAAGTTAATTTAAGGTACTCAAATTAAAACATTTCCACTTTTGAGTTGTCCACTTAATCTTGTAAAATTATTTTAAGTTTTACACTTAAGGATTGATTCTTATTTTTAAAATGAAAAAAATCAAAAGCTTGCCGAAAAGGAATTCTTGGTTTGAAATAAAAACCAATACCAGTACCAATAGCAAAATTGAAGAAAATGTTTTAACTTAGAAGCTTATAAAAATGCCTCAGATTCCAAAATTTGAAAAGAAGAGCAATTCTACTGACGGGACGAAAAAATTAATTCCTTCAATAAACCCAAAGAGCACTTTAGGTACATGAGAACGATTGCATACATGAAAATTAAAATGCTTCCCCGCTGCGCCGGTAACTCGCGTGAATCCTTCAGCAATTATGTTTAAAATAAAAAGAAATTAAATTAGCTACTTTTTCTGCTACTTTTAAGTGTTATCTGTTATTTGGGAAATAAAATATTTTGCAGGGGGAATGCATATTTTGAAAAGTTTATTTGGGATGATGTCGAAGCGTATTAAAATCCTATCATTGATGGATGATATTCTAAGAGAACGTTTTCCCTAATAATTTATTTTAGTAAAAAGCACTCCTGTAGAGCTCTTAACTTCTCGACTAAGAATTTCAGGTATGTAGGCTTTTATCTAGAATTTGCTAGAGTCAATTTTTTTTTATTTTCTGCAACATACGTGCTTTCAATATAACCAAAATCGTGTTATTGAACAAAGTAGTAGCTCAAGCAAACTGTGAATAACCAATTTTAAGGATTTAAGGATTCAACAGAGTTCGTCAGCAGTAGATAATAGGCTAAGGAAAAGAAATTTTCAGTTAGTTTCCAAAAAAATCGGCAAAACTCTTGTTTAAATTGGAAGATATCAAAAGTGTATGGAGTTAATAAGGTTTTCGACAGCAAGCATGGATGAAAGAAGGAAAATTCTTCCAAAGTGTAATACAATCAAAAAGGTTTCAAACAGTAATTACTAATTTTTAAAGTGCACCGGGCTTTTGATTTGATTTTTGAAGAAAATCCACACTTGCAGTGTGATGCATAGATCACCAGGAAGAGAATTCATTCCTAGGAAATTCCCTCGCAAACGGGCTATTCAGACGAAGTCACATTACTGAGTAAGCACGAAGCGATAACTGACTGGACAATTTGATACCATTGGTTCTGGTGCTCCGTAAGGGGCTCGGGGAGCGGGGCGCGGTAGCGGCGGAGTTCCAGCGACTGCCGAGTAATTGCCACGGTCGTATGTGCCCCTGTGTGCGGAGTACCCTTCGTGTGACGCTGTAGTTCTGTTTATAGTTACGTAAGGGAATTCCCTTCCGAGCGGAGAGGAGACTTCTCGAGCGCTGCAGCGGGTTTCGTTCGAGTTTGAGGTGAGGTGTGCTCGTTCCGTTTCTGCGGACTGTAGTTGGAGTCGGTAGAAATGGGGCTCAGGCTGCTCGAACCGTGGATTACCTCTAATATAGAAGCTGAAAGGTGAATGCAGTCGGTGTGAAGTGGGAAAGGGAGTGGGCATAACAAGGGGCCCTCGTCGTCGTTCCATAGATTCTGGTGTACACGATTCGCCAGGCCGATGGAAGCATGGGACAAGTGTGTACTATTTATGGTGCAAGCAGGGAGTTCAATGGCGCAGGGTGCGGGGCCGCAGAGCGATGGAATTTCTCGAAAGGGTTGCTATTAGCCGCTCTTTTGTGACCGACGAAGAATGGAGCCATAAGCAGGGAAATAACTTTATCCCGGGATTCGGAGAGGGGATCTTCGCGGAAAACCCAGAAAGGGTCTATGGAATTATGAAACTCTAGGGAATTCCGCGTGTCTTCTTTGTGCCGCAAGCTAAGGTTCATTGTCTTGCACTTCGGACTCTGCGGGGCGTACTAGGGGTTCGGTGCGTTTCTTCTTTAAACGAGCTCACGCGTTTATGGGTGCACCGTACCGCCAAAAAGGGTTCTGCTCTGCTCGTCCCAAGCACTTGGAGCACTTAGGCTGCAATTAGTCTTCACATGAAATTTCAAATTAAAAGTCCTCAGGAAGTCCTCCTCAAAAGGATGCGGATCTGAGTAATCTTAATGCATTGCTTTCGGTTGAGATCGCTGCATCCATATTCTATCCATCATCTATGAAATTAAAAATATAATTTTGATCTTTACAGAAAACGCAAGGTATATTTTTGATTTTTAATTACCATGTTTGTATACAATACATACACATACAATAGAAAAATTCTTCATTTTGTAAGTAATATTTGAAGAACTTAGACGAATTTTTAGATCCCGAATTTACTAACACGAATTTATTCATATCTACTGCGGATTATAACAAAAGATGTTCTTTGCGTTGCTTCGTCACGGTTAAATGTAAATTAAAATTTCAGACTGGTTTTCATATTCTAAACAAAATTCAAATCAGCTTTAGTTGAATATAAATATTTATCTAAGTGAGGATTTTTTTATAACTGAAAAAGTGTTGTTTTATTTTTAGTAATATTAAGCTAATATGAGACATTAAGAAATAAGAAATAAGGGAATTTATAGTGAGATCTTTGATTCTTGAATTTTCGTGGAACAAGTAGAATTGAGTTCTAGACTATTGCATGCACGTATGAAATCAAATATTTTGTATCCTTTGAAGAAGGTTTTAAAGTTTTTAGAATTTTTCAAAACAAACATAGGTATATTTGTCTATCTGCATGAACGCTTCGCTAATGTCTGCCTAAATTTTACGAATTTTACTGTAAATTGTAACGAATTTGTCAATAATATTCTAATTTTTATTCTTACTTTCTTAAATCATTAATTTAATGCCTTCAATATAACACTAAACAAATAAGAAGACATATCTGATACTTGGTCAGGTTTGAACCCAGGTCCTTTGATCGGCGGTTTAACTGTCGACATTTAACGCGATTTAAGCATATGACTTTTACTGCAATTTGGTATTTTATTTGTAAATTAGAAAAATACTAAAAATTAAAGTTCCATCAAAGATTTTCAACTAAATATCTTGGATAAAATGTCTGTGCTAAATCGCAGCGTCGAGCAAAAATGCTCCCATTACGTCCAGTCAGCGTTTCTAAGCCAAAAAGAAACGAAAAGCAGAGCGCGTATAAAAAAAAGCAAAAACTTGTTGCACAAGCCATCGCCGTCGATAATAAATGTGTGCCCCCCGCAACCGTGTAGCCGTAGCCATGGCGGTTCGGCCCGGTTCGATTCGAATATATAAAATAAGGAATGGCGCAAGCATAAATAAAGGTACTAGGACCCGGGACGGGTGGGCGTCGGCTAGATTTATGGAAAATAGAATTTCCCTCGAATTCGAGACCAACAAAAGCGGGCTTCTGTCGTGCATATCTTCGTGAATTGTGACGAATTGGGGAAAGAAAATTGAACAGAGTTCTTATAAGGTGACACAGGCGCTTCAGCAAATCTTGTTAAGCAAATTAAATTCATACCTCCCTGGCGGAAGGACGGACGGGGAGCCGAGGCGGCGCGGGCGGAGGCCAAAGATATTAACCACGTCGGCAGGCGAATCTTCATCTCAAGGGTAGACACACGAAGTCGAAGGGTGGTGGGCGTCTGTGGAAATAGGGCGATTAGTTTTACTTGAGAAATTGTGTTAAAAATATTACAGGGCGGACGACCGAGGTGCTGATTAGGTTTCATCATTTTTCGTCTTGAAGATATCGACTGGCTTCAGTTGGGTTTTGTGCAATAGGTGGATGTTTTATGCAAATGTGATTAGATATGTCAACAAATTTTCCATCCAAAAATTGATTTGCACGTGAAACTAGCTTAACGATTAGTTGAGGTAATTTTTTTCTTAGAAATAGTCAACAGGTCAATAAAATCGTATTTATAAAGCATTGTTTAAAAGCTATTAAATATTATTGAAGACATTATTTTATAGGCATATTATATTTATTAAAAGGGACTTCCACGTGCTGACGGCAAACAAAAGGCATTGAGAAAGTAATTTTCATTTTTTTCCTAACTTTATAACTAGCTTTTTCCGGTTTTTGTAAAGCCATATTTGAGATAGGACCGGTTTGGTGATTTTACTATGAGAAGTTTTAAACTGGATTGTGAAAATAAAATAATAAAATGACCATAGCTATTGTGTGCTATCAATAGCTAACACTAATTGGGAAAATAACCCCCATTAATTTCGATTTGAATTCGAAGTAGTGCGATCAAGGAATTTATTCTAAAACCCTTTCCCTAAAGCATAAAGTTAAAATATAGTCTGCTCTTCAGAGGAAAGTGAATTACGAGTTTCAATTTAAAGTTATTTTCATTTTTCTCTTAGTGCTTTTCTTATAAATTTTATAATCATATATTTTACATTTAAACAATTTTAAACTATTATTTTTTTAAAATTAATGCTAATAAGGAACTTTTTGTAAAAATTAAAATCATTCGCGAAGGTATTAATATTTTTCATTATATTTAAAAATTCCTAAATATTCGGATCAAGTGCGGATCACCCAAAGGTTTCTTCCCTTTATGTTATGAAAAAATAGTTTCTTTTTAAATTGAACGTTTAATAATATTTAAATGAAATGGAATTCAGTTCGAGATTTTGTATATTAGATATTCTGGTATTATTTTAAATTATCAATAATTGTAAATAAGCTAGAAAATAATATTGATGCAATAATTCACGTTGTTTTATTTTGTTCCAACGAAGGCGTAGCTCGTTTATATTTTTCCGACAGTTTAAAGCTTAAATTGTAGGACGCTGTTTGAATTTCATCAATATTTTAATTTATAGATGAGATATTGAGGTCGCAATATTTGTTATGGTCATTTTCGAATTTTAAAAAGTTCTGCCTGCTTTTTAGCGTATTTTTAAGCAGAATTTTAAATGTCTTACGTAGTTTTACTTATCTTCCAAGTTTTACCAAAATCAGCCCTTTTAAAGGTCTTTTAAAGGCTGTTTGTAGGCAGTAATACACGTAACAAATGTCTCCCAAAATTTGTTTTGGAAAAGTACACACGAAATTGCTGAAATGATGTTCGTTGTCGGCACGTGTGCTTCGCTAATTGTCTATCCGAAATAAAAAAGACTTGATCACAGTTGTCCCGAAGTGTTCGTTGCAATGCTTGTTCCTGCGCTCATAACTGTACGTAATCATTTTATCCGTCGGCCACCGCCACCGGTTGCTTCGAGACTCGTATGGAGAGTGAGAGCACGTCGAGAGACAATTCGCTCATATTAATTAGGACAAATTTTTGCACAGCACAGAAATAAACGGAGCTGATAAGGTCGTATTAATAATGGTGCCGAGATAAATCGTAATTTCTGAAAAGATGCACACAAACAAGTCGGTCGTGTTGATGGTGATAAGACTACAAGGCGACGAGTCTCGCTGGTGGCGATCGGCGTGGCGGCCAGATCGGCGGGCGTTCGGCCGATTCACGAGGTCTCTGTTTGTTTATCAACCAATCGGCGAGCCATATCCAAATCCAGAGATGACTTAAGTGATGACTCAAGAGATTTCAATTCCTCGTTAAAACCAGTGTTTCCTCCGTCGTCAGCACCGCCAGACTTTTCTTCGAATGCGCAGTGCCGAAGGCGGGGGTGACCGAACAGGGCCGACGGGGCAAAAAAGAGCAGTAAAAATCTGAAATGAATCAACGGCAAAGTTGCCGCAAAGCTATGAGCCAACGCTCCTCGAGATCAGGTGAGTAATTCTACCTGTCGTGATTTCCAGTTCGCCTTTATCTTGTGCGGTATGACGGTAGGCAAAGCGAGTGGAGCGCGGTACGGTGCCTCGTGAATGCTGCCCGTCTGATGGCGAGCTTATTTGCTTCTGATGACGAAATCTCCGCCTGTTTCGTCCCCTGGCCGTGTCGCTGCTTTTTCGATTAATCCTATTTTGGTTCCAGTTTGGCTGCACGAACACATTCAACAAGTGAATGTCGAGTCTGTAACGGTGGACGGGCGGTGGGGTCTCGTGGAGACCGAGAGCCCCATACGTCGTCTTGTATATCAGTCACCAGCTCCGGCTGTTCGGTCGCCACAATCTCTGGCAGTGCCGCCTATTTGTCCGCGCCACAACGCATGAATGCCATTAAAGCGCGGCGCACAAAAATGAAAAAGACAAGCCGAAGACGAAGACAGCCGCCCAAGAAAAGGCTGCTCGACGATGATGAAGCCCCGGCTACGCTACAGAAACCCGATGGAGTATAGATAAGGAGCGATGAGCGGGGCAGGATGGCGGCCAGCGGATGGCGACGACATCAGCCAGATAAATAAGAGTTAACCGGCGGTCGGTAAGGCATGGCAATTGCTGTCGCAATACTCCCCGGTCGGAGCGGCTAGGGCGGACAGCAGCAGAATCGGTGGCGACGATGGCGGTGGTGGCGGCGGCAATTTCCCGGCCAGCACCACACACCGAACGGCCAAAAGATGGAACAAGGGAACCAGAAATCATTAATGGCTGGAGGGGTTCCGTCGCGCGTCCTGGCAGAACCCACGGTGCCCAGAAGAACCCACAGTACCCACCAGGGTTAAGCTTTGAAGTTTCCAGGCGGCCCGTGTCGTTTCGATTCTTCTTTTCGTCTTATTATTTCCTTTTTATCACTCCACATTATCGCAGCGCACTAAGTCTGCTCTTCTGCCGCCGTGTTAAATTATTTCACATAAATAATTGTGAATGGGTATATTCTCCACTGCAATGCAAGCAGCACTGGACAGCGGCGGAGCAGAGCCGCGACTTTTTTTCTCTTCTTTATGCGAATTCTGAAGTGGAGAGGAGAGATCGCTGGAGCCGAACAACTCCGCTGGCCGCCTGGCCTCGCTGCCATAATACGCTATCATTTTGATGGGAAAATTCACTACAACTGGGGATTCAAAATACCGGAGGCATGTTGGGATATCTTATGCGGTTCTTTTTTTTTTAAATAATAATGAAAGGTTTTCCCTACTCTGCGAAATCGGAAATAATTTTCCGTTGAAATACGCTGAAAGTTTTTTTTTGTTACTTTGTTACTTTTACGTTACGTTAGATTGCCGGTATCATCAAGCATCATGCAAAAAAAATAGAAGTAAGGCCCTTTGTGTTAAATGTATTAAAAACACTGCGGAAAATATGTTTCAAAAATATTTTCTGTGTAAAAAACGAAAATTTTCTAAAATAAAATTGTATTTTTTTTTTTTCGAAAAACTTCAATTTTGATGTTTGAGTCCTGCAATCTAGTGTTAACGGACGATACAAATGCCCAAATCGGAACTCTAAACGGATTGTTTGCGTTTTACATTGAATTGGACAATCTTAGAATCCGAGTATGGCTTAAGAGCAATACGAACACGATAATTGAAAAATATGAACATAAGATTAATTAATATTATTAAACTTTAAACATATTTTTCTTGAAACCTAGTTCTTTATGAAATTTGAATCGCACAAGAACCGCAACAAGGACTTACTGGAAATGTGGATCAAAATCTTCTATGGACACAATACCATAGAAGTGATAGAATTGTCCAAAGTTTGATCAGGGATATATCTTTACCGCAGTATAAAATAGTTTTGAAACAAATCCGTTCATACCTTGAAATCTGAAAGTGCAGAAACAAATTTCATTTCATTTCGCATTTGCGTTGGTATGGATTTGTACGTTCATATTTTCATAATATCTTTCTAAAGTTACCCTAAAGCGTTAATAAGTAGAGTTAATATCTTTAGTGAATTGTGGAAAGCCATAAAGGGCGGAAATTAATTAAAAGGAAGTTTGGATTTGAAATTATGTTACGCCAGGGTTAATTCTCACGATTTCAAAAATATGTATTTTCTTATAGTACAAAGATTAAAAGTGGATGTGCCGCCAGCTGTCGGATTATGATCGCATTCGATTGAATATATAATTTTATTTATGCAACGCGACTCTTTCCAAATTTCGATTGCGTTTAATCTTTCAAAAAACTTCAGAGGCGTCCAGATCAGCACAAGCGTTTCGTGCGGACGCGTGTGCAGACGACAACGCCTGATATAAGCAAGTGAATCGTTAAGACTCGAGATCGTCATCGGAAAGGGCCTCAGCTCGGCTCGATCGCGCCGGAAAATAAAATCACCATAAATTCTACTGTGGCTCGCAAAAAGTTTTTTGCCCGCGCAACGAGTTTTCGAACTTGAAATCCACCTGTCCCATCAATCGATTGAACAGTTGTTCCTCCTCTTTTTACTCGGTGGTGTACCTGTTGGCTGTGTTTTGTCTTATTTTTTACCGTCTCAGGTCTCGCACTGTTTTCTGCGAAGTCGCAGGCCGGGTCGACTAGGCCTGCCAGGCCAGAGCGACTTTCATGAGACCGCCAGCGGTGGACCGTGAGCACACGAATTGGAATTTCTTGGCCAGCCTGGCTGCGGCGGTCTTCTGCGGCCTGGGCTGGAAAGCGGTGGCCGCAAGGTTGCCTATGGTGCTCAGTCTCTACCTCCATCGCACCTGGCCCACCTCACCCCCCGGTCCGCTGGCCGACGACGCTGGTGTGAATGTGAAGTGTAATGACCACTTGAGATATGTTTACCTGGAATCCCTTGTTATTTTCTTCGAATTCGAAATGAGGAGCGCTTCGTCGTACACAGCGTTTTCCGTGAATTCCCTCCGATTGGTCATATTCCCTCACAGAAGATTTAATCACACATGTTAAGCTGCAATTTTATGCACTTATCAATTCGCTGGAATTTTTGCGTGACGGCACTTGGTATGGTAATTAAATAATTTGAAATTTGGAAATCTGGCGAGACGTGGTAGGTGTCTCTCTCTATAAAACTGCAGGTGTTATTTTGGGATTTCGAAATCGCACTCTTCAAGGTCTTTTTTTTTCTTTCTAACCAAAAGTAAAACGAAGCAAAGTTTCTATGATTTAGGGCTTCAATTTTTCTTATATCTGAAATCTTTATGAGGGTTTAATTAACTAATTACCACCCAAGTTTGTTTGGCTGTTGGAAGGAGTTTAGTAAATGTTTTAAAAAGAGTTTGGCAGGTGATGTTTCGGAAAGACTTTGTAAAGGGTGTGAACCTGTTTGTATAACTTTGTTTGGTAATGCAAATATTTTTTTAATGTACATGAATGTTTATGGATTACTTTATTTGTTATCAAAGGAAAATTCAATCAAAAATAATTGCTTTCCTTCCACTCGATTGCAAGTTTAAATGTATTATTATATCCATACCTGTGGACGTTTTATTTGAAGTCTTTTAAAAAAGCTTTTTCTAAAGATGGTTATTTATCTTTCCACAAATGTTAAAATTACTGCATATAACTAGATGTGGACAATAATTTTTTTATTATTTTCTAAGATTTTAAAGTACAAACTTTTTCTTATTTTAATTTCTTTGGTTGCAATAAAAATAAAAAAGTAGGCATTTTAAATTTTACTTAAGACGGTGAAAAAAGTCTCATTTTATTAATATTATACCTATTTTTACTATACTTATAATATTATACCTATTTTTACTAATAAAGAATCAGTTTTTGGATATAGAAAAAGAACTAATGGAATTGAAAACGTTTTCCTCATGACTTAAAGACAAAATTAAGTAATATAATACATAATCATAGTCCGTGTTACGTGAATCGAAATACTTTAGACCTTGGACTGAGGGACGTGTTCATTAAGTACTGCCTTCGTTGTGTCGTAGTCGTCATTTTGTCACTTCCTTCGCCGCACTGCAATCCACCCAAAGAGGAAAACAATTCTGCGTGAATCTCAACTTCCTGATGTCATTTTAAATTGAAAGAATTCCCAACAAGGGCACGACACGGTGGTGGCGAGGAAAAAAATTGAAATCCAATTGTTCCCTTCACAGTGCAGCCATATGTGCACATACGAGAACAGCCTTTGGGCTCCTCTAGCCATTGTGGGTCGTCTTGACGAAGGTGCTTCTACTTCTTATGCAAAACCCGGGCCTGTTGATCACCCGCAGGTCAGGCACATTTTTTCTCACATTCACACACCACCACCGATGTCGTCGTCGTCACGTTCTTGTCGAACACAACGAAGTGTGATAGCCGGAATATCTCAAGTCTGCGAAACTAGTCACTAGCAAGCAAAAGTAAGGCGCTCAGACAAGAGGGAGCTCCTACCACTTCACATGTTGGCCAGATGACTTGGCTCTTAAGGGTCTTTCTTGGGCTGCCTGTTCTGCTTACATGAGAAGAAAGGCATAAGACGACAGCAATGGCAAATAAAAAAAAACGGGTGCTGTGCTTTTTTCTCTCGTTTTCGCCGCCTCAAGATGCAGCTGATAACGACCGACACGATAAGAGCAGACGGAGCGAATCTAGAACGAAAAAGACGACGAGCGGATACTTCGACAAAAAGGAAAAAATTGTTTACATATTTTACGTCGGAGATTCCGTCCTCGCCGCGCTGTTTATTTTTGTACATACATAAGACGATGTGGCACTCATACGATAGAACCGTCGAAGACGGAAACCGAGGAATTCTGCCTGTATGGAGTCGGTGTTGGAAATGCTTGGAAACCGACCGAAGACCGAAGTCGTCAACTTGGCGCCACACAAATGATCTTACGAAGAAAGACACAAAAAGACCTAGCAGACACCGCCGGGCTGTGCTAAAGCAAAGCGAATCGACTAGAAGACGGTCTGGGTGCGCGGTGCGGGAAGACCAACCTGCCTTTCCTTGAGATTGAGAGTTACCATGACGGCGATTTTGTAAGCACGAGAAGTGCTAATATATATAACAGGCGTATCGATATACGGCGATGCCCCACCGACTTTTTCTCCCATTGCGATTCGCCACTCTCTGGTTCGGGTCAGATGATTCAGTTTGATTCGATTACTTCGATTAGACTTCTTATCAGCGCAGACTTTTCGTATCAGGTATTAGTAAGATGTTGACGGAATCAAGGAAGACCGCCGAGCAAATTGCCAGTCGAACATAAGGTAGAAATTTTGTTTTTGCAGGAAATTCTGGCTGGCACAATGCCGAAAGTTTAAAGAGCGTTCCTAATGAAAATTGCCGAGGGGAACGTTGCGTATTAAAGTATTAAATTCGGATGTGATTTTAATACCGACTGCTTTCAGTGCATTATCTCATTTTATGTGCGAGTATGCCAAAACATAAAACAGTTGAGGAGAATTTTGATTTTAGATGGAATAAGAATTACGAGACTATTTAATACTCTTTCCTGCCTATAAAACTACATACATAGGCTAGTTCATTGGACAGAGCTACGCTGTAAATTAAAAAATTAGGGATACAAATGCTTTTACTATTCTGATATCTATTCATATATTTGTTAATTTCTCTTGGATCTACCTATACCTGTAGTAATAGCAAACGGGCAGAGTGTTATGTAGCATTATACACGAACTCCTGTGGGTCGAATAAACAAACTTGTCTGTTTATTACATCAATTGAATGGGTTTTCATGAACGTACTAAAAGTACAGTGTGTATTTGTCAGTTTTTTAATTTCTCTAATTTACTGGTTCCGGTCGCAAAACATACCTGTGTATTTCTAATTATCTCCGGCTTTTGGAAATATCAAAAGTATATATCATCAGATTGTAAAGTAAATTGGAAGCTATACCGCCCTTACTTTGTTCACATTCATTTTACAGCTTGAATTAATAGTACTCTTTTATATACCACAAAGCAAAAAACTCATATATTTTTAAATATAAGAAAATATTAGAAAGTGTATACTTTTGCATGTTGGTATAAATTTGATTTTATTTTGACGATTATCTAATTTTGAAGTAGTGTTTTACACGAAAATTTCTTTTACATCTTGTTCTTTGTTGTTAATAGTTTTTTATATTAATATCATGTTACGTATACTTAATTTTGATACTGGAAGACTGTTACTTTGATAAAACTCTTTTAGTATACATGCAATAAAATTGTAAAAAGGTTGACCTACTAGACAGGAGGATCTTCTTAAATTTAGGCCCAATTGTTGGGGATTATTATATTCGTAAGTATTTTTTTTAAATTCAAATTTCTTATCAAAAAAAATAGAATATTGTGAAGTTCAGATTATTAAAAATTTATATTTGTGTCACTTTTATAATGCATAAAAACCTTTAAAAGTATATTTTCTCATATTATTCTCTTAATTGTAAGGCTATTTATATGAATGACTTCAAATTACCCCAATTATTTCTTGTTTCCAAATTTTTCAAGATCTTATGTACTTTATTATTATTACACTACTTAAAAAATCCAAATGCTTAAAGTTTAAGGTTGAAAGTAAAAAAAAAATATGTTGCCGATAAGATTAATAAACTCAGTTTCCAGGTTTTTAAAAACATTTCTTATACAAGTGGTTAAAGGTGAATAGTTATAGCTTGGGAAACTACAGGGTTTATATCTTTACCTAAGTGTTACTTTATAATGGGAATCGCAGAAGATTTATCGACCTGTTCCACATCAACATGTAAGCCAACGAAAACTCCGACAATCCCTTGTTGAAAACTTTTGCGTTCATGGCTGTCGCGAAAGTAAAATCCGCCGAATATTTTGGTTGAGTATGAAAAATTACAGGGACAGTCACCCCTACAAATTAGCGCCATTTGTCATAGGTATCAACTGAATGGAAAAATAATGCAAAAAGCGATAGTGTGCCGTTTGTGAAAGACATTTTTTGCGCAGCTCGCAACACCAGCCGGAGTGTTGCAACCGGTGATCCCTTTATTCTCCACTTTCCGCCCCGAGTGCCGCGTCGCCGCCGCTCCCCCGCCACACGTTTGCCTCAGTCTGCCGTTGCTAAATTTCCGAGCCACCCACTCACTGAGCGCGTCGCGCGGCGCACTTGCAGTTCGCGCGGGTGCGCAAAACGCGAACAGCGTGTTTGACAGCTTAGAAGCATTTCGCGTTGCGCAACGGTGATTAATGCACCGCGCGGCGCGGCACCACGGCCGGGTCTGCATGCAAAGTTGTGAAAGAGCCGAGGAAGCACTGGTTTGAAGCGGGCAGCGCGCAGCCGGACGGCATGTGATTGGAGGCACGCAGTCATAAGTAATAATCATAAACTCTGAGTTACCTGGCACCCGGCCTCAGCCCACAAGTGCTAGCCATTACAGCCTGTAGGCTAGTTGGATAAATTGCAGTCGGTAGCTGTTGTCTAGAGTCTGTGTAGATCTCGTTAGAAACGAGTCCCGCTGTACCGCAAATTGCGTCAAGGATAAGTAGCCACACCGGGTGGCTGAGGCTTGGGCTGGCTAGAGGAATTCGCTAGCTAACCGGACAATATCATGGACCTGGTGGCAACTTCGGGACATTCCTTGCCGCAGAACACCCTGAGATATTTTTAAACATTGCGCTTGAATTGCTTTATTTCGGGGCGACTGAGAATTCCTCAACTGACGACGACGATGTTTTTCACTCAAAAGTTTTTCCTTTGGATTGGTCTCTGTTGTTGCAAGGTGAGCCTAGACAGATGGTTTGCTGTGGAAATAGCGCCGAGTTATTATAAAATTATTAAACAAACTGGGTGGACTTCTGTGGATTATTTTATTTCAGGAAATATTAAAGTCAAAGAAAATTTCGAGAAAACTGTAAACGAAATTTGATTCTTAGGAAAGCCTAGCTTTTATGAACTTTATACGGCAGATGCAGAGAATTCTTAAGAAAATCGTGCATGACGCTGTTCTAAAGATACGTTTCGAAGACACCATGAATACTTTATTCAATATTTATCAGAAAATAGTCGCAAATCCCACAATATTTTTTGCCTTTTACATTTCTGTTTAATGTAAGTGTAATTTTTTAAAGCCTATGTGCAATTAGTACAGGTAAAAACACTAACCTTAAGTAATTAAAAACGAAAAAATTATGGAAATATTTCCTAAAAGTAGGTAAGAGCAGTTAAGGCTTACCGTAGAGTGTTTTCAAATTATGTGTAAAGATTTTAAAAAGCCAAGCATCTTTGGGAATTAGGTAGTAGGCCATTAAGTTTTACAATTGCGATGAGTTGCTTTTACGGACAAGCAAAAAGACAAGCATTCCAAAAGTTGTTCTTTAGGAGGATTTATTAGCATTCTTATTATGTATAAGTACTATAGAAAGATAAGTATGTAATAAAATATTGTCTTTACATTGATTTTGTTGTCGAAAAAAACGATTTGAAAAATACAAATTATTGAACATATTTGAAAGGAATTTACCACCAGTTTCGTTCTTTGTTCTACATTTTTAAAGAAGATGTTTTTTTATCCTAGGGAATCTTTTCCATTGCGTTAAAGTCTAATCGTTGAAAAATAACTCAGGAAGCCATGTTCTAGAATCGATACAAATTAAGTAGCTTCTATAATTTTTACGTACATATTTTCCTCCTTCCTCCTTTATTTGTCTCAATAAATGGATTTTCGAAAAGGAGAATAGCAAATTAAAAAATTAATTATTTAAAAGCCACTTATCAAAAATATAAAAATTTATTTTCTGTTCAATAGTCTTTTTCTTGGGTAAATAGTTACGATGTTTGCAAGATTTAGATTGATGCAGAAGTTTGTAAAATTTCTTGTATTCATTTTTTAAAAGAACTATTTAATTTTACAAAAATAATAGATTTTTGAACAGTTGCTCTTGATACACCGAATTTTTTCGGGAAAACTGCGAAATTTCCTCAATTATACTATACAACAGTAAGTGCCCTCTTTCGAACTGAATAAAAAGAAAATTCGTTTAGAGTCGGCAGTGGCAGTAAATCAACCGTACGTCTTTTTATTGGTTCATAATTCAATCAAGTTCATTGATACTCTAAATCACGGCACATAAACAGCGTTCACAGCACTGTTTCTGTTCATTCACATCAAGTGGAATTTGTTCGAATCGTCTTCAATGGACCAACCGTGGACCGTGCTTATTAACCCAAACAAAAAGCTGGTCATGACGAGGGACTGGCCATTGGTGAGTCTAACGACCGCTTGCAAAACTCGTTCTAAAGATTTAAAGACATTCTGCTCCAGCTCCCAGCTCCAGCAGCACTTATAGTCGCCGAAGATGCATGCTGCGTTTTTTTTAACATACTAAAAAACGTATAATGCGAGGTGCATGCTGCAACGTTGAGCCGTGCAGAATGCGTTGCGTTCCAAATAAAGCTATCGAAAAGAGCCAAGGCATTGTCCGGAAAATGCCGATCAGGCTTGCACCTTACAGGCAGCCTCGTCTGCGAGTTATGCGCAGGTATTGCGGCGACCAGGTAAATCTGTAGGGACGCGAAGGATGGAAGGGGAAAGGTTCCCCTAGGCTGCTGGTACATTGAAATTCAAGAAGGTTCCCAGTGGGTAACGTTATGAGGGTACACTGCCGCTCTGTTCGCGGTTTACTCTGTTTGTTCTGCAAATCACAGAAAGAGCAATCGAGGGAAGGACTACCTCTGCGGCAGGTGGGATTTAAGGCATCGATCCGGTCAACAGGAAGTTGTAACTCTTTCTTTGAGTGCAGCTTTCACCCAAGCAGTCAGGTCACCGGGATTTTAAAGCCTTATCTCCAGCAATCGCGTATATGTAAATCAATACCTACATTCACAGTGTCTAGCGAATATGGGTTAGCGATTGTGGTTGTAAATTTACGATTTTGTAAAACATTTCTTTTTATTTAGTCCCGAAATTAGGTCAAGAGAAAATAATTCAAGATAAAACATTTCGAACAATTATAGGATTTTTCACATTACGTAATCGTTATAGTGTAATCCTAAGAAGACTGTCACCGTCTCAAAGCAAACAAATAAGAAAATAATTAATACTTGTGGCTTGATAAGACACTGTTTTTAAAATATTACTTATCAACTTGAAATTGTTGTATAAAATTTCTCTTTACCCATGGGTATCATTATACTAAACTTTTGAAAAATATATTGTATTTTGTTATAAAATATTATTGTTTTAATCTATTAACGATTAATGGACAAATACTAGTATTGTATTGGTGGAATTGAAAAAAAGTAAATTTGAAAAAAACCGAACCCTGAATTCGTGCTGTACATAATAATACAATGCTCTAAATTATAAAACAACACCGTGTTGAATTATTCAAAAGATCTTGACCCAAAATTGTTCGCCCGCAAATTACACATTAATTCTTGAAGTTAAAAACTTTTTTTTTTTTTTTTAAAACTGCCGAATATATTTTTGTATAAAGTGGTCACAGATATTTGCAGGCATATGTGGGTTTTTTTCAAAAATTTCTGTTAAAGAAGCAATGATATATTGCTTTTCCCTATCCGAATTTCAGAAGTTTTGGTAGTAAAATGATCTACTAAAACAATTTTTAAATATCAATCTAAAAAATCAAGAGACATGACAAATGATCAGAGTTCTGAAAATAAAATTCGAGTATTTATTTATAAAAATTGTGGAATTTTTGTTATATTAGTGCAAATTTAGAAGTATTGTTTGACCAATAATACGCTAAGGTGTATTTTAGTCTAAAATTTGAAAGGAAAATCCATTTATTTGAAAATTAGACAAATAAACAATTATTTCTGCCTTGATTGATCTGCTTTTGGCGTAATATAAAAAAAATAAATATACTGGTAGATAGACTTATATTTTAAGTTGATCTATAAGTTATTTAACAACAAGGGTACGGTTGAACTGCGTGTCATAGTTTTCTTCTAATAAAGCAACAAAAAGACCAATAATTAATTAACCTTTGGGTTAATTATTTCTAAAAGCAGAATAAAAATTATTCCAGTTGATTTTCTAGGATAAATTAACATAGAAACGAGTGAAACCATTTCATACACGGTACCATTAGTGGCACGGTGTAGTATGCAGAACGGGGGCACATGCTCATGTGTCGCAATCGTATTTATCATTAAGATAATGAAGTAACCTTTCAGTCAAATTATTATAAATTTATCGCCTGTGGAAGTGAGCAGGTTCGTGCGTCTTACGAAAGCAGCATCACCGAGAGGATTACAAAATTAGCTCGAGTTAATTGCATGCAACTGAACAATCATAAATAAGGCGCGCAGTGCGCGATTGGCGGCCACGTCCGATTCGATACGTTTCGATCTGTGACGCACCGCCTTCGGACTTTGCACTTGAGTGGGGCTCACATGTGCAAGAGGAAACGATTTTCTGCTCGCCGGTGCGCTTTCCGCGGCTTTCCTTCACTCGGCGACGTACCTGAATGAAACCTGAACCTGTTCGCTTGATTAAAAAATATATATGCATCTGTGCACAAGTCGAATTGCTTTGAATCGGAAGATTTTCTTTGTGCTCCGGCGATCCATGTTTCTTTCGCCTGATCATCTGTTCTCTGTTGGGCGTTGTTCGAAACAGAGGAAACTAAAATTACTGATTTCCTTTCCATTCCCCCCTGTTGAAATCAATTTATGCAAGAATTTACAGTTTACAAAGTATTTTTTTCGAAACGATTTCAATTTTGTAAGGAATGCGCGTAGGTACTACGAAATCCAAAAATCCACATTATTATAAATCCATATTTATTTCCAATACACATCCAGATTTTGCCGGCACGTTGTGACGACACAAAAGTCTGTTTTATAAATAATGGTCGCAATTTTTACACACGGGAATTCCATCTCAAATTCAGGAGGTTAATTTCGAAAATCTGTGCCAACTCATCGGGATTTTGTCCGAAAGCTTTGAAGAATACAAGTTTTTATTTTTTTTGACAAAGCGAAAGTGGGCGGTATTTTGAGGTATTTTTTCTTTTCTACTTTTTTGCTTTTTAATTTTCCTTCAGCTTTTACTCAATTTTTGCAAAACTGCTCGCATGTGTCATCGGTATTTACTTCCCTTGTGTACGAAAAGCCAAAAGTATTTTTAGTGTTCTCTCGAGCAATTCTACGCAAAGTGAAGAAGAACTTTTTGGCACATTTTTTTCCGGAGTATTTTTGTAAATAAATGTGATGCTTGCAAAAAGAGACGTGTTTTTTCTTATCTTTTTCTTATAGTTTCAATTTGGCGTAGGATTTCGAATTTTAAATTTTCCATAACAAATAAATTTTAAATGAAGATTTATTTTTTCTTAGAAAATAACTTTTTTTGTAACAATATGTTTGTTTTATAGGCTATAATTAAAGTTTCTAAATACATCTTGAGTGTGAACACGATTTTAAATGGCTTGTTTTAATATTTTTGCAGGAAATTTGGGCGCACGAAAATTAATAAGCGAAAATTCGAGTCTACCGAAGGAAGAAACTCGATTAAAAAGTAAGTAGAAATAGTTTTCTTAGTAATAGTAAAAAGGAGAACGGAAATGAAAAGATATAAATTTAAGAATTACTTTAAAATTTTCATATTCTTTTGATTTTAAGGAAATAGAATTGAAACAAATGAACATTTACTCGAATTTGATAAGGTGAATGGGGAGAGCGAAGAATAAAACAAATGGGCGGAAATTGCGTGTTATCATGTTAAAAAGAAACGTGCTTCCTCTTCATCAAAGTTGAATGTGTCTTTTTCTATTGGAACTTTAAACTACAAAATTAGTAAAATTTACAAATCCTTATGGATCATTTTATGCATATTTCGATATAATGCATTTACATGGTACTAGGGGCGAACTAACAAAACATAATAATGTGTAATTTAGGATACTTTATTTTGTATACTTTTCAAATAGTTTGTTTGTTAGAGAACTTTGCAAAGAAAATATTAAATTTTCATGCATTACTAACCGATGCTGGTGGACTCATTCGTAGGAAATAAACAAACAAGCGAAAGATATAAAACATATAAAAAACTCAACACAGACAAAACAAAAACAAATAAACAAATATATTACCTTAACTGGTGTATCGTTTAATAATAATAATAATAAGTCTCGTCTCATGTGGCACGTTGGCATGTCATGTATCGTGCCGATCGGAATCAATCTTATGTTAAACTGCATTTGTGCAAAAAATTGGTGCGTAGTAATGCAAGGGTATACAAACGAACTTTCGTATTTAGATTGTATTTATATTTCTCTACCTCGCCACAAGCTCCTGTTGAAATGTTAGAGAAGAACTTCGACCAGCCAGATAAACTAAACCTAGTGAATGAACCTGGAAATGATGACTCGGCGAGGCCGAACGACTGTAAGCGTGGTCATTCCGTTTACGTTCGTCCTGGACCCATATACTAATCATCAAAGCAAGGGGAAGGGCGGGCGATTGCTTGGGCATTTATCGACTATCTGACCTTTGCTATCGTTTGTTTAATGGCGTTAATTAAATAATTTTTAGAAAAGCCCAAAAGTAAAGTCTGCTGTTCTTTATTTAAATTTTAAAAACAGTCATGTAGTTGGTTATTTGATATATTTCAAAGAAAAGTTTCTAGTTCAGTTTCTAGGCAAACCTCTCCTCTTAGAATTTCTTGTCGTTATAATTTGATAGCCTCTTCCCAGTTGATTGCTAGAACTTTTACGGGAAAAATCGAATAGAAGCAAAGACAATTTAGTATTACTTACTCGATTTTTTTAAAAATAGTATTTTTCTAGAAAAAAAAATACTTTTGTGAATTTTTTGGTTGGAGCTTAATCGGATTTAATTAGACTGCTGTATTTATATTTGCTTTTAGAATTGCGATGTACAATAATTTCGACGGTTGATCGATTAATCATTAAGATTTTATGATTCCATGTTCGTAGACCTTTTCTCTGGCAAATTGTAAAAGCTAAAGTCTACGCTAATTGTTTCCAGATAATTTCCATGCTAAAAGAGTCTTGGAGTTATTGATGAAATAGGGATTAATTTATGCAAAAGGTCACGAGCTACTTCGAAAAAAAAAATCTACAGAATAAAGGAATCAAGCATTCTTAGATGTTATTTTATTTTAAGGTATGATGTATCTAACAATAAAAGAAGATAAATCAATAAGGAAGTTATTAAGAAATATAAAATGTTGCTAAATTACTACGAATTATTCTATAATAAAATCCTTATCTAAAATAATGTAGGGACTGGTCAATAATTTTTGGTGTGACGTTCGTATAGATAAACAGCCATAAAAAAAAACGTTAGTATTTTGTCTTCATGCATTTTGCTCGTTAATTCACAGAGATTACTTTTTCACAGAGCTTCGTTTAGACCTTCTAGATAATTTTCGCAAATGACATGGCTAAGAGAATTTAATTGTGAGATAATATTTAATAACGATTTATCAATAAAAAATTGCTCCAATTTTACAGAAATCATTCGGTGAAAGAAATGAACTTCCTAAAATCTCTTATCTTTCACTTTGCCATTATTTGTTTATTATCTCTGTCAAACATTTGAGCAAATTCCTTCTGTTTAAATACATCTCTATTTTTCGAAATGAATCAATATCAGGTGCGAGAAATACCCCAACAATTTCATAGCCCGAGTTATTCATGCGGAGCGATAGTGCGGCTTGGTTGATTAGTGCCGCAGACAGCGTCGGCTGCGCCTTGCAGAAGCGAGATCGCCAAAATGCGAAACAGAAATGGCCGCGACGCGATTGCGATCGCCGCGGTCGCCGACTGTAGCACCGGGAATTGCGCGGCGCAGTCGAAACGATCGGCGATCAAACTCACGGCGGACTGTCTCTGTTGATAAGTCGCGCCGCGATTGCAGCCGTTTCTGTCTTCTTTTCTCGGGGCCTCACACGCTCCCCGGCTGGCCGCATATTCGAGATTAAAAAGGTGTTAGCAGCCCCTGGCGCTGATCGGTTTCGAGAGTCCAGGTCGCGCGATCGACAAATGGCCAGCCGCGGTCAGTGCTTGCCAGTGGTCAGCCTTTGCCGCGCGCAAGTCCAACTCTCCCCGCGACCCATTGGCTTTAACTGGCCGTCCACCGCGATTTAGTTACAATTGAAAATCACAAGTCAATGAAACTTTTGATAGCGATCGTGTAGCCCCACCACTACTAGTGCAGCGAAGAGCTTCTACCATAACATTTTATTAATTCATTTGGTGCTCCCCCGGGTTGCCAGATCAACACTGGTTCCATTTTGGCCCGGATCGAGTGCGGAGACGAACAAAGCAAACGTTGGGTTCTGCGGATTTCCAAATATTTTGCCTATTTTTAGCGCATAAAATGTCCGGAATGCGTGCAAATATTATCGTGATAATGACGGTTCATTAAACTTTTTCAAAATGAATTGAAAAACAAAACCAGCAAATTTTGGAGGTAATTACTTGTTTTATTTGAGCGAAGTTAAAGTTGCGCATGTCTGTCTTCAGGTATTCAAATCGATTTTGCATGGTAATACATGCCTCTGATAGCAGCTAAGAAATAATTACTTAATTAACAATAGATGGGACATTTCCAAAAAAATGAAAGATTTAGAAAAAAGTGTTAAGTTTGCGCTGCAATTATTGTCTTATTGTTGCAATGTATTTAAGTTTAAATGTTTTGTTCTGGAGTTTTTAGAAATTGTTCCTAATAATAGTATTGAAGAGATAAGCTGTTTGTTATATTATACTTGTTTTTAATACCTACACTCAATAACAGTGCTTTCGAATTGGAAAATCGATTTAACCAATTCGTGTTTTTGAACAAAAAAAATTTGATATATAAAACACAACTTTTGGAAATTAACTAAACTCCTAAATATCTATTTTTGATTTGTTATTTTATAAATTAATAGAATATGGTACAGATGACCTTACACCTTTGTAGACCTTAAAACACATGCATAGAATGTAATCAAGGACATGATGATGTAGATTTTAGTTTATAAAAGAACATAAAAAAATACTTAACTCAGCCGGTTGTGTTTTGACGCATTATTTTAGTTTAATTGTTGACGCACCATACGCGTATGAGCCATACGAACAAAAACAAATAGATGTAAGGATGCATAGATAACTTTTAACCAAAGAGAAACTGTTTTGATACATTATTTACTAGTCTTATTAACAAAAAGTACACTTATTTTAGAAATATTTATCTTGATTTGCATTTGCTAACATAAATTTTTCTGAAATTTTATCACCGGTTACCGCGTTCTATTCAATGTGTAAATATAGGGACTGATTAACAGAGACACTCGTAAAACAAATATGAAAATAGCATTAATAAATGAGGAAAATAAATAAAGGTAAGCACTAACATCTTGATTTTCATATTCGTTTAAAGTATAAATTGCCAATGGCAAATGTACTTAAAAGAAAAATTATATACGGGAATCAGCTTGGACGTAAAGTGTCAAATTGAAGCATTTGAATGTTTTCGGTACACACCTGAAGAGCAATTTATTGTCCGTTTTTAGACCGGATTCCGAGAAAAGTTAACTAATTTGAGTGTTTGTACAGCAAAGCGAATTGGGGGCTCATCCGTGAAATACTTACGCAGGTCTTAATTCAATTGAAATCCCATAAAATCCCTTCATTATAATCCCGTTGTATCGTACAACAATAACCAACAATAATTTGACTTTAATTGTAGTAGCCTTTGGAAAATCTTTAAAAATGTATAAGATATTTTTATATTTATAATACTTACTATAGATGTCTTTATTTAATTCACTAAAAGGCGGTTTGCTAGAGTTCCTGTGGATTGCCGAAACTGGCAGTTTAGATCTGATTTAGAGTTTAATTAAAGACAAATTTACATTTTACTTTTTTGAATATATGAAACGTTGTTGTCCATTTACTCCTCTTCTGTAACATCATCAAACTTCCTTTTATTGATAAAGATTATGTATTCCAATTTTCGAAACCTCCAAATTTCAATGGAGTACTTCCCAAAGAGCAAATTGAATTTTCAAAGTCTAGACTAGTCGAACTTGAGTAGTTGTTTGCTTGCGAAGCTTTAACCTACAAGTTATTTGGAACTCGTAACAGCGCGGTGCGAACCATTGTCATAGTGAAATTTTGAACTAGGTGCTATTCATTTATTTGAACAGTTGCTGTTTGTCTACAATCTTCAACGGATCGTTTATCTACCTTGACTGAATCAGTACTCGTTTAAACTTTGACTTTTGTGTAAAGTTTTTCGGTGTGCTAATAGTGTGAGGAAATGCAAGATCCCAGGTGATCCGCAATGGCAGCACTGGTGGCGATCGTTAATTGTACCGCAGCGCCATAAAGTCGGGCGCTTAGGAGGCTCAGTCCGAGCGTTAAGTAAGTTGTTGTTTACCTCATCGCTTTTAAGATAGGAAAAGTCGCGGACTCGCGATCGCGAAGAAGTACGAAACGAGCTCATGAGTCTTGTTGAGCGCAGACTGCGCTAGCGCAACGCTACGCCCCAGTCAGAAATATTCGTCCGGTAAGCGGAGTTCGTTGCGCGCGGAATTCTTTCCGAGGCGATTTCAGTGTATTCATCAAGCGAGTGGTTTTACTTAGTCCAATGTTTTCAAATATTCGGCATCGGGGCGAGGAGGGACGCATCAAACTTGTTTTTATGCAAAGAATGTCTGTTGATATAAATAAACTGAAATCGTAATTCGAGTTTTTTTCTGTTTTTTTTCTTTCTTTCTGTTCTCTCTCTCCGTTTTTGTGTAGATTTTTCTTAATTTCTTTACGCCTCTCGCAGCTTAGGAAGCTCTAGAGTTATGTGATCGTGCATTCTAATACTTTTTGGGTGATCCTCCTGCTGATTTGTAGCGCCTCGCCAGGTCGCGTATTGTGACACCGAAAAGTGCAAAATCAAGTGATTAAGATAGAAAAATAGACGAGTGTTAGACGACGACAGATTTCAAAAGGAGCTTCTTCAAAAATTGACGAAGAATTGTGCCTCACTATCTTGAAATTGGGAATTCTCCCCTGTCTGCGCGCTACCAGCAAAAAAGTCCCACTTCCGTCACGAAAATATTTGCGATTCGCGTACCGCAGCGTCTACATGGATGTATGGATGGGGCCTTGGTTTCGCGTGACGTGTGTTGATAAATAGCTGGGGGTTGCCCCACAGAACCGTCGCCGTCGGCTGTTGCGCAGAGTTGCAAATGCAAGGTAAACGCAAATATTTTTTTATTCCTACTTTATTATTTCTGATTGTGAACGTTATCGTCACTGATATCGGCCACGATCAAGCAGCCGAGCAAAGTGTAAAAGTCAAATGAACGATCGTGCGGCGCCCAGCTGCTGAATTTCATTCAGCGCCGCCGCGGCCGGTTCCTGCCTGTCCCGTCCCGGCCGTCCGTCAGCGATCGTCGTCGTGGTCGTCTTCATCGCCGTCGCTGTCCACTTTTATCGTGGCTCTGATATAAAATGCTAAATGCCCCTTATCGTGGAATGGCGTGATGATGAGTTCACTGTGTTCTCACATTTAGCAATTTGCGCTTAGTCACACAGAAACGCTCGCGCTCGCTCGCGGACGGCGAACTGTGTTGTTTATCGCAGCCCCACGGGCTTTCTGCTAGACGCTAGCTAGATCCCGTCCGCTACGCTTCTTGACACTGCGTTATTCTGTGTTGTACTTGATTTGCGCCAATGGACTTCGTGTTCTGATTTTTCAAAAATCACTTCTCTCCTCTATCGTGTGCTCGTGTCTTGTCTCATCTGGCTGCTTCACGGCAGGAGGGATAGCAATCTCGAAGCTATTCGCCAAAGTCTATAAGTGACGTAGAGAACTTGCGTATTTGTCAGGATTAATTCCGCAAATTAGATACGCTTATGTCCAACCAACTTAGATTTGCATTCCTAAACTCTGAGTTTCAGGCAGTCTTTAGACCATTTTGTCGTAATCCCATTACAATCTGTTGTCTGATTTTAGAGACTTGCGAGAAACCCTCGTGACATACATCAAAAGAATCAAATGGAGAAATTCCTAAATAACCATCTTCAAGACAATCCAAAAATCTTCAACATTGAAATATTTGAAATTTCGAAACATAAAAATCCAACAAATGTATTTATTAAAATATTTATTGAATTTATGTTATATTTCATTTGCAAATTTTGACATCATACAGTACGTCCAAAATCAATAATCAATGTACAATGGATCGTTACCTGGATTTACATAAAGCTTCAATTTAAGATTATATCACATAACAAGCTGTTTTAACATTTTGTTTATCAGTCCAGAGTAAACTCGTGTTTTCATGCATAAACGTTACTAACTGATTGCAAGTTAAATCGTGTTTGCTTTTATATCAGCTTATGTAATTATAAAAGCTAAAAGCGCATATTTTTATTTTAATTACAAAGACAAAATCACGTCAGTGATTCAATCGGTGCTTAAATTTACGCGTGTTAATCCAGAGTTTTGGGCATAGGCTTTAGGGTTATGAAATTATCACTTTTCTTTTCGATTATTTCCCTGTTATTTCGATATCTTGTCAACTTTTAAAATGTTTCGGATTATTTACAATGATAAAATATGTAAGAATACATACATAATGTAAAACAATGCGTGAAATGAATATTTGCTCTTAACAAATATCCATGTATATTATAAATACGAAACATAAATAAACTTCTAACAAAAAATCAAATGAAAATAAATTAATTTACTTAATAATTTATAATTTCAATGAAAAAGCAGGTACAAATTTAAAGTTTAAATTTGTGTTTGGGGTTTTTATTTTTGTACAATGTTAATGCAAATATGCCACTATTTGTTCTGTTCACATTTTGTTAATATAACAATAAGGAAGTTTAAGTTTATCACAAATTTTGTCTACATTTTCCCCGTATCAGACTAAAATTAGAAAAGTTATATTGTTGCAATCCAAGAAAGGTAGTTGCAAAAGGTATCATATTAACAGGTATTAAATAATTATATTGTATAAGTGTTTAGTCTTATAAGCAAGATAGAAAAAAGGACTCGTGCAAATTTAGTTTTTATCGCTAACCGTAATCCGACGGGAAGGGTCCGGTCTCCTCTCTGTCATACTAACAAACATCAATAATTTTTGCAAACGCCTATCTAGAGACATATAATTAAACAAGGTTGAACAAGACAATCCTCGAATTTTGTTATTTTTGAATATCCAAAAGTAATTCATTGCAATTAGTCAACGATCAATTACGAGCTTGTTTGAATCTTTTGGCGCATTTCAAGTACGCTTCATTTAAAGATCACACTAGACGTGAAACACCAGTTTTAGATAACACGAACTTCAAAGTATCTCAAATTGTATTTATCACCTGGACGAAAAGTAGATAGTCACTAGAGATATCTCGAGATAATAACACATGACAGAAACACACTTTGTTATTTTTCTCTTCTAAGGTAGAGTATATTTCTCTTCACATTTATAAGTTTACGTGAAAATTGATTTACCTTGGAAATTTGCACTAAATAGCCCCTGTGTGACAAAGTGTGTAGGTAAATAAAAGTGAGCAACACGGCAGGTTGCTGCGTCATGCGATCACAACTAGAATTTTTATGTTATCGCTTTTAAGATAAAGACAATCTTCCTGGGAATACCCCACAAATTGGCTCTTTACCGGCCACAGTCCGAACGGTCCGAGGATTTCTATGCATATACTCGTATATTCCACAACGGATCATTAATGAAATTCTGGCACTTCTTCGGAAAATTTGACTAAGATTTTATCTATGTATTTTAGGTTAGATTATTTTTATTCCACTTCTTTACCTTTGTGGTATTTTTTTTACGTTTGGTAAGGCACGTGAGTTTTTTTCACTCTTTCAACGCTAAATATGTTAATTTTTTTGGTAGCAGGGAGCTTGAGGTTGGAGAACGAAATGCGAGTTGGCGTATTGTCTGGAAATTGTTGTAGAGCTAGAACATTTATTGAACAACCGTTTATAAACTTACATGCTATTAGTCACCTTATTATTCCTATAATGTCTTGTACTTTTAAACACCTTAAATAGAGATATTAAAAAACAATGTTGTAAGAATGAAAATTTCTCAATATGCTATAAAACGCAATTCCTATTTTTATGCATTTTTATTATGGTCTTATAATTTATTTCTAGAAAACGAATGTCAACCATGCTTTAAAAAATCAGTCGATCAAGCGATAAAGTAATCGAATTAAACCGTGTTTAAATCAACTTCCAAATGTTTTCTACGAATTTTGTCGGGTGGAGTTTATTATCACAATCATTTTATATACAGATGTAAATGTATTTCCTTTATAAAATTTATCATCAAAATCAAACAATCTGTCATCAAATTGTAAATCGAAATTCATCAATTTTGCAATGTAATTTGATTTTTGGACTTGAACTTTTTTTTTATTCAAATTTGAAAACTCAACAAAGATCTATGAAGCAATTTAAATTTACAATAATCTATTTTTATAAACAAAACAACTATTTTCAGAATTGTTTGCTTATAGACTTATTTATCACAGAAAATCAAACAAACAAATTTTGATTTTGTTTTCTCAGATAATTAGATGTCTGCCTAGTTTTTATTGAATGTTTGTTTGTCCATTTATTGTTTTTTATCACATTAAAATTACTGAATGAATTTTAATAAAATCTCCACTGTTAGGTTAATTTAAAGTATCGGCTATACATTTTCATTTATTTTCTCTCTGCTTTTCGCTACGTCTTGATAAAAATATTGGACACATTTTAAGCCTTTTGTTACATTCCTTTCGTTACAATCTTAATTCCACTTTAAATAAATGTAAGTTTTGGTGAAGTATCAGTTTTCCGTTGATCAGAGTAGAAGCTATGAATGTTTTATTACTTATTTAATTTTCGAAAAGAATCTTAGATACAATCTGAGATCTCTAAACGGTCATTCTAAAATTGCATGAAAATATGAGAAGAATCTGCGCAATTAAGTGTGATAGCTTAATCTCTTCCCATCTGCCAGTAGTGGCTTAACTTTAAAAAGCTAACAACTTTTACAACTAGCGTGAAGGTGCGACGAGCAGCTAAATAAAATAAAAAGGTGAAGAAAAATACTTGAACCAGTTGGTGTCGTCTACCGGGTGCTTTTCTTCCAAGAAAAAGGCAAGTTCAGCCGGAGCTGTCGATCGTCGTGTTCCTACGGTGGCTAGGTTAGGCCGGGCCCCGCGGAGGCTTTCGCATAAAACTAAAGAAACTGTTTTTTAGCTACGCCGAACCGCGAAGACCGAAGAACCGCTGAGGAGGCAGTTGGAGGCATTTAACGGCGACTTGTCGACTCCAATCTGGCGGGCCTGGTGGCAACACGCTATTATTTGTGTTATTTATGCGCGCATCAACAGATAATTCAAGAAGTTTCTCAACCCAGAGTCTTGGCGGCTGAGATAGTCAAGACCAGCGTCGGGCATCTTGAGTTGAGCTTGAGCGGTTCGACAACGACAACTGGTCGCTCCTTGGAGCAGCAGGGAGACCAACCAGGGGATCCAGTTCGGTTCGGCATACTCTATATTTGCGCTTTACGGTGTCAATGCAGTTCTGGGCCTGAGTGATGTAATGCTATCGGCTGGTTCAGTGTCTGGTTAATCATATACGAACATACGAGCTTATATGGTGTTCCGAAGTTGTCGTAGCCTCCCTCCTCGCTGTCCATTCTCTCTCTAGTTGGTTTAAAACCTCTGACGCTAAAACCAGTCATGCACGGTCGAAATGTTAAAAATTGCGTCACTTGGGGTATTTAAAAATATGAGGTGCTCACGGCGCAGCGTAATTACGTCCATTCTTTTTTTCCACTTTTCCCCAGACGAAGACGTTTATAGTTTCTCAGACGTCGCCTTAAAATCTTCCAACCGTAAGCCATGGAGACCCCACGACTTATTTTATATTTTTTTTATTCGTTGAGCTTTCCATACTTTTGGGGCACTGGGATTGTTGCATGATTGTTTCGGCAGGTGGTTCTGGCACTGTTTGTCTGTTGGTCTTTTTTGGCTTTTGCATAAAAAAACTCGTTTTCTCCTCTCTACGTTTATTCTTTACGTTCGATTCAACGTTTTGCAATTCATCCGTATGTGTTCAATTCGCGAAATTGCACCAAGTTAGGATCTGACGACATATTTTCGGTCGGTCATTGATTGTTTTTGAAGTGAAATGTTCGATAGCCCTGGCAAATAACGATCTTCTTACTCATGCTGGTGGACTTTTAGAGTAAATAAATTGTAAGCAGTTTGGTAACACAAATATTTGCGAGGGTGTTATTAAGAGAGTGTAATCGAGTTATTCCAGATTTGGATATAAGATCACAATATCCGGCGCCACGAATTTTTTAGCAGTGATTCGGATCTTCTATTCAAAGATAATACAATTTCAAAAACAAAAAGAGCCAGTTAGATTTTGGGTACAATTATAAAAAAGCTAAGTTTGCTTGAGGTAGTATGATATAGCTCTAATTAATATTAGATAAGTATTGCTTTCTATCACGTAATGTAATCTCAGAATGTAATTAATTAAATAAATTCTTACTTAATTTGATTGTAATGGTAAAAGAAATACAATTTTAAACAGTTCTGGTTTCTGATATGTGGTAATAATCAGACAAATAAAAATAAAAACTGCATTTGGAATTAACTTTAATCATCAATTAAAAGCAACCTTAGGTATATTATACTTGATAGTGTTGATTGACTTAATGATATGGCAAAAATTAAATTTCATTGATCTGTGTGGATTTACGTCTAATTTTTTCCAGAAACTTTACAAAAGCCGGAAATGTCTTTAAGATTGTTCATAAAATCTGATTGGCATATCATAGAAAAGTGGTTTTAAAATTGTATTTTTTACAAAAGTTTAGTATTTGTATAAGGAAGAATAGGGATTATATTCTAATATCTTATAAATTTAATGACGCCTGTATGTTGTGTACGAATATGATTTAATAAAAATAGACAATCGGATAAGTTTTTTTTTGCTTTGGTAAATTATTGGAAGAAACTTGAAATAACTGAAATATTTATTATTAGCAACATTTTTTCATAATTATTAGTTAGTTTAATTTTAAAATATTCACCTAAGCAGTTTCTATATGTTTTTAGGCACACTGAATAACTTAAGTTAACAATTGAAACCTTGACATATCGAAAACCTTTCTAATTCAAATCTTCAACGTTAAATCGAATTTTTATAAATTCACCAAGCAAGTGTTTTGTAATTTGAATCCTGAAAAGTTGAATTTTCGTAAATTTTAAAGTTAGGAGAATCTTAATTTTCTGATCCATTTTATCTAATTTTCTGATTCAATTGATAAATTTTTATTCACTAAATTAAAATTTATTTTTTTTATTAATGGTATAACACAATAATTTTCAAAGAGATTGTAAACTCTGCTTATTTATGACTTCTATAACTTTTTTAAAAAACTAAACTAGTCAAATAATATTTTTTACAGATGATCAGAGCGATATTCGCGACATGGAGGAGTCTAAGCTGATATCAAAAAAATTGCATATTAAAAGCAACGAATATCAGCAAGATTCTAAAATCAGTGCAGATCGACCATCCCACCGTAAAGAGGGTTCAGATCGAAGGGCGGACTTGGAAGAGCATGTAAATAGGCCACTAAGTGATAGCACGATTTCAACCGATCTTATCAGTAGTAATAATAACAATAGTAAAACATTGAACAGTTCATCGAATGACCTTAAGTACCTGCATAAAAAATTCAAACGAATCGCCAGTGCCACATTAGATGAGGTTCAGCGACAGCCAGCTGAAGTCGTTAAGAATCTCCAGACAACTCTGACAAATAATAGTCAGGAAAACTCTGTGAAATTAAGCAAGGGTCAAAATCCGCATGCAGCTTTTAATGGGCATGTGGACTATGTAAATATTAAAAGAGAATATTTAGCTTCTGAAGTAAATGGCGAGGGAATAGAAACTGTAGGATTGCCGAATAATTTCAAAGTTAAATTTTCACCCTGCCATGATGATAGTTCGCACAGTAATTTTTCTATCAAGGTAGAAAGAAGTTCTTCACCGGCTGCGACCCAAAACAATAATGTCTTAGGTCGGTTACCTTTGATTGTAAACAACTTTAGTAGCTCTTCAGTGTCTACAGTGTCTGTGACGAGCGTTGGAGGCAGCTCTAGAGTACAGCAGCCACAAATAGCATCACAGAGACCGCAAAATCGAGAAGTAGTAGACCAGAATTACTCAGGGCGTCACGTATGTCCCTATTGTAATTTGAACTGCACCAAACCTTCAGTTCTCCAGAAACATATCCGTGCTCATACCAATGAACGACCATATCCTTGTGATACTTGCGGTTTTGCATTTAAGACAAAAAGTAATTACTATAAGCACTGCAGGTAAGGAGAATCGGATTGTTAGAAGTGGGCAAATATTTATTGGTTTACTTGATCTAGGTCTAGATCTCACGCCCTTCGAACAAAAGGAGGTGAAGCACCACCCGATGACGATGCTTCTCTTGGATCCGATCAAGATCAGGATCCTGATTTCAGCAACAGTAGCTCCGATGTGGTAAGTATATTAAATTGGTAACATTGGTAAATGTTTTAATTTAAAAAAGAAATCTGAGATCTATTTTTAATTGAAAATGCAATCCATATAATAAAATAATCTTTAATGTAATTTCCATATAACAACATTAACATTAGGGCTAAAGCTTTGATCACTTTTTACGGAATATTCTTAATTCATCTGTTGAATTCAACAAGGAAATCGTTTACTTACTACTTACTTGCTTTTTATTTCAAAACAGATAAGCAGAACAACTTCCCCTATGGATGAGAGAACCTCATCACCAGCTGTTCAGCAACAAGCTGTCCAATCGATTCAGAAATATTCAAATGAGAAGCCATATAAGCCGAAATTTCATAATGCTGCCCTGTACGCCAAAGAGGAAAATTCGCAACTACAGAAGCAACAACAGCAACAGCATCAGCAACACAATAACGTCAACCATCAAAGTCATTCGGGAGATTATTACCCCACCACTCAACAGATCCAACAGCCCCAGGATTCCCTCGTACAGCAACAGCAGACCCCTCAGGCACAGCTTAATAGGAGTCGGGCAGAACAGGCGCCAGGGCTCCCATCCAATTCGCAGGGTTTTCAACATGTGCCGCCGTCTGGTTACGTCGAATCAACACCCATATCAAACAGGGAGTCAACAAGTGCGTCCTTCAGTGGCATCGCTGTGGCTGGCGGAGGACATCATTTGGTAAGATTAATTTTTCTAGGTCGTCCATTCCATACGTCATGCTATTTTTGTACACTTTTTGACCCATCATATTGTCACACTTTGTTGAATCCTGAAAAAATGTATCGTGTGTCCATAAATAACAAAATTATCTCCTAGAAAAAAATGCACCCCAAAAATGCAATATTTTTAATTCTTTTCATCTGTAACAGTGCATGCATATATATAATAAATTATATAGTAACAGAGTTTTCATATATCGCACGTAAAAGTTTTAATTAACACTGGCAAGTAGAAAAGAGCAAATAGAGAAATATTTTGACGTAAAGGAATCGTAATTGCATTATTGTTAGAATTTTTGGGGAGCAGAAGAAGAAATTAATAATTTCCCATTCAAGTACTGATATTTATTAATATTATTCTTAAACGCTTAATTTACTTCGGAATGCGTTTTTTAATCACTTTTTTTAGATAAGCGCTGAGTTAATCTTAGAAATAATTTCTTAAGTGTAAACAATTAACAATTTAACCGCTAAACATAAAAATGTGTAAAATATATCATACTTCCTTTTTCTAGAACCGGGAATTCCTGCAGGAACATATTTCGAAAATAATTTCACAAAATGAGGCTATCGTGGAGAACAAGGAGTTGCTACTGCAAAAGAAGTATCCCAAAATATCTGGAAAGTCGAAAAATTCGACAATTATATTATCGAATGAGAGCTCCAATACAAAATTAGCTTTTGCTCTGGCTAATAAACAACAACAACATCTTCAGCAACAAGCTCGTGATGAGCTGAATAAGTCTACTGCCATTAGCAGCTCCTTGGCTAACAATACCCCGGTTTTACTGGGGCCCAGGGTAAATCAACAAAGTATAAGTCAAGCTAGTCAGGTCCAAGAAATTCCGGTGGCATTCCAACCTTTGAATTTATCGAAAATTTCCGAGCATATTGACACGACGAGGAAGCGACCATCGGCAGAAAGTTCTACACCAATAGTGTCTGAAGCAAATGCTCCAGGAGCTGCAGTGGCAACAACACAAGCTAAGAGTGGAAGTAACAGACTTGTAAACCAAGAGCGATCTATTATAAAACACTTGCTGCTGAATGCTAGAGGCTTGGGAGTGCCAAATGGCGAGGGAGAAGATGCAGTCTATATTTGTCCGTTGTGTAAAATGGAGTTTAGATCAGCAGAAGATTTGAAGTTGCACACTAGTAACTATTGTCAAGGAGGTCCATCAAGTGCTCCTATTAGCCCTGTAGCGTCGCCATCGTACAAATATTTCCGTTCGAATTCAATTAATGTTAGCCTACCAGAGTTTAACAATCCCAATTCATTGGCGAAGTTAGCTCGGTCATCGCTACTGCATCTTTCAAAAAATCCTCTTTCGCTTGCTAAACTGGCATGGTCCCAATTGAAAACAAAGCCCAGTAATCTTGTTTTGAGTAAACTTAGTGTTAACACTAATACCACTGCCGCTAGTTCGAGTAATTCTAATGATAACACCTGCACTACTAATTCAAAAAGTATAGATGCACCATTGCCATCGCCTGGACCCCTCTTGGGAAAGACACCTCTTGTTGAGTCGTACAATAACTCAGAACGTAAATCAGAGGACGTTGTGATAACAAAAGTACATGAAGAAAACCGGAACTACAGTAAAGAGTTTTCATCAAAACGACTAAAATTGACGCACTATCCACAACAAGCGTTTCAAGGAATGGTCAATGATGCTAGTAGCACCAATATTTCGAATTATAATAATGCCTTGCCATTCGAGACATCGCAAATGAAATATTCCATGTGTGGCGGAGAAGTTCAAATGTTGGAAAAGAAAGAGGATAGAATGAAAAGATACCTGTCTTCAGGAGGCTGTGTAGTTCCAATCTCAGAGTGTCCCGACATAGAAGTCAGTCCGAAGATGATAAGAACGCCTCTCTTATCGGGTGGCAGTTTCACAGAAGTTTCACCAAAATCGACAAGTAAAGAGACACCAGTTACACCATCAAGCACCCCAAAAATGATGATACCTATAGCTCCTCTAACACCAAGTCTTCCTGCGCCCAACTTGTTAAGTGCTGGTTTACCACTTGCGACACATTTTCAGTTTCCTCCGATCAATTCAATAACTGCATTTAACCCCCTCACCCTGCCACCAGTATCCATAGTTCCATCAACGGTGATGCATGGGGACAAGCTTATACCGTTCGTACCTGGAATTCCGGGTCCAAATACCCTGGTGACACCGACCTTGGCGCCTCCACCACAAATTACAAGCGATATCTCGTTGAGTCGAAATTTAAGCCCTAGTAGAAAAAAGGAGACGATTATTTTAAATTCATTGAATGCTCAGGCAGATGGAGTGCTTCATGTACCGCACGCACCAAGCCCAAGGCTTGTCAAGTCAGTCATTCGAATTGAAGGTGAGTTGCCTTCACCTGCAGGCGACTCAAGTCGACTCCTTCAAGCAAGTCCAAGGCACTCGTCACAAACCCCGACAGGTGAATCGTTGAAGAAATCCTTTAATTTCACTCGTATGGCGGACAACGTAAGTCCTAGGAAAGGAATAACCGAGAAGACGACAAAGTCTCCAGAAAAGGAAAGAGAGATTCGGCACTTTAATTTCGAAAATATACCGAAGGTCGATATCATCGCAATTTCGCAGCCATCGCAGGCTATGGCACCGTTGCATGTCGACGTTTCTAACATGACAAAGCAACCGTCGGATTGCGAGATCTCCGAATTAAAGAACAAAGCCAAATCGAAGTTCCTTAGGCCTACAAGTCTTCCTCTCAAGCCTGGTACATTCACCCCGAAACGCCATCACGGCATCACACCTACAGCCAATACACTGCCGCTAATATCACCTGAGACTCCACGTCCCTCGAAAGCCTGTATCCAGTTGTACCTCAACGGGCACGCCTATACATACCTGGGCCTCAAATGCAGCACAAAAATGTTCTACTGCACGGTGAATTGCCCCCAGCCCTCGTATGTTGCCAACCTTCACAAACTCTCAATGTATAGTGTGTGGCAGATCTGTGCCGAAAACAATCCTCATCCCCTGGGACTTAAGCCCAAAGAGGTTATGTCCCTCTACGATTCTAGACAACGCAGCTCGGCTTATACTACAACGGCAATCAGTTTGCCTTGCAACGTGGTGCATTCACAGCCTCCAGTCATGACGCCCTTCGAAAGCAGTGCAGCAACCTCCGGGCAGTTCTACCATCATCAAGTGAAATCCCTTCAGCCTCCAGTCGATGCGGGATCAAAATCAGACGGTAACACCAAGAGTGGTGGCGGAAATGTTTTGGTCGGAGGATATGAAAGCCATGAGGACTATACCTACATACGAGGAAGGGGTCGGGGCCGATATGTTTGCTTTGAATGCGGGATCCGATGTAAGAAGCCATCAATGCTTAAAAAGCACATCAGGACTCACACCGATGTGCGGCCATACACTTGCCAACATTGTTCCTTTAGGTGAGTCTCTTTGTGCATAGTCAAATTTTATTTAATGCACGTTACGACCTTGAAAATTAAATTCCAATCTTTTTTATACACACTTTGGTTTATTTGTTTCATTTATTTAGAGAAAAAGAAAATGAGAAAAGAACTAGAACCCCGATCCAGACAAAAATCGTTTTATTACTTTTTTTTATTTAACTGTTAACGTTAATGTTAAATTTTAAATAAATAATACATTCACATCATTCTTGATTTAAATAATACGGCACTTTCGTACAGTCAATAATATTCAAACCAGTTAGTTCAAACGATTAAGTAGCAAATAAACTTGTGAGCAAACAGCTTTTTAAAATATGCTTTTTTTCTTAATTTTCAATATTCTGCTTAAGGATTTGTAATCAAAAAAGAAATATTATAATTAAAACTCAAAATAAAAGTACGATAGTGTAGAATTCGGGTTTGCATATGAAAACCTTATTTCTATAGAATAACTTATTGACTGCTTAGATTTTTTAAATATCAAAGTCGTATTTAAAAGTAAGTCATACTAACAAATGAGCTTATTCGAGTTATACCACGAGTTTATAAGACCTGTTATTTTTCTTCAGATTCTGGAAGGAGTTAGATATTGGTTAAAGATGTGAATTTGTCTTAATTGGGGTTAAGCTAAGAGAGTAATAAAAACAAATTATTTTCGGATTTTAAGAAATATTTTTAATTTTTCCAGCTTTAAGACGAAAGGCAATTTAACTAAACACATGCAATCAAAAACTCACTATAAAAAATGCCTGGAACTTGGTATTAATCCTGGTCCGATGCCTGCCGAAGGCGAATTCATGGACACCGATGGTGATACCGACCAGCAATCAGTTATATCTGCTGGCGGTCGCACATCATCAATTCCTGGCGAATCTGATTCCGATGATTATAGCGATATTGGGGACAACGAAACCGAAAGTAGTGGTAAGTTCGTTTACCTGCATATTATTTGAAATCCATCTGTATACATCGTTAGTCACAATAGTATACTTAATTATCTTATTAATTTTTCTATTTACAGATACAGATGAATCAAAATCGAGATTACCCGAACACGAAGCGGCCAGGTGCCTACTATCGCTATCTATGACTCCTCCAGCAAACAGCGTTTCACAGCATATGCTTCAACAGAATCGTTTACAGTACGGATTCAAGCAAGTGGAGCCTATGCAAGTGAGTAGTGTCAATGCAGGACGTTCGTCGGAGGAGGTACAAACGGCCGGGCAACCTTATTCTTCACGTCGTGTTATTTCGTTTACGTCACCGAAACCGCCCTTCGACTATCAAAAGCAAGAGCAGTACTACTCGAATCCGAGTATAATACCCAAGAGCAGAGACGAAAAGTTTGACGAACCGAGCATGAAACCCATTGACTTGACCAAGCCTAGACAGGTAGACAAACCGAAGATATTAGAAGTCATTGGAGATCTGTCGAATGAATCAGGCTTGCTAAAGTCCTTGGTGTCGATAACGGATAAAATTAGGAGTTCCACCGAATCGGCCATTCAGGCCCAAAAGATGGACGAAAGTGTTTTACTGCAAGCTTATTTGACTGAGCAAGCGTTGCAGTACACAAAGATAAAGCAGAGTCAGATGAACAAGCATTTCCTAGAAGTGCTCTCCTCTTCGGAGGCGTCTACGGCAACAGTAACAGTTACAGCTTCTAGAGGATCTGCTTTTGATAGAGTGCAAGAAAATGCTACCGCTGGAACATCATATCCTTCAAGAACTCCGGAGGCAGCTATGGTCGTTTTTTCAACTATAACTACACCGTGCGCAGCAACAAGACCTATTCTTATAACAGAACCGATGGAGACGACAGTAGAAAAGGATTCTGATAAAGCGGAAATCACTGAAGTCGTGATTCCTGTTCCTTTAGATCATCGATTGGAACAAAGTCAAAGCCCAGCACTGATCCAAACTGATTCTAAGATGGAAGGTGAGCACAGATCTCCAGCACATTTCAATTCACCTGTGATTTGTCCAGGAATACCGGTACAAGAGTCTGGTAAAGATATCATCCAAAGCCCTAGGCCTAAATCACTCCCTCCTGGGACAGGTGGTGCAAAGAGTGTAGCGTCTGAATATCTTAAAATGACGTCGGCAGAATTACTAAAATCTCGAACCAGTCGAACAGAAGAAAGTGAAGAGAGCAGTTCAGATCAAGAGATCAACGTGACGGAGACGGGGTCGTCTCTAAAGCCACAGGCAGAATTTACAGGTGTCTTAGCACGCACTGTAATTGTGGGGGAGGACGGTTTCAAGAACAGCTCGAATGAGGTACAGCCGATGTTCCCGCGGGTTCCTTTATCAGACGACGGGCGACCGGTGTGTACAATCTGCTCGAAAACGTTCCAGAAACAGCATCAAATGGTTCTTCATATGAACATTCATTACATGGAGAGAAAATTCAAATGCGAACCTTGCGCGGTCAGCTTCCGTACACAGGGTCATTTGCAGAAGCACGAACGATCTGAGGCTCACAAGAACAAGGTGATGATGACTTCGACCTTTGGAGTGCCTACGACCTCAAATCCACGACCCTTCGAGTGTTCAGATTGTAAGGTTGCCTTCCGCATTCACGGTCATTTGGCAAAGCACTTGCGTTCTAAGACACACGTACAAAAATTGGAGTGTTTGCAGAAGCTGCCATTTGGAACGTACGCCGAAATTGAACGTGCTGGAATCAGCCTCACTGAAATTGACACTACTGACTGTGATAATTCACTTGCTAGTCTCAAGGCGCTTGCTCAGAAACTTATCGACAAGGACCCAACGAAGTTGACCTCGTACAGCACATCGCCCTGCATGGAAACAAATTCAGCTGCTGGTTCTCATGAGAGCGGAAGCGAGGATAGTCCAGATAGACAGACAGAATTGAGTGAAATTAACAGAGATCTTGCCGAAGGCGCCATAATGACATCGTCGGAAGGTTCAGGGCTTAAGCGGAAATTCGACTCCGTGACCAACTGTAGCAACGATTCGCTCGCAGTTGTACCCCAGGAAACGCTGGAGAAACGGCTACGAACTACTAGTGAAACCTAGTGCCAAATTTTTCTACAAAATTTTTAGTTTAATTTCTAGTGTTTAGCCAAGCTAAGGAGACTGTAGGTTATAAGGTTATTTCTTGCGTCTTCAGAATCCAAGAAAAACGGTGATATAAAGCTTTTTCGCTTTTTATTAGGTCCAAGGCTTAGACGCTTTGTATTCCCTGTACCGGGCGGCCGTCCCGTCTTAAGAAAAATTATGTTTTGTGCTAAACGGGCTGGAGTCCGATCGCTGAAATGCTACTCCTTAAGTACGTTCTTAGCCTCTAGATGCCGCGATGCTTTTAGTTCTTACTATAGACATCCTTCAGTGATTTTAGCTATAAGTTTTTGCAATTAAGGCCTTAAAACTGTGTTGTTAACATTTCATTTCAACTAGCCAGCCCTGCCCCGTCTGCAGTGCTAATTTGGCTGGCTTGTATTTAAAGAGATTACAGTTACTTTACTTCGCGACTTCGATTATGTTCCTTGCAATAGGAAGCGTTTTTTTTTTTAGTAAAACTACTTATTAGAGTACAGACAGGGTGATTTCAGTTATGTTAACTTGCGCCGAGATGTTTTAATAAAACTTTTGTTTTGAACTTTTTGGTTTTTACTTTTGTTCTCTTGTTTTGTTTCCCTTTATTTTTTGCTTTGGTTTGGTTGTTACTGGATTTTTTTATTATTCGTTTTCATAAATACGACTTTTACAGAATTTTTCTTTGCAATGTGATGTTATCAATGGTACCTTTTTTCCATTCATCATTTTTGCAATAAAAGTGGTCAGCAGTTACATGAACCTATTCAATTTTAAAACTATTCTGATTGTCTGTGATTTTGTGTTATATTTAATGGAATTCTAAAATATGAGGTCAATATAAAAAATAATATTCATCGGGGAGTATAAAATAAATTGTCTCTACAGGTTCAGGTTTCATTTCTGGAAAGAATTTAATATAGGAGTTAACAATTTGTAGGTGTTATATTAAAAAAGAAAGTGAAATATATTATTGAAAGACTGGAGATTGATTGCTCTATCGCTCAACACCAGATTTAGTGGGCCAAACATTTGAAAATACTAACACTGATAGGGGATCTGGTTAATGCTACAGGAAAATATTGCGGTGTCTTTTTATAATTATGCAATTGACGAAATGCATTTTATGTTTTAATAGGATAAATCCCTTGGCGTAAAGTAAGTAAATAATGAGAAATATTGCAATAAAATCGTAAGAAATATTTACCAAAATTGAAATGGATGTGTTATTAAAAAATATAAACGGTTTAAAACAAATTAAAGAGTACACAATTAATAGCAGTAATTTTATGCAAAATTTTTTGAACAATGTACGTATTTGTAACATGTTCTTATTTATTTTTCTCTATTATTGAACTTATGTTTAATCTTGCTCTACTTTAAAACATCTTTTATTTATGAACCAAGAAATCAGTTTAAAGATTACTAATGCAAGGACGTAAAAGGACGCAAAGATAGTTATTATTTTATTTATGCAAATGTAAAACGATTTCCTATTCTAGCATAACATTTCGGGTAAATTAGTGGATATTACTTCGAGTAATTTTTTTCGGTATAAACGTAATGAATTTAACATTAAAAATACTTTCGAATGGAATTCTTGTACCCAATTTATACTAAGAGTTAACCATTTTATATTTGTATGTACAACTTTTGCTGTTCGTCATATCTCAAGCAAACTTTATAAAACAATTTTATCACCCGTACAGGTACCTGTATTCATAGGCTTGACTTCAGAAAGACCTTTACCGTAAGAGATACGTGCATATGCGAAAATAGTTCCATAAATAACGTTGCATATAGAAAAATAAAGCTCCCATTTGATCATCACTTCAATTGCATATAAAAATTGGACAGGAGCTAATTTTTTGCAATGTTGCATTCTACCCTTGTATCGGTGAACACTAAGGAATGCCAAAAATGGACTACCTGTGCCAAACATGATCGTGTACTATATCTTCAAGGAAGGTCGGAATATCCACTTTGTAAATACTTATCTACAGTAGAAACAACAAAATATATTCATAAACGTAAATGTAATTCGAAAAATATCAATAATACATATTCAGCAAAGGATTTGTAGAAGATTCCCTCTATAAGGAGCGGCTTAGTTTATTCGAATGTCTATGATGGTTAGATACGTTTGAAATTATAATTTTATAGAGTACTTTTATTGGAAAGAGTTTTGGTTTCCATCAGAGACGTGCGAGTAAAAATACAAAGATAAATATTTATGTAAATTGTATTCGGAATTAATGTATTTTTATATCAATTTTAACATACATTTTGGACATTTGTGAACATTTGTGTATAGACATTAAAATACAATTTGTGTATTATAGTTCATCAAAGGAAACAATGACGAAGTTTTTAATAAAATTACTTGGCTGTTTTAATTGCCCTTATTTGAATTTAATTGGTTTTTTCCTGCATTCGTAACGAAGATCTTTTTAACAATTTAAAATTTCTACTGGTATTTAGTTTTGTTTTATTTTTTCTACATCTATAAAAACTCTCAGAAAAAGTAAATCATCAAAAGCATGGAAATTGTTGTCTAGAGATTTGGAATTATTTAAGAAGAAATTCATCCTATTAAAATTTTTGGTTTCTTTTTTCGCATCCACATGGGGAAAGATTCAAGTTGATGCTATTTCAGGCAATAAGGGTATAAATGCTTGCAGATTTCATGTAGATGTGATATAGTATAGCAGTTGGTTGGTTCATAAGAGAAAATCCAGTCTTCCTTGATAGAACCATGTTATTGAGGGCATTAAATCGTTGGTATCCGTCGGCCTAAGGGGACTCATAGACGAGATGCCTAGTAACTGAATAATGCTCACCGATGTTGCTCTACTGCTATTTATCGAATAAGCGATAGCTCCGCCTTGATTAGTTGAAAGATGGGAAGAACGTGGATTTCGGATGTTGGGAATTTTTTATTTCATATTTATTTTTCTTTCAATTTTATTTTAATTCTTAGTATTTCCAGTTTTGTTCGTTTATTTTATAACTTTTTATATTCTACTTTTGTTAATTTCCACTTTTTTGGTCACATAACGCAAAACTTAACCTGAAGATTAACAAAAAATAAGAATTTGTTAATTGAATGTTCTGAAAAACTCAATCAGGGTTTTCAAAGGTTTAGATAGTTACAAAGTTGAAAAAAATTGAGCTGAGTTGAAAAATTACATCTACACATTTTTAAAATTTTTAACATAATTCTTGTAAGGGCTGCAATACACAAAAAGCAAGAATTTTACTAACTTTCAATCTTCAAAGACATCTCTTATCAAGAATAATATCTTTTCTTACCATTATTAATATTACTACTGTTTAAATACTTTAGGAGTCTGAAGACTTGACCAAGTTTACTTGCAGGACGGACAAATCCTTGTCAATCAATTTTCCTGTTGTAGGGACAGTCTAGTATGTGAATGATAGTAGCACTTTGGCCTAAGATTATCATATGATTAAGTAACTATTATTATGAAAATAGCCCACAAGATATAAACATGTAAGTAGTTCGAACAGTTTACCTTCATTTACGCTTTGTTTTGAAATAATGGAGTTGAACCTCTCGATTGAGGGAAAATTTAGATAAGCGCTTTATCTGTCGATGATTGGTTGATTTAGCGTATTTCGCTTTTATCAGGGCAGGTAGTTTTCTGTTGTTTTTTTAGCTAAAACCGACGTTTACAGACAGTACTCGTCCCAAATTCTTACGGGTTAGGTGTATATACAAAATTTGTGATTTTACCGAAAAGTTGTGAAAATGTCACAAAGTCAGCCCGTTCGAAATTTGCAGTACGATAACGATATCAGAGTCGCCCACCAACCCCGACTGGAGCCAACAGGTGAGACTACGCAAAGGGTTAAAGAATTTATTGCATGTCTATTAAAAATGCGGAAATTCTTATTTTATTTTGTACTTGTTATCTTATCGCATAGATTGCCTTACAAACGTTCGAGATGTGAACGATTTTTGAACGAGTTTCGTAGGAGTAAATACAAATAGTATTAGAAAATTATTTACATGCTTTTTACTTGCTTCTAATTAAAAATATTCTCAGGTAGATGATAGGTGTTATCTTAAAAATAAATCCGTGAATTTTGCCCGGATACAATGCGTTTATGACTTTATGATATATTTGACTGTTTATGTGTAGTAATAGGTCCATTGACACGTGTAATATTTTATTTTTTCATTTATTGTATTTATAAAAGGTTAGCTATAAAAAATATGTATTTCCATTTATGCCGTCAAGAAGACGCGGACATTTCAAGATTATGGATATAGCATTGTTAAGATTGAAAGACAAAATCAAAATAATAGGACTTTTAAGAATACTTATTAAGTTTTTATATTCTAGCATTCCAAATACACTTATTTCTTAATTATTTTGGGAAAATTTTATCAAACCAGCAGTTTTTGCGTCTAGACAAATACTTTTCTATAGAGAGCTTATCTTTTTATGAAAATATTCTATAATTAAATAAATTCACACAGATTTGGAAAAGTTTAGAAATGTGGACACATAAAACAAAACTGATCGATTTATTTTAAATTTGCAGAATAATAACTATTATAATATGTAGGAAAATCATTTTGATTAAACAAGCAATCTTTTTTCACTTGTAAGAGATCCAATCAATGCTTTTAAAAGTAATTTGTTTAGTTTTTAGATTTGTTCAGATAGTGCGCTGTGATTAAATATCTAAAAATAATATTTAAACCATTTCAACATTTACGGCATAAGACCATAACAATTCAAATCATTTTCTCTGAGTAGAAAATTTAAAATCGATTAATCCCGAAAATTTGTTTTTCTTAACAAGTTTTGATCGTTTACACATAAGTGAAGAGGTTTACACATTTAAATAATTTGTTTTGGGACTTAAAAGTTGTTTTTCTTCTCATATTAGTTGTAAGACATGATATAGGAAATCCAATAGTATTTTTTAAGATTTTGAATTTTTACGTTTTTCTAAAAACACCACTATTTAAGACGAAAAGACAAGTTACCAATAAAGTGAATTTTTGTAAACAAAAAGAACTAATAATGGTTTGAATGTTGAATGAATGCAACGTGCTCGAGTAAAGTGGGAAAGTTGAACAAGAATTTAAATATTTTGCGATAATTTTACTAATCCCCACGTCGTGGACACTTTTTTATAACCCAAGCCTCATTCTCAACTTTAATTTTAGTTTACGAAGGGAGAGTTAACATAACATCACCGCGAACCGATTCAACAGGTATAAATTGGTTTACTTAGTTGCAATATTATCTCGATTGGATTGGGTTTTTAGGTCCAACACGTGTTCCACTCGCTATGGACGAAAGTACACGAAGAACATTTCTACCGCAGTCAGGACTAGAAGTTCTCTATGACATGCCATCAATCCACATTGAGCAGACTTTTGAATTAACAAGTATGTGCGTCTATATCCGTATTCTTTGTTCTTATTAACAATTTCTAGCTCTGACAACGATAGCTTCTGAGAACCGATATACAGTGCGAGGTCCCTTCGGGGAGGCCATCTACCTTGCATCCGAAATCTCCTTGGATAATCCTAGAACGATTTGGGGTACTGCTAGACCGTTTCGATTGAGTTTACTGGACAAGATCCATCAAGAAGTTCTATCCTTACAAAAAAACTTCTCTTTTGGGCCTATACTATGCCAGCCGAGAAAGTTGGAGGTGTGGATGCCTCCAGGCAATATTCTCGGATATGTTGTAGAAGATTCCTACCTATTCTCATCAAAATTAATTATCAAGGCAGATAATGGAAATCCTTTATACACCATTGAAGGCGAAACGCCAGTTGGATGCTGCTCACCGAAAGAAATGCATTTTAAGGTATATGCCTGGCTATACAACAAAATGGTTCTAGTGCAGCATTTTTTATCATACAGGTTTATTCTGCGGATCTGCAAGTGTTAAAAGGATCTATAACAAGAAAGTGGTCTACAGCAGTTTCACAATATACCACGAACGTCTACTTTAGTGATACTAGCCTGGATGCCAAGAACAAGGCACTTTTCTTAGGTGCGGCATTTTTAATGGTAAAAGAACTCTAGAATTTTAACAAATTAAAAAATTTAACCAAATTTTTTATTTTATTTTCAGGAATATTTATATTTCCAGTCAAAATAAATTTCTGTGTTAATAAAATGTACAGGTTTGATTTTGTACAAGTCGACTCACTCTGTTTAATATTAAATAAATGCAATCACAAACAAATTATTTTATATTACCTAATTCTTTTATATTTAAAATGGTTATTTTTTAAACTCACTTTTTTTATGAAATTTTTCTTTTCTTTATGAACATGAAATACTATTCAATTTATAAAAGTGTAGAATGGGAATTGGGGATATTTACAATAAACCGACTAAAACCGATATTTTATATAATCGACTATTGTTTTTTTGAGTTATTTTTGGCTACTGGTTTAAGAAATATTATTTTTAAAAAAGTTTATTTCAGTTCTCATGTGCGAAATTTCTTTTTCAAAACATCATTTTTTTCTAAAGTACCAAATTGTTCGATACAAAAATTGGTTAGCTCCTTTTTTAGCACAATTCGTTTTATTCGTAAAAAATGTTTGGTGAAAAAGCTGAAATAATTTATAAGCATAGTGCAAGGAGACGGTAATTTGAAGAGCATTTGTAATTTATTGGTTTTCTCTGAAAATCTTGAAGTAATCGCATAGTTGAATGGAATTATGGGAATATGGTAAATTTTCAAAAAAGTGTAATTTTATTTAAGTTTTGACCAACAAATGGGTAAAAGGTCGTTGAATAAAATGCAAAATCTGGTGAAATCTTTTATTTTTATTTGTATATGTTAAATGTAATAAAGTTCGGTTTGTGGCGTACGCTAAGTAAGTAAATAAAACAGTGTAAATAGTGTAATTACACATTTAAGTACAACACATAGCGACCTGCTCACAATTGTATATGTATAATTGTATTAAAAGTTATGGAATTTTCTTTATATTACATGGATAATTCACAAAAATTTTTGTTTCCTTTTGACGTCCATATTGTTGCTTTTTAGCATAACACGAAATACATGACAACTTCCATATTCTGACAGTAAAAATCTTTTTAAACATGAAACCAAAGGACACTGGAAAATTTCGCAACATTATTGTCAGATGTATAATTTTAGTTATATATAGTTTAAAGCATATTATAGTAAATGATAGCACGTGATTAAACCACAGCTTATAATTATTTATACATTTCATTTTAAAAGTTTTCCTTTTAATAAAATTTATTTTATTCAAATTTTTTTTTTTCTTTTTACTTATTCATGTGATGTGAACCTGATTTTTCAACTTTTGAAATGTTAAACTTAACATTTAACATTAAGCAAATTACGTAAGCAAATATTTGACATTATTGAAAATTTCATGTTTTCTTTATTATAGAATTTTAGAAATCTTAACACTGATGTTCTTTAACACTTTATAGAATTCAGAAGAGGTGAGCATTAGCTAAACCATAGTTAAGATTGTTTTTTCCACATTTAATTACAACACTAGAAAAAGTATGCAATTTATGGGAATAATGAAAATTTTCAAAATTTTATAGAAATGTTATAAATTGAATATTTTACAAGAATATTTCACCAATGATAAAATGTGATGCTAATTTGCATACAATTAATTTGCTTTGTAATTATAATAAATAATTAATTATTTAAACGATTATTTATTCATTGATTGTGTATTGCGTCTCCTATATTAATAACACGATCAGTTTGTCGCAATATGATTTAAATCAATTGGAAAATAAAATAGTATATTTAAGAAATTGATTGTAAGGTATTACCTTAGAAGCTTGAAGTGAATTAGAAACAATTGCAAATGTGGGAACAGTTTTACATCCAGACAATAATTTAAGAAGAGTGTTTCAAAAGTTCTATTATATACTGCAAAAGTCCAAAGTTGTTACAATTATGGTTTTTATGAATTTAAATAATTGGATTCAAAATTAAATTTTAAAGTAGCTCATACAGAATCTAATTTTTACAAAAGAGTATATCAAATTATTAGATCTTCCATACATTTTGGAACAGGCCAAACCGAGATTATAAGTCTATTATTTGACCACTTTTATAATCTGGTCGCTAAAATTGCAAAACACTCTCTGGCAACCAAGACAAATGTTTGTCTTTTAACTCATTTCAATTATATAGGGTTCTATTTTACTTTTAGTAAAGACCGATTTTAAATGTGTGTAAAATAGTGGTCTTTTCAAATGTGCTGGGTCGATGCGAATTTTTTAAATTTATGTTGTGCAAAAATGAATTTAAAAGTGATTTATAATATTCGTACGCTACGAAAATTTAAAAATTTAATTTATACCATTATTCTACCTTTTTCCATATTCATATGATAAATGTTTTATTTCAATTTCTTGCAATTAAGGTCTTCAAAAAATATTTAGACTCTAAATCAGCTTTTGCACTACGAACAACTTAGGTCCTAATAATTTTAACAAGGTTTTCAATTAAATTTCAATGGGTACTTTTAGATAAGCAGAAGTAAAAGTTCTCTCTGGGTTTTCTCGCTTGAAGCAAATTTTAGGCACAAATATAAATTCACCGAAATCAGATTTGCTCACCTCTTGATTTAAGGAGTAGAGTAGTGTACATCCATTTAAAAATTTTCACATAGATACGTATATGTAAACACCAACAAAAACACGAATTTAACACATGTTTTAAAATTTTTCAAAAATTCATTTGTTTTTATTTTGACAAAATTTCCCTTTTTATCCCCGGAATACCGACCAATGATCGGAATTCACACGGTGTAATTTTTATATTATACAGCGTATGTAAGCGAACTGTCAAAATAAAAAACGAATAGCTGCCATTATTTCGCCTTTCTGATTTTCATATTTTCTTATTTCAATATAACATTTCGCTTATTAAAACGATGAATTTGTTGAGAAACGATTACTTTTTAGTTTTACACCTATACTTAAATATAGCTAATTACCTGGCCCACTACGACTACGACTTTATGTCCAGTGAAAAAAAAAATATTTTTTTTCTTTTTAACTTAAAACATAAAATAGTAAAAATTTATCTAAAAAATATTTTTTCATTGTTCTATACCTTTGCTATAATGTCTTCCCTACAGATGCGAATGCATTATAATGTTTTATAGGGGTACATAAAGAGATAACTACAAGTTCTGGATATACATATATCTGCATTTTGGATATACATATATTTATACACGTACAGCAAAGTCAGAGGAAGGAGCTATGCTTAAAATTTGTGTGATTCTCCCCAACTTAGAGCTGGTGTACGTCATGTGCTTAAAATGCTAACTTACAGACCAATTTCTCTCATAACTCTATATAGGCAAGGATTTTTCAGACACTCTTTGGGTCCCATTTGTGGTCCAGGCGTTCCGCGCAGTATCATAAGAGCGTTCCTGGCAGCCGATTGGCATTCATTATTGTGTCCACAGTACGAATCGGCATCTGACAAAAATTGGAGGTCGCATGCTACTTGTGATGTACCCTAAAAATGTTATATATAGAGTTCATATGAAAATTATCACATATTCTGAAAAGGTATGGTCTTACGCAAAGGTAACAAATTTGGTGAATGCCACAAACTGGTAGTAACTCTTGGTGGACATCTCCACTTAGGACATCGACTCCCCGGCATCTGTCTGCGATCGTGTCCAAAAGTGGACAGTTGTTTCCGGGAAATCCGTAGGTATTAAATCCATAAGACCCATCAGGTTCAAAATGTCCTGCACCCAGCTCCTCTTCGAACTCACCCAAATCATTAGCAGGTTCAGTGTACCTCTGGAAACCATTGCGCTTCTTCTTTTTCTTTTCCTCATTTGTATCTTCTAGATTGTTGACTTGAACGTCCTGGGTCTTCTCTGGAGTTGTATTATCAAGTGGCGCACTGTAAATGAAGAGTTCAATAACAATTATATATTCGTTTTAAAAACGAAATAATTTAAAAATGTAAAAGAGTATACGTCATATTCAAACCTGAAAATTTTTACTTACTGGTTTCCATCATATTCGACCTTTTCCTTCTTAACAGCGACCCTCTTTTCCTTTTCTTTTGACTTGGCAGCACCATCATGCGGCTCAATTTCGTTGTTTTGCAGGTGATTGTCGTCATCAACCGACTGTCGCAATTTTTCTAATGCGCGTCGCATTTTCTCAAGACTGTATGCTGTTGCAAGCCTCGACACCACATGGTCTTTAAGCCGACGGATTTCATTGGGATCCGAGATGCCTACAGGTTCGTCAGTGCTTTAAGGTTATTGTCTAAACTGGACATTTCTTACCTTCATGAGCACCGGTGTATTTAATTGTTTCACCGATAATCAAATCTTCTATCATCTTCAGTTTGTGATCCATGTTGTCCAACTTGTTGTGGTCTATGCTTAGTTTCTTCTCTTTGCTCTCATTTTCTGTTTCGGGACTTCGCTTTTTTACTTCATTATTCCTATGAGATTTTAATTAAAGTAAGTTAACACTACCAGGAAATAAGACAAGCATACCCGGTCTTCCCCATGTACCACGGATCGGCCTTCTTTTTCCGATCTATTCCAAAATACTTGGACCACTGAATGGATTTTTTTGACCTGGTTACTTCAGGATTTCCGGGAATTACTTGCTCGCCCCTGATAACTTCTTGATTAGACTTCTTTGCAGATGAGATTTCTCGTTTCTTTTTCCGATCTTCGTCGTCCTCATCGTCAAAATCATGATCATCGTCATCCTCATCATGATCATGCTCACGTTCATGTTCATGATCATGTTCGTCAGAGTCATCATTTTCGTGACCGTCATTGGTATCATGATAAGGATGATGCTTATGATGTCCACGATCGATGTGATCTTCCTCTGAAGTATTTTTATCGTGTTTATCGCTTGATTGCTCCTTAGTTGAAATTTCTGAAAATATTTCTGATATATTGAATTATTTCTGATATATGAATTGATCCTATTTTCAAAAGCACCTTCTTTTGTTGAGCGCTTTTTTTTCTCATCAGAACCTTGACCGAAAATTTCCTGTAAGTCTTTGGCTACTTTCTCATCCGTGCCAGAAACGTTGATATCATCATTTGGCATTTGAGGTGATCGTTTAGTTACTGGAAAACGCTTTTTCCGGGAAGCAGGCAACCACGGAAGCACAGGGAAGGATCGTTTTCGTTCCATTGGAGGCCCAACATAGTATGGACCTACATCACTTGCCATGGGATGTTTCTTCTTTTCTTCATTGAAAAGTTCCTGTTCAATTTCATTTTCTTGCTGTTGATATTTCTCCCATAAATGTTTAAGGGTCTCCTTATATTTCTCTTCCCTTTCTAGTTCTCGTTCCTTTTCGATCTCCCTGAGGAACTGTTCAGCAAGTTCTGACTGATCATAGGGTGTTTGTTCCCTTTCCCGAAATACCGTCTGATAGGGGATGTCTGCAATAGAAGTATTCCTTAAATCCTCTTTAAAATAAAATCGTTCATGCAAAGTCCAAAGTACCTATTTGTTACGTGCTAAGTAAGCCGCGATTTTCTACATTCCTATTACTCGCGACCATTCAAAATTTTGTTGTAATGTAAGTGAAAATTGAGCTTTTATAAGACGGAATTATGGTGTAAATAATAAATTAACTATCTATTTCGAGGCTTTCTAAAAGTTGGGAGGTTTTGTTTTTGGGATGTCTAATCGCGAAATATTTAAAATTTAATTAAGGGTTCTATACCCAAAGACAATAAAAACTAGAAATCTTCTCTTATTTCTTATTGATTTTCCTGAAAATCGAAAATTCTTTTTGAAATATTTATAGATTTTAATTATTTCAGGCTAAACGAGGGTTAAACAGGATCACAAACAAAGAACTTATTGACTTAAATAGAAATAACAGAGCACTTATTAAAGTGATGAAAACGATTGCTTTAGACTAATTTCCTTAGAAAATCTATTCTAGGAATTATATGGTAAAAATTGTTGTAATAAATCGCATATATCGAACGTATGCTGTAATGCAAATACAAATAATAACATGCATATCTAAAATTGTTTTCGAGGTTTAAATATTTTCAATAAAACATTGTGGTGCATTTGAATATTAAAATGTATTTATTAAAAATATGGATGATTATATATAGGTCTATAAATTTACGGTAGTTAATCTTCTTAAACATATTTCTAGATTTAAGAATTTCAGCTAATGTTTCCAGATAATTAATTAAAGGATTTCTAATATTTTTATGTGTTTTATAATTGATTTTCGGGAACTCTCTTTAACACTTTAAAGCATTTTCGGCTTCTACCGAACCAAATTGTTCGATAAATTCTTGAAAAAATTAACGATTATTTGGTTGCATTTTGTAATGTTTAAATTATTTCAAGAATTATAAGATGATTAGCCAATAAATATTTTAAGCCAAATGCTGAGAGTAAATTAATATACTCTAAATCATTACTTCAAATGAAGTTCTAACGAAATGGGATAAAATCGAACTGGTCTTTTCAGGAAGTCATGCATGGTGAGCAGATAGTTCCATCCACAAGTGGTATTATAAAAACCTCCAACATCCAATCTTGCATACCACATAATTAATCCCTGTTCGATTTATGCCAGATAACTTTCTACAGAAAACCCTGACCGCGCTCCTGATTTACATGCTATGTTTATACGCTTATATATCTCTAAAGTGAATCCATGAATAAAATTTAAATATTTTAAATAACTTTCTGGACTAACATACAACTCTGAGGAAGCTTTTAGCCGAGAATAAGGACTCTATGGAATTACAATTTTCTATCTTTTTATGTGAAGTAAATGTTACATGTTTGTAGCTATTGCTAGCTTTTTAGGGAGAGATTTTTCGCAAAATATTTACAGTTTACCTGGATCGAATGCCGTAGCTAATTTTTCTTCAGATTTGAAGAAAAAGAATTGATAGAGCAATCAGAACTTTGCAATTTTTTCAGAAGTTCTTCAAATTGAGATAAATTTAGAGCTGCTCAGTTTTTATAGTTTTAATAAAAATTCATCAAAATATCAAGCTGTATGAAACCTTTCAAGCATTGTAGACTAATATGCGAAATCAGCTCCAAGCGAACAAAAAAAAGAACATTCTTTTACAATCTTAAGATGCCATAACTTCGAGAATGCGATCTCAAGTACTTATATTAATTCTTTTGATTGATTAATTCTGATGATTGTAGTTATAAAATTTGTCTCCTAATTTTGAAATTGGGATTCTATAAAATTTAAGAAATACTAAATTAGGTACTTTTACCATGTCTAGTATTTTTAAAAGGTTTCATCTCTCCCAAGACAAAAATAAGAAATTACATAAGTCGGAGTCCCTTTCCAAGCTTCTGGCTAAATTGAACAAATCCTCCAGAGGCTTCTTAAGTCCAGTATGTTAGTGTGTATGTTTATTTGCAATATAAACAAAATAATCAGTTTTGATAAATCCTTAGGGTTTCATGGGCTACGTAAAAATGCGAAAAATAAAAACAGCCGATGGGTAATCGAGAAAACATGACCTGGAATTTATTCTCCCAAAATATGTGACCTTTTATAGGCTAATGATGTGTACTACGCACATTTGAAATCAAATTTTCATTTTTGATAAGTTATGGTTGTTATGGCTGCAGGTTAGCCTTATTAGGTTCTAATTAAATTTTAATAAAGTATGATGACTTCGATATTTCTTTTACTCTCACCTGAACAAATTTTGATATAAATAATTTACCTAAGGTAATTTATTTTTGAGTGAGTGTACAATCTCCAGCATTCGCTGTATTATTCATGATAGATGATTTCGCAATAACGACATATATAACGCTTAAATCAGTGCTAAATTTTGATTCATTCGGTTCGGTTCGATGGAGGAAATACAGGGAAAATGCTAAAAGTCTTGAAAGTGTTGGAAGCTGCGCATAAAAGTCGCGGACATTTCACACTATTAAGCCCTTCCACACGAGTGGGTTTCCTCCGGTGTCACTTTATCTCAATTTCTACCTAAAGTTCTTCAAGGATGTGGGGTCGCACTATGAATGGTAATATATTGCTTCGCAGATATTTTGGTAATAAGCTTAAGAGGCCATATTTCTTTAGTAAGAGAGAACACGTTCGCCCAGTGTGCTCGGATTAAAGTACAATAAAAGTAAAAATATTCATTGAACATCATCTCATCACCTCAAGCACGTAATACATAAAAATACGACTTTGTGGAATTCGGGATTGCTTACCATATTTCTCCTCACGCTCCCGGAAAAAGGATCGCTTCTTCTCTTCGGGCAAATAATTTTCATTCTCGAAATCGTCGTCGAAACCCCCCGCTGGGCCCCGTTCACCATCGCTCTCCCGGGCCAAGTATCTCGCCAGGAGTTTATTAAGCTTTAATCGGTTCGCTCTAGGGAGCACTGTCTCGGGCTCTATTGAAAATTCCCAATTAATTCTGCGGCTACCTGTAGGAAGAATGAACGCCTCTTATTGGCGTCCTGCTTACCGTCGTCCCAATAGTCTTCCTCCTGCTGGGCCAGATAACGTGGAGATGGTGGGCTGAAATTGTCCTTAAGGGCTAGTTGTGTCTCCCGTCTGTGTAGTGCATCGACGGCTGCTTGGAGGGAATAGGGCGAGTGCTGTGCTCCTGTTTCCGCCCATATGTGTAAAAACAAAAAAATCAAAAACTTCGCGGTCATTGTAGGACCTGGAACAAAACGTTAGGAAAATTATCTTAAATTTTCTATCAGAAAGAAACAAGGAAATAAGAAACTATGGATGACGGCTTGATACATTGTCCTACAGATAGCCCGCATCTGGTGCTTAATTAGAAAGGCGATAACTTCTACTTTTAAGTTTCTGAAGGAAGCTTCCTTCAGAACTTGGATACAGTTGAAAGAAGTCACTAGACCGATTTGCAAGGAAGTCATTGTGAGAGCCATAGCCGGATTTAGGATCGCTACACAATCGAGCCTTTTGTGCAAAAGTTGATGTTGGGGCTCGGCACTGGGTGTGGCAGATTAATAGAATAAAAAGGAGTTCGCCAGAACTCAGAATGTGTTCCTTCTATAAATGCCAAGTAAATTTCATTATGATACAGGCATCAGTTCCCAACACCCTTTCTTCTTACATCGGATTGTAATTTAAATGTATCCCAAATGGTGTCATTATAATTCCCTGAATATTCGTAAAAATATGGAATTCCTTTTATTTTCAAAAGAAAGGACCTTTAGGGCACTCCGACACGAATACCTTTTTATTCCGTCAAAGAAGAATAAAAGTGTCTCTTTAACAATCTTTAAGAACAAGGTTGGCACAGGAAGCAGACATGTTTATTTAATAAATTTATAGCAAGAAAAATTAAGGACTGCTGATTTTTTCCGTAAATCTCTTTATAATTCGTAATTCATATTTGTCTAAAATTATAAAATAAAATAAATAAAAATTTCTTCAGAAATTCTTGAAAAAGATTAAGATAATTTATTTTGAAAATGCTGTTTTTAAATTTTGCTCGAATTTATTTTAAAATTTCAAATGTTTTTCAACTTTATACGTACAGAAAATTATTTTTCACAATTTCTTTGTTTAGAAACAAAACAGGCAAACCAAACTTAATTTTTTTCCTACTTTACAACTTCGTGCAAAAATTTTCTTAAATGTATTTTAAAAATTATCATAGTTCCATTGAAATAATAATAATAATATTAAAACCAAACTTTAAAATGTATTGTAAATTTTTTAAAAGTTTATGTACAATTGTATAAAGACTTTTCCAAAAATTCCTCCGGTGCGATAAATTTCTGCACACGAAAAATATCAAATAATATTAGTAAATTCTAAAGCATTGTTGCATTTGCATATTGTAATGAAAATTATGGACACAATGTCTTCATAAATTGAATATTATAAAAATTACAAAGATACAAATTACATTAATACATAGGCTCACATTATGAAATTGTTTTAAATTCAACTCTTTTAGATTTATTAACTCGCTTTTGTTTATTTAAATTAAAATTTATTTTCTTAAATTTACCTTAAAAGATGTATTTTCAAGCATTTTAAAAGTAAATCATATTTTTAATCAAATCTACTTTTCGTTATTCCTTGGCTGAGAGTTTGTAGCCATAAAATTATTTTACAAGCAACTTCTTCTACTTTGACTTCTTATTGACCTTACGGGGAATCTGCCAATACCAGAATCTTGCTCTAATGGACCGTGAATCTTGGGCGGAGCTTTACGTAAACAATTGCTAAGTATTGTTTTTAAGTTAAAGGTCAATAAGCAATTTTGTATATACGTAGATTCCATAATACTCAGTGCAAGAATTCCAGGAATAGCTATCATTTCATCATTGAGAATGTACTTAATCTTTTAATGCATCGTACAGATTTAAATTCTGTTTGCGTTATTCACTTTCAATTTACAATTTGACTCTTTAATGCATTAATAAACCTAGAGTCTGAATTCTAAAAAGGCGATGCTTAAAATACGTTGAAAGCAATGTTTTCTTCACCGAATTGAGAAAAACAGTGAAAGCAAGCCATTGTACTTCCATAATACTAGAGCTCCAATCTTCTTTGTGTGTCCTCAAACAAAGTTGACTCTTCCATTAGTATTATACTTTTCTCAGAAGATCTATTTTTCCGTGGAAATATTTTTAAAAGAAATCAAAAAAGAAACAATAATCCTGTGTCGTTTGGGAGATCCTTTATACATCTAGTAAAGTCAAAAGCCTTATTAAAAATATATTTCACATTAACGCAATTATTGGGGTGTTCTGTCGCACTGTTTTAATTTACTTTTGAAATATTTGGTATATTGACAAAATTGTTTAGTCATTTTCTACTAAAATCACAAAACAATAAAACTTTGACTTTATTTCTCAATAAAAAATATTTTCGATGAAATCCACAGAGCCATTTAAATTGAATGTCGAAAGGAATATTTGGAATATGTTTTTATGAATACGTTTCATTGCAATTAATTCAAATTAGGTGTTGCCCAGAGCCATTATCTATAAACAGGCTTCCGAACAAGGAAAGAATGGAAGGAATAATAAATGAGAGCATAATTTTCGCGTTTCCGATAAGATAAGCCGGGCGTTTTTCGAAGATGGTACAGAGCTGCTCTCATTATGTAAGCAGAACTGCGTAGGTGGCATTTCCAGAGTATACCAGAATAAATGGCACCTATTCAAGCAAAGTGCCGAAAAGAATTATTTGAGGCATTTAACATGGGTCTTAGTAAATATAGTTTTTCCCCAACGGAGACCGGAAAAATCACTCTCGTGAAAACATTATGCGAACGAAAAGCTCCAACCCTCGGTAGAGCTTGACATGGCATGCTATCATCGCCCACGTATGCAAAAATAAGGATATTATATCTAAGAGCTATTTTAGTTAAACATATCGATCCATGGCCCGTACACAAATATTCGACATTTTTAGAAATATATTATGGAATATGTTCTCAAACATACCGTTGAGGAAGGTTTTTCTACACCGAGTGTATCTTATCACTTCACTAGCCGCTATCACTAATACACCAAGGATTTTAAGAAACTCTACTTATAAACACTTGTAGAGTTAGAAAACAACAGAAAAACACTTGTCGGAATAATTTTTATTTTTTCTTTATGGCTCGGTTGTTAGAACATTTTTGGAAATAAAAAATTTCTTTCTATCACTTTAAAAAAATGCTTCACAAGTTCCCTTTAAGTTTTGAGTTCACAGCTTTTCCGGGGACTAGGGTTCAAATGACGATTGCAAATGAACTAGACCGGTTTATATATCAAAAGTCGGGGACTTTTCTTTTTTGGGAAAGGATTCGAAGAGCGAAAGCTACCCGTTGAAGCTCAGCCAATCGATATGCGTGCGCAGACCATCTGGAGCACAAGGTCGTCGGAGATAAACTCGGAGTGGCACCTTAATTTCTTCTTGCTACCGATAATCAGCAAAATTTGGCTCTTGAGGTGCACGGATACCGACCTGGCATTCAAACTATCAACCCATATCCGGAACAGATTGTCGAAGATAGCCCACCGCATTCCGAGGTAACCGTTCCAACCAATTCAACCTATTCAAAGGTTCTAATTTAAATCTAGTTGATTTAACTGCTTTCCAAACAGTCTACACATGTGTGGCTTTATGGCCTATGGTTTGAAAAAAGCAATCCATTAAATTGCGTTACGTTGTTATACATCTTCAAGTCGGCATATGCACGTGTGCCGGGCTCGCCTGTTGATTGAGATTTCGATGGTATTCCGGCAAATTCTTGTCTGGGTTTATGCTCCCAAAAAAGACATAACACTCTTGTCGTGCCGAAATGGCAATTGTAGAAGTAACGGCGCTGGTTTCCAGCTTACTTCAATGTGATTTTATGTAGAAGAAAGACAAATTGAAGTTTGTTGCGTTAATTAAACGCAAGTAATTTGTTTTAGATTTAATTCATTTGGAGATTACAGCGAATTAATGTCTACATGTGCACGTTGATTTCAAGAAGATTTGCAACTTTTTGATGAAATTTAATTCTTTGTGTCATTATGTGATATTTTTATTGTATATGATATCTTTTTAGGTTTTATTGCTTTGCCTCTTTTGGGCAAATATTCATTGTAAAATATGCAGTAGTCATATTTAATATTACTAATATTTTTGAGCTGGCGACATTTTTGGCCTTTTCCTTATTTTGAATTCAAATATTCAAATAAGAGTTTTTTTAAATTAAGCAAATCTTTTATAATTAATTTTTAATTGCCCTTATAAAATTTAAACTACTTCATAATTAATATGTTCAAAACATATTATTCTACTATTCTGAAAATCCTATGCCTGTACGAAAACGTCCACATCAATTGATGATGATGAACTTGCAAAATAAAAGGCTAAGTAAAACCTGAAACGTGAATTGACTGTGGGTCGAAAAGGAAAGGTTTGCGGGCGTATTAGAAATAAAACTAGAAACGTTGTGCAATTATAAGTTTATTGCATTGCAGTCACTCTAAAAGTGTAGGTTTTTCTGGCTTGCTGAGATTCTGTTGGAACTGACAACTTTTAATCATCCTTGAGCAGACATTAAGAAATAGAGTTGTAGTTATCTTTCTTTTGAACATTTTTATGGTAGAAAAAATGGTCCCAATTAAATAGATTTCTTGAGATTGGTTCTATTTGTTATATATTCTCGATCTTTGAAGAATCTGAAGAAATATTGCATGCAAATTTCTTAAAAGATGTACGAACATAAATGTATATGAAAAAGTCCAAATATTTTATGATTTTTTATAATTAAACCTTAAGAAAAAATACATAACTAATAATTAAAACTAAAATATTAGAGTTTTTTCAGTTTAAAATGTATTCTGTTTATTAAATAAATATTAAATAAATTAAGTTTTTTAAGCTTAAACTCAGTTGTTTTAGTGTATATAAATATTTCACTTAAATTTGTATTCTTTAAAAAACTAACTAATTTAAAAAATGCAAAAATAGAGTATTCATGTAAACCTCGGTAAAGTGTAGAACGGTTAGCTTTTCTTTCTGGATCTATATTTAGAAATTACTCTTGTCGGAAAGTACTAAAAAAAATCAAAAACCTGTGCATATACCTACAAAATCCAAGAAATATAAGATTTTATGCCATTATATCCTCTAATACTCGAGCTCTTTAATATACGAGCATTTAAAGGCCTTTGAAAAAGAGGATTGAAAGGATTTAAAGAGTGATTGGAATGAGGATATAATGGACACTAATCACTTTAAATAATCTTGGTAAAAGATGAATTTTTAAAGAAAATTAATAGCAGTTGAGGCTTATATGTATAATAAAAGATATATTAACATGGAAGGTTTCGTCTTACGTTCTAAAAATGAAGGTATTATATTTTAAAGTATCCTTTAATAACACTGGGAGTATCCGGCAATTAATTACTTTGTTTACACAAGCTGACGCTCCATGGACCTGTAATTTAATTATGAATAAAATTGTGTCTATTAATCTCAACGTCTTGTTTACTCAATAAAGCAATTAGGGAAGGCGTAACCTAATCACTTTCCCTACCCAACTCTTTTCGAAGGATTTCGTTGTGAAATACGTAATTTTCTCCAAATATCCTGAGGGCTAAACTTTGAGGGTCTCAAAAAGTTCGGGCTCATGCAGTTCTGAATCTGATAAAGTTTTCTTACTCTTTTTTAATAAAATAGTTTCATTTAGTTGCATAAGTTAGTCAAACAAAATCACGTGACAATTTATATATATACTTATGTAAACGCTTATAAGAAATCCCTCGCTCGAAAACAACTTGCACAATTAAATTGGCTTCATGGAGAAATTACAGGGAACCCTTCAATAGGTGTAACTTTAGCCCTAATTTAATTTCTGCCCATGGCAGAGCTTACTTCTCGATATTTCTTGAAGACATAAAAGCTCCTTGCTGGACAATAAAGAAAGTTATAGTGTAGTACAAGCGAGTGGGTACTATACTAAAGTAAATTAATTTTATTTAATAAAAAGGTACAGGCCTTTTAATTGACAATATACCAAAGATAATTAAAATTCTGTCAATGTTACAAACCGCTAACAACACAAAAACACCTAAAATTAACATTTCAATAGACCTGCTGAAAATACGGCAAGACTAAATCAAGCCTATGAAGCAAACTGAATACCGATGAACAATCTACCACATGCATAATAAAATAAAAAATATATTGAAAATGAAAAAGCAGCTACAATGAAATAAGTTATTATTGCCTTTATAAAGATACGGATGAATTTTGAAAATACTTTCATAACTTACAAAGGTAGAGTCCTCATTGATTCTAAGCCTGTTTAAATATAATTAATTTTTAAATAAACTTTCCAGTTGCCTCTCATGAAATGCTAAATGCTTCAAATACACAAATTCTGTAAATCTGATGTTAATATCGCCTAGCCTTGAGCATATTAACAACAATGACAGCATAAATTTTAATTTAATTATATTTCTGTATATTATTTACCTGCTGTGGTGTTGTGGTTTAATTAACTGGCAATTCGTAAACAAAGCTGAATGTTATTTATTCATTCTACTATACTTAGAATTGATTGGAATGATTAAGATAAAATGTATATAGAAAAATAATATTACAAAGTGAAAGATTATAGAGTTGAGTTTTCAGGAGAGTATTAGAACTATAAGAATTGAAATCGTCATAATTTCTTTAACCGATAACAAAAGATCGAAATTCTGCTTAGCAAATGTGTTGAAAAATGAATTTGGAAATATTTTAAATTCAATAATATCCTTTTACTACCACCTATGGCTTAACACTGAAATATAACATTGGTCTTGAAATTTAAGAGCGACCACTGTGAAATTCTAATAATGCCCTTAATTTTTTTCATTTCATTGCGGTTTACTAATGCGTTTTCAAATAATGTTTATGTTTTAATCCTCAGATTTATTAAAAACAAATTTATTCTTATCTGTTATATAAAATCTACAAACTGACCTTTAATACTCCATGTTTGCGCATGTTTATATTTTACTTGTATAAAATTTTGATTCATATAAATATCTGTATTTTGACAAATAAATCATAATTATTTTTTAACCATAACAGGACAACTTAAATATGAACAAAAAATTGATTTAGAGTTAGTTTTTGCCTTTGAATTTTACGCAAAGAAGCTGTGAAGGTTTACTAAATTTGCTAAGAATCAAATTAACTTTATATAAACGTACGTACTGCAAGTCTGAGCACAAGTTATGAAAATTTGTATTATCAAAGAGGAGCTCAAAAAAAATTTTCTGGTCTGGTTCAATTTAATTAGAGTGGGAACGGTAACATGGAACAAGTTAAAGGAATCAGCTTTCAAATAATGACTTTAAAAAATCAATCGCCAAATATTGGCAACATACGAATAAATATCAGAGGTATTTTTGTTAGGGCTTGCTTTTGGCAAACTTTTTCATCGGAACGTATTGGAATTTTTTGATGTATCCAATTTCAGAAACAGAAACAGTATTATAAAATATTTCCATTTTCTTTTAATTGAGACATTGATATCAAACGGAAGGCAACGCATAAATGAAACGCCATATCAAATAACAATTTATCTTTTGGGAAAAAATCTTTAAATTGGGGATTTGTCATATAAATAATTTATACCTCTTAGTTGGTCGAGCTACCTTCAAAGTAAACCTATTCGAACCTTCTTACATTGAAAAATAAATTTGCCAGATGATCCTACTTGTAAAATTCATTATTGAAGTTACGACCCAAAAGAAGGTTGAGACAGACAAACGACAAGTCGTTCTAGACAAATTTATAAGATTCGAGTTGTATAATAAAAATTTTGGTCATAAATATGTATCCTTGGAGAAAAATATTCCAAATATTTAATATAAAAACACACCAAAATCCTTTCTTAGTGAAATTTGGAATATGCGAATAGTTGAAAAATCTGTGTATTGCGACTATTTGGAGAAAATAGTTTTTTTTACACTTTTTTATTCTTTAACTTATTTATCCCTCATAAACTGAACGAACTGTAAGTGTTATATGTAAACAACCAATCAAAATTTTGTAAAGAGTTAATAAGTGATTTCTAAAACAGAGTTTTGAGAAAATTATCTGGAATTTTATTTATATAAACTCTGTGTAAAATCAGAGGACATTAAGGGGGCTTTAAGTTGGTCTTTGATTTCTTTAAAATCGACTTAATAGTAAAGTTAAAGTAAATAGCATCGGACATACTTTGGATCATCATGAATTGAAATTTGTGATTTTTATTACAACACAAATAACTCGTTCGACGTTCTGCATCATCAGTAAAAATCTTAATATATCGAAATATTTTTCTGTGTGATTTACCAAAAATACAAAATTACTAAAATGATTTACGATTTTCCATCATCAGTGCTTAATTCCATTTGCAACCTTAAGTCAAGAAAAGACAGCAATTTGTTACTGGGACAGAATTAGGATGACAAAAATTCAAAAATTTTTGTTTTTATTTTTATAAAAGTATAACATTACAAAAACCAGTATAAAGCACAATCATATATTCTAGCACGTATGAATTTTTATTAAGAGATGATCTCTCTTAAATGCGCAAAGAATCGATCCTTTTTTGGATGTTCTTTTCCCAATTAAACAGCATTATTTTATCACTTTGGACTTTTGGCGGACTCGTTGTTGCAGGAAATAAAATAAGAAGTTCAAATTTGGATGGCATATTAAACCCAAGAACTACACACAAAGTAAGAACGACCTTTTAATGCGAAAAAGTAACAATTTTTATGCGAAGCAAATTTTATTGTCTGCATATAAAATCCAGAGATTTTAAAGTAAGCTACATCCTACTAAGTAAGTTTAGGGGATAATTTAAATGTAAACTAGAACTACAGGCCATTAAAGCGGAAGCTCCATAACTACACCACTGCCACAACAATGAAGGAACAATGGAATCTGTTAATTCGCATTCCAATAAAATTAATTGAAGACAACGTCTTGAAACTTTTCCCCTTGATCGTCTTGCGTCATAAGACATCCAACGGAAAGCTCCTCTCGATACACTCTCTCCGCTAGTCCCGGTCCCGGTCCCGGTCCCGACTTGTGCCAACGGTGGTCGGGCGCATCAAGTGAATAATGGGTTCCTTCTGGAGGATGTCACGTCATCGTGCGTGATTGAATGCCCTTCCGCCGAACTGCAGTCAAGTTCTATCAAGTTCTACTTTCTTTCTTACACAGGTTTCCTTAACAACAATCCTTTGGTCACGTTTCTGGGAATTTGTGATTTCCTATTATGCGTTTTACGCAGGTACGCAAGATAGGTCTGTTACAGGTTTTCAGGATGTTAGAGGTCAAATTTTCCCATTTTTTGCTTGTTTTTCTAGCTCGTTAAATCCCATAAAATCAGATTTTGCTTTTAATAGACTACCAATTCCTGCCCGTCTGCGGAAGCCCTTTGGCTGACCCAACACTTGCCAGGTTTGTCAGGTTTGCCAGGCTTGGTAGGTGGTACGTGAAAGTTGCTCTCAAGCGGCGTAAATATTCATGAATGGATATTGGTTCAATTTATATGCCTTCGTCAGTCCACTCGACTTCGCAACGTGATCATGGGATTTTTTAAAGCCATAGTATCGCTGTCGGGACGTTCTCTTTTTGCGACATTAATCTATCATCGCAGGGAGTGGAAAACAAACTTGAATTAGTTACGAGATGTCTTTGATATTTTACCTGGTGTGCACAAATAAAATACAGAATTGGCCTCTTGGGATTTAAATAAAACATCTTTACGGTAGTTTGCACATTCAACTTAAGGAAAGAATGACAATAAAACAAACTATAAATAAAGCACATACGATTTGTTGAATACCGAAAGCGGTTGCAAATAGCGAATTAAATACTTCTAGAGTTTGATAGCAGCTTTAATGTCAACAATTTTTATTTGTTTATTTTTTGCGACTTAGCTACAAGGGGGATATATTGAAAAATTTCAAGTATGTAATTTGGTTTGTCCCTTGAAAAAAAAATAAACGAATAAAACAAAAATTTAAAGGTCTTCTGGCAGTTACATTAGAATTTGATGGGCTTACAAAAAAGGAATTTTTAATTTAATTCCTCCTTCCTTGTAGACTTGGCATGTTATGTTATACTTGTAGACGTATAAGAATGCTGGATTTTATGCAGCAATAAAATGGTAAATAAGGTCATATTTCTTAAAAAACTCTCTAAAAGTTTTATTTTGTAGGCTATGAAAATAAAATTATATAATTACTTAATATATAGACTATAATTCAAACGAGATTTCCCAAAAAGCAAAGGAATTTTACTACTATAATTAAATAAACTAGAGTATCTGTAAAGACCAAGGGTCACATTTAGAATCTTGCCAGATTTTGATAGGAATTTTTATTTTTAAATGGCTCTAATTAGGTTTAAAGGTTAAAGATTGCCATTAGGTATAACTTTGCAGACATAAAAATTACCATTCGTATACATCATAATCTATTTACACATTTCAACATTCACAAATTGATAAACAGCATTTACAAATATCAAGCGTTCTTCAAAGTATAACATTAAAATAATTAACATTTTGTTCGGAATTCTCAGTAGTTTTCATGCAATAAGGTGCACATAAGTAAAAAGTATTATAGCACTCTATCCTATTGTGAGACACTAGAAATACATGGATATCTTCATCGTAATAAATATAAACAAAGTCTAAGGAATCGAAGGAGATTGAAGAATTAAGTTCACTTCGCTTCGCTTAACTTAATCATCCCAAAGAAACTTCTCTCATTAAAGGTTACAGGACGATCCTTGTAAATATCACGAAGATGGACCACGTCGTTCTTCTCGAGATAAGTTACACCGCTTGTGTAGCAAGTATTTCCTTTGGTCATGTTTTCTGGCACAGTTAAAGCACATTGCAAGAATATGTGATTATTGTGGTACACGAAGAACCCATTTCTGTCCATGAAGTTGTGGTAATATACCTGCAAATGTTCAGCAATGGTGGTTAAATGAAAAACAAATAAGAAATAATACCTGTGCATAAATTAAGTAAACTCCGCTTTCTGTTATTCGAACAAACCCTCTGTCGATTTCAAATGGCTTATCGAGCCCCTTTTCCCTGCACCAGGGTTTGAGGTGTCCGACGTAAACGTCTCCATCGTGGTGTAGTCTCGCGTTAGCTGAATTAAATTATTTATAGCACATTTTAAAGAATAGGGTTATTGAAAAATTCTTACCCGCATGCGGTGGGTGATGGCCAATTGTTGTAATCGTTCCATTAAAAACATAATGAAGGGCTGCAAAATTAGAATGGTGCGAAAATCCATCCTCAAATCTTGCTGTAAATTAATTTTATTATAATGTTTTATTTCCAAGAAAATGTATAATCAGCTGTACCTCCAATCCTTGAAAACTGGTTATTACTGGATTTCCTTTTTACAAGATATCTACCCGAGTTCTGCTTTTCAAGAATTATTTCAATTAAAGTTTAATAGCCGCTCTCGTGAAAAATATTTCAAGTTAATACTTTTACTACAGTTTTCAAAAGTAAGTTATCAAATTAAATATGAACAGAAGCTTCTATGCATAAAATAATTGAACATTCTTTGTCTTGCACAAAGTTCTAGTGAGTGAAACATTTTTTTTTTTCGTAAAACTATCAAAGTTTTAAATTACGCCAAGCAGATGAGTTTTTCAGAATACCTCGTCTTTCCTATTTATTCTTGGATATTAATTAAGTGTATGACGAAACAAAGATCTCGAAACCAATGTGATTGAATTAGACTTTTGTAACTTATAATTATAATAAATGAAATACTGCATGAGTAGAAAATATCTGCTGGTAAGATTTGAATAATCGACCTTTCAAGCTTTAATGATTAATATAACATCATCTAGAAAATGTAAGTAATTTAATTTTTGTTTTTGAACCCGAAAGTGTAGCTACACTTTTGCATTTAATTTTGATAGAATAAACTCTCGCTTCTAGCAATTATATACCAAGCTCAATCTTAGTTATACATACCTTGTATTTTCTTAAATATCTGCTATGTGGTCTGTGACGATTTTTACTCCTGAAATGTTTTCTCTTGTGAACTGTATCTTCTGCTTTTCTAGAATTAACATATCTTCATAAATATTGTCAAAACTTCTTTGAAAAGTTACTCTATTTTATCTTCATCATCGATAGTAAGATGTTGATAGTCTTCTTCTTCAGTTTTCTTCGACAGTTTCAAACTAGTTTTATCTTCCAAATTTGATTCTTGAAGACTACCTTGACCATTCGTTATTATTGAACGTTGTAACCTTTAAAATTTTTAAAATATACTCTGTAAGTGTATATTAATATACTCTAAAGCAAAATTATTATTATTAGTATTTAATTTATATTTATATTTGAATTTAGTTGCCCGGTTTTGTATGAAGTTACCTCTTCGGGATCGTCTTAAAAGTTTCCTCGTAATCATCTAGAATCATATCATCATCCAAATCGTCATAATTTTCGTCGTCATATGCACCGCTCCCATCTTCTTCTAATCCATCGTCTTCTTCATCGTCTTCAAAAGAATCCAGTAGATCACCATGTGCTCCATTAAGATCATTGTTATACTATAACAATAATAACTAGATATAGTAAAGCTAAAATCTAACAAAATATATTTAAACAAATAAATTCAGATAATGAGAAGTCATTTAGTGCTGATAAGGACTTTAAAGGATTTTAAAGTGTTTATAATTTCTAAATTATTAGTAGTTTGCTCACATATACCTCTATTAAATATATGTGATGAAATATCTTAACTAAATACTTTTAAGTGCACATAAAATTCATATGTTAAGTAAAAATAAGCTTTTATTTCCGATCTTTCTTAAATATAAAACAATTAGGTAAAAAATGTCGATACAAGAAAGCAAATAAATTTCTCGGTCCAATAAAATAGAATCCCTCTTTAAGGCTTTGTTTATTTCCTGGCCTCCACTGTAGCGGGGGTCAATTCTGTACATTGATAATAATTAAGAAATAATATTTTTTGGAGGCTATTGACGCCAATAGAAGTCAAAAGCAATTTTGAAAAATTTTTTTTGTTCTGTTGTGCACACAAAAACTACTGACCGGATTTTAATAAAACTTGATGTAGGGATACTCGTGCTTCGGGATAGTCCTTGGATACATTTCAAGTTCATCCATCACAGAGTTCCTGAGGATTTATAGAAAAATTCCCTGTAGCGCTACAATTCTGTTTGTATAAAAAAATCCACAATGTTTAACCGATTTCAATGAAACTTTGCATAGCCACTCTTAAATACAATCTAACCTTCATTCTCTACACCAAATTTCATCCCCTCGAAATTTGTAAGGTAGCCAAAGCTCAGTAAAAGTTCAAAAATAACGTGGGAGTCTGGAGACGGCTCCCTTCATCTACCGAAATTGTGCAAGGGTACAAGGTTGTGTAAAAAGCTCATGGCCAACGTTATTAAAGCGACTATTCCAGGCAAACTACTATAAATACCATGTACAAAGTTGAACAGAATAGTGTAGTAATACTTCTGGGGGTAAATATGCTTATGACACCGAACAACTTTCTCTAAAAAACAATGTCAACATCTGAACAAAAAATTACAACATTCCATACAAAACGGCTCGCCCGATGGATGAATTAGTATGGGAGGTTGAAGTGTTTCTTTAAGAAAATTCTTCACCTTCATTAGCACATCCATCCGCAAAAGTATTATTACACCGTTCTGTTATACCCTATATGTGTAAATCTACCCGTAACATTGCATTACCCTATGCAACGAAAGCCTAAGGCCCATGTGACTGAAGTCGCGGGCACAGCTATTTAAAAATAAAATTACAAGAACAGATAAGAAATTTTTAAGGACCTGAAATAAGTGTAAATATTAGTACATTTTTATTTAACGATCTTATTTTTAGGTACTCATTTAACTGTAGATTAATAAGAATAATTTCATAAATTACAAAAACACTTTTTACAGGTGTAACACGAATTAGTACTGAAAAAAAAAAAAATTGAAAAATATAATACAATAAAAATTGGTTATGAAACTATAAATTCTATAAAGATTTCTATGCTCTGTTCTTACTTTTCAAATTGTCAATTTTATGACTTGTGGAAAAAATTCTAAAAATAAATTGAAAATTGATAACACTTGTAACGAAGTCAATGCCTTACGGAAAATATCGACAGAAACAATTGGTAGAGAACATTTTTCATCCGAGTCCGACTCACATTTCCACCTTCCGTATATAAAATTGGATAAAAAGATAAAAGGATAAATGTTTACAAAATAATGAATTAAACATTGTGAAATTAAAAACACTCTACACACTACTCGCCGAACTTTGAATTTGTCTATTTTTTATTTTATACACGAAAAATTAATACCATTTCAATGAGCTCACGGAGTAGAAATAATGGACTGTGCAGATTACGCGTATAAACAAATAGGTCATTCATGAGGAGTCGTCGTGGCGCTGTCTATTTTAAATTCAAAGTAGAGTAAAATCAGCGAATAGTGACAGAAGGAACAAGCGAAATAATTAATAGATAAAATATTTTTGGATCGGCCTTTTTAAAATAGCAGTCAGAGCTTGTGTTGCTGATTTGGCAAACGTTTAGTCCAGTGCTTGCCAAATTGACCCAAGTCTTTTACTTTCACTAATGTTTTATCTTCCTGACGTAATTTCATGGGCCCCAAAACACCTGGTTTTTACGAGTTCAAAATAAAATAAACTAGTAAATTCTATTGTCATTTTAAACACATTAGGAATGAAATTACTGTCTACATAATCTAAACAAAAAATATGTTTTCTTGGAAACCTTACGTGCGACGGTTTTGGTTATTTAGCTGGGAGTTGAAACGAGGGATACCAACGAGTGGAGAAAAATAATTATAAACTAATTTTTTGTATTATATATTTATTTTATATATAATTGCATAATTATTTGTTTTGATTCTCCTACTTACTTCTTCTTAGGAAAAAGCATGTTGAAATAATTACAACATTTGGAAAAAACCGAGCTTATTTTAGTAAGCTGTAGCGACTCAAATATTGCGAATACAAGGACCAAATTTGAGCACCAATGTGGATTTTTACATATACATAAAATGCAATAGTAGAAATTCGTGGGAGAGTTCAATTTTTTCTAGTTTATTTTACTTTATTCATAATGCATGAAAAAGCTTCTAATAGCTGTTTTTGTTAACTAAGGAATCATTAAGTTGGATAATTGAATCATTAAGTTGGATAACTGAAAGTATATTTTCTTGCTTTAATCGAACCTTTAAAGTCCTAGTCAAATTATGCTCACGTATTTCCAGTAAAAATATCAATATTCTCCTCAAAATGCAGAAATTATTCAAATAATCGAGTATTTTTATTTTCAAGAAAGTGTCGTTCTCTTTAGAGTAGACTATAAAAGTATTTTTGTGTTTAGTGTTCTTTTCCTTTACTGGCAAAAATACATGTCAAAATAAATAATGTTTAATACATTACAAGGTTTTTCAAAAGCTTAATTAGTTCAAATAAAAATTTAAGTATGAATTTGATTCTTTTCAATCAATTATTTGTTTTACATGAACCTTTCCTAAAAATATCAAGAATCTAAACCTCTGTAGACCAATTGCCCGCTATATCTCACTAGTGTCCAGCGTTAGATTAATGTACCAAAGTATAACGTGCCTAAATAACACATGATTTTTTTAAATTTTCTATATAAATGTATCTTTTATTGATTGAGATATGCGTGGTGATGTTTGTTCCATTACTAAGAGCGTAAACTTTACCTTATATGCTAATTAAATATTAGTAAACTGGTGTACTGAATGCTCAGAGAATTCAGTAGGAGTGTAAGTATAATACCTATAATTTTTCAACTGCTCAGTACACGTATTCGTATGAATTGTTCTGCTCTACTGCACTAATTATTAAAACATATTATGACAGACGATAATTGAAAATGAATAACTTTAATTTATCACCGCGATAGTAATTAAAACGTCTGCAATAAAATATAACTAAGTGTCAAGATTTACATCTTGTTAAAACTAGCGCAGAAGTGTTTAACTAGCTATGGCAAATTAAATGAAGAAATGTTGCATTATGATTTATTTGATTACTATGGCGCCGTTGGTCATTCCATTATTTGATGTAATTTGTAATTGCATATCAGTTCATATTATTGATCTTGTTTTGTAAAAGAAATGTACAATGTCAGACTGTGAAACATTTTAATTAATTTTTGTGTCATCATTTAAATAATCTATGGATTATGGAAATTTTCCAAACATTAAAACAAATATGTTTCAGAGATTGTGTGTGATTGTCTTGATTTTATTTTACTTTATTTACTTTCACAGTAATATTAATTGGGACAACGATGCCTGTGATTTAAAAGAAATTACGTTTAATTCTATAAAACGATAACGTCCATTATTTTGTTTGTGCACAAGACAAATCAAACTATCAATAATTTATAGTGAGAATAAATTGTCAAACAAGGTTAAAAATTATTCAGTATTCATATTCATCATATTTAAGTAAATTAATTCACACACTTGCGTAGATCGGTTGCATGAAATTTGTTTCAATTAATGAAAAAAGACGATCCTTTGATGATATCCGGCAGAGTGCAGCCTTGAAAATATTGATATATATGCGTTTGCGCAGTTAAACTTATGGAATTAAACTGAAGTGAAAAGACGGACTGCCTTTGGCATCCCGACGACCGACATTAGACATCATGACCTTAGAGCTAATATCTTCAATTAGCCTTAAGAGCGATAGCCAAAAAAGTTTAAGTTGAAGATTTTAAACAGGCGCCTTTAGCCAGATAATTATTGAAAAAAAAATACTCAGTTAATGTGCCAGACTACCAAACTCGAAAATAAATTGGCGAAAGTAATTTATTGCGATCGATTTATTTCCATACGGAATGCATTTTTATTACCTCGTTTTTTTCTAAATTTAAAAATTCTGTTCGAGTTTTTTAATTTGCTGCTGGCGCACGCCAATGTATTTCAACCTTGGAAAGATCAGAATTTAAGTGCGTTTCGCGCTACAAGTTCAAAAGTGTCTTGTATAAATATTTCTATATGATATTTCATTTGTGGAACGATTTTTCGTAGAAAATATTTATTTTTATTTACATGAGTTTAAGCACCTTTTAACAATTTTATGAGAAAGTGTGAAAATATGAATGATATTTTTCCTTGCAAGTGTTGAAATATCTTGTTGAAAAAAATAAAACGCAGAAAGATTTGTCCTGTGAAATATATTACTTTTATTGACTAGCCCCTTTTCTTTGTTGAAAACAACAAATTTCGCACATTAGTTTTACATAAAATTTATAAATTAAAGAAACGAATATTTGAAAATTAATAAACACAACCCGTGGCAGAGTTATTTAATGAAAACTTTATTAAATTGAATTCAAGACTAAAAGATTGGAGAAAAGAGCAATAAAAACTTTTATTTCATATTATTATTTTTTCATTTGCAGGCATTTGATCAATCATGACTTTTTAAATAATTAACATAGAAGATCATTAAGTACTGGAATGAAGATGTTTTTAATTTTATACTCCCACTTATATACTATTATTATACCATACTATCAATCAATCAAATTCAGCGAAAAGTTCGAAATATTTCCATCTTAAATCTTCAATATCAATTCTTTTTTTATTCTTCGTATTCGATTTTTGGTTACCAAGCAGGCGGAAGATGTCAAACACATAAAAAACTAATCTATTTCGATCATATTGAGCAATTTATTTTTCATTAAATAATAAATTTATGAAAGTGAATTTGACTTCCATGAGAATTAATTGGTATTTTTCATATTTACATCACATAAAATATCATCAATTTTTATTTTCTATAATTTCAATTAATAATTTCATTTTTTGTAGTAGGGGTGAGCGATAGAAATGTAATACTAACGCCATAGTCTAAAAAGATTTCATTCTGCAGTTGTTACACTTCAAAAGATGTCGGAAAATTTAATGTCTAATTCATTTGTATTATATGTAAAAACTAAAAGAGTACACAATTTATATTTTTAGAAGTATTGAATTTAGGCCCTGTGTGTGTAATATGAATTCACATAAAATCTAGCGTTCTAAAAACTACGAGAAAATTTCCATTTGAATTTAACCAATAACAAATCTAAAGCTTTTATGGTTGAGTGCTCGTATACCACACACAGGAATAGATTAAATTCTAAGTGTTATAGTCCCATAATGCAATTAACACTTGCCACTTATGACCAGAGTAAATTCAGAGACCGATTAGCTCTCGGGAGGGTTTCGCCGATTTAATTTCTTAAAACTATACTTTTCGTTTCTACACGATGCTTTTATTTGAAAAACAATGCATAGTATCACTTATGGAAAATGGGTTGATTCACATTAAAATGAAACTCTCACCAGTTTATATTTCGCCTGAAAACTTATTTTTCTGATTTATTTTTAACTCTTTTAAATGTCTGCCAAATTGTTAAGTGCATTTTTGGCTGTTAAAATATGTGATTTTAATGAAGCTAGTTATTTGTTTTCACAAATCACAACAAATCTGATCATGCCAGTAATGAGTTTTGTAGTGATTCAAAAGTTTCAATAATCATTCTTAGAATAGTAATATTATGTTTGTGATGGTTTAAAAATTATTTTAACAACAACATCCAACAATGGAAATTAAGAAAATTATGAATGCAAATTAAATAAAGCACAATAATGAATTTATTCGGACGGAATTACTTAATTAACTAATTTCGATGCTTACAAAATCTTCAAATTCGTTTAGATCATCAGTGTAATCTAAGCCCAAACGCTTGTGCATGTCATCTAAAGCCTTCTTCAGCGAGTCTACGTCTCTCTGCAATTCGGTTATTCGCATGGAATTGAAAATCTGGAAATAAAAATATGAAATAGATCAATTATTACATTTCTTTCAGTCAATGGAAAGTTAATTTTTATTATATACGAGAGGAAATGAAATCCTGTATATAAGTTGTGACAAGAATATTTAATATGAAATATTATATAATATCTTTATTTTCAGTAACACTTTAATATAATACAAACGTAGATAGACACAATAGATGCGCGGAAAATCTAAATTTAGCATTATAATTTCAATAAATACCTCTAAGCCATACTTGTCGCTTAAATTATTTACTTAACTAATATCAAAAATTTAAAAGGTTTAAGATATATAAAAGAATAAAATCAATTGCGTACACAATTTGAAATGAATCTTTGACTTCATATTGAACGCACAATGTTTCTGAATAAACATAAATTGCTGGGATATTCGTCATGTGATTTATTGTACCCACATAAAATTAAGGTCTTGCATGAAAGGAAGAAAATACATACATCTTAACCCTTTCAACGAGAGTTTGGAATTACGCGGATTGGGATATGAAAAATAAATATTTTTAAGGAACGTATCTATCGCGTAAAACGAGTTTTAAGTGTATTCCTTATAACCTTCTGAAATAATAAGGGAAAAATGAGAGTATGTTTTTAATAGTAGGTATGATCGGACGCGTTAAATACGATTACGTTTATAAGAAGGCTTTTCAAAAACATTTCGTAATAATATGTTTAATAAAATTCCAATACCGAGAAACAGAACTTCAAAATGCTCACACAATTTAAAACTTTTTATTTATTTAAAAAATATTTAATTAAAATGGACATATGCAATATTAATTAAAATCTTTTCCTTTGCCTGTCATCATATGTTCTCATAAATAATTATTATAAACAAATTTCTATAATAAAAATATCGACGCCCACACTTAAAAAACATTTATACTCTTACTTATTTACATTTTAACGAGAATAAATTACACTCTTATCTTATTAAAACAAACAAGCTATTTGTTTTAGACAGAGACACTTTATAGCAATAAATCTAACAAAATACGTCACATTTGTCTTCTCATTTTTCTGCAATATTTATTTAAATTGGAATATCTTTAATATTATTTAAAATATTGGACATAATAATTTTTGTTAAAATTTTTTAAAAGCATTAAAAGATTTTAATTTGTAATTTAAATGCCATTTGTTAAAAATAATATTTCAAATGCAGATATACAAATTTAGCACAATGCTCAGTTCAATTAAAAGTCGCTTGAGCGTGCAAACGCGGAAATTACAAACCTATAAAATTGATATTTAAACCTTGACGTTATCATTCAAGATTGATTTAAAAATGCAGTAAAATGTTTGTGCGATTAGCCTATATAAGCTTTAAGTGTTAATGGGATCATAGGCGACTTGATTTCGGCCAATATTACTTATGCTTGCTAAACCATTTATTTTCCATATAGAAATCAATATCAGTCGAAAATTCCATGAAAATCAAATACTGCTCTATACAATTATATTAATTATTTTAACCATAGTAGTAAAAATTTATTCTTGATTTTATTTAGGCAATAAAATAAGTGCTCTTCAGTGTGAAGTCTAGGCCAAGCAACTAGTGTTTATTTACACATTGATGGTTAGTTTCCTAAAATCAAAATAAGTCTTTCCGGATCTACCTCACAATGAGTTCATATTAAATGAATTTTATGATACTGTGCAATTATAATAAAGTTCAAACTGCGAACGAACTGCTTCCAAGCAAAGGCAAGTGACCTATTTCGAACCGACTAGTAATTTAGATCTTAGATCGCCAACTGATCGATATAGTGAAGGATCGTAGGAAAATAAATTTTGTTTTTTTGGCAAGTTTCCAAAAATTTTCGAAACGGTTTTGTGTGTTTGCGCACGAATCAAGGATTTCTAGATTTAAACAACAAAAGGCAGTTTTCCTGTTCGCAATAAAATGTAAATAGTTCATAACCGCATGAAAATAAGTACACCGTTTTTTGTGGAGTACAATGAACTAGTGAAAATAAGCAATTTTCTTCGCTGGGCACGTAAAATGCGAAATTCCATAATTTTAATGGCGTCGAACGATGTGGATAGTAGTCAGTACCTTTCCAACTTGCATTAATGACGAATTCTCCAAAGAGCACATTCTTCAAAGCCCTTCCGGTTCTTATAGGTTTAATCAGTGGTCTTGGTCGTCAAGTGCACATTGCTCCCACTTGCAGACAGCCCGCAGACGATGGCGAAGATGCAATTAACGAATATTATCTTGGAATCACTTGGAACGAAGGAAATAATACTTACAGCAATCGGTGTAGGCTGGACGAATTGAGAGTACCCTTTTGTGGTATGCTATAACGTTTATTTAAGACATTATGAATAATTACGAATTATGTCTTTGAAAGTGGAGTTTATGCAGATTATGCACAAAAGCTACTTTGGCGAGAACCGAGATTCTCTTTAGCAATAATTTTACATAAAAGTAGTACCATAACATATTTGAGGCGTTTCTGAATTCAGGCTTGTAAAAAATATACATTTTGAATTGTTTTGCTTGTTCGAATAAATTGCTTATTTCTACGTTAGCAGGTGCTTCTACGTCTGATACAGTGAAGCGATTACGATAGGAGACTTGAAAGTCTGGGTTTCAAAAGCCGCTGATGCCACAGCAGAACAGCCTCGGATAGTACCAAATGACGATTATATGACATACGAAAAATTCGTCAATGAAAGTAAAAAATGGTTTCTTTTCAATAAATATGAACTTCTTTACGTACTTGAAAGTCTTTCATAATAAACTAATAAGAAACAGCAATGGCTGCATATCATATTCAAGAATTTTCAAGTTGTTTTAAATAGCATGTTCAAAATAAAAGTATATTGTATGCCACTGGAAGGCGAAAAACCACTTCAAAATTTTTATTCATATTTTAATTATATTGTAGTATTTGTAAACTGTGTTCAACTCAAAGCTTGATTTAATACTGGAAACCTTTTATCAATTTTTATTGCAACATGTTGCCCAAAATGTTTAATTACAGTTTAAATAACTGCGTATTTATTCTTAATATTTCAATGAAAAAAAAAAAAAAAACTTATATATATAACTAGAATTTTGTATTGAATATTGTGAGATAAAAGACAACATCGAATTAATTTTATTATTTCATAAAGACTTGGCTTTAATGTTGTTTTGGATCTTCAATATTTGGCGGTCTGAATAGCTTTCAAGCTAACAAAGACAACTGTTTTTAGATGACTATCCCATGACTATCATGGACACTTGGTGTGACCTTGTATTAAACCCCTTAGATGTATCGCAATATGCAATAAATACTCTAAGCACGAAAACGACAACAGCTCGTCAAATTCACCTAATGATTTCGAGGCCAACCATGCTGATAACCTCTAAAAACAGATATTCGAAAAAAAATCTGAAATCCATTTTCACTTTATCAAATCATAAACAAATTGCCAGAATCCTATTGGAAGCTTTTAATTAAATTTCTATTTACCAGAGCCTACAAGAGCCAAAATGGAAGTGTGAATGTCCTCCACTATTGGGCCATTCAATTTTGATTGCCGGAATAGCATAGTTTCATAATTTCTGTTCTGCTTAGGCAAACGAAGTCTTTCGAAGAGCATAATAAATTAGACTACCGCCATAACATTAAGCAGAAAACGCTTGAGGCAGCCCGGTACTTGAGCGGCTTGAATTCTTAAGATACTTTTTTCACCACTTTTTTTGCTCTCTTGAACTGAATTATAAAGGCCAAATTTAGCACATCTTATCTACGGAATGCACACAGAATAAATGAACAAAATTTGTTTTATCTGATAAACTGTTGTCTTCATTAGCACTTTTTTCCGTGAAAAATTTAGCACATATGATTTTCTAAAATCATTTTGCTTTTACGAATTTATGTATTTATATCAAATTGATTAAGAAAACTCCTATTAAATTGTCTACCTATTGTATCAATGGCCTATTGCAACATGTAGCCATCAGCATGTTGTCCACTACATGACAGATTTTGAATAAACTATTAGTGACTTCACTATTACCTTAATTTACAATTCAACACCAGGTAACAATATCACGTTTCATAAATGTCAGCGGCGGGCTAATGATTTATGAATTCCAGAATAATAATTTATTAGTAGGTGCTTTATTGCTTACTTTTAATGTTTATGATAATTATAATAAATCCGGTCAAGTGCAAAATATAGTTTCGTGCTTAATTTCCATAAATTGCACAAAAAACTATTCACGATCTTCGATTTCTTAGAATTATAGCATAACTTGAAATTTTTGAGTCATTTTAAACAAAACAAAGGACATACTTACATTTTAACAAAGTTTTGAAGAAATTTAATCTGAGATCTTCAAATCAAATAATATTTAAATTTAGTCTTATATATAAAAACTGAACAGCTATGGAATTACTTGTATCTGATTATTTTCTTGTCAACTTTATTTTCTTTTGGTAATTTACCATAGTTAAATATAAGGGTAAAATTTAATTTTAGAAAGTTAAGAGATTGACAAAAAATTTGTGAATTCCTGAAATATAAAATGTGAAAGTTTCCGAAAAGGCCAGAATTTCAAAGAATAATATTTAAGAAAATCATCTGAAGATAATTGGGCATGTTTATAATTTAGTTTACAGCTTTCAAGTAACTATCAGAAAATTAATTCTCTAAAGCTCTAAAATCAAAACCGAGAAATTACTCATAAACTATAAAAGCAATCAAACAGATCTTGTAGATTCTAGTAGATACTAAATTTCCATACTTGTTTTGTAACTTGATCACATCAAAACAATATTTAATGGTGAATTTTAAACTGCTGCAATTTTTTCGTTTTAAATTAATATGCTAATTAAAAAGGTATAACGATATTTTGTTCTAGTGCAAAGTTATACAAATGTATGTAAGTAGCTAAATATAAATTTATATCTTTTGCAAATTGAAGCAGCAATAATTTGATTAAGTAAGGAAAAAACAGTTGAATTTTGTGATAAAAAAGTAAATTAACAAACCAAAGCATTTTTCCCAAAAGAAGGATATCATCTGTTTACTTTTGAGACATTCTAAGTAAAATGTTTTCACGATGAAGACAACTGCTAACTTATATTATACTTAAAATAAAAGTGCTTATAGCTCAAATAACTTTTTTCACGAAATTAAATTTTCCCACGAAAAATCTATTTCTTTTCGTTTTCTTTTCTTGAATATAATTAAGAACACAATACTGTTAAATTTAACTTTTGGTATTTCCGCAGGTTTAGCTGAAAATTGATTCTAATAAATTCTAAATGATTATACAATCTCCTAAAGTTAGTTCCATTCAATCCCTCAATGCAATAATTCTAAAATCAAAATTATTAAAGTGCAAAAGAGAGAAAATTATAAACCAACATAGAGCAACACCTAGAAACTTTAATCCAGTATACGTAACCAAATTCCAACATTTGCATTTTGAACTTGAAGACCTAATACAATAAAAGACAATTTTTTGATAATGTGCATAATCAGAAGCAAGAATAATGATTGATAAAAACAAGGAAAAAAAAATAGAAATCCACTGGGAAGGCAACGAATTTGAATCACTAATGTATGCAAATGCACAATAGATGCTATCCGCACGTTAGACGCAAGTACTGATCCATTTTGATGCTCAGTTTGCTTACTTGTAATTAGTTTGTTTATATTGGCGCTTCGGAGATAAATTATTTATCAGAAGCTTGCATCGCCAACGGTGCAAGTGGAATTCATTTAAAATGATTCCTGAGGTATGTAGGCGCCAAGAAAACATATTTCATGATCTCTGTGTATTATCTTAACTAAAACCGTGTTACAGTTTTTCACGAATTTTAGATGCTTTAACTCATAGTGCACATCGGTCTTTGGCACTGAGCCAAGTAGATCTTTGCACTATGCTTACGAATTTGTTCATACGCATAATTTTGTTTTTTTTTTTTCCTAGAGTATCTTTAAAACCTTACCGTGATTCCCAAAAGAGTGAGACATAATAAGGAAAAAATTGTTGACACGCAAATTGTTATCAGATTCACATTTCGCTTAGATTTGCTGTATGTTGAACCCGATGGCAGAGCAATAAACGACTTCAGCGTTTCGGCAGTCATGGTATTCTTCCAAAAAAGAGCAATCAATAGCACTTCATCCACAGAAAATAATTTTTAGTAATCACAGATCATCGGTAATTTCACAATATCATAACACTCGTCAGATCAGTTAAAAAGGAAGAACAAAAATCTACTACGAGTATCTCAGAGATAATCACACTATATGCAGTGACACCGCATTTGACCAAGATCAATCAGCGAATTTGGACGGATTCAAAAGAACAAGTTGAGCTTGACTTTCTTCTATACTTCGAAATATTCGCCTTGCAATCTGAGGAACTTCCACTCGAGAGAACGATCCGCGAGACACTAAATTAAATGAACTAAGGAAATCAGCATTATTTCAAGACTTCGACAGAAAGACAGAAGCCAGGCGAGCTAAGATGTTGCCTTGCTGGTTCGGCTAAGTAATATCTACCGATAGAACGCGCCACTACTGTAGACTCTAGACTGGCGATTGTGCGCAAGGAAGTGACTATTTCGGAAGAAAAGAAAGCATTCGGTGTCCCTCGAGTGCCGTCCCCTTGGACGCCTTAGTTCTTTACTTCAGACTATGGACTAGAACTAGTTTAGCACGTACGGACATACTTAACACATATCAGCTTCGACAGGGCAGGCACATTATTATGCTTGCCCGTGACCGTGTGCGGATTTCTTGAGTTTCTCTGAGCGGCAATTCAAACGATCATTATTCTTTTCATTTCTCGGAAATTGTGCTTGAATGATGCAAACGCTTCATCGCACGGTTGACGATGGCAGTGCAATCTAATTTACTATAGCTTTTTGCTTTGAAGATAAGGGAAGTAACTTGCAATTTCTTTCAGATAATTAATGAGATCATTCTCATCCACGATCTTTCAAATTATTAATATTCAATTTCCCCTTTATTAATAAAAAAAGATAATTACACAAATTACACAATTTCACAAAGCAAATTACTAAAGTACTCTTAACATTGGAATGTATTTCAAGTTACTCTAGTCTACTCTACTATACTCTAGTCAAAACCTTAAATAGAAAAACCTTTTTATTTTGGTATAGAACATAAGCAACCTCATGACTAAATTTGATCACTATATCATGCTAATCTTATCAAAAAATATATCTTTAAATCATAATTTGAAGGTACTAGGAAAACAACTTCGAGATAAGACAAAATGTTAATGTACTTACCCTAAGAAAAATATATTCGTGAATTTACTGCATTCTTCATATAATTTAAACCTAAAACAAATTTAAAGTGTTGATGCATGTAATAAAATGCATAACTATATAAGGGATGTACATTACGACAATATCATTTCAAATTTTATTAGAGTGGCTAAATCAGTCAGTCAAGTTACTCTTATTTTTGGATTCAAGCGTCCTAGATTACTACATTTATATTAAATAGACCACATTTCGATCAATAAAGCACATAATAGCTTTCTTCCATAAATCCCACATATTAGCCCATTATGTAAACTTGAGGAGCAAAATTAAATTTTATATTGAAAAATTTATTTTTTTGTATGAGTTTTTAAATCTTTCTCTGAAATTAATTAAATATCGTAAGATTCAAATTCGTTGCATAACTGAAACATTTACATTTAAATTATTTACAAATTAACTAATTGGTGAAAAAAATGCAAAAATATTACTACAAATACGCCATATGGATTAATTTTTGTATTAACTATCAAAAATTAAAAATTATGTAACACAATAATAAAAAACTTTAGTTATTTCTTTGTTTAAAAAATATTCATGTTTTTCCTTCTAAGTAATTTTAAAATGCTAAAAAAATTTAATTCGAAATGTTATGTAACAATAATAATCCGAAAGTATTTTAAATAACCCATTTTGGAAATATAAAACTCAGTGTTAAACGGGATTATAAACATTTTGATTTATGGTAACGTTTTAAAAGCGAGATCAAAATAAAAACTAAATTGCGAACGCTTTGAATACATAAATAATTATGAACATACAAATTTTCAATGAATCAGCTTCCTTCTACCCATGCAATTGCTCCTATAATTATCTTTTTTACGTTCGACGAACTCACATTATGTCATTCCTAAGGCATTCGGTACAAAATAAAAAGATTTTTACTCGGTCAGCTAGTGATAACAAGGCTGAAATTCCTATATCTTAATTCTACCTAATGGGGCCTAACTACTTAGAAGAAATTCTCCCTAAGTGCCAGCGCTTTGTACTCGAAAACACAGTTTATCTTTGTCAAGGCGCTATCAACGTTCGTAGCACTCCTCGATGCTCTATTCTGGGCAGTTACAGGACACTACGAAATGTTTGTGTTATTTTGCATTGTTTATGCCTATTTTGCTAAGGTATTGACATTGCAGTTGTTTTGCTTAGAATATTGAAATTTAGACTAGTGCAAAGACCAGGTCAAAGAGGTAACTTTAGCGCCACAGTAGTCTTCCACACTTCCACTGAGTCATGGAATTTTATTATATAATCATTTATTTTGTAAAAGAAAATCTTAATCGGGTAGTAAATAACGCTCAATTCAGTCATCGTAAAAGTTATATTTATAAGTGAAAACAATTTTTTGCCTATTTAGAAGAAGTTTCACATTGAATATATTACTAAGGATATAAAATATTTAGGCTTTTATTTTTGAATAAAAATTGCATTATGGAATTAATTGAGGAAATATTGGAATAAATCGTAGACGGAATGAAAAACTAGGAACAAAACCTCATTGTATTCAAGTTGCGTATATTTTTAGCGTAGTAAGAGGTGCTTGGTTCTCTTTTTCCTAAAAATAATACTACTCTTAGGACTTGGATGAAATGTGTATGGCAGTCGCACTTGAGTTTTATAGCATATTTTATAATAAATTTTAAATTGTTGTTGTAATAGGAAACATAAAATTTTCATATTCATATTGAGATTTTAAATATATTAATAGTATTATTATAATAATAGTAATATTGTGTCGTGTATATTGTTCACTTCTTTAGCTTACTGCTAGAAATATCAATGAATATTAATTTACTACAGTAAATATAAAAATATCACACGAGAAATGTTTACTTTTTAAAATTTAAATTGAAAACGGCGTCCACATGAAGTTAGAATTTGAATGCAGCATTAATAAATGCAACTATCTTAACTCCTTACCGGTTTCATGTGTGCCTGCGTCAAGTGACAAGTGTCAGCTAAGGAAGATGGAGATTAAGGGGTCAATTTTTCTAACTTTATTAATTAAAACATTAGTCCTAGTTAAATTGGGATATTGCAATGAAATCTTAGGGTGCGGGGGATTCATAAAGAGTCATGCGAATATCGATTTTTCGAAAGTTGAAATCAAACTGTAAGTAGTACATAAACGTGGGGATGGAAGTAATCGCGATGATAATGCAAATTGTGTTCTATTTTCTGAAGAGAGGTTTAAATAAATTAATTCTTTATAATGCAGATTAACTAAGCAAGGAAGTCTCAAAGACAAGACAGATTGTTCACCCTCGAATGGATATTACTTCATCCCAGTGTACGATAAAGGAGAATACATTTTGCAGATATCACCGCCGCCAGGATGGAGCTTTGAACCCCAGACCGTTGAATTGAACTTTAACGGAAAAACAGATATTTGCAGTCAAGGAAAAGATGTTAACTTTGTCTTCAAAGGTTTTGGCATTACAGGAAAAGTTGCCTTAGCTGGACAAACAGGAGGTGCAAAAGACGTCAATGTTGAACTCCGTTCGGAAGATGGGACTGATGTTCGAAGGACAATAACAGACATAAATGGAGTGTTTTCATTCACGCCAATCATACCAGGGAAATATTTGGTGAAAGCTTCACACAATAGGTGGTACTTTAGTAAATCGGAGCACACAGTTGTTGTGAAAGGGGGGAATACAGAATTGCCCAAGGATGCCTTGGTTGTTGCTGGATTCGACGTGCAAGGCAAGATATCTAGCTCAGAGCAGTCTATTAAAAATGTCGGAGTTGCACTGTTCAGGGAAAAGGGATCCAAACTGCCTTCTTACTGCTCAAATGAAAATCTCCCAAAAATAAATTCCGACAATCCGAAGTTTGAAATCACACCTATTTGTTTTTCTTCTGCCGATAAGGATGGTGAATTTATACTTCGTGCTGTTGCCCCTGGTAACTATTTGTTAAAGCCCGTTGCTGCTTCAAATGAAGTCAAATTGCATATAAAACCAGATTTTATAGAATTTGAAGTAAAGAAGGATACACTAACACTTAAAGAAAATTTTGAGGTAAAATTTTATCTTAGTAATTCCAAGTTAATTAAATTTTGACCCAAAACAGATCACAGGTTTTAGTACACTTGGAAGAGTATTATTTTCTTCAAATGGAAAAGGAATTGCTGGAGCAACCGTCCTATTAAATGGAAAATCTGTAGCTACAACAAAAAGCGATGGTTCTTATACGCTAGAAAATATAAAAACTGGATCGTATGCTTTAGAAGTTAAATTTGGTATACAATTTTCTTTTTTGATGTAAACAATAGTAAACTAAATAATTCATTCTTAGATAATCTGGAATTCGAAAAGCAGACTGTTATGCTTTCCATTTCTAACCCAGTTGTACCTGATATGGTTGCATCAAGGTTTAGAGTTTGTGGTCAAGTTATATCGGACCGATCCTACTTTATCGGGATATCAGATCATAATTCCACATTTCACGCGAAGGCCACTTCAAATAGCGAAAGTGGTGAATGGTGTACTTATTTACCTAGTGGTAAATACTACGTGGAAGTGGTCACAACACAAGACGACAAAGCTAATGGCATTCAGTAAGTGTTCAAAATACATTTTTTGGTATTAAAATAACAAGGACTGTTTTGTACACTTTAGAATTAAAACTAAGACTTTGTATATATAAAAGTCCCTTTCGTAGTCTATTTTATAGGCTACAGTTTTTATTTATAATCTGATTTTAAAATGTTTTTAGATTTTTCCCTATAAAACAAACGATTGAAGTTAATTCATCACCAGTATCAGGCATAATTTTTTCTCAGCTTAGAGCCACACTTTCAGGAGAAGTAAGGTGCCTGCCAGACAGTCCACCGACTTGCGCTAACATAGAAATAACTCTAAGCTCTTTAGATTCTACAGGAAAATTAACAGGTCAAACAGCTGTGACCGTTGCAACTGGTAAATTCCCGAATGCTATGGAATATAAACTACATTAAAATATTTTTTTCAGATGGAAAGTATTCGTTTACAGACATTTTACCAGGACCGTATGAACTCTCTATACCTGAATCGAAACTCTGCTGGGAAAGTATTACATTTTTCTTAAGTATTAACACTGCCGAAGAAACTGCCCCTGCATTTGTTCACAAGGGATATGCTGTTTCAGTAATTTCCAGTCATAAAGCAACGGTATAAAAATGGGAAAATATTACATTAACTTCAACATTTGTAAAAAAATTTTAGATGGAATATTCTTTGAAAACTAAAAAGGCCCAAAATAAACCTTCAGAAAGTATTATACTATCATCAGGAGTGAATACTTTTTGCGTAACTCGAGATGGAGAGTACGCAGTACAACTGAAAGGATGTCATGTATTCGAATTCAAAACGTCTCCTAATTTTTCTACTCGAGATCAAAATCCTTTGGTCATTACTGCTACGGCCCACAAAATAGGAGTTCGTATTCTCTCTCCTGAAGTAAACGAACCGCTGAAGCTTGAGATAGAAGGGAAAGATGGTATTCAAACAGTTACGCCATCACTTGAGTCAATGAAAGTGGATGGAAACTATTCATATCGCTATGACACGTTCCTTAAACCCGAAGAATCCATTACGATTCGGCCACTGAGCAGTAGATTACTCTTCCAACCTGAAAGCAAAGACCTTGTTGGTGGAAATGATTGTGTCGACATTGCTTTTACCTTTATTGCAACTAAAGGTTTAATTATTCAAGGAAAAGTATCTCCACCTATTAAGGACGTTAAAATTTCGCTAACTTTCCCTGAAAATGCAGAATTAAAGAATTTGGAAACAATGACGTCAGCAAAAGGAGAATTTCAATTTGGACCAATTGACGAGAAGCTTGAAGTCAAACTACTAGCGGAGAAAGAGTCATATGTGTTCTCAGCATATGATAATAACAAAAATATTTTTGAAGCCCACAAATTGTGTGATGTCATTGTAAATATTAAGGATGAGTTCGGGAGTAAACTTGCGGGAGTTTTACTATCTCTATCTGGAGCTGAAAGTTACAGAAAAAATTTGGTAACTGGTGAGGAGGGTACTATTAAATTCCATTCTCTTTCTCCTAGTCAATATTTTTTGAGGCCAATGATGAAGGAATACAAATTCAATCCAAATTCAAAAATGATCGATGTTAAAGATGGACAGACTGTAACCGTAGACCTGATGTAATTCACATATTTTTATTTTTCGATTTCAAATTTATATTCTAATGATATTTCAGTGGGAATCGTGTGGCGTACTCAGCATTTGGTGCCGTAACATCCCTGAACGGTGATCCATTCCCAAATGTTGTTATGGAGGCAATGTCGGATGAGAAGTGTATGCATCATCAAGAGGAATCATCAACTGAAATCAACGGACAGTATAGAATTCGAGGCCTCCAGCCAGGTTGTTCGTATACCATTCGACCGAAGCCAGGAAATATCAATTTAAACGTAGAGAGATCCATACCAGAATCACGAACAATTCAAATTGAAAAATACGATGTCCGCAATGTGAACCTGGTGGCAATAAGTCCCATAGGATTTGTTGATGTGATTGGCAGGGTCTTTGCTAATTCAAACGATTATTATAAGACGCTTCGAGTTGAAATGTACCGCAAAGGTAGTGCAGAAAGCCCAATATACTCACAAAGAGTAGAAACTCCTTTGAATCCGAAAGCTCGATTCAATCCCGGAATAATGGTATTCTTCCCCCGAATTCCTCTAGATGGTAAAACATACTTTGTTGAACTGAAGACAACCATGTCTGATAGATACTACAAGTTAAATCTTCCTATTGTGCAATTTGTTGCAAACACAAGCTCCATTTATGCCGAACTGGATTTTAAACCTGAACTGAAATCAACTGAAAGCGACTTGAGCCAAAATTCGATCTCAGCTTTGATATTAGTAGGACTTGTGGCGATTGCTTTCTTCAAGCAAGATCTTGCAATGGACTTTTTGAAATTCATTTGGAACAAGCTAAATACTCTTGTTCAGGATGTTTTGCAAAAACAGAGTAAAAAGAAAGACACTAGATACACAGAAACGATAAACTATAAAGAAATTGAACAGATCGCTGAAGGTATCAATGCAATAAAAAAGAAGAAGACAAAGAAAATTTAGTCATTGACTGGACTGATTTTCGATTAAGTACTTGTAGCTATTTATTTTCTATAACATGTTTGTATGTTTTAACCATGATTAGTTGATTATTCCCTACTGATGACGAAATGTTACCTATTTGCTCTTAAAATTTATTGAAAGGCGATTAAACGACAAATGGGATTTATTGTTAAAATTTGAATTAAAATACAATTTATTTTTAAAATAAAATTGTATAAGTTTTCTGGTAAAACAAGAGCGTTTTGATTTTAACTAGGACTGGTTTTTACTATAAGGTATTAAAAATGATCAACAAACTGATTTGCACATTTTATATCTTGTTTTCACTTATTCCCATTTAAGAACAATAAAGCGGATTAAAGAAAGTTAAAATTGACGAGCATTGTTGAAATCACAGACAATACTTCAAATTATCTAAAGTTAATTTTTTTCTATAGTAAATTAATGAAAAGTTAACGGAAATGCATAATTCAATATCAAAAGTTTCGTTATTCAGAATTTTAGAGCCTCAGTTTTATACAAAATAATTTTTTTTTAAATATTTCTTAGGCTTATTAGTTCTATATGTACTTTCACACAAAAATAAGTTACTTAATACTATTTAATATTTAAGTCTCGCACTCAACTAAGATTCATGGCATCATGACATATTAATTAACATATCCAGTCGTGATTCTTAAATTCTACCATTGCGCAGAGAAAGTTGTAAAATTAAGCAGCTGTCGATTCCGGAGATTTATTTCGTGATTTTAACTTTCTTTTTCCAGATTTTGTTATAAATCCACCGGCCTCTCTTTTACTTCGGGTCCTTTCAAATTCTTCCTCGTCTTTAAAGTCCTCTTCAATGACTGTACAATCCGGATGCGCTTGCCCACATTCCTCAAACGATTGAGGTGCTCCGCTGTCCGATTCATTTCGAACATACTGTGAAAATACTCCGCGACCAAAGATTCTAAAAGCCATCCTAGTTAAAGGATGTCGCTTTGCCTTAAATTCAACTTCGCATAGGAACCTTTTCCGGCAAGCATCTGAGCCAACTCCTAAGAATGAAAACACTGCATTGCCTATCCTAGAGAAGTAATTAAAATACTATTATCAACAATTTTGCTGTTAAAATGTCATAAACTTACTGTTCCTCTGTAAAATTAAAATCAAATTGCCTCCCCTTCCCTGATTTCCTGTGGGGAGGGTCGAATTTAAGGCTGCTCAGGGAATCTGGTATTGTTTCTCCGTAAGAACTATAAGCTCCGTAGGGCTCATGACCATACGAAGAGAATGGAATGTGGTCGAAATGATGGTCGTGTATTCTGACATGAAATAACATTGAAATATTCACAATTATAAATTGAGTAAAAATTACTTACCCATGATCATAGGAAATTACAGGCGCCGACTGGACTATTTCAGGACAGGACTTGAAGTGACTAATGAGAGTCTTCGCACCCCAGACAAAGCCTGTTCCAATTATGAAGGCTGCAATGATGACTTTCACCTTAACCCAATAAAGAACAGCAAGTGCGAAGCCCCACCAGTGCCCTAAAGTAATAAATAAATTATTAAATCCCGAAGTAGTTAGTGGTGAAAAGAAAAAAAAGAACCCCGCGCCTCCCTCCGTGATAGTGTTCGAAGCACTGCCGTGACCAGGATTCGAACCTGGGTTACTACGGCCACAACGTAGGGTCCTAACCACTAGACGATCACGGCTATCAGAGGCGTTGGGTGACATTTTTCAGACATTTAATACCTCAGTTCTATGAATTACTTATAATTACATAAAAATTGTTAGAAAATTTTGTGTCATTAAAGCCTGGTTTCGTATTTTGATTTGTTTTAACTCAGTCTTCATTCATTTCATATTTTTCAATGAGAAGTACACAATTTCATTCTATAAAAATTTCATATGTGTTATAGAAAAGCAATTCGTTTTAAATAAAAAGAACTGAGGCTAATTATTCTAAAATAAACGTTATAATGTTAACTTTTGCGAAACTTATAGCAAGAAAAAAAACATATTAAGGTTGCTTTACCTGATGTTTTGCAAAATATTCACGAAATTCGCCTTCTTTTTATATCTTTTTTTAAGCCGTTTGAGTAATGAATAACAATTTATTAAAAAACAGGAACAAATTGAATGTGAGTAACACGACAATTTCTCACTTTGTATTAATATTACTGGGAAACCAGAGTAATAAAAATTCACTTATTCTAAAAATGTGAGAATATTTTAAATCTTATAAGAAATTGTTATGTGATTTCAATTGTTTTAATGACGACAATATAAAAAGAAATATGGGGTGAATGTGAAAATATACGAAGTACTTTAATTTAAAGAATAGAGTAGACCCAATTTGAATCCTTGTAAATATAAAATAAAATGTGGATTAGGAAAGACAAGAAATAAAGCCTTGTATTCATTCAAAGTACACGGAAGAGCCAATGATAGAAAAGGTTTTTAATTTGCATAAACTTAAAGTATATTTAGGTATATATATATATCATGTATATATATATTTTATTTTCCTAATGACAATAATCCTATACTTTTTGTGTAAATTTGCGTACGCAATTCGTAAAAGCAACGAGTCTTTTAAAACTTACACAGTCCGTAATGATAAAACTTATTACTCTTTCTTCGTGCAACATCTTTATCATCACTTTCACTATCTATTAATTCCTCAGATACGACAAAACTTGCCAAAATCAATATAATCACTATTCTTTTTAACATATTTTCTTAAATTTAACAGGAGCAGTTTACGTTGCTTTCACTGAAACTCTGAACGGAGTGATCACTACTAGAAGGTTAAGGCAGTATTTATCTCTTCGCTGTTCGTTTTCTTCGTTCTAGGTGCTAATTTCTCTAATTTAGAGCATGAATGGAAAAAAAGCTTGCTGTTACACTTATCATTAGTGCAGGTGCAGTCATTATTTCGAATTTATTTACCAAAATATTTCATTGAAAAAAATAAAACATCTCTTCAAAATTTTAAATATATGTCAATTATGCTGATTTCTGCATACGCAAAGAAAATGTTTTCACGATTTTACAATTCAAGTTTAAAAGTAATTTAGGTCCTATTCTATAAAATATAAATTAGGAAATTGAATAAAAATAAGTTATTATACTAAGATCGTTATTATTGTTGTGTTATGAAAAAAGCCAAAGTTTCAAGATTGTGCGACGTAAGAGCCCAAAATCAGTTAAATGTAGCAAGAAATTATTTTCTTGATTAAGAACTGAAATTACTTTTCTGTTTTAAATTGCCCCCATTTCATCGGACGTACGTTAACTTAATGCTCAGAAAACAATATTTTTTGGGTAGATACCTTTATAACGAAGAAGAAGAGCTTGCTTGGGATGTCAGAATTACGCTAACCTAAAACAATGTTAAGTGGGACAATGTCTTTTATTTTATTAAGGCGTTTTATGTCTAGCAAAACCGGTGTAGAAATAAGTAAAAATGCAGTCGGAGGAAGGAATCTTGTGGAAAAAGTGGCAGTTACAGACGAAGGAAAAATGATTGTCGGCTGGCATCCAGACGTTGAATTCCCTTATGAGTGTTCAAAACCGATTCCTATTATCTCAGAAATTGAATCAAGTTCGCTTGTCAAGGAAAATGCTATAAGAACAGCAATGTCTGCATTTAAAAATAAACATCCAGAGGTAGCTAGGCAGGAGTTAATGAACTTGACCTTTACGACAAAACATAGATGGTTCCCGCGGGCCAGAGACAAGAAGGCGAAGAAAACCCCCATGGACAGGCCTTATCTGTAATCTACCTTAATGCAGTAGTAGTAAAATAGATTTCTTGAATAAATTCAGTGTTTTAATCAACTCTTCGTTTCTTAATCAAACTACCTAGTAAGTCGGAAATTGCAGGCAAATGGTGGTCGCTTGTGCCCGTGCTTGCAGCGGTGTTGTCTTTTGTTTTCATGTTGCGATGTTGCGGAAATGTAGGCATCAATTTTGGATCACAAGCTAAAAAGTTAAGCATTGAAATAATGCACTTTATCCCAAATATAAAAACGCTTACGTAGCGGAGCTTCTTTAAAATAAGAACTCTGAAGGCATTCCTCCGCCGTTGCTCGTTTCTTTGGATCATACATGAATAAGAAGTTTAGCAGGCGCAGCCCAGCTCCAGACAACCATGGAAATCTGGTCTTTAGATTGTTGTATGGTTGATGTTTCAACGTAAAGTTCTTCAGTGCTGGAAGCGTAGGGTATTCGGGCCATATGGCTTCGGATGGTGTACCCAGTAAATCAATTATTAGTTCTAACTGGGCGATTTCTGTATTTCCGGGAAGGAGTGGCTTATGTCCTAGAAGTTCGCCGAGTATGCAACCCAGTGCCCACATATCAATTGCTGTAGTTTGTATATGAGATCCGAGCAACAGTTCCGGTGCACGGTACCACAAAGTTACAACCTGGGGAGTCATCGGTTTTGATGGAAGACCGAAGTACCGAGCCAGCCCAAAATCAGCTACAAAATTAAGCACTGAAATATTTACTCTATAATAATATAAACTGGTATACCTATTTTAACACATCCTTTGTCGGTCATAAGGAGATTCGATACCTTTAAATCTCGGTGGACTATAAAATGGGAGTGCAGATATTGTAAACCCTTTAACACCTGAATTATTATGCACTTTACTTCAGACTCAGAAAATGGAGAAGTCATGTTATCAAGCAGGGAAGCCAGGTCCTGTTCACAGTACTCCATCACCAGGAATATGCTAGGTGTCGTCGATAAGTAAATGAAGTCACTTCTACTTGTGTGTTACTACCTTTCAAGACTCTTTCCGACAACAACTTCCTTCAATCGCACAATATTGTCATGGGTGCAGCTCATCAGGATTTGAATTTCACGCAGGCCGCTAACAGGCAGCCCATCCTTTTCCTGATCCATTCGAACCTTCTTCAGAGCAACTATTTCGCTTGTTTTAGAATCCCGCGCCCGATCTGCAATTTTTTGCTTTTAAGTATTTCAAGTTAATAAAATCCATTGTTACTTACAAACAATTCCATAGGTACCTTCACCTATCCTGTTCAGTTTCTCGAACTCTGTTACCAGTCGACATCGTCCCAGCTGTTATAAATATCAATATAATTTGTGTTTGGCTAGTATTAATTAAGTACATTATCTCGTTCATTGATTTCCATCGGCTTCCCTGTTTTGAACGAAATTAGCACTCCTTTTCTAGTCACCGGTGCTTGGGGATCCGATGGCTGCTTGATTTTTCCTTCACTGTCTGCAAAATTCAAATTTTAAGAAATTTTCGTTTTCTATTCAGGTATAAATGTTTTACCTCGACTCATATTGACAGAAATAAAATATTATTCTATTATTCTGAAGAACTATTATGAACAGAGCGTGAATTTCTGAGGCTATGAACAAAATATGTTTACAAATGTTTGACAGTCATTTTGACATTCAGCAGGGTTGTGTAGTATGTTTGGTTGCGTTTGTTCAGCTTCGGCCAGATATTAAATATTAACGAACATTGTTTACTACAAAATCTTGAAAATAACTTGTTTTCATATTGATCTAATTTCAGCTAAAATATTATGTAATCATTGTCTTTCGCAAATTAAATCAAAAATTTTTATAAAATCAAAACTAGTCTTATTATAATTTTTTGCCTGTTTTAAGTACTTTTACACGAAATCTTATCACAATAAAACTCAAAACCTGTAAAATGTTTTATAACAACCCTCGTATTTTAGAAATAATATACAGACAATAATTTTAATATCTGCTTATATTGTTTGAAGAATAGAATTAAATAAAACATTTTTAAATGGACTGCAGCCAAATTAAACAATACTCAAAGACATTTCAATTTAGCATTAAAATATATCGAATTCAAGTTGGGGAGTATAACCATCTGGAGAATATATGATTATTTTACCTTGTTGAAAATTGAATTACCTATAACCCAGGATTATGTAAGAATTGTCGTAGTATTTGAGCAAACTCAAAAGCTAAATCACTATTGTTGAGTTAGTAAAAGTGTTTAACTTTATGGAGAGGATTATTACAATTATAAAATTTATGTTTGTTATCACAATTCGTATGCTATTTTCTTGCAGATTTATAATAATAATGGAAGGTTTCATTTCCCTTTCAATTAATAATGAGATTAATTCTTGCTACTTTTGCATAATAAATTATTGCTGGAAGAAATCTATGTCATGAGATAAAAAGCATTCCGTGTTCGTTTACTTTTATAAAAGTTATTTGAGGTCAAAATATTGTGCAATGAACTTAGAATAGAAGAAAAATCAGACGCAATCAATATCCCGCTCTCAGAAGGATTTTTCTTCATTTCACTCAAGTACAAATATTTGCTTTGCTGTGATTCTTCCGGAATACACAAGAAGGTTCCGACAACAATTTTGTTTAATTGAAGCTGTGAAGTGAGGAGCTCTCTGTCACTTAGAAGGATATTATAACTACTACCCGTGAGTGCTATTAACAGCACTCCTTCCTTTCTGCAAAGCAATTGTCTGAAGATTTTTTCTTTATGCCCGATCCCCCTGAAAAACTTAACTTGATTTCTATTCTGATGACACCACAAACCTTCCCCCCTCTATTTTTGCTCAAGTCTAGGCTTGCCATTTAAATTACTTGGAGGTATTTTCTTGCAGGATGCTTCGCAAAGGGATTGAGGAAAATATTAATAAAAAACAGGATTCAAACACGAGGGGAATTGCCGACAGTCGCTTAAAATATAACGAGCAAAAATGTGGAGTGCAGTAAAAGTGTTTTAAATCGACTCCCAGTCTTTAGTCTTAATTCAGTTTTATCTCCAGGCTAGTGAAGACACTTTGCGAATAATTATTAGCGGATTTCGAGTAATATACGCTGTTCAGCTAAAAATGCTTGAGCCCACCTCTATGGTCTTCCAAATCCAGACCAGATAATCTGAAACAGGGACCACCCACATTGAATTGCGCAAAAAATATTACACCCTGAATATAAGAATGGTAATGAAGGGATATTTACGAAGACGGAGGCCCTATGAATCAATAGAAAAGTTATACAGGCATATAAAATTCGGGTTCGTATTTTCTTTCCTGGAATACGGACGACACAGTTAACTTGTATAAGGCAATTAGCCCCAAGCGTATTTTATGTCTAGCTATAGATAGAGTTTGATTCCTACAATTTTATTACCCGGTTGATATTATACATTCACGACTACACGAATGAATATAATTGTAAAGCATCGTTTTTAAGGACCATATTCAAAACAATTTTTACTTTACTATATTTGCACTAAACTATAAAAAATGGAGTTTAAAGCCTAAAAAATGTAAGAGCATAAAATAGCAAACTAGACGTAGGGACAAAGCTGTTTGCTTTATAAGGACAAGTTTCATATATTCAGCTCGTATAGGAACATAATAGCGTGATTCGTAACAATATTATTTTTGTAGCACAACTGAAATGGTTTTATGCACAAGAATTTTTCATATAAAATATTGAGGATGCATTCCACGTGTGCTCGCTCACATTCATGTACATCTGCATAATGCTGCTATAAAAAGAAAATGTACATACATAAATATTGAGTATACATATCGTCATCTGGAATAGCCAGATCCTGATGAAGAAGGATCTATGCTAATAAATATGTTATACAGACTTTAAGCTTTAGAACTTGGACTGTAGTTTCACGCATTTTAAACATTTAACTGCACCAGAGGGTATTAAAGATATTCAGGGTGTGTATTATCGAAGAATATCTAACGAATTGACATTGTTTGGTCATTTAACGTAGTGTATTTTGCGATTACTCGATTTATTGTTACAAACTTAAACTATAACAAAAACTAAAACTAAACTAAAACTAATATGATATGTATTTATCACAAATAACATAGTTTGTGTGTAATTAAAAGAAATATATATATAATTATCTTTAAACATTTAATATCAACCTTTTTACATCATTTTAACTATCTTAATTATCATAAGTTTAATATTACTTGTGTGACGTTTAATTTCTTAATAAGAATTTTTATATTAAAAATGTTATTTTAACAAATAGTTTCTTTTTGAGTGCTTTTTTCAAACTGTTGAATAAAATACACTGAATTGGTATTACATTTTAAAGGAATAATTTTGCAATTTGTGTACTCGTAGCTACCCTGAGCTTCGCTTCAGAGTATGTTATACCCAGAATTTTTGTCACTGTTTACACTATTCGATAGCTTTTTCATCAATGATGATTCAGGTATATCAAAGATTAAACTCTGGCTAAAAGGAGCCAATTAGTGAAAATAAATGTGCAGAAAACTGAAAAGGGTAGATATCCTTGAGGTAATACTTGTACTGATTTGTACAATCACTTATTTACTGAAAAAACCTGATACTTTTTATATTGGAAAGTTAATATCTGTTCTATGCATTTAGCTTTTTAATACTAGGTAAATATGTGCATTTTAAATTATATATTTCAATTAAGTGATGTTTTATTTAATTCCTCTTGCAATAAGAATTAAGATCTAGAACCTTTTAATCCCATACGAATTTTAAATGACCATATTCCGTTGAATTTATTTTCGTTTTAAATTCCTATTCTCTTTGTTTTTTTTTGTTGTATGCAGATCAATAATACTTTTGGAAAGAATTCAATATCGCCATTAATTACCTCAATGCTTTCGGGGCAATCGAAGATTTCCATTCAGTTGAAAATTTTAACAGATCCACATTTTACATCTTTGTTTTCTAGCACGTAAAAGTACTTTGGAACAAGATAAGCACTTCCTATCAGCACTATTTGCTCTTAATCCACAAAATTAAAAAAAACGAGTCTGACGGTCTCTATTAAGACCACTTTTATGTTCGCGCACAGAGCACTTTATAATCCCATAGGAGGAATTCTTTCCGTCGTGTCTCACTTCACTGCTACCTACCGTAATTGCCAAATTGCTAAGATAATCCGTGCATTACGTTACCACTCAGCACATAGTGATAAAGGGTCCATTTCCCATGATGTTTAATTCCCTTCTTCTTTATAAATAATTGCCACAAGAACTCTTTCGGAATTGCTGAAGTGTGATGAAAAGGCTTCGGTTTTCATAACTGAATTTCTTCATCACAATAAATACTCACAGACTTTTATTGTAGAATTTAAAAAAATTTTTTTCGCCCTAGACATTTACTAAAATTCTTATTTACTACATTTTTATTTCAATTTTATTTAAACTTATATTAAAACGACAATTTCTAAAGAAAATTCTTTATTAAACTACAACATAAAATTTGGACACAATAATTCAATGGCAATATTTTTCATTGAGATTAAACCACATGCACACAAATATTGCGACTAGTTCTGATGCTTGAAGTTAACTCATCCCAACTGCGGGTAATCTGAAGGATCCGCTGGCTTCTCATTATACCTAATAGGATACGTGAGTTGATTTCCCTTATCCCATGAGTATAGTTCCTGTAATTAGATAAAACAATTGTTTTCAAAACCAACCATTAAAATGATTAATATGCGATATCTATATGAAAAGATTAATAAGGCTACCCTAGATAGTAATCTAAAAGCATAAATGTTTATATTATTAGAAATATGTTATATCTCCACCTTTTTCTTTTTGGCACAAATCAGAATAAGAAATTTTATTAGCAGCAGATCTTTTAAGTCATAAAACAAAATTTTTAATCTTAATCTGTTTAGTAATTTTTGTTTCAATGATATTGTCATTATTAAGTAAATTATAGATCAACTTAAAACATAAGATAAAAATTTTTGTTTGTTCATGTATATACATACAAACCTATATTTTTGAAAAACAATTTAAAAGTAGAATTTTGTAGAAATCAGCCTTTAATGAAAGCATGGTTAAGCAAACATAATTAATTTTATATACTCGTATAAATTCCAAGGCAATCAATCAAATAATTTTGTTAAAAAGATGAAGCAAGTAAACGGAATGTAAGGATAAAATATGAGCAAGGAGTTAAGAAGGCGTAAAGGGAAAAATAAAAAATAACCTTAATGAGGCAGAGAGGTATAAGCAGAAATAAAAAGCAAAAATGAACAGAGATATAAAGACAAAAGGTAATTAAAAGCTCTGTTCTTGGAAAAGGCTTTATAGCGTATATTTGCGCGATTACACCAGATCTTTGTGTTGTGAATGGAAAAGGAGCGTAAATTATACAAACCTAGAAATCAAAACTAATCAATTTCGTCAGAAAACTTACATATACACTAAGAAATTGGGGACAAGTAAAAAAAAAGTATGAGAACAATGTTTTCGTTAAATTTTCTTGTGTTCTTTCCTTATTTTTAATACGTTTTTAAACTTTGGCAAAGGAAAAGTAAACAAATTAAAAAAGGATCTGTAATTAAATAATAAAATTAACCTATTTTTGCAAAATGCCAAAATGTTTGTTTAGGTATATGTTTGATTAAATACGAAAAAATAAAACATTCATATTGTGCTCAAAATTGAAACAATGACAATTTAATATATGCTCAATTCAGTCAGTATAGATATAAAATTGTTGCATTCCGATAGAGAGACATCATAGTGAATATAATAAATCAAACCGGAAAATCTCAGACTTGGGAAAAAATCAGGAAAACTAAGAGTTCGTCGGATATAAGGAGTTGAACATTCAATTTAATCACGTCACGGCCACTTACCGACAGATATCTATTATATCCGACGGTTGTCGTCCTGCGGAAGGGATTTGTAAATGACAACGATAGGTCCCTCAGCAATTCCCCTTTATAGAGGTCAACCGCGACGAGAATGCTTGCATTCTTCTCGGTAATTGAATCGATTGTGTATAGGACACCGCAGACGATGAACATTTCGCCGAACTTATGGTGGTCGATGCTTATATTCCAACTAAATTGGGTATCCAGGGTGTCTGCGTCCAGCTGTAAAAATTATCAGACTAGAAATTGTGTCCACAGTCATGTAATAGTAACACGTATATCCCATAAAATAACGACTGAAAATTGAAATTTTGTTTTAGGATCCATACCTTGCTCACAATTGTGTTGTTAGAGTCGTCGGTGCTGTAGATAACCCATAGTCCAACTTCGTCAACATTGAAGTCCATGAAGTTGTGCTCGGTTGTGTACAAATAGTTGCGCGTCGCCACTCCGGTGTACGGCAGTCGTCTGCCTAAAGAGATAAAAGAGCTGTTAAAAGCGGACATAAGATTTATGATTTCGAGTAGACGGGCTCGTGGCGAGTAATTAAAAACCCGATTAAATTCAGGGCGTTGCAAGGAGCCCAGGGCGACTTAATTTATCATTTTTAGTGGTGCCTCTGCCAACCACTTTCTAACCGCAATTGCAGGAATCTAGCATGTTGATGCTTTTTATTTGGTTTTCGGAGAGACTCTTTTACTTTTTTACGACGTTATGTAGAAGAATTCGCATATGGCAAAGACAAGGGCCATAAAGCAATCAAAGTAAGCAAGACAAGTTAAAGTAAGTTGTACCATCGTCAGATTACTTGGAGTTGGGAGATTTGTAATGAAAGGAACCGATTCCCACGTTGTATAAACTCCGTTTGTCAAATTACATTCCTTTGAGATTATAGACACCAATGTCTCTTATAACTTTCTTCAAATATTTATATACAAGTAAAATATTAAAAAATATTCGGCAAAAAAAAACTCACTTATTTTTCTTCCAGACTTCAAATCAAACTTTGTAACGTTAGATGTTCCCTTTTCATGGTAATAGAAAGAACCATTAAAGACGACATGTGCATTTCCCTTAAAGTAAAATAAGCAAATGATTAATATTTTAGAAATTCAATTTCAATTTCCATTTTTAAAAGGATTTCTATTTTCACTCATTTTAAAGTTAATTAATAGATTCACGAAGAAGTGTTAAAAAGTTTTTGAAAAGCGGGAAAATGAAAAATTTCACATTTAGTTTTATTATATATCTCTTCAGGAGTATTAATACCAAGTTTTACCTTAATTGAGTTATTAGTCTCTGAATTATCCCGAAACAATCAAGAAGAAAATAAATTAAATTTTCAAGTTCTTGTGACCACCGTGCAGAAGTGGGGCTTACAAATATTAAACCTTGCTGTGTATAGTCCAAATCTGATCCGATTATATTTTGGCCTCAAATATTAAGAAAAATTTTCAAGGAAGAAATTTAACGACGACAAAGTGAAATCTGCAATATCTGATAAAATCTTAGAAAGGGTTCAAAACTTCCGGAAAAGTGTTCCACCTTTAGTATTGCTTCCTCTAAAACTCCACATCATAGTAACATTTTTTAATTGTTTAATTGTACCGAAAACTCCCATAGACATTTCCAATCGATATGTCGAAATCAATACTTAGTTAATTTTTTTCTATAAAGTTTCGAATTCTAAAACATGTGGTGTTCCACATAAGATTTGTAAACTTATTTATAATTTATTAAAATGTCATCATAAATCTTTGTAGTGTCTGCAAAGTTCTTTCTGGCAGAAGAAATCGTATTAATAGAGATAATTAATTTGTTATATAAATTGTCTAGTCTTGAGGCCGTAATGATCCTTAGCTCAGTTTACGACATTACTCCCAGAAGTAGTACATCTTAAGACGTTCACTTATTGCAGTGGGATTTGCTCATAAATTACTTATCATAGCAGAATTCAGACCATGTAAGGACATGGGTTCATTACTTAAATCACCCACTTCAGGGTTACTTATATTGACGTGTTTATTTTAATGTGATTGAATGCATTATAAAGGATATAAGCAAAGCTTACTAAAACAAAATATACTATCATAATGTTGATTCTTTTTCTTTTAATATGGACTTCTAAATGTAGGAAATGTATTTTTATAAAATTCTTACCGTAAAACCACCAGGTATTTCGTAGTACTTCGGTGCATTATTGTTTCTATAACTCATTTTATTTCCATATTCATACAAACGACGTTCATAGTCTTGTTTGGTAACGTAAATTTTTTCCTTGTCGTCTGGTCCCGCTGCAGGATCCCGTAGCCAGGCACCATATAGCTCATCGGTAAATTTATGGTACACAGGCTTTCCTACTGCATACACCTGGCAAGCTGTCGAGTCACGACGAGGAAAAGCGGAAAATAAAATTGCCTTCTTAGAAGGAAATCAATTAAATTACTTGTGTTTCGTCTGGGTAGTCCTGGGTAGCTTATGTTTCCAGCTGGTTCCATTTCGACGTCGGTCAACCTATTGCCGCTGCATTTTACTGGTCTGCAAAATAAGTTGGTATGTACATGGCTTATCATTGGTGAGGGATCCTGGTGGCAATTTTAATACTCATTTTTTTATGATATTACCTTACATCTTCACATTCCGGACAAGGAGGGGGAGGCGGCGGACAAAAGCTCTCTGGAGGCTTCTGTCCAAATATAGCAATTTCATTTCTTTCATAAACCGGAGTAAATGACGTCAAATCTTTCTCTGCAAACACAGCTATTAATTAGAGCTTTACATAGATACTACCTGAGTTACGTTTCAAGTAAAATATTGCTGCAGTCGTATTAATTTCATTTTTAGCCACGCAATAATATACCCCAAAGTCTGTTCGCTGTAGGCTGTTAATTGTCAGTCGCATAGTAGTTTTGTATCTAGATAAAGTAGAACATTGCGCAATACGTACTTAAAAACTCTGGAGATTTACCTATCAGGGTAAGTTTCAATTCTATATTTCTCGCCAGGATCTAGAAGACGACCATCTGAGGCACGTTCCCAATACCTCAGAGCTTCCGGAAAGGCTTCAACCTACATAAGATTCAATTTTTAAAGAACATTCCATCATCCATTATAAAATTCTTAATTCATTCTTGTTTTACTCTAAAAGAGGATAAAAGCAAAAATATTGACCAGTAATTATTTTTTTGTATCAAGTCAAATATATAACATTTTATTAAAATAGTTTTTACTTATATTTTTATTTATGTAAATATTAATGATTTTAATTACTTTTGAAATATATAGAAAAAGGAAAGAAACTTGTGAAATACCATAGAATCTCCTTTTCTTGAATTGAAATAATAATATAGACCATTAACCCTATCTCCTAAGGATGTAAAGGGTCACATACAAATCGTATAGATATATAGATTTACCGGATTACTGCTCATTAGATTACCGGACTACCGCAGATTGTGCACAGTACTGTATAATCCGACAGCTACATGCAACGTACCATCGTTGCCCGATTATAACAAATTAAAGTGTACGACGCTTTATAAATCAGAATGTGATTACTTTACATTTTCGATAACTATACTTAAAATTCAATAAGAAATGCAGAAATTAACAAAGCCATTGCCGTCCTTCCTTCGTGCAAAAAGTCAAGAATACAATAGTAATATTTTAGTAGGTAACTGGTATGAAGACCGAGTGGGACAAGAAGTGAAGAAAATGGAGGATATTAAAAAGTGTGAGAAGGGAGAAACAGTCTACATTACTAACTATACGAAAAAAACCCCGACCGACATGTTGTTTAGCCGAAAGGAGGAATTTAAAAATTATCAGAAATCTAATAAAAGTACTGTTAGTATGCTAGATAAAAAGGAGTTCCTAGACAATATGACCACGAGTAGCGATATTCATTATAACATTATCCCGAAGAGCATGTGTGTTCCTCTTTCCGGGACTGATAAAACAGGGAAATATTATCCGAGACCGAACTTTTTGGACACTTATGGAAATCAAACAAAATTTGGCTATAGAGAGTATTTGATAAAGAAAGCCAAAGAATATGAACCATCTGGTGTGTCTCAGTTTCGATCGGATTACATTTGTTACCCTAAAGCCGCCTACGTGATGAGAAAACCGTGCAAGCCTATTTTAACCAAGGAAAGAGCTGATATACTGTCATGGGATCATTAATAATATTTGTGAAGACTATTATATGACTCGTCATGAAAGCCTTTTCTGCATTGAAATCTCTAAATTGTTCCTTATTTCCAATTTTTAAATAAAATACAGAACCCAAACTAACCATTGTTTTACAAACCTTTTATTTACCCTTATATATATATCCCTAGAAAGAAATCTGAAAATTTAGTCAGCCTTAAAGGCCGAATTTTGTACCTTCGTTTAAAACCATTGGCTTTTGAGAGTAGTCGAAATCATAAATTTCAAATTTCTTTTTGTTGAACATAAGAACATACAGACACTGTTAATGTTATTAAAATTAAATGATTTATCAACATAATAAATTGAAATTAACTCTATTAGCAGCCCGCTTGATTTTCTATTTCTAAAAGTGGATTCTCCACACAACAAATCCATTTCATTCGGAATAAATTCATTTCTTTTTATTGGATTGATTTTCTTTTTCACAAACTTTATATTTGTTCAATTAAACTTGCTGCATGCCTTGATTAGAATTAGTTTCCCTTAGTGCTTACTAATAAAAAAAACCCAGAAACTTGAAGAGCAACCTAAAAGAATTTGCTTATTCATAGAGGTAAAGTGGAACAGCTCTAGGGTGGTGTGCTCCCATGACCTACATTGCCAAAAACTTTTATGGCCAGCATCATAATACTGCAGTCCGGAGACCGAGCTAATTTCACCTCAGTGGTTCTATTTAAATTGGACCGCCGTTGATAATAATACGACAAGACCGCGTTGGACATAATTATAAATTTCGTGAATCCTTGTCCTGTCCGGAGAAAAGCAATCATGTGGAAATAAAGGTCTATTCAAGTGAAATAACTATAGTACATAGGTATACATATATTTCATCACTTCAACAATTTCAATTCGAAATAATGCGTTTTCCTAAGAATTCACTACGAAAATGTGGAAAGAAAGGACGAATAAATCAATCCTTGATTTCTTTAGCATGATTAAATTCATTTATAGAACTACTCACACTAAATCGATGAGACCAGAGCGCAAATGTTCCTTTAAGAAACGATGAAGATCTGATTAATGGTTTTAATGCAGCGACATTGAATCATCTCTTTAATGGATTCTATCATCTCGGTGAAGAATTATTAAGAAAGAGTATCGTCTGGACAATAACAGCTGAACATTTATTATTCGTTTGTGCCCTGCTAAATTAATACCAAAATACGGAGCTATCGGTTGCCATTATACTCTAATTTATTAAAACAGACAGAAGCAGAAATACTGCGGTTTTGCAAACTACTGAAATATAAATGAATATAGCTATATTTATTTTAATATTTACTGATTCTTCAACATTTTAGTTATTAACGAAAAATAGAAAGTGATAATTCTTATCTTACTAAGAAATGTGATAGAAAATTTAATACCACTGCATATGGTATTAATTATTATAAATATGAAAGTTAAAATAAATATTGAGAAGGTAATAATCTTTATTCCAGAATTGAAATTTATAGCGAATATAACTTGCATGAAGTGCAATATTTTGATTTAATTTCACTATTTTCTACTGTGAGGGGCTATTCATTCTCTTAGAAGAGATCAGTTTGTATATTCTGCAATTTCACTTTATTGTACAAATTCATGGGATTTCGAAATTTGTTTCCCATCACTACTGATGGAATTCTTTTTTGTTTGCAGCAATTTGTTTTCTTTTTACAAAACTTCAACATACACCAGCTGTTTATGATTTGACTAAAAATGTTGAGAATTAAATTATTTACAAAGCTCTTTATAGCCTCAATTATGCAGTTTATAGAAAGTAGTTTTTGCAAATTAATATTTTTTAAACTACCAATTATGTATAAAAATATAATATTTTATTCACCTTATAGTGGAATACTGATATGCATATATTTATATTACATTTTACATTTATATTTTATTACTAGTATCAGATAGAGCCTAACCCTATCAAGTCCCAGCCTAACCTTATTAAGAAATATACTAAAATACAATAATAAAATATCTTTTGTTATTAAAAGTAATTTATTTGTTATTTCTGTGATTGGCTTTTCGTGCAAAAACGTATTTAATATTTTAAGTTTAAGTATTATTAATATTTAGACATTGCAATACATAAAAATGCAAAGAATTTTTACGTTCCAAAAGAAAATGAGAACATTGATTTTTCAAAATTGTCAGTAATATGATAATAGTGTCTTTTATTTTATTTTGGCAATAGAACTATGTTCGACAAATTTGCTCAAAATATTTATTTTTCCTGTTTTGGAACCAAATAACTCTGAAAAAAAAGCAAATTTAAGGGATACTTCATCAAACTTTGAATTTTAAAATAAAAAATAATAGATTAATTAATAAAAATGTGAAAAGAAGGTATAAAAGTATGTAATATTTGTCCACAACCTCCTACATAATTATATGCTTGCCTTGCTCGTGCGATGTCCGACATCAACTCTTCTACAATCCTAAAACACCCTATATTAATTTATTCCATGGTCACAGAAACATAATCTCTTTTAAAAATTAATAAACCTAAGTTCACGTAAAGTCTAGAAATCTTCAGTTGTATTTCAAATCTAATCTCGATGCTTTGAGCTTAAAAGGAAAACGAGGTAATATACTTAAATTAAGTGCTATCACTGCAAGCATTTACGCAGTTGAGAGGCCACGAGATTTTCATTTTAATTAGCCGAAAATCTCTTAATTCCTATAATGAAACGCTATATTTCGAATTAAATTTTACTGCAGAGTTTAACGTCTTTTTAATTTCCCCTTAAGGAAAAGTAACGGAAGGCTTATGAGATAATTAATTCTCAAGACTTACCTGGCACTCGAGCGTTGCAGATCCACCTTCGACCGAGTAAATGTGCTGTCGTTGGACGATAATCATTGGTGCAACTAACGAGAGGTCATATAAAATATTTTCGAAAAATTAAAGCAATTTTCATTGACGGAAATTGATAGCCTAGAACATTTCACGTTTACTTACAATGCACTTCGACGGAGAATGTTGCATTGGCCACGGGAGGAATTCCATTGTCTGCAAAGCAAGTGTAGGCGGCCATGTGCTCCCGTGTTATGTTGGTGATATTCAGTGCTGGACCACTAACCGAAGACACTGCGGAAGGAGTTTTCAGAAGAAGAAAATTCAATTTTCCTTTGAATTATGACTACAAAATTGCTGAAACATAAACTTACGCTCCTCGATACCGTTGGAGATGGTTCGACCATCCACACGACGCCATTCGATATTCGGCTGGGGCATCCCGTTCGCGGCACAGGACAAACGAAGGTTTTTACCCTCCTCCACAATCACGGTGCGACTGGCATTTGGTATATTGTTATCTAACGAAAATTAAATTTAATTGTATTCCAAAGTACCTACCCCGTATCAGTTCAATTACCTGCTATCGATGGCGGAATTAACAATTCATTTGAGAACGTGCCGTTCACTTTAACCTTCCATGCATTGATTCCCGGAATACCGGGCGTTCCATTGACGCCAGCCTTCCCAGGTCGACCGCGGGGTCCTGGCAATCCTGCAAATCGTTTGGAGAAAGATCATAAAAATTGCAGGATTTCATTGAGATAAGATAGTCGAAATTTTTAGGGGGGCATACCTTTAGGACCCCGTTCCCCAGGCGGACCTTGTGCACCCTTCGGTCCTTGGACACCATCTCTACCATTCTGGCCATCTCTTCCATCTCGTCCCGGTGAACCGTCTTTGCCATCTTTCCCAGGAATTCCATCAGCTCCGGCTCTGCCAGGTACACCGTCTAAGCCAGGTTCGCCAGGAACACCATCGCGCCCATCCAAACCCGGATTTCCCGGAATTCCTGGTTCGCCTTTAGGACCCCTAGGGCCGGGTTGACCTTCTCGACCATCTAAACCAGGAGGGCCAGGTAAACCTACATCACCGCGATTTCCTTTATTCCCCGGTACTCCTGGTAATCCAGGGGGTCCAGTTGGACCTTTTGGACCTACAGGACCTGGCGGCCCTGGTGGACTTGGAGGACAGTATTCTTGGGTCCCTTTGCAAAAGCCTGTTATAGCCTTTTCCTGGAAAAATGGTATGTACAATTTATACGAAATTATTAGTTATGCGCCATTTTTTAATAATGATTATAGAGAAAACAGCTGTATTTAAAAAAAATTGCTATTTCTTTTTTTTAATTTGAAAGGCGTGTAAACGATTACCCAAAATTCCTCGTTTAAAATTTACAATCGATTTTTCTGAAGTCAATCTTTTTTATAAAAGAATTTTTATTTTATTTTACTGTACCTTTAAGAGTGAACCTTACAAACCTGGGCATGAATTAAACATAACTTTTTTAATCTCTGCAGCCAAATATACCTTAAACAACAGGTGAAATGGTATTGGGTATTTGCCAAGCAATAGATTTCGACAAAGCAACTTTGATAAAGGTCAAGCATCGTTTTAGAGAATCAATTGTACCGCTTGCCGTGGAAACTCAATCAGTAATTCAGTCTGTAAAATCTGACAAGGGATTAAATTTTTATAGAGATTACGAGAATTTTAAGATTTTCCACGGGAAAACAATCTAATAGTGCTTAAGAGTCCAACTCTAAGCTGTATACAATTTCATAAGGTTCACCAGACTGAAAGAATCTTGTTTTCCACCTTCGTATCAGTTACACCATCCAAAATAAATACAGGAATAGCTTTTGACAAAGTCAACAATTGTGATTTGGAGCTTCAAACACGTTCTGTGCTTGACCCAAAATGCAGCGTCCCAGCCGGGCAAAGGGATTGTCAATTTCAATCGTAGAAGACAGATTACGGTCGGCTGCACCAACCTTTCTCGATGTCCATTATCCTGGCGTATGGATATGATGCGAATCCCCTTGGCTTCATCCTTGTAGCATAAATTTTGTATCACTAGAGCACACCAAGTGGAGAGTTTGCTTAGTTTCCCATTTGAAAAGGGAAATCTACATTTATTGTAATGTATATAGTCTTGAAAATCCAGTAGGAAAAGATAAACTTCTCTTATATGTTTTTGTAGTACAGGCAACCTAAAAGAGTTCCGGTAGCCGAATTAGGAACATAGAAATGTATAAACGATGGACGATGGAAATTAATGCTTATATTTTTATCTCTCTAGAACAAATATTTTCTTTCTGAGAAAGGGTACACGGAGAATATATTATTAAAATCAGTTGATTATGCCTCCAATTTCTTCATAAATGTTCATTAGAACTTTGTACCGTTTTATTATTGTACTCAAAATATTTCTGTAGTTAAGTTTTGATTTTGAATTTTATAGTATACCTGTATAAAATGTGTTGAAAAATAAAAATTCCCAATATTTTAATTTTTAAAAATTTTATAACTTCATTCAAAATATTAATTATAAGTACTGAAGAAATTTAGGCATTTTCTATAAAGGAAATCATTCTGTTTTCAAATTTATATCAATAGTATTCTTAAAACAAGGCATGTTTTAACAGAGCTATTTTAATAATTTTCGTTGAAAACAAAAGTACGATATAAAAGTCAATCTTAAACATTTAATTGTTTCATTTTTTGTTAAAAACAATAAATTTAATTTCTACAAATTATTAAATTTTTATAGATATGAATTTATTGTAGTTGCTTTCATTACTGTCAAGATATAATAAATATAAATTGCTGCACTGAATTGAATTAAAATCAGCATCGTTTTAAATTATTTCGGATCCTATCCAGCTTGTTGATAGACCTCTGAAAGGTCTAAAATTTATTATGTAAATTATTAATCATATAATCAAAAGTAACGTCAGGAAACGTTTATTTATATTATTGAAGTAACATACTAGCTGAAATCAATTTATAACGAATCGAATCTGATGTACGTAGTAAGCGGAATTTTATAGAAATTTACACAGGTAGGAAAGAAACGACGGTTTATTGATTGATTGGATTTAAAACAAACTTACAGGAACCCTACAGTAAGTGGTCAAATACACCCAATTATCGCCATCTGGAGCAGCACCTTTTTGGCCCGTTCTTCTGATAATCTCAGCATCTTGTTTTTCCAATTCCTTTCGATAATTCGGATTGAAGAACTCTATACTTGGTTGCCCTGAAAATTTTGAATCGATTTTATTGCTAAAATTAAATTAATGAGAAAACGAAGTGAATAAAGAGGATATTTCCAAGTCATTTACCTTGGAGGGACACATCCCTTCGTTCCCGTATTGATGACCCTCTTGAGTATTTTCTCTCATTCCGGACAGTTTCACTGTCGTCGTAAGGCAACGTTGTGCTGGAAAAAATAAAATAAAAATAAGGGGTAGGGGTAGGGGTATATGCACGTATTTTATTTACAAAGTCTTCTTTCTCTCATAATTAGAATTTTGTGGAAATAAAAGGCTACGCGATATTCCCTCAGACGGTTGACGATAAATTTAATTAGTTTACATAAAAGTGCTTTTAAAGTTGATTACGAGTATAGCACATAAAATTACAGGTATATGTCTACATGTATATATTTCTGAACGATCTGTAAATTTATATTACTAATCATGAAGTAAATAGCATTGGTAGTAAACATTTACGAAGATAAAATTGATTATATCATGGGATAAGATTTTAGATATTTGAGCTATTAACTGAGTATGAAGTACTTCAATAGGATGATTTGTTGAGTTTCTTTTAAGTTTCAAAGAGTTTTGGTAGATCACCAAGACAAATTTTTTGGGCTCTGAAATCCGAGAAGCTAGGAGTTTGGAGTTCGAATACCAGTTGACGCTAATATAAGAAGAACCAAATAACGCCGTAAGTAATGCAAGGTGTCTGTTTTTATTTCTAGCGTTGCATTTAATATATTTTTGCATTTATTTTTTATCTTACACAGTGCATCTTCTTATTCATGGCATCTTATTTCAACTCAGAATACTAAGGAGAAGGGTTGAAATTTTAATAGCATATTTAAATTTTTAAATTGCTCTTTAGTTATGAATTATTACTGGTATCTAAGTCTTATTTTTGCTACTAAAATTTGAAAATACTTTGTGATTTTTTATGGCTAGAAACCTACAATTTAACATATTATATGTATATATAAAAATGGCCATGAAAGTCATAAATGGTAGTCGCAAAGGCCATATAAGACAACTTTCACTAATAATAACCTTGAAACCTTATAAAACTATTCTTATATAAATTGCTGAACACAGAAGTAAGACTTATCAGTCTATTGTTTACCTTATCGCTATTTATAATCATGAAGCTTTATAACTATTTCAAATTAATGTAATCGCATTTATTAAATTAAGAAATTTAAATGTTTTTTTACATCCCGTTAATTTTTATGACAATCCACCGTTTAATTTTCTCGACAATCCTAGTTCATTTAAAACACAACCGTACAGATGCTGCCAAAAAATTTACCTGTTTACCTGTCCACCTATATACACGAGCAGTCAGGTGCCTGTGTACCTTGTGAAACAGGTATCAAGGTGTGGAATATCCAAATGTAAGAGTTGAATACCCAAGTACACGTGAAATAATGAGCTTTTAATTAAACAAAAGCGGTAAATGCCGCTTTTGCTGATTCCAAGATGAATACTATGGAATTCTTTTTCCTATTTCGTGCACTTGAACCCCTGCCTAACATGATTAAAAAATTAGAGAAAACGAAAAATTTTAACTACACATTTAAAAAAGCTTAAAATCAAATTGCATTTTATTAACCGCTTATATGCGTATCTCCTTCTTCTAAACGTTACCGAAAATAATTGCGACGATAAAATGAGACCATTATTGAACGATTTGCTGTTAAGATAAATTAAGAAGAGATAAGTTCTTTTATTCGAGACATTAATGTAAGCGTAAATAAGGAGGTAATCACTTTGTCACTAAAGATCTGCTTTATTTATGGGAAGTTATTTCCAATTGATGTCTTCTAATTTAAGCAGGATACGGAGCCTATTACAATAATTTCGCCAGTTCTGGCTACGTTGTGAACTTAATAAGCGGGCATGTCGTCAATTTTGCGACAGTGTGATGAGTATTTGTCCTGACAGGTAATAAAGGAAAGGAAGCACATAATTTAGCCGTTTTAGGGGAAAAGATAAATCACCAGTAACAGGTTGAAGTAGCCAAACTCACATTGTGCTCATTGGAAGGTGTTTCATTTTATGTCACAATGAAATGTAACATTTCACCTTTTATATTCTGTAAACAGCATACTGCAGAAATGGTGACAACAGACAGCTTGCTTGGACCTTACAAATAACATACTGTAATATAAAAATGGGAGTATACCTTAACATCCTATCACACGAAAGTGTGGTGAGATTTTCACATTGTTTAACATCTGTTTGGCTGGATGTATAATACAGGTCATCATGACCGGGTCATGTTCAGTTAATGTTAACATTTCATTTCGGTTAAGTTTATAAAATTGCAAATTTCTATATCTGAAATCTTACAAAATGAGAGAAATAGAACTCGAGGTGAATCGAGGCTAAACATTCTTATAATTCTCTTCGTTCATTTATTTAATACTTTTCCAGGAAAAAAACTACTGGGTAAATTCCCACGTAATGATAAAAATATGTATATTAACTTTAAATTTTGCCTCTTCGTCTATCTATTCGCGTGTTTATTATTTACTTCAACATACCAATGTAATCTAAGAAGTAATAACACAGTCTAAGTATAAACGTCTATTTGTTGTTCTATCTATAAGTCTGTAGTCCCCTCACGTCCAAGCAACGTGATGGATTTTAAGGTGCTTTCACATGTAAAACTATAAACTCTTAAGACAAATTAAAATATAGACCATAAAATTTTTTCTGTTCGTTTATTAACTTTTCTATTTATACCCACAAAATAAATTCCTCGGAGTAATTCGCACAAGTTAAAGAAGAAGTTCGTTTATGCTAGACCGAATACTGCTGGTTATATTTTATAGTATATTTTTACGATAAATTTAAAACTCATGACTCCCGAACTAAGCAGTCTCAAATTACGAATTTACTTGAGTGTAATTTTATTTATACTCTATTAAATTCTTCTTTTTCATAAAAGATATTAAATATCATTCGAATAAATAAAACAAAATTGTTTATGATACATACCTTTCATACCTAAAATAGTCAGTCTGTTTGTGATTTTCCTCAATGATGCTGACCACAATCGACTTGAGAGCATCCATAGTTAATTCACTCCTAAGATTTCGTCTAAACACTGAAATGTCCGTAACATTGCCGACATGTGCATAAAACAGAAATGCCATTGCGAACAAGCACAGGAACGCCGATCCCAGGAGTAAGTACACAATGCACAAGGATCTTTTGACCGACCCTGACGCAAAACCGTGGCCACATCTCGGACAGGTACTGTTCGTGCTCGAACAGGTACAATGGCACTTGGGAGCACTTCCATCGTGTAATGAAACACTTTTTGCATCACTCTCACTAATTAATTTTTCAGGCATAGTAGTATTACTTCCTTGTGGACGTTCATCTCCGGGGAGTTTCAGTGGCGCTTCTTTTTTCTTGGCAGTATGCCACAATTGATTTATTATAGCAAGAAACATTTTCGCATGACTCCATTCAATTTAAGCGAAGCAAGAGATTCGCACATCACTACAATCACTAATCATTTATTATCAATTTAATTTCTCTAATTGAATTTCATAATCTGCCGGCAACGGTCTATCGTCGATCTGGTTAGTTGGCTTATTCAACAAATCTAAATCTACGTATGAATGAAACAATTCTTTTAATTCTACGCCTCACAACACCACTGGGATTCAGATCATTGAGTGGCTCGTAGAATCATAGAGAGATAGATTTACGGGCGCTGCGACTGCCACTCCAATTCAGCGCTATAAATTTTTCAAAGTTTCCGGTCGCTCCTTCTTACACACATATCGCGTTGATAATGAAATTTCACTTACGCTCGCCATAAATCATGGCAGCGAAATGAAAATTTTCGGTAAATATATGTGACACTGTGTCCCATGTGAGCTATTGTTACCCTTGAAAGAAATAAGTGTGAGAAAATGAATCTTTGTAAAAATTCACCAACTGAAGAAATAATTTATTATGCCGTCAATGGTTGAGGGTGCAAAATGCAATGTAAGTACTACGCGACACCCTTGTCGAACAAAAAACACCTGTAGAGCACCGCTCCACACCTTGGCATATGGAATAGTAGCTACTTGCGACTTACGCTTTTTATATAAGAAATACAGAACTATTCTCAGGAAGGAAGAGACTCCTAATTTCCAATTTTTTATAAATATTCATATCAATTTAAATTCATTTATGTTGCCTTAAATGTTTGTTAATACTTGTTAAAAGAATTTTAATGATAGAAACGATGTATGAGGCTAACTAGTGTATTTGTATCAATTTATCTTGTAGTCATAGTTTGGGGACCATAAGCTGAATGTAACTTAGATAATGTAGACTTTTAGATTAATGAAAAATATAAAATGATAATGGCAGTGAAACCAACGGATTTAATACATTCTATATATAGTCCTTTTATTTTCTAAAAAGAAAAAACAAAACAATTAAAACAAAACGACTAGATCTCATTTAGTGTGTTTTTCACTTTTGTAAGAGTACACCTATCCAAATTTTTAAAGTCAACTTGCTGTTTTTAATGTTTTGTACAATTTTGAAAAAAAGAGGTAGTGGATCACAGCCAATTTTAACTAAACGTAAACATCCTTTCCAGTTAGAAAACCCATACAAACAAGTTTAGCCCTTTGGGGAAATGCATTTCGTTTAGATTATAAAAGGCTAGTTCTTAAAAAAATAGGAAACCATTAATTTAATTTATCATTATCGCATATTTTCATTTATTACTTAATTACTTAATTTATGATTTTCTTATTATTTAAAAAATTTCTTTGAATTTGTTTTGATTTTTCTTACCTTTTCTTAATTTTGTATTAAAAACTTATTTTGGAATGTAAACATCTCTAGCCAACAAGAATTGCCTTGCATTCGTTGATCGCAGTTCTTGCAATTTAACAATTATTTAAGAAGATTATTTACATTAGAATCCTATGTCAGGTACTAATCCTAAATATTCTTCTTTACATCTGGAAGATTCGATGACGAGAATTTATATATTTTTATGTTTTCCCAAGAACTTTTACATTTGTAATTTTTCTGACATAATAGATAAAGCAGTTTTTCAATTAAGTGGTTCTACGCAAAATTAATCTGTTTAAACTTTAAAAATGCTGAAAAGCTACCAAAACGCGTCAGAAAGGTTCTAAAGTTAAAAGCACATGCTAACTTTAAAATAAAAAAAATCAATTTTAAAAATATCTTTCGGATTTAAATAACAGCAAACACATTTCATATCGCCCCACTTAATTTAAATGAACTAACTCTTAGCAAAGGTAAAACTTTGAGGAGAAATATTGTTATTTGCCGTTGGAATAAAATAGTGCTATTTCATGGAGTAATTCACGACATGTATGCATATGTGACTAAAGTCCTAAAAGGAAAGGCTTCTCCCGGCTACGATTGGATTTGTATTATCCTCAAAACCAGAGAGCAGGCACTTTTCACCAGTTCAAGGAAATTGTGCAGTGGCGCTAGAATAGACCAATGCTGCGCTAGTCATTACTGTTGACGTAACTCCAGTGGGTACCTACCTGAAATCAAATTGATCTCAGCACGAGATTTGCAGGTCATTAAGAGCTCCTACTCGGAGGGATATATACATGAATGGAAAACACCGAATCCCTGACCCACCCTCCGAAATGTGATGCCACACGACGTTTTTAATAGTAATGAGGCAGAGCTTACGGAGGACGAGATTAGCTTTGTTTGCGCACCTATTCCAGGACTCATTATCACAAATAAGTGTTCACCTGATTGTGAGGTTTAAACTTGTTTGGAATGTTTTACTAACTTTATTATTTGGATTTATAAATTGTGCCATGTAACTTCTAAATTTAATTTTCTAACTGAAAGAAGTTTTTAGATTATTAGTAATTTTTATTAGTTTATAATTGTCCATGCAACTAATATTACAGTAATATAAATTTCAACTTCGAATCAGTAGATAGAAAAAGAGAATTACTTTAATTATTATAAGTACATAAAGAAAAACCGCAGTATGTATTTATAAGACTTTCGGAATAGATCGCCCAAGAACACAAAAACAAAAACATCAGAAATTTCATTCCAAGGTTTTGAATGCAATCAACACTTTATGGGTTGGATTTTCGCTTTGTTTACCAGGGCACTATAAAAATTCAGTAGCCAAATTTTTTATGATATAATTTATTTTTTACCGTCAATAAAACGCGCAATTACTAAAGAAACTCCGTAATTGTAACTAAAAAAATAGCATTCCCTTTTTTATTTAATATTTATTTTTGTTTTGAATAGTGATGTTCACTTTTAAAGTCTATATAAATTATATTAGTGTATAGTAACTACCTTAGGCCATTACTTCTCACTTTGATATTTTCTGAATTTTACATTTTATTACACTTTTCAGTAACTATTTTTGTTAATATTTTAACTCACTGTTTTCACTTCACATAATAAATAAATTGTTACATTTTTTTGTATGTAATACCCTGATAGAAGGTATTTGAAGAAATAAAAATTGGTTTGTTAATTCTTAATATAATGAAAAAAAACCAAAATAAACTTTTGGGCAAAAAGCGTAAAAAAAGTCGAACTTGTTAGTTTTTAAAAAGGAAAAGTATTGTTAGTTCAGAATAGTAAAAAACACTCAAAGACTAAATTGAAATGAGTTAGTAGGATTTGATACTGAAAATTTCTTATTTAAAGTTCAATTCCTTATATCAAAAAGTAAAGATGATCGAATATATAACTTCATCCTGCTATCAATGTTGAAAGCATTAAATATTAGAACGTTGTTTCCTACAAAAAGTTATCGTAGAAAATAACTTTACTAATTCGACGTGAAATTAATTGCACATGAAGCCAGTCATAAATTCTAATAAACATGATTTCGGCTACATTTCACTTTGAAAGAAGTACATATGTTGTTTTAGAGAATACTTTTCAATTTTTCAATGAATGATTTATAATCTCTCCCCCTAGTAAAGCAGGCCCGTATATTTCATTTTATTATTTTTGACGTTCATTCAACCGTAAAAAGATACAATTAGAAACGTTTCGCTGGCAATTTCAAATTTAATAGCAAATAAATAAGAGAAGCCTTATTACAATTATTTTCACAACTTAGCAGAATTTCGTGCGTCAAATTAATTAACTATTGATTTTGAATTGAAAAATTCAACTGAAAGAGCCTCGTATATTTTTTTTATTGATTTATACGAGAACCACGGCGGAGGCTCACTAACTTTTTGTGATAAAAATGTCAAAACCGAACTTTAGAAGAGACTCCAAAATCAATTTCCCATGAGTCCCATTATACGGGTTGTATGTAAAAAGGAATAAATTAACATATTGTTTCCGAAATAGCGTTGATTTAGTTTGAGAAATCCACTTTTATTTTGATTTAATTAATTTACCAAAAGAAACCTTTGAACAAATATTTCATTTTAAATTATTGCAAATGAAAACCGATTTATAATTTTACAAAACAGAGCAGTCGCAGTTTGCAATTATATTTAATATTAAGCATATGCTTTACCGTTGAGAGCCCTATCTAAAAGGTATTAATAAAAAACAATTGTAATTAAATAAACAATTGTAATTAAATAATTATTTTTGCAGAAAGAAAATAGTAACAGTATAATTTTGGTTCTTTATTTCTATAGATGAGAATTTGAAAATTTTTCCAAAAATTAAAAACTTGTTTCATGAAACATTTCATATTACACTCTTTTAACTAAAAAATTAGAATTTTTAAATAATTTATTAAATTTATACATATTATTATTTGTTTAGTTTACCGATATATTTTATTAATTTATTCGCTCATTTATCTACTTTTCTCGTTTATTAACGTGAAGAGAATTTTTGGCCTTTTCTTTGATTTTGCTGAGCTTCGAATATGTTTTTAATAATGAAAATATAATAAATATAAATATAAATCTTATTGTTTAGAGATGTATTAATTGTTCTCAAATAACAAAAATATTTTTTCAAAAATTTTTACAATTCTTATGAAAATGCATATGAACGAAATACAGGTTTGTATTTTTATTTAATTCTTTACATTTTCAAAGAATATTATCTTCAAAATAAAGTGTTTAAAGCTTCTATAGTAGAAAAGTTAACTTCACTAACAAATTAAAATATCGGTTCGACTTCCGATATGTATTTTTATTATTATGAAAATAATTAATTAAAAAACTCAACTTTAAAAAGGCCAATTCAGTTAAATTCGTTGTATTATTGGAATAATATGGAAAAATATTAATTAATTTAAATTGCTTAATGTTTCTTACGATACTGAGGCATTTTATATCACGGTTGTGATTTTTCTACGCAGAAAAAAAATTATTTACTTTGTCTTAATAATAATGATAATATTCTTTTAGATGTTAGAGCTCCATTTGGTGTTCAAGCGAGCACCATTTTGGTGTTGAAGCGACTTGATTTAAAAACTAAACTCTATCTGATAAATTTTTAATATTGCTGTATTATTTATAACAAAGAAATTTATTTAGTTGAAAATAGTTTCACAACATGTTTTTCTTCAAAATAAACGAAAAAATCTTTAAAATTGAAACAAATATATAAATCCTTCTGAACACACTTTTCTTTGGCGTGAATAAACACCCGAAAATGCAGTAAATTTAAAATATGAAGTTAAATTTGAACAAAGGCTAACTGAGGTCAATTAAAACTTCTGAAAAATCGCAATACTAAAGACAAACATTAAATTCACGGCAATCAAAGGGCTGGAAGTTATAATTAATCAAGTCGGCTCGACGATAAAAAGAAGTAAAGTTCTAAGGTCGGATTAAAATTAATGGGTTAAAGTTGAAATTATGCTCATTGCTTTCTTAAATAAATCTTAGCGCCTATTTTTGTGTTTTAGTTTTGAAGAATTGTTTCAAGTAATAACATTACAACACTTAGTTAATTCTGTACCTCGCTAATTGTTTTTTTTTTTAAGAAAGTGGTCAACGTTTAAGAAATATAAACGCTCAGTTAGCGACCCACTAAGGCTCATTAAACTGCACTATTGAGCAGCACTTAATATATTGTATCTTCCAGCCGATAGCAATCTCCTCTAATGCACGGCCAATTAGCAGGGACCCTTGATCTGTATTATTCGAATTGCACTAATCTGCACAATTAGTAACAATTTAATCACAAAACCATCTCATTTTCATGCAAGCCACTTGAATAGCACACACGCCTGCAGCGACCAAGGAAAGAAGGCTGCACTGGTTACCCGCGCATTCAACGACCATATTTCACCCGCGGCAACTGACCGTTTTTCACTTTCTATGTGTCAATTAGGTTCGAACGACCTTAAGACACGCGACAAGGGCCCACGAATTGAGCATCCCAAGAAGGCTCCCTTTGCCGACGTCAATCTAGACCGAGCTCCTCGTCAACTGAGTCGCAAAGCTTCCGAGACTCCACTTATATCGTCAACTAGTCCCAAAAGCTTAGTCAACCCTCTGCCTTCTGCACCTGCATCATCAGAACTGCAGTCTATCTTTTATTGGGACTCCAGTTCTGAGAACACCATCTGAAGCTTTCCTAAGATGATACTCTAGAGGAGACTAGAGGAGGCTAGAAGGGACTGGAGGAGCGTCTTTAAGAAGATCCCAGATGTACATTGTATCAACAACCAAGAGCTTACCGCTCGGAGTAGTCCGTTTCGGTATTTTTAGCACGGAACTCTCTGTTTGGGTTCATTTCACTTCCAGAAAAGGTTGTGTTGTGTTTTCTTCCAATGCGCTTTCGTTTCGAAAGCCCTCGTGCCGGTTCCTGTCCGGACCCTTCAAGTTTCAGTTGCACCATACGTTTTTTAATTAAAAATATTACACTTTGTTTGCTATATTTAAAAGTTTCATTTCTCTGAAGAAGTTAATTAAGTAAGTATGGTATGTATTAACATACCTTACCAAGAGCTACTTTTAAATGTGCCGCTGCCTTGTTTTGCAGTTGAAAAATAAATATAGTTGGCACATTAATGATTTTAAAATAAAAAAAAACAATGAACAAATTTATTTTATTTTGATAAAATTATGAAACAAAAAAAGCACAAATAATTGAAATTACTGCCGAACTTGCCAATAAAATTTTTGAAAGTTAATAAATTAATGTAAATGAATGAAAACATATTTGCAACGTAAAAAGTAATAAAGTACGGGCCCACTTCATATTTAAACCATTTTTTGTATATTCGATATTTTTCAAAAAATTCACACCAGGTAATTTGAATAAGAAAAATGCTTTAGCGTTTTATTCTATATGGCTTTAGAAATGAGATTAAAATACAACACTTGACTCTACCTTACAATTTCTAATTTTATAATTTCCGACATAAAATTTTGTGAAATAATTATCATTAAACTAAATTTTGTATGATATTAAGCTGAAATTCGTTTGGTCAACAAATTCCACATATTAATTATAAATTTTATTTGAAGAAATTAAATTTTATATTTATTTATTCATTTATTTATTTATTCGAGCTTAATACAGGCTATAACAAATAAATAAATAATTTGCTATCTAAAACTTAATTACTACGGGCTTTGAAAAGGTAAAAGAAAGAAATTAGGGCACTGTGAGACGTGCCTCGACTCGAGCGGGTGGATGATCATGGTATAGGGCACTTTTAAGGGATGATTTGTTAAGGTGAAAGTCGAAAGATTTCAACACTTGACCAACTGACCGCTTGGCCAGCTAACAGTGGACATTTGACCGACTAAAACGACCTAACCTACTGACCATTGAATCTACTGACTCCTTAATCGACTGATCTCCCAGTTGTCTGATCGCCTAACCGGCTGAGTCCCTTAAAAATGCAAATGTCGTTTTTACTTTAAAATTAGGTAGCAAAGAAACCAATATTCTCACAAACTCATGTCAACCAGAAACAAAAATTCTCTCTAATATTACAATATGTCTTCGTTTATAATTTTTAAAATAAAAGTAGGAGTTATTTGTTTAAAATATTGTTTTAGTGAATATCATTAAAAGAACGCTGTGCATTTTGGGCTCAACTTTTTTAACAAAAGTTGAAGTAATATCATGATTATTTCGAGAAATAATTGTCACTAAACCACTTTATTTTCAAATTAAATGTAATATTATTGGATTCCACTAAAATTCCGTCCATTAAGCCAATTAATTGAATGCTCGTACAATACAAATAACTAATCAATCTCAATCACGAAGGTCCTTGATTTAATGTAATAGTTTTGTAATTTAGAGACCGGTACGTGTTACTGATTAATAATGTGTCATCATAATATGTAAAATTCAGGTCACTGGTCTTACCTCATATTCTAATATTAATTTTGGCGTGGTTGCCGCCAAGGCTTTAGGCGAATTATTTGGAACTTCAACCAGGATATGCAGATTGCGGTGTCCATCATCATATGTGAAAAAATCTTTGGGGAAATAGGCTTTGGTATCCCTTTATAAGCAGCATTCTGTAATGAACCGGGCACAAATAGCGAGTTTATAAATTTCACAAGGTAATTTCGAACGAAATTGGCACGGAGCCAGTGTCATACAAGCCAGTATGCAAAACGCCTGTTTGCCTGGTAAATACTCAATTGTGTAAATTAACGACGGATTCGCTCTACAATTAGAAGACTTATTTAAAATGAGGTGAAACGTGTTAATTGCTTGCTTTATTCTTATATTCATGGATTAATTTTTTGCGCTGCTATTTTCGGTTTATTGTCAAATAAATCCACTGAAGAAATTCTCATTGACATTTAAGTGAACAACATCCAACAAAATGCAATTTCAACATTACTGGAAAAGTTCTATTAAAACAAATTGAAGTGTGAGTAAAACTCGCACATGAGTGTTCAATATTTTCTTTCCTGTCTTGAGTACAACTACTAAGATTTCATACTCCGAAGTTTAAGCAATGCAAACAAGCGAGAAAAATAGTTTCTTTCTACCTAAGCAAGTGGGATATCATTGTTTAAAACTAGTCGTGCAGAGTACGACTTATCTTTTAAAATTCAATTTATTTGAATATCTAGTTGCGGATTTCAAACCATTACTAAATTAGTTAATGCAAAAATATTTTAAGCTCAGATGCAATTTTAGATCTTCAGGCTTGGAATAAACTTCCACCGCTATTTTGTGATTTGCATCTTGTTTGTACCATCATTATTCTCAAGCATGTTGATAAATGTAGAATTTTTATGCTTATCCTTCACTGAACATAAAAATTATTAAAATGCCCCTTTTTTTACTCTCAACCAAGAAGGGACTCTCAAAAACTTATTAAATAGATTATAAAACAAATGAATAAAAATTATTCAAGAAAACTTCTGTAAAATGAAACTAAAACTAGCTTCCTTGAAGCTGAAGGAAGTACTATCATACGATTAAAATATTAAAAACTTCTTTATTTTATGATTTTAATAATTTTTAGTCTAAGTGGATGGAAACCTCTTATAACCCCTTCTTCTTCCAAGCGAAGCTTTTGTCGTAGGAGATAACAAAGGGTGCTATGTTTTCACTGTCTCACTAATACGGGTCAGCAAGCAAAGAAACCTCTTCCTAAAAGTTTTGAACTTATGAGAACCAGCCATCAGTATTTAAGTAGAATCCATTTAAGGTTTTATATCAAGCTTATAGTTATCAAAATTAGTACTGCATAATTAGAAAATTTTATTTTCTAAAATTTAAACATTCGTTAAACTAAATGATTTTATCAGCAGCTTTAGCTTTTAAATGGGGATGGAGTCGGTGTATTCTACTTTACATGAATTTATTTTAAAAAAGTAATAAACATATGAATACAATACATCAGTTGTAATTAAAAAATGTAAAAAATTATGCAAAGTATGTGTTACACAATTCCGTTAAAAGCTTAGTATTTACTAATACAAAGTTTCATATCAATTTCTCGAACAAATACTTTGATTTAGATTTTTTTTTTAAGAAATGAAAAGTCTTAAATGTGCAAGTAGTTAAAATAAATTTGTTGTGACCATTTTAAATCCAAAATAATAAATATATATAATTTACAAAGTTCCTTGTGCGTCTTACTTTAAACAGATTGAAACACGTTGCATGTTTTAATATTTTATTAGGTCGCAGCTCTTTGGTTTTTAAGAATCCAAAAAATATATATTTATGTAGTTAAATAAACTTATAATACACGTAAGAGTATTAAGTAAATTTTTTTAATTTATTCAAATATATAGCCTTTACAAAAGTGCTCATTTTTCACTATCCCTATGTCTCTAAAAGTATGATATCACCAAAAGTACATTAATACTGCCCTTGTTGTACTTTATAAGCTTTGGTTTCTTTCTTTTATTTTTTATTTCTTTATGAATTGAAAGAATATAATATTAAAGTTTTGCTATTCTATTGATAAAATAGTTTACAAATTATGATTTTGTCATACAATATAAAATTAGTTATTGCTAAAATATTTTTTATATGCAAAAAGCATTTTTGTGCCTATATTCTTTTCTATGAAATATATAAAAGTGTCAGCTTTGTGTAGGGAACCGTCGATGCACGAGTATAACTCAGAATATTCCGGATTATTTTTATCTTTTTAATTTAAGTTAAACTGAGTTTAACGCAATGTTTCTATACTCATATTACTGTAGTGAAATAATAAGAATAACTGAAATTCTTTGACAGCATTTGGTTTCATTTAATTATTGGATATACTGAACTTAAAGTTGGTTTATTGCTACATTCTGAAGCTTCGGATTGTATTAATTCATTCAGTAGAATTATAAGAGGCTTTTCTAAATATTTATTCTTAATAATCCATGATTAAAAGGATATGAAAGTTTCCTTAGTCATTCGGAAAGTTTGAAGTAGGTCAAAATCAAATAGAGCAAAAAATAATGTCCTAGTGGAATTCCTTGAAATTTCTTCCTGCATATCTTTCCGAAGTCAGCAGTTAAGAGGCATCATCTTTGAATTAATAAAACCGCATAGTAATCATCTTGTGTCCTCCTGTCCACACGTATTAATGGAGGACTTGGGGAGCCCTTAAAAAGCAGATTATATACCATTTCTGCAATTCTGGAAATGACCAAAAGATACACAAAGTGGGGCGACGAAGTTATACCCAGCATGATTAGGGGACACAAAAGAACCCTCCATTTATCGGGTCATGGAATATTTGTCAGGGATGTAAAATGCTCAGAGCTCTATGTTGCCGATAAAAGTTTTGCGAAAAGAAAAGATGTGCGCGGGACAGTCTGTATTCGACTGCTGTCCTATATCTGCAGCTAATCTAAAAGCACTCAATCCAAATCGTAAGGGTCCATGGCAATTTAAAAAAAGATCACGACTTACGAAATTGTTGAACTGAATTATGCCGCCCCATTCTGACTGCTTTATTGAGCAATAAGTTATAAAGAAGCACCCGTTCGGCTTTCACCCCTTTCAGACGAAAAATGTTTTTATCACCACTTTCTTTGCTCTTCGGATATTCGATTTCTCCTTAAGCACCGCGTGCAAAATGGGAGCTAACCTGGTCTCCTTGTTGAGCGGAAATTTCGCTAATGTAACCCATCCAATGGGGTTTCAAATAACTCAATTCAATCCCACGCTCTAAAGTGAAAATGCTAATATTCGTGTTTCTGACATCCTTTGTATAAAATTTGAACCAAAGGATGTCGCAAGTAATAAATAAGTGTATATATCTATATACTAAAACAAATAAGAATTTTTGTATATCTATTCAGTAGGTTGTATTCAATTTGAAACATTTGAAATTAGAATAAAAAACAGTTTATGCATACAGTTCTATACTTTCGAAAATTTACCCAAAAATCTGTAATTGTTTTTCTTACTATTTTTTTTTTATTGAAATCACAACAAATTCCCTTCCCATTTATGAAAGGTAAATGAAAAGGCAGGCAAACGAAAACTATTGGACATATTTTAATAGAGTCTTCATTGTAAAATTCTACAATATAACTTAAATTATAATAAATTACTTTATTTCTGGTTGATTGGAACATTTTGATGGGATTTTAAAACAGCGTATGGGCAGACTGAAAATTAACAAATATTATTTTTATTAAGTTGCTGTTTGTTTATTAATTTTTTGTGTATGATCCCATGCTGTTATCTTTTATTAAAAATTAAAAATTCAGATGCTTTCTACAGATGTTGATTTCAATAAAACGACAATCTATTTTCAGAGCTTTTTTATTTGAAATTAAGTTTTTTCTTTTATGAAGCAGATGGATTATGAATTCATCGCAAAAGTCCATTCATGATGAGCACATCAAATTCGAAATCACTGAAAATTTCAAGCCGTTTTTATTTTATTTTATTTATAAATGATAAAAGTTTGGATTATGTGTCGACATCGTGTAAATCAAATATTTATACTTGAATTCTGGTTCATCTGCATGCAGCCGGGAATAAATCATATCATTTCGAAATTATCTAAACATCCGAGGGTGAGCGCAAATGTCTGACCATCGTAAGCTTGGGTTTTATTAATAGCTCCATACATCCTGCACCACATCACAGGCTCACTAGAATACTTGACGCTGAACCCTCGGACGTGTCGTAGAGTCGTAGTCTACTTCCTTCTGCAGTTTATATTTAATTAACTGCAAGCAAAAGCGTGCAGACTGAACTTTTCTGGCAAATTAGGTGCACATAAATTAATTTTTTAAATTTACGCCTGAATCTGAAGGGAAAATGAATTGAGTCATTTTACAGGGTGAAAATGAAATCTATGTTTGGCTTAAAATTTACATCAAAATATAAAGAAAGTACCATTTAGTGAAATGTCATCATTACTTACTAAAAATGGTTTTTAATTAAATTTAGAAATTCAGAAATTCCGTCCAATGTTTGACTTAAAACAAGTAAATATTGTCTGAAACTAAAAGAAAGTTTATTTTGTAATAAGAAATTCGCTGAATCAATTTTGATTCCGTTTTCGTTGATACTTAAACCAGAAATATGGCTTTATACCATTTTAAAGTTTAACACGTTTCTTGCCAACTTATTTATGATAAAACTGTGCTTTCCCTCGGAAGATCTGTATATTTATTATTTTTAGCACACAAGTAGAAACAAAAGTATTAGACAAAAGAAAATCTTTTAAAAAATATTGCTAAAATCGCTGCTATATATTTATTGACTTACAACAAACAAAGGGAGTTTTAAATTTAATTTCGAAAAAAAACTTCTTCTTTTACATTTTTTTATTGTTTATTATTGGTTCAGTATCCTTAAACAAGTATCCATCTTTCCATTTATTAATTTTCGGTAAATATCTCTAGAATCAAGGAAAAATTCGATTGAAATGATATTAAATTAAAGGAAATGATTCAAAACTAGGACGTTCGTTTTTTCCTTTATAACTGATGTATCCTATTGAAAGTTATACTGTATTTAAAGTGACTGTGAAAATATTTACCAGTCAATTTCATGAAAGCTAAACGTTGGAAATAAAGTTTAATTGGGGTAAGACATTTTCATTAATTTTTACTGTTTTACTTGATATTTTCAACAAAAATCTTTATAAAATCTCCAATTCATTTCAATATTCATTAGTCCGTTGTAAATAATGGCGTGCAGATAATTGAATTATATTTAAAAGGAGTTAAAATTTCACACCTTAACTAGATTTACCCTTTGATAATAATTTATAAATTTTAATTTGAGAATTTATTGAATATTTAATTAGATAGCTTCTGTGTTCCTAAGATTTATAGCGTGAAATCTTCATTTTCCTGAAACATTAAAAACTCCCTCTTCCGTAATAAGACTTAATTTTTCCGGAGGTTGGACAGGTTCAATAGGCCGCTCCCCCACACCGATTCAAATAAATCAAAAGGATTGATTAAACAAACTTTGAAGTGATAATTTTTAATACTTGGCGGAACGAAATTTAATTAAACAATACAAAAGCAACCCCTCGTTATTCTGGTAAAAAATTAACTGCAGAATTAAAACATGTATTTTTGAATGGAGAAAATAATCTACCAATCAATGTGATGGAATATTAAACTGAAACGAATTTAATTCTATGAAAACGAAATGTACAAATAAATGCAGGTTGACATTATGTGTAAGAACAACCATTAAAGACATATTGTAGAAAAATAACGAACAGATCAGGTGCAATCGCACGACTATCAGTATTGCAAATATTAAAGCCTGTACAGCCGACAAAGTTATTTGGGTTTTTAGAGCCGATTTATCCATGAGGTCACCATATATTTAATAAACGATCCTTTACCATAAAAAGGTCCTTCAAAGAAGGGAACAAGGTAATCTCTACTATAGCTTAGCCATGAATATTTTACGGAGCATAAATCCACCCTGAATCCATTTACCTCCAGTTGGAATTGTTATTTGAAACAAAAGAGAACAAGATTCTTCCACAATGGCTATTATCACTATTGTCTTATCACGCTTCTTAAGGAATTTTTATGTATCTTCATTCCCTTGAAAGCACCGCTTACCTGAATCACTGCCTCTTCGGCTAGGTAGGTTACTCTAGGCTAGGTGCTTGCAACCAACAAAACCCCTTTAGAGCTGAATAAATAAATAAACTAGAGGACAAATAGAGTGTAATGAAGCGGGAACTGATATGAAATCCGCTTTTTGTATATTTTCACCACGATACACAACAAAGTTTAATGGGGCGTGAAGATTTTAGATGTCACCACTTTGCAAATTCCCTAAATACCTGCGACTGGTGGGAAATGGTGCTGCAACTCTATAGTGGCTATTACGCACGGCGAAGCTTCTTCCTTTTTAAAATTAAATTACGTTGTCAGAGAAATGGAATTTGACCATTGATTTTTAGAGCTCCGTCGACTGGGAATCCTATTAATCTCAGCTCACTTGTCACCTGTTCAGGCCAGAAAAGAATCTCGTAAACTATATAAGGTAGACAATTTAAATGGATCCCTAAAGTTGAAAGCGTAAGGAAAAGAAATTGTTTAAGGATGGCTTTGATACATGGATGTAAATGCGTGACAAAAAACTTTGTTATATATTAAATTCTGAAATCAAAAATAACTTTATTGTTGTCATGAATAATCACTTCATATCTCTCCTATATTCTAAAATGAAATTTAAGTACCTAATAGAATAATAGTTATGATAATCATTATGACAATATTGGAGTTAATGAATGGAATTTTTCAAGGCAGATACAGAAAACAAACACTTCTTAAGCAGTTTGTTGAAAAGAGCCTCTAGTCACGTTGGTAAAAAGGGGAATGAAGGTAATACTCAAAAAATAATAAAATCATAAAAAGTAATCTGAAAGAAACAGGTATTTATGAATTAGATTGCGTATATTTTTTTACATTCATATCTTCGCCATCTGATAATATCAAGAGAAAAATCAAAACATTAATTCCAGAATTATTTTATAATATAATATAATATATAATAATTTCCAATAATAATTTCCAATAATACCCCTGAACCCTAAAAGCCTTTATTCAAACCATTTTTATTAACCTCTTCAAAATTGAAAAATATTAGTTGAAACTCGAACAAATTAACAGGCCCTTTAAATAATTGAACTTTGATTATCTTAAAATTCCAGAAATTATAGAATAATGTACTTTGATTTTTATTAACAAAAGGAGCTAATTTTCAAAAGGTAAATGGAAAATTATATGTTTGCTTAAATTTGTAAAACTTTTTAGTGATGGAATAGAATTTTGTAATGGTTTAGTAGTAGAAACAACGCAATCCTCAGTTTTCAATACTTTTTGATAAATACAAAACTTTCACATAGTATAAAGTTGGCAAATAAGAGGGTCATTCATGGAAACTTACTCAAATACATAAAAGTGTCACCAACTTTTCCTTATACTTTCTTTTTTGCCTTTGATCGAAATCAAAAACCTTGGATATTATTTTTCATAAATATTTTGGCTGAATGCAATTATTCTTGCATGTCTGCTTATATCAATGGAATAAGTAATTAAACGATTATGTTTTCACCACTTCCAACATAATTAGGTGTTTTATGTTCGACATCATTGAACAGATTATTTAAATTTAGAAACCATCATATTCCCAGTTATATTCCAGCAATGATAAGTCTTTAAGATTTAATCATTTAATGTCTGAATATAATTCGACAGCTTACAATTGTAGAAGAAATTTCCATTCTGTGTTCTGACCCAAGATTTCGCATTTTCATTGCATTTAAATAACGGGATAAATTTAGCCGGAAGATAAAGCTCACGCAAAAGTAAGACCAGCCACAATCGAAAACATATGGCACCAGAAAAGGAAAATTTTATGGCAATGATGCGCCCGTACCTTTTATGTTGTTCCTTCGGGATGGCTACGACCCGGCGGCTCCTGTAGCATTTTTTTCACTAAAAAGCACTTAAGCGGTTTTACGTTCTACTTCGTGTAGCCTTGCTCCAGCTCTTCAATACGAACGCTTTTTTTAGAGTTTTTTAGAGTGATTAAGGTCCTCAGTGTGGACGACAGTGAAAATGGTCTGCAGTTTCGGCCTACGAATATTAGGAGTGAAAATCGTTATTTTGCTCCGTAGATTTTTGAAGATTTAATTTCGTTTCAAAACTAATACCACTGAGGCAGCTTAATTCGCTCGAAAAAGAAAAAAAAAACAATGTGGGATTTTTCTAAAGTGAAAATTACTCCAAGCAATTTATAACGTGTGAATGAGAAGATTAACTTTTTGCAGACAGCAGTTTATCAAAAGAGTAGTTAATTGAAATCAAAAATATGCACGTCGAATAACTTTTTACGAACCTGTTCACATATGTAATGCCGTATTTGAACAAACTTTCGACTCACTTTGGCTACATGCAATTTGGATTTTACGGAGACTCTCTTAAACGACTCGAGATTTATACACAGCTAATTACTATAAAGGCTATTTATTCTGTAAGAGTCATATGTCCGAGTTCGAAACAGCCCAGCTGGGAAGAAGACTTCTTTATTAATTTTAATTTTATTTTTAATTGCTTACAATTGTTTTCAAAATAAACAAAAAATTCGCAAGACAAAATAATATAACAATAAAAAATAAATGACTATATCCTATCAAGTAATCTTTTTAAAAGAATATAATTAAAAATACGTTAAATAAAGAAAAACTTAAAAACATTTATAATTTTGCCTTGAAGAAGGTATACGATTTTCTTTTAAAATTTTGGTTAAATAGTAAATCCTCCAGAATTACTTTTACAATTTACAAAAAGGATTTCTTTGTTATTAATTGTTAAATATTTGTTAGAGCTTCCATAGAAACTTAAAAACTTGTAAGTAAAAACAAATGAATGTAGTTTAAAACAATGTAATAGTTATGTAAAATTCGTCTAAATTTTCAAGTGTTTTTCTGGTATTTCGTACATTTGTGAATTTACTCAAATTTAAAATTGCTATTTTTGTATAGTTTGAAGTTAACTTTTAATGCGTACGTTTAAAAAATTGTATTTAACTAAAATAACGTACAATTTGAAAAGTGTTTTAGTAAATTCCATATATCACTAATATCTCATAGAAAAACTACTCTGATTTTGAAAAAAAAAGCATGTTTAGCAAAAATTCATCTAGCTCTTTTGGAATATAAGCTCTCAACGATACGTTTGAAGAAAATTATAAGTATAATGACTTATTTCTGATCCGATTTAAAGAAAATTGTAATTGATACTTCCTTTATCTTTAAGGCCTCAGTCTGACGAAAGACCCAGAGGCCTGTAATCAGAAGGCACGTACTAACTTGTCGGCAAAGTTTCATACAAATCAGTGCTCACGATGGTTAGGTCAACATGCAGGGGACGGCTAATTAAATAAAACAGTTCATTGCATATTCATGATTATTTAAAACAGATTTCTGCACTTTAGAAATTATGTAGTTATTGGGGATATAATTGAAATTTTGAAAAACAATATCAAATTGATGCTTTTTTGTCTTGAGGAATACTTTGAAACATTTTTTTTTTATTAAATTAATCGAATAGGCCCAGTTTGTAAATGTCGTACACATTTACAAAATGATAAAAAGTTAAAATATAGATCTATTTTTAGTGAACATTTTTTAAAGAAAGTGTAATAAACTTTATAATAAGTTTGGAGTCCGTTAATAAAATATAACACTTCAAAGAAATAACTTTCTTGTGGTTAACTTCCAATGCGGTTCTTGTAAGTAAGTAATATTCTGGAAATTTTTTACAATAAAAATGGGTCTATTATTAAACGAATTCTACCAAAAACATCAGAACATACAATAAGCATATACGATTTTAGTGAGGACACGCCAGGAGATTTACATTCTTGAATACTAACCTTGTCTTTCCTGCTTATGAAAGAGAAATCTCATGAGGATAATAACTATTTTTTTATTACATAAAACATGCATCCTTAGTTTTCGCCTGTGTCAACCACGAGTTTTGTGTCGGTTAGATTATGAAATGATTCAATCAGCTTTTATTGCTTTGTTAGGATTAAAGGAGACGTGAATTAAGAGAACTGGAAAGAAAACCGCCCAAATTTAGGGTTAATTCCTTTTCAATGAAAAGGGAAATATTTATATATTATATTAATTTAGCACAACGTGGCATGAACTCTAGTGTGCACCAAAAACGGTACACGTAGTACTCAAAGTGGTAGGATTTTCGACATGCACAAACTAAGAAATCTGCAGTACCATCATGCGGTGTACCGCTCTTCGAATTCTTAATTCGAAATTCCCAGCTGGCAGCGCGTCATATGTCACTGAGAAGTTCTTGTTTTGACATTTTCGACTAGACGTTGGATTTGCATAACCTCTAAATGTCGACTGTATTCAAAATTGTGTAAAATGGATAAAAGAGAACACACTTTGAGAGAGGTAGTTTTCCAAATAAATACCCTAACAAAAATGCTATAAAGTAATTAAGAATGGTAAAAGGAATGTGACGCCCAAGAAATTGGGAATACCGGATGGTACAGAAAGAATCGCCCACCGAGTTCCTTATCATGCACTTTTGTTTTGTAAATTTACTGGGAATAAAGACAAATACTTTAGTTATTCAAAACACTAGTAATATATTCTCTAAAACGGACTATTATTATTCGTTAGAAGAATCCCCCGTGCTAGATGGGGATTTATTTCTTTTGTCATTAACCGCTAAGGGGATCTTGATTTTTTATATTCTGTAAGAGCAATTCATCTTCAAATAAACCATGATATTGTTTTCAAATCTCTTGTTCGGTACCCAAAGCAGTATATTATTACAATAGACATCTAGCATTAAAACTTTCCCCATTTCGATAATGTTATTAAAGTAGATTTTAAATTGTATACTTTAAGGCCCTTATCAACAATGAAGCAGAAATGAGACGCTGGAAGGTGTACCAGAAAGACGTCGAGAATGCACTGGAGAATATGGAGTCCTTTTCTAAAAAGCTGACCGTTGAAGTGATGGTACCCATTGGGTCAAAAGCATTCATGCCGGGAGTAATTTACCACACGAACGAAGTCTTCCTCAGTCATTTTACAGGTGTGTTTTCGAATTGTTCAGTGGAACAAGCACGGGCGATTTGCAAGCATCGATTAAAGACAGCCAAGGAGCGACTGCAGCAACTGTGTCAAGAACGGGATTTATTCCAGTAAGCGCAAACACATTACACTTTTTAATAAACAGAGTAAGAGGTACTAGCTTTTAGAAACAAACTCGAACTGCCTAAAGATGGTGCACTACCCGGAGAAGGAGAACAAGAAATTATTGAGGAGTATGACGAAGAAAAAGAAAAACTTTGGCGCGAGGAGCATAAAAGAAAACTTAGAGAATTTAAAAGGCAAGAGAAAGAACGTGAAAATTCTTCAAGGGATTCTGAAAGCAAAACATATGAAGATGTTATGAAGGCATTAGAAGAATTGGAATTGATGGAAGAACTGGAACAGGAGTTAGAGCAGCTTGAAGTGAAAGACGATGATACTCTGCAGAAGCTCATGTCTGGTGAAATAAAATTGCCTCCTGAGAAAAAAAGAATTTCCCATTATAAGTCTGATGTGGTTATAGGCCTTGAGAATGTCGAAGCCAAACAAATTAAACAGCCAATTTCGGTAGTTGAGGAAATTTATAGTAAATATAAGAACACAAATCTGGCGGAATTCGAAATTCCTATTGATTTCACCAACAATAACAATATTCCCAATTCCAGTGACTTTAATAAGTCTGATAGCGATGGTTCAGACGATTCTTCCGCAGACGATATTCCAGAAGAACTTTTACAAATAGAAAAAGAAACTGCACACCTTAGTAAGAACCGCCGAATAAAAGCATTCAAGGAAAAGGTCAGAGAAACGGAGAAATCCATAAAGAATTTAAAGCTTAAGAATATGAATGATATGGAACGTAAAGCGCACTTGTTAGAAATCCGGGAGTACTTGATGGACTACATAGAAATATTAAAAGATCAAGAAGAAGAAATTGCGAGCTCTGAAGCAGAGGAAGATAAAATGAATCACATCCAGGAAAAGGCCTCAAAGAAAAAGTCCATATCGTTTGCTATACAAGACGAGGTACAATTTATAGATAAAAATGCTACAGTTGAATCAATGTTCAAAAAGGGGAGCAAGGATGTTGTAGAACTGGATTCAATCTTCGATCCCAAATTATCCACACATCCACGAATAGTTACACTGGATGAAGATATCAAAGACAATAAAAGTGCTATAAAAGATAAGAAATTGTTAATATTAGAAAAGGTTAATCAAAATTGTAACTTCACATATGAAAACCAAAGTCAACAGGATTTCAATTTAATAGAAAAAATTTTGAATACAGAAGAGAAAAAAGGCAATACGTTATTAATAAAATTTAACCATTCCGAACAAACTTTTCAGTACCCTGGATATAATGAAGAAGCTTGCGAAAGTACAGATAAACTAATAGGGAGCCCTGCAGATATTTACAAAGTATTCAATCTCGAAACTAAATTGATAATTCCGAACCAAACTGCTCCAGAAAGTTATTCAAACCATGACCATGCCTATGAAGATGAAAGAGTAAAGGTAAATTTCACTTTCAAGTTTTAGTTAATTCGTATTAAATTAAACTAAATTGCAGTTCTTTACTCCCAAAGGGAATGACTTAAAAGAAAATAACATTAAAAGTGATCAAAATGTAACAAATGGTAATGTTAAGTCCATTTTAAAAAACAAGGATGCTGTGAAACAGGAAATGCGGGCGAAGGAGCCCCAGAAAAAGAAAGTTAAAAATAAAGCACGGGATGATTATTATGACTTTAATAATGTAAAATTTTTATAGTTAATTTAAAAATATTTTTAATTCTTTTTACTTTAGATTGTTGGTGAAGTTATCGAAAATCCCATCACGGAACCAGAACCATTGCCAACACAGAAATTTGTCGACGCTCATGTTCCAAAAAAGAGGATCAGTCGATTTAAGCAAATGAGAACTGCACAGCCGTAGCATTTTTATATAAAAATTAATGTTTAAGGTAATAAAGTGATTTAAACTAAATTTTTATATTATAGTGCTACATACAAAATTTTTAAATAAAAGTATCGTTTTCGATTTTTACAAGATATCAACGAATAAGATTTAATAAAATATCTAGAAATGTTTGATATAAAGCCGTTAGCGACAAGGTACTTTTTTACAGGGGCATATTTTTTGCTATTGAGATTTACGACCTGCTTCAAAGTAACCGAAAAATGAAAATATGATTTTGAATTGAATATTGATTTTTGAAATATTCCAAGAAGGGAAATTCATTTAATTCTTAGACCTATATTATACATAAAAACTAATATTCTTTGAAAAGCAAGAAATGCTTAGTGAATATAACTAAAAGTTTCACGTTTGGGCAATACTTCGGTAGCTATTTAAAATTTTACTCAAAGTATCATCGTTATCGCAATCCTCTTCAACGGTGATGTACATCCCCTCCTCCTCATAGGTTGAATCATGTTTAGCCAAAATTCTCAAAAGTGGACGCAGTTTGAGCCACCACTGATGTTTGGGAATACGTTGTCTGTAAAAAACTGCATAAGTCCAAAGTTCTATAGCAACAGTTCCTCCTGAATTACTCGAAATTGGTTTCGCTTATCAATTCCGACAATGGTGTAAACTTGTACTGGCGACGGAGCACCCCCAACAGGCAGGCGGTATCAGGGGCGTCGCAAACAATAGTGCCATCAGAGCCCTTGTGTTTATTAAGTTGTTCTACGAGCCAATTGACGCACTTAGCTGCCATTTGAATTCCCATGTTTCTGTCAAACGGTGTAGGGCGTCCGCCTTGTTGCACATGTCCTGCAGGAAAAGGACAGGATTAAATCAAATTCGACAGAACTTAAAATACAACAAACCCAAAATATTCATTCTTGTGGAAAAAATATCTTTTCCTTCCTCAGAGTATAGCCGGTGAATAAAGTCTGTATTATAGTTTTCTGAAGCCTTTTCATTTCTCAAAATCAGTCCACGCTGGACACCCTCTGCCATCTTGGATGCCATATGATAGACATCTTGCTGCAGATCCTTAACAGAGAATTTCTCCTCGTAAATGTAAGCCGCATCAGCTCCACCAGCCAACCCCGCTAAGGTGGCTAAGAAACCGCAGTATCCCCCCATAGTTTCAATTACAAATACCCTCCTTTTCGTACCTTGAGCAGACTGCCTGAAGCGATCACAAATTTCAGTTATCTCATTTAGACTGGTATCACAGCCCAAAGAGAATTCCGAGCCAGGTACATTATTAGAAATTGTTGATGGTATGACGCAGATAGGAATACGGAACTCAGGGAAATTGGGGTGTTGGTCTGAGATTTGAACAGCAGCATGATATGCTTCAAATCCACCAATCATCAGAAGACCATTGATTTTAAACTCCTTAATTCGGGCCGCGATTTCTTTAAATTTCCCTTCTGGAAGTGTGCGTTTAGCACCTAGCAAAGTTCCACCTTGACTAACCCATCCAGCAACGTGGGACCTAAAATAAATCTACTAGTAAATAAACTATTAAATATGCATAAAAGGAATGCGTGCTTACCATTCCATTTCCTTTATATTGCCTGCTATTAAGCCCTCGATACCATCATGAATTCCAAACACAGTATCCCCACGATAAATAGCATTCCTAACAAAGGCGTATACCGCTGCATTCATTCCACATGCTGGATCTCCGATATGCATTACAGCTAGACGATATCCCTCCTATACAAAAAAAAAACATAAATTTTTCAATAACATTAGTTTTACCATAAACTTACAATTCCTTTGCCAGAAGCATCAAACGATTGAATTGGAGGCTTTAGACGACTCAACATTTTGTAAGTTTCCAAATTTCTTTCAAACGAACGACCGCGGAGTTTGACGGCAAGCTCCCAGTTCTTATCCGCCATGGCTTGAACTACGGCTTTAGTCCGTTCAACGCATTCCATTAGAGGTACTCGAACTGCTTGGTTGCCATCTAGAGATACTATGCAAGGTACGCTTTCATGAGTGGCTTCCATTAAAGCCATTACTGCTTCCACTCCCATTCGACAACCCTTTGAAAGGCATAGCAAATAATAAATTATTGTCCCTACAAGGAAAGCCTAGAACATTCTATGCTTCAGGTAGTTACGTTAAAAGCTCGGGTCATTGGTTGATATTCTAACATATGTTGAATAAATGTTGTTATGTAACTAATAGGCCACGCATTTAACGTG